>OX419756.1:1383614-2762228 GCA_948567375.1 Lunularia cruciata | reverse complement strand
GGTGAAAAGATTAGGGACCAATATCTTGTTCTTTTAGGGTGCAACATAACGCTCCAAACAATAAAGAATTCGGGTCGTCGTTAATGGATACGGTTTAAGTTTTACCTGCGTCAATTCCAAGACTTATCATAACCTCTCGAGTAATAGTATGGTCACCGGAGTTCATCAATTACATTGATTTGAAGCATGTTCTTCTTAGTATTTGATATAACTAGCTGACGAAGCCACGGGTTTAAATAACTCCCGTACTATACTCAATGTAAAGTAAAGTAAAGATTATCCAATAGATACGATCCAATATGATTCCCACTAAGGTTACCTGTAAGAAACCTCCTTCAAAGATAAATCCTCACTGATTCTTACCTTGCTGACTTGTCGACACTTGCGTGAACATGAAAGAATACTTTCAAAACAATTCTTGTTTAAACCCACTTAGTCTCTCCCATTTAATTGAATGAAATATTCGCGAGCAGCAAACCAGATGCTTGAAAACAAAGACTGAGTGTAGGAAATAGATTCACGAGAGTGCTACAAAAATGGTTTTGGTTTAGGCCGATTACCAAAATTTCAAAACATTTCAACGCATATCCAGTAAACTTGTTTCATTGCCGGTCTATATAATTCATATTTACTCATATTGCAAACCAGATGATTTAAAGATAGAGAGTAGGGATGAATACACACGATAGCTACAGAGTGGTTCTGGTTCCCCCAAGTAAAAACCAGTAGATTTTCTTAGTTTCCAATTATAAATTTAGTTCAATTGTACATGGGAGTTTACAGGACATTTCTAGTTTGAACACCCACCGAGTCTCCATGTACTAAACAGTTTTACACAATAAATTGTAGTTTGATTGGATATTGGCTTTATTCACCAACAACAAACTAGATGATTGAATAGAATACAAAGGATAGCGGATGGATACATACAAGCATTGTTACGCAGACTCTTAGTGGTTTTGATTTAGGACACTGTACCGGTAATCCTTTGAACCGGTCGACAGTAGAACTGGCTTATCCGCATTTAAATCAAAGTTTAATATCATGAACTTCTAGCGACACAATCTGAGCAGCTCATGATCATTTGAAGTTATTCGTTCTGCACATTAATAATACATTGAGAGAGGTAATGGAATAATGCCTTCCATTTGGAAATTGACAATCTGTAGTGCTATCAGACGACCGCAATCCTAAATGTTTTAGAAATTATCAACAAGATGATCACGATCAATTGAGGTCATAATCATGTAGATGTGCATCTACATCTAGATATTTAATTGTATATAGAGACAACTTAATCTATTGGTATATATCCTTTTTATAGTCAATTAGTGGGATGTTCATGTCCACAATATTCTCTATATCTTTCAGTGGTTCAACAACCGTCATTGAAGTTGACTACAATGTTCATTTTCACAAGCTTAAAAACCTTAAGACCTTCTCATCAGACCAAGAATACCGAAGAGATGTTATACCTTTATATCCATCAAGCAAACACTCCAAGAAGCCTATAATGAGTGAATACCAATCTACAAGCTTCAATCCTCATCCCATCTAAAGAAGTCTTATTCGGCAAAAGAATTATTATTTCCATACATAATGTTTGTTGGATTGGATGACAAGAATCTTGAGTCTTTCATAATTGATCGCATAGTATTTGCATCAAAGCTCCATGCCTATAAATACTCCGAGAAGAATAAGCATAGATTATCATACCCTGCTTCAATAGAGTAAAGGGCCAACCCTACTTCAATTATCTTAACAATAAATCGTCACTAATACTAATACATCTCCGAGCAGCCTAAATCATGTAGACTTCTTTCTCATAGCCCAAATGGCATCGATGTTTAACATAAATTCATGAAATTGCTTAAACACAACCCATAATGAAGTGCATCTCGATAGCTTGGCATTGTATTACATTCATCACAACAGGCAAGAGTTCAGATGTAACCACGGGCAGGTTATATCCAACGTGGGTAGGTTTTGGTTGCACCAATCTTTATATTACCAGAATAGTTGACAGTTGACGTGCAACCGTCTCGAAGTTATATCAAGCTTGGGTTTTTGGTCAAACAATGGCTATCCAATGGCTATCCAATGGTTTAGGGCAATGTGTTTAAGGTTAGGGTTTTATTTTTAAGAGTTATGATTAACAAGAATATCATCTCAAAATCAAAAAAATTAAATCACTTTGCACACTTAGAACTTTAGACTTTTCATCCAAGACTTCTCTTGATGAATTATGTTCAAAAATCTAAAAAGAGTTGAGTAATAGAAACTATTTAGTATAATAATAATTTAAAGATCACATGTGGATACGCCAAATTAGGTGGCATATTCTTGCATAGAGTAGAGACTTGGACTTAGAGAATTCTCAAATTAGGACGCATATGAGGGCATTTCAAAAATGGGTGCGATGGGAATTGAACATCCATGTAAAAGTCCCATAACTTTATTTATTGGGTCCCATAAACCAAAATAGATACATTTATGAAAATTAAGGTTTCATATGGAAAATCTTTTGATCACTTTTTTTGTCATTGGTTTGATGGTTAAGTTTCATGGACCACATGGAGCCTCTAAAACTTTATTGGTCATGTTTTACTACCTGAAAAATTTCAAGAGGCTATGTGACTTCTTCTTCCTTCTTATGTGCAAGACGAGTAGATTTTCCTCACCCATAACATTTTACGAGATCTCCCATAAACCTCCCAGAAAATAATTTCTGAAAGTTGAAAAAGGATTTTTGAAACACCTTTTTGTAATATCTAAAGAAGAAAAGGCGATTGTGTAGCAAATACTAAGGATGGAAGACCACATCAAGCTATACAAGGAAGGGACAATAGAGGTAAAATGGGATTAGACTCCAATAGTATCAATATGAGAAAACTGCACTATCGCACCTAAGACATCCGAGTTATGCAAGTTGTAAGGTCTACAAAGTATTGGAGCTTCTGAAGAAGCATCATCTAGTGTGATTGCTCTCCTTTGGATTGCACCAACCAATGCTCTTTGTGGAACAATAGACACATGTTGACTAAAGTATACTACAAAATATGAGAGTGAGACTTGTACCCGTGTTGTCTAATATGATAAGCTCTCGTGCACTCTTTGATATATATGTCAAATGCGGTGTCCATAGTTCTATATAATTCCAAGGCTAGAGGATCAAAGAGGTGACCTTGTTGTATATCTACATACTTGGAGACCTTACGTGTTGTTGCTTTGCCCATCGCCTATCCAAGGATGAATAATTACTCCCTTCAAAATTACATCACACTTAGGATCGATAACCACATTATCTACCATTATCACATTATCATCTCGGACCAAGTATAAATATGCTCTAGCATGTCTCGTTTATCAATCTCATTAATACCCAAGCAAAATATCCATTCTAGTGCCCTAGCAAACATTATATCCCTAATGGTATCATGGGTAACTATCTTTTGTCATATGAATCATTATTGCATCGTATAGAACCACACCAGCAAGTGAACAAAGAAGATACAAATAGATAAATAGATGTACCAAACCTAAATGGAAACTCGTTGCGGTAAAGGAAGTGGATGGTGCGAATATCTAAACCGCCCTTCACTCTCTAGAGAGCCACTAGACCTAAAGTGCCATGCTGTATGAACGTAGTTGATACCGGCGTCACTACGTCGGTGGATGTATGAACCTTGGCAAACCGGCACAGTGAGGCAGGACTTGTAGCTCTGAACTGTGCGCGGTAGGCATTGCCAAGTGTTCTCGGGGCTGGGAGCCAGGCGCGAGGAGAGAGGAGAGGAAAGAAAGAACGAACTCAAATGTGATCATCAGAATTAGGGGTTTCCTGGCTGCAGACCTAGGAGACCTCGCTGGGACGGAAGCCTGGCCTCGTGAATGTCTGCTGAGGTCTCGCAAATGAAACTTCTCAGGCTCATGTTTGTGCTTCGTAGGAGTACGGGTCGGTGACTGGAGAGTGAGATAGAGCACTGATCAAGAGTTTCAAGTGTCTTGTACTGAGTAGGAAGATAGGCGTTCTGTTGTCACAACTACAGAATTAATTTTGGGGTCAGCGGGAGCAAAATTCCGATAGGATCGATCGATTTCATTTCGTTAGGTTATGGCTTGAGGGCGAGCATTAGAGTTTCTGTGGGCTCGAAGTGTTGGCTTGCGGTGTCTGTGTGTGTTTGTGTTTATCACACAAATCGGCTTGTGGCCCGCCAGGCGTCTGTAATCTTGGGAGCGGTGAACGACTGATATGAGAGTGAGCATTGACATACCTTGTAGTATCTTTGGACTGATCACACAGGCAGGGGAGAGATAGGCAGAGAGAGATAGCGAGTCTTGACATCCTTTCTCGTCGCTGTGGACTGGTGACATGGACTTGGATGTGTGGTTGTCGTCTATGCGTTTAACGATGACAATAGCACAACTGTCCGAAACAGAGTAGACATGCTAGTCGAGCTCGGCTCAACATTGCACAATGGTCTTGGAAGTGAGATGCAAATGTCTCGAAGGGCGAGGCAATGTCGATTCATCATCTGGATAGTACTATTAGAGAAGCTTCTCGGTTTAATATCTGGGTTATCAATTTATCATTGTGCCAGTAGACTTTTGAGATGCTCGTGCATTTGGGTAGATCCATAGTCCACCAAAATGTGTGAGCTTCTGAAAAATCTGGGCTAAATATCTAGTGGAAAATGAAAACGCCGAAGAGAACTATCTACTTCAAGTTCGTACACGATGCTCAATGCCGTTTGATGTCTCCACCGGAGTGCAAGAATGTTTGTAGGGTCTTGGCCATATTGCAAGGATGCGAGTTTACGTGCTTTTCAACTCACTTTGCAAGAGCTAAAGCCACTTGCGGTGTGTATCATTTTTGAACATCTAACTAGAACAGGCTGTCTTACTTCAAGTAACTTACAGAACAAGTATGCTTCATTTGATCTGAACATGCCTTCTCTCAAGCTTGGATCAGGGCTGTTTTAATAAAAAGTAATCATGTCTATAACAGGATTGCGCTTCGGATGACATTGGACGAGTTTGGGCGATTGATTGTGGGCAGGTAACTGTCAGCCAGTCAGTGTATAGACAGTGGGTTGATGCAAATCCAGGGTCTGCCTTTGGAGGATTGATATTGTTTGGTTTGAAATATATCGGTTCTAAATCTCCTGATTTTGTTTGGCTGGAGGCAAGTAAAGGCCATGTAACAAGCAATGCGTACGTCGTTACAGTCTGGCTTATTTAACCTCTCCTGTCCTTCCCAATTCCTGCACCACCAGGTTATTTAACCTCTCCTGTCCTTCCCAATTCGCCAGGTTATCTGTACAACAGCTCCTTTTGAATGTTTCAGACACTCCTGTCGAAATACTCCATTAGCAGATCTGAAAAAGTAGCACATTTTTAGGGAGGCTCCCACAGTAGCAAATTTTAAGTCCGCAACTGTGAAATATTTTCTAGTGAATCTGTCCATACAAACGATACGTTTATTATTCTCATCTTTTATACTTAGGAAGGCTAAATGGCTCAGCCAGGAGAGGATAGTCATACCATTGCGTTTCAACTACCCAGTTAACTGATGATCACGAGATACATGACAATCTCTGAAACAGTAGGGACCATACAGCTCTCAGTATGGATTGTCAAGAAAGACTATCAATACGAAATACAACTTCAAGAAGAATCACCTGCACTGTTGGGACCAAATTACATCGCGGTGCGTGCAGGTCATCTGGGATTGTGCGATCCAGAGAGCAAAGAAACGAACATGTTCCAGCACTTAGTCCAAGCTGACCGACCGAGTTAACGAGCAGCAACTACAGGTCCTCGGATTCATTCATGGCTGTTGTGTGGTCTGAATGACACATCTAAATTCCACTCTTGCTCCACAACTCCAGGTGCAAATACGCACTGCCATGCAAGGCGGAGGAAATCAGTTTCAATGAACCCAGTGGGTACAGAGTCGTGTCTGGAAACCGTTACTGCGGAAATTGAGCAGGGGCTTTCGTTTGTTGGGTTTTCTGGGAAGTGAGGATTGAAAGACCCCCCTGCAATGTTGCTCTACAATGAGATCAATGCCCGGTTTGAATACGCTTGTTCGTAGACAAAGTGAAGGAGATTTCAGGGGACATGAGAAAGGTGAAGGAAGAAGTCTGGAAACACATAAGTCCCCATCCTGGAGGTGATTACAAGGGAAGCAGGTGGAATGAGATGACAAAGAAGAAACTCCAAAGAAGAAAGAAGAAAAGTGAAGATGTTATTGGATGAAATAGCTACAAAGAATGATGATGGGGGAAGTTGTTTCGTAGTCACAAGCCGAGATGAAGGGCATTTTGATCCATTGGGTGACAAGATATATGTCTGTCCACTTCCAGTTTTGGGGAGTGAACATGCAAATGCAAGACAATTGTTCATTACGCACGGGTTTCCAAGCAAGAATGAACCTCCAAGGGAGTTGGAGAAGATAGTAGC
Source organism: Lunularia cruciata (assembly GCA_948567375.1). Lineage (NCBI taxonomy): Eukaryota > Viridiplantae > Streptophyta > Marchantiopsida > Lunulariales > Lunulariaceae > Lunularia > Lunularia cruciata. Next base: position 2,755,766 of record OX419756.1, on the reverse strand, counting down.
TGAAACTGTGAAAAGATGTGATGGGTTGCCACTGACCATAGAGGTGATAGGAAGGTTGCTGAGACGGAAAACTGACAAACGGACGTGGGAAGAAATTTGCAAAGCTTTACAAGCAGTAGACTCAAGAAGGTTGGATGATCTGGAGGAGGAAGTGCGTAAGCTAAGGGTGAGTATCGACAATCTTGGAACAGAGGAGTTGGAAATGTTTCTTGATGCGGCGACCATATTTATAAGACCTGGTGAGTAGAATATTTTGGCATGCCTCACGATACGTCCTTGGACGGTTGGTTTAGCTCTGAAGAGGTGATGATGGCGTGGTCATCTATGCACGCATCAGGGGCAAACTCTACTGCGATAGCCAGAGCGCTATTCACTTGGCTAAAAATCAGGTGTACCGTTCTCGAACAAATCACATAGACGTAAAACACCATTTTATTTTATGAGGGAAGCCGTGACAAGTGCAGAAACCAATTTCTAGAAGATAGGCACACTGAACGTGGTTGATACGTTAACCAACTAAAACTGTTCTTGTCGAGAAGTTCAAGTTATGTAAGAACCTACTCAACTGAATATTCTTAGAAGTTTTTTACTATGGATTACACGCCAAGGTGGAGATTGTTGAGTATTGGTTTGTTATGCAACCATTGATTGAGTGTAGACGGCTGAGACAGCCAATAGCAGGACAGGGCTTTCAATCGAGATCCACTTAGACTCAACCAGAGTATGCATGAGGATGAAATTGACAAGACTCACTTAGTCTAAAGTATTCGGGAAGTTCCCATAAAATCAAACTGATGAGTGGCCATTACGGATGGTATATATCTAGGTGCTTTAATAAATCAGACAGTGAGACTGGTTGCCTTGGATGTAGCTTCGGGGATAGGAAGTGAATCACGAATATCCTAATATTATATACATATGATGTTAATAATGGGTGTGTTTTATTGTGTGGACATATCGGGACAATAATTGCTAACACCTCGAATGGACAAGAATCTTCAAACTTTGGGCAGGAGTTGCATGAGAGAAAGATAGAATTATTGAGCACAATCCACTGGATGGTAGCTACAAGGTATTCCCTCCTTTACAAACTTTTCCTTTTCATTTTCCTTAACCAATTAATCTTTCCAAACTGAATTAGATATTTTTCTAAATCTGAATTCATTTGTAAATGTAAACTGGAAGGGAATCCAAAACACAGTTGTTTCCTTTACAAATTTTTCCTTTTCCTTTTCCTTAACCAATTCAATTTTTCCAACTGAATTAGATCTATTTATCAGGTATGTCTTCTAAATCTGAATTCGTTTGTAAATCTAAACTGGAAGGGAGTCCGAAACACAGTTGAGCATGAACATCATCAGAAACTTGTAGCCGTTGTAGCTTTTGGGGAGTCATACATCCATTCTCCTCCAACAAGGAGAAACCTTGAAGCGGTGGTTCTAAAATAGGGTTCGTCTTGTATGATTACTTGATAGTTAGGCATGAAGACCTGGAATGATTACTTGATAGTTAGGCATGGAGACCTGGAGTTGTTTTATACACAGCACGATGGATGGATGGGTGGGCTTCAACTATGACAACTTTAGGTCACATTTGTTTTATGATAATTTTAGTTTCTTATTTCATTTCTTAAGGCGAGATTAACGGTTGGAGGATGTGATTTTCCCCCAAATAATAGTGGATACATGGAGTACAATGAAGATTGCGGTGACAAAGAGAAACCGTGGCAAATGCGAATAGCATCTAGCATTATATCACGTCTTAAACGACTACTTCGCTGCTTGGTATTCCCAGAGACCTGCTTCCATGAGTCGCGCAAAAGGTTTGCAGAGCGGCCTCTCCGATGCTCAGTTGGATTTTCTGCCCGAGTTGCTGGCTTTCCCAGCAGTTTTGCGGACTTAGCCAACTTGGAACAGCTAGACTTGTCTTGTTGCGGGAAACTGCAGTCCTTGCCGGAATCATTCGGGCGATTTCGTCACCTGAAGGAATTGAAAATCTACGACTGTTGAGAGTTGGAGGTCCTTCCCAGCGGTTTTGGATACTTATAGCTAACTTGGAACAGCCAGACTTATCTGGGTTGCTCGACAACTCAATTATTGCCGGAATCATTCGATCTAGAGGAACTAGCAACGATCAACTGTTCAGAGTTGTTCAGAGTTGCAGGTCAATTTCAACAGTTTTGGAAACTCAACCAACTTTGGTATAGTTAGACTTACCTGGTCTTGAGAAACTGCAGTCATTGCCGGGATCCTTCGCGCGACTTCTTCGCACAAATTGGTAACTATTTAAGCATCTGAAGGCGGTCAGTTTACTCTGCAGTTTGTTTGCTACTCAAGAAGCTCTCAGTTCGAATCTCATTGTGCGGTTCTTTAGCAAATTGGGGACTAGCCCTATTTTACCTTTTTCGTCTCTCCCTTGTACGGCTTGATGGGATTTTCCCATCCTTCGTGTTCTCTACGCGGTCGCCTTCGTTCTCTAGCAAATTGAATTTGGTCGAGTTCCAATTCCTCATCCCTCATCTTGAGCACTCCGAGGAGACCGTTAAATATACAGGAGACAGGACACAGCACAGCACAAGCACTGGTTTCATATTGTATTACCCAGTTTCAGTAACGAGTATCTACTTCTAGCTCGTTGACGCCAAACACATACATGGTACGCTTGCATTGACACAAACTACCCCTCTTTTCAAGCACTGTAGATTTGCGTGACATCTGGATCCAGGTGACCACTCCCCTGCTCTTATCGTCATCCGTAAACATTTGAAGCTCACCCACTTATGACAACCGACATACGCCTCTACAGTGCATACGACGAATGTTTCAGCTAGCGCATGACCAAGCATGTCTGCAAACCACGTGAGTTCCCGCGGTACTCGCGTGCAAGACTTCTTTCTTGTATCAGTCGAGTGTCAAATAGACAGCATGCAAAAAGAAATTCAATCCACAATTTGCCACGTCTCTACAATAAACTGGTTGGATAGAAATGAGAGGTCCTTCCGAACTACACAGTAATGGTCTTTGACCAGACTAGGCAATTGTATGTGTACCCATGTGGTACTTTATACGATGACGCTGACGTACACTTTATATGATGGCGTTGCTTCTAAAAGATTGTGCATCGATATCCTCTTGTGACGCAGGCGACCCCCGCCCGGTGAGCTTCTCAGGAATCCGTTCTCGAGGTTCTCTAGGTCTTGCGCATTAGATTCAAACCTGGTCCTGCAATTAAGACATGTCATAGCCAAACGGTTTCGGAAGCTCAATGCTCCACAAAGATTGCGTAAGCAGTGATCAATACTTGCGGCATTGCCAGACGGGATGAATCCTCCTGGCTTTGAACTCGCAGATTTGGAATCGTTCATACATAACTCAATTTACGTTTCTTATCAAATACTCACTTCAGTGGCTGCTCGTTTCGCACAATCTCTGAAGAACTGAATCAAAGCAGTGTGGTTATTTTGATCCTCCACATTGATTATTGAAAATCTGCCATAGCTCTGCAGTCTTGAACATAAATACGGTTCCTCCTTCCCGTCAAAAGCAAACGAAGCTCGAATACCAAAGTCATTCACGACTATGAGTTGTTCACCCAGTTACGTGCAAATCACGGTGCTAGTGTTAAGGGCACCATATTTGATGGAAATGGTGCAGACATTTCATGCTGTAACTGCTAACTGAAGAAATCTTAATGACGAATAGATTAGAATAGACGTGATTCAAGTTACCCTGGGGGCGTTTAAGATATTCGAAGGACTCAAGGAGTCGCAGGATTTACCAGAGCGATCCACGACAGACCGAGAAGACGGATTCAATATGTCCAAATCACTAGAAGTCCTACTTGTCGTGAGAGCCGAATTGATACTCCAAAGCATCAGGAGTCCCACTTGTCTGTCAGAGCCGAATCGATATCTCCGAAGCACTCATAGTCCCACTTGCCTAATTCTTCCAGTAACAGTCCACACAAACGCTCTGCAGGCTGATCGCAGGACAGCATGTGAGTTGAAGAGTAAAAGAAATTCATTGCCTCGCAGTTTATGGAGCTTGAACCTGATTCGAAACATAAGGATTGAGCCATATAATTTCAGTAATATATACATCTTCTAAAACCTGGGACTTCTTTCAGTCCTACTATGACCCACACGCTGACCCAGTTCCCATAACAGTCCAAACAAACGCACTGCAGGCTGATTACAATCAGCCTACTTTTTTCCATGTGCTTCTGATATAGCATTTTGATGTCCAATCTCGTGTTTGGCATACACACGAAATTGTTCAGCCGCAGTGGGAGGAAGTGAACTGGACTGAGACTTGAGAACGTACCTTTATGGTTATCAAGGTATCTGAGAGATTGTAACTAAATTTTAAGTACACACTGCAAAAAGCTTCCTCAAAGTCATACTTTCCTTGATATGTTGGACACAACCACGCAGTCTGGACACAACGGATACAGAAGAAATGCATCCAACAGGTCCACGATCCTACTTTTGGCAACCGCAAAAGGAATAGAATTCAGGACCAGCCTATCCTGACAGAGATTGGAGCTATTGGAGCTGCGTTGATAGTTGCTCTTCACTGACAAATATTCCATGAACACCGTAAGGTACTCTTCCTGGGAGCTTGACAATGGCAATGGTGTCGAGAGTGGGAGACTAAGCATCCATGACCACGAGCTCAGAGAGGGTGGTAGCTTGATGATGGAGGTAAGTCACTAGGTATCCGTCATCTTCAGCAGCATGTGGTCAGAAGTTCGCGGGACGAAAAATGGTTCACTTCCCAAGCAGTCCTCATCTGCAAAATGTCTGATACCCACAACAGTTTCTGAACTAGCAGCAGCTGAAGATGACCCTGCATCGGTAGCTTGAAGGTCGATTTTAGCCACTCCTGAAACCTTGACCCACGTCGGAAGAGGCTCCATGATGGCAAGGTATATGTACCTGCACTTCCGTCCGTAATACTTCTGATTGATCTGGCCTGACTCGAGGTTCAAATGCGGAACCAAAATACGCTTCGAGGCGACACCAGTGGCTCTATTGAGTCGAATCTCAGTTAATTTGTACCTCAGATTGAGTCTTTGAGTGGTGAAAAACTCATCAGCAGGCACCAGAATGGATCCTGTCAAGACGATTTCGTCATTCTCCTCCCACGCAGTCCAGTAATGGAAACAAAATGAGTTGGGGAGATGAAACCATTGAATCAGTGCATCACTCCTCGCATAGCGCGGCAGCACACCAAGTAACCGTAGTGAAAAAAAATTTATGATATGATTAATACATAATTTTTAGATACATTAGAATAAAAGCATCATTGAGATTATTGAGTTACAAATATGGTTTCTTCGGTTGAAATGAAAGTTGTTTATGTCATCTTCCCACATTCATCATCCATTTCCAAATACTGCATCATTAAAAGCACATTACTCATGTTCTGGTAAGTATCTTGGAGAGTGGAAAGATTGTTCAGATCCTAATTACTGAAAATTGATCTTGCACAACCAGAAGAACAGAACGGATACCAAATGACAAAAAAACAAAAACGAATTATATATTCCTGAAGATACTAGATAGATGAATATAACATATGTTACTATACATCGGTTTATTGTTAGAATATGAATACGAAGTATTTCTATATACGTATGTTTTAACTATTATGCAGGACAACATAAACATGTTTTTTCCCATATATTTCACATATTACAGATTATATTCTCTTTTAAGAAATATTTGTATATATATTCATATTTATAATACTCAATCTATTCCTGGAGTATCGAATGTATGTCTAGGAAGGATATGTCATAGAGGCTCCCCAAATAGCATTATAACAATACTCACAAATTTGATTGATAAATGAATAAAAGGACTAGGAAGAAAAACAAGAAACTTTTGCATCACGACGTGTACGAGATTTTCAGCCTTTACACATTCGCTCAAGCCCGGGAGCGTCTAAGTCGGTCCTTGTCCTCCTTGTTAATTTGTTCAAAATTGCACGAAATGAATGAAGATCAACTACAATTAAAAGCCATTGACTCCAGTAGGATGCATATCCGGAGTATCCAACCTCCTTACACATCTCTTATGATGTGTTCTACGCTTAAGAAAGTTAAATCCACATAATATGTATAATGCATAGCTAAGAAAACACCAGTAAGTATTTGGCGAAGCAAACAGACTGGCCAATGAACCAAAATTTCACCAATAAGTTATATTGCCCGGAATAAGATAAATCCTTGAATTGATTGTTACATGTAACAGAAAAGATTGTTCAAGAATCAATAGTCCTCTTTTGACGAAATTTGGATGACTATCCATAAATTTCATGCCTTCCCTTTTTCGAGAGCACGGATAGTTTGCATTTTTCATGATTGATGGGCAGGATTGAGCCATCAATACAAGGCCACTTTGGAAGACAAATGCCAAGGACGAGGACGGGAGATTCAGTTGGAAGAAGAGAATACATTGGAAAGGAATCTTTGATGGGGCCACTTTTGAAGACAAATACCAAGGATTGAATACCCAATTGCAAGAAGAGAATACGATGGTGCTGAAGCTCTAACTAAGTTGAACATGAATCTTTGATGATAAGGAAATGGTGGGCGGGCAGCTGGACACTATTGCTATGTAGGTTTGCATAGAGTTTGATTCTGGAAGCCTAGTCTAAATTATACATGTGATAGATGTGAGAAAACATGACCCTGTGTGAAAGCAAGAAAGATAGGAAGGCCCCATCAAGACCATCCAAGGAAAAGACAACTGGGTAAAATGGGGCTAAGCCTTAGGAAGAACATGCACTGCATGACCTAAGATATGCAAGTCTTATGGTCTACAAACAACTGGAGAAGCTTCACCTAGTGTAATTGATTTGCTATGGATTGCACCAACCAATGCTCTCTACACTGCAATGGAACACATTGCTTAAAATATATGGTAAAATATGAGAGTGATAATGATACCTCCAAATGTCTCAAATGGAGTTTACATAAGAGTAATTTAGATTAACAAAATAGAAAATAGCTCAAATTAACCAAGAATTATAAGAATATTCTAGGAATATCTAGGAAGCTTCTTGGTACCTTCCAAGTATCAAATAACTCTGCTCTTGTTACTTTGTAACATCTCTTGGGTGTTTCATTGGGCACTATGCTTGATTTCCTTCTTGTACTCTTGGATGGGTGTTATAACAATATGGAGATTACATATGAGTTAGTTGAGAATAATAACATAGCAATTAGTTTAAATTAGCTAGGAATTATAAAAATATTCTAAAAGCATCAAAGAAGTTTCATGGTGCCTTCCAAATATCAACTAACATGTATGCCAAGTGGTGATTTCTAAGAAAAAACCTGTTGGGAAACTTCCTGACTAGCTTAGCTTGCATGCCAAGTAGGTGGCTTTAAAAATAAAGTTTCTTGTGAAACTTTACACCTAGTTTAGTTTGCATGCCAAGTAAATGGTTTCTAGAAGGAAGCTTGTCAAGAAGTTTCACGATTAGCTAAACTTGCACTCTAAGAAAGTATCTTTTAGGAATCTTCTTGCGTTGCTTCTAAAGAGCTTTGTATGTTCTCTATAAATACCAAAGGTTAAAGCTCATGCTAGATATTCATAGTTTTCTTTATTCACGAGTCCCAATGTGATCTTTCACTCTACTCTTCTATTTTCCTATCTCTCTCCTTGGTCTTTTATATTAATATAAGAGAAAAAATGAGATAGATGGAATTTATGGATCACCAAATCTATTTCTCCCAAACCATTGTGTTTTTTTATCTATTTATTACACAAACATCATTTTTTGTAATTCATCATCTCACACTTTGGGTAGAATTTTTTGAATGTGATTACCTTGTCCAATGATACCTTGATACTTTTGATTGTAACTTACAAAGAACATGAATGTGTTGCATCTACATGCTAACTTAGATAATTATAGATAGTTTGATAGAGTAATAATCATGATGGTAAATACATAAAGTTATGATTGCTATGTAGCAATAAACTGAACACCTTACTTGATTGTTGGAAGAAAGAGGCCATCAATGACAAGAGCATGTAGAGAGAGTACCATTTTGAGAAAGAGAAAAGCAAATCCAATTTCTGAATCTCAATGAATTTGAAAGCAAGAATCTCTCAAGTATAATGGAGAATTTTATGTTGACTATGAACATTATTTACAAACTATAAATCTACATGATGAATGGAGATATATTCTCTTGGTTTCAAGCCAATTGGATGTAATGGAAAAAGTATGGTTGCAATTCCAAGTGCAACAAGCTAAACGCTAGTTTGTTATGCCAATCTTAACATGGGAAGAATTCAAGAGTACCAATCTCAACATGGGAACCCTTTTGTTAATTGCATGTCCATGCAATTAACAAAGGAATTATATATTCTTATCAAACCAATAATTGAAAGTAAATTAATGATGGTGTATGGTAGAAATGATTTTGCATTTGTATCTCATATCTTGTTATATTCAAGATTGGGAAAGAGTATTTGGAGTGTATGAGGTTTACACTGGCATCTCTATATTATGATATCATTCTAGATTTGCCTTGGCTTGAACGTTATAAGGTTCAATTTGATTGGACCTAATGATAAATTGAAGTACAACATCAAGGTAAAAATTAAAAATTAGAATTTCTAGCACCTTAGAGTAAGACACCTAAGAATAGTCAATCCCAAGATAAGAAGTTTATCAATAAAGTAACCATAGATCAAGCTTTGGAGGAAGATATTCTTATTTTTGTGGTGTAGATCAAGCCAATTGTGCACGAAAAATCTAATGAGGACTAAAAGCCTTAAAAAAATGGTTGATAAAATAGTTGAGGAGTTTGTAGATGTGTCTCCAAAAGATCTATCAAACAGGTTACCTTCTTATCATGGTATGCCCTTCAAGAAGTACTCTAGTGAGTAGGCCAATGTATCGGTTTCACCAAAGGGGTTGGGAGAGCATTTCGACAACAATTATGGAGTTATTGGAGAAGGATTTCATATAACATAGTACATTCCTTGGGAAGCACCAATTCTACTTGTCCCAAAGAAGGATGGAGGACTTTACTTCTTTATTGAATAACATGATATCAATAAACAAATAATGAAAAATGCATATTCTTTGCCTTGAACTGATGCTTGCTAGATCTTTGAATGGATCATAATATGTCTTCAAAGCAGCTATTAGTATATTTCTATTGATAGAGAGGATAAGAAAGAGGTTACATTTTGCACAAGTTATAGGCATTTTGAAAAGAGAGTTCAATCTTTTGGGCTCACTAATGCTCCAATAGTGGATTAGAACATTGGGTGTTGGATGAGCTGTTGGAGTGGTATGTCATGTGTTATTGGATGATATTTTAATATATTTAGCAAGATAGAGGCAAAACATACGCATCACATGCAAGAAGTCCTAATGTGAAAGACCAAAATTGAGGAGAGAAATAAGAGAATGGAAGATCAAAGTGAAAAATCATATTGGGACTCTTGAATGAGAGAAACTCTGAATGCCTAGCATGAGCTTGGGCTTTGGTATTTATAGGGATTATACAAGAACCTTGTTCCCTAGCTTCTCAAGATGTTCCCTAAAACCACTTTTTTAAAGTGCAAGTCATGTTAACCTGGAAGCTTTTCAAGAAGTTTTCTTCTCAAAGTTGTTTATTTGGCGTACAAGCTAAGTTAGTTGGAAGCTTCCCAAGAAGCTTCCTTCTAGAAGCTACTTACTTGGGGTGCAAGCTAAGCTAGCCAAGAAGCTTCCTCTTAGAAGTCACCACTTGGCATGCATGTTACTCAATACTTGGAAGATACCAAGTAACCTCCTAAATACTTCTAAAAATATGAAAGATAGGGTGGATGCACATATGACAAGGCAAAGCAAGTCAATAAGCAACAAGAAAAATGATTTAGATGATATCAAAGGGTCTTATCCAAATAGGAGCAAGTTTATGGACTTATGTATCAAGTAGAAGGGGTAGGTTACTAGAAGAGGCATGATCTTATCACCAAGTTGAAAGGTGAGATCATGACAATGGTGGTGTAATATTCTGAGTATAGAAGAAATCACAAGAGAAATGTAGAAGAGAAAACACAAGTTCCACAATCAAACTCTGATACCCCAAAGGAACACCTTGATTGTATTATATAACAAAGAAGACATCATCGAAGAAAGCTCCACCCTTGGATCGTATACATGGATTGATGACATATCAAAAAGTTCCACCACCCTTAGATTAGTTGCATGCATGGGTGACATGTTGGTTCTGATCCTATCTGGTTGGTCAAACTCTCTTTGACCAAAAAGAATCTTTAGGGAATCTTCTGGTAGGAATCTACAAATTATGTGGATGAGGCATCGTTGGAAAGCTCTCAAGAAGACAAACCAGGGGGGTGCAGTTTAGGAGGCCTTTCTTCCATCAAAAGGGGGGGGGGTGGGGAGTGAGAAATTTGCATAGTTTTGAGTCCTAATTCATCCGTTTAGGTTTCTAAAATTGGCTTTGAAGTTTCTAGGCTATTTTGGCTCCTATTCTATTATTAATAGTATTATTTTGGTGACAACTCTATCAGATCTACCTAGCCCATCATATATAACATCCTTCCAAATGTTACCAGGCTGAGTTTTGTCTTTAGATAATATGTCTAGCTTTTGGTGTTACAAATTTAGATTATTTTTGGCTCTTGCTTTATTAGTAGAAGTCCTATTTTGGTGACACCTCTATCTTATCTACCTAGCCCATCATACATAACATCCTTCCAGATGTTACCAAGCCAATTTTCTCCTCTTGATGATATGTCTAGTTATGGGTATTACAAGTGGTGTGCATATTGTTTTTGATAATTTTGAGCAACAAGAAGATAAAATTTGGCTTGTTGGAGGGATTGGGATATGGTGCTCAAGAAGGTATAAGTATGAGAAACATGAGATGGAGGAGGAGAAAAAAAGGAATTTGGACAAGTGGGTCTTGGTCAAAATTAAGGAAGAAAGGAGAGAATCCGGTGCTTACTTATTTGGAATTATTGTATGCAAACTCAATAACTATAAGACATTCATCCCAATTGGTATGCTGAACTTTGACAAAGACAAACCATATCCTCCAAGATGAAATTTTCACATTTGGTTCATCCATTAGTTTGAGAATGATAGGCCATGGACAAAGTAAACTTGGTGCCGAGTATTTGGAAGAGTACTTGCCAAAATTTTCCAATGAATCGAGGATCATGGTCGGAGATAAGTACATGAAATATCCCATGATGCTTGAAGATATTGTCAAAGTAGATCTATGCTAATGTTAGAGCATCCATAATATTAAAAGTTGGTGCCAAATAGATTTGCTTACTAAGCTGATCCAAAAACACCACAATTGTTGTGTGACCTTGCTTTGCCTTGGGCAATGATGTGATGAGATCTAAGCTCACGTGTTCCCATCAAGTGGATGGAATGGAGAGTGGTTGAAAGAGTATAATTGGTTTTTGGTTGTTAGCCTTGCTATGTTGGCAATCTCACAAGATCAAACAAACTCTTGAACATCTCGTGCAATGTTAAGCCACCACCATTGGCATTGGAGGGTACCTAAGATCTTGTCTACACCCATGTGACCAACAATTGGTAAGTCATGGGTTTCTTGAAGATGCACAAGTCAGAGATCACTCTTAGTTAGAACAAAGATCCGGTTCTCATAGAATAGAAGACCTTCTTGAAGGTCTTCTATTCTTGAGAGAGAAGGTGTTGTAATTCTTGTCACATGCTGCAAGATGACCTTGTATTATCTAAAAGAAGGAATCTTGTTGTAAAGCTATCCTAAACTTGATTTGGACTTTGGAGTCAAATAACATCATTTTAATTATTGTCGTGATGAGACGAAGAACTTCAAATCAGGCCATATTGATAGAATATTTGGGATGACATGGAACCAACCAGGTTTGTACTTAAATTTGATATCAAACAATTGTAGATGTTCCTCCAATCTATGATATGGACTCTCCATGTGTTCCCAATGTAATGTCTACAACAAGGGTTTGTGATTGGTTCACATTATCACTTGTTTTTCTAAGAAATAATACCTCCATACCTTGGTGGCATAAATATTGCTAGTTGTTCCCAATCCCAAGCAAAGTAATTCCTTTTTGTGGTTTTAATCTACAAGACATAAAGGCAATAAGATGTAATCCATCTAGGAATTCTTGCTACAACACAACTCCAATTGAAAAATTAGAAGCTTCAAAATCAAGCACACAAAGTAGTTGATGGTCATATGGTTGAAGAATGAGTTTTGAAGATACCATATGTTTTAGCTTCTAGAATTCTTCTTTGTGCTTGGTGGTCCATTGAAAGCTTTAGTTCTTCTCCAAGAGGTCGGTCAATGGTGCGAGCCACATGAATATAGTAGTGGATGAACCATCGGTAAAAACTTGCCAATCTATTAAATGCTTGTGCTTCTGTAGCATCCTTTGGAGTAGGCCAATCAATAATGGCCTTGATTTTCTTTTTTTCCATCTTGATCCCCTCTGATAAGATTTTGTGACCCAAAAGGTAATTATAACTTCCTTTTGCCAAAAGGCACACTTTGACTACTTGTAGTAAAACTTCCACTCATGTAGTCATCTTAGGATTTCTCACCTTAGGACTTCTTGCATGTGATTTGTGTGTTCTATATCTATCTTGCTACAGATTAAAATATCATCCAAAAACACCACCACATACCAAGCCAATAGCTCATCCAACACTCAATGCATTTGATCTATGAAGACCATTGGAGCATTTGTGCCCAAAAGGCAGAACTCTCCACTGAAAGTGCCCATACCTTGTGCAAAAGGTAATCTTTTGCACATCTTCTCTATCAATGGGACTTTGCCAATAGCCACTTTAGAGATCTAACTTGGAAAAATATTGTGCTCCACTCAATTGATCAAACAAGTCATCAATTCAAGGCAAGGAATATGCATCTTCATTATTGGTTTATTGAGGCCACAATAATCAATACAAAAGCAAAGTCCTTCATCCTTCTTTGGAACAAATAGTACTGGTGCTCCCCAAGGAGATATACTATTTTGTATGAAATCCTTCTCCAACAACTCCATCAATGTTATTCAAAGCTCATCCAACTAGTTTAGTGAGAGCAAATAGCTTGGTCTACTCATTGGAGTACTTCTTGGCAATAACTCAATCTTAAAGAGCATACCACAATTGGTATCCCTTAATCCCTTTGGAAAATCATCCAAAAACACATGTGGAAACTCATGGATTATTTGATCAACCATTGCTTGATGAGACTTTTGGTCCTCCTCAAATCTTTCTTGTACAATCGGCTTGATTCATATTGCAAAAATATACTTATCTTCCTCCAAAGCTTGCTCTATAGCTACTAGATTGATAAACTTCTCATCTTGGGATTTATCTTCCTTCAAAGCTTGCTCTATGGCTACTTTCCTGAAAAACCTCACATTTCAAGACTAATTATTCTTAGGTGTCTTACTCAAAGGTGCCCAACAACCTAATTGGACATTATTACCTTGTACTTGAATTTTTCATCGATTCCAATCAAATTGAATTTTATGACGTTCAAACCAAGATAGACCTAGAATGACATCAAAGTGTAGAGGTGCCACTACAAACCTCATACATTCCAAATACTCATTCACAATCTTGAATGTAGCAAGATGGAATGCAAAACACTTTCTACCATTTGCCATCATAAGTCTACTTCCAATTATTGGTTTGATAGAAATACTTAATTCCTTTGCTAATTACATAGCTATGCAATTCCTTGAACTTTTAGAATCAACCACAATCTTACAATCATGATTAGATATCATACCTTCCAAGTAAAGAAAACTGGTATAGGTCTAGTCTTCAATCCCATTGGAACTAATCAAGTTCCTAGTAGATGACTAAAAATCTCCTTTTGGGATTCATCATTTCCTTGATCATTCCGATCCACAAGCTCCATTTGGGTAATTTGTTGAGGTCACTCATTCTTTAGTGGACATTCAACAATGCAATGTTCAATTTGGCAACAATAAAAGCAACCACCATTTTGTCATAATCTTTCTCGATCTACTATGCAAAGTGATTTTTGTTGGATGGCATCAATCTCCATTGTCGCCAGCTCTTCCACTAGTGTGTAATGTGTTGGTATGTTTAGGTTTTGTTAAGGTCAAGATCGAGACCAAGTTATCACAACCAAGGAGTCAAAGCGCTCAGCCAATTGCATGGCTTCCTCCAAGTGTTTTGGCTCTTGCATAATCACTTCTAATTTTCTTCATGACTTCAAGCCCCTCACCAATTGATCTAGAGCTTCACCATCTAATATATCTAGAATTTTCATAATGATGTTCTCGAATTGTGTGATATAGCTTCTTATAGAACCAATCTGTTTTAGAACTCATCCAACTTATCTTGTGCTTGGAATCATCCAATAAATGCACTCTTGAATTCCTCCTATGTCAAGATTGATACAAATAAACTACCGTTCAACTTGCTCTACTTGAAACTGCCACCATAGTTTTACCGCTCCATCCAATTGGCTAGAAGCCAAGAGAATCTATTTTTGTTCATCTTGAAGATTTGTAGTTTCAAAATAACATTTACAATCAAACAAAAATTTTTCCATTGCAATTAGGAGATTCTTGCCTTCAAATACCTTGGGCTTCAGAAATCAGACTTGCTCTTCACCTTCTCAAAATGGTGCTCTCTCTACATGCTCTGGTCATTGATAATCTTGTTCTTCTAACAATCAAGTAAGGTGCTCAATCTATTATTGCATGGCAATGATAATCTTGGGCATTGCCGCTATGATTACTACTATATCAAAATACCTATAGTTGATCTAAGTTAATACAAAGATGCAACACGTCCACCTTTCTCCATAAGTGACAATCGGAAGTACCAAGGGTTCATCGGACAAGGTGATGGCATTCAAAATTCTTTACCCAAAGCATGGGATGATGAACTGAGTGAAATGATACTTGGGTAGTACATGAACAAAAAGATCCCATTGGCTTGGTGGAAATGGATTTGGTAATCCATAAATTTAATCCATCTCATTCTTACTCTAATACCAATATAAAAGATAGAGATCAAGGAGAGAAATAAGAGAATGGAAGATCAAAATGAAAGATCACATTGAGACTCTTGAATGAGAGAAAATTTCAAATGCATAACATGAGCTTGGACTTTGGTATTTATAGTGACTATATAAGGCTCTTGAGAAGCTTCTCAAGGAACTCCTTAAACTGACTTCTTGGAGTGCAAGTCAAGTTAACAAGGAAGCTTCTCAAGAAATCACTTACTTACACTGCAAGCTAAGTTAGCCGGGAAGCTTCCCAGGAAGCTTCCTCCTAGAAGTCATTACTTGGCATGCACATTACACAATACTTTGGTAGAAGATACCAAGTAACTTCCTAGATACTTCTAGAATATTCTATGCTAATTGGCTTATTAGATTCTACTTTATTGGTCTTGAATAACTCATCGGTAAACCCCATATTGTTACACTTAAGATGATTATGTCAATAGAAGTTTTATTATAAGGATTCAAAGTGTATCTTTTGGTAGAAGAAAGTTACCTTCTATAGTCTCATCAAAGCGGATCAAGACAAAGAAGAAGAAAATCAAAGCTATTACTAATTAGCATACTCCAAAGGATACCACAAAAGTGTGAGCATTTAATGGATTGGTAAGTTTTTTTTATCAACGGTTCATCCACTACTATGATTGTGGCCATGCCATTGACCATTCTCGTGGAGAAGACCTCAATTTTCTAGTGGACCACCAAGTAAAAAGAAGTATTCAAGAAGTTGAAGCATATGGTATCTTCAAGACCCATTTTCAACTATATGACACTCAACTATGTTGTGTGGTTGAATTTCATACTTCTAACTTTGCCATTGGAGTTGTATTGTAGTAGGAATTTCTGGATGAGTTACATCCCATTGCCTTTGTGTCTTGCCAATTGAACATTGTAAAAAATAATTACTCTATTTGAGACCAAGAACAACTAGCAATGGTATATACCACTAGGTATAGAGACATTATCTCTTGGGGAAACAAATGATCATGCAAACCAATTGTAAACTTTTGTTCCAAACATTACATTTGGAGCACACGAAGAGTTGGCATCATTGATGGGGGGAATAACTAAAATTGTTTGATGTCAAACTTGAGTACAAACTTGGTAGGTTCCATATCATCCTTGATACACTATCACAATGACTTGATTTGAAGACTCTTCTTGCACCTCTTGTCACTATGGCAATAATGACAATGCTAATTGACTCAAAAGTCCAAATTGAGTAGGATCACTTTACAACAAGATCTCCTTTTTTAGATAGTAGGTGGTTATCTTGCAGCACATGACAAGGAGTACAACACCTTCTCCTTGCAGCACATGACAAGGAATACAACACCTTCTCTAAGGAATGCCTTCTATCGTGTGAGAACCAAATCTATGTTCCATGCAAGAGGGATCTATAACGTATGTGCCTTCAAGAAGCCCATGACTTACTAATTGTTGGTCACATGGGTGTGGACAAGACCTTGGGTACCCTACAATGCCAATGATGGTGGCCCAACATGGCACAAGAGGTTCAAGAGTTTGTCTAATCTTGTGAGAGTTGCCAATGCAACAAGTCTACTATCCAAAAGCCAAGGGGACTCCTTCAACCATTTCCCATCCCATTTGCTTGATTTGAAAATGTGAGCTTAGATCTCATCATTCCTTGCCAATGACCAAGCAAGGTCATACAACAATCATGGTGTTTTTTGATAAGCTTAATAAGCAAATCTATCTGGCATCAACCTTTGATATAGTGGATGTTCCAACATTGACCCAAATTTACTTTGAAAATATCTTCAAGTATCATGGGATGCCTTGTGTATTCATTTTGAATTGTGATCCTTGATTCATTAATAAATTTTGGCAAACATTTTTCAAGCTACTTTCAATGCATTGAGGTTGTTGAGTTTACCTACAACAACTCCAAGCAAGCAAGCACCAAATTCCTCTCCTTGTTCTTTTAAATTCTCTTCTTGCTCCTTCTCTATCTCACATTCCTCATATTTCCACCTTCTTGACCACAATATCTCACTCTTTACAAAAACTCAACTCTCATCTCCTTGTTACTCAAAATTGTCAAAAGCAATATGTAGATCAAAATCATTGGGATCTCACTTTTCAACTCGATGGTACAATCTTGCTTTTTTCTAGTAACCTACCTATAAAAGACCTTTTTTCTAGTAACCTACCTATAAAAGACCGGGAAGAAGGATAGAAATAGGAGAATAGAAGACCAAAGTGGAAAATCACATTGAGACACTTGAATGAGTGAAACTCCAAATGCTTAGCATGAGCTTGGTTTTAGTATTTATAGGGGAGCATACAAGGTTCTTGAAGAACTTCTCAAATCTACTTTCTTAGAGTGCAAGTTAAATTAACCAAGAAGCTTCTTTCTAGAAGCTGTCTAGTTGGCATGTAAACTAAGCTAGCTAAGAAGCTTCCCAAGAAGTTTTCTTTTAGAAGTTATCTACTTGGTGTGCAAGTTAAGTTAGCCAAGAAGTTTCCGAGGAAATTCCTCCTATAAATCACCACTTGGTATATACGTTACTCAATACTGGAAAGATACCAAGTAGCTTCCTAGATGCTTCTAGAATATTTTAAACTAAATTGGTATATGTATTACTTTGTTAGTTTTGACTAACTAATCGATGAATTTCATATTGTTACATTATCCCTACCATTTAGTACCCATGTTTATAAGCTTATTTATAATTGGATAGATCCATTTGATGTCACCCAAATCATTTTTTTATTGTTTATTGAGTTTACCTTACCTAGTCATATATAAATCAACTATATAATTCATTTTTCCAAATTGAAGCTTTTTTTCTAATTTATCTTCCTTTCACTCATTCAAGAGTCTTAATATGATTTTTCACTTATTTTCCATCCTCCTATTTCTCTCCTTGGTCTTTTCATATTTCTCTCCTTGGTCTTTAATAGGTGCAATGTACTTTCTTTCTCTTTTCTTCCCAATCCTTCATTTTTTCTATGCGATTGCTTTCTTTTCTTTCTTTCTCTTTTAGTGTATATATTTTATCCTTTTGGGTTTAGTTTTAGGGATTGTGTAATGAAAGCTACTTAAGATGTAAACTTTCAAGGGAATCTAATTCTTCTTACTTTAGCTCTTAGCAAATATTATGACTTTTGGATAACCCTTACCAACATCAATACGTTTCACTAATCCCTCTAGAGTGCCAGTATACTCCATGATCTAGATTCGACAAGGCTCCAACATGGTTGATTGTCATAAAGTTCTCATTAGTGCCTCTAGTAATTTTAGAATGTCATACTCTTTGAGAATCAATGACAACAACTTTGGAATGGCCCCACTGACTTGTCCTATTTTCTTCTTTCCTTCAATTCATATTGCCACATTCCTTAGTGTATGTGCCAAATGTCCACTGAACTTGGATCTCTTCTCACCATCCAAGAGATTCACCAATCCTTCAACAGCTCTATGCTCTTCCACACACTACTCTCTATTTGACTCATGTGTATCAAATTCATCAAAGCTCTCATCAATACATCTTGTGAAACAACAGGGGTTTCAGAAATATTTTTATGAAATTTTATATATTTTCATACGAAATGTTTACTAAATTGATACAAGGTGAAGGCGAGGAAAAACATCGAGTCTCACTATGGAGTTTCGGAAAAATACTTTATTATTAGTAAATTCCATAAAAAGTGGTTTGTAATAAATAAAGAATATTAAATTTTCACTTGTCACATCATAATATATTTATTAGATATTAAGGTTAATAAAGAATATGGTTTAGGATGAATATGATCTGCCCTTGTTAGCGCCTGTTATAGTATATTAATTTAAAATTTAATAAAATTTTGAGGGTGAATGTTTATCCTAACTAGCTTGTTATAATATATTAATTTCAAATTTGATTAAATTTTATATATGAATGTGTATCTCCGTATCTTAGCTAATCGGAGGTTAATAAAGAATATGGTTTAGGATGAATATGATCTGCCCTTGTTAGCGCCTGTTATAGTATATTAATTTAAAATTTAATAAAATTTTGAGGGTGAATGTTTATCCTAACTAGCTTGTTATAATATATTAATTTCAAATTTGATTAAATTTTATATATGAATGTGTATTTCCGTATCTTAGCTAATCGGAGTTTGTTGACTTTTGTAATTATTCAATATTATATTAATAATATATTAATTTAAAATTAAATAATTTACCTATTATTATTAATTTATATTAATAATTTATTAATTAAAAATAAAAAAACTTTGCTCATCGTAGCTCGTAGCCTAGAGCCGCCACCGACCTCTTAATCTAGAACCACCCTAACTTCTGAATAAATTTAGCTACTTGGCTATGTGGATAAGGCAGATAATCCTTTTGTTCTACTTGGCGATCGTGGTCCGATCAGCTAATATATTCTTGTTGCCCGTCTAATACTCCCTTCTAATGTTTTTTTCCACGAGTACTGAGTCGATCAGATCTTTTCACGATCCAAGAGCTTCATCAATCCTTCAACAGCGCCATGCTATTCCACAATCTGTTTTCTATTTGACTCATGCATCGATGTCAAATTGCTCAACGCTACGCTATTCCACAATCTGTTTTCTATTTGACTCATGCATCGATGTCAAATTGCTCAACGCTGTCATCAATGCCTCTTGTAAAGCAATATCCCCGCTTTCCTTGTGGATCATTGAAAACAGCTTCGGAATGGCCCCAATGACTTCTCCTATTTTCTGCGCTCCTTCGATTCCCATTGCCACATTCCCTAGTGTATCTGCACAAATGTTCAAGAAACGTGGAGCTCTTTTCATAATCCAAGAGCTTCACCAATCCGTCAACAGCGCCAGGCATTCCACAATCTGCTCTCTATTTGACTCATGCATCCAACTCAAATTCGTCAAAGCTCTCATCAATTCCTCCTGTGAAGCAATATCCCCGCTTTCCTTCTGGATCAATGACAGCAGCTTCGGATGGCCCCACTGACTTGTCCTATTTTCTGCGCTCCTTCAGTTCCGCTTGCCACATTCCCTAGTGTATGTGCCAAATGTTGAAGGAATGTGGAGCTCTTTTCACCATCCAAGAGCTTCACCAATCCTTCAACAGCGTCATGCTGTTCCACAATCTGCTTTCTATTTGACTCATGTGTCGATGTCAAATTCCTCAAAGCTCTCACCAATGTCTTATGTGAATCAATATCCCCGCCTTCCTTGTGGATCAATGACAGCAGCTTCGGAATGGCCCCACTGACTTGTCTTATTTTCTGCGCGCCTTCGTTTGCGATTCCCGCATTCCCTAGTGTAACTGCTAAACGTTCAAGAAACGTGGAGCTCTTCTTACCATCCAAAGCTTCACCAATCCTTCAACAGCACCATGCTGTTCCACAATCTGCTTTCTATTCGACTCATTTATCACTGTCAAATTGTGCAGAACTCCTATCAATCCCTCCTGTGAAGCAATATCCCCGCTTTCCATGTGGATCAATGACAGCAGCTCCGGAATGGCCCGACTGACTTGGTATTTTCTGCTCTCCTTCGATTCCCATTGCCACATTCCCTAGTGTATATGCCAAATGTTGAAGGAACGTGGAGCTCTTCTCACCATCCAAGAGCTTCACCAATCCTTGAACAGCGCCATGCTGTTCCACAATCTGCTTTGTATTTGAGTCATGTGCTCCTGTCAAATCGTGCAGAACTTCCACGAATGCCTCCTGTGAAGTAATATCCCCGCTTACCTTGTGGATCAATGACAGCAGCTTCGGAATGGCCCCACTGACTTGTATTTTCTGCGCTCCTTCGATTCCCCATTGCCACATTCCCTAGTGTATATGCCAAATATCGAAGGAACGTGGGGCTCTTCTCACCATCCAAGAGCTTCACCAATCCTTCAACAGCTCCATGCTGTTCCACAATCTGCTCTCTATTCGACTCATCTATCCCTGTCAAATTGTTGACAACTCCATGAATGCCTCCTGTGAAGCAATATCCCCGCTTTCCTTGTGGATCAATGACAGCAGCTTCGGAATGGCCCGACTGACTTGTATTTTCTGCGCTCCTTCGATTCCCATTGCCACATTCCCTAGTGTATATGCCAAATATTGAAGGAACGTGCGGTTCTTCTCACCTTCCAAGAGCTTCACCAATCCTTCAACAGCGCCATGTTCTTCCACAATCTGCTTTCTATTCGCCATGCTGTTTCACAATCTGCTTTCTATTCGACCCAAGTATCACTGTCAAATTGTGCAGAACTCGCAAGAAGGCCTCCTGTGAAGCAATATCCCCGCTTACCTTGTGGATCAATGACAGCAGCTTCGGAATGGCCCCACTGACTTGTATTTTCTGCGCTCCTTCGATTCCCATTGCCACATTCCCTAGTGTATATGCCAAATGTTGAAGGAACGTGGAGCTCTTCTCACCATCCAAGAGCTTCACCAGTCCTTCAACAGCTCCATGCTGTTCCACAATCTGCTTTCTATTCGACTCATCTATCCCTGTCAAATTGTTGACAACTCCCATGAATGCCTCCTGTGAAGCAATATCTCCGCTTTCCTTGTGGATCAATGACAGCAGCTTCGGAATGGCCCCACTGACTTGTATTTTCTGCGCTCCTTCGATTCCCATTGTCACATGCCCTAGTGTATATGCCAAATGTTGAAGGAACGTGGAGCTCTTCTCACCATCCAAGAGCTTCACCAATCCTTCAACAGCGCCATGCTGTTCCACAATCTGCTTTCTATTCGACTCATGTGCCCCTGTCAAATTTTGCAGAACTCGCATAAATGCCTCCTGTGAAGCAATATCTCCGCTTTCCTTGTGGATCAATGATACCAGCTTCGGAATGGCCCCACTGACTTGTATTTTTTGCGCTCCTTCGACTCCCATTGCCACATTCCCTAGTGTATATGCCAAATGTTGAAGGAACGTGGAGCTCTTCTCACCATCCAAGAGCTTCACCAATCCTTCAACAGCGCCATGCTGTTCCACAATCTGCTTTCTATTCGACTCATGTATCACTGTCAAATTGTGCAGAACTCGCATGAATGCCTCATGTGAAGCAATATCCCCGCTTTCCTTGTGGATCAATGACAACAGCTTCGGAATGGCCCCACTGACTTGTATTTTTTGCGCTCCTTTGATTCCCATTGCCAGAGTCCCTAGTGTATATGCCAAATGTTGAAGGAACGTGGAGCTCTTCTCACCATCCAAGAGCTTCACCAATCCTTCAACAGCTCCATTCTGTTCCACAATCTGCTTTCTATTCGACTCATGTATCACTGTCAAATTGTGCAGAACTCGCATGAATGCCTCCTGTGAAGCAATATCCCCGCTTTCCTTGTGAATCAATGACAGCAGCTTCGGAATGGCCCCACTGACTTGTATTTTCTGCGCTCCTTCGATTCCCATTGCCAGAGTCCCTAGTGTATATGCCAAATGTTGAAGGAACGTGGAGCTCTTCTCACCATCCAAGAGCTTCACCAATCCTTCAACAGCTTCATGCTGTTCCACAATCTGCTTTCTATTCGACTCATGTATCACGGTCAAATTGTTCAGAAGTCCCATGAATGCCTCCTGTGAAGCAATATCCCCGCTTTCCTTGTGGATCAATGACAGCAGCTTCGGAATGGCCCCACTGACTTGGATTTTCTGCGCTCCTTCGATTCCCAATGCGACATTCGCTAGTGTATCTGCCAAATGTTGAAGGAACTTGAAGCTCTTCTCACCATCCAAGAGCTTCACCAATCCTTCAACAGCGCCATGGTGTTCAACAATCTGCTTTCTATTCGACTCATGTATCACTGTCAAATTGTGCAGTACTCGCATGAATGCCTCCTGTGAAGCAATATCCCCGCTTTCCTTGTGGATCAATGACAGCAGCTTCAGAATGGCCCCACTGAATTGTATTTTCTGCGCTCCTTCGATTCCCAATGCCACATTCGCTAGTGTATATGCCAAATGTTGAAGGAACTTGGAGCTCTTCTCACCATCCAAGAGCTTCACCAATCCTTCAACAGCGCCATGGTGTTCAACAAGCTGCTTTCTATTCGACTCATGCATCACTGTCAAATGGTGCAAAACTCGCATGAAATCCTCCTGTGAAGCAATATCCCCGCTTTTCTTGTGGATCATTGACAGCAGCTTGGGAATGGCCCCACTGACTTGTATTTTCTGCGCTCCTTCGATTTCCATTGCAACATTCCCTAGTGTAATTGCCAATTGTTGAAGGAACTTGGAGCTCTTCTCACCATCCAAGAGCTTCACCAATCGTTCAACAGCACCATGCTGTTCCACAATCTGCTTTGTATTTGAGTCATGTGCCCCTGTCAAATTAGACAGAACTCGCATGAATGCCTCCTGTGAAGCAATATCCCCGCTTTCCTTGTGGATCAATGACAGCAGCTTCGGAATGGCTCCACTGACTTGTATTTTCTGCGCTCCTCCGATTCCCAATGCCACATTCGCTAGTGTATATGCCAAATGTTGAAGGAACTCGGAGCTCCTCTCACCATCCAAGAGCTTCACCAATCCTTCAACAGCGCCATGGTGTTCCATAATCTGCTTCGACTTATGTATCACTGTCAAATTGTGCAGAACTCCTATCAATGCCAACTGCAAGAAGGGTGAAGCAATATCCCCGCTTTCCTTGTGGATCAATGACAGCAGCTTCGGAATGACCCCACTGACTTCTCCTATCTGCTGGGCTCCTTCGATTTGGGATGCCACATTTCGTAGCGTAGATGCCAACAGTACAAAGAACGCGACGCTCTTTTCACTATCCAAGAGCTTCACCAATCCTTCAACAGCGCCATGGTGTTCCACAATCTGCTTTCTATTCGACTCATGTATCACTGTCAAATTGTGCAGAACTCCTATCAATACAAAGTGTACGGACGGTGAAGCAATATCCCCGCTTTCCTTCTGGATCCATGATAGCAGCTTCGGAATGGCCCCACTGATTTCTCCCATTTTCTTCTGACCTACAGCGTCAACGCTCAAAGCATACAAGGTGCTTATTTTGTACACAGAGAGCACAAAACAATCCTCATGATCAGGCCAGTAGGAATTCACCACTGCCTCAATGGCACCGGGGAATGCTTGAATCTCTTGTCGAGGAGCGGAGAGCCACGCTAGCCGATCAAGATAAAACAAGTGAAGTGCCTGGATTGGCGGTGGTTGGTTTATATCTCCGCGCGACGAACTGACCAAATTCTGTATCGTCCTTGGAATGTGACCTTCCAGTGTTGACTCTAGCTTTGAGTAGTAAAGATTGCGTAATACGGTGGCAATGGCGGGCCCAAACTTGAAAGAAGACAGCAAAGTTACAAGACTATCATCATGGAGTTCACCGTTGCAAACGATCTTGATCATTACCTGCGCAAGGGGGAATGCGTTCACTCCTTCTCATTAGGAGCAAAACTACACAAGATCAATTTGTGATGATTATAGTCTCAATTATAGTCAAGTTCAAAAACTCAAAGTGAGTTGAAAAATTACCTAGTGAAAGGTTGCACCACTTCAACTCTATGCATATCCTACATGTCCACTAAAGTCATTCACTAAAACAAGATCTCTAACAGAAAGAATTACACGTCATGAAATGAAATAGTCAGTGACACCCGTCCCATGGTTGTTTATTTGCAAAATTATGTAGATTAGGTTAATAGCAATTTATTGCAAAGAGTTCATGAGGAATTCCACAAGAGCAGGTAAGAGATGTACGGTTTAGTATCTCCCCAATGGGCGTAAAAATAACATAAAATAGCAGTAGACTCGATTCTTAGCCAAATAAGAAAACTATTAAAATTTTCATGTTCAGAGAATTCGTAGTTACCTTTTATGTTTGTAACTAAGGTTCGAATATTTGGTTTCATGCATTTACTAGGTGAAATGCGCCACTGTCACTACATTTTTCGCGCATGTTTCCACTTCCTCGTCAACTCGAACTGATATACCCTCTAGGAAATATTCTTCCATTACCTGCTTCGCACAACCAACCGATTTGTCCAAGTCCGCTTCGACCTCGTACTCTCTCTTTGACGATTGGTTGCTCTCGTCCTCACTCTCTGAGTTTTCGTGATTTCGCCCTTCGTCCTCTGACAGTTCCTCACACAACAGGGTAACAAGGGGTGCTAGTACAACCCGTAGTTCCTTGAAAAGATTGAAATCTGGATCACGTATTCCCAGGTATTCGGCGGCTCTCTGTGCATACGGCTTCCTTAAATAAAGAATGCAAAGTGCAAGGATCTCCTTGAAGGCGCCGCGGTGTTCATCTAGCGTGATTTGTACAGAGGATGCTCCACCGCGGCAGGGACCCAGTAAGGAATCCATCACCTTCATGACATTATTCCTCGTTTCATTGTGGTTGTTGACAAACTTCCGTTGTAAATCATGAAACCCCAAGGTTTCATAGTTATGGCAACTGCCCGCGTATGGCTGCGAGGAACTGAGAGCAAGTGTCGGATCAAACAACATAGTGGAAGCGGCGTTGACTTGCAGCATAGTACCATCTTCTGTCAATTTTTTTACGTGATTGTTAAATATCACCAGATTTTCTGCTTCTCGGAGTTGAATTCTTGCGTGCAGCTTGCGCACAACATGCCGGGGAATGCTTTTCCCATCACAGTTCGCGATCAAAATAAGCAGACATCTAGCACCCTGTGACAAGTGTCTGTATGTCAACAACAATGTTTCTCCAATATTTCTTTCATACGGAGAATCAAATACTGGTGTGAGATGTGAATCTGCGCCTTCGCCGAGGCCAATGATGGTGCTGGAGTAATCCTTTGTCACCTGAATCCACTCCTTGGGATCCTCGTTCTTGCTCTTGCATATTCTCGATCCTACCGTCGCCAGAGCCAATGGATTACACTCTGTTCGTTTTATCAAACGATCAACAGTAACCTGCAAGTGTTTTGTACCACTAGATGCAATCAGCAAACATATGTGTCAAGCAATAATCCAATTTGGATAATTTTTGCTTGATACGAGAAATAATTTCTCATATCATATCTGCGGCTACGCAGCAACTCCATCAAGTTACAAGTTATATCATCAAATGAAATAACTACAATAGTAAGTACAGAGAGAGAAGTTGGACAATTTGGCCGTGGCAATAAAACATGAAACTAGCAGGTTATGGCAACGCAAACCTTCAAATCCGAGGGCAGTTCGAGATGGGGAAATCCTGCATGCGCAGCCAGGATCCGTTCTGCGTTCTCCAAGCTGACTGGTGGAATTTCTATGCGAACTGAAGAATTCCATATGGTGGAAATTCTGGAGGTGATTAGAAATTTCACTTGATGATGTAAATCAAACGCAAGGTCAGCAACGAAAGCTTTAATGAAATGCTGTTCCCATACGTCATCCAGGATTATCAAAGTTTCTTGCATTTTGAGTACAGATCGTATTTCTTGTGTGATGCGAACAATTTTATCTGAACTGTAGTCTGACCTAGAACTTGCCACCGAACCAAGGCTATGGAAAAGTTCTGACAGCTTGGATCCCACATCCGCCCCGGACCCACATTCCAAGAAAACGATGATGCACTTCCTGGGTTCAGAAAGCGGATCATCCCGGCTAGATCCAGTGGCAATTTTGTTCCTGCCTCGCAGTTCATAAGGACTATGTGAGTAGTAATCTCTTATGTATCTGGCCAGAGTGGATTTACCACTTCCGGGATTGCCATACAACAAAACTACATCTTTCTCTTCCAACGCTCCCCGAATGCTTGCCTCTAGGTCCGGAAGTGGTGCATATGTGTTCAGGCCTCTTGTAGAATGGGGCCAGTTTCGGGGTTCTTGCACCATTCCAGTAACCTGAAACATTGCACAATGGACATAGGTTGATTAAACTAGTTGTGATACATGATGAAAGTAAAATATGTGCGAAGACTTCTTCAAAATATTTTCTAGCATATCAAGCCAACTTGAAGAGAAATATATTCCGACCGACAAGATATAGGTTAGAGAACCTGTGCAGCAACGAACTTTAAACATACCTGCTCGACAAACTTTATCAAACGTGTGTAAGAGTTGGATTTCCGGGTTTCAGGTTGGCACAATGAGATGTGATCCGCATCCACCATTGTGAATTGATCACCATACCGTGCCGATCCTTCCTCCACAACGATACCTTTGAAATCACTCTGTACATAGACATCGAGAAATGGCAGGGCCTATGGCTTTTAGCATATCTCTTAGATTGGAAAAATTAACCTGATCTTGCTCATGGAGTAAGGTTTGGACGCTCGGAGCTCACCCAAGTTGAGAGGAAATTGATAATCACGAGATGATCTCAATTGTAGAAAGTTTGTCCATTACTATCTCTTGGTCAGGATCTGCGTTTGATACACATTGTTCCAAGTACCGTACGGAGCTCTCTGTGGACATAAGACCATTCACATTGATTTGTGAATACACTACAGCTTGGAACGACATTAAGTTAGATTTGAGTTGTTGGCATCACAAAGGTGTTATGAGGCATCTGAGGAGTTCGATGGGGATAACAGGATACTTACGTAGTTGTCATGCCTTACTGCTTGGAAACCACAGCTACATAGATTAGCTCCTGCCAGCATGATCTGCAACCACAACGGTCTTCGCTTTCCGCATGCCAAGCATGTTTCCTTGGTCTCTCCAACTCCACCAATCTCCCATTCGTAGCGCCTTTGTAAGTTCTCCAGGTGTTGATGTAGTCTTGCAGCTTCGGCGCTGAGTACTTTTACGAACTCCATTAAAGGACTAGGATTTTTCATGGGTATATCATATCGTGATGACATCCCACGATGAGGAGTTCCATAGAAAAATAATCCTTTGATGCTCTCTAACAAACATTTCATCTGTGCTTTTTCTTGTTGAGACACTGAACTAGTTTCTTTATAATCGACATAGAAACATAATTGTTTCATCACAAGTCCACCAAAACTGTGCCCGACAAATATCACTGGGCAAGCAGTCGACTTCCCCACCCCTGCATGAACTAGATCTCGGGCCAGACATTCCGTAGTATTATGAAGATCAAATCTACCTCTATCTGCTGTGGTTATGACAGACGAGTCATATCTTATAGCTAGAATCCTCGCCCATGGGAATCGCTCAGGTAGCCATGTCATGGGCCAAATTTCCTGTGATGACAAATTTCCCGACTTCCAAGTTGATAAATAGATCTCAGATTCTAGACTATCTCCAAATCGAAGTCCATGGAAAAACAAAATTTCACATTTCGTCTTCTCATTACCAGGACTGTATAGTTCGTATACCATGTCGTTCACCTGAACATCATACTAAAAGGTTAGATGATCCCCGTATCAAATTAAACATCCAAATGAATACAAACTCATTGCTCGCAGATTGCCATATTGAGGCAAATGATCATATAAGGGCCTTTAGCCAGGGCAAGGCTCCTGAAGCCATTCATTCTAAACATACACAAGTAACTGCTCTAACTTAAAAGATTGTCCTTAACAGTTTCAAACTGACAATATCATTGTTGAACCTGGCGGTGGCATGTTCACGACGACTGGTCTATTACAAGAGAATCAACGTCGATGGTAGCATGCTCACCTGATAACCTAGAGCTAAGCGATAACCAGATATGCTTATCGAGTCAGAGAACATTCCAGAGCAGTAAATCGATCTCGATGAGATCGGGATAAAGACACCGTAAAAGCCGTAGACTCAAATGATAATTTGATTGCATTTTCTCCTGATTAATTGCGACCAAGACCCTTAATATCTTACAGAGTCAAATGCAGAAGAGAGAATTACCACCTTAAAATCTTCTCTGGTCGTCATGCTCCCCGATATCAGGCTCAGTTCTATAGAGAATCACGCAGTGAGCTCACACCAATATCCCTGGAGAAACTTGGTATCCTCACATTTTGAAACTGGTACCACCGGATGACGCCTACAAATGTCCACCATACCACTAATCGAACGGAGTGACTATCCAGGAGCTAGCTTAAGGACTCCTCAACTTCCTCTACAGACATTTTTAATGTACGAAATCTAAACTATACTAACTCTGAACGAATTCTGAAGATACTCAGACAGAGTAGCTTGATGGAACAAGAACGCTACTAGGATATCTTGCTTGGTCAGAATCCCTCGGACGAGCGGTGTCATACAGTTTGCGACTTATGCTACTTGCGGTCGAGACGGAAACTGCTCCTCCTCGCCTTCCGAATGGGGCCAGATTGTCTTCCGCTCTGAGTGTTGCGATGACACCCCGCGAGTCAACACCTGCACCTACAACTTTGTGAACGTGTGAACTTGCTTCTGCCATCTGTCGGATAACTAATAGAGGTACTTTAGTCCCCCACCATCTTGTTAGATTTTCGCGACCAGAGGTTTCCCAGCACTCGTGAAGTACTTTTCTTTACCTTGTAGATTAGCAGTTATAAACCTAGTGAAAATATACAAATAATATGATTAATGAATAATTTTTAGATATATTAATAAAAACACCAGTGAGATTTTTATATTGAGTTAGACATAACACAGTCTATGGTTTCTTCGGTTGAAATGGAAACTTTTTATGTCATCTTACCACATACATAATCCATTTCCAAACACTGCATAATTAAACGCACGCTATTATGTTCTTCGGGTAAGTATTCTGGCGAGTGGAAAGATTCTTCAGAGCCTAATTACTGGAAATTGATCTTGCACAATCTGTAGAACTGAACTGACACTAAATGATAAAAAGTTTAAAAATGAATTGTTTATTCCTGGACATACGAGATATAAATGAATACAATATATAGCATTATATATCAGTTTATTCTAAAAATATGAAAATTAATTAAATTTCTATATAATTAGACTTAAAATTTTATACATGATAAAATATTTTTTCATATTTATATTTCACATTTTACAAATTATATTTGCTTTTACGAAATTATATATATTTCTGTATATTTATTTTCATATTCATAATACTCAATATATTCCTGGTATACCGAATGTATGTCTCGGAAGGGATATTCCATAGAGGCTCAACAAATAGTACTATCACAAATATAATACTCACAAATTTGATTGATAAATGAATGAAAGGACTAGCAAGAAAAACAGAAACTTTTGCCTCACGAACGATATATTCAGCCTTTACACATTCGCTGAAGCCCGGGGGCATCTAAGTCGGTCCTTGTCCGCCTTGTGAATTTGTTCAAAATTGCACGAGGATCAACCACAATTAAAAGCCGTTGACTCCAGTAGGATGCATATCCGAAATAGCTGACCTCCTTACACATCTCTTATGACGTGTTCTACGCTTAAGAAAGTTAAATCCGATGTGTTCTACGCTTAAGAAAGTTAAATCCACATAAGGTGCATAATGGATAGCTAGGAAAACACCAGTAAGTATTTGGTGAAGCAAACAGACCAGCCAATGAACCAAAATTTCACCAATAAGTTATATTGCCTAGAATAAGATAAATCCTTGAATTGATTGTTACATGTAAAAGAAAAAGATCGTTCAAGAATCACTAGTCCTCTTTTGATGAAATTTGGATGACTATCTATAAATTTCATGCTTTTCCTTTTCCGCAAGTACGGATAGTTTGCATTTATCATAATTGATATCATCCATCATGGACAGGATTGACCCATCAATACAAGACCACTTTAGAAGACAAATGCAAGGGACTGGATATTAAATTGCAAGAAGAGAATACGGCGTTCCCTTACCGTATCTCTAACCGCGTTGAAAAGGAATTTTGGATAGGCCACGTTGGAAGACAAATAACAAGGATTGAATATCCAGTTGCAAGAAGAGAGTACTATGTGGCTGGAGCTCTAACTACGTTGAACAGGAATCTTTGATGATAAGGAAAACGGTAGGCCGCTAGCTGGACACTATTGCTACTACTCCGTAGGTTTGCGAAGAGTCTGATTCTGGAAACCTAGTCTAAGTTATACAGGTGATAAATGTGAGAAAACAAGACTTAGTGTGAAAGCAAGAGGGATGGGAAAACCCATCAAGCCGACCAAGGAAAAGACAACGGTGTAAAATGGGGCTAAGTCCCAATAGTAACCTTAGGAGAACATGCCCAGTGTGACCAAAGATATCTAAGTTATATAAGTTATGCAAGTAGTATGGTCTACAAATAACGGGAGCATACGAAGAAGCATCATCTAGTGTGATTGTTTTTCTATGGATTGTACCAGCCAGTGCTCTAAGTAGAGCAATGGACGCACCGGCCGGTATATATGGTAAAATACAAGAGTGATAATGATACTTCTAGATGTCTCAAATGATGTGCCCTCACACACTCCATGACAAAGGTGTCAAGTGCCGCATCCATTGTCCCATATAAGTTCAAGGCTAGAGGAACAAAGATGTGACCCCGCTGCATACCCTTATACTTGTAGACCTTGCTTGCTCCCACTCTGCTCACCGCCCATGTGATAGATAAGTGGCATGCAAGTTATACATGTGTAGATAAGACTCACGACTTTGATGCCTAGGGTGTTTAGAGCGGCAATCCTCACTCTTGTAAAGAGTAGAGGACCAGTGGACTTCAATTTTTCTAGATTTTCACTGCAACAATGGTATAGTTTGTTGTTGATTGATCACATCAAGTTCATTAGGTATTTGTGGAGTGATAAATTTTGTGAAATACAAGAACATGGGTCTTCATGGATGAGGAAGTATGGGAGAAATGCACACCATGCAGAGTGCTTTCTCCCTCATTTATCAGATAATTCTATAGAGGACCTTTATCACATTGTCCAATCATATGGCTCCAATGACCTAATTTGAAGACTCTTTTGCACCTCTCATCATCGTGGTAATAATAAAAATATCAATTGATTGAAAAGTCCAAATTGTGTTTAGGATCACTTTACAACAAGATCCCTTCTTTCAAATAGTACAAAATTGACTTGTAGTACATGACAAATAATATAACATATTCTCCTTCAAGAAGACCTTCTATTTTGTGAGAACCAAACCTTGGTTCCAACCAAGAGGGATCTACAACTTATGTGCCTTCAAGAAGCCCATAACTTACCAATCATTGGTCACATAGGTGTGGACAAGACATTGGGTACCCTAGAACACCAATGGTGGTGGCCCAACATGGCACAAGAGATTCAAGAGTTTGTCTATTCTTGTGAGAATTACCAATGCAACAAGGCCAATATCCAAAAGCCAAGTGGATTCCTTCAACTACTTCCCATCCCATCTACTTCATGGGAACATATGAACTTAGATCTAATCACATCTTTGCCAAAGACAAAGCAAGGTCATACAACAATTGTGGTGTTTGTTGATAAGCCTAATAAGTAAATCTATTCGGCATCAACCTTTGATATAGTGGATGCTCCAACATTGGTCTAGATCTACTTTGAAAATGTCTTCAAGCATCATGGGATACCTTGTTTACTCATCTCCAATTGTGATCTTTGATTCACTTGTAAATTTTGGCAAGCACTCTTCAAGCTACTTGGCACCAAGCTTGCTTTGTCCATGACCTATTGTCCTCAAATTGATGGGCAAACTGTAACAATATGGAGTTTAGCAACAACGTTAGTCGGGCTTACGAAGTAGATAATAAGACAAAATAGCCTAGAATATTCTAGAAGCATCTACGAAGCTTTTGAGAAGCTTCCCAACTAGTTAACTTGCACCCTAAGCAGGTAGCTTCTAGAAGGAAGCTTCTAGAAGCTTCTAACTAGCTTAGCTTGCACTCCAAGTAGACGGCTTCTAAAAGGAAGCTTCTTGAGAAGCTTCCTGGTTAACTTGACTTGCACTCCAAGAAAGCGGCTCAAGGAAGCTTCTTGAGAAACTTCAAGGGTCTTGTATGTTACCTATAAATACCAAAGTGAAAGCTCATGCTAGGCATTTGGAGTTTTCTCTCATTCAAGTGTCCCAATGTGAGTTTCCATTCTCTTATTTCTCTCCTCAGTTTTGATCTTTTACATTGGTATCAGAGCAGGAATGGGATGGATGGAATTTATGGACCACCAAATCCACTTCCGCCAAACCATTGGGACTTTCATGTCCAGATACTACCAAAGCATCATTTCACACAATTCATCACCTCGCGCTTTGGGCAGGATTTTCTACATATGATCACCGTGTCAGAAGAACCCTTGATACTTCCTGTAAAAGACCGAATCCGAGGAGAGAAATAGGAGAATGAAAACTCACATTGGGACACTTGAATGAGAGAAAACTCCGATTGCCTAGCATGAGCTTTGGCTTTGGTATTTATAGGTAGCATACAAGGCCCTTGAGAAGCTTCTCAAGAAGCTTCCTCAAGCCGCTTTCTTAGAGTGCAAGCCAAGTTAACTAGGAAGCTTCTCAAGAAGCTTCCTTCTAGAAGCCGCCTACTTGGCGTGCAAGCTAAGCTAGTTGGAAGCTTCTAAAAGCTTCCTTTTAGAAGCTACTTACTTAAGGTGCAAGCTAAGCTAACCGGGAAGCTTCCCAAGAAGCTTCCTAGATACTTCCAGAATATTCTAGACTAATTTGTCTTATGTGCCACTTCATGAGCCCGACTAACTTCGTAGCTAAACTCCATATTGTTACATATTCCCCTACCGCTAGTTGGTGATGTCATCGTCGCCAATGAAGCTTCGAATTCCTAGATGGCCGTCTGTGCATTTTGGAGGTGAGAAAGAGGTTCCCAGGTGGCATCATGAAGGGGATACCCTTTCCAAAGGACCTTGTACTCCGTATGTTGGTGCCGGCCTTGTTGGATATGGCGACGCGCAAGGATACGATCAACTTTGTACTCCTCATGATCATTGATAGGGACAGGAAGAGGAGGAGGTTGGACTCGAGAGGAAAAGGAAGAGGGGTTAGGAACAAAGGGTTTCAACTTGGAAACATGAAAGACAAGATGGATACGCATGTGACAAGGTAAGGCAAGTCGATAAGCAATAGGAGAGACAATTTGGGTGATATCAAAGGGTCCTATCCAGTTAGGGGCAAGTTTACGAACTTGGGGATCAAGTGGGAGAGGGAGGTTACTGGAGGATAGCATGACTTTATCACCAACTTCAAAGGTGAGATCATGACGATGGTGGTCCGCATATTTTTTTTGGTGATTCTGAGCAACAAGGAGGTGAGACTTGGCTTGTTGGAGCAATTGGGATATAATGGTCAAGAATGTGGAAGTATGAGGAACTTGAGATGGAGGGGGAGCAAGAAGAGAATTTGGAACAAGCGGATCTTGGCCAAAATTGAGAAAGAAGGGAGAAAATCCGGTGCTTGCCTGTTTGGAATTGTTGTAGGCAAATTTTGCAGCTGCAAGACATTCGTCCCAATTGGTATGGTGGACATTGACAAAGGTCCGCAACATATCGTCCAATGTACGATTTGCGCATTCGGTTTGTCCATCAGTTTGAGGATGATAGGCCGTGGACAAAGCAAGCTTGGTGCCGAGTATCTGGAGGAGTGCTTGCCAAAACTTCTCGATAAATCGAGGATCACGGTCAGAGATGAGTACACATGGCATCCCATGATGCTTGAAGACATTGTCAAAGTAGATTTGTGCTAGGGTTGGAGCATCCACGGTATCACAGGTTGGTGCCAAGTGGATTTGCTTACTAAGCTTATCCACAAACACCATGATTGCGATGTGTCCTTGTTTTGTCCTTGGCAAGGATGTGATGAGATCCAAGCTCACATGCTCCCAACGAGCTGATGGGACGGCAAGCGGTTGAAGGAGTCCACCCGGCTTCTGGTTGCTGGCCTTGTTACGTTGGTAGCTCTCACACGATTGGACAAATTCTTGAACATCCCGTGTCATGTTGGGCCACCACCATTGACGTTGGAGGGTACCCAAGGTCTTGTCTACACCCATGTGACCAGCGATGGGTAAATCATGGGCTTCTTGAAGGCGCACAAGTTGAAGATCACCTTTGGCTGGAACATAGATCCGGTCCGCATGGAATAGAAGGCCTTCCTTGAAGGAGAAGGTGTTGTACTCCTTGTCACTTGTTGTTAGTCGACCATGTACCATTTGGAAGAAGGGATCTTGCTGTAGAGCTAACCGAAACTCGTTATGAATCTTGGGATCAATTGACACCGTCGTAATTGCTGCCGCAATGAGAAGAAGAGACTTCAAATCAGGTCGTCGTGATAGAGCATCAGGGATGACATGGAACCGACCTGGTTTGTACTCAAGTTTGATGTCGAACAATTGGAGTTGCTCTTCCCATCGATGATGTCAACTCTTCATGTGCTCTAGGTGTAAGCTCTGCAACAATGGCTTGTGATTAGTTCACATGATCACTTGTTTCCCCAAGAGATAATGCCTCCATACCTCCTTGGTGGCATATATCATTGCAAGTTGTTCCCGATCTTGAGCAGAGTAATTTCTTTCAACTGTATTTAGTCGGTGAGACAAGGCAATAAGATGTAGTCCATCTGGAAATTCTTGTTGCAACACAGCTCCAATTGCAAAGTTAGAAGCATCAAAATCAACCACACAAGGTAGTTGAGGATCATATGGTTGAAGAATGGGTCTTGAAGACACCATATGCTTTAACTTCTAGAATGCTTCTTCATGCTTGGTGGTCCATTGGAAGCTCAAGTTCTTTCCCAAGAGGTCAGTCAATGGTGCAACCACATGAGCATAATAGTGGATGAACCGTCGGTAAAAAATGGCCAATCCATTGAATTCTTGTACTTTGGTAGCATCCTTTGGGGTAGGCCAATCAGTAATGGCCTTGATCTTCTCTTCTTCCATCTTGATCCTCTCTGATGAGATCTTATGACCCAAGAAGGTAACCTCCTTCTGCCAAAAAGCACACTTTGACTTCTTGCAGTAAAATTTCCATTGTCGTAGTCGTCTTAGGACTTCTCGCACATGATTTTCGTGTTCTACCTCTGTCCTACTATAGATTAAGATATCATCTAAGAACACTACCACGGACTGATCCATTAGTCCCTCCAACACCCGATGCCTCTGATCCATGAAGACTGCTGGAGCATTAGTGAGTCCGAAAGGTAGAACTCTCCACTCAAAATGTCTATACCTTGTGTGAAAGGCAGTCTTTTGCACGTCCTCTCCTTCAATAGGAATTTGCCAATAGACGCTACGAAGATCTAGCTTGGAAAAGTAGTGTGCTCCACTTAATTGATCAAGCAGGTCATCGATCCGAGGCAAGGGATATGCATTCTTCACGGTTTGCTTATTGAGCCCACGGTAATCAATATAGAAACAAAGTCCTCCATCCTTCTTTGGAACAAATAGTACCGGTGCTCCCCACGGAGAGGTACTATGTCGTATGAAATCCTTCTCCAACAACTCTGTAAGTGTTGTTTGCAACTCCTCCAACTCCGTTGGTGAGAGCCGATAGATTGGTCTACTCACTAGAGTACTCCCTGGCAATAACTTGATCTTGAAGGGCATACCTCGATCAGAGGGTAATCCCTTTGGCAGATCATCCAGAAACACATTTGCAAACTCTTGAACTATCCGATCAACCGTTGCTTGATGCGGCACTTGGCCCTCCTCTGATTGTTCTTGTGCAATCGGCTTGATCCACACCGCGAATATAGACTTATCTTCCTCCAAAGCTTGCTCTATGGCTGCTTCATTAACAAACTTCCCTTCTAGGGACTCATCTCTCTTCCAAGCTTGCTCCATGGTTGCCTCTTTGGCAAACTTCCCATCTTGGGACTCATCTCCCTTCCAGATTTGCTCTATGGCTACCTTCTCAACAAACTTTCCATCTTGGGACTGACTATTCTTAGGTGTCTTACTCAGAGGTGCCAGACAACCTAATCGGAAATTAATACCTTGGTGTTGTACTTGAATTTGACGTCGGGTCCAATCAAATTGAACCTTATGACGTTCAAGCCAAGGTAGACCAGAATGATATCATAGTGTAGAGGTGCCACTACAAACCTCATACACTCCAAATACTCCTTCCCAATCTTGAAGGTAACAGGATGCAAGGTGCGGAATGCAGAACCTTTTCTACCATCCGCCATCATCAAACTACTTCCAATCATTGGCTTGATAGAAATACCCAATTCCTTTGCTACTTGCATAGACATGCAATTTTCTAAATTTCCAGAATCAACCAAAATCCTACAACCCCGATTAGATATTGTACCTTGCAAGTGAAGCAAACTTGCATAGGTTGAGCCTTTAATCCCATAGGAACTAATCAAGCTCCCAGTAGGCGGCTTGAAATCTCCTACTGGGATTCTTCATTTCCCTGATCATTCTTTTCCACAAACTCCATCTGGGCAACTTGTCGAGGTCGCCCATTCCTAAGTGGACATTCAGCAATGCAATGTCCAATTTGGCAACAATAAAAGCAACCTCCATTTTGTCGTAATCTTTCTCTATCTGCTGTGCCAAGTGGTCTTTGTTGGATAGCATCAATCTCCATTGGTACCGGTTCTTCCACTCGTGCGTAGTGTACTGGTAAGCTTTGTGCAGGTCGAGGTCAAGACCAATTTGTCGCAAACAAGGAATCAAAATGCTCAGCCAATTGCATAGCTTCTTCTACGTTTTGTGGCTCCCGCATGGTCACCTCCAATTTGGTTCGTGACTTCAATCCTCGCACAAATCGATCTAGATCTTCACCTTCTTGGATATCTGGAATTTGCATGATGATGTTCTGAAATTGTGTGATGTAGCTTCTCACTAAGCCAATCTGCCTCAACTCCACCAATTTATCTCGTGCGGCTCGGGTGGCATTTATCGTTTGAAATTGACCAAGTATTGCATCTTTGAATTCTGCCCATGTCAAAATTGGTAGAACAATTTGTCGTTCAGCTCTTTCTACTTGAAATCGCCACCAAAGTTTTGCCACACCATCCAATTGGCTAGAAGCCAAGAGAATTTGTTTCCGCTCGTCTTGAAGATTGGTGGCTTCAAAGCAATGTTTGCAATCAAACACAAAATTCCCCACTGTGCCTGGAAGATTCTTGCCTTCAAACACCTTGGGTTTCGGAAATCAAATGTGATCTTCTCCATCTCGAATTGGCATTGTGTCTATCTGTTCTTGTCGTTGCTGGTCTTGTTCATCCAACAATCGAGTAAGATGCTCGATTGGTTGTTGCATTGCAACGATAACATCCGGTATTGCCGCCATCGCTACTATTCTATTCCACTACACTCAATTTATCTAGATGATTAACACATAGATACAACACGTCCACCGTTCTCCATAAGTTACAATTGGAAGTATCAAGGGTTCCTCTGACACGGTGATCATATGTAGAAAATCCTGCCCAAAGCGTGAGGTGATGAATTGTGTGAAATGATGCTTTGGTAATATCTGGACATGAAAGTCCCAATGGTTTAGTGGAAGTGGATTTGGTGGTCCATAAATTCCATCCATCCCATTCCTGCTCTAATACCAATGTAAAAGACCAAATCCGAGGAGAGAAATAGGAGAATGGAAACTCACATTGGAACACTTGAATGAAAGAAAACTCCGAATGCCTAGCATGAGCTTTGGCTTTGGTATTTATAGGTAGCATACAAGGCCCTTGAGAAGCTTCTCAAGAAGCTTCCTCAAGCCGCTTTCTTAGAGTGCAAGCCAAGTTAACTAGGAAGCTTCTCAAGAAGCTTCCTTCTAG
Source organism: Lunularia cruciata (assembly GCA_948567375.1). Lineage (NCBI taxonomy): Eukaryota > Viridiplantae > Streptophyta > Marchantiopsida > Lunulariales > Lunulariaceae > Lunularia > Lunularia cruciata. The sequence goes on along the minus strand of OX419756.1, from coordinate 2,717,177 downwards.
AAGCCGTCTACTTGGCGTGCAAGCTAAGCTAGTTGGAGCTTCTAGAAGCTTCCTTCTAGAAGCTACTTACTTAAGGTGCAAACTAAGTTAACCGGGAAGCTTCCCAAGAAGCTTCCTAGATACTTCCGGAATATTCTAGACTAATTTGTCTTATGTGCCACTTCATGAGCCCGACTAACTTCGTCGCTAAAATCCATATTGTTACACTTCCAGTTGTAACTTATGGGGAATGGTGGACGTGTTGTATCTATGTGTTAATCAATTAGATAAATTGAGAGTAGTGGAATAAAGTAGTAGCGATGGCGGCAATATTGGATGTTATCCTTGCAATGCAACAACAAATCGAGCATCTTACTCGATTGTTGGATGAACAAGACCAGCAACGACGAGAACAGATAGATAGAGCGCCAGTTCGAGATGGAGAAGATCAAATTTGATTTCTAAAACCCAAGGTGTTTGAAGGCAAGAATCTTCCAGGAACAGTGAAGAGTTTTGTGTTTGACTGCAAATGTTACTTTGAAACCACCAATCTTCAAGACGAGCGGAAACAAATTATCTTGGCTTCTAGCCAATTGAATGGTGTGGCAAAACTTTGGTGGCAATTCCGAGAAGAAAGAGCTAAACGACAAATTGTTACACCAATTTTGACATGGGCAGAATTCAAGGATGCAATAATTGGCTGATTTCAAACTATAAATGCCACCTGAGCTGCACGAGATAAATTGGCGGAGTTGAGGCAGATTGGCTTAGTGAGAAGCTACATCATACAAGTTCAGAACATCATCATGCAAATTCCAGATATCCAAGAAGGTGAAGTTTTGGATCGATTTGTGTGAGGATTGAAGTCACGAGCCAAATTGGAGGTGACCATGCGGGAGCCACAAAACATAGAAGAAGCCATGCAATTGGCTGAGCATTTTGATTCTTTGGTTGTGACAGCTTGGTCTCGACCTCGACCTACACAAAGCCTACCAGTACCACGTGTGAAAGAACTAGTACCAATGGAGATTGATGTTATCCAAAAAAGACCACTTGGCACAGCAGATAGAGAAAGATTACGACAAAATGGAGGTTGCTTTTATTGTCGCCAAGTTGGACATCGCATTGCTGAATGTCCACTTAGGAATGGGCGACCTCGACAAGTTGCCCAGATGGAGTTTGTGGAACAGAATGATTAGGGAAACAAAGAATCCCAGTAGGAGATTTCGAGCCGCCTACTGGGAGCTTGATTAGTTCCAATGGGATTGAAGGCTCGACCTATGCAAGTCTGCTTCACTTGCAAGGTATGATATCTAATCGAGGTTGTAGAATTTTGGTTGATTCTGGAATTTTAGAGAATTGTATGTCTATGCAAGTAGCAAAAGAATTGGGTATTCCTATCAAGCCAATGATTGGGAGTAGTTTGATGATGGCGGATGGTAGAAAGGGTTCTGCATTTCGCACCTCGCATCTTGTTACCTTCAAGATTGGGAATGAGTATTTGGAGTGTATGAGGTTTGTAGTGGCACCTCTACACTATGATATCATTCTGGGTCTATGTAACAATATGGAGTTTAGCAACAAGGTCAATCAGGCTCACAAAGTAGCACATAAGACAAATTAGCCTAGAATATTCCGGAAGTATCTAGGAAGCTTCTTGGGAAGCTTCCTGGTTAGCTTAGCTTGCACCTTAAGTAAGTAGCTTCTAGAAGGAAGCTTCTAGAAGCTTCCAACTAGCTTAGCTTGCACGCCAAGTAGGCAGCTTCTAGAAGGAAGCTTCTTGAGAAGCTTCCTAGTTAACTTGGCTTGCACTCTAAGAAAGCGGCTTGAGGAAGCTTCTTGAGAAGCTTCTCAAGGGCCTTGTATGCTACCTATAAATACCAAAGCCGAAGCTCATGCTAGGCATTTGGAGTTTTCCCTCATTCAAGTCTCCCAATGTGAGTTTCCATTCTCCTATTTCTCTCCTCGGTTTTGGTCTTTTACATTGGTATCAGAGCAGGAATGGGATGGATGGAATTTATGGACCACCAAATCCACTTCCGCCAAACCATTGGGACTTTCATGTCCAAATATTACCAAAGCATCGTTTCACACAATTCATCACCTCACGCTTTGGGCAGGATTTTCTACATATGATCACCGTGTCAGAGGAACCCTTGATACTTCTCTTTGTAACTTATGGAGAACGGTGGATGTGTTGTATCTATGTGTTAATCAACTAGATAAATTGAGGATAGTGGAATAGAGTAGTAGCAATGGTGGCAATACCGGATGTTATCCTTGCAATGCAACAACAAATCAAGCATCTTACTCGATTGTTGGATGAACAAGACCAGCAACGACGAGAACAGATAGACAGAGCGCCAGTTTGAGATGGAGAAGATCGCATTTGATTTCCGAAACCCAAGGTGTTTGAAGGCAAGAATCTTCCAGGCACAGTGGAGAATTTTGTGTTTGATTGTAAACGTTACTTTGAAGCCACCAATCTTCAAGACAAGTGGTGTCGTGGGGAACGTTTGGTCTTGAGAGTGCACCGAGCACATGGCTGCTTGTGCTTATTTTTCCTTACTGTCTTTCTTTTGGATTTTCCCATAGACTGACATTCCTTACCTACTCCTGGATTGTCGGGAATTTGTCTCTATATGAACTTGTTGTTTTAGTTTCCTTGAGGTTGGCTCACCCTGAAGGTTTTGTTTTATCCTTGACTTTCGCAAAACCAATCTTGTCATGCGAGTCTGGTGTTATGGTTTCTACCTCTGCTTGGTCTCATATCCTATTTTCTCGTTAGGTTCAAGCTATGGTTCGGGATCTAGCAGTTCATAGACCTAGGTCAGGTGGCCCTTTGATAAAATAAAATAAACGACAACTGAGTGATCTAACTGAACATAAACCTAGGTACTCAGATCGTTTAATTATGCTTTTCACCTGGACCAGACTAAGAGCTCCTAGAATGGAGTTTTCCTCAACTCTAGTCACAATTCATAACACAAATCCGCTTCCAAGACTCATCATTCACAAGAATTTCAACAACAAAGTTCACAAGGTTGGATAAGTCAAATAGTTCTAGTCAAGGCAATGCCTGCCCCTAAGGTTGCAACTGCTCATCAACTCAGCTCGGCACTTCACATATACTCTGTCCGACAACAGACAAGGCAACTCACCCTCCAAACCTCTTCAATCTCCTATGCCTTGTTTTGCAGATCAGATTCACTCCATTCAGATAGGCCAACCAACTTCAATATTTTCTTGCCCTTGCTCCAGATGAACTGATCCACTTCCAAATTCTCCTCCTCTTCTTCTTGACTTCGGGAGATATCCTTCGGCAACTTTTGCAGCAAATCCCCTTCAGACCTGCAAAAATTCTCTACTGTTTGAATCTCCTGTCCTCTTGCTTCCCTACAAAATTTTGTTCTCTTCAACTGCTGCCCAAACCCCTTCAGACTTGCAAAAATTTCTCTTTTGTCCAAGCACTTCCTCTCCTGCACATTGTTCATTCCTTTGAGAGAAAACACTTTTTCTCCCTTGCACTTTCAAGCACTGCTCAAATTTTGAAATTGCATCTCTTGGTCCAAGCACAGCCCTAAGACATCTCCAAAATCCTTCAGCCTTTAAGACACTCACTCAGATTTTGAAATTTCCTCTCCTGGTCCAAGCACAGCCTAAGGCATCTCCAAAATCCTTCAGCCTTCAAGACACTCACTCAGATTTCGAAATAGCATCTCCTGGTCCAAGCACAGCCTAAGGCATCTCCAAAAACCCTTCAGCCTTCAAGACACTCACTCAGATTTCAAAATAGCATCTCTTGGTCCAAGCACAGCCCTGCAAGACTCCCCTCACATTTTGAAAATTCCTCTCCTGGTCCAAGCATAGCCCTAAGGCATCTCCAAAATCCTTCAGCCCTGCAAGACTCCCCTCACATTTCAAAAATTTCTCTCCTGGTCCAAAACACAGCCCTAAGGCATCTCCAAAAGCCTTCAGCCCTGCAAGACTCCCCTCACATTTTGAAAATTCCTCTCCTGGTCCAAAACACAGCCCTAAGGCATCTCCAAAAGCCTTCAGCCCTTCAAGACTCCCCTCACATTTCGAAAATTTCTCTCCTGGTTCAAAACACAGCCCTAAGGCATCTCCAAAAGCCTTCAGCCCTTCAAGACTCCTTTCACATTTTGAAAATTCCTATCCTGGTCCAAGCACAGCCCTGCAAGACTCCCCTCACATTTCAAAAATTCCTCTCCTGGTCCAAGCACAGCCTTGCACTCTCACATTTCGAAAAATTCCTCTCCTCGTCCAAGCACAGCCCTGCCCTCTCACATTTCAAAAATTTCTCTCCTGGTCCAAGCACAGCCCTGCAAGACTCCCCTCACATTTCAAAAATTTCTCTCTTGGTCCAAAACACAGCCCTAAGGCATCTCCAAAAGCCTTCAGCCCTTCAAGACTCCCCTCACATTTCAAAAATTTCTCTCCTGGTCCAAAACACAGCCCTAAGGCATCTTCAAAAGCCTTCAGCCCTTCAAGACTCCTTTCACATTTTGAAAATTCCTATCCTGGTCCAAGCACAGCCCTGCAAGACTCCCCTCACATTTCAAAAATTCCTCTCCTGGTCCAAAACATAGCCATAAGGCATCTCCAAAAGCCTTCAGCCCTTCAAGACTCCCCTCACATTTTGAAAATTTCTCTCCTCATCCAAAACACAACACTAAGGCATCTCCAAAAGCCTTCAGCCCTTCAAGACTCCTTTCACATTTCAAAAATTCCTATCCTGGTCCAAGCACAGCCCTGCAAGACTCCCCTCACATTTCAAAAATTCCTCTCCTAGTCCAAGCACAACCCTGCCCTCTCACATTTCAAAAATTTTCTCTCCTCTCTCCTGGCCAAGCCCTAGCCCTTTGATAATTCTCCTTTCTCCCAGCAGGCCTTTCTCTCCAAATTTCTGCACAACAAGCACTTTCAAAAAAACTCTCTCTCTCCCTGGCCAAGCCCTAGCCCTTTGATAATTCTCCTTTCTCCCAGCAGGCCTTTCTCTCCAAATTTCTGCACAGCAAGCACTTTCGAAAAAACTCTCTCTCCCCTGGCCAAGCCCTAGCCCTTCGATAATTCTCCTTTCTCCCAGCAGGCCTTTCTCTCGAAATTTCTGCACAGCAAGCACTTTCAAAAAAACTCTCTCTCTCCTGGTCAAGCCCTAGCCCTTCAATAATTCTCCTTTTTCCCAGCAGTCCTTTCTCTCCTTTTCCTTCCTGTCCCTCCCTCAAAGCCCTGCACAGCCAAGTATATCTCCCGAAAATCTTCCACTGCAGCCCTATGTCCAGAACCTTTTCCCTCAAAAATCCTCTCCTTCCGAGCTGAGTTCCTTCACTCTTCTAACTTTTTTCTGCTGTTTTTCCCCCAAACCTTTCATTGTCACTACTCCTCTAAAGTCTCCCAAGTATTTCCAACTCAAAGACTCCTTTTTGCTCCTCTTCTAAGGCAAACACTCCTTCATTCCAATAACGTAAAACAGAACCTGAGCTAGTGTAACCCAACATTATTTCTTGGCTCAAGCCACATTAAAAGACTCCTTGAGCTAATAACACCATAACTTTTCCCGGCTGCACAATAATATAGGAAATATCTCCCGCAGCAAGGTAGCATAAAACTACACCTGAGACATATTGACATAAATCCATGTTCCTTACAACAACTAGAAGAGGAAAAGAAAGTATCACACCAAAAGCCTCAAGGGTACACATGGGCTATTTTCCCGATGACAGCGGAAACAAATTCTCTTGGCTTCTAGCCAGTTGAATGGCGTGGCAAAACTTTGGTGGCAATTCCGAGTAGAAAGAGCTGAACGACAAATTGTTATACCGATTTTGACATGGGCAGAATTCAAGGATGCAATACTTGGTTGATTTCAGACTATAAATGCCACCCGAGCTGCACAAGATAAATTGGCGGAGTTGAGGCAGATTGGCTCAGTGAGAAGCTACATCACACAATTTCAGAATATCATTATGCAAATTCTAGATATCCAAGAAGGTGAAGTTTTGGATTGATTTGTGCGAGGATTGAAGTCACAAACTAGATTGGAGGTGACCATGAGAGAGCCACAGAATGTAGAAGAAGCCATGCAATTGGCTGAGCATTTTGATTCCTTAGTTGCGAAAACTTGGTCTCGACCTTGACCTACACAAAACCTACCAGTACCACGAGTGGAAGAACCGGTACTAATGGAGATTGATGTCATCCAACGAAGACCACTTGGCACAGCAGAAAGAGAAAGATTACGACAAAATGGAAGTTGCTTTTATTGTCACCAAGTTGGACATCGCATTGCTGAATGTCCACTTAGGAATGGGTGACCTCGACAAGTTGCCCATATTGAGTTTGTGGAACAGAATGATTAGGGAAATGAAGAATCCTAGTAAGAGATTTTGAGCCGGCTATTGGGAGCTTGATTAGTTCCAATGGGATTGAAGGCTCGACCTATGCAAGTTTGCTTCACTTGCAAGGTACAATATCTAATCGGGGTTGTAGGATTTTGGTTGATTCTAGAAGTTCAGAAAATTGCATATCTATGCAAGTAGCAAAGGAATTGGGTATTTCTATCAAGCCAGTGATTGGAAGTAGTTTGATGATGGCGGATGGTAAATGGGTTCTGCATTCCGCACCTCACATCTTGTTACCTTCAAGATTGGGAAGGAGTATTTGGAGTGTATGAGGTTTGTAGTGGCACCTCTACACTATGATATCATTCTGGGTCTACCTTGGGTTGAACGTCATAAGGTTCAATTCGATTGGACCCAACGTCAAATTCAAGTACAACACCAAGGTAGGAATTTCCGATTAGGTTGTCTGGCACCTCTGAGTAAGACACCTAAGAATAGTCAGTCCCAAGATGAGAAGTTTGTTGAGAAGGTAGCCATAGAGCAAATCTAGAAGGGAAATGAGTCCCAAGATGGGAAGTTTGCCAAAGAGGCAACCATGGAGCAAGCTTGGAAGAGAGATGAGTCCCAAGAAGGGAAGTTTGTTAATGAAGCAGCCATAGAGCAAGCTTTGGAGGAAGATAAGTCTGTATTTGCGGTGTGGATCAAGCCAATTGCACAAGAACAATCTGAGGAGGGCCAAGTGCCGCATCAAGCAATGATTGATCGGATAGTTCAGGAATTTGCAGATGTGTTTCCAGATGATCTGCCAAAGGGATTACCCTCTGATCAAGGTATGCCCTTCAAGATCAAGTTATTGCCAGGGAGTACTCTAGTGAGTAGACCAATCTATCGGCTCTCACCAAAGGAGTTGGAGGAGTTGCAAACAACACTTAAAGAGTTGTTGGAGAAGGATTTCATACAACATAGTACCTCTCCGTGGGGAGCACTGGTACTATTTGTTCCAAAGAAGGATGGAGGACTTCGTTTCTGTATTGATTACCATGGGTTCAATAAGCAAACCGTGAAGAATGCATATTCCTTGCCTCGGATTGATGACCTGCTTGATCAATTAAGTGGAGCATGCTACTTTTCCAAGCTAGATCTTTGTAGCGGTTATTGGAAAATTCCTATTGAAGGAAAGGACGTGCAAAAGACTACCTTTCGCACAAGGTATGGACATTTTGAGTGGAGAGTTCTACCTTTTGGACTCACTAATGCTCCAGCAGTCTTCATGGATCAGATGCATCGAGTGTTGGAGGGACTATTGGATCAGTTTGTGGTAGTGTTCTTAGATGATATCTTAATCTATAGTAGGACAGAGGCAGAACACAGGAATCATGTGCGAGAAGTCCTAAGACAATTACGACAGTGGAAATTTTACTGCAAGAAGTCAAAGTGTGCTTTTGGCAAAAGGAGGTTACCTTCTTGGGTCATAAGATCTCATCAGAGGGGATCAAGATGGAAGAAAAGAAGATCAAGGCCATTATTGATTGGCCTACCCCGAAGGATGCTACCGAAGTATGAGCATTCAATGGATTGGTCAATTTCTACCGACGGTTCATCCATTACTATGCTCACGTGGCTGCACCATTGACTGACCTCTTGGGAAAGAACTCGAGCTTCCAGTGAACTGTAACACCCATTTGTGCATGTGTGTGGTATTGTGATATTTAGCTTGATATTACAAGTACTTAAGAGATATTATTTATATAGAGATAAAGGATGGTTCTATATCAGTCATGGTTAGCTAAAGTTAGTCATAGCTAAGATAGATGGGACCTTACTTTAGAGGAAGTAGAAAAGATGAGCACCACTATTTTGGATTTTAGTGTGTTGACTTGGTATTATTCCTAGGTGTTTGGCTTTGAGGAAAGAGTTGAGAACTCTTGGGCCCGCAAGCCTTTTTGTTTTGGATTCTTCTTTAGTCCAAGGATAGCCCATGTGAAGGAATCCTTGACTTTGTGGTTGGGTCAAGATAAGACCACATGCTTAGGGGAATATGCCCATGTGAATGGATATTCCTTTCTACTTTTTGACTTTACTTGACTTTTAGTCTAGTAACTTGAGTTACTATGGTAATTAGTAACTTTGGTACGTAACTATTTCACAAGTATATAAACAAGGGGTGAGGAGGTACTCATCATCCTTTCATTTGCAACTATCTCTCTCTCATTGAGTTCTCTAGTGAGCAATGTCTTGAGTCTTGGAGTGTTAGCCTTGGAGGAGTATGATGGAGTTTGGGTTCCTTGCCTTCTTAGTCCATGGTGTGCTACCATAGTAGCTATTAGAGGTTTATCCTGAGTGAGAGACAGGCCGGCTCACAGGACCACCAAGCATGAAGAAGCATTCCAGATGTTAAAGCATATGGTGTCTTCAACACCCATTCTTCAATCATATGATCCTCAACTACCTTGCATGGTTGATTTTGATGCTTCTAACTTTGCAATTGAAGCTATGTTGCAACATGAATTTCTAGATGGACTACATCCTATTGCCTTTGTGTCTCGCCGACTAAATACAGCTGAAAGAAATTACTCTACTTGAGATCGGGAACAACTTGCAATGGTATATGCCACCAAGGTATGGAGGCATTATCTCTTGGGAAAACAAGTGATCATGTGAATTGATCACAAGCCATTGTTGCAGACCTTACACCTAGAGCACATGAAGAGTCGACATCATCGATAGGAAGGGCAACTCCAATTGTTCAACATCAAACTTGAGTACAAACCAGGTCGGTTCCATGCCATCCCTGATGCTCTATCACGACGACCTGATTTGAAGTCTCTTCCTCTCATCACGGCAGCAATTACGATGGTGTCAATTGATCCCAAGATTCATAACGAGTTTTGGTTAGCTCTACAGCAAGATCCCTTCTTACAAATGGTACATGGTCGGCTAACAACAGGTGACAAGGAGTACAACACCTTCTCCTTCAAGGAAGGCCTTCTATTCCATGCGGACCGGATCTATGTTCCAGCCAAAGGTGATCTTCAACTTGTGCGCCTTCAAGAAGCCCATGATTTACCCATAGCTGGTCACATGGGTGTGGAAAAGACCTTGGGTACCCTCCAACGTCAATGGTGGTGGCCCAACATGACACGGGATGTTCAAGAATTTGTCTGATCGTGTGAGAGTTGCCAACATAACAAGGCCAGCAACCAGAAGCCGGGTGGACTCCTTCAACCGCTTGCCGTTCCATCAGCTCGTTGGGAGCATGTGAGCTTGGATCTCATCACATCCTTGCCAAAGACAAAAGAAGGACATACCGCCATCGTGGTGTTTGTGGATAAGCTTAGTAAGCAAATCCACTTGGCACCAACCTATGATACCGTGGATGCTCCAACCTTAGCACAAATCTACTTTGACAATATCTTCAAGCATCATGGAATGCCACGCGTACTCATCTCCGACCATGATCCTCACTTTACCGGGAAGTTTTGGCAAGCACTCTTTCAGATACTTAGCACCAAGCTTGTTTTGTCCACGGCCTATCATCCTCAAACTGATGGACAAACCGAACGTGCAAATCGTACATTGGAGGATATGTTGCGTGCCTTTTTCAATGTCCACCATACCAATTGGGATGAATGTCTTGCCGTTGCCGAATTTGCCTACAACAATTCCAAATAGGCAAGCACCGGATTCTCTCCTTTCTTTCTCAATTTTGGCCAAGATCCGCTTGTTCCAGATTCTCTTCTTGCTCCCCCTCCATCTCCGGTTCCTCATACTTCTACATTCTTGACCATTATATCCCAATCTCTCCAACAACCCAAGTCTCACCTCCTTGTTGCTCAAAATCACCAAAAAAAATATGCGGACCACCATCGTCACAATCTTACCTTCAAAGTCGGTGATAAAGTCATGTTATCCTCTAGTAACCTCCCTCTCCCACTTGATACCCAAGTTTGTAAACTTGCCCCTAATTGGATAAGACCCTTTGATATCACCCAAATTGTCTTTCCTGTTGCTTATTGTCTTGCCTTGCCTTGTCACATGCGTATCCATCCTATCTTTCATGTTTCCAAGTTGAAACCATTTGTTCCTAACCCCTCTTCCTTTTCCTCTCGAGTCCAACCTCCCCCTCTTCCTATCCCTATCAATGATCATGAGGAGTACGAAGTTGATCATATCCTTGTGCGTCGCCACATTCAACGAGGCCGTCGCCAACATATAGAGTACAAGGTCCTTTGGAAAGGGTATCCTCTTCATGAGGCCACCTGGGAACCTCTTTCTCACCTCCACAATGCACAGACGGCCATCCAGGAATTTGAAGCTTCACTGGCAACGAGGACGTCACCAACTAGCGGCGGGGGAATATGCAACAATATGGAGTTTAGCGACGAGGTCAGTCAGGCTCACGAAGTAGCACATAAGACAAATTAGCCTAGAATATTCTGGAAGTATCTAGGAAGCTTCTTGGGAAGCTTCACGGTTAGCTTAGCTTGCACCTTAAGTAAGTAGCTTCTAGAAGGAAGCTTCTAGAAGCTTCCAACTAGCTTAGCTTGCACGCCAAGTAGGTGGCTTCTAGAAGGAAGCTTCTTGAGAAGCTTCCTAGTTAACTTGGCTTGCACTCTAAGAAAGCGGCTTGAGGAAGCTTCTTGAGAAGCTTCTCAAGGGCCTTGTATTCTACCTATAAATACCAAAGCCAAAGCTCATGCTAGGCATTTGGAGTTTTCCCTCATGTCACGCCATTTGTAGTTCCACATCTAGATGCTCGGACACTGGAGTTCCAATGATAGTAGTTAGAGTTATTCTAGCAGTTTCTCAGAGACTACTTTTCGACGGTTAGATTTTGTGTTCGGGGTACTGACTTCATGGTGGGGCCCACCGTCACTTTGCACTGTTTGCACCATCGAGTGTGCCGTCAGCGGGACTCTTAGGGTTTCAGAGCTAGCTTGAGTCTAGGAGGTATAGTTTCGAAGTGAGCTCTAGAGAGCTCACTTCTCTGATGTTGAGCCTTCGAGTTCCTAGCTATGGTGGACAGAGGCCGGCGAGCATCACCTGGATTCTCTATGCATGAGGGGGTGTGGCTTGACTGTAATCAGTGCCCAGTTATTGGCAGTTTATAGAGTGACAGATCAAGTATTGATCTGAGTTGAGTTGAGAATGTTAAGCAATCTGATTACATCAAAGAAGTGAAGTCAAGGGGAAATCGGGTGCAGGAACGTTAAGTGTTGGTGGTATCTCCAAGCTCGGTGGATCGTGGTAGCTCGATTCAAGTTCTGTGTTTCCCTAGTGTGCAGAAGCTTGTTCAAGTGATGCAGATTTGGCAATTAGGCGGACGGTGTGCGGAAATGCTGGCCAAATTTTGAGCAAAGAAGGAGCAATTTTTGAGCAGTGTTGTGATTTTGAGCTCAGGAGGTGAAAGTAGGACCAATTTGCTCCGAGTTGGGCTCAAAAAGTCAAATTTAAGGTGGAGTTGGGAAGCTTTTCTCATGAAATTGTGATTTGGAAAAACCTGTTTTGTCAATTTGGCTCAAGTGGAAAGTTAGTCGGGGATTTGGCGTGCAGCCATCTTTAGGGTTTATGTCAGATTTTACATCAGATTTACGTCAGATTTTGGCTAGAACTGGAGGAGTTTTTGCTGTTTGGCCAGATTTGGAGGACTTTTGCTAGTTTGGAGGACTTTTGTAGATTTGGAGAAGTTTTGCCAATTTTGGAGGAGGTTCAAAGTGGCAACAAGAAAGGCCTCATTTGGCTGAATTTTGGCGTTTCAAGGCTTTGAGGCATAGGGCTGTGGGCTATGAGAGGCTACAAAGGGCCAGCAAGCCAGCTTGCTGGCATGAGGCTAGCTAGTTTAGAGTAGATCTTGGTCATTGGTTGGCAAAATCTGCCTTTCCTGCTAGATTGTGCACAACAGGGTTTGATCCTTAGATCTCTTGTTCCTAGACTGGTGCCCTAGCCAATTGGTCCACCCTCACTTGTTGTCTTAGTGACTGTGCCACTGTTATCTATACACATGTAGCTTTGGCTAGGAGAGGCAATTTGATTCCATTCTTGGTGATCCTGGTAGCTTAGGACTTAGATACGAACTAGTCTTATGTCAAATGCCAAATGGTGGTAGAGTCAATCCCGTGTTGTGTTATGAGATGGAGGGTTTTTGTTTAGATTTCTTGTGATTAGATCCCCTCCATTCTCTACTTCCTGTTTGTGCACCACGTTTGTGTGAGGTGCCCTGACTTTTGAGCATTGGTGCTCTGGTGTGCTCTCGATTGTGAGGCTGGAGTGATGACCAATCAGACTACCTTTGTTTCTCTCCGGTGAGGCAGGAAGTGATGACCTGCAGATTGTGAGAGTGCGTGTTATGATGGCAGGTTACAGGTTGCCCTTCCCCTAGTGTAGTTATCTCGGTTAGAGTTACATTAGTGGGTGGTGCTTAGTTGGTGTTGGCACGTGGTGGTGTTGGCACTTGGTGGGGCACTTGCAGTTGCAGTTGGTGGTTTGGGTTTGTTGTTGTGGTTACTTGGTCACGACGGAGTTCTTTGGAGATTCCAGAGGAGTTAGCCCTGTAGTATGCAGTGGGTTTACTCGGAGTGGTGCTCGGTATCAGCCTGTATCTTAGGTCTCAGTGAGGGAGGAGATCGACTCTGAGTTGGAGTTCAACACAGGAGCTGATTTTGTTGAGAGTGCACTTGGTGTGTCCGCACCGTTGTTGTGGGACATGGACAAGATTTATGGGGCCTCCAAAGGCCCTAGGCGTTACTCTGGTACAGTGGGTACCATTGAGTTGGATGACTTCATCTAGGAGTTCGACAGTTGTGTGATCTGCAGCAGATGCGGAACCCGACTTTGTTCACACCCTTCATGGCATGGAAGAGGTTGTTTCAGCACTTGGAGGGTCCGCCAATGGATGACTACCATGAGTTCAAGAGAGCTCATTTGGAGGAGATTGAGTTATGGAGACAATATTGGTCTCCACACTATGTCTCCATCACTTCAAGTTCGGTGGCCTGGAGTAGATCGGCTGTACCTACGAGTTCTAGCTCGAGTAGTGTTGGTGGAGCTAGTGGAGGTGCACTAGCTGGAAATAGTGCTACTACGAGTGGAGGTACCGCTGCAAGAGGTGGTGTGGTATCGAGGTTTAACCCCATGGTGGAGTTCTTCCTATGTTTGAGGCAGAACTACCAAGGAGTGCGGACTGACAAGTTGAGGAGCTTGCAGGAGTTTCAGCGGAGGGCTGGAGAGAGCCTACGTGAGGCATACACTCGCATGAGGCGGCTGATCAGTTTCATTCAAGGAGTTATTGAGGCCCAAGCAGTCCAATTTTGGTATGGGATATTGGACAGGGAGTTGCGACGTAGAGTTTGTGATGCTACGTTGTTGCAGGCTACTTTGCCCACTTTGGCAGTAGTCTTTGGTTTGGCTAAGCGTATTGAGCTCAACATGGTGGAGAAGAGAGTGGTGACATCTAGATTTGGTAGGGAGACCTCATCCATGGCTGTGACTTCTTCTAGAGTACAGCAGAGTGCACCACGCCGAGTTCATTTTCGAGGACAGGGTAGACTGCCCAGATCCTATGGAGCGAGTGGAGGACCTAGTGGAGTTAGACCCTTACCCTCATTTTTGAGTCAGCAGCAGCCAATGAGTGGTGGTGTTGCTTGTTGGACTTGTGGTGGACCTCACCATAGGAGAGAGTGTACTCAAGGCAGCGGACTTGATACCTCTGGTGCATCACAGCCAGCACAGAGGAAGTGTGAGCAGTGCCATAGATTTGGTCACACTAGTGACCGGTGTTTTGACCTACATCGGGAGTTACGGAGTGGTAGGGCTACTATGGCAGGTAGTAGAGGATCTCCAATTCATGGAGGATGAGGTGGTAGAGGTGGTGGTAGAGGATCTACACCTAGTAGGGGTGCAGTACCTGCCCTTACTTCTGACACAGCTATAGCTACTCGGATTGAGCAATTGGAGCAAAGATTGGCTAGTATGGCTATTGCTCAAAGGAGATCAGATTCGGGCGCTGAGGCTTCCACCTCATATGCTGGTGATAGAGATGCTTTGGACTTCATGTGCGGAGCAGCACAGGTGGATGCATCTACAGCAGTGACTAGGAGTGCAGTACGTGCTCTAGAGCCTAGAGGAGCATCAGTGGAGTTGGACCCACAGAGAGGAGAGGTTGGAAGACAAGTCAGACTTCCCCGGTCTTTCACGCTATCTGAGGCATTGCAGACAACATCCATGGTTCCTAGACGTCCTAATGCAGGTATGGTAGGTGGTGATGGAGTACCTGATGGAGTACCTGCTAGTCAGCCACCTGCTACTACACAGACTGAGTCTAGCATGATGTTGGGGGCGACTCAGTAGATTATGCGGCATCCTTTGTTTTTAGCCAGTGACATGTTTACATTGGGAGTTGACCCAGCCCCAGTATTCCGGTTGGCTGCCGCGTTGTGTGAGAGTAGGGATGGTGCAGTTCCTACTACTAGAGCAGAGGTGGTTGGTAGTGGAGCTGACTTGGTTGAGGAGCATGGGATCCGTTCAACGACCAATGGTTTATGGCAGGCAACAACGGCTAGATTGGAGGAGTTGCCAGCTAGACCGGCCTTTGAGAGAGCGCGGTTTACACCTGGTGTTGTCCTCTTGGATAACCAGAGGGGGATTTTTTGTTTGGTGGGACCTTCAGGGAAGGTCTATACACCACAGAGAGTCTTGTTAGACTCTGGTGCGCAGCCCCTTATGTTGGGGAAGGCTGTAGTTGTTGGTCTAGAGTTACGGAAGACCGATGTGGAGAGGTGTCCATTTCAGATCCAAACATCTCTATGTGGTGGTTCGACACAATACATCACACGTGGAGAGCTTGTTGTCCAGGTTCAGCCTGGTCATCCGACTGATAGCTCGGTGGTGAGAGCTCAGGCTATTGCGACAATAGCTGAGTCATATGATGTGCTAGTTGGGGGAGCAGTGTTATACCCTATGGGTTTCAGCATTGACTATTGGGAGGAGACAACCTCTTATAGACCTGGTTGGCAGTTTGGTGAGGGACGGGTATGTCACCTACCAGTACGCTTCAGTAGTGGTAGTCTTGGCTCACTACAGTCTGGGACCATGGCAACATCAGTTTTAGCTTTCAGTGGTGCAGTTACTTGGCCTGGTGACTTGTTGGAGTGGAACGCCCATGCAGAGGATACTCGGAGATCACTCGACTATGGAGTACGAGTGGGATTGTTCCATCTTGGATGTTCCATTGTGGAGTTCAGAGGAGGCATTGCAGCAACATGCATATCAGTTGGTGCAGCAGGCTTGGAGTGGAGCCTTTGTATCATCATGGGATGAGTGTGAGGATGAGCCTCCAGAGGCAATTGCTTTGACACCTCTGGATACCACACTCATTGCTTGGCAGTATCCAATAGAGGGGATATGCCTATTGGAGTTGTTTGGTGGGATCAGCACCGGACTAGCTGCGGTGTTACAGGCGGGTATTCGAGTACAGAGGTACTTGTATGTAGAGAGAGATGAGATTGTTAGGCGAGTCTCTCTACATCATGTGGCACACTTGGCCTATTGGTATCCAAAGTTATTACCGATGTCAGCAGTCAGAGGTTACCAGAAGGCCCTACCAGGAGACATTTCCTTACTGGGGGCGCATGACCTAGAGAGACATGGGCCTATTCACTTGGTGATTTCTGGATGGCCATGTCAGGGACATATACGTGCGGGCCGCGGTTTGGGTCTTTAGGATCCTCGTTCTGGTGTGTTTTGGGAGATGTTACGGATACTATGACATCTCCAGGTTCATCAGTCTGTTTCTCCAGCTTACCTTTTGAAGAACGTTCCTTTGATGGGTGATTCTCGCACTAGAGTGGTGGCGAGTACACATCAGGTCCATTCTTGGATGGGACCTGCTGTAATGTTAGATGCAGCCAGAGTGGGATCACGGGCTCATCGTCTTCGTCTTTGGTGGACGAACCTCTTACCCAAAGAGGTTCTACAGCGTTCTTATGATGGAATTCAGCGACTAGACCACATTCTTGTTGATGATATCTTGGATGTTGGGCGTCAGTCTCAGACATTGGTAGTGGCTGATAGGTCACCTATGGCAGTGGTGAACCTAGTTGGATAGCCTAGAGCTGCATTTCCCACACTCATGAGTTTCCCAGGCTCTCATGCTTTTCAAGAAGGAGGACCTGGACTTGTTTGGAACTCACAATTACAGCAATTTGTGGAGCCCAACGCTGATGAGAGAGAGCGGGCGATGGGTTTTCACACCGGTATTACCGCTATTCCAGCAGTGTCAGAGGCATCCAGGCATCAGGTGTTAGGTCAGGCTATGGACCTGAACTATTTGACCTAGATTGTGAGCCTTGGCTTAGCAGAGCACCATAGGATGTGCTTGATAGGCATCACCACTCGGACACTTGTGAGCCTTGTGCCTATCGAGACGATTCAGGCACATGCTGGGGGCGATGGACTGAGTGGACATGGTATTCTTGGGACATATCCAGTAGATACTAGGGAGAGTGGTCTACTTGGAGTCCATCCAAGTGAGTGTGGGCTACTTGGATTACACCATTGGTCCACATGGGATGTAGCTAGAGGACGTGTGGAGCTTGCAGCCAAAGTGGAGGGAGTTTTTTGCATAGAGGTTGGGATCTCTAGTGGTCGAGAGCATGACACTATTGCTCCCAAGGGCCCAGTGTAGCAGTCAGTCAGTACATCTTCCACTCCTACTACAATTACAGAGGATACTTGGGAGCCAGATCTTGGACCCAAGCTTACTGGAGAGGAAAGACGGAGGGTTTGGAGGTTCTTGAGGAGTCACACGAGTTGTTTTGCCTTCAGTATGAAGGATTTGGGTGCTCTAAAGGGACCTGGTATATGGATTGAGCTGACTAGCGACACACCTATTTTCCGACGTCCTTATTGATATAGTGATATGGAGAGGACATTGATTCAGAGCCGGAGTAGTGACCTTTTGAGGCTGGTTTGGTGGAGATTTCACATGGAGAGTATGCATCAGCAACAATGATGCCAGCCAAGAAGGATATGCATGGCAACTATACCGATAGGCGGATGTGTGGAGATTACCGTCTTATCAACTGACAGACCAGGGCTGATTGGTATGCCATGCGTACACCGGAGGAGATTTTTGATGCGATTGGGCATGCAAAGGTCTTCAATACTTTGGATCTTTGAGCGGGATATCATCATTTGCCAATCAGGGAGGAGGATAAGTCCAAGATAACATTTTGGGCTATTGATCCTCACGGCAAAGATGTGTTATATCAGTGGAGGTTCTTACCATTTGGGTTGAAGAACGCTCCTGCTGAGTTCTAGAGGGTCATGGATAGGATCCTAGCTGGATTGGATTTTGCTTGGTGCTATATTGATGACATTCTGGTTTATAGCACTACTGTGGAGGAGCATGAGAGACAATTGTTGGAGGTGTTTGAGAGGTTGAGATCTCATGGACTCAAATTACATCTTGGGAAGTGTAGGTTCTTCCACAAGCAGGTTTAGTATTTGGGTCACACTATCTACCCCGGAGGACTTGGTGTTCAACAGACCAAGGTGGAGGCTATTGCATGTATTCCTCGGCCTACGGATGTAAGCAGAGTGCGAGCATTCCTTGGGTTGGCAAACTTCTATCGCCGCTATGTTAGAGGATTTAGTGCCATTGCCAAGGCCTTGACAAAGCTGACCAAGCTTACACAAGAGTGGTGTTGGGGAGATGAGCAGGAGAGAGCTTTTGTAGAGCTCAAGGAGAGGTTGACATCTGCTCCTATTTTGAGGAGACCGGTCAGAGGATGACCATTTTAGGTTCACAATGATTGGAGTATGTTGGGGCTTGGAGCGGTGCTCACCCAGCATGATGATGA
This sequence comes from Lunularia cruciata, assembly GCA_948567375.1. Taxonomy (NCBI): domain Eukaryota; kingdom Viridiplantae; phylum Streptophyta; class Marchantiopsida; order Lunulariales; family Lunulariaceae; genus Lunularia; species Lunularia cruciata. The sequence goes on along the minus strand of OX419756.1, from coordinate 2,698,978 downwards.
GGGGAAGGAGTTTGTGGTGGCCTATGCTAGTCGCTCCAACAATTCAGCGGAGGTGAAGTATAGTTCATATGAGAGAGAGTGCTTGGTAGCAGTTTGGGTAGTAGCACATTTCCGATGTTACCTATTTGGTAACCCTTTCACTCTCATCAATGATCATCAGCCATTGAAGTGGTTGATGGAGTCCGACAAGCTTTCAGGGAAGCTTGCACGATGGGCTCTGATTTTACAGGAGTATGATTTCACGGTTGTTCACAGACTTGGAGTGGTGAACCGTGATGCAGATGGGTTGAGTAGAAACCCATGTCCCAGCCAATATGATCAGACCGGAGCACGTTGGCATGGTGAGACAGATGAGGAGATGGTGCCAAGTTGGCATGCATCGGCCTTTCTGTGTATATTTGCAGAGGCTTTGGTGGTATCTCTCTTAGCGCATACAGGAGGAGTTATTGAGGTCATAGATCCAAAGAGTGAAGATATTGGTACAGTTCAGCGAGACATTCATGATGATGTCTTAGTGATGGGCTATCTTTGCACTTGTGTTGTGGGTGGCACAGTTGGGGCCAAGGAGAGAGACCATGTTCTTCAGCGAGCCAGACGGTTCAGATTGGAGGGTAGACACCTTTTGCGTGTATGAGAGGATGGTAGAGTGCGAGTAGTACCACTTCCATCACAGAGACCACAGTTGGTCCGTCATGCTCATGAGGAGCTAGGACATTTTGGAGTAAAGCGTACATATAGCTTACTCCAAAGTCATTATTGGTGGCGCGGTATGCAAACCGAGGTATAGCAGTTTATTGCCAGATGTGTGGTTTGTGACCGAGTTAGAGCATCATTCAATGCTCTTATGCCACAGTTACACCCATTACTTATCATGGGATTGGGTTACCATTGGAGTTTGGACTTCACCGGACCTTTACCGCTGACTGTGAGACATCATCGGTACATTTTGGTGATGGTGGAGCACTTCTCCAAGTAGATTGAGTTGGTGGCACTTCCTGACAAGTCTAGTGAAGGGATAGCTTATGCGTTGCTGGATCGAGTTCTTAGTCATTTTGGTGCACCAGCTGAGGTTTTGACTGATCAGGGTATAGAGTTCTTGGGGGAGTTTTAGGTCTTGTGTGACAAGGCTTTGATTGATCATCGTACTACATCCCGAGATCACCCTAAGGCAGATGGCTTAGCAAAGAGAGTGGTTCAGACGGTGAAGAGAGGATTGCAAAAGTATAGTTTGCAAAGAGGCCACTTGGGAGATTGGGATCTCCAATTACCTTGGTTGGCCATGGGCTAGCGGTTCAGCCGGCAAGCCTCCTTAGCATCCTTCTCTCCATACTTTCTACTCTATAGACGAGATCCAGATTTACTTGCAGCCATTCGTCGAGATGCTACTGTAGTTTTGGACTTGGATGACCTCGATGTATGGATGAGTGCATGTTCTCAACGGGCAGAGATCTTTTGGAGAGTGATCCCAATGGCCTTTGAGAACTTGGCGATTGCTCAGCATAGAGATACTTTACGCTATGCTACCATTTGAGGAGGAGGTTATAGACCCTCGATCTGTCAATTTCATCCAGGCGACTATGTATATCTACAGCAAACAGCACCAACAACACTTGATGTTTCTACAAGCTGCACTATCTTGAGAGTGCATGAGGTTTTGCCATCTTGAGTCCTTGTGTTAGAAGGACGTGATGGTGTTGTTTGGAAGGATCATGTGCGCAATTGTGCGCCATGCCACCTTCCAAACATTGATGGTACTATGGACCCAAGCTTGGCACTTGTACGTGCAGGCTTGAGGTGTATGTTATGTGGCTCTTCTGGTGGAGCTGCTACTATGTTAGTGTGTGATAGCTGTTCGAGAGGATGGCATATGGCATGTATGACTCCTCCCCTCATGGTGGTTCCTCAAGGATAGTGGTTATGTCCTAGATGTACTTGACCTATAGCTAGTTCATTCTTTATATGGTATAGATTGCAGACAGGCGACTAACGATGGGGCTCCATAGCACCCGGCCTCTTGATCTTTGCCCATTAGAGGGTATACCATATACTTAGAGTAGATGGCTATCTGGAGTTAGAGGGACCTAACCGCCAGCTAGGGGGGCAATTGTGGCACTTTAGAGTCTATGTATCACTTATGTGTGAGTTGTGCTTCTATAGTGTATGATGTTGACAGTGATGTATGTTGTGTAGCGATGTATATACGCACGACAGCTATCATGCCATTTGTAGTTTTTCATCTAGATGCTTGGACATTGGAGTTCCAGTGATAGTAGTTAGAATTATTCTAGTAGTTTCTCAGAGACTACTTTCCGACGGTTAGATTTTGTGTTTGGGGTACTGACTTCACGGTGGGGCCCACCGTCACTTTGCACCATTTGCACCGTCAAGTGTGCCGTCAGTGGGACCGTTAGGGTTTCAGAGCTAGCTCAAGTCTAGGGGGTATAGTTTTGAAGTGAGCTCCAGAGAACTCACTTCTCTGATGTTGAGCCTTCGAGTTCCTGGCTATGGTGGACAGAGGCCGGCGAGCGTCACCTGGATTCTCTATGCGTGAGTGGGTGTGGCTTGACTGTAATCAGTGTCCAGTTGTTGGCAATTTATAGAGTGACAGATCAAGTACTGATCTGAGTTGAGTTGAGTTGAGAATGTTAAGCAATCTGATTAATTGTGGCACTTTAGAGTCTATGTATGACTTATGTGTGAGTTGTGCTTCTATAGTGTATGATGTTGATAGTGATGTATGTTGTGTAGCGATGTATATACGCACGACACTCATTCAAGTGTCCCAATGTGAGTTTCCATTCTCCTATTTCTCTCCTCGGTTTTGGTCTTTTACAATCTACCTTGGCTTGAACGTCATAAGGTTCAATTTGATTGGACCCGATGCCAAATTCAAGTACAATATTAAGGAAAGAATTTCCGATTAGGTTGTCTGGCAACTCTGAGTAAGACACCTAAGAATAGTCAGTCCCAAGGTGGGAAGTTTGTCGAGAAGGTAGCCGCAGAGCAAATCTAGAAGGGAGATGAGTCCCAAGATGGGAAGTTTGCCAAGAAGGCAACCATGGAGCAAGCTTGGAAGAGAGACGAATCCCTAGAAGGGAAGTTTGTTAATGAAGCAGCCATAGAGCAAGCTTTGGAGGAAGATAAGTCTGTATTCACGGTGTGGATCAAGCTGATTGCACAAGAGCAATCTGAGGAGGGCCAAGTGCCACATAAAGCAATGGTTGATTGGATAGTTCAGGAATTTGCAGATGTGTTTCTAGATGATCTGCCAAAGGGATTACCCTCTGATCGAGGTATGCCCTTCAAGATTAAGTTATTGCCAGGGAGTACTCTAGTGAGTAGACCAATCTATCGGCTCTCACCAAAGGAGTTGGAGGAGTTGCAAACAACACTTCCAGAGTTGTTGGACAAGGATTTCATGCTACATAGTACCTCTCCTTGGGGAGCACCAATACTATTTGTTCCAAAGAAGGATGGAAGACTTCACTTTTGTATTGATTATCGTGGACTCAATAAGCAAACCGTGAAGAATGCATATCCCTTGCCTTGGATCAATGACCTGCTTCATCAATTAAGTGGAGCACGCTACTTTTCCAAGCTGGATCTTTGTAGCGGCTATTGGCAAATTCCTATTGAAGGAGAGGATGTGCAAAAGACTGCCTTTCGCACAAGGTATGGACATTTTGAGTGGAGAGTTCTACCTTTCGGACTCACTAATGCTCCAGCAGTCTTCATGGATCAGATGCATCGGGTGTTGGAGGGACTATTGGATTGGTCCGTAGTGGTGTTCTTAGATGATATCTTAATCTATAGCAAGACAGAGGCAGAACATGTGAATCATGTGCAAGAAGTCCTCAGACGACTACGACAATGGAAATTTTACTGCAAGAAGTCAAAGTGTGCTTTTTGGCAGAAGGAGGTTACCTTCTTGGGTCATAAGATCTCATCAGAAGGGATCAAGATGGAAGAAGAGAAGATCAAGGCCATTACTGATTGGCCTACCCCAAAGGATGCTACAGAAGTACGAGAATTCAATGGATTGGCCAGTTTTTACTGACGGTTCATCCACTATTATGCTCACGTGGCTGCACCATTGACTGACCTCTTGGGAAAGAACTTGAGCTTCCAGTGGACCACCAAGCATGAAGAAGCATTCCAAAAGTTAAAGCATATGGTGTCTTCAAGACCTATTCTTCAACCATATGATCCTCAACTACCTTGTGTGGTAGATTTTGATGCTTCTAACTTTGTAATTGGAGCTGTGTTGCAACAAGAATTTCCAGATGGACCACATCCTATTGCCTTTGTGTCTTGCCGACTAAATACAGCTGAAAGAAATTACTCTACTCGAGATCAAGAACAACTCAAAATGGTATATGCCACCAAGGTATGGAGGCATTATCTCTTGGGGAAACAAGTGATCATGCGAACTTATCACAAGCCATTGTTGCAAACCTTACACTTGGAGCACATGAAGAGTCGGCATCATCGATGGGAAGAGCAACTCCAATTGTTTGACATCAAACTTGAGTACAAACCAAGTCGGTTCCATGTCATCCCCGATGCTCTATCACAACAACATGATTTGAAGGATCTTCCTCTCATAACGGCGGCAATTACAACGGTGTCCATTGACCCTAAGGTCCATAATGAGTTTCAATCAGCTCTACAACAAGATCCATTCTTCCAAATGGTACACGGTCGTCTGACAGCACACGACAAGGAGTACAACACCTTCTCCTTCAAGGAAGGCCTCTTATTCCATGTAGACCAGATCTATGTTCCAGCCAAAGGTGATCTTCGACTTGTACGCCTTCAAGAAGCCCATGATTTACCAATAGCTGGTCACATGGAAGTCGACAAGACCTTGGGCACCCTCCAACGCCAATGGTGGTGGCCCAACATGACACGAGATGTTTGAGACTTTGTCCAATCATGTGAGAGTTGCCAACGGAACAAGGCCAGCAACCAGAAGCCGAGTGGACTCCTTCAACCACTCGCCATTCCATCAGCTCACTGGAAGCATGTGAGCTTGGATCTCATTACATCCTTGCTAAAGACAAAGCAAGGACACACCGCAATCGTGGTGTTTGTGGATAAGCTTAGTAAGCAAATCCACTTGGCACCAACCTATGATACCGTGGATGCTCCAACCTTAGCGCAAATCCACTTCGACAATGTCTTCAAGCATCATGGGATACCACGTGTACTTATCTTTGACCGTGATCCTTGATTTATCGGGAAGTTTTGGCAAGCACTCTTCCAAATACTTGGCACCAAGCTTGCTTTGTCCACGGCCTATCATCCTCAAACTGATGGACAAACCGAACGTGCAAATCGTACATTAGAGGATATGTTGCGGGCCTTTGTCAATGTCCACCATACCAACTAGGATGAATGTCTTGCAGCAGCAGAATTTGCCTACAACAATTCCAAATATGCAAGCACTAGATTTTCCCCCTTCTTTCTCAATTTTGGCCAAGATCCGCTTGTTCCAGATTCTCTCCTTGCTCCCCCTCCCTCTCAAGTTCCTCATACTTCCACATTCTCTACTTCCACTATATCCCAATCTCTCCAACAAGCCAAGTCTCACCTCCTTGTTGCTTAGAATTGCCAAAAACAATATGCGGACCACCATCGTCATGATCTCACCTTTGAAGTTGGTGATAAAGTCATTCTATCCTCTAGTAACCTCCCTCTCCCACTTGATACCCAAGTTCGTAAACTTACCCCTAATTGGATAGGACTCTTTGATATCACCCACATTGTCTCTCCTATTGCTTATCGGCTTGCCTTGCCTTGTCACATGCGTATCCATCTTGTCTTTCATGTTTCCAAGTTGAAACCCTATGTTCCTAACCCCTCTTCCTTTTCCTGTCAAGTCCAACCTCCCCCTCTTCCTGTCCCTATCAATGATCATGAGGAGTACAAAGTTGATGGTATCCTTGCACGTTGCCATATTCAATGAGGCCATCGTCAACATACGAAGTACAAGGTCCTTTGGAAAGGGTACCCCCTTCATGATGCCACATGGGAACCTCTTTCCCACCTCCAAAATGCACAAACGGCCATCAAGGAATTTGAAGCTTCACTGGCAACGAGGACGTCACCAACTAGCGGCGGGGGAATATGTAACAATATAGAGTTTAGCAACGAAGTTAGTCAGGCTTACAAAGTAGATAATAAGACAAAATAGCCTAGAATATTCTAGAAGCATCTAAGAAGCTTCTTGAGAAGCTTCCCAACTAGTTAACTTGCGCCCTAAGCAGGTAGCTTCTAGAAGGAAGCTTCTAGAAGCTTCTAACTAGCTTAGCTTGCATGCCAAGTAGGCGGCTTCTAAAAGGAAGCTTCTTGAGAAGCTTCTTGGTTAACTTGACTTGCACTCCAAGAAAGCGGCTCAAGGAAGCTTCTTGAGAAACTTCAAGGGTCTTGTATGTTACCTATAAATACCGAAGCCGAAGCTCATGCTAGGCATTCGGAGTTTTCCCTCATTCAAGTGTCCCAATGTGAGTTTCCATTCTCCTATTTCTCTCCTCGATTTTGGTCTTTTACACAAACCAAATGTGCAAATTGCACCTTGGAAGATAAGCTTTGTGTCTTTGTCAATATTCACCATACTAACAAGGATGCATGCATTACGGCTGTTGAATTTGCCTACAACAACTCCAAGTATGCAAGCACAAATTCTTTCCTTGCTTCCTTAATTTTGGCTAAGACCCACTTGTTCCAAATTCTCTTCTTGCTCCTTCTACACATTTCTCATACTTCCACCTTCTTGACCACAATATCCGACTCTTTACAACAAGTCAACTCTCATCTGCTTGTTGCTCAAAATTGTCAAAAGTGATATGCAATCAACATCATTGTGATCTCACCTTTCAACTCAATGATAAGGTCATACTTTCATCTAGTAACTTACCCCTTCCACTTGATACCTAATTTTGTAAACTTGCTCCTAATTGGATAGGTCCATTTAATGTCACCCAAATCATACATTCTAATCTTCTTACCTTGCCTAGTCATATATAAATATACCATGTCTTTCATTTTTCCAAATTGAAATCCTTTGTTTCTAATTCATCTTCCTTTCCTACTTGTGTCCAACCCCCTCTTCTCCTCATCCCCATCAATGGTCACAACAACATATTGAGTACAAAGTCCTTTGGAAAGTGTATCCGCTTCATAATGTCACCTAAGGCCTCTTTCTCAACTCCATAATGAAAAAAAGACCATCTAGAAATTTGAAGCTTCCATGGTAACAAGGACATCACCAACTAGAGGTGTGAGAATTTACAACAATATGGAGTTTATAGACGAGTTAGTCAAGACTAATAATGTAACAAATTAGCCAAATTAGCCAAGAATTATAAAATTATTCTAGAATTATTTAGGAAGCTTCTTGGTACTTACCAAGTGTTAGGTAATATATATGTCAAGTGGCAACTTCTAAGAGAATGCTTCTTGGGAAGCTTTCTAGTTAAGCTTAGCTTGCATACCAAGTAGATGGTTTCTAGAAAGAAGCTTCTTGGGAAGCTTCTGGACTAGATTAGCTTGCACACCAAGTAGACAATTTCTAGAAGAAAACTTCTCAAGAAGCTTCCTGGTTAGCTTAGCTTGCACTTTCAGAAGGCAGATTCTAGAAAGCTTCTCAAGAGCCTTGTAAGTTCCCTATAAATATGAAATCTACTTAAGATGTAAACTTGCAAGAGAATCTAATTCTTCTTACTTTAGCTCTTAGCAAATATTATGACATTTGGATTGTGTTGTATCCGCTCCATGTGTATAACTTCTCTATTATTGACTTGAAAATGTAAAATCTCCTTGGTACTTGCTTTTCATTTGGTGATCTTGCAATCTTCATATTTTGGTATTCCAAAAATGTGGATATTAAAGTGTCTCAATGTCAATAATGATGTTGACATTCTTTAGACATGGAAATCTAGTGAATGTTGGAGATTTCATTAAGTAACAAAAGCCTATGAGTAGCATTTGGAGAGCTCAAGAATTGAAAGTTTGATGTTTCTTGCTTCAGAGCAGAATGTCTAATTCTAGATTTAGAGGTTGGGAATTGTGAGCTTGATATTTCTCTCATAACAAAACTATATCTAATTTCAAATTTTGAGATTAAATTCTAGGGAGTATTGTTGTGCACCTTCAATGCCCATTACATAGGTTAGTGCCTACCCTGCAACAAATCTGATTCTGATATGCAACCTTGAGATGAATATGTTCTCAATATTGTTATTACCCAATACTCGCATAGTCTAACTTCTTGTTTTTATTTTGTAAGCGGAAGACCTTTGTACACCACTCTACTAGAGGAAATTTGTCCATTTTTCTACTAAGATACAAAAAGTCTATTAGGAACATATCCAAAATTCTATGTTCAATTACTATAAAATTATAGTCAAAGTTACCATCATAAGATTGGATCAAGAAAAAACAACAATTGGAACATGCTAATTAAGGCAAGCTTTTAATAATTGAAACACACCATACTTAAGGCATTAATTGAAGTTACAATATAACTATGGTCAAATTTACCATCATAAGATTGGATCAGGGAAAAAATAAATTAAAACATACCATAATTAAGACATGAATTGATTAAAGCATTAATTGAAATGGAAGACACTCATCCACTTTTCTACTAAGAAAAAGTAAATTTGCATACTTTAAGGTAATTTTACCTTAAAGTATACAAATTTCCTTTTTCGTTGTAGAAAAGTGGATGAAGGTCTTCCATTTACAAAGTAGAAGCATCCATCATAGTGAATTGATTAAGGTATTAATTGGAATCCAATTCCTCAAAATCAGCTTAAATTGAGCAAATTGCTTCTATCTTAATAGAAGGTACAGGGAAGGTCTTTCATTTACAAAGTAGAAGCATCTTGTACATAGTAAAAGGAGGTCTTCAATCCACAAAATGGAAGTTAGAGATGAAGTTTTCCTGTAAGTAGACTTATGGCAGTTGTACCAAAAGGCACTGGAGTATCTAGTTGCCATATCTAGTGCAAGCAATCAACACAAAGATATAACTACTATAACAGTCTAGCTTAAATATACTTCAAATAATATAGATCTTATAATTGACCCACAATGAATCTTCTAATAAGTACTCACAATTAGTATAATAGTTAAGAACTAGCTTGCATTCTCAATCTACTAATACACTAAAGTTCTTGCTTAATTACTTTCTTTTACTTTATTTCTTTTTTTTAGTTTTACTTTTGTCTATTTCTAGAGTAGATGCAATATTTACCTATATCTTAAACTATCATATAGTTTTCTTTCATAGATTGTACTTCTTTACAATATAAGATGTAGCTATGCTCGTTACCGAACCTGAGATTAGCACCCTTTCGTCTAGGATCGACGAAGTTTCATTCTTCCTGGATTGCAGAGCCGAGAAAATCACTCAGGAAGTTTGGAATCCCATATAAATTTAGCTTAACTAGCCATGGCCAGGTGAGGCCGGCCGTGTTGAACTACGGTAGGTTCAGGATGTCTTCTGCCAAGCTTGACAGGCATTGCGTTTGCGTTGAAATCATGTCATGACTTTTACAAGTTTTGCAAGATTGATAGAGCCTTCAAAACCGCTCCAGTATTTTAAGTACGAATTCCTTGTTCTATTAGCCTGATCAACACTTCTGATTCAGTTGCACTATTGGCATCAAATGTCGATCACCTCGTCTCTTTCTTGTATTGTATTCTCTTTCTATGATAGCCTCTTCGGGTCCATCTATATACCTTTGGAAAGAAAGCCATCGATATCGAAGAAGAGAGGACTGCATGTTTTCTGGTTCCGGAAATCTCCGATGGAGTACTCTGTTGATAATTTTGCGAGGATTGCAATATTGAGTATATGATTCATAGATCTTTAGTTAGATGCTAGAGTTATATAAAATTCCTTGATTCATTTATGACTCTCAGTTTACTTTTGCTTATTTGTTTAGGCACCTGAATTAAATATTAACGACTTTGGAATTTTCATATAGTAAATGCTAATAATTTCTGATTTTATATTTTATATCAATTAAAAGAATCAGTCAAATAGTTCTTCGGCTAATGGAGCATGTATTACATAGTGAAGACATAGATGCCACCCATTCCAATTCTTACCACGGGAATATTTTTTATCTTGTTAAGTCATTCACACTTCAAATAATCTGCTCTGCTATATACATTCAGTTCCAGATCTATATCGTAGTGGACAAACCAATATGTTTTCTATTCCGGGTATACGATCATTGTGCAATATGTTTTCAATTCCAAATACATGATTTTAATACACAAATTTTGTAATTCTAATGGTGTCAATATATTAGTTACATGTGATCCTATTTAGTTCAAATAGTATATAAATATAAAATATACGTATTTTAAATTTTTTAAGAGAATATTGTCAGAATTCGTAAAACGGACTCATTGACCCGTCGGTCGATAGGAGGATTCCAAATGCAAGTTCCCTTTTTCTTCATTGACCCCAGATCTACTGTCCCCACGTTCATTCCCTCATTCAATATTTCATAACAAGGGCCCCGACAAAGCTTCAAAATTCAGAGTATGACTTACCAGGACCGTGTTTTGAAAAGTGACTTGGCAGTTTTTTCCGTTCTTACTTGTGGCCCCCCATGTTAAACAAAAAGGTTTCATATCATCAAGCTCGTTGCCAAACATGTAACGCACGGAGCACCTCTCGTATATGGTTGGACTTTTCTTAGTCTTTAAAATTTCACAATGAGCTTCATGCTTATTGAGAAGCCTTTCAAGCTCTTTAAGTGTGCCCAGCTAGATTAAGCAACGAACAAGTAAAGATTCTACCAACTTCGCTTCAAATACACCACTGTCGTTATCTTGTAAGACAGAGATTACGAGCTTGGATATCGCTCTAGAAACTACTCCTGCGTACTGGGTACCTTCCGCGTCGATTGCCACTGTAGCCAATATGGATGCCACCCCTTCAAGGTACCGAGAGCTCTTCCAACGATCCACGAGTTGCAACAATCCCTCTATTGTTCCCCGATTTTCTAGAATCTGCCTTCGGTTACCCTTGATCACCATTAAACGTTGCAAGGCTAACACTAATGTCTCTTGAACGTTATATGGGATAACCCCATCATCTTGCAAGACGAGTGATACCATCTTGGAAATAGCTCCAGGAACATTCCCTATACTCATCCCACCTTCACTTTCAATAGCCAGGAAATATATTGTCTCACAAACCTCGTTCAGGTACCCATAACTCTTACCAACATCAATAAGTTTCACTAATCCCTCGAGACTGCCAGTATACTCCATGATCTGCATCCGATTAGCCTCCAACAAGGCTAATTGCTGTAAGGTACTCATTAGTGCCTGTAGTAATCCTGGACTACCATCGTCTTTGAGAATTAATGACAGCAGCTTCGGGATGGCCCCACTCACTTCTCCTATTTTCTTCTTTCCTTCGGTTCCGCTTGCCACATTCACTAGAGTATATGCCAAATGTTCAAGGAACTTGGAGCTCTTCTCACCATCCAAGAGCTTCACCAATCCTTCAACAGCGCCATGCTGTTCCACAATCTGCTTTCTATTTGACTCATGCATCGATGTCAAATTCCTCAAAGCTCTCATCAATGCCTTCTGTGACGCAATATCCCCGCTTTCCTTGTGGATTAATGACAGCAGCTTCCGGATGGCCCCACTCACTTCTCCTATTTTCTTGTCTCCTTCGGTTCCGATTGCCACATCCCCTAGTGTATATGCCAAATGTTCAAGGAACTTGGAGCTCTTCTCACCATCCAAGAGCTTCACCAATCCTTCAACAGCGCCATGCTGTTCCACAATCTGCTTTCTATTCGACTCATTTCCTCCTGTCAAAATCTGCAGAACTCCCATCAATGCCTCCTGTGAAGCAATATCCCCGCTTTCCTTGTGGATCAATGACAGCAGCTTCGGGATGGCCCCACTCACTTCTCCTATTTTCTTGTTTCCTTCGGTTCCGACTGCCACATTCCCTAGAGTATATGCCAAATGTTGAAGGAACTTGGAGCTCTTCTCACCATCCAAGAGCTTCACCAATCCTTCAACAGCGCCATGCTGTTCCACAATCTGCTTTCTATTTGACTCATGCATCGATGTCAAATTCCTCAAAGCTCTCATCAATGGCTCCTGTGAAGCAATATCGCCGCTTTCCTTGTGGATCAATGACAGCAGCTTCCGGATGGCCCCACTCACTTCTCCTATTTTCTTGTTTCCTTCGGTTCCGACTGCCACATTCCCTAGCGTATCTGCCAAATGTTCAAGGAACTTGGAGCTCTTCTCACCATCCAAGAGCTTCACCAATCCTTCAACAGCGCCATGCTGTTCCACAATCTGCTTTCCATTTGACTCATGCTTCCATGTCAAATTCCGCAGAAGTCGCATCAATGCCTCCTGTGAAGCGATATCGCCGCTTGCCTTGTGGATCAATGACAGCATCTTCGGAATGGCGCCACTGACTTCTCCTATTTTCTTCCCAGCTACAGCGTCCACGGCCAAACCAGTCAAAGTGTTTAGTTTGTAAATGGAGAGCACAAAACAATCCGCATGATCAGGCCAGTAGGAATTCACCACTGCCTTAATGGCACCGGGGAATCCTTGAATCTCTTGTCGAGGAGCGGAGAGGAACGCTAGCTGAGAAAGACAATACAAGTGAAGTGCCTGGATTGGCGGTGATTGGTTTATATCTCCGTGCGACGAACTGACCAAATTCTGTATCGTCCTGGGAATGTGACCCTCCAGTGTTGACTTTAGCTTTGAGTAGCTAAGGTTGCGTAATACGGTGGCAATAGCGGGCCCAAACTTGAAAGAGGACAAGCAAAGTTACAAGACTATCATCATGGAGTTCACGTTGCAAACAATCTTGATCATTAACTGCGCAAGGGGGAATGCGTTCACTTCTTCTCACTAGGAGCAAAACTACACAAGATCAATTTGTGATGATTCTAGTTTCTCATTATAGTCAAATTCAAAAACTCAAAGTGAGAGTTGCAAAATTACGCCGTAAAAGGTTGCACCATTTCAACTGTATGCATATCCTACATGTCCACTAAAGTCAATCACTAAAACAAGATCTCTAGCAGAAAGAATTACACGTCATGAAATGAAATAGTCAGTGACGCCCGTCCGTGGTTGTTCATTTGCGAAATTATGTAGATTAGGTTAATAGCAATGTATTGCAAGGAGTTCATGAGGAATTCCACAAGAGCAGGTAAGAGATGTACGGCTTAATATCTCTCCAATGGGCGTAGACAAAAATAACATAAAACAGCCGTAGACTCGATTCTTACCCAAATATGAAAATTACTAAAATTTTCATGTTCAGAGAACTCGTAGTTACCTTTTATGTTTATAGATAAGGTTCGAATATTTGGTTTCATGCATTTACTAGGTGAAATGAGCCAATGTCACTACATTTTTCCGCGCATGTTTCCACTTCCTCGTCAACTTGAACTGATATATCCTGGAGGAAATATTCTTCCCTTACCTGCTTCGCACAACAAACCGATTTGTCCAAGTCCGCTCCGACCTCGTACTCTCTCTTTGACGATTGGTTGCTCTCTTCCTCACTCTCTGAGTTTTCGTGATTTCGCCCTTCGTCCTCTAAGAGTTGCTCACACAACAGGGTAACAAGGGGTTCTAGTACAACCCGTAGTTCCTTGAAAAGATTGAAATCTGGATCAAGTATTCCCAGGTATTCGGCGGCTCTCTGTGCATACGGCTTTTTTAAATAAAGAATGCAAAGTGCAAGGACCTCCTTGAGTGCGCCGCGGTGTTCATCTACCGTGATTTGTACCGAGGATGTTCCATCGCGACAGGTACCCAGTAAGGAATCCATCACCTTCATGACATTATTCCTCGTTTCATTGTGGTTGTTGACAAACTTCCGTTGTAAATCATGAAACCCCAGGGTTTCATAGTTATGGCAACTGCCCGCGTATGGCTGCGAGGAACTGAGAGCAAGTGTCGGATCAAACAACATTGTGGAAGCGGCGTTGACTTGCAGCATAGTACCATCTTCTGTCAATTGTTTGACGTGATTGTTAAATATCACCAGATTTTCTGCTTCTCGGAGTTGAATTCTTGCGTGCAGCTTGCGCACAACATGCCGGGGAATGCTTTTCCCATCACAGTTCGCGATCAAAATGAGCAGACATCTAGCACCCTGTGACAAGTGTCTATATGTCAACAACAATGTTTCTCCAATATTTCTTTCATACGGAGAATCAAATACTGGTGTGAAATGTGAATCTGCGCCTTCGCCGAGGCCAATGATGGTGCTGGAGTAATCCTTTGTCACCTGAATCCACTCCTTGGGATCCTCGTTCTTGCTCTTGCATATTCTCGATCCTACCGTCGCCAGAGCCAATGGATTACACTCTGTTCGTTTTACCAAACGATCAACAGTAACCTGCAAGTGTTTTGTACCACTAGATGCAATCAGCAAACATATGTGTCAAGCAATAATCCAATTTGATAATCTTTGCTTGATACGAGAAATAATTCCTCATATCATATCTGCGGCTACGCAGCAACTCCATCAAGTTACAAGTTATATCATCAAATGAAATAACTACAATAGTAAGTACAGAGAGAGAAGTTGGACAATTTGGCCGTGGCAATAAATCATGAAACTAGCAGGTTATGGCAACGCAAACCTTCAAATCCGAGGGCAGTTCGAGATGGGGAAAGCCTGCATGCGCAGCCAGGATACGTTCTGCGTTCTCCAAGCTGACTGGTGGAATTTCTATGCGAACTGAAGAATTCCATATGGTGGAAATTCTGGAGGTGATTAGAAATTTCACTTGATGATGTAAATCAAACGCAAGGTCAGCAACGAAAGCTTTGATGAAATGCTGTTCCCATACGTCATCCAGGATTATCAAAGTTTCTTGCATTTTGAGTACAGATCGTATTTCTTGTGTGATGCGAACAATTTTATCTGAACTGTAGTCTGACCTAGAACTTGCCACTGAACCAAGGCTATGGAAAAGTTCTGACAGCTTGGATCCCACATCCGCCCCGGACCCACATTCCAAGAAAACGATGATGCACTTCCTGGGTTCAGAAAGCGGATCATCCCGGCTAGATCCAGCGGCAATTTTGTTCCTGCCTCGCAGTTCATAAGGACTATGTGAGTAGTAATGTCTTATGTATCTGGCTAGAGTGGATTTACCACTTCCGGGATTGCCATACAACAAAACTACATCTTCCTCTTCCAACGCTTCCCGAACGCTTGCCTCTAGGTCCGGAAGTGGTGCATATGTGTTCAGGCTTCTTGTAGAATGGGGCCAGTTTCGGGGTTCTTGCACCATTCCAGTAACCTGAAACATTGCACAATGGACATAGGTTGATTAAACTAGTTGTTATACATGATGAAAGTAAAATATGTGCGAAGACTTCTTCAAAATATTTTCTAGCATATCAAGCCAACTTGAAGAGAAATATATGCTGACAGACAAGATATGGGTTAGAGAATCTGTGCAGCAACGAACTTGAAACATACCTGCTCAACAAAGTTTACCAAACGTGTGTAAGAGTTTGATTTCCGGGTTTCAGGTTGGCACAATGAGATGTGATCCGCATTCACCATTGTGAATTGACCATGCCGTGCCGATCCTTCCTCCACAAGGATACCTTTGAAATCACTCTGTACATAGACATCGAGAAATGGCAGGGCCTATGACTTTTAGCATATCTCTTTAATTGGTAAAATTGACCTGATCTTACTCATGGAGTAAGATTTGGACCATTGGAGCTCATCCAAGTTGAGAGGAAATTGATAATCACGAGATGATCTCAATTGTAGAAAGTTTGTCCATTACTATATCTTGGTCAGGATCTGCGTTTGTTCTGCGTTTGTTCCAAGTACCGTACGGAGCTCTGTGTGGACATAAGACCATTCACATTGATTTCTGAATTCACTACAGCTTGCGACGACATTAAGTGAGATTTGAGTTGTTGGCATCACAAAGGTGTTATGAGACGTCTGAGGAGTCCGATGGGGATAACAGGATACGTACGTAGTTGTCATGCCATACTGCTGTCAAACCACAGCTACATAGATTAGCTCCTGCCAGCATGATCTGCAACCACAACGGTCTTCGCGTTCCGCATGCCAAGCATGTTTCCTTGATCTCTCCAACTCCACCAACCTTCCATTTGTAGCGCTCTTGTAAGTTCTCCAGGTGTTCATGTAGTCTTGCAGCTCCGGCGCTGAGTACTTTTACCAACTCCATTAAAGGACTAGGATTTTGCACGGGTATAACATATTGTGGTGACATCCCATGATGAGGAGTTCCATAGAAAAATAATCCTTTGATGCTCTCTAACAAACATTTCATCTGTGCTTTTTCTTGTTGAGATACTGAAGTAGTTTTTTTATAATCGACATAGAAACATAATTGTTTCATCACAAGTCCACCAAAACTGTGCCCGGCAAATATCACTGGGCAAGCAGTCGACTTCCCCACCCCTGCATGAACTAGATCTTGGGCCAGACTTTCCGAAATAATATGAAGATCAAATCTACCTCTATATGCTGAGGTTATGACATGAGAATCATATCTTATAGCTAGAATTCTCGCCCATGGGAATCGCTCAGGTAACCATTTCTTAGGCCAAATTTCCCGTGATGATAAATTTCCAGACTTCCAAGTTGATAAATAGATCTCAGAATCGTCGCTATCTCCAAATTGAAGTCCATGGAAAAACAAAATTTCACATTTGGTCTCATTATCAGGACGGTATAGTTCGTATACCATGTCGTTCACCTGAACATCATTCTAAAAGGTTAGATGATCCCGGAATCAAATTAAACAATCCGAATGAATACAAACTCCTTGCTCGCAGATTGCCATATTGAGGCAAATGATTATATAAGGGCATATAACCTGGGCAAGGCTTCTGAAACCATTTATTCTAAACATACAAAAGTGACTGCTCTAACTTAAAAGATTGTCCTTAACAATTTCAAACTGACAACATCATTGTTTAACCTGGGGGTGGCATGCTCACGACGACTAGTCTATTACAAGAGAATCAACGTCGATGGTAGCATGCTCACCTGATAACCTAGAGCTAAGCGATAACCAGATATGCTTATCGAGTCAGAGAACATTCCAGAGCAGTCAATCGATCCCGATGAGATCGTGATAATGACACCGTAAAAGCCGTAGACTCAAATGGTAATTTGATTCCATTTTCTCCTGATTAACTGCGACCAAGACCCTTAATATCTGACAGAGTCAAATGCAGAAGAGAGAATTACCACCTTTAAAGCTTCTCTGGTCGTCATGTTCCCCGATATCAGGCTCAGTTCTCTGGAGAATCACGTAGTGAGCTCACACCAATATCCCTGGAGAAACTTGGTATTCTCTCATTTCAAACTGATACAACCGGATGACGCCCACAAATGTCCACCATACCACTAATCGAACGGAGTGACTATCCAGGAGCTAGCTTAAGGACTCCTCGACTTCCTCTACAGACATTTTAAATCTACGAAATCTGAACTATACAAACTCTAAATGATTAATCTGAAGATAATCAGACAGAGTTGCTTATGGAACGAGAACGCAACTAGGGTATCTCGCTTGGTCAGAATACTCCGGACGAGCGGTGGCATACAGTTTGCTACTTGTGGTCGAGACAGAACTGCTCCTCGCCTTCCGGATGGGGCCAGATTGTCTTCCTCTCTGAGTGTTGCGATGACACCCCGCGAGTCAACACTACACCTACGAAACATGTGGACTTGCGTCTGCCTCCTGTCGAATAACTAATAGAAGTAATGTAGTTCCCCATCATCTTGTCAGCTGTCGCGACCAGAGTTTTCCCGGCACTCCTCGTGAAGGACTTTTCTTTACCTTGTAGATTACCAGTTATAAACGTAGCGAAAATATAAATAATGATATCATTTGAAAATGTAAATAATGATATAATTTATGAATAATTTTCAGATATATTACAGTAAAAAGAACATTGAGATTATTTATATTGAGTTAGAAATAACACAGTCTATGGTTTCGTCAGTTGAAAGAAAGTTGTTTATGTCATCTTACCACATGCATCATCCATTTCCAAATATTGCATAATTAGACGCACTTTACTCATGTTCTTCTGGTAAATATCCTGCCGAGTGGAAAGATTCTTCAGAGCCTAATTACTGGAAATTGATCTTGCACTATCGGAAGAACAGAACGGATACCAAATGAAAAAGAAAAAGAAAAAGAAAAAAACGAATTACGTATTCCTGAACACACGTGATAGATGAATACTAACATATATCAGTTTATTATTAGAAAACAAAGATAAATATATTTCTATATATTTATATTTTAACTATTATGCTTGACAACATAAACATGTGTCTCCCCATATTTATATTTCACATCTTACAGATTTTATTAAGAAAAAATTAATTCTATATCTATTCATATTCATAATACTCAATATATTCCTGGAATACAGAATGTATGTCTCGGAAAGATATTCCATAGAGGATCCCCAAATAGTATTATATCAATACTCACAAATTTGATTGATAATGAATAAAGGACTAGGAAGAAAAACAGAAACTTTTGCCTCACGAACATGTACGAGATTTTCAGCCTTTACACATTCGCTCAAGCCCGGGAGCGTCTAAGCCGGTCCTTGTTAATTTGTTCTAAATTGCACGAAATGAACGAAGATCAACCACAATTAAAAGCCATTAACTCCAGTGGAGGCATATCCGAAGAAGCCAACGTACTTACACATCTCTGATAATATGTTCTACGCTTAAGAAAGTGAAATCCACATATGGTGCATAATACATAGCTAAGAAAACAAAAGTAAGTATTTGGTGAAGCAAACAGACCAGCCAAATGAACCGAGATTTCACCAATAAGTTATATTGCGCGGTATAAGATAATCCTTGAATAGATTATTACACGTAAAAGAAAAGATTGTTCAAGAACTAATAGTCCTGTTTTGACGGGATTTGGATGATTATCCATACATCTCATGCTTTTCCTTTTACGCGAGCACGGATAGTTTGCATTTTTCATGATTGACGTCATCCATGATGGGCAGGATGACACATCAATACAAGGCCACTTGGGAAGACAAAGGCCAAGGACTGGAGATTCAGTTGCAAGAAGAGAATACGGCGTTCCGTTACCGTACCTCTAACCGCGTTGGAAAGGAATCTTTAAAGGGCCACTTTTGGAAGACAAATAACAGGGACTGAATATCCAGTTGCAAGAATAGAATACAACGTTGCTGAAGCTCTAACTACGTCGAACAGGAATCTTTGATGATAAGAAAAACCGTGGGCGGCAAGCTGGACACTATTGCTATTGTTGTGTAGGTCTGCACAAAGTCTGATTCTGGAAGCGTAGTCTAAATTATACATGTGATAGAGGTCACAGAACACGGTGAGATGAATTTATTCTCAATCTTGGTATTACCCACTACTCTCAATGGTCTAACTTCTTGTTTTTATTTTGTAGATGGAAGACCTTTGTACACTTTTCTACTAGAGGAAATTTTTCTACTTTTCTACTAAGATACAAAACGTCTACCAAAAACATATCTAAAGTGCTATGTTCAATAACTATACAATTATAGTCAAAGTTACCATCATAAGATTGGATCAAGAGAAATAACAATTAAAACATGCAATATGATGGCAAGAATTGCTTAATTGAAACACACTTAAGGCATTAATTGACTTTACTGTATAACTATGCGTGATTTTACCATCATAAGATTGGATCAAGGAAAAGAGAATTAAAACATGCAATAACTAAGGCATAAATTGAAATCCAGTGCCTCAAAATCACCTTAAATTGTGCAAATTGCCTCTATCTTAGCAGAAAGTGCAGGGAAGGTCTTTCATCTACAAGTAGAGTAGAAGCATAAGAAGGTCTTCAATCCACAAAATGAAAGTTAGAGATGAAGTTCACCTATAGGTAGACTTAAAAGCAGTTGTACCAAAAGAGAACTGGTGTATCCAATTGCCATATCTAGTGCAAGCAATCAACACTAAGATATAACTACTATAACAGCCCAGCTTAAATAGACTCCCAACAATATAGATCTAATAATTGACACACAATGAATCTTCTAATAAGTACTCATAATTAATAATACAGTTAAGAAATAGCTTGCATTTCTTGATCTACTAATAGCAAAGTTTACACTAAAGATCTTGCTTAATTTCTTCCTTTTACTTCTATTTTTATCTATTTCAGAGTAGATGCAATATTTACCTATATCTAAAAGTATCAAATATTTGTCTTTCATATATTGTAATTATTTGTATTTCCAAGTAACAATATATTTTATGATATTTAAACTAATAAAAATATTTTTTTGGTTAATTATTTTATGCATCTTTGTTCTCTGTTATTTTATATATTCTTAGAGTAACATGTCCTTTTCTACATCTAAAGTTATAAATTTGTGTTATTCTTCCCTTGAGAAATTATTTCTTTATTCCTTTAGTTTCGTTCCATAAAATCTCCCAAAGTGTTTTTACTCTAGTTAGAATTTTTATTATTTTACAATTTATTCTTTTATTCTTGATTCATGATATTTAAAGTTTAATTTTCAGTTTTCTCTTTAAATTTATGATGATTTCTTCATCACTTTCACTAAAGCAAAGGTATTATCTAAATAGTCATCATTTTACATTTGAGAATATTTTAAAAATATTTTTGATGTTTTCTCATTTACAAAATAGATTTTTCATTTGAAAATATTTCAATATGTGAGAATTATGTTGATTTGTTTATAAAGAGTTCTTTTATTTCTTCTTGTATTTTTCTCTTTTTAAATGAATATTTCTCATTGAGTTTTTGGGTATGATATCATGCAGGGTTGGAATATTTCTAACAATATGTTTAATCCTTGGAGAAAATCATTGAATACATTACTTACAATTCTAGGAATGTGGATAAGAAAATATCTATTAATTAGGAATAGACAATAGATGTTATTATATTTGGAATCTCTATTTTGACTTGGATGATTTGAAGACAATTGTAATGATGATAAGCCTATAGTTTGATCACATGCTTATAATATGTTCTCTTTTATTCCCTAAAATGATGACTCATTCTCTCTATTCCCTATGTGATTATCATCTTCTTGATGTTAGTTATCATGACAAGTGTGGAAAATATTGATGCTGAGGAGTTGGGATATAAATCTGAGTATTATTAAGATGATAGATATACATGACACATCAGGTATCACCATACTACTATAATAGAGGATAATATTATTTAAAATGAATAGCTGATTTATTCATCTTTAAGTTTAATCTATGAGAATGATACTAAATTTCATGTTCACTTCTTATTTCTATATAGTTAAGTCTTCTCAATTTCTTAATGTTACATTATTTTTATCGCTTTCATCTAATGTTTATTTTCAATTCATCTTCAATAATAATCTTTATTTATGTAATTTGTAGTAAAGTTATAGAAAAAATATTCTTTTGGTTTATATTTATGTGTTGTAATTTGTTCATATTTTAGTTGAATTTTTAGCTGAAGCTTATAGCATGCCATGGGAACATATAAGTCTTGATTCTATTGCATCAAGATAAGTCAAAGCCATAATGGCATTGTGGTGTTTGTTGAAAAACTTAGCAATTAGATCACTTGACACCCATCATAGATACTATGGATGCTCCAGCACTTGCCAAGATTTATTTTGACACTATCTTCAATCACCGTTGTATGCCAAGGAATCTCATCTCCGACCATGATCTTGGATTCATTGGTAAGTTTTTTCAAGCGCTCTTCGAGCTACTTGGCACAAAACTTGCTTTGTTTGTGGCCTATCATCCTCAAACTAATGGGCAAACCAAACATGCCAATTGCACATTGGAAGATACGCTTTGTGCCTTTGTCAACCTTTACCACACCAATTGGGATACTTGTCTTGTCTTTGTCAAGTTCCTCTATAATAATTTTGCGTAGGCAAGCACCAAGTTCTCTCTCTTCTTCCTTAATTTTCACCAATTGTTCTTTCTCCCCCACCATCTCACATTCTTCATACTTCCATTTTCTTGTCCATGTTATCTAAATCCCTACACTAAGCCAAGTCCCATCTTGTAGTTGCTAAAAATTGGCAAGTTTTTTTCCTCATAACCATTGTCGCAATCTCACCTTTCAACTAGGCAATAAGGTTATGCTTTCTTCATATAACCTTCCTCTTCTTCTTGATACCCAAGTTCATAAACTTGCTCATAATTGGATAGGTCCATTTGATATTACTTAGATCATTTCTCCTATTGCCTACCAACTTGCACTTCTTAGTCATATGCATATCATCTTGTCTCCCATGTTTACAAGTTAAAACACTTTTTTCTAATCCATTTTCCTTCCCCACTTGTGTCCATCCTCCTCTTCTTCCCATCCTTGTCAATGATCATGAGGAATAAAAAGTTGATGGTATATTTGCACATCATGACATCCAACATTACCACCTACAACGTTATGAATATAAAGTCCATTAGTGTAATTTTTTAAGGATAGAAGAAACCCAAGAGAAACACAAGAGAAACACAAGGCTTTATCCTTCAAAACTCTAATGCCCCAAAGGAGCACATTGTCTTTATCATAATAAAGAGAATCTACTCAAAGGAAGCTACATACATGGATTTGTGATATGTCAAAAATCTCCATGCTTAAATCAGCTGCATGGATTGGTGACATGTAAATCCTTGTCCTATTGAGTTGGTCAAACAAGTATGACTAGAGGAAATCTTTGGAGAATCTTCTAGTAGGAAGCTCAAAGTAGCATGGATGAGGTACCATTGCAAAGCTTTTGATGATACAAACAAGGAGGAGAGAAGGCACCACCTTTTCTCTTGGAAGGGTGAATCATTCTTTTTTGAAGCCTAATTCATTTGTTTAGGACTTTGAAATTGGATCTAAATTTTTTTGGGTGTTTTTGTCTTTTCTCTACTAATAGAAGTACTCTTTTGGTGACACCTTTAACTTATCTACTTAGACTATCAAATATAATATCTCACAAGATATTACCAAGCCAATTTCCACCTCTAGATAATATGACTAGCTAATATTATTACCAACCTCTCCCTTTTAAGAAGTAACATCCTCATTATAAAGTTGTTGCTCAAAAGATTGCACTAAAATCAGGGCATTTGTCAAGTTAGCTACACGTGCACACGTCACCTCATACAATGAGTACCTATTCTAATGTATGAGATGTTCCACACACTAAAGGAGGGTATCACAAATGCATTTGGGGACTACGTTTGACTTCATATTAGTCCTTACCATCAATGAGTGTTGGACAAGTTTTAACTTCTTGTATGGAAGGAAAGCGGGGCAATTGGGGTGCATATGTACATAGCAAGGAAACATGGAACATTGGATGGATCTTAATGTGGTGGTAGCTTGAGGTGATAAGCCATTGTATTGATTTGACGGATAATGGAAAAAGACATAATAAAATAAAGTTTGAGCTTACAAGGGCAAACTAACATGAAATTGGTTGTGGACAGCCACACTTGATCCCAGTGGTGAACTCCATATATATATATAAATTTTGGGCTATATGCAATTTGTGCTTGGCGTACTTCACGCTTTGTTGGATTCAAGAAACCAAAGTGTTTGACAATGTCAACTTTTGTAGCTATTGGGCAAATGTTTATCAAACCTAAAAATATGAAAGAGTATTTTCCATACATGAGAAAGAATAATGTGATCTATATAGATGCATTTCATACAAGGTAGGTGCAAAAAGATGCATTTCATACAAGGTCGATGCAAAACGGGCTTGCACCAACAACCTGTTTCTGTAAGGCACAACTTCTTTTTTGCCCTTCCCATCCTACGTTGCACATTGAAGCTCCTTATGGAAGAGTCTAATCGACATTTAGCCTGTACAGATTTGGACGCGTGTCTGCCTGAAAGTGAGAAATAGGCGACTGCATAGGAAAACCGAAAGATGGGAAGACCCCATCAAGCCGTACAAGGGAGAGACAAAATAGGTAACCTAAAAGTTACAGGTTTAAATCCTATCACCACCTACTACGAGTTTTCATCGAGTAGGGCCGGATGTGATTTGGGACAGGCAGAGGGTCCGAAGGAAACTTCTTTGGCTTTACAAGGGTTTTTTGCTTTTGACTCCCTTAGTTAAAGCCCCTTAAAGGTTTTGGGCTGGGTTTTAGTTGGTTTCCGTCCGCGTAAAGCATCAGCTTTTCCGGGGGTGCATGAGAAACCAAAAAGCAAAAACATATATTTATGCATTCTGTTCTCAGCTTTACCCCGGCATAGCGAATGATGGTAAAGGCAGCCCTACGTTCTGCTCTTTCAGAGCGTCTTAGCGGTGGCAGCTCCACGGTTCTCTGATTGAAACTTGCTGTTCCCGAGTAAGCCATGTTACTATTGCTCCTCTGCAAGTTGAGCCTGTTTCCTAGCTTATGAACTAGCCTGAATGGCACGAAAAAGAGTCGATAGCGCCGTAGGCTACAAGGACTCCTTGAATTCCGTCAATGCTTGTTAGGGGAAAAAGAGAGGTCGTACGGGGGCGTTGGTAGTGGATTTCGGATCATAGATGTTGATCTGGCATCGTGCTACACAACCGTAGTTTTCTCGGGGTCGCTTGAAGCCGTTTAGCCGGCGGTGCTCCGTGTATGCCCGGTCTCCAAGTGTCCTCTTGATAAACTTAGCTGTCAGATATAAAGAAGAAAGGGAGACCGTGTAAAAAACACGAAGGATGGAAAGACCCATCAAGTCGTACAAGGGAGAAAAAAAATTTTAAAAAATGGAGCTAAGCTCCAATACATAAAGACAAACAATTATAAAAATATAAAGACAAGCAATTATAAAAATATAGGATAAAAGCGACGGCGTAGGAAAAATGAAGAATGGGAAGACCCCATCAAGCCATACAAGGGAGAGACAAAAAAGGTAACATGGGGCTAAGCCCCAATAGAGTCTGTATGAGAAATCTGCCCTACCACACCTAAGATATCCGAGCTATGCAAGTCGTATGGTCTACACACAACTGGAGCATCCGAAGAAACATCACTTAATGTGATTGCTCTCCTATGGATTGCACCAGCCACTGCCCTCTGTAGAGCAATGGACACACGCTATCTAAAGTAAGCTATAAAGTATGAGAGTGAGAGTGGTACCCCCTAACGCTTAACATGATAAGCTCTCGCGCACTCCCTGACAAATGTGTCAAATGTCGTGTCCATAGCTCCATATAACTCCAAGGCTAGAGGAACAAAGAGGTGACCTCGCTGCATGCCCCTATACTTGGAGACCTTGTGACCTGCTGCAGCACCCGCCGCCCATCCAAGGGGATGGGTAATCACTCCCTCCGATACTGTATCCCGCGTAGGGTCCGTGACCACAACATCCGCTATTGTCACCTGATCATCTCGGACCAAGTATAAGTTTGCCCTGACACGTGTCGTCTGCAACGCATACAAACGCTCCCTCCAAGCTAAGTATCCACTCTCTCGTGCCACAACAAACACTATGTCTCTAAAGGCATCATGTGTAGCTATCCTCTGTCCTCCAAAAGGACACCGTGTCATGTGGACCGCCGCTGCATCTAGTGTAGAACCACACTCACAAATGAGTAGTGAAGATGCAGATGGGTGGACCAAACCTAGGTGAAACCTCATCGCTGTAGAGAAAGTAGCCGGTGCGAGTTGGAAAGCCCTAATGCATGGTTGAGCTAGGATCCACAAGCCTGCACCCTTGCCGGAGCAAGAGCGTAGACGTGCTCTAGTAGCCTGAGGAATAGACGAGTCAACTAAGAGAGAATGTAACGTATGCTCACACTGTCGCTCCATCAAGGAAGACTGTAGACCTCTAGTCCAATCTGATGATAGTGAAGCAAATGATGGAAAACCCTCTCGTGCTTGTAGGGATAGACTATCTCTCGTCTGCCGCAATAACACCTGGAGAGAAAATGATCCTCCTTCCACCTCTGTCACATAAGTCTCCAAAACCGGCCTATCAGCAACCACAAAACAAGAGGCAAGTAGGGGTGCGGAGAGAGCACAACTACCCAAAAATGCTATAGGTGCCATCTCCTCTATAGAAAGCAAGCCAACCCCACCACATGAGATTGGTAGAGCCATCTGTCTACGTGCCAAATCCACTGTCACACACTCAAAAGTCTCTGGTCCAATAATATCACCAAAGACTCCCATAATCCTCCTATCAAATGCTCTCAAACGTGATAGGAAAGACAATGAGGGGGGAACTGTACGAATGAGATAGGATGGTCGACGAGCAATACTAGAAGAGAGTATACCAAATACCACCTGCGGATCTCCTAGTAATGGAAGGTCATCCACATGGAGAACATCCTCTGCAAGGGCAGCATCCAAGAAGCGTGTGACGAAATCCTCCGATCCTACTGGCACTCCAAGAACACAAAGTCCATCTGTGGATGTGATACACCCCTCTGGAAGCTCAAGGTGGGGAGGGATACCTAAAGGGGACCATGCCCTACACTTTGACACCTTGACTCTCAAGCCTACTAGATGTAGCTCGGTAGTCAAGTAGTCAAAGGCTTGCCTAATCTGATCTACAGGGCCTACAATGTGTGTATCATCTGCCAAGGAGGGAAATACACAACCTGGCATGGCCAAAGTAGTAGATAGGAGAGCTCTAAAGTGAGCCATGGCAAATAAGGGCCACCCCAAAGGATCTCCCTGACGTGTACCAACAGTTGACTCCAAGACGGTGACTCCCTCCTGTGAACCACCATGCTGGTAGTAAAGGGAAGTAGGAGAGCCATAAAAAGACCGCACAAAAGGAATGAGACTCGCCAAGGATCCACCAGCCTCCCTAAGCTCTCTAAAGATGGATGCACGTGAGATGCTATTAAAAGCGTTCTCAACATCCACTTGTAGGACGACCCACTCCGGATGGATATCTAGGAGTGCTCTAATGCCTAAAGATATAGCCTCACATCCTCCAAGTGTAGCTACTCCAAACTGATGTGGACTAAGGTGCTGTCGAAAGTGAGAACGATGCTGAAGGACAATGGTACGACTGACCAAACGCAAAAAGATCTCTCCAATAGCAATCGGTCTAATGCCTCCCGTGTCCTTCTCAATCACAAGAAGTTGACTAGCACCTAAGACCCGACTAACAGACATAGGAATGTCTCCTCTCGCTACTACTGCAGCCACCTGAAACAACTTGGTAAAACCACTAGAAGGATCATCTGCCTGGAAGCAATCTCTAAGGTGCTCATAAACCATCCCTGACAAGCCTCCTGAGGAAAGGCGAGGGGCAGTGCACAATGCTTGTGCAAATAGCGACCTATCAAGACATAAAGGCTGCTCAGGCTGATAATCTAAGACCTCTAGTGATAGTCCCTCTATTGCTGTAGGATGCAATGAGCGTAGGGAAGTGATGGTCTCATCAATAGGACTCGCTATAGACAAAGGGTGTAGCGCTCATGCTGCTCTACTAAACTCTCCTGCTTGACCCAATGTCCTACATCATCATAATCGAGTGGAATCTATGGTATCCTGTGGCAATGTCTGTCTCCTAAATCGTGTAGCCTTAACATACTCCTCCTGAAGCATTGCCCAATCCCCGCTCGGAATCGATGAAATCTAGCCGCCACCTCTCTATGCCTTGCGCGTCTCCCTCTAGCATAATGAAGACACCATTGAGGGAGTAGGAGGAATAGGAACCACGCTAACTCATCCAAGGGATCACGTGCCAAACAATCCAGTGGTAGGCGAAAAGCCTGTCTAGCCTCATCATGGAGTGCGCGAGATAGCCTATGGAATAGACATGGACATGGAAAACTAGTCTCAAATAACCCCAAAATGCAACCCGCCTGAGAAGCTAACCACTCCCACAACTCGATCGGTATCCCTGGAACTATCAACAAAGGTATAGAAGAAGCGTGCGTAATCCCGAGTGTCATTGCAGTCGATGTGGTCGCTCGTCTCACGTGAGCATCCCAAGTGGTCCAATCATAGTCCTTGTGCATCCTTCCCACATGGGTCTTTACCCCTTGCAAGGTAAAGCGTCGGTGACACACCGGGCATGGTGTATCCCGACCCGCTCTAGGCGACCCCACATGGGAAGGTGTAGCCATGGCTAGCACAAGAATAGTGATAGTAACACATGATACTCCTCTCCATATCTCCCCATATCTGCAAAACCACAACCCCTTACATCCCAACTCACACAAGAAACAATCTCTCCAAACCCTAAAATCTATAAACTCTCATAACTTTCAATTTCCATCTCCCAAATTTTCAAATTAAATTCACATGGAACTTAATCATGAAAACCAAGAGATTAGAAATGAAAATTTCCAACCCATCACTCTCAACGTATAATGATCACTCTCAACCCTAAAAAAGCTAAAAATCTTTGTTACTTTCTACTCCATTCTCCATAGTCTTCAATCTAGGTACCAATGGAACCAAAATTGAAAAACAAAGAGAATTGACTATTCACTCGATTGCTACATGCTAGAGAACACTCAGCAATTATCAAAATTGTCTCACGTCTCTCCCTCTCCTCTCCCGTCTCCACACTCTCCCACAGCTCCCGCAGCTCCCCCGCTCTTTATATAGCTCTTTATAAGCTCTTTATATAAAAATATAAAGACAAGCAATTTTCCAACTAGCTTGTTGGCTCAAAAGCATTCATGTTCGGTTCGCGAACCCCTCCAAACACAATATCTTGAGTAGCTATGATGGTGACACCATCTGCTAGCATGTTATGGTCAACGAGAGGTCTCCCACCTGGCCGCCAATCAGAACCGTATGTGACAGTTTCCCGTCCTACGGCCGCTTTATGTTGTTTGCTAAATTTGGTTTTCTTTCAACTGTCTGTTTTATTTGGGCTTCATTTAGAAGAGCATAGATTTAGAAGAGCGTAGACCTTGTGAAAAGGTTTGGAGTTCTATAATAAATATTTTTAATTCGCTTTTATTGAATTGGAATTACTAACGGGGAGTTCATAGTGGTTACTTTATACCTAGGAAGTCAAGAGAGGCTTGGATTATCCATTGACCCGAAAGGAACCTAGCAATAGGAAAGCGCTTGATAACAAACAGAAGGAAGAAAAAGGCAACCGCGCAGGAAAAATGAAGGATGGGAAGACCCCACCAAGCCGTACAAGGGAGAGACAAAAAAGGTAACATGGGGCTAAGCCCCAATAGAGTCTGTATGAGAAATCTGCCCTATCGCACCTAAGATATCCGAGCTATGCAAGTCGTATGGTCTACACACAACTGGAGCACCCGAAGAAACATCACCTAATGTGATTGCTCTCCTATGGATTGCACCAGCCACTGCCCTCTGTAGAGCAATGGACACACATTGTCAAAAGTAAGCTACAAAGTATGAGAGTGAGAGTAGTACCCCCTGACGCCTAACATGATAAGCTCTCACGCACTCCTTGACAAATGTGTCAAATGCCGTGTCCATCGCTCCATATAACCCCAAGGCTAGAGGAACAAAGAGGTAACCTCGCTGCATGCCCCTATACTTGGAGACCTTGCGACCTGTTGTTGCACTTGCCGCCCATCCAGGGGGATGGGTAATCACTCCCTCCAAAACTATATCTCGCGTACGGTCCGTGACCACGACATCCGCTATTGTCACCTGATCATCTCAGACCAAATGAAAGTCTGCCCTGACACGTGTCGTCTGCAATGCATACAAACGCTCCCTCCAAGCCAAGTATCCACTCTCTCGTGCCATAGCAAACACTATGTCTCTAATGGCATCATGTGTAGCTATCCTTTGTCCTCCAAAAGGACACCGTGTCATGTGGACCGCCGCTGCATCTAGTGTAGAACCACACTCACAAGTGAGTAGTGAAGATGCAGATGGGTGGACCAAACCTAGGCGAAACCTCATCGCTGTAGAGAAAGTAGCCGATGCGAGTCGAAAAGCCCTAATGCATGGTCGAGCTAGGATCCACGAGCCTGCACCCTTGCCGGAGCAAGAGCATAGACGTGCTCTAGTAGCCTGAGGAATAGACAAGTCAACTAAGAGAGAATGTAACGTATGCTCACACTGTCGCTCCATCAAGGAAGACTGTAGACCTCTAGTCCAATCTGACGATAGTGAAGCAAATGGTGGAAAACCCTCTTGTGCTCGTGGGGATAGACTATCTCTCGTCTGCCGCAATAACACCTGGAGAGAAAAGGATCCTCCCTCCACCTCTATCACATAAGTCTCCAAAACCGGCCTATCAGCAACCACAAAACGAGAGGAAAGTAAGGGTGCGGAGAGAGCACAACTACCCAAAAATGCTATAGGTCTCATCTCCTCCATAGAAAGCAAATCAACCCCACCACATGAGATCGGTAGAGCCGTCTGTCTACGTGCCAAATCCCCTGTCACACATTCAAAAGTCCTTGGTCCAATAATATCACCAAAGACTCTCATAATCCTCCTATCAAATGCTCTCAAACATGATAGGAAGGACGGTGAGGGGGGAACTGTACATATGAGATAGGATGGTCGACAAGCAATACTGGAAGAGAGTATACCAAACAGTAGGAAGGAACCTATGTACTTACTAAATGATTACGTTGGCAAGTTTTTGACTTTGACGCAGTCTATCAGATCATCTTCAAAGGACCGTTGTATAGGCGCTCGGGGTTTGCGGGGTTGAAGAAGCTAAAACTCTCCCCATAGTTCGTATAAAACACGCCTTAATATGTGTGGATCCGAAGAGGGCCCCACGAGACCCCGATAATATAACGATGGTATGCACAGGCGTATTCTACCGAAGGAGGCTCGCTTGTGACCCCCTCCACCCTCTGGCTTTGCACGTATTTACGAGTTGTGATGCTTATTAAGGTTCCTAGGCCCGCGCCACCAGATCAAAATGATCGGGCCACAGGCGCTGTGCGAGTTGCAAATAACGCAGGTAATGGTAGCGGCTTACCGGTCATTCTGGTTCCAACTTGACTTCAGCGCAGATTGGACGCGCAAATCGGTAGGCTTTAGCACTTTTCCATAGTTAGGAAACTCTTTCCCGTAGTCTTCGCCCCCCCTAACCGACTTAGACGCTCCCGGGCTTGAGCGAATGTGTAAAGGCTGAAAATCTCGTAGACGTTCGTGAGGCAAAAGTTTCTGTTATTCCTTCTAGTCCTTTTATTCATTTATCAATCAAATTTGTGAGCATTGATATAATACTATTTGGGGAGGTTCTATGGAATATTCTTCCGATGCGTACGTTCGGTGTTCCAGGAATATAATATCTATATGTACATAGATTTATAAAAGTTGTTAAAAGGAAGTCTCGTTCAAATAAGTCTAGGATGTCTCGTTCAAAGATGCGAAGGTTGAAAGCGATCGCCCGGATAACTCTCCTAACCTAAAGCGGCACCAGACTACAGGGGACTAAAGCATGGGTTCGTAGTAGCCTGGTCCGACAGCTGGCCCTTCTCATCAGCTCTGACTCGACTAACCTCTTTCCGTTCGTAGTTTATTAACCTCTTTTGCTCGAACGGTTGTGGTGTGCTATAAGAAAGCTTTTATGGGCTTTGCTTATCCCACCGTAGATATTTATGCTATGCCTTGGAAGGGCTTTTGCCATCAAGACCTAGGGGCTGTAGGGCAAACAGACAATACCCAAAGGGTACTTGTCACGTCCTGGCTAGAGATTATTCGTTCCCCACTCCCTAGGGGGCGAAACCCGCTTAGTTCCCGATTCAGAATTTGGGAATTGTGAGCTTGATATTTCTTTCATAAGAAAAGAATATCTAATTTCAATTTTGAGATAATTCTAGGGAGTATTAATGTGCAACTTCCCACGTCCATTACATAAGTTAATGCCTACTCCTCAACAAATCTGATTCTGACATGCAACCACTACTCTCAATGGTCTAATTTCTTGTTTTTATTTTGTAGATTGAATACTTTCGTACACCACTCTACTAGAGGAATTTTGTCCACTTTTCTACTAAGATACAAAAAATCTACCACGAACATATCAAAATGGTATATTCAATTAATATATTCTTTTAGTCAAAGTTACCATAATAAGATTGGATTAAGAAAAACAACAAATAGAACACGCAATAATTAAAGCAAGAATAGTAATAATTGAAACATGCTAAATTCAATTACTATAAAAATTATAGTCAAATTTACCATCATAAGATTGGATCAAGAAAAACAGCAATTCGAACATGCAATAATTAAGGCAAGAATTGTAATAATTCAAACACCATATTTAAGGCATTAATTGAAGTTACTATATAACTATGGTCAAATTTACCATCATAAGATTGGATAAAGACAAAAAATTAAAGCATACCATAATTAAGGAATGAATTGATTAAAGCATTAACTGAAACCAATGCCTAAAAAAGTATTAATAATTCAAACATGTTACAAGTAAGGATTGAATTCGATTAATGTATTAATTTCCGATATGTCAAAATCACCTTAAAGTGTGAAAATTTCCTTTGTCTTAGTAGAAAAGTGGATGAAGGTCTTCCATCTACAAAGTAAAAACATCCATCATAGTCAATTGATTAAGGTATTAACTGAAATCCAATGTCTCAAAATCACCGTAAAATAGGCAAATTGCTTCTATCTTAGTAGAAAGTGTGGGGGAAGGTCTTTCATTTACAAAGTAGAAGCACCCTGTATATAGTAAAGGGAGGTCTTCAATCCACGAATGGAAGTTAGAGATGAAGTTCTCCTTTAAGTAGACTTACGACAGTTGTACCAAAGAGCAATGGTGTATCCGCTTGCCCTATCTAGTGCAAGTAATCAACACTAAGATATAACTACTATAACAGTCTAGCGTGTTCTTCCCATCCTTCGTGTTTTCTCCTCGGTCGCCCTTTTTCTTATAACAGTCTAGCTTAAATAGACTTCAAATAATATAATTGTCCCACCATGAATCTTCTAATAAGTACCCATAATTAAAAAAATAAATTTATTAATTAAGAAATAGCTTGCATTTTAGATCTACTAGTACACTAAAGATCTTGCTTAATGAATTTATTTTACTTATTTTGTTTTATATATTTAATTTTAATTTTGTCTATTTCTAGAGTAGATGTGATATTTACCTATATCCAAAAATATTATAGTTTTTCTCATATATTTATTTTTATTTCACAAGGTAAATATGTATTTTATTACATTCAAAATAATCAAAATAGTTTATTAGTTAACTCTTTTATGCATCTTTGTTCTCTATTATTTTATATATTCTTAGAGTAACCTGTCATTTTTTACATCTAAAGATATGAATTTTTGTTATTCTCCTCTCACTCATTATTTCTTCATTATTTCTTTATTCCTTTAGTTTTGGTCCATAAACTCTCCCAAAGTGTTTTTACTTTAGTTGGAATTTTATTCTTTCTTCTTAATTCATGATATTTGAAATTTAATTTTCAGTTTGCTCTTTTAAGTTTATATTCATTTCTTTTTCACTTTCTCTAAAGCAAAGGTATTATCTAAATAGTCATCATTTTATGTTTGAGAATGCTTTTAATAATATAATGTTTTTGATGCTTTCCCATTTAAAGTAGAATTTGCATTTCAAATCACTTAAATATTTCAATAATTTTGAATTTTTGTAATTTGATTATAAAGAGTATTTTATTTCTTCTTGTAATTTTCTTTTTTTTAATGAAAATTTCTCATAGAGTTTATGGGTATGATATCATGCAGGTTGGACTAGTTTTAACAATATGTTTAATCCTTAGAGAAAATCATTGTAGACATTACTTACAGTTCTAAGAATGTGGATAAGACAAAATCTATTAATAAGGAATAAAAAATTAGATGGTATTTATATTTGGAATCCTTATTTTGACTTGGATAATTTGAAGACAAGGGTAATGATGATAAGCCTATAGTTTGATCACATGCTAAATTATGACTCATTCTCTCTATACTCTATGTGATGATCATTATACTGTTGTTAGTTATAATGACAAGTGAGGAAATATATTGATGTTTAGGAGCAGGGATATAAATCTGAGTATAATTAAGAAGATATAGATGACACATCAAGTATCACCGTACCATTACAATAG
Source organism: Lunularia cruciata (assembly GCA_948567375.1). Lineage (NCBI taxonomy): Eukaryota > Viridiplantae > Streptophyta > Marchantiopsida > Lunulariales > Lunulariaceae > Lunularia > Lunularia cruciata. The sequence goes on along the minus strand of OX419756.1, from coordinate 2,664,904 downwards.
AGGATAATATCATGCAAAACATATAGATGATTTCCTCATCTTTGAGTGTAATCTATGAGAATGTATTTTAAACTTCATGTTTACTTCTTATTTCTATATAATTAAGTCTTCTCAATTTCTTAATGTTACATTATTTTATCCACTTTCATCTAATTTTTATTGTGAATCAATCTCCAATTAGAATCTTTCTTGATGCAATTAGTAGTAATGTATTCTTTTGATTTATATTTATTTGTTGTAATTTTTTTGTATTTTAGTTGAACTTTTAGCTGATGCTTACAACGAGCCATGGAATAGGTAAGTCTTGACTTTATTGCATCCTTGCCAAAGATAAGTCAAAGCTATATAGCCATGATGGTATTTGTTGATAAATTAAGCAATTATATTCATTTGATATCCATTGTAGATACCATGGATGCTCCAACGTTTGCCAAGATTTATTTTGACACTATCTTCAATCACCATGGGATGCCAAGGGATCTCATCTCCAACCATGATCTTGGATTCATTGGTAAGTTTTTTCAAGCGCTCTTCAAGCTACTTGGCACCAAACTTGCTCCGTTTGCAGCGTATCATCTTCAAATTGATGAGTAAACCAAACTTATCAATTACCCCTTGGAAATATATTTTGTGCCTTTGTCAACCTTTACCACACTAATTGGGATACTTATTATCACATCTTGGAGGATATGCTCTTTGCCTTTGTCAACCTTTATCACACCAATTGTGATGCTTATCTTGTGGCTTCCAAGTTTACTTATTCTTTTCCATATAAAATTGAAACCTGGACATGCAACAAGATTGATTTCAGGATTTTGCATTCATCATCTTCTTAATATCTAGGGATAGACATGGTATAACATGACTTCTATATTTCAATCAATGGGATTTCCTTTTCTTGATGCTGCAAAAATTTTAATCCTTCATAAGATGGGGAGGTGGCATCTGTTTTGTTCTCCTCCAAATGTCATGAAACCTAAGAAAGTTAGATGTGCCCATACTCCTAACTAAGCTCATGCATTACCCAACATCCCCAATAAGCCTTTGCAGCTCATGCGTTTAGCTTTTTATGAAAACCAGAGTTTTTTTGCATGCCAATTTTGTTTGGTGACCTTGAAATGCTGGACCTTGAAGTTGCTGGATTCTTTTTGGTAGCTATGCTCCTCATAGAACATTTTGTCTTCCTGAGATTAGCATCCCTTTGTGTAGGATCGAGGAAGTTTCATTCTTCTTGGATTGCAGAGCCAAGAAAATCACTCAAGAAGTTTGGAATCCCATATAAATTTAGCTTAATGGGAAAGGACGACCCGCGTAGAAATACAAAGGATGTGAAGACCCCATCAAGCTGTACAAGAGAGAGACGGAAAAGGTGAAATGGGGCTAACCCCCAATAGAGTCTACACAAGAAATCTGCCCTATCGCACCTAAGATATCTGAGTTATGCAAGTCATATGATCTACAAATAACTGGAGCATCCGAAGAAGCATCACCTAGTGTGATTACTCTCTTATGGATTCCCCCATCCATTGCCCTCTATAGAGCAATGGACACACGCTGTCTAAAATAAGCTACAAAGTATAAGAGTGAAAGTGGTGCCTGACGTGATAAGCTCTCGTGTACTCCTTAACAAATGTGTCGAATGTCGTGTCCATTGCTCCATATAACTCCAAGGCTAAAGGAACAAAGATGTGATCTTGCTGCATGCCCCTATACTTGGAGACCTTACAACCTGTTGCTGCACTCACCACCCATCCAGGGAGATGGGTAATCACTCCCTCCGATATTGTATCACGTGTAGGATCCGTAACCACGACATCCGCTATTGTCACCTAATCATCTTGGACCAAGTATAAGTCTGCACTGACACATGTCATCTGCAAAGCATACAAATGCTCCATGCCAAGTATCCATTCTCTTGTGCCATAGCAAACACTATGTCCTTAATAGCATCATGGGTAGCTATCCTCTACCCTCCAAAAGGACATCATGTCATATGGACTATTGTTGCATCTAATGTAGATCCATACTCACAAGTGAGTAATGAAGATGCAAATGTGTGGACCAAACCTAAGTAAAACCTCATTACGGTAAAGAAAGTAACTGATGCAAGTTGAAATGCCCTAATGCATGGTCAAGCTAAGATCCAAGAGCCTGCACCCTTACCAAAGCAAGAGCAAAGATGTGCTCTAGTAGCCTTAGGAATGGACGAGTCAATTAAGAGAAAATGTAGCGTATGCTCACACTGTCACTCCATCAAGGAAGACTATAAACCTCTTGTCCAATCTGATGATAGTGAAGCAAAAGATGGGAAGTCTTCTTGTGCCCATGGGGATAGACTATCTCTCATTTGCCGCAATAACATCTGGAGAGAAAAGGATCCCTCTTCCACCTCTATCACATAAGTCTCCAAAATTGGCCTATCAATTACCACAAAATGAGTGGAAAGTAGGGGTGTCGAGAGAGCACACCTACTAAAACATGCTATAAGTGCCATCTCCTCCATAGATAGCAAGCCAACCTTCCACACAAGATTGGCAAAGCCATTTGTCTACGTGCCAAATCCCTTGTCACACACTCAAGTGTCCTTGGTCCTATGATATCACCAAAGACTCCTATAATCCTCCTATCAAAGGCTCCTAGACATGATAGGAAGGACGAGGAGGAAAAATTGTACAAACGAGGTAAGTCAGTCAATGAGCAATACTAGAGGAGTGTATACCAAATCCTACCTACGGATCTCCTAGTAACAAAAGGTCATCCACATGGAGAATATCCTCTACAAGGGCATCGTCTAAGTAGCGTGTGATAAAATCCTCGGATCCCACTAGCACTCCAAGAACACATAGTCCGTATGTAGATGTGATACACCACTTTGGTAGCTCAAGGTGGAGGGGGATACCTAAAGAGGACCATGCCCTGCACTTTGATACCTTGACTCTCAAGCCTATTGGATGTAGCTCGGTAGTCAAGTGGTCAAAGACATGCTTGATCTGATCTATAGGACCCACGATGTGTGTATCATTTGCCAAGGAGCAAAATACACAACTTGGTATGGCCAAAGTAGTAGATAAGAGAGCGCTGAAGTGAGCCATGGCAAATAAAGGTGCCCCTAAAGGATCTCCTTGACGTGTACCAAGAGCTGACTCCAAAATGGTGACTCCTTCTTGTGAACAACCATGTTGGTAGTAGAGGAAAGCAGGAGAGCCATAAAAGACCGTACAAAAGGAATAAGACTCTCCAAGGATCGACAGCCTCTCTAAACTCTCTAAAGATGGATGGTCGTGAGACACTATTAAAAGCATTCTCAACATCCACATGTAGGACGACCCACTCCGGATGGATATCTAAGAGTGCCCTAATGCCTAGAGATATAGCCTCACATCCTCTAGGTGTAGCTACTCCAAATTGATGTGGGCTAAAGCGCTATCAAAAGTGAGAATGATATTGAAAGACAATGGTACGACTGACCCAATGCAAAAAGATCTCTCCAATAACAATCTGTTTAATGTCTCCCGTTGCTTCTCCATCACAGGAAGTCGACATAGGATCAATAACCACAATATCACACCATTATCATATGATCATCTTGGACCAAATATAAATTTGCTCTAACATGCATCATTTGCAAAACACATAAATACTCTTTCCAAGCAAGGTATCCACTGGTGCTCTAACAAACACTGTATCTCTAATGGGATCATGGATAGTTATCTTTTGTCTTCTAAGAAGACATCGTGCGATAGGGATCATTGTTACATCTCATGTAGAACTGTACTCACACCTGAATAAAGAAGATGCATATCGGTGAACTAAACCTAAATGGAACCTAGTAGTTGTAGAGATGGTCGAAAATGCGAATATCTAAACTGCCCTTATCTCTTGAGAGACCTAAAGTGCCATGCTGCATGAACGTATTAATACTGGAGTCAGAACGTCGATGGATGTATGAACCTTGGCTAACCGGCGCAGTGAGGAAGGACTTATAGCTCTGAACTGTGCGCGGTAGGCATTGCCAAGTGTTGCCGGCCTTCTTTATGACAGCGCGAAGTTCTCGCGGGTGGGAGCCAGGCGAGAGGCGAGAGGAGAGAGGAGAGGATAGAAAGAAAGCACTCAAAAGGTGATCATCAGAGCTAGGGTTTCCTGGCTGCAGACATCGGAGACCTCGCTGGGACGGAAGCCTGGCCTTGTAAATGTCTGCTGAGTTATCGCAGGTGAAACTTCACAGGTGCATTTGTGAGCTTCTTAGGAGTACGGTTTGGGGACTGAAGAGTGAGATAGAGCACTGATCCAGAGTTTTGAGTGTCTTGTACTGAGTAGGAAGATAGGCGTTCTGTCGTCACAACTACAGAATTAATTTTAAGGAGGTCAGTGGAGCAAAACTCCGATAAGATCGATCGATTTCATTTCGTTAGGTTATGACTTGAGGGCGAGCATTAGAGTTTCCGTGGGCCCGAACTGTTGGCTTGTGGTGTCTGTGTGTGTTTGTGTTTATCACACAAATCGGGTTGGGTCACGCCAGGCGTCTATGATCCTCGTAGCCGTGAACGACTGCTACGAGAGTGAGCATTGACATGCTTCGTTGTAACTTGGACGATCACACAGGCAGGAGAAATATACGCAGAGAGAGGTAGCGAGTCTGGACATCCTTTCTCTTCGCTGTGGACTGATGACGTGGACGTGGATGTTTGGTTGTCGTCTATGCGTTTAACGATGACAATAGCACAACTATCCGAGACAGAGTAGACATGATAGTCGAGCTCGGCTCGAAATTGCACAATGGTCTTGGAAGTGAGATGCAAATGTCTTGAAGGGCGAGGGAATTTCGGTTCATCATCTGGATAGTACTATTAGAGAGCCTCTTGGTTTAATATCTGGGATATCGATTTATTATTTATGCCTGTAGACTTTTGAGATGCTCGTGCATTTGGGTAGATCCATAGTACACCAAAATGTGCGAGCTTCTGAAAAATCTGGGCTAAATATCTAGTGGAAAATGGGAACGCCGAATAGAGCTATCTACTGCAAGTTCGTACACGGTGCTCGATGCAGTTTGATGTCTCCACCGAAGTGCAAGAATGTTTGTAAGGTCTTGGCCATAAAGCAAGGATGCGACTTTACGTGCGTTTCAACTCATTTTGCAAGAGCTAAAGCCACTTGAGGTGTGTATCATTTTTGAACATCTAACTAGAACAGGGTGTGTCACTTCAAGTAACTTACAGAGCAAGTATGCTTCATTTGATCTGAACATGCCTTCTCTCAAGCTTGGATCAGGGAAGTTTTAATCAAAAGTACTCCTGTCTAAAACAGGATTGCCCTTCGGATGACTTTGGACGAGTTTGCGCGATTGATTGTGGGCAAGTAACGGTCAGTCATTCAGTGTATACACAGTGGGGTGATGCAAATCCAGGGTCTGCTTTTGGAGGATTGATATTGTTTGGGTTGAAATATAACGGTTCAAAGAAGAAGGATGACCGCGTAGAAAAAAAGAAGGATGGGAAGACCCCATCAGGCCGTACAAGGGAGAGATGAAAAAGGTAAAATGGGGCTAAGCCCCAATAGAGTCTATATGAGAGATCTGCCCCACTGCACCTGAGATATCCGAGCTATGCAAGTCGTGGTGGTCTACGGTTCTGAACCTCCTGATTTTGTTTGGCTGGATGCAAGCAAAGGTCATGGAACAAGCAATGCTCACATCGTTTCTGTCTGGCTTATTTAACCTCTCCTGTCTTTTCCAGATGCTGCACCACCACTCATTCGCCAGGTTATCTATACAACAGCTCCTTTTGAATGTTTCCGACACTCTACTCCAATAGTAGATCTGAAAAAGTAGCACATTTTTTGGGAGGCTCCCCCAGTAGCAAATTTTAAATCTGTAACTGTGGAATATTATCTAGTGGATCTGTCCAAATAAACCATACCTTTATTATTCTCATCCTTTCTACTTAGGAGGCTAAATGGCTCAGCCAGGAGGATAGTCTTACCATTGCGTTTGAACTACCCAGTGAACAGATCATCACGAGATGCATGAAAATCTCTCAAACAATAGGGACCAGCTCTTAGTATGGATCGTCAATAAAAATTATCAATACGGAATGCGACTTCAGGAAGCATTTGTACGGTAGGGACCAAATTACATCACGGTGCGTGCAGGTCATCTGTGATTGTGCAGACCAGAGTCCAAAGAATTGAATGTGTTCCGGCACTTAGTCCAAGCTGACCGGCCGATATAACGAGCAGCAACTGCAGGTACCGGGATTCAGTCATAGCTGTGGTGTGATCTGAGTGACATCTGAATTCCACTTTTGCGCCTATCGTAGCAGGTGCAAAGAAACGCCTGCTCCAGGTGCAAATCCGCATCGCCATGTAAGGCAGAGTAAATCAGTGTCAATGAACCCAGGGGTTTTTGATTTACTTATCTTGGTATTATATGAAGATGTAATGAAAAAAGGCGACCGCGTAGGAAAAATGAAGGATGGGAAGACCCCATAAGATGTAATAGGGGTTCTTGATTTACTTCTCTTGATATTATCTTGGTATTATATGGAGGTGGTATGTTGATGGACGAGGTGGTTGAGTTGGAGAAATTGGAAGCACGGCCAGGTAACGAGTATGATATGAAGGATTTGGGTTTTTCAAAGTGGTGGTTGGGACTGAAACCATTGAGATCAGCAAGGGAAAATTATGGGTATGAAGATATGGGTATATTGGGTATAAATATATATGGGTATAAATATATGGGTATAAATTGGATGGATATGGGTATAAATTGGATGTGGGTTATAGATATGGGTATAAATTGGATGAAGATGTAATAGGGGTTCTTGATTTACTTCTCGTGATATTATCTTGGTATTATATGGAGGTGGTATGTTGATGGACGAGGTGGTTGAGTTGGAGAAATTGGAAGCACGGCCAGGTAACGAGTATGATATGAAGGATTTGGGTTTTTCAAAGTGGTGGTTGGGACTGAAACCATTGAGATCAGCAAGGGAAAATTATGGGTATCTCAAATGAGATACTTGAAATGAGAACTTGCTGAATTTTTTGTACGGAGAATTCCATTGGCAAGTCATTTTAGAAATTATTGGCTTAATCCATCAAATGAACAAGAGAGAAGATTAATATAGTCCTTCTGCAAGTGCATTTGGGAGTCTAATGTAAGCAATGGTCTGCACTAGACTCAACATTCATTACATTGCGAGTATTGTGAGTTGATATATGGCAAGTTAAGCCATCAAATGAACAAGAGAGAAGATTAATATAGTCCTTCTGCAAGCGCATTTGGGAGTCTAATGTAAGCAATGGTCTGCACTAGACTCAACATTCATTACATTGCGAGTATTGTGAGTTGATATATGGCAAGTTAACTTTGGGACGGTGTTAATCTAATACTCTGAATGGGACTAGAAATATGGGGGTTATTAATATTGGCATAAACTTTTGATAAGTACCATTCGGAAGGTGTAGAAAGTGAATGTTTTGATACTCTGAAATGGACTAAACATGGGCATTATCAGAAATGGACTAAATATTGGTAAGAAATGGACTAAATATTGGTATTATCAGAAATTGACTAAATATTATCATTATTAGAAATGGACTAAATATTGATATTATCTTTGATGTGAAAAAAGATCAACAAAGAGTAATTATAAAACTTGGAGATCTCTTTTTTCAAGAAATTTGGATAAGAAAAAGTGCACAACTAATTTACTAGACCACACCTTTCTTAAGATGTGAGTATTGGGAGATGATATAAGGTAAATCTATGAAAATTGCATTGGAAAAGTGATAAGAGGATGCTTTCCGTATATTTTGATAATACTTGAAAGAGATTATATTTGATATTGTATTATATTTAATAAATATCACTAGGAAGCAAGAAGGTGTTAAATGAATTTTTTGTTACTCTAAAGAGATTATAAATATTGGCATTATTCTTTATGTGAAAAAGGAACACAAAAGCGTGATTACAAGGTATGAAGATTTCTATTTGGCAAGAGATTTATAAAGAAAAGGTCCACAACTATATTTATATTTATAATTGTCGGTGGTCCAATAAGTTGGAAGTTTATTCTCTAACCAATTGTTGCTCTTTCAACTATAAACTATAGAGGCAGAACATATGGCAACCACTATGGTTGCTACACGCATATGGATACAAAGATTAGCCAAGAATATAAGATTCCCAAAAATGAATTCCAAACTTTAGTGTGATAACCAAAGTGTTATTCATTTGGCCCAGAATCAAATATATCATTCAAGAACAAAACATATTGATTTGAGAAATATTTTATCAAGGAAGTGGTGACAAATGGAGAGATTAATTTGCAAAATGTAAACATAGAGATTAATGTAATTGATATGTTAACTAAACGTGTTCTTATTGAGAAGTTCAAGTTATGCATGAACTTATAATTAAACATTCATATTACTAATCATGGTAAATGAAGCGGAATATTTTTCAAAGATTTTGTTGCTTAGATAGAATACAAGCCAAGGTGGAGATTGTTAAAACATGTCATGCTATTTGAGTTTTTATTGAGTGTTGATGTCGTAGGATGAGGCTGCCAAGTGCAAAATATGCCTGAAGTCACGTGCTGTTCATATGGTACTCAATCTTGCATAGGCTAGAAGGTTTAGATGGCAGATATTCAAGAAGATCGTGAAGATGAGTGTGATAAGTGACTATCCTCTCTAAACCTATATATTCTAAGTGCTGCATTAATAAAGTGTTGGGTAGGAGACTATTCAAAGGTAGCTTTTGGGATAGGAAGTGAACCATGTTATATCTTGTTGTCCTTGATGTTCTTTTAATTGCGTACGTGACGTGTTGCTATGTGAATTTCTCAAGATTGAATTTACAAAAAATTGTTGAATGCTTGGCATGAGGTTGGATTTTGGTATTTATAATGAAACAATACAAGGGTCATGAGAAGCTTTCCAAGAAACTTCCTTCTCAAAATTACCTTCTTAGACTGCAAATTAAGCTAGCAAATAAATTTCCTTTTAGAAGTAGTCTACTAAATATACAAGCTAAGGTTATCATTATCTTTGGATACAAATTACTTAATCCTTGGAAGGTACCTAACAAAATTCTCACCAAGAATTTTCGTGTGTATTTTTAGAACCTTTTATCAATAAGTTTCTTTAGATGTTTCTAGAATATTTTTAGAATTCATTATAATATTTAGTTTATTTTTACTGATCCATTAATCTCTACTAACTCCATATTATTACATAGATGGCCATAATAAATCTATTTTAATAATATATGGAATTTATCATCCTACTCTAGTTTACTATTTATTGGAAAGAAATTTTTGTTTTATTTCTCAATTATCTTAGATTCTTTATTTCCATTTTTAATTTAATATTTACTACTATATATTTTAACTAGATAAAATTTTCTATTTATAGACATCATCTTGCAAAAACTCTATATAAAATGGTTTAAATATCTATAATATTTAGTATAAGTGCCGGATGATGGGACCAACTAGAAAGAAGAAGCTTTAAAGTAGACATACTAATCGTATGCAATTACCTATGAATCTTTAAGATATCTAATGGTAGATGAGTAGATAGTTTAGTTTTGGAAAGAATATGGAGTTGCAAGTTGTAACTAGATTGTGAAGAGTACTCCATTATTTGATTTATGTTTCTTATTTATTTATACACATATATTGAACAAGTTGTATACTACCGTTGCAATGAAGATTAAAGACAAATTAAGCGATTTGTTAGGAGTTGATAAATATTAAGATGGAGTATTAATGTTCATAATATCGAATTTGAATCTACTGTAGATCAAATAAGACTAAAAAAGATTAGAATAAATTTTTTCTAAATAAATAATAATTATAACTCAGTTAAAATGCTATCTTAAATCTTCTCATCATTATATGCAGTCCTTAATAAAATTCCAAACCACAGGCTCTAATCTTTCAACTATAATTAATAATATTAGCTCTAGAATTATAAAATTATTTAATAATTAAAATAATAGATTATTGATCCATTTAAAAATTTTAAATATATATGTATCAATGAGAACATTAAAATTTAAAGAGTAAAAAAAAGCATATATAAAAACAAATCTAACAAATATAACCAATATCGAAATATATCTTCTTCAAGATACGTTCGACACACTACCTCATGCATAGCATGGGCATCTAACTAGTGAAACCAATAGACAATACCCTTCAAAATGAGAGAGTCATTTACCAAGGATGGGGTAACGTGTATGATACCCGTGGTGCTCTTCTTCCTCCATGTAATTCTTTCGGCCCAATTGCTTGAAACACTTCCGGAAGGTGAAAAGATTAGGGACCGATATCTTGTTCTTTTAGGGTTCAACATAACGCTCCAAACAATAAAGAATTTGGGTCGTCTTTAATGGATACGGTTTAAGTTCATTACTTACGTCAATTCCGAGATTTATCATAACCTCTCGAGTAATATGGTCTCCGGAGTTCATCAATTACATTGATAACTGAATATAATACCAAAGGATAGCGAATGGATATGTACAAACATTGCTATGCAGACTCTTAATGGTTTTGGTTTAGGACACTATACCTGTACCGGTAATCATTTGAACCGGTCGACAGTAGAATTGGCTTACTCGCATTTCAATCAAAGTTTAATATCATGAACTTCTAGCCACATAATCTGAGCACGTTATGATCATTTGAAGTTATTTATTCAACACATTGAGTGAGGTAATGGAATCATGCTCTCCATTTGGAAATTGACAATATGTAGTGCTATTCGACGACCGCAATCCTGTGTTTTAGAAATTATCAACAAAATATCACGATAAATTGAGGTCCTACTCACATATGTAGATCTTCATCTATATTGAGATATTTAATTGTATATAGAAACAACTTACTAATAGTATCCTTACTAATACGTATCCTTTCTATAGTCAATTAGTGACCTTTTCATGTCCACAATAATCTCAGTGTCCTTCAATGGTTCAACAACCACCATTTGAAATTGACTACCATATTCATTTTCTAAGTTTAGAAACCCTTTAGACCTTCTCATCTGACCAAGAATCCAAAAGAGTTTTACACCTTTGCTATACCTTTGTATCCATCAAGCAAACACTCCAAGAAGCCAATAACGAGTGAATGCTAATCGATAAGCTTCAATCCTCATCCCATTTAAAGAAATTTTATTTGGTGAAAGAATTATTATCTCCATACAATGTTTGTTGGATTTGATGCCAAGAATCTTGAGTCTTTCTTTATTCATTATTGATCATATAGTATTTGCATTGAAGCGCGATGCCCATAAGTACTCTGGGAAGAATAAGCATAGATCAACATACCCTGCTTCCAAGAGTAAAGGGCTAAGCGCTACTTCAATTATCTCAACAATAAAATGTCACTGATACTAACCGATCTCCGGGCAGCCTAGATCATGTAGGCTTCTTTCTCAAAGCCCAAATCGCATCGATGTTTAACATAAATTCATGAAATTGCTTAAAAAACCAATAATTAAGTGCGCTTTGATAGCTTGGCATTGCATTATATTCATCACAGCAACAGGCAAGATGTGAGGTGCATCCATCTCTACAACGGGGCATAGAACCGAGATGTAACCCCGGGCAGATTATACCGTGGGTATGTTTGGGTTGACAACGGGTTGGGGTTTTGGTTGAATCAATCTTTATATTACTAAAATCAATCTTTATATTACCAGTGTAATTGAAGTGTAATCCTGTCCAAGTTATATCACGCGTGGGGTTTTGGTCAAATAATGGCTAAACGGTTTAAGATTTAGAGCAATATATTTAAGGCTTAGGGTTCGAATTTTACAATTTATGATTAACAAGAGTATCACCTCAAAATTAAAAAATCATTATCACTTTGAACATTAGAAAATTAGATTTTTCATCCAAGACTTCTCTTGATAAAATCTGCTAAAAACCTGGTAATAGTTGATTGTGATAGAAATTGTTTATTATATTAATAATTAAAATATCACATAAAGATACAACCAAGTCCAAGTCTCTGGTCTACATCTTGACATTCTTAGAATAGTATGTATACGAGGGCATTTCAAGAATGTCTATAATGCCCCATAACTTTATTTATTAGGTCCTATACACCAAAACAGATACATTACATTTATGAAAATTACTATAAAAAATTAAGGTTTCATATGGAAATTATTTTATCACTTTTTCTGGTCATTTGTTTGGTGGTTAAATTTTGTGGACCACATGGAGCCTAAAAAATTTACTTGGTCATGTTTTATTGCCCATAACATTTCAAGAGGTTAAGTGAGTTCTTCTTACTTCTTCTATGTAAGATGAATGGATTGTCCTCATACCCTAGAACATTTTAAGAGATCTCCTATGAACATCCCAACAAGTAATTTCTGGAATTTGGAAAAGGATTCTTGAAACACCTTCTGTAATATCTAAAGGAGAAAAAGCAACCGTATGGGAAACACAAAGGATGAAAGACCAGTCAAGCTGTAAAAGAGAAACAAAAGGTGTAACATGGAGCTGGATTCCACTCGTAACTAATGGGGAAAGGTGACCTTGTAGAACACATGAAGAAGGATGTGAAGACCTTCAAAGACCTTCCTTGTACAACTTGATGTACAAGGAGGCAAGTTGTACAAGGAGGGACTAAAGAGGTCAGATGGGATTAGACTCCAATATTATTGATATGAGCAAATACACTATCATATCTAAGATATTTGAGTTATGCAAGTTATAAGGTCTACAAACTATTGGAGTATTCAAAGAAACATCACCTAGTATGATTGCTCTCCTATGGATTGTACCAGCCAATGCTCTCCATAGAGGAATGGACACATGTTCTCTAAAGCATACTACAAAATATGAGAGTGAGAGTGGTACTCGTTGATGTCTAAAACAATAAGCTCTAGCACACTCCTTGACAAATGTGTTTAACATTGTGTCCATAGCTCTATATAACTCCAAGGCTAGAGGAACAAAGAAGTAACTTCGTTGCATACCCATATATTTAGAGACCTTACTCCAATTGTCACCCATCTAGGAGGATGAGTAATCACTCCCTCCAAAACTACATCATGCATAGGATCAGTAACCATAATATCCATTATTGTCACATGATATCTTGGTCCAAGTATAAATATGCTCTAACATGCATTGTTTGTAAAGCATATGAGTACTCTTTCCAAGCAGAATATTCATTCTCTTATGCTATAATAAAGAAGAAGGCGACCGCGTAGAAAAATCGAAGGATGGGAAGACCCCATCAAGCTGTACAAGGGAGAGACAAAATAGGTAAAATGGGGCTAAGCCCCAATAGAGTCTGTATGAAAAATCTGCCCTACTGCACCTAAGATATCCGAGCTATGCAAGTCATATGATCTACACACAACTGGAGCATCAAGAGAAATATCACCTAATGTGATTGCTCTCCTATGGATTACACCAACCATTGCCTTCAGTAGAGTAATGGACACATATAGTCTAAAATATATTGAAAAGTATGAGAGTGAGAGTGGTACTCCTAACGCCTAACATGATAAGCTCTTGTGCATTCCTTGAGAAATGTGTCAGACGTAGTGTGCTAAATAAACACTATATCATTGATGGCATTATAGATAACTAATCTTTGTATCCCAAAATAACCTTGTGTCATATGGATCACTATTGTATCCACTATTGTATCCGAGGTAGAATCTCACTCATAAATGAAGAAAGAAAATGAGGATGGTAAACCAAACGTAAATGAAAACTCATTGAAGGAGAGAAGATGACGGGTGTGAATATCTAAACCGCACCTAACTCTTGAGAGAGCCACTAGACCTAAAGTGTCCATGATGTATGAACGTCGATGGATGGATGTATGAACCTTGGCTAACCAGCGCAGTGAGGAAGGACTTGTGGCTCTGAACTGTGCGCTGTAGGCATTTGCCAATTGTTGCCGGCCTTCTTTAGAGGAGAGAGAGGATAGAAAGAGATCACTCAAATCTGATTATCAGAGCTAGGGTTTCCTGGCTGCAGACATTGGAGACCTCGCTGGGAAGGAAGCCTGGCCTTGTGAATGTCTGCTGAGTTTTCGCGTATCAGACTTCACAGGGTCATGGTTGTGCTTCTCAGGAGTACGGTTTGGGGACTGGAGAGTGAAGGTAGAGCACCGATCCAGTTTTGAGTGTCTTGTTCTGAGTAGGAAGATAGGCGTTCTGTCGTCACAATTACAGAATTGATTTAAGGAGGTCAGCGGAGCGAAACTCCGAGAAGATCGATCGATTTCATTTCGTTAGGTTATGGCTTGAGGGCGAGCATTAGAGTTTCTGTGGGCTCGAAGTGTAGGCTTGTGGTGTCTGTGTGTTTGTGTTTATCACACGAATCGGGTTGGGGCTCGCCAGGCGTCTGTTGTCCTCGGAGCCGTGAACGACTGATACGAGAGTGAGCATTGACATGCCTCGTTGTAACTTTGGACTGATCAGGCAGGAGAGAGATAGGCAGAGAGAGGTAGCGAGTCTGGACATCCTTTCTCGTCGGTGTGGACTGATGACATGGACGTGGATGTTTGGTTGTCGTCTATGCGTTAAACGATGACGATAGCACACTGTCCGAAACAGAGTAAACATCCTAGTCGAGCTCGGCTCAACATTGGACAATAGTCTTGGAACTGGGATGCAAATGTCTTGAAGGGCGACGCAATTTCGATTCATCATCTGGATAGTACTATTAGAGAAGCTTATTGGTTTAATGTCTGGGTTATCGATTTATCATTTATGCCTGTAGACTTTTGAGATGCTCGATTCATCATCTGGATAGTACTATTAGAGAAGCTTATTGGTTTAATGTCTGGGTTATCGATTTATCATTTATGCCTGTAGACTTTTGAGATGCTCGTGCATTTGGGTAGATCCATATGGGTAGATCCATAGTCCACCAAAATGTACGAGCTTCTGAAAAATCTGGGCTAAATATCTAGTGGAAAATGGAAACGCCGAAGAGAACTACCTACTGCAAGTTCGTACACGGTGCTCAATGCAGTTTGATGTCTCCACCGAAGTGCACGAATGTTTGTGAGGTCTTGGCCATAATGCAAGTATGCGAGTTCACGTGCTTTTCAACTCACGTCGCAAGAGCAAAGTTAGTTGAAAGCTTAGGAAGTTTAGATTTTTGAACATCCAACTAGAACAGGCTGTGTCACGTCAAGGAACTTCCAGAACAAGTATGCTTCATTTGATCTGAACATGCCTTCTCTCAAGCTTGGTTTAGGGCAGTTTTAGTCAAAAGTAATCCTGTCTAAAACAGGATTGCCCTTCGGATACTTTGGACGAGTTTGCGCGATTGGTTGTGCGCAAGTAAGGGTCAGTCATTCAGTGTATACACAGTGGGGTGATGCAAATCCAGGGTTTGCTTTTGGAGGATTGATATTGTTTGGGTTGAAATACAACGGTTCTGAATCTCCTGATTTTGTTTGGCTGGATGCAAGTAAAGGCCATGTAACAAGAAATGCGTACGTCGTTAGAGTCCGGCTTTCTTAACCTCTCCTGTCCTTTCCAAATGTTGCAGCACCACTCATTCGCCAGGTTATCTATACAACAGCTCCGTTTGAATGTTTCAGACACTCTACTCCATTAGCAGACCTGAAAAAGCAGCACATTTTGGGAGGCTCCCACAGGAAAGTGTGAAACCCATAACTGTGAAATATTATCTAGTGGATCTGACCAAACAAACGATACTTTTTATTTTGAGGCTATTCTCATCCTTTCTACTTATGAGGCTGAATGCCTCAGCCATGAGCCATTGCGTTTAAACTACCCAGTTAACTAACTATCACGAGATACATAAAAATCTCAAAACGACAGGGGATAGTTCTCAGTATGGATCGTCAAGAAAGATTACTAGTTTGGAGTATGAATTCAAGAAGAAGCATCTGCACGGTGGGGATCAAATTACATGACGGTGCGTGCAGGTCATCCGCGAGTGTGGCAAACCAGAGGCCAAAGAACCGTACATGTTCCAGCGACTAGTCCGAGCCGACCGACCGAGGTAATGAGCAGGAAGTACAGCTGCTGGGATTCATTCATGGCTTTTGTGACAACTGAATGACATCTAAATTCCACTCTTGCACCTGAAGCGATAGTCGCAGGTGTATGAAACACCAGCTCCAGGTGCAAATACGCACTGCCACGCAAGGCGGAGGAAATCAGTTTCAATGAACCCAGCGGGTGTGCTAATCAGAGCTGCAGGTGCACGAAACACAAGCTCCAGGTGCAAATACGCACTGCCACGCAAGGCGGAGGAAATCAGTTTCAATGAACCCAGCGGGTGTGCCAACCAGCGAGCAAAGAATCGAACATGCTCCAGCACTAGTCCAAGCTGACCGACCGAGGTAACGAGCAGCAACTACAGGTGCTGGGATTCATTCATGGCTGTTGTGTGAGCAAGAGTTAAGGGTTAATTCAACACTTTAACACACCCAATACTCCTCAACAGACTGTTTTGATAGAGTGGATAAATTTTACTCTTGCAGAAAGCAAGAAATTTGGTGACCAATGCCACATTAAATAAGAGTTTTTGGGCAAAAGTTGTGAATACTACTTGTCATTTGGTAAAATAGTTCTCCTTTTATTGATATTGAGTGTAAAACACCTCTAGAAAAATGGATAGGCTGACTTGCTGATTACTCTTCACTTAGAGTGTTTGGATGTATAACTTATATCCCGATTCAATAAAAGCAAAGTTTAATAAAAGCAAAGTTACGGCCATGTTAGATCCCAAATCTAGAAAAAATATATTCTTAGGATATGAGAATGATAGAAAGGGATATAGATTATGGGATCCAAAAAGGTGTTGCCTTGTTGTAAGTAGAAATGTAGTTTTTGATAGGACTAGTATGTTGGAGTTGACTACTATGTTTGAAGAAAAGAAAAAAAATTCAATCAAATGTTATTATGATAGAGTTTGATGTTGGAATTGAAGACAACTCACCTCTTATAGATGTCCTTAGTGATCCACTAAAAGAGCAAGGTCCAAAAGTTATGCATGAATGTAGGTATCCAAATAGGGATAGAAGGCTTCCAAAGAGATTTGATGATTCATTTGTACTCTATGTCTTCTTATGGAGAATGATGAGCCTTTTCGTATGAAGAGGCAATGCAAGCTCATAAGTGTCAAAGATGATACTATGCAATGGAAGAGGAGATGACGTCTTTGGGACAAAACCAAACTTAGAGAGTTGGAAAATTACCTATGAGCAAGAAGGTTATTGGTTGCAGATGGGTATTTTGGAGGAAGGAAGGAATTCCACAATAGGTGGACATTGATATAAAGCAAGGTCTATAGCAAAGCATTATAGTCAAAACGTAGGTATTGACTTGAATGAGATATTTTTACCACTAGTAAAAATCTCTTCAATTCATGCATTGTTTGCAATAATTATGTTGCATAACTTGGAGTTGGAGCAACTAGATGCTACAATTTCATTTTTACATGGGGAATTGGAGGAGATTTACATACATCAATCTGAAGGTTTCATGGTACCAAGGAATAAGACCCTAGTTTGCAGGTTACAAAAGTCATTCTATGGAAAAAAAAAAGTCCAAGACTATTGTACATGAAATTTGATGCTTTCATTTTGCAGCATGTATACAATAGAAGTGAGTCAGATTGTTGTGTGTACCTCAAGGAGATATATGGATCTAGAGTTCTTGATTTTAATTACCTTGGTATTATATGTAAATGGTATGTTGATTGTCATGGAAGATATGGTTGAGGTGGAGAAATTGAAAGCATAGCGTGGTAAGGAGTTTGATATGAAGGACTTTTATCAAAGTGTGTACTTGGGATTGAAACCCACCAAGACAAGAGCAGGAAAATTATGGATATCTCAAAGGAGGTATTTGAAAAGATTACTTGCGAGTTTTGGTATGGAGGATGCAAAACTTGTGAGCATTCCATTGGCAAGTGATTTTAGGATATCATTTGCACAATATCCATCAAATGACAAAAGAGAGAAAATTAATGTCAAATAGTCCTTATGTGCCATTTGGAAGTCTAATGTATGCAATGGCCTGTACCAGACCAAACATCTCATATGTTTTGAGTATTATGAGTTGATATATGGCAAATCCAAGGAAACAACATTCAACATAGAAGTTATGAAGTATATTCTTTGTTACTTGAAAGGGACTATAAATATTGGCATTATCTTTGATGTGGAGAAGTACAAACAAGGAGTAATTACAAGGCATGTAGATTCCTATTTTGCAAGAGATTTGGATAAGAAAAGGTCTACAACAAAATTTATATTTATAGTTGATGGTGGTCCAATAACTTGGAAGTCTACTCTCTAGCAAAGTGCTACTTTTTCCACTATAAATGCAGAACATATGGTAACCATTGAGGTTGCTAAAGAAGCAATATGGCTACAAGGATTAGCCAAGGATAAACTAATCCCAAAAATGAATTCCAAACTTTATTGTAATAGCCAAAGTGCTATTAAATTTGCCAAGAATCAAATATATCATTAAAAAAAGCATATTGATGTAAAACATTATTTTATCAAGGAAGTGGTGAGAAATGGAGAGATTAATTTGCAAATGTAGAGATAAAGGTTAATGTAGTTGATATGTTAACTAAACATGTTACTATTGAGAAGTTCAAGTTATGCATGAACTTACTCAACATTCAATATTGCTAATCACAATAATACAGCTGAATAGTTTTCGGAGATTGTGTTGCTTAGATAGAAAACAAGCCAAGGTGGACATCGTTAAAACATGTCTTGCTATTTGAGCTTTTCTTGAGTGTTGAGTGTTGATTGATGAAGCAACCAAGAGCAAAAATATGCCTCAAGTCACATATTGTTAATATTGTACTCAATTTTGCATAAGCTAGAGGGTTTAGATGGTAGATAGTAAAGAAAAGGAGTGTGATGTATGACTATCCTATCTAAACATATATATTCTAAGTGTTGCACCAATATAGTGTTGGGTATGGGACTATATTGCTATGGAGGTAGCTTTCAAGATATGAAATGAACCATGTTATATCTTGTTGTCCTTGATGTTCTTTTAATGGGGTATGTGATGTGTTGTTACATGATATCTCAAAATTGAATTTCCTAACAATTTTGAATGCTTGGCATGAGATTGGGTTTTGGTATTTATAATGAAAAAATGCAAGATTCATGAGAAGCTTTCAAAGAAGCTTCCTTCTCAAAATTGCCTTCTTGGAATGCAAGTTTGCAAGCCAAGAAGCTTTCAAAGAAATTTCCTTTAAGAAGCTACCTACTAAGTGAACAAGCTAAGCTAACTGTTATCTTGGGATATAAGTTACCTAATCCTTGGAAGGTACCTAAAAAATTCCCAACAAGAAGCTTCCAAAGTACTTCTAAAACCTTTTGTCAAGAAGTTTATTTAGGTGCTTCTAGAAAATTTTAAGAATTCTTAGTTATATTTAGTTTATTTTACTAATTCATTAAGTTCTACTCACTCCATATTATTACATATAGTGTCACAATAAAAATATTGATAATATATGGAAATATCATCCTAATCTGAATTTTTATTTATTTAAAAGTTAATTTTGATTTATTTTTCAGTTATCTTAGATTATTTATTTCCGTTTATAAGTTAATATTTACTACTATATATGATAACTACATAAATTTGTCTCTTTATAGAAATCAAAGAAAGCATCTTGCAAAGACCTCTATATAAAACGGTTTGGATATCTATAATATCTAATAGAAGTGGTGGAAGATGTGACCACCTAGAAAGAAGAAGTTTTTAAGTTGACATACTAATCCTATGGAAATGCCTAAAAAAATTAAAAAATATCTAATGGTAGATGAGTAGATAGTTTAGCCTTGGAAAGAATATAGAGTTGCAAGTTGCAACTAGATTGTGATGAATAATGTATATTTTGATTTTATGTTATGTTATGTTATTTATTTATACACATGTATTGAACAAGTAGGTATACTACCATTGCAATAAACGTCAACAATAAAGATGAATGTAAAGTAAGCAATTTGTATCATGCGTTAGGAGTTGATAAATATTAAGAAAATTTATTAACTCAAATATTCATAATATAGAATTTGAATGTACTGTCGATAAAATAAGATTATAATAAATTTTGATCTGAAATTTTTTTGGTTAATAATGACTCAGATGTAACGTTAAAATTTTATCTTAAAACTTCTCATCATTATATACAGTCCTTAATAAAAGTCCAAACCATAAACTCTAAATCTTTCAAAAATAATTAAAAACAATAACTCTTGAATTATTCTACGCTGATATACTAAAAATAATCATTGATCTATTTGAAAATAAAATTTACCATAAGCTCTAAATCTTTCAAAAATAATTAACAACAATAACTCTAGAATTATTCTATGCTGATATACTTAAAATAAGATATTGATCTATTTCAAAATAAATTTAACTATATATTCATGATAGAAAACACTAAATTTAAAAAAATCATATAAAAAAACATTTGTCAACCATAGAAAATATACCATCCATTCTAATAGGATCTAGATAGTACTTTTTCTAAAAGACTTATTCGGACATGTCTTCAAGGTAGGTTCGACACACTACCTCATGCATAGCATGCGCTTCCAACTAGTGAAACCAAAAGACAATACCCTTCAAAGTGAGAGAGTCAGTTACCAAGGATTGGGTGACGTGTATGATACCCGTGGTGCTCTTCTCCCTCCATATAATTCTTTCGCCCCCAATTGCTTGAAACACTTCCGGAAAGGTGAAAAGATTAGGGACCAATATCTTGTTCTTTTAGGGTGCAACATAACGCTCCAAACAATAAAGAATTCGGGTCGTCGTTAATGAATACGGTTTAAGTTTTACCTGCGTCAATTCCAAGACTTATCATAACCTCTCGAGTAATAGTATGGTCACCGGAGTTCATCAATTACATTGATTTGAAGCATGTTCTTCTTAGTATTTGATATAACTAGCTGACGAAGCCACGGGTTTAAATAACTCCCGTACTATACTCAATGTAAAGTAAAGTAAAGATTATCCAATAGATACGATCCAATATGATTCCCACTAAGGTTACCTGTAAGAAACCTCCTTCAAAGATAAATCCTCACTGATTCTTACCTTGCTGACTTGTCGACACTTGCGTGAAGATGAAAGAATACTTTCAAAACAATTCTTGTTTAAACCCACTTAGTCTCTCCCATTTAATTGAATGAAATATTCGCGAGCAGCAAACCAGATGCTTGAAAACAAAGACTGAGTGTAGGAAATAGATTCACGAGAGTGCTACAAAAATGGTTTTGGTTTAGGCCGATTACCAAAATTTCAAAACATTTCAACGCATATCCAGTAAACTTGTTTCATTGCCGGTCTATATAATTCATATTTACTCATATTGCAAACCAGATGATTTAAAGATAGAGAGTAGGGATGAATACACACGATAGCTACAGAGTGGTTCTGGTTCCCCCAAGTAAAAACCAGTAGATTTTCTTAGTTTCCAATTATAAATTTAGTTCAATTGTACATGGGAGTTTACAGGACATTTCTAGTTTGAACACCCACCGAGTCTCCATGTACTAAACAGTTTTACACAATAAATTGTAGTTTGATTGGATATTGGCTTTATTCACCAACAACAAACTAGATGATTGAATAGAATACAAAGGATAGCGGATGGATACATACAAGCATTGTTACGCAGACTCTTAGTGGTTTTGATTTAGGACACTGTACCGGTAATCCTTTGAACCGGTCGACAGTAGAACTGGCTTATCCGCATTTAAATCAAAGTTTAATATCATGAAGTTCTAGCCACATAATCTGAGCAGCTCATGATCATTTGAAGTTACTCGTTCTGCACATTAATAATACATTGAGAGAGCTAATGGAATCATGCCTTCCATTTGGAAATTGACAATCTGTAGTGCTATCAGACGACCGCAATCCTAAATGTTTTAGAAATTATCAACAAGATGATCAGGATCAATTGAGGTCATAATCATGTAGATGTGCATCTACATCTAGATATTTAATTGTAAATAGAGACAACTTAATCTATTGGTATATATCCTTTTATAGTCAATTAGTGGCATGTTCATGTCCACAATAATTTTCTATATCTTTCAGTGGTTCAACAACCGTCATTGAAGTTGACTACAATATTCATTTTCACAAGCTTAAAAACCTTAAGACCTTCTCATCAGACCAAGAATACCGAAGAGATGTTATACCTTTGTATCCATCAAGCAAACACTCCAAGAAGCCTATAATGAGTGAATACTAATCTACAAGCTTCAATCCTCATCCCATCCAATGAAATCTTATTCGGCAAAAGAATTATTATTTCCATACATAATGTTTGTTGGATTGGATGTCGAGAATCTTGAGTCTTTCATTATTGATCACGTAGTATTTGCATCAAAGCTCTATGCCTATAAATAGTCCGAGAAGAATAAGCATAGATTAACATACCCTGCTTCAATAGAGTAAAGGGCCAACCCTACTTCAATTATCTCAACAATAAATCGTCACTAATACTAATACATCTCCGAGCAGCCTAAATCATGTAGACTTCTTACTCATAGCCCAAATGGCATCGATGTTTAACATAAATTCATGAAATTGCTTAAAATTGC
Organism: Lunularia cruciata; assembly: GCA_948567375.1. Classification (NCBI taxonomy): domain Eukaryota; kingdom Viridiplantae; phylum Streptophyta; class Marchantiopsida; order Lunulariales; family Lunulariaceae; genus Lunularia; species Lunularia cruciata. Next base: position 2,642,264 of record OX419756.1, on the reverse strand, counting down.
TTAAACAGAACCCATAATGTCCTATGAACCTCCCAAAAAGTAATTTATGGAAGTTCGAAAAGGATTCTTGAAACACCTTTTGTAATATCTAAAGGAGAAAAGGCGACCGTATAGGAAAAACAAATGATGAAAGACCAGTCAAGTCGTACAAGAGAGACAAAAGATGTAACATGGGGCTAGATTCCACTTGTAACTAATGGGGAAAAGTGACCATGTAGAATGCATGAACAAGGATGGGAAGACCCCATCAAAGACCTTCCTTGTACAACTTGATGTACAAGGAGGTAAGTTGCACAAGGAGGAACACAAGGAGTGACAAAAGAGGTAAAATGGGATTAGACTCCAATATTATTGATATGAGAAGATACCCTATCACATCTAAGATATTTGAGTTATGCAAGTTATAAGGTCTACAAACTATTGGAGTATTCAAAGAAACATCACCTAGTGTGATTGTTCTCCTATGGATTGCACCAACCAATGCTCTCCATAGAGCAATGGACACATGTTCTCTAAAGCATACTACAAAATATGAGAGTGAGAGTGATACTTTATGACGTCTTAAACCATAAGCTCTAGCACACTCCTTGACAAATGTGTTGAACACTATGTCCATAGCTCTATATAACTCCAAGGCTAGAGAACAAAGAAATAACCTCGTACCCATATATTTAGAGACCTTACTCCACTTGTCGCCCACATAGGAGGATGAGTAATCACTCTCTTCAAAACTACATCATGCATAGGATCGATAACCATAACATAACATAACATCCATTATTGTCACATGATATCTCGGCCCAAGTATAAATATACTCTAACATGCATTGTTTGTAAAGCATATGAATACTCTTCCAAGCAAAGTATTCATTCTCTTATGCTATAATAAACATTATATTCTTGATTGCATTATAGATAACTAATCTTTGTATCCAAAAAAACCTAGTGTCATATTGAGTATAATTGTATACGAGGTCTTTGTATCCAAAAAACCTAGTGTCATTTGGACCACTATTGTATCTGAGGTAGAATTACATTCATAAATGAATAAAGAAAATGAGGAAGGTAAACGAAACCTAAATGGAACCTCGTAAGGACCATTATTGTATATGAGGTAGAATCACACTCATAAATGAATAAAGAAAATGAGGATAGCACCTAACCCTCGAAAGAGCCACTAGACCTAAAGTACCATGATGTATGAACGTTGTTGATACGGGTGTCACAACGTCGATGGATGGATGTATGAACCTTGGCTAACCAGCGCAGTGAGGAAGGACTTGTGGCTCTGAACTGTGCGCTGTAGGCAATCCCAAGTGTTGCCGGCCTTCTTATGATAGCTCGAAGTTCTCGCGGCTGGCAGCCAGGCGAGAGGAGAGAGAGGATAGAAAGAGAGCACTCAAATCTGATAATCAGAGCTAGGGTTTCCTGGCTGCAGACATTGGAGTCCACGCTGGGGAGAAGGCTTGGCCTTCTGAAAGTCTGCTGAGTTCTCGCAGATCAGACTTCACAGGTTCATGGTTGTGCTTATTAGGAGTACGGTTTGGGGACTGGAGAGTGAAGATAGAGCACTGATCCAGAGTTTTGAGTGTCTTGTACGGAGTAGGAAGATAGGCGTTCTGTCGTCACAACTACAGAATTGATTTAAGGAGGTCAGCGGAGCAAAACTCCGAGAAGATCGATCGATTTCATTTCGTTAGGTTATGGCTTGAGGGCGAGCATTAGAGTTTCTGTGGGCTCGAAGTGTAGGCTTGTGGTGTCTGTGTGTTTGTGTTTATCATACAAATCGGGTTGGGGCCCGCCAGGCGTCTGTGATCCTCGGAGCCGTAATCGACTGATACGAGAGTGAGCATTGACATGCCTCGTTGTAACTTTGGACTGATCACACAGGCAGGAGAGAGATAGGCAGAGAGAGGTAGCAAGTCTTGACATCCTTTCTCGTCGGTGTGGACTGATGACATGGACGTGGATGTTTGGTTGTCGTCTATGCGTTAAACGATGACAATAGCACAACTGTCCGAAACAGAGGAAACATGCTAGTCGAGCTCGGCTCAACATTGGACAATAGTCTTGGAAGTGAGATGCAAATGTCTTGAAGGGCGAGGCAATTTCGATTCATCATCTGGATAGTATTATTAGAGACGCTTCTTGGTTTAATGTCTGAGGTATCGATTTATCATTTATGCCTGTAGACTTTTGAGATGCTCGTGCATTTGGGTAGATCCATAGTCCACCAAAATGTACGAGCTTCTGAAAAATCTGGGCTAAATATATAGTGGAAAACGGAAACGCCGAAGAGAACTACCTACTGCAAGTTTGTTCAGGATGCTCAATGCAGTTTGATGTCTCCACCGGAGTGCAAGAATGTTTGTGAGGTCTTGGCCATAATGCAAGGATGCGAGTTTAAGTGCCTTTCAACTCACGTCGCAAGAGCAAAGTGAGTTGAAAGCTTAGGAAGTTTAGATTTTTGAACATCTAACTAGAACAGGGCGTGTAACTTCAAGTAACTTACAGAACAAGTATGCTTCATTTGATCTGAACATGCCTTCTCTCAAGCTTGGTTTAGGGCAGTTTTAGTCAAAAGTAATCCTGTCTAAAACAGGATTGCCCTTCGGATGACTTTGGACGACTTTGGACGAGTTTGCGCGATTGATTGTGCGCAAGTCAGGGTCAGTCATTCAATGTATACACAGTGGGGTGATGCAAATCCAGGGGTTGATTTTGGAGGATCGATATTGTTTGGGTTGAAATACAACGGTTCTGAGTCTCCTGATTTTGTTTGGCTGGACGCAAGTAAAGGTCATGTAACAAGCAATGCAATGCGTACGTCGTTAAGAGTCTGGCTTTCTTAACCTCTCCTGTCCTTTCCAAATGCTGCAGCACCACTCATTCGCCAGGTTATCTATTCAACAGCTCCTTTTGAATGTTTCAGACACTCTACTCCATTAGCAGACCTGAAAAAGCAGCACATTTTTGGGAGGTTCCTACAGTAGAAGTGTAAAACCCGTAACTGTGAAATATTATCTAGTGGATCTGTCCAAACAAACTATACGTTTATTATTCTCATCCTTTCTACTTGGGAGGCTAAATGGCTCAGCCATGAGCCATTGCGTTTAAACTACTTAGGTAACTAACTATCTGAAGATACATAGAAACCTCTCAAACAATAGGGGCTAGCTCTCAGTATGGATAGTCAAGAAAGATTATTGATACGGAGTATGAATTCAAGAAGAAGCATCTGCACAATGGGGACCAAATTATGTAACGGTGCCTGCAAGTCATCCGCGAGTTGGCAAATCAGAGAATCGAACATGGTCCAGCACTTAGCCCAAGCTGACCGACCGAGGTAACGAGCAGGAACTAAAGGTGCTGGGATTCATTTATGGCCGTTGTGTGATCTGAATGACATCTAAATTCCACTCTTGCACCTGCAGCGATAGTTGCAGGTGCACGAAACACCAACTCCAGGTGCAAATACGCACTGCCACGCAAGGCGGAGGAAATCACAGTTTCAATGAACCCAGCGGGTGTGCTACCCAGAGAGCAAAGAATCGAACATGTTCCAGCACTTGGTCCAAGCTGACCGACCGAGGTAACGAGCAGCAACTACAGGTGCCGAGATTCATTCATGGCTGTTGTGTGACATGAATGACATCTAGATTCCACTCTTGCACCTGCAACTATCACTGCAGGTGCAAGAAACACCAGCTCCAGGTGCAAATACTCACTGCCACGCAAGGCGGAGGAAATTAGTCTCAATGAACCCAATGGGTACGGAGTCGTGTTTGGAAACCTTTACTGCGGAGATTGAGAAGGGGCGTTCGTTTGTTGGGTTTTGTGGGATGTGGGGGAGGGAAAGACCCCTTGCAAAGTCGATCTACAACGAGATCAATGCCCGGTTTGAATACGCTTGTTTCGTAGACAAAGTGAAGGAGATCTCAGGGGACATGAGAAAGGTGACGGAAAAAGTCTGGAAACACATAAGTCCCCATCCTGAAGGTGGGGTGTAAGGATTACAAGGGAAGCAGGTGGGACGAGATGACAAAGAAGAAACTTCTTGCCATATTTGATGATGTCGAGAAAAGTGAAGATGTAGAGTGAGTGGATGAAATAGCTACAAAGAATGATGTGGGGGGAAGTTGTTTCGTAGTCACAAGCCGGGATGAAGTGCATTTTGATCTATTGGGCGACAGGATATATGTCTGTCGACTTCCAGTTTTGGGGAGTGAGCATGCAAAACAATTGTTCATTACGCACGGGTCTCCAGCAAGGATGAACCTCCAAGGGAGTTGGAGAAGATAGTAGCTGAAACTGTGAAAATATGTGATGGGTTGCCACTGACCATAGAGATAGGAAGGTTACTGAGACAGAAACTGACAAAGGAACGTGGGAAGAAATTCGCAAAGCTCTACAAGCAGTAGACTCAAGAAGGTTGAATGATCTGGAGGAGGAAGTACGTAAGCTAAGGGTGAGTATCGACCATCTTGGGACAGAGGAGTTGGAAATGTTTCTTGATGCGGCGACCATATTTACAAGACCTGGTGTGTAGAATATTTTGGCATGCCTCACGATATGTCCTTGGACGGTTGGTTTGACTCTGAAGAGGTGATGACGGCGTGGTCATCTATGCACGCATCAGATGGCAAACTCTACTGTAATGGCCAGAGCGCCATTCACTTGGCTAAAAATCAGGTGTACCGTTCTCGAACAAATCACATAGACGTAAAATATCATTTTATTTTATCAGGAAAGCCGTGACAAGTGCAGAAACCAATTTCTAGAAGACAGGCACGGTGGTGAACGGTGAACGGAGCTGATACGTTAACCAACGAAACCTGTTCCTGTCGAGAATCGAGAAGTTCAAGTTACTTAAAGAACCTGTCCAATTGAATATTCTTAGAAATTTCATTAACCAGATAAATTACAAGCGATTCAGACTCGTACCAGCTACTTTCTCTACAGCGATGAGGTTTCGCCTAAGTTTGGTACACCCATCTGCATCTTCACTACTCACTTGTGAATGTGGTTCCACACTAGATACAGCAGCGGTCCACATGACACGGTGTCCTTATGGAGGACAGAGGATAGCTACATACATTAGAGACATAATGTTTGCTATGGCATGAGAGAGTGGATACTTAGCTTGGAGGGAGCGTTCGTATGCATTGCAGACGACACGTGTCAGGGTAGACTTATACTTGGTCCGAGATGATCAGGTGACAATAGCGGATGTCATGGTCACGGACCCTACGCGGGATACAGTTTCGGAGGGAGTGATTACCCATCCCCCTGGATGTGCGGCGAGTGCAGCAGCATGTCGCAAGGTTTCCAAGTATAGGGGCATGCAGCGAGGTCACCTCTTTGTTCCTCTAGCCTTGGAGTTATATGGAGCGATGGACACTGCATTTGACACATTTGTCAGGGAGTGCGCGAGAGCTTATCATGTTAGGCGTCAGGGGGTACCACTCTCACTCTCATACTTTATAGTTTACTTTAGACAGTGTGTGTCCATTGCTCTAAAGAGTGCAGTGGCTGGTGCAATCCATAAGAGAGCAATCACATTAGGTGATGTTTCTTTGGATGCTCCAGTTGTGGGTAGACCGTACGATTTGCATAGCTCGGATATCTTAGGTGCGGTAGGGCAGATTTCTCATACCGACTCTATTGGGGCTTAGCCCCATGTTACCTTTTTTGTCTATTCCTTGTACAGCTTGATGGGGTCTTCCGATCCTTCATTTTTCCTACGCGGTCTCCTTTTTTTTATAAATTACAAGCCAAGGTGGAGATTGTTGAGTATTGGTGTGTTATGCAAGCATTGATTGAGTGTGGACGGCTGGGGCAGCCAATAACAGGACAGGCCTTCAATCGAGATCCACTTAGACTCGACCAGGAGTATGCATGAGGATGAAATTGACGAGACCCACATAGTCCAAAATATTCAGGAAGTTCCCATAAAATGAAATTGATGAGTGGCCATTTTGAATTGTATATATACCTAAGTGCTTTAATAAAACAGACAGCGAGGCGGTTTGCCTTGGATGTAGCTTCAGGGATAGGAAGTGAATCACGAATATTCTCATATATATATACTAATATGATACTATTAATGGATGTGTTTTATTGTGTGGACATATCAGGACAATAATTGCTAACACCTCGAATGGACAAGAATCTTCAAACTTTGTTTGGGCAGGAGTTGCATGGGAGAAAAATAGAATTATTAAGCACAATCCACTGGATGGTAACTACAAGATATTTCCTCCTTTACAAGCTTTTCCTTTTCCTTAAGCAATTCATCTTTCCAAACTAAGTTAGATATGTTTCTAAATCTGAATTCATTTGTAAATCTAAATTGGAAGGGAATCCAAAACACAGTTGTTCCATCTGCAAACTTTTCCTTAACCAGTTCAATTTTCCCAGCTGAATTAGATATATTTATCAGGTATGTCTTCTAAATCTGAATTCTTTTGTAAATCTAAACTGGAAGGGAGTCCGAAACACAGTTGAGCTTGAACATCATCGGGAACTTGTAGCCGTTGTAACTTTTTGGGAGTCATACATCCATTCTCCTCCAACAAGGAGAAATCTTGAAGCGGTGGTGCTAAAATAAAGTTCGTCTTGTATGATTACTTGATAGTTAGGCATGAAGACCTGGAGTTGTTTTATAAACAGCACGACGGATGGATGGGTGTGCTTCAACAATGTCGACTTTAAGTCACAATTGTTATGATAATTTTAGTAATTAATTTCATTTCTGAAGGCGAGTTTAAGGATGTGATGTGATGGAAGGGTGTGATTTTCCCTCAAATAATAGTGGAAAATGAATACATGGAGTACAATGTCGATTGCGGTGACAAAGAGAAACCTTGGCAAATGCGAAAAGCATCTAGCATTATATCACGTCTTAAAGGACTACTTCGCTGCTTGGTATTCCGAGAGATTTGCTTCCACGAGTCGCGCAAAAGGTTTGCAGAGCGGCCCCTCCAATGTTCAGTTGGATTTTCTGCCCTTTCCCAGCAGTTTTGCAGACAGCCAACTTGGAACAGCTAGACTTGTCTTGTTGCGGGAAACTGCAGTCCTTGCCGGGATCATTCAGGTGATTTCGTCTCCTGAAAGAATTGAAAATCTACGACTGTTGGGAGTTACAGGCCTTCCCAGCGGTTTTGAAAATTTAGCCAATTTGGAATAGCTAGAGTTATCGGGGAAAGGGCGACTGCGTAAAAAACACGAAGGATGGAAGATCCCATCGAGCCGTACAAGGGTGAGATAACAGAGGTAAAATGGGGCTAAACCCCAATACAGTCGATATGAGAAATCAGAGAAATCTGCCCTACCGCATCTAGGGACCTGCAGTTATTGCCAGATACATTCGAATGAAGGAACAGACAACGATCAACTGTTCAGAGTTGCAGGCCGTGCCAATAGTTTCGGAAACTCAGCCAACTTGGTATAGCTAGACTTATCCGGGTGTGAGAAATTGCAGTCAGTGCCAGAATCATTCGTGCGACTTCTTGGGACAAATTGGTAACAATTTAAGCATCTGAAGGCGGCGTGCTTACTATGCAGTTTGTTTGCTACTCAAGAAGCTCTCAGTTCGAATCTCATTGTCCAGTTCTTTAGCAAATTGAATTTGATCGAGTTCCAATTCCTCACCTTGAGCACCCCGAGAAGACCGTTAAATATACAGGAGACAGGACACAGTACAGCACAAGCACTGGTTTCATATTGTATTACCAGTAACAAGTATCTAATTCCAGCTCGTTGACGCCAAACACATACATCATACGCTTGCATTGACACAAACTACCCCTCCTTACAAGCACTGTAGATTTGCGTGACATCTGGATCCAGGTGACCACTCCCGTGCTCTTATCGTCTTCCGTAAACATTTGAGCCTCACCTACTTATGACAACCGACATACGCCTCTACAGTGCATAGGACGAATGTTTCAGCTAGCGCATGACCAAAGCATGTCTGCAAACCACGTGAGTTTCCCGCGGAACTCGCGTGCAAGGCTTCTTTCTTGTATCAATCGACTGTCAAATAGACGGCATGCAGAAAGAAATTCAATCCACAGATTGCCACGTCTCTGCAATAAACTGGTTGGATAAAAATGAGAGGTCCTTCCGAACTACACAGTAATGGTCTTTGACCAGACTAGGCAATTATATGTGTACCCATGTGGTACTTTCTACGATGACGTTGACGTATACTTTATACGATGACGTTGCTTCTAAAAGATTGTGCATCGATATCCTCTTGTGACGCAGGCGAGCTTTTCAGGAATCCGTTCTCGAGGTCTCGAGGTTCTCTAGGTCTTGCGCATTAGATCCAAACCTGGTCCTCCAATTAAGACATGTCATAGCCAAACGGTTTCGGGAGCTCAATGCTCCACAAAGATTGCGTAAGCAGTGATCAATACTTGCGGCATGGCCAGACGGGATGAATCCTTCTGGCTTTAAACTCGCAGATTTGGAATCCTTCATACATAACTCAATTTACGTTTCTTATCAAATACTCACTTTCTTTCACGTTTCTTTCAGCGGCTGCTCGTTTCGTACAATCTCTGAAGAACTGATTCAAAGCAGTGTGGTTATTTTGGTCCTCCACGTTGATTAGTGAAAATCTGGCATAGCTCTGCAATCTTGAACATAAACACGGTTACTCCTTTCCGTCAAAAGCAAAACGAAGCTCGAATACTAAAGTCATTCACGACTATGAGTTGTTCTACGTGCAAATCACGGTGCTAGTGTTAAGGGCACCATGTCTGATGGAAATGGTGCAGACATTTCGTGCTGTACCTGCTAACTGAAGAAATCTCAATGATGAATAGATAAGAAAGGCCGTGATCAAAGTTACCGTGGGGGCGTTTAAGATATTCGAAGGACTCAAGGAGTCGCAGGATTTGCCAGAGCGATCCACGACAGACCGAGAAGACGGATTCAATATAACCAAAGCACTAGAAGTCCTACTTGTCGTGAGAGCCGAATTGATACCCCAAAGCATGAGGAGTCCCACTTGTCTGTGAGAGCCGAATCGATATCTCCGAAGCACTCATAGTCCCACTTGCCTAATTCTGACTACCCTTCCAGTCACAGTCCACACAAACGCTCTGCAGGCTGATCGCAGGACAGCATGTGAGTTCAAGAGTAAAAGAAATTCACTGCCTCGCAGTTTATGGAGCTTGAATCTGATTCGAAACATAAGGATTGAGCCATATAATTTCAGTAATATATACATCTTCTAAAACTTGGGACTTCTTTCAGTCCTACTATGACCCACACGCTGACCCACTTCCCATAACAGTCCAAACAAACGCACTGCAGGCTGATTACAGGACAGCACGTGAGTTGAAGAGTAAAAGAATTCATTGCCTCGCAGTTTACGGAGCTTGAATCTTATTCGAAACATAAGGATTGAGCCATATAATTTCACTAATATATACATCGTCTAAAACTTGGGACTTCTTTCAGTCCTACTATAACCCACACGCTGACCCACTTCCCATAACAGTCCAAACAAACGCACTGCAGGCTAATTACAGGACAGCAGGTGAGTTGAAGAGTAAAAGAATTCATTGCCTCGCAGTTTACGGAGCTTGAATCTTATTCGAAACATAAGGATTTCGCCATGCAATTTCAGTAATATATACATCTTCTAAAACGTGGGACTTCTTTAAGTTTTACTTTGTACAACTCTACCGATATTTATTCTATGTGCTTCTGATATAGCATTTTGATGTCGAATTTCGTGTTTGGCATATACACGAAATTGTTCAGCCGCAGTGGGAGGAAGTGAACTGGACTGCGACTTGAGAACGTACTTTATGGTTATCAAGGTATCTGAGAGATTGTTGCTAAATTTTAAGTACACACTGCAAAAAGCTTCCTAAAAGTCATACTTTCCTTGATATATTGGACACAACCACGCAGTCTAAATTTTAAGTACACACTGCTGATAGAGATTGGAGCTATTGGAGCTGCGTTGATAGTTGCTCTTCACTGACAAATATTCCATGAAGACCGTAAGGTACTCTTCCTGGGAGCTTGACAATTGCAATGGTGTTGAGAGTGGGAGACTTAGCATCCATGACCACGAGCTCAGAGAGGCCGGTAGCTTGATGATGGAGGTAAGTCACTAGGTATCCGTCATCTTCAGCAGCATGTGGGTCAGAAGTTCGCGGGACGAAAAATGGTTCACTTCCCAAGCAGTCCTCATCTGCAAAATATCTGATACCCACAACAGGTCCTGAACTAGCAGCAGCTGAAGGTGGCCCTGCATCGGTAGCTTGAAGGTCGATTTTAGCCACTCCTGAAACCTTGACCCACGTCGGAAGAGGCTCCATGATGGCAAGGTATATGTACCTGCACTTCCGTCCGTAATACTTCTGATTGATCTGGCCTGACTCGAGGTTCAAATGCGGAACCAAAATACGCTTCGAGGCGAGACCAGTGGCTCTATTGAGTCGAATCTCAGTTAATTCGTACCTCAGATCGAGTCTTTGAGTGGTGAAGAACTTATCAGCAGGCACCAGAATGGATCCTGTCAAGACGATTTCGTCATTCTCCTCCCACGCAGTCCAGTAATGGAAACAAAATGAGTTGGGGAGATCAAACCATTGAATCAGTGCATCACTCGTTGCATAGCGCGGCAGCACACCAAGTCTTGCAGTCTTTGCCTTGTCGAAAGAAATTGCTGGGCCTCCCTGCATCATAGTCTTCATACTGATGACGAGATCGAGATCCGGAAGAATTGCATAATTTTCAGTAACCGCAAAGTCATGAGCGATCATGGGCTCCTTGATGTTGATTGGGACCTCCGGACCCTTAACCCCATCAGGTGACACCACAAAGTACTTCAGATAAGGTGTACCACCGAAGTTACTGCTCATGGAGAACAACTCTCCAGTGATAGCATCGACTTTCGGGTGCGAGGTCATAGCACCCTTCAATTCTCCATTGAAATCGAACCGTTCGAGAGTCTCCAGATCCCCGTTATCTTTCACCTTGATGATATAAGGCAAGTCATCCTCCGACATAGCCATTAGTTTCTTGTTGAAGAAAGTGAGACCTGTGTTCGCTGCACCCCAGCCTTCAGACAAATCCACGAGGCCCAGTGCTGCTCGGAGCGCCAAGAGTGCCATTCTAGCGAGGCCAGACGTCCCGTGCAGCTCACCAAAAGGTTTGATGAAGAGAGGCTGCTTTGCAGCCCGCTCTTGCTTGAAGCGACTGGTGCGGACATAACGTGCACAGTAAGTAGCCTTGCCATCTTTCATTCGAACCGAGTGCAACATTCCATCGCCGTCGAAGAAGCAGTAGCCTGCGGATGGACTCAGCTGAGGGTTAGGTCCCGTGCGAATGTAGGCCCCGTTCAGACTAGCCGGCAACTCTCCGACCACCTCCAAGTTTGTATGCAGACGAGTCTCATCTTCGATGGGTGCGAAATACGGGGTCCTAGGCATGAGACTTGGGTCCGCATGAGCTGGGGGCTTTTCTGATTGCCGGATAGTGTTCTCAAGCCCATTGCACAGATTTGTTGCGAAAACTCTGAATGCAGACGCCATTCGATCGATTGCTAATCTGGGCTGATCTTGCTGGTGAGATCGTGTCCATTCTCCTTGTAGATGAAGACCGCGCGGAAGAATTACCTCATCAGTCCTGGCAGCTGGCAAGCTCACCCAGCTTTCTGAATTCTGGATATTCACCTGAAATGTTGATGAAAATTTGGTGGTACTTAAATGCCTTCGATCCAGCTCCGTCGACATCTCGCCCACAGCTGCGGGTTGTGAATCGGTTGTTGGCATGCAGACTGCGGTTTCGTCCCCACCCTTCCTGGAGGGCCGAGGTGGAGCTAGTGTACCTCTTACAGTATGCAAGTCTTGTCGACATTTAGAGTTGTCGAAAACTCCCTTTGGCCTGAAGAACATTTTAGATTTGGGATGTGGAAGTCGACTGCTCAGACTATGTGAATCTGATGATACGGGAGATTTGAGCTGAATCCCTTGGCCGTGGGATGCTGATAGCAAACCCATAGATGACCTCATAGATGGACTCGGACCAGTCTCACAAGCTTTCGGAACTGAGCTAAGGTGTGGTAGAGTATTCTATTTGCTCTGCGAAGCAATACTTACTCCACTGCAGAGAGCTACGAGTCGGGTTGAGAGGAAGAGGTGTCCAAGAGCTGAGAAGAACTGCTGTCAACTAATTAATGAGAGATCTTCAGAATGGAAAATAAACATCTGTGGCCCACAGACCTAAGCCTGAGCATTAGCATGAGAGAACCTGAGCACCCGCAGTGTTCGGATCAGGCAGAGGATAAGTCAACTAACTGGTAGGACGGGGAAGTTTTTGGCTGAAAGAGAAAGCTTGAACGTCCAAAGCGAAGGAAATAGCTCGAATAGCTGGGCACGGACGTGAAGTGTGGTTTGCAGGACGCAACCAAGTTCTTGTTTAAACTGTCGCTCACCCGACGTCAAGACTTCGGAGTACTTGACCACAGAAAGCTGAAAATGTCAACGAGAGAACTGGAGCTCTTATCAATGCCGGCTTGTTGTGAAATATATTTGCACCGTAAGACCACGCGTGCACAGTATATGCTTATGTCTAAAGACGATCTGGTTACTTGCTGCGAGAAGTCTGGCAAGGTGAACGAAGATCCCGATCAATAGAGTACCCAGGACAGATAGATATACACGAGATATGCGTCGCACAGTGATCTTGATCTGTCAGTATGTTGCATGCACTGGAGAAGAGCTGAAGGTCAAACGCTAGAATTTGTGGGTATGGGGAAGAGAGAGATAGTAAATGAGAACCTGCAGCACCCCTTTATATACGTACATCAAGGAATTACGTCAAACCATGATTAGACTCAAGACTTGTAAGAGAAAGCAACTTGGAATAGACCGAGCTGATTGGCCGGTCTATTCCAAGGGCGATGCAGGTGAATTTACCCTCATTCGAAGCAAGCTCTCTCTCCCAACCATAATCCACGCTTACTTTCAAGGCTTGGAGCACTTGAAACTGCAAACCTCACCACGGAGATAGGCAGCTGCATTTGTCTCGTAGCTCAGGAAGGAGACGAAAATCTCCAGGCAATGAGACAATTCAGTCAATGGGCTATGGAATGACCCACAAAAGCCGCATAAGAAGCTACCTAGATTAAATCGCATCCAGTTTGAAAGTGACCATCTGCACCGATTATCTCTGCTTACTAGACATTCTTTCTTCTGATTGCCTGGTTGAAACCAGTTTTACCAGTGGCAAAATACCTCATGCTACCTGTCAGTGGGATCAGGTATATTATAATTTTTTATGGTCGTCTTTGCAAAGGACAAAAAGTACTGGGCTACTTTGCTGAGTAATTATGACTTGCTTCTAAACAATTAGTGATGTGGTCCTGGAAAGAAAGACCTAGACCGACCGATGGTCTATTCCTTGTGATCTGGCTCGGTTTTTATACCCCTGATAACCGCTTCTCAACTTGAAGCTCTGTAGAGCTTCTCATCATCATCTGAGTCAGGAGCTGCCTAGATTTCCACACAGCCTGCTTACGAATTCTACAACGTATAGAATACGAGAACATTAATCTTAAGCGATACTAGGAGCAGCTGCACTAGTGTAAAACTTCGGGGAGCTTTTTAAACTCAAGCTAGTTGGAAAACTACAACTCCCTAATCAAGTTTGACAGACAAACTGCACGTCCATGATATCCGTGTTTGCTGATGATCTGTTTCGAGTGCGCTGAGCGGGGTTGTATTCTGCAGTTGGCTGCAGAATACAGCTCAACTTGGTTGAAAATAAAGTTACGTCAGAGTGTCAGAGCGTACGGATGGAAAGCCAACCTTAGTCCCATTTTACCTCTTTTGTTCTCTCTCTTGTACGGGCTTGATGGGTCTTCCTATCCTTCATGTGTTTTCCTATCCTTCATGTGTTCTACGTGGTCGCCTTTTTACTTAGGACAACGATAATCACCTCTCCGAAGCTGCTTTTCAATGTCCCACGTGGAGCCATCTGTCCGGTCATCTTTCCGTATATCCGTTACCAAGACCTGATTCTATTGTTTCTCGTGATCATAGTTATAGATATCGGATACGCCAACTTTACGCAAATGATAATGATCACCTTGTTTCAAGTCGGAACCCTCGTAGTATTCACGGAAACAATCTACAAAGCCCAGATATATTCCTCCGTGCGAGGCTTCAGTTGTGACAGTTCTGGAGCTGGTTCGGCGGTCTTTGATCGTAGGGGGAGTATCTTACATCTAACAGTTTTTGTTAGATGTAAGATACTCCCCCTACGATCAAAGACCGCCGAACCAGCTCCAGAACTGTCACAACGGTGCTACTTCTTCCTAAGAATCTCCAGACATTTTTGTTGAGAAGAAGATTGTATGACTACTGGTAGTTGTTATATATGGATCTTACTTCCTCTCCAACTCGCTTAGTCTTATACCTCAGTTTTAAGTGAGAGAGAGGGAAAAAGGCGACCGCGTAGGAAAAATGAAGGATGATTAAGAGAGAGAGAGAGCTGTAAAGTGTAGCGGACTCTCAGTTCCTTAACGGCACTCTAGATCATACACTCTACAATGGCCTTAAGACCACAACTTACATACTCAAAAGTGTCAGTCCTGTATAGCTACATGCACATAATGCTTATTATTCAATCCAAAGACATAATATTGTTGATTTGGCTGCGCATATATACACAGCTTTTTCTGACATAAGGACCAAATCAACGCCTGTCTGTCTAACTATCTGTCTAATTTGATCAGATATGGTCTTCGTCCAAAGTTCACGCTGTAAGATGTAGTTGTAAGATGTAGTTGTAAGATGTAGTTGTAAGATTCACCTTCCACTATCATTTGTGTGTGATTCTTCCTTCAAGTCATGTACTGAAAATGGGAAATCCGCAGGCTAGCTCCCTGAAATGCAGGGAAAAAGGAAGAGAAATCGACTGATCCAAAAACTTTGGTCCAAGCATTACGGATTATGTAGAAGGCATAGGTAATTGAAGGAACTCCGGATGAAGTTAGTCAAGTAAACATTTCAAGAACGTGGATGTCAATGGCTGAGACGTAACTGATTTGATTACGTGTTAAAAGTTTTCACGAGACCAGATCTACAGTCCCGGAGTGAGGGGTACTACAAATAGTAGATGAAGCTCTTCAAGCATCACGATAAGATAATCGAATCAAACTTGCAATTGATTCAGCTCCAAGTTCATAGTCTCGTTCGCTTCATTGACTATTGTTGGACAATCGGCTGCAAACAAGATATAATCGTGGATCCAGATGAACGACAAAGGAGATATACTGTTACAACTGTTAACCAGGAATATCAAAGCGTGTTAATCAGAACCGACCTCTTTTAGATTGAGTGTTTGCTAGCTTCCATGCAAGGGGAGCCAGATTTTCTGAATGTTTTTGGGTTTTAACGGGTAAGACGGTCATGGGTGCCAACCAGATGTACATCATTACAAAAACCCTATCTTCCACCCAGCAGCTACATCAGTACTCTCTTTGACATGGAATTCCTCGGTCACCGTGTCAATCTCAACCTAAACTCCTGCTGAGTGCACCCACCAATCTCGTGGGGGTTTGACTTTCGAATCTGTAGTATTCGAGCTGTCAATCGTCTTCTTAGTATGGATATCAGTGTGAAGACTGAATTGAAAGCAGTATGTATGTGCCTGACTGTTCTCACATTATAAGGTCGCAACAATATGTTGTTTAGAGTGTCAACTTTTACCCAATGCATCATGACTCCATCATGATATGTCAAGTTGCAGACTTGAAAATACCCGCAGTTCTTCCTCGTCTTAGAAAATTAATCTCATGGGCCATGATCTTTTACCTTGGGCAGAAATCATTAAGTTAGTATCAATATATAATGGGTACCAGTTGCCCGTAAAGTCTTGTAACTCGGATCAATATAGTTCTCGTTCCAGTTGCAAGAAAGTTTTTTTCGACCAATTGACAAGCCGATGATTTTGAACCAATTAAGAGGAAGTCTTAGGGCGAGGTGTTCGTAAAGTGAATCCTGTGCAAACTGCGAGCCCAAGAACCATGTACGGTAACTGTCTAGCAAAGGTGAGCTCCCGAAGGCGATTTGAGGATTTGAATCTCTGGAAAGACGATAGGGAGTCCTGGAGATTCATCCACGGTATGCCAGACGTTTGGGGATGGAATGGACATGTTCAGGCCGTCGATATGACAAACTTTTGGTCGTCAACTAACATTCAATTTTATGCAAAGCAAGTCAGACTCAGACGAATCTTTGAACCTGATCATTATCCCCATCTCATTATCACTCGACAGTGCCTAGAGCTAGTTCTATGTTCTAGCCCTTTACAGGGTTGTCGAGGGCCGGGCTGCTCTGGTGGACGTACGCAGGGCTTACCACATCAATCTTTGTTGGGCCTGCGCATGGCACCGCAAGGAAGCGACACCACATGGATTGGTGGGCGGAAAAGTGAGCACATGCTAGTCTCTCCTCTTGAGTGCAGATCTTCAAGTTGAGGGATGGCGCAGAAACTAGCTCCGATTGGTAATGTACTCAATTGGAATTGGAACAAGATTTCACTTGAAGAAGAATGAATGTGAGCCACTCATCTTGTATAGGGTATATTCTCGATCAGTGTAACTGTCGAGAAATGCATTGAATGGTAAGGGTATGTGTAGTAAATTGCACTTCTCGATATACGTGGCCTATATCGAGAACATTCGCATTCATTTATAAAACAACTTCTTAATTGTTATACTTGTATACTTTCTAGAGTTATACCACGGGAATCCTTGAATTGATATTCAATCACTTAAATAATATTTAAAATTAATAATAATTAATGACCATAATAATCGTTGTAGACATTGCACGATTGTGTCCTGTGGGTGACATAAATATATGACGAGGGCATTAGCGGTGAGAGTAAACTTTTTATAGCTAACTAGAGTTTATAACATCCATAATAATTGTTATCAAAACTGGAATGTTCTTTTAAAGAAATTAAAGACTTATTTAAAAATTTCCATAATCTATAGGATAAATAATGGAAATAATATTGAACAAAAGTTGATTTTGATGTTCCCTCATTAAGTTAGTAATGATGAAGTTAGTTTGCTTGGGTGCTATAATAGTAATGTTAGCTATCATTGTTCTTTTTGTAATTACTTGTGGATGATTTGTGGATGGTCTGATTTCATGTTAGTGTTATTATCACATGGTGTGACCCATCATCACTTGCACTGTTCAAATAGTCAAATGTGTTAATTATGGTACCATTAGGATTGGTGACTTGGGTCAAATAGAAAATATATTTTCAAAGTATAATTCCAACGAGCTCACTTCACCCATGGTGAGTCTTTGAGTTCTTGGCTATGGTGGACAGAGGCAATGTCGAGCGTACCATCAACAACGCCGTTAGGATTTGAACCTAGGTCGAGTGGAGGATAATACTTTCAAATTGCAACTCCAGAGAGGTCAACTCTCTCATATTGAGACTTTGAGTTCTTGGCTATGGTGGATAGAGGCCAGCGAGCAAAATCTAGAATCTCTTAGCTAGAGTGGGTGTAGCTTGATTGTAATCAATACTCAATTGTTGGCAGATTTGGTGAGTGGAAGATTGAGTATAAATATAGATCTAATTTGAGTGTGATTTGATTGGTGAGTGGAAGATCGAGTATAAATATAGATCTAATTTGAGTGTGATTTGAGTGGAAAAATGAATTGATTATATCACAGAGCTTTGGTGGTATTTCTAAATTTGGTTGATCCATTGGTACATTTGATTCGTGGTCCTAGATTTCCCTAAGAGTGATCATGTGTGGAAAACCTATTGGAGTTGATGCAGATTTGGCATAGGGTTTAGATTTCCCTAAGAGTGATTGTGTGCAAAAAATCTATTTGAGTTGATATAGGGTTGTGGGCTTTGAGGAATAGAAGGGACAAGCAAGCCGGCATGAGCCTAGCCAATTTAGATGAGTTTTTGAACATCATTTGGAAAAATCTACCCACCCTTCTAGATATATATAATAGGGTTTGAACCCTAGATCTTTTGTTCCTATACTAGTGCCATAGCCAATTGATCACACTCACTTTTTGTCCTAATGATTGGTCGACTAATACATACACACATGTAACTTTTGCTAGGAGAGGCAATTTGATTCCATCCTTAGTGTGTCTTGGAAGCTTAAGAGTAGAAGGACTCTCCTATCATATCAAATGCCAAATGGTGGTAATGTTAGTTTGGTGTTTATTTATGAGATTGCTTGTTTTCATTTAGAATTCTTGTGATGGGACTCTTCCATTTGCTTCCTATTTGTGCACCATGTTTGTATCAAGTGCACTAACTTTAGAGCATTAGTGCTTTTGTGTGCTCTTGATAGTGAGGCTGAAGTGATGACCAGTTAGACTATAATTTTTTTTTCCGGTGAGGTAAGAAATGATGACCTATAGATTGTAAGAGTGTGTGTTGTGATGGCAAGTTACAGATTGAACTTTGCCCTAGTGCAGTTGTCATAGTTAGAATTAGATTAGTGAGTGGTGTTCAGTTGGTGGTGGCACTTGATGTTATCCTTGGTAGGGTAGTTGTGATGGTTATGATTGTGGTTTGAGTTACACTATCATGATGGAGTTGTTTGGGGATTCCAGAGGAGATATTGCTATAATACATAGTGGGTTTACATGGAGTTGCACTTTGTATCAGCTTGTATCTCAAATCCCAGAGAAAGAAGAGATTGATTCTAAATTGGAGTTTGATATATAGGAGTTTATTCAATTTAGAGTGCACTTGGTGTATCCACACCATTGTTACAGGACATGGATGAGATTTCTAGAGCCTCCAAAGGCCCCAAGTGCTACTTAGTACAATAGGCACCATTGAGTTTGATGACTTCATCCAAGAGTTTGATATTTGATGTGATCTATAATAGATACAAAACTTGACTTTGTTCACACCATTCATGGCATGGAAGGGGTTGTTTTAACACTTAGAGGGTCCATTGATAGATGATTTCCATGAGCTCAAGAGAACCCCTTTAGAAGAGATTGAGCTATGGGAATAGTATTGGTCTCCACACTACATCTCCATCACTTCAAGCTTAGTTGCTAGGGGTAGATTGGCAATACCCATGAGTTCTAGCTTTAGTAGCATTGGTGTATCTCGTAGATGTGAACTAGTTGGAGATGGTGCTACTATGAGTGGGAGTATTTCTATAAGAGGTGCTACAATACAAGGGTTTTAGGATCTTCTAATATTTGAGACAAAATTACCAAGGAGTACGGGATGACAATTTGACGATCTTGTAGGAGTTCCAATGGAAAGTTAGAGAGAGCCTATGTGAGGTACACACTTGCATGAGATGGTTGGTTAGTTTCAGTCAAGGAGTTACTCAGGCCCAAATAGTCCAATTTGGTATGGGATCTTGGACAAGGAGTTGTGATGAAGAGTACATAATGCTATGCTTTTACATGCTACCTTACCTACTTTGTGGTGGTCTTTAATATGGCTAAGAATATTGAGTTCAACATTGTGGAGAAGAGAGTAGTGACATCTAGATTTGATAGGGAGACCTCATCCATAACTATTACTTCTAGAATGCACCACACCATGTTGTTAAAGTGGATAGCCCAAATCATATGGAATGAATGGAGAGCCTAGTGAAACTAAACCCTTACCTTCATTTTTGGGTCAACAATAACTAGTGAGTGGTGGTGTTGCTTGTTTGACTTGTGGTGGACCTCTTCACAAGATAGAGTTCACTTAGTGTAATGGACATGATACCTTTGGTGCATCACAACCAACTTAGAGATAGTGTGACCATTGCCACATATTTGGTCACACTAGTGACTGATGCTTTGACCTTCACATGGAGTTACAGAGTGGTAGGGGTACTATAGTAGGTGGTAGAGGAACTCCAAGTCATGGAGGATGAGGTGATAAAGGACCCACATCTGGTAGGAGTACAATACCTACCCTTCTTTTGATATAACCATGGCTACTTGGAGTGAGCCGTTGGAGCAAAGATTGGCTAGCATGGCCATTGCTCAAAGGAGATCAGATTCAGATGCTTAGGTTTCCATGTTTTACGTTGGTCATAGAGACATCTTGGACTTTATATGTGGAGCATCACAAGTAGATGCATCTGCCATAGTGACTAGGAATATAGTACATGCTCTAAAGCCTAGAGGAGCATCAATGGAGTTAGACCCACAAAGAGGAGAGGTTGGTAGACATGTTAGACTTCCTAGTCATTCACACTCTTTGAGTCACTATAAATGATATCCATGGCTCCTAGATGTCCTAGTGCAAGTGTGGTAGGTGGTGATGGAGTGCATGATGGATTAGATGTTAATCAACCACTTGCTACTACATAGATTAAGTCTAACACAATGTTGGGGAGGAGGACTTAGTTGATTATGCACTTTCCTTTGTTCTCAACCAGTGATATATTTACATTGGGAGTTGACCCAACTCCAATATTCTGATTGGCTATCACACTTTGTGATAGTATGGATGATATGATTCTTACTTCTAAAGTAGAGGTATTTGATAGTGGAGTTGACTTGGTTGAGGACGATGGGATCCAATCAACAACCAATGGTTTAAGGCAAGCAATAGCAGTTAGGTTGGAGGAGTCATCAACTAAACCTACCTTTGAGTGAGCTTAGTTCACACATGGAGTTTTCCTATTGGATAACCAAAGTGACATTTTCCATTTGGTGGGATCTTCAAGGAAGGTCTATACACCATAGATGGTCTTATTAGACTTTGGTGTGCAGCCCCTTATATTGGAGAAGGTTGCAATTGTTGATCTTGAGCTATGAAAGATTAATATGGAGAGGTGCCATTTCAAATCCAAAATCTATAGGGGAAGTTCTACATAGTACATCACATGTGGGGAACTCATTTTCTAGATTCAACCCAATCATCAGACTGATAGCTTTGTGATGGAGCTCAAGCCATTTAAAAAATAGTACAGTCATGATGTGCTAGTTGGTGGAGTAGTGTTATACTCCATGGGTTTCAATATTAACTATTGGGAGGAGACAACCTCCTATAGACCAGGTTGGTAGTAAGGTCAGGGAAAAGTATTTTGCTTACTAGTATGGTTTAGTAGTGGTAGTCTTTTCTCACTATATTTGTAAAAGACCAAGGAGAGAAATAAGAGAATGGAAGATCATATTAAGATTCTTGAATGAGGGAAACTCCAAATGCCTGAAACTCCAAATGCCTAGAATGAGCTTTGGCTTTGGTATTTATAGAGAATATACAAAGCTCTTGACAAGCTTCTCAAGAAGCTTCCTAAAAATTGTCTTCTTAGAGTGAAAGCTAATCTAATCGAGAAGCTTCATTCTAGAAATTTTTTACTTGGTGTGCAAGCTAAGTTAGTCAAGAAGCTTCCTTAGAAGTTTCCTTATAGAATCCATCTACTTGGTATGCAAGCTGAGCTAGCAAAGAACCTTCCCAAGAAACTTTCTCCTAGAAATCACCACTTGGTATACACATAATCCAATACTTGGAAGGTACCAAGTAGCTTTCTAGATACTTTTAGAATATTCTTATAATTCTTGGCTAGTTTGGTCTATTTGTTAGTCTTGACTAACTTTTATGTAAACTCTATGATAAATAAATAAATAAATCCCATTTTTAATTGGTGATGTTCTTGTCATCATGGAAGCTTCAAATGTTTGTGTATTGTAGAAATGAGAAAGAGATTCCCAAGTGGTATGATGAAGAGGATACCCTTTCCAAAGGAATTTGTACTCAATATGTTGTTGGCAACCATATCAAACTGCATAGTGCAAGGCTACAATCAACTTCATACTTATCATGATTGTTGATAGAGACGGGAGGAGGAGGAGAGTGGACATGAGAGGAAAAAAAATGGATTAGAAACAAAAAGTTTCAACTTGGAAATATGAAAGATAAGGTAGATTCACATATGACAAGGTAAGAAAAGTTGATAAAAAACAAGAGAAATGATTTGGGTGACATCAAATGGAACTACCTAATTAAGAGTAAGTTTAAGACCTTGGGTATTAGGTGTGGGGGGAGGGGGTAGGTGACTAGAAGAAAACATGACCTTATCATTTGAGTTGAAAGGTGAGATCATGATAATGTTAGTCCATGTATTGTTTTTACAATTTTGAACAACAAAGAGATGAGATTTAGCTTGTTATAAGGGTTGAGATATTATGGTAAAGAAGGTAGAAGTATGAGGGATATGATATGCAGGAGGAGCAAGAAAGGAATTTGGAACATGTGTGTCTTGGCCAAAATTAAGCAAGGAGAGAGAGAATCTAGTATTTTCCTACTTAGAATTGTTGTACGTAAACTGAATAACTACAAGATATTCATCCCAATTGGTATAGTGAGGGTTGACAAAGGCACAAAGCATATCCTCCAAGGTGTGCATTTGGTTTGTCCATCAATTTGAGGATGATAGGCCATGGACAAAGTAAGCTTGGTGCCAAGTAGCTTGAAAAGTGCTTGCCATAACTTTATGGTGAATCAAGGATCACAATTGGAGATGAGTACACAAGGCATCCTATGATGCTTGCAAATATTGTCAAAGTAGATCTGAGATAATGTTAGATCATCCACTATATCAAAGGTAAGTGCCAAATAGATTTTTTTACTAAGCTTATCAATAAACACTCCAATTTTTGTGTGACCTTGCTTTGTCTTGGGCAAGGATGTAATGAGATATAAGCTCATATGTTCACATTGAGTAGATGAGATGGGGTGGTTCAAGGAGTCTGCTTGGTTTTTGGTTATTAGCCTTGTTGCATTGGCAACTTTCACAAGATTGGACAAACTCTTGGATCTCTCATGCCATGTTGGGCCACCACCATTGGTATTGTAGGGTACCAAAGGCCTTGTCCACACCCATGTTACTAGTAATTTGTAAGTCATGGGCTTCTTGAAGGTGCACAACTCATAGATCATCCTTGGCTAGAACATAGATCCAATTCTCATAAAATAGAAGGCTTTCCTTGAAGAAGAAGGTGTTGTATTCCTTATCATTTGTTGCAAGACAACCTTGTATCATGTGAAAGCGGTCCTAAACTTGACTTGGACTTTTGAGTCAATTCATACTATTGTAATTGCCGTAGTGATGAGAAGAAGGGTCTTCAAATCAGGTCATCATGATAGGGCATTGGGGATGATTGATACCCAACCTACTAGGTTTGTATTCAAGTTTGATGTCAAATTATTGTAGTTTTTTTCCATTGATGATGTCAACTCTACATGTGCTCTAAATATAAGGTCTACAACAAGGGTTTATGATTGGTTCACATGATCATTTGTTTACCCAAGAGATAATGCTCCATACCTTGGTGTTTATGTACCATTGCTAATTATTCTTGATCTCAAGTAGAGTAATTCCTTTTGTGGTGTTTAATAAACAAGAAACAAAGGCAGTGGGATGTAACTTATCTAAAATTCTTACTACAACACAATTCCAATGGTAAAGTTAGAAGTATCAAAATCAACCATATAAAATAATTGAGGATCATATGGTTGAAGAAAATTTCTTGAAGATACCTTATATTTTAGCTTCTAGAATGCTTCTTTGTCCTTGGTGGTCCATTAAAAGCTTGAGTTCTTCCCCAAAAGATTGATCAATGGTGTGACCACATAAGTATAGTAATGGATGAACCATCAATAAAAACATATCAATCTATTAAATGCCCACACTTTTGTGGTATCTTTTAGAGTAGATCAAAAATTAATGGCATTGATTTTCTCTTCTTCCATTTTGATTCCTTTTTATGAGACCTTATGACCCAAGAAGGTAACTTCCTTCTGCCAAAAGACACACATTGACTTTTTGCAATAAAACTTTTATTGACGTAGTTGTCTTAGAACTTCTTGCACATGATTTCTATGTTCTATCTCCATCTTGCTATATACTAAATACCATCCAAGAACACCATTTTTTATTGATCCAATAGCTCATCCAACACCCAATGCATTTGATCTATTGGAGTATTAGTGAGCCCAAAAAGTAGAACTCTCCATTCAAAATGCCCATATATTATACAAAAGGTAGTTTTTTGCATATTCTCTTTATCAATAGGAATTTGCCAATAGTTGCTTTGGAGATCTAACTTGGAAAAGTATCATGCTTCACTCAATTGATCTAGCAAGTCATCAATTTAAGGCAAAAGATAAGTATTCTTCAATTTTTGTTTATTGAAGCTATCGTAATCCACACAAAGGAAAATTACTCCAAGCTTCTTTGGGATAAATAGTTCCGGTGCTCCTCAAAGAGATGTACTATGTCATATAAAATATTTCTTTAACAAATCTATCAATGTTATTTGAAGCTTTTCCAACTCCTTTGGTGAGAGCCAATAGATTGGTCTACTCATTGAAGTACTTCTTGACAATAACTCAAATTTGAAAGGCATGCCACAAAGGTAAACCCTTTTGGCAGATTATCCAAAAACACATTTCCAAACTCTTGAACTATCTGATCAACCACTACTTGATGAGAAATTTGGACCTCATCATATTCTCCATGCACAAGTGGTTTGATCTACAGTACAAAAATATGAATTTTTTCCTCTAAAGCTTACTCTATGGTTGCTTTACTAATAAAATTTTGATCTTGAGATTGACTATACTTAGATGTCTTACTCAAAGTTGCCAAACAACTTAACCAATAGTTGTTGATGTTGTATTTGAATTTATCATCGGTCCAATCAAATAAAACCTTATGATATTCAAGCCAAGGCAAACCTAAAATGATATCATAGTGTAGAGGTGGTTGTAAAAGACTAAAATTGAGGAGAGAAATAATAGCAAAGAAGAGCAAAGTGAGAGATCACATTGCAATACTTGAATGAGTGGAACTCCAAATGCCTAACATGAGATTGGGCTTTGGTATTTATAAGGAGTATACAAGGCTCTTGAGAAGCTTCTCAAGAATTTTTTTAAGTCTTCTTCTTGGAGTGCAAGCAAATTAATCGAGAAGCTTCTTTTGAGAAGTTGTTTACTTGGTGTGCAAGCTAAGCTAGTTAGAAGCTTCTCAAAAAGGTTTCTCCTTAGATCAACACTTGGCATGCACACTATCCAATACTTGGAAAATACCAAGTAGCTTCCTAGATATTTTTAGAATATTCTAGGCTAATTTGGCTTATTTGGTACTTTGTTAGCCTTGACTAACTTGTTCGTAAAATTCATATAATTATAGTGCCACTACAAACCTCATACTCCATGTAACAATATGGAGTTTAAAAACAAACTTAGTAGAGCTAACAAAGTAGCAATTATGGCAAATTAGTCTAGAATATTCCAAAAGTATCTAGGAAGCTTCCCAGCTAGTTTAGCTTGCACTCCAAGTAGATAGTTTCTAGAAGGAATTTTGTAGAAGCTTCCAACTAGCTTAACTTGCACGCCCCGTAAACAACTTATAGAAGAAAGCTTCTTGAGAAGCTTCCCAATTAACTTGGCTTGCACTCTTGAGAAGCTTCTCAAGAGCCTTGATCCTTATAAATACAAGAGCCAAAACTCATGCTAGGTATTCAGAGTTTTCCTTCATTCAAATTTCCCAATGTGAGGTCTCGGTCTTTTATACTCCAACTTCTCTTTTCCAATCTTGAATATAATAGTAAATGAGATATGGAATGTAAAAATCTTTTTACCATCTGCCATCATCAATCTACTTCTAATTCCTTTATTAATTACATGTACATGCAATTCTCTAAACTTCTAGAATCAACTAAAATCTTCTAATTATAATTAAATATCATACCTTGCAAATGAAGCAAATTTGCATAAGTCAAGCCTTTAATCCCATTGGAATTAATCAAGTTCTTAATAGATGACTTGAAATCTCCTATTGGGATTCTTTATTTCATTGATCATCATGCTCCATGAACTCCATTAGGATGATTTGTCAAGGTCATCCATTCTTGAATGTACATTCAACAATAAGATGTCCAATTTGTTGACAATAAAAACAACCATCATTTTGTTATAGTCTTTCCTTATATGAAATGCCAAGTGGTTTCCAAGGGACGGATCAATTTCCATTAGTGCCGGCTCCTCTACTCATTTGTTGTGTGTTGGTAGGTTATGTAGAGGTTGAGGTCAAGATCACGTTATTGCAACCAAGGAATCAAAGTGCTCAATCAACTACATGGCTTCCTCTAAGTGTTTGAGCTCCTACATGGTCACTTCTAATTTGATACGTGACTTCAAGCACCTCACAAATTGATCCAAAGCTTCACTTTCTAGTATATCTAGAATTTACCTGATGGTGTTTAGGAATTGAGTGATGTTACTTCTTACAAAACTAATCTGCTTTATTTCTACTGATCTATATAGTGCGGCTCATGTAACATTTATAGCTTAGAGCTCCCAATTATTATACTTTTGAATTCTTCTCATGTCAAGATTGGTATAATAAACTGCCATTTAACTTGCTCCACTCAGAATTCCCACCATAGTTTGCCACTCCATCCAATTGGTTTGAACCAAGAGAATCTATCTCCATTTATTTTGAAGATTTGTGACTTCAAAGTAACATCTAAAATCAAACAAAAAATTCTCCACTATGCACAAGAGATTCTTACCTTCAAATACCTTGGGCTTTGGAATTTAGATTTTCTTTTTCTCCTTCTTGAAAGGGTGCTCTCTCTACATGCTCTTGTGTTGATGGTCTCTTTCTTGTAGCAATTGAGTAAGATGTTTAATTTGTTGATGCATAGCAATGATAAATTTGAGTATCGCCACCATGGCTACTACTCTATCAAACTACCTATAGCTATCTAAGTTAATATGTATATGGAATACATAAACTATTTTTTTGTAAGTTACAATTGGAAGCATCAAGGGTTCATCAAACAAAATGATCACATTTAGAAAATTTTACCCAAAGCGTGAGATGATGAATTATGTGAAATGGTGCTTGGATAGTATATGGATACAAAAAATTCAATGGTTTGGAGGAAGTGGATTTTCCATTCTATAAATCCAGTTTAGTTCATTCTTACTATGATACCAATATAAAAGACGAAGGAGAGAAATAGAAGAATGTAAGATCAAAGTGAAAGATCACATTGAGATTCTTGAATGAGAAAATCTAATTTTTAGCATGAGCTTGGCCTTTGGTATTTATAGAGAACATACAAGATTCTTGAAAATTTTCTTAGGATATTTTCTAAAAGTTTCTTTCTTAGAGTGAAAGCTTAGTTAACATAGAAGCTTCCTTTGAGAAGCCATATACTTGGCATGCAAGCTAAGTTAGTAGAGAAACTTCCCAAGAAGTTTCTTTTGAGAAACCATCTACTTGGCATGCAAGTTAAGCTAGTTAGGAAGCTTCCCAAAAAGCTTCCTCTTAGAAATTATCACTTGGTGTACACGTTACCTGATACTTGGAAGGTACCAATAAACTTTCTAGATGTTTATAGAATATTTTTATAATTCTTGGCTAATTTGGCCTATTTGCTACTTCATTAGTCTCAACTAACTCATATGTAACATCCATATTGTTATAAAACTAGTGGCTAGTGGTGAGAGTGGCCTATTTTGGTTACACCTTTGTTCTACTTGGGATGCAACTAGAAGACATATGGAGCTCACACCCAAAGTAGAAGGAGTTTTTCACATTGAGGTTGGAGACTCTAGTGGTTGGGGCCATGACATTATTGCTCCTAAGGGCCTAGTGTAGTGAGTGTATATTCCACTCTTACAAAAGTTACAAAGGATACTTGGGAGCTAGACGTTGGACCCAAGCTTATAAGAGGAGAAAGATGGAGAGTTTGAAGGTTTTTGAGGAGCTACACGAGTTATTTTGCCTTTAGTATGAAGAACTGGGATGCTCTAAAAGGACCTAGTATTTGGATTGAGCTGACTAGTGATATATTAGCTTTTTGACGTCCCTACAAATCTAGTGACATAGAGAGAGCATTAGTTCAGAGTTGGAGTAGATACCTTTTTGATATTGGTTTGGTGGAGATTTCACATGGAGAGTATGTTTCAGTTACAATGATACCAACCAAGAAGGATATGCATGGCAACTACACAAATAGGTGGATGTGTAGAGATTAAAATCCTATCAATCAATAGACTAGGGCTAATTGGTATGCCATGCATACACTAGAGGAGATCATGATACAATTGGACATGCAAAGGTCTTTAGTATTTTGGATCTTTGAGCAAGATATCATAAGTTGCCAATCAAGGAGGAGTACAAGTCCAAGATAACATTGAGCTATTGATCCTCATGGTTAGGACGTATTATATCAATAGAGGTTATTACCATTTGGGTTAAAGAATGCTTCTTTTGAGCTCAAAAGGATCATAAACAAGATCCTAAAAAGATTAGTTTTTCCTTGAAGCTATATTGATGAAATTTTGGTCTATAGCATTATTATGGAAGAGCTTGAGAGAAATTTGTTGGAGGTGTTTGAGAGATTGAGATCTCATGGATTCAAATTTCATCTTGGAAAGTGTGGATTCTTCCACAAGTAGGTTGAGTATTTGGATCATACTATCTACATAGGAGAACTTAGTGTTCAATATACAAAGGTGGAGACTATTACATGTATTCATTGGCCTATGGATGTGAATATCCTTGGGTTGGTGAACTTCTATCATTGATATGTTAGAGGATTTAGTATCATTGCCAAGGCATTTGACAAAGTTGATTAAGTTTACATAGGAGTGGTACTAGGGAGATGAGCAAGAGAAAATTTTATTTATCTCAAGGAGAGGTTGACACCTACCTCTATTCTTAGGAGATTGATCAATAGATGACCATTCCAAATTCATATTGAATGGAGTACACTATAGATTGGAGCAAAGCTCACCAAACAAGATGATGAGGAGAAGGAATTTGTGGTGGCCTATGCAAGTTGCCAACAATTAAACAAAGGCAAAGTATAGTTCATACGAGAGATGTCACGCCATTTGTAGTGTCACATCTAGATTGCTCAGACATTGGAGTTGCAATCATAGTAGTTAGAGTTATTTTAGTAGTTTCTCAGAGACTTCTTTCCAACGGTCAGATTTTGTGTTTGGGATACTGACTTCATGGTGGAGCCCACCATCACTTTGCATCGTCAAATGTGCCATCAGCAAAACCGTTAGGTTTCAGACCTAGCTCGAGTCCAAGGGGTATACTTTCAAAGTATGCAACTCTAGAGAGCTCACTTCTTTGATGTTGAGCCTTCGAGTTCTTGGCTATGGTGGACAGAGGCCGGCGAGCGTCACTTGGATTCTCTATGCTGTAGTGGGTGTGACTTGATTGTAATTAGTGCCTAATTGTTGGCAGTTTATAAAGTGACAGATCAAGTACTGATCTGAATTGAGTTGAGTTGAGAGTGGTAAACAATCTGATTACATCAAAGAAGTGAAGTCAAAGGGAAATTAGGTGCATGAACTTTGAGTGTTGGTGGTAACTCCAAGCTTGGTGGATAGTTGGTAGCTCGATTCAAGTTTAGTTTTTCCCCAATGTGTAGAAGCTTGTTCAATTGATGCACATTTGGCAGTAAGATAGACGGTGTGCGAAAGCGCTGGCTAATTTTTGAGCAAAGAAGGAGCAAATCTCAAGCAGTGGTTGTGATTTTGAGCTCAAGAGGTAAAAGCAGTACAAATTTGTTGCAAGTTGGGCTCAGAAAGTGAAATTGAAGGTGGAGTTGGGAAGCTATTATTATGAATTTGTGATTTGGAGAAACAAATGTTTTCAATTTGGCTCCAGTGAAGAGTTAGTGGTGGATTTGGTGGTCAGCCAAATTTAGGGTTTATGTCAAATTTTAGTTGGATTTTACGTCAGATTTTGGCCAGATTTGGAGGAGGTTTGCTAGTTGGCCAGATTTGGAGGACTTTTGCAACTTTGGAGGAATTTCAAAGTGGCAAGAAGAAAGGCCTCATTTGGCGTTTAGAGGCTTTGAGGCATAGGGCTATGAGCTATGAGAGGCTACAAAGGGTTAGAAGGGCCAACAAGCCAACTTGTTGGCGTGAGGCTAGCTAGTTTAGAGTAGATCTTAGTCATTGGTTGGCAAAATCTGCCTTTCTTGCTAGATTGTGTGCAACAAGGTTTGACCCTAGATCTCTTGTTCCTAGACTGGTGCCCTAGCCAACTGGTCCACCCTCACTTGTTGTCCTAGTGATTGTGCAACTGTTATCTACATACTTGTAGCTTTGGCTAGGAGAGGCAGTTTAATCCCAGTCTTGGTGATCCTGGTAGCTTAAGACTTAGATATAAACTTCTCTTATGTCAAATGATGGCAGAGTCAGTCCCGTGTTGTTTTATGAGATGGAGGGTTTTTGTTTAGATTTCTTGTGATTGGACCCCCTCCATTCTTTGTTTCTTGTTTGTGCACCACATTTGTGTGATGTGCCCTGACTTTTGAGCGTTGGTGCTCTGGTGTGCTCTCAATAGTGAGGTTGGAGTGATGAACAGTCAGACTAGCTTTGTTTCTCTTTGGTAAGGCAGGAAGTGATGACTTGTAGATCATGAGAGTGCATGTTATGATAGTAGGTTACAAGTTGCACTTTCCCTTAGTGTAGTTATCTCGGTTAAAGTTACATTAGTGGGTGGTGCTCAATTGATATTGGCACTTGGTGGTGTTGGCATGTGGTGGTGTTGGCACTTGGTGGGGTACTTGTGGTTACGACTTGCAGTTGTAGTTGGTGGTTCTAGTTTGTTGTTGCGGTTACTTTGTCACGACGGAGTTCTTTGGGGTTTCTAGAGGAGATAGCCCTATAGTATGTAGTGGGTTTACTTGGAGTGGCACTCGATATCAGTTGTATCTCAAGTCCCAATGAGGGAGGAGATTGACTTTGAGTTGGAGTTTGACACAAGAGCTGATTCAATTGAGAGTGCACTTGGTGTATCTGCACTGTTGTTGTGGGACATGGACAAGATTTATGGGGCCTGCAAAGGCCCTAGGCTTTACTCTGGTATAGTGGGTACTATTGAGTTGGATGACTTCATCCAAGAGTTTGATAGTTGGTGTGATCTGCAGTAGATGCGGAACCCAACTTTGTTTACACCTTTCATGGCATGGAAGGGGTTGTTTCAGCATCAGGAGAGTCCGCCAATGGATGACTACCATGAGTTTAGGAGAGCTCATTTGGAGGAAATCGAGTTATGGAGATAATATTAGTTTTTGAACTATGTCTCTATCACTTCAGGTTCGGTGGCTACGAGTAGATTGGTTGTACCTATGAGTTCTAGCTTGAGTAGTGTTGGTGGAGCTAGTGGAGGTGAACTAGTTGGAGATAGTGTTACCACGAGTGGAGGTACTGCTACAAGAGGTGGTGTGGTACTTGAGTTTAACCCAATGATAGAGTTCTTCTAGTGTTTGAGGCAAAACTATCAAGGAGTGCGGACTAACAAGCTGAGGAGCTTGCAAGAGTTCTAGTGGAAGTTTGGAGAGAGCCTACACGAGGCATACACTCACATGAGGCGGCTAATCAGT
This sequence comes from Lunularia cruciata, assembly GCA_948567375.1. Lineage (NCBI taxonomy): Eukaryota > Viridiplantae > Streptophyta > Marchantiopsida > Lunulariales > Lunulariaceae > Lunularia > Lunularia cruciata. The sequence continues at coordinate 2,610,825 of OX419756.1, read as the reverse complement.
TTCACTCAGGGAGTTACTAAGGCCCAGGCAGTCCAGTTTTGGTATGGGATACTAGACATGGAGTTGCAACATAGAGTTCGTGATGCTACGTTGTTACATGCTACTTTGCCTACTTTGGTAGTGGTCTTTGGTTTGACTGAGCGTATTGAGCTCAACATGGTAGAGGAGAGGGTGATGACATCTGGATTTGGTAGGGAGACCTCATCTACGGCTATGACTTCTTCTAGAGTGTAGCAGAGTGCACCATGCCTAGTTGGTTTTCAATGACAGTGTGGACAGCCTAGGTCCTATGGAGCAAGTGGAAGGCCTAGTGGAGTTAGACCCTTACCTTCATTTTTGGGTCAACATCAGCCAGTGAGTGGTAGTGTTGCTTGTTGGACTCGTGGTGGACCTCACCATAGGAGAGAGTGTACTCAGGGCAGCGGACTTGATACCTCTAGTGCATCACAATCAGCATAGAGGCAGTGTGAGCATTGCCACAGATTTGGTCACACTAGTGACCGGTGTTTTGACCTACACCCAAAGTTACGGAGTGGTAGAGCTGCTATGGCAGGTAGTAGAGGAGCTCCAGTTCATGGAGGACGAGGTGGTAGAGGTGGTGGTAGAGGATCTACACCTAGTAGGAGTGCATTACCTGCCCTTACTTTTGATACAACTATGGCTACTTGGATTGAGTAGTTGGAGTAGAGATTGGCTAATATGGCTATTGCTCAAAGGAGATCAGATTTGGGTGTTGAGGCTTCCACATCATATGCTGGTGACAGAGATGCTTTGGATTTCATGTGCGGAGCAGCATAGGTAGATGCATCTGCAGCAGTGACTAGGAGTGCAGTACGTGCTCCAGAGCCTAGAGGAGCATCAGTGGAGTTGGACCCAAAGAGAGGAGAGGTTGGGAGACAAGTCAGACTTCTCCAGTCTTTCACGCTATTTGAGGCATTGCAAACAACATCCATAGTTCCTAGACATCCCAATGTAGGTATGGTAGGTGGTGATGGAGTGCACGATGGACTACCTACTAGTCAACCACTTACTACTACATAGACTGAGTCTAGCATGATGTTGGGAGCGGCTCAGCTGATTATTGTAATACCAAGAGCTAGCCATATGATATAGATGTGAAATTTGGTTTGGCAACATCTAGAATGATGTTATACATGATGGTCAAAATAGATCAAATAGAAGTATCACCAAAAGAGTACTTCTACTAATAGAGCAGAAACCAAAATAGACTTGAGAACCTTACAACCAATAGCTAGACATATGATTTAAAGGTGAGAATTGGTTTGGTAATATCTAGAAGGATGATGGACTAAACAGATCAGAAAGAGGCATCACCAAAAGGGGACTTCTACTAATAGAGTAGGAACCAAAATATGCCTGAAATTTTTGAAGACAATTTTGGAGGCCTTAACGGATGAATTAGGCCTCAAAAATGTGTAGGTTCTAGCCAATGATGGGAAGGCTGGCTTTCCCTCCCTCTTGGTTTGTCTTGTTGAGAGCTTTCCAATGTTACCTTACTCATGTGATTCCGAGACTCATATAGGAAGATTCCCTAAAAGATTCCCATTGGTCAAAGCTTGTTTGACCAACCAGATAAGACCTAGACCAACATGTCACCCATCCAAGTAAGTAATCCAAGGGTGGAGCTTGCTTACATGTCACCTATTAGTATGCCTAATCCTATGGTGGAGCTTCCTTGGAGGAGATCCTCTTTGTCTATATAATAAAGAGAAAGTGCTCCTTTGGGGCATCAAATGTTGAGTGTGTAATCTGTGTTTTCTCTCTTCTCTTGTCCTCGGAGTATTACAATTATGCGGCATCTTTTTTTTTAGCCAATGATATGTTTACGTTGGGAGTTGACCCAACCCTAGTGTTTTGGTTGGTTGCCATGCTTTGTGAGAGTAGGGATGATGCGGTTCTTACTACTAGAGCAGAAGTGGTTGGTAGTGGAGTTGACTTGGTTGAGGAGCATGGGATCCGTTCAGCGACCAGTGGTTTATGGCAGGCAGTAGCGGCTAGACTGGAGGAGTTGCCAGCTAGACCGGCCTTTGAGAGAGCATGGTTCACACTTGGTGTTATCCTATTGGATAACTAGAGGGGGATTTTCCATTTGGCGGGACCTTCAGGGAAGGTCTATACACCATAGAGAGTCTTGTTAGACTCTGGTGCGCAGCCCCTTATGTTGGGGAAGGCTACAGTTGTCGGTGTGGAGTTATGAAAGACCAATGCGCAGAGGTGTCCATTTTTGATCCAGACATCCTTGAGTGGTGGTTCGACATAGTACATCACACGTGGGGAGCTTGTTGTCCAGGTTCAGCTTGGTCATCCAATTGATAGCTCGGTGGTGAGAGCTCAGGCTATTGCGACAATAGCTGAGTCATATGATGTGCTAGTTGGAGGAGCAGTGTTATACCCCATGGGTTTCAACATTGATTATTGGGAGGAGACAACCTCCTATAGACCTGGTTGGCAGGCTAGTGAGGGACGGGTATGTCGCCTACTAGTACACTTCAGTAGTGGTAGTTTTGGCTCACTATAGTCCGGGACCATGGTCGCATTAGTTTTAGCTTCTAATGGTGCAATTACTTGGCCTGGTGATTTGTTGGAGGGGAATGCCCATGTAGAGGATACTCCAGTACCATAGGAGATCACTTGGATTTGGAGTACAAGTGGGATTGTTCTATCCACCTTGGATGTTCCATTGTGGAGTTCAGAGGAGACATTGCAGTAGCATGCAAATCGATTGGTACAGTAGGCTTGGAGTGGAGCCTTTGTACCATCAGGAGATGAGTGTGAGGATGAGCCTCCAGATTCAATTGCTTTAACACCTCTTGATACCACTCTCATTGCTTGGCAGTATCCATTAGAGGGGATATGTCTATTGGAGTTGTTCAATGGGATTAGCACCGGACTAGCTACAATATTACAAGCGGGTATACGAGTACAATGGTACTTGTATGTAGAGAGAGATGAGACTACTAGGTGAGTCTCTCTACATCATGTGACACACTTGGCTTATCGATATCCAGGGTTATTACCGATGTCAACAGTCAGAGGTTACCAGAAGGCCCTACTAGCAAACATTTCCTTACTGGGGGCGCATGATCTAGAGAGACATGAGCCTATTCACTTGGTGATTTTTGGATGGCTATGTCACGGACATACACGTGCTGGTAGAGGTTTGGGTCTTTAGCATCCTTATTAAGGTGTGTTTTGGGAGATGTTACCAATACTATGACATCTCCAGGTTCATCAGTCTGTTTCTCCAACTTACCTTTTGGAGAATGTGCCTTTGATGGGTGATTCTCACACCAAGGTGGTGGCGAGTACACATTAGGTCCATTCTTGGATCGGAACTACTATATTGTTAGATGCAGCCAAAGTGGGATCATGGGCTCATCGTCTTTGTCTCTGGTGGACGAACCTCGTATCTAGAGAGGTTTTATAGCGTGCTTATGATGGGATTCAACAACTTGACTACATCCTTGTTGATGATATCTTGGATGTTGGGCATCAGTCTTAGATAGTGGTAGTGATTGATAGGTCACCTATGGTAGTAGTGAACCTAATCGGACAGCCTAGAGCCACATTTCCCACACTCATGAGTTTCCTAGGCTCTCATGCTTTTTGAGAGGGAGGACCTGGACTTGTTTGGGACTCATAGTTACAATAGTGGGTGGAGCCCAACACTGATGAGAGAGAGTGGGTGATGGGTTTTCACATTGGTATTATTGTTGTTCCAACAGTGTCAAAGGCATCCAAGTGTCAGGTGTTAGGTCAGGCTATGGACCTGAACTTTTTGACCTGGATTGTGAGCCTTGGCTTGGTAGAGTAGCGTAGGATGCGCTTGATAGGCATCACCACTCGGACACTTGTGAGCCTTGTGCCTATCGAGATGATTTAGGCACATGCTGGGGGTGATGGACCGAGTGGACATGTTATTCTTGGGACACATCTAGTAGCTACTAGGGAGAGTGGTCTACTTGAGGTCCATCTAGGTGAGCATGGGCTACTTGGATTACACCCTTGGTCCACATCGGATGCAACTAGACAACGTGTGGAGCTTGCAGTCAGAGTGGAGGGAGTTTTCCACACAGAGGTTGGGACCTCTAGTGGTCAGAGGCATAACACTATTGCTCCCGAGGGCCCAGTGTAGTAGCTAGTCAATATGTCTTCCACTTCTACAACAGTTACAAAGGATGCTTGGGAGCCAAATCTTGGACCCAAGCTTATTGGAGAGGAAAGACGTAGGGTTTGGAGGTTCTTGAGGAGCCACACAAGTTGTTTTTCTTTCAGTATGAATGATTTGGGTGCTCTAAAGGGACCTAGTATACAGATTGAGCTGACTTGCAATACACCAGTTTTCCGATGTCCTTAAGAATATAGTGAGATGGAGAGGACATTGATTCAGAGCCGGAGTAATGATCTTTTTGAGGCTGGTTTGGTGGAGATTTCACATGGAGAGTATGCATCAATGACAGTGATGCCAGCCAAGAAGGATATGCATGGCAACTACATAGATAGGCGGATGTGTGGAGATTACCGTCCTATCAACCAACATACTAGAGCTGATTGGTATGCCATGCCTACATTGGAGGAGATTTTTGATGCGATTGGGCATGCAAAGGTCTTCAGTACTTTGGATCTTTGAGCGGGATATCATCAATTGCCAATCAAAGAGGAGGATAAGTCCAAGACAACATTTTGGGCTATTGATCCTCATGGCAAGGATGTGTTATATCAATGGAGGTTCTTACCATTTGAGTTAAAGAACACTCTTGCTGAGTTCCAGAGGGTCATGGATAGGATCCTAGCTGGATTAGATTTTGCTCAGTGCTATATTGATGATATTTTGGTCTATAGCACTACTGTGGAGGAGCATGAGAGACAATTGTTGGAGGTGTTTGAGAGGTTGAGATCTCATGGACTCAAATTACATCATGGGAAGTGTAGGTTCTTCCATGAGCAGGTTGAGTATTTGGGTCACACTATCTATCCCGAAGGACTTGGTGTTCAGCAGACCAAGGTGGAGGCTATTGCACATATTCCTCGGCCTACGGATTTGAGCAGAGTGCGAACATTCCTTGGGTTGGCAAACTTTTATTGCTGCTATGTTAGAGGATTTAGTGCCATTGCCAAGGCCTTGACAAAGCTGACCAAGCTTACACAAGAGTGGTGTTGGAGAGATGAGCAGGAGAGAGATTTTGTGGAGCTCAAGGAGAGGTTGACATCTGCTCCTATTTTGAGGAGACTGATTAGAGGATGACCATTTTAGGTTCATACTGATTGGAGTATGTTGGGACTTGGAGCGGTTCTCACCCAACATGATGATGACGGGAAGGAGTTTGTGGTGGCCTATGCTAGTCGCTCCAACAATTCAGCGGAGGTGAAGTATAGTTCATATGAGGGAGTTCACTTGGCAGCAGTTTGGGCAGTAGCACATTTCCGATGTTACCTATTTGGTAACACCTTCACTCTCATCACTGATCATCAGCCGTTGAAGTGGTTGATGGAGTCCGACAAGCTTTCAAGGAAGCTTGCACGATGGGCTTTGATTTTACAGGAGTATGATTTCATGGTTGTTCAGAGACCTGGAGTGGTAAACCATGATGTAGATGGGTTGAGTAGAAACCCATGTCCCAACCAGCAGGATCAGACCGGAGCATGTTGGCATGGTGAGACAAATGAGGAGATGGTGCCAAGTTGGCATGCATATGCCTTTTTATGTATATTTTCTAAGGCTTTGGTGGTATCTCTCTCAGCCCATATAGGAGGAGTTATTGAGGTCACATATCCAAAGAGTGAAGATATTGGTACAATTCAGCGAGACATTCATGATGATGTCTTAGTGATGGACTATCTTTGCATTGGTGTTGTGGGTGGCATAGTTGGAGCCAAGGAGAGAGTCTGTGTCCTTCAGCGAGCCAGATGGTTCAGATTGGAGGGTAGACACCGTTTGCGTGTATGGGAGGATGGTAGAGTACGAGTGGTACCACTTCCATCTCAAAGACTACAATTGGTTTGTCATGCTCATGAGGAGCTAGGACGTTTGGAGTCAAGCGTACATATAGCTTACTCCAAAGTCATTATTGGTGGCGCGATGTGCAGACCGAGGTACAGTACTTTGTTGCTTGATGTGTGGTTTGTGACCAAGTTAGAACATCATTCAATGCTCCTATGCCACAATTACACCCATTACCTATCATGGGATTGGATTACCGTTGGAGTTTGGACTTTGCTGGACCTTTACCGTTGACTGTGAGACATCATCGCTATGTTTTGGTGATGGTGGAGCACTTCTCCAAGTGAATTGAGTTGGTGGTACTTCCTAACAAGTCTAGTGAAGGGACAACTTACTTGTTCCTAGATCAAGTTTTTAGTCATTTTGGTGCACCAATTGAGGTTTTGACTGATCAAGGTACAGAGTTCTTGGAAGAGTTTCAGGTATTGTGTGACAAGGCTTTAATTGATCATCATACTACATCCCAAGATCACTCTGAGGCAGATGGCTTAGCAGAGAGAATGGTTTAGACAATGAAGAGAAGATTGCAAAAGTATAGTTTGCAGAGAGGCCACTTGGGAGATTGGGATCTCCAATTACCTTGGTTGGCCATGGGCTATCGGTTCAGCTGGCAAGCTTCCTTAGCATCCTCCTCTCCTTACTTCCTACTCTATGGATGAGATCCAGATTTACGTGCCACCATTTGTCGAGATGCTATTGTAGTTTTGGACTTGGATGATCCAGACGTATGGATGAGCGCATGTTCTCAACGGGCAGAGATCTTTTGGAGAGTGATGCCAATGGCCTTTGAGAACTTGGCGATTGCTCAACAAAGAAATACTTTACGCTATGCTACCGTTTGAGGAGGAGGTTATAGACCTTCAATCCATCATTTCATCTTGGACTATGTATATCTACATCAGATAGCACCGACGACACTTGATGTTTCTATAGGCCACACTATCTTGAGAGCGCGTGAGGTTTTGCCATCTGGAGTCCTTGTGTTGGAAGGACATGTTGGTGTTGTTTGGAAGGATCATGTGCGCAATTGTGCACCATGCCACCTCCCAAACATTGATGGTACTATGGACCTAAGCTTGGCACTAGTATGTGTAGGCTTGAGGTGTATGTTATGTGGCTCTTCTAGTGGAGCTACTACTATGTTAGTGTGTGATAGTTGTTCGAGAGGATGGCATATGGCATGTATGACTCCTCCCCTCATGGTGGTTCCTCAGGGACAGTGGTTATGTCCTAGATATACTTGACTTATAGCTAGTTCATTCTTTATATGGTATAGATTGCACATAGGCGACTAACAATGGGGCTCCATAGCACCCGGCCTCCTGATCTTTGCCCATCATAAGGTATACCATATATTTAGAGTAGATGGCTATTTGGAGTTAGAGGGACCTAACCGCTAGCTAGGGGGGCGATTGTGGCACTTTAGAGTCTATGTATGACTTATGTGTGAGTTGTGCTTCTATAGTGTATGATGTTGATAATGATGTATGTTGTGTAGTGATGTATATATGCACGATAGCTGTCACGACATTTGTAGTGTCACATCTAGATTGCTCGGACATTGGAGTTTCAATGATATTAGTTAGAGTTATTTCAGTAGTTTCTCAAAGACTACTTTCCGATGATCAGATTTTGTGTTTGTGGTACTGATTTCACGGTGTGGCCCACCATCACTTTGCACCATTTGCACCATCAAATGTGCCATTAATGGGACCGTTAGGGTTCAGACCTAGCTCAAGTCTAGGGGGTATAATTTTGCAGTGCAGCTCCAGAGAGCTCACTTCTCTGATGTTGAGCCTTTGAGTTCCTAGCTATGGTGGACAGAGGCCGGCGAGCATCACTTGGATTCTCTATGCTGGAGTGGGTGTGGCTTGATTGTAAAAAGTGCCCAATTGTTGGCAGTTTATAGAGTGACAGATCAAGTACTGATCTGAGTTGAGTTGAGTTGAGAGTGGTAAACAATCTGATTATTGTTGCACTTTAGAGTCTATGTATGACTTATGTGTGAGTTGTGCTTCTATAGTGTATGATGTTGACAATGATGTGTGTTGTGTAGCGATGTATATATGTACAACAAAGAGAGTGCTTGGTAGTAGTATGGGCAGTAGATTATTTCCGATGCTACTTATTTCGTAACCCATTCACTCTCATTACTAATTTTCAACCACTAAAGTGGTTAATGGAGTCTAACAACCTTTAAAGGAAGCTTGCACAATGGATTCTGATCTTATAGGAGTATGATTTCATGGTTTTTCATAGACCTAGAGTAGTGAACCATGATGTAGATGGTTTGAGTAAAAACCCATGTCTTAGACAATAGGGTCAAACTGAAGCATCTTGGCATGGTAAGAAAGATGAGGAGATGGTGCTTGGTTGGCATGCATCTACCTTTCTATGTATATTTTTTGAAGCCTTTGTAGTATTTCTCTCAACACATATAGGAGAAATCATTGAGAAATTATTGAGGTCATAGATCTAGAGGTAGAGATATTGGTACAAATCAATGAGACATTCATGATGATATCTTAGTCATATATTATCTTCACATTGGTGTTGTGGGTGGCATAGTTTGTGCAAGGAGATAGATTTTGTTCTTGAGCAAGCCAAGTAGTTTAGATTAGAAGGCAAACAACTTCTTTGTATATGGAAGGATGATAGAGTGCAAGTAGTACCACTTCCACCTTAGAGACCACAATTTGTATGTCATGCTCATGAGGAGCTAGGACATTTTGGAGTAAAATATACATATATTTTACTCTAGAGCCATTGTTAGTGGTATGGTATGTAACCAATGTGTAAAAATTTGTTGCCAAATGTGTGGTTTGTGATCAAGTAAGAATATCATTTATAATCCTATGCCACAATTACACCCATTACCTATCATGGGATTGGATTACCATTGGAGTTTGAACTTTATTGGACTTTTATCATTGATTGTGAGACATCATTGTTATGTTTGGTTATGACAGATCACTTCTCCAAGTAGATTAAGTTGGTAGCACTTCTTGACAAGTCTAGTGAAGGGATGAGTTACTCATTCTTGGATTGGGTTCTTAGTCATTTGGTACACCAACTAAGGTTGTGATTGATCAGGATATAGAGTTCCTGGAGGAGTTTCAGGTCTTATTTGACAAGGCCTTGATTGATCATCATATTAACTCTCAAGATCACCCTAAGGCAAATGGTTTAGCAAAGAAAGTGGTTCAAATGGTGAAGAGAGGATTGCATTACTATGGCTTGTAGAGAGGCCACCTAGGAAATTGGGATCTCCAATTACCTTGCTTTGTCATGGGCTCTTGATTCAGCCATCAAGCCTCTTTAGCATCCTTCTCTCCATACTTTCCACTCTATGGATGAGATCTAGATTTACCTACAACCATTCTTTGTGATGGTACTATAGTTTTGGACTTGGATGATCAAGATGTATGGGTGAGTGGATATTCTCAATAGGTAAAGATCTTTCAAAGAATGATGCCAATGGCTTTTGAGAATTTAGCAATTTTTCAACATAGGGATAGCTTACACTATGGTACTATTTGAGGAAGAGGTTATAGACCCTTTATTTGTCAATTTAATCCAAGTGATTATGTATATCTACAACAAACTACACCAACAACACTTGATGTTATTATAGGCCACATTGTCTTGAGAGTGCATGAAGTTTTTTCTTCTAGAGTCCTCATGTTGGAATGATGTGATAGTGTTGTTTGGATGGATCATGTGCATAATTGTGTTTCCCAAACATTGATTGCACTATGGACCCAAGCTTTGCACTTGTACATGTAGGCTTGTGGTGTATGTTATGTGACTCTTCTAGTGGAGCTACTTCTATGTTGGTATGTGATAGCTGTTCAAGAGGATGGCATATGGCATGTGACATGTTTGACTCCTCATGGTGGTTCCTCAAGGATAGTGGTTCTGTCCTAGATGTATTTGACCTATACCTAATTCAATCTTTATGTGGTATAGATTGTAGATAGACAATTAAGAAGGGGGCTTGATAGCCCCTGGCCTCTTAATCTTTGCCCATAGAGCATATCAAATACTTGGAGTAGAGGGCTATCTGGAGTTAGAGGGGTCTAACCTCCAACTAGAGAGATGATTGTGGCACTTTAGAGTACATGAATGACTTACTTGTGAGTTATACTTCTATTTTGTAGTGATGTATGTTATGTATGTACAATAGTTATCTTCTAGCAATGAGTAAAATTTATTAAATAGATTCATGAGGAAACTCATACTTCTATTGTCCATCTCTTTTATAGCCAAGGACGGTAATTTAAGGTTTTTGGTATTGATTTTTTCAGGTATTATTAAAAGCCCTTGTTATAAAATTTAGTCTGGAAGAAATTGGGTTCTAATAAAACGTCAGGTTTTGAAAAAAGAAAGAAAAAGAACAGCACACTACTTCACAGACTGCATATAGTGAGTCAGTGAGGACTAGTCATGACTCATGAATGATGAACTACCCTTCAATGTACTCATGACCCAAGACCGAGACGTTTAGAAAAGAAAAATAGAACAAGACGTTTAAGTGTCAAATGTTAGAAAAAGGTCTGAAGTAGCTTTTCCAATTCTGGTTGTCACGACGGTGAACAAAAGCCAGAACTCAAAAAAATTGGCGGTCAAGATTTTAGCTTGCGACATCAAGTGCAACATCGGAGAGAAATTTCTCCACCATGGGTTTTATTTACATGAAACAGGTTGAGTGAAATCTGCTGAAAAAATGGAAACATACTGTTCGATGGTCAGATTGACTGAAATGGAAAGAGGCACCAAAAATCACTCCTCGGATTAAAACCTCATGAAAAGAAACAAAATTTGGGTTTGGCAGCGAAAAAATCTCCGAATCACTCCTCAGATTAAAATTCAGGGTTTTAATAATACAAATTTAAACCTTATAAACCAAAAAACTAGAAATGTCGAGTTCTTTCCATCCTTGCTTATAGCCAAGTAGAGGTTGCATTTGATATCATTTTCACTTATTTGCAAGAGCAAGAAACCTTCTACTGAACCTCTTTGTTTTAACCAGGTAAAGGTTAATCTGATTTTGACGCATCTGCAACGGCAAGAAATAGTTACAAATGCTATATGACTGAAAAGATCAAATAAGTAGGAATAAATATTTTCATTTTATTCGGAAGAACTGAATTAGAACAAACTAGATAGATTGTTTGATAGGCAAATCGAGAAAGATTTTTAAGACGAAACTGGCTTAGTTATTCAGAAGAGGAAAGTAATACATGCACTCAAGGAGTGTTTGAATTGGCTCATTTTAGAGTACAACTTGTATAAGTTTTCTCGTGTTATTTCATATCATTTCTTAAACTCCTTTCGCTTTTCATATACCATGCTACTCCTTTGTCTAGGGTAGAACTAGACTGGACATGAAAATCAGTTCTGATATTGAATTCCTTCGTGTCACACACTTTTTAACGATATTCACATCTGATCCTGAGAACACCCTTTCAAACAACTTACTGATTTTGGAGAACTTGGTTTCAACCACATTGCGCGGACCCGCAAGAACATACATATATTAGAGTATTAAAAAATTAGCGATATCTGAATTCGAGAGTTTGTCATGACTCCTGTTGGTGTATTTTATTTAGTATTATAAACTGCAACAGTCCTTAAGCTTTCCCCACTTTTTCATCAAGAAATACTTCAGAGACCTTAGCAGCAAACAGTGCTCTTCTCATTTCCTGATCAGCTATGGTAATAGGATCTTGAAAATAGAATCTTGAAATCTGATAAACCATATTACAGAAACATTTTGTTGCAGAAATTACACTTATCCAGCTTTTAGAATTCCCCGGATAAGTGCAATCTAGAGCCCCAAAAACAAGCATTGAACTTATCGACAATGAACTGTACAGCAGGGCCCCACTACAGCACAAATTGACCGTAAACTGTATAAACTCCTATGGTCCCTCGACCATAGGAGAGCAACAACTCTGTCCAAGTTGGGGCCAGCATATGGTGGATTCGATCCAATGATCAAATAACGAAGCTACCATGGCCTACGCCGATGATTGCAGTGTCTGTTGAGTTTCACCACGAAGCTGGTCGACACCAATTGCTGAGCTGCTAGCTTGATCTCGTCCCAAAGTGGACGAAATCTAAGTTCTGGGTTGACAAGTGCAGCTAGTTGTCGACGTGGTACCTGTTGAGATCATTAGAAATTTAATATAGCAACTCAATTGAGCCGAGAGCGAAAGAGAAGAGATAACTTGAAGGCCTGCCAGAAGCATATTCTACCACTAGTACCCTCGAATAGATTTGATAGTTTTGACCCATGTGATAGCCTTCAGATATTATCAGATTGATCAGATACCCATCTAGCTGACGTTGTCTTCGTTGATGATATTGGGAAAAAGCATGCCGTGAACTTCAGGTTTTGAAACGACCTCTAAACTCGCTCAAACGACCTCCTTCTCCACATGCGTTCACTTGCACTGAGAGCCCATCTTCACGTCAAGAATCATCACCTTTACAAGTCCACTCAAACTCATCAGAATCAGAGTCTGATTCTGTTTCTGATTCAAAAGGTATCCTATACCTCACGATCAAACAAGAAACGGATTCATGCAATATGGACGAGCACATATGCACCAAGGTATAGCTTAGCTAGTACCCTATATTTCTTGGACGTGTCAACTAAGTGATCATGATTCTTCGTACTGTGGTGGGACAGGCATTTTTTATTATTATTTTATTCCACATGGGATTAGGCTACCTTTTTGTTTATGCATCTCAGTGTCTAAAGAAGCTACTCTAAGATGTCTTTAAATAGCTATGTTTGTGGGAAGTCTACAATACATCTTTCTGTCGTGAAGAGCAGATCCCAATATAGCAAGAGGCTACTTTTACCATCCCAGATATATATTACCAAAAGGATGTTTCCGCTCGAGTTCCATATATTAAAGGGCATATACTATGTGATAAAAGCGGACTTTTCCTAGCTTAGATGTCAACTGTATTAGTCTCTAAGTTTGAATTAAATATTAATGTATTAAATATTGAGTAAAAATCCCGACCGGCTCAAGATTTTTGGACATTTAATGGAGAATATCGACGTTATTGTACAATATGATAGATATCAAACATCTACAGTGAAGCTTAGCTCTATGGTTGGAACTCCTCGACCGCTTAAAGTGCCATGCGACTTAATTCGCTGACAGAAGTCACCCTATATGATTCGTACTTCGAGTAGGGAATCCATTCAATTTGTGATATCGTCTCAAAACTTTTTTCAATTGCTATGAATGACATCATCAATAATAGAAATCTAAAAATGAGAGTAACAACAGAATTAAAAATTGTTAGAACTTCGACGTGCCTTTTGGTGGAATGGGAAAAATGGTCCGAACGTGAGAACAAAGGCGTTCCGTATTGGTTAACAGCTTCTACACTTATGAGGTGATCGATAAATCTATTCGATTATCTTGACATTTCATTTATTTTAAGCGAAATAGTTTCTTTGCATCATCATTGACTTGTTTTCTCCAGGTGATGTCACTTTGGAATGGGACAATATATTATTCATAGTGGTACGTTTTGGATTCTCTATTTGTATTTGTACTTCCAGTACGTTACAATAATATATTCAAATAAATTCCGGTAAAATATCCAACCGCGCAGGAGTGCACGTGATATCGGAATATTAAACATATTTCAAGTGAAATATCTATTTTAACAAAAGATAAAATAGACGTTTATGAAACCCACCCTTACTTTATGGGTATCTAGTTGCACGTGGTCTCACTAGTGGTATATATTCGAATCTATTTACTAATTGTCATTCTTCGACACATTATATCGGATCAGATAGTGAAATTCTTCAAGTACAAGTTGGAGTTGTATGGAATGACATTGTGTGGTTCTAGACAAAGAGATTTTATGTTATCTTTTGCGATAAATTAAACTAACTCGAGATAAGCATTTCACATTTGACGGTTTGAAATCTGAGGTCTAGCAGTTGATAAGTCAAACTATTCTGATCATTTAAGTTTTCTGCATGTTAATTCTTTATTTCTCTTTGCAGCATAGAGTGACGCAAAGTCTTGGATGACAAATATATTACGTGCAGGAGTAAGAAATTTAACTAATTTATCAATGTAAAATATGTTAACTATATTAACGTAAATATTCTATATTTACGTAAATATTCTATATTAACGTAAATATTCTATATTAACGTAAATATTCTATAATTTTATATATTATTTAAATAAAAATTAAGAATAAAAAGAGCATTCTAATTAAACTATATAAATTAATAATATATAAATATAAAATAATTTAAATTTAAATTTGGAAAAAAATAATGACCAGAGCGCTTGTCCATTTTGATTCCATGCCATCGCACCCATTGTCGAGATAGATATTTCCAATTACGACTGACTACCACTGCTGACTAACACTGCTGCTCATAGTGTCCCGTTCGATCCAACACATGGAGTCCGCTTGAATCTCTTCTTTACTATTAAAAGAAAGTACCGAATATACGAATGGCGAGCGTACTAAATATACGAATGGCGAGCGTTCCAGAGAGACTCGAGGTCACATGATCGGGCTTGGCTGACAACTATATGATAGTGGTTCGAGAAGAAAGCGAAGAAAAGTGGATCGTACATAACAAGTTGGAAGACCCGCAATAACTAATCACCGAAAGTGATTCGATAAACGAAATAAACTATGGAGAACAAAGCACCGAAAGTGCGAAAGAACGGAGGAAGTGAATTCTATACACTCAAGCCTTTTCGATACGACAAGTCTAATCTATCTGGTCCGGGCGTCCTAAAGGCTGCTGCTGCAGAACTGCATACGGTTTTACTCCATCTACAGTGCTCTTCAAAGCTCGAAGACTTTCCGACTTTTATTAGCTTGTCTCTGGAATACAAGCATGCATGCGCATGTAATGGATTGATTCTCCAAGGGTACGGGGTTTAGCCGACATGTCACTGGGCTTCGCGCTTTACGCGATAGAAGTTGGATGCTTAAAGTTAGAATAGTCTATTCGTGATCAGATTCATGATTAGACTAATCCAAGTAAGCTCATGGTCGGACTGCTCCTCTGAGCTCGTATGCCCACTAGTGCTGGGCGGGAATCGCAGGATAGAGGAGAGGCACCATGAACGAAAGTATAATTCACGGTGAAAGCTCTATACCAATATCGAATTACTGCGAGCGTTCAAGAGGCAACTGCAACATGGCCTGAGAAAATTATTACATACTTACAGTATAGGCTGCGACCGCAGGCCCACATTCTAAGGGACAGGGTGTGGTGTGGAGATTGTCTTCTGTTCAAATAACCAAAAAGATCTCAACTTCAGAGGCTCAGCTGTCTTTGGACTGATCGAGACACCCATATGCATCAATGCACCACCAATGGCGTGTACACTCAAATATCGCTTAAAGTGCACGCTGTTGTGCAAAACAATAGATTCTTGCAGGAGTTGTGTAATTTCAGATATCCACTACTAAAGACAGTAAACACAGAACTGAAATAGCCCCTGGCCTACTGAAGTTAGATGCCATATGATCATGGAGCAACTCGTTGGTATATGTACTTTTACACGAAATCCAGCTAGTAGCGGCGTCGGCAGCCTTTTCTCTAATCAGGCAATGTCACTGGATTTACGAAGAAAAAGACCAAGGTGGACGTAAACTCTACGTCATAAAGGTTGATGAACGATATTATTGACTAAGAATGACCCCTTGGCGGAAAAATCAAGCTCAGGATCATACCAGACCAGATGGGTAGTCAAACGCGTTAAGCAGGATCTTGCAGGTTTATATCAATCCGCTTGAAGGTTATCATATATTAATCTTCTTTCATGTAGCTCAATTGGTCAAGCCACCAAAATATCAATCGCATGAGCTAACTCGCCATCGAGATGCTGAAAGTTCGCCTTTGTAGGGTAATTGGCCACCCCACGACTAATATCTGGATGACGCCCACTTTAGAAGATTAGGAATATCAGTTGTCAGGAGATTTTTCGTCAATGTGAATATCTCATGATGAATCTGAATGAAACATCATCGATGAGTTTCCTGCTAGAGACATTTCCAAGGTTGGATGCATTTGGAGATTGGACTACACATGACTTTCGTTTAGTATGACGGTAGCACTTGCCTGAAAGAGGACATTCCATCATGTGCACAGTACGTATGGACTTGGAAGATCGAAGACTTCATCCATACAGACGGAACCTTCAACGTTTGCCACTATGCGTTTGGAGGTTCGGACCACATGGACGAGACTGCTTGCATGTGCATTGAAAATGTTGCTAAGTAGAAGCAAACTGACTTATTTGACTGAGCTCCTTCATTAGTGGCCATCGTAAGGATGGTAAATAGCAGCCGGTGAGGGAATAAAAACCCCCAGGTTCACCTGAAAAGCAGCTATAGCTACATCCGAAAAGCTAGGGGTCAAATGTGTGAAATCATATTAAGTTTGTGCTTTAGCAGTAAACCAATCATGGATCGCGGAAAGGGTTCAGAATCCACTTGAAGGGGCTTGCAAAGCCGTCTCGAATCAAAGGAATGTTCGTTGATCATGAGACGAGCCATGGCCAGAACTCATTTGAGGCTAAATCGGCGACTAATAAGCTTTCGCAGACAACATGAAGGAGTGTCTTGTTCGTACCTCAGGAGATATGCCTAGGCCTGGGTTCATTCGGAGTTTGCATCAACGGCCCGGACTTTTGCGATTTCATGACAGACTTATCCCGCTTTAAGCACCCAAAATGCAAAAGGTGTAAATTGTTAGTGGAACAACGGGTCTAAATATTGACCGGTTCGAGGAAGGAGAACGTTAGACTGACCGCAATAGACCAGTTAATTTGCGATGATGAAATTGCGACTGCTGGACTGTAGTGGCATGAGATACGACGACCGCCTGGCTTCAACATGCGATGGCTATTTCCGAACACACAAGGAAGGGTCCTTTTTACCTTGAGGAGTGGAGGTCGAAAGAGGCACCAAAATAAGAGGATTGAAGGGTTGTGGTACAAGAAAGGAAATGACAATGGAAACATCTGATATGATACGTGCAGGCTGTCGCACGTCTGGAGATCCCCGTGTGATTCTATTTTCTTGATTTGTTTGACACAGATTTATTCCACCAGTCTAGGGCAAACGAGAAAGCTCACTAACTGTTTGGAATGAGCTGGAACACTAGCAGGGTCCTAACGTTGCTTGACATGTACAGCCAAGTGGGCGGAGAGCTTGCACAGTAATTGTCGTGGAATCCAGCGTTTTCAACCAATTTGAAATCCGTAGCTCTAAGATGGTCCTCAGCCGCATGTAACGTTCATAGGTTGAGTAGGAAGGTTATTTGCAAGTGGAGATAATCATAACTGTAACAAGAAACTCCTGAAGCCGAATGTGACCGTTGCACGCAGCTCCACCTCCTCACTTGGTGTAAGTGGTCCTGATTGATCTAAGCTGAAAGTGGTCCCGTTCCCGTATACTCGAGTAATATTATGTTGATACCTTTCGATATGGAAATGAGCAGCACCGATGTTTCAGGAGAAGTGGATCCCTATGGCTCTCGAGTTTGTTTCCAAAACTTCCTCCGATTTCAGGTTTTGGACGAACCATATTCACAAGTGCAAGTGGAGCAAATCTAGCCGCTCGATCAACTTTCACTTTGACAGGCCATATGAAGATTCTCTAAACGGTTAACAATGGAGATGGGACCAATGCTGTGTACCCTATCCCACTTATCAGAAAAGCACTCTGGGCACTGCCTTAAAGTAGCCCTGAAGAAAGTGCAACACCGGTCCGAAGGCGTAATTGACTGGCACTCCTCAGGTGCTGTTAGCCAGTAACTGCAGCTCCTGCAGATCTTATTGGGGAACCTTGCGCCTACAAGGATGGGAAATAAGACCAATAGTAACATGCTAGCAGCAAAAAGCTTGGGTTTCGTATCACCCATGAGACTGGATAAATCCACTCCAGGATAGCAATTTGGTAGGTTGTGCTGTGTATAAAACCACTCGATCCCCTTCCCCCAGTGCACATTGTCTCTTTGACCTTCAAGTTAAGTATCGAAGTCCTCTTGTATGTTGGCGCCATGACTGGACTCCATCACTCCCTTCCGTTTGTGCAATTCGTTGGGCTTCCGTGGTCCCCTACCCCAGACGTACATACATATTTCAAAGCTACACCAACTAGTTGAATCGGGCAGTTGATCCTTGCCAAAATTTCCCCTGGATTGATATAACTGAATTAAGGAACCTGTATCCCTCAATGTAGATACATTCCAAGCACTTTCTGTGCGTGATTACATAGACTGGCTCCACACAAAAGAGATTGGAGAGTCGTTCCCTTACGTTTAGTGCTTCAGCAGCAAATTATGCTGCTCTTAATGTGAACAATTCCACCTGACACGTCTCCACAAAGCATCCACTCCTTCGCTGTTGGGATCTGTTCATATTTCGTAGATCCTCTAAGCAGTATCTATTCACAAGCCCCGAGAAGTCTAAGTCTGTACGCACAGGAAGATTCATTGACGCCTTGATTGCTATTTGCAGTCAAGGCGCCACATAACGTTAGTCTCAAAGACTCGGCCCAATTAAAATCAGTTACGCAAGGTGGTCTGGATGAAGTGCACTGGAAAGCAAGGGCTATTAAGAAACCGATGGACTCATTGAAGTCTTTAGTTGGAACGGACAAGTCCTGGTATATACAAATTAGTTCCTGCTTCGGTGTATAGTTTTTTTGGTCAAAGTACGTCGGACCTTTAGCGTATTGGCTCCACTCAGTCTCTAAACGATGCGGTACGTACAGACTGTTTTAGAGGATGTTTCTGATCGATCCCCAATAAATCCTTTTCGAATCATAAGGCGACTCGACTAACTGCACCTCCTCATTTTCTAGACTGAAGTTCTCTGAGTTGAAATCCGTAACTCATCTTCTCTCAGAAAGATCATTCGGAACTAGCCTTCTCTCAGAAATTACGACAGAAGACCTCTCCGTGCAAGCAAACATCTACCCTTATAACTCCTTTATGAAAGAGTTTTTTCCACTAATCGCCATGAAGTTCGTCGGGTTTTACTCGTGAAAATTCCGCAACGAACTCTGAGAATGCTCACAGAGTACCCGAATTCTTCAGTTCGAATATTTCAGGAACAATTTGGCGCACAAATGAAGTTGGGACACCGAAGAAAAGAGATGTGCTTGACAAAGTCTACGCCCGGCAGAAAGCCTGATCTACAATCAGAGTTCTTGGTAAAAATGTAAAAGAAGACTCGCCCGTCACGCTTGCAAAGTATAACCACCCCGATGCATCATCTAAACTCGGATCTCAAAATTCTCACCACGGATATAACGAGAATTCATGGACTGTCTGTCACATCTTCTTGATCTGAGCGTCTCGTACTCGCTACGTCTCGGGGATAAAGAGTTCATTTCAGCGGTTTTCCTGTGCTACAACGAAGAAAACGGTTAGAGATTTGGGTCCGGTTCAAGCTATTCTTCCCGTGTGAAGAAGGGAAGAGTGGTGGGGGAGGCGCTCTTGAGGGCAGGATATCCCTCGAACCTATCCTCAAAACTTCTCTACCGATAATGTGCTGCGCATTCTATAAGTAGTGTGAACATGTTAGCTTTCTAACGTGTAATATCTCGAAGTGAAACTGCTTGTAATGAAAGTGATTTGGTACAGAATGAAAAATCTGAATGATAATTTCGAGTTTCATTTTCAGATTGTGAAATTCAATTTTGAAAATGTCTAGAGTATTTCTATATGAAATATAAAGTGGGACATATCCTCCCGTATGGCAATTTGACGGTCGAGATTGATCGGATGTTTATTAATCATGCCACAGACCGGAGATTAATGTATATCAATTTGATCATATAACAAAATGAGTCTGCAAATTCGAGAGAGCTCGATTTCGGATTCAGAAAAGGATTAAGTACTAAGAACCTATGGAATGAACGATTGACATGATACCAGGACGGTGGCCCTGGGTAACTCATACAGATAGGTATGATGACAAGTCATCTTCATGTGTTACACATAACTGCCGATCACAATAATTATGATCATGTAGGTGGGAAACCTATAAAAAATGATGAATATATTGATAAGCAAGAGAATGATTCTTGCTAATATATATATCGATAGATGAAGACGATGGTTTTAATAGCACATATTTGGTGCTCATCATAGGCAGGATGTTCAAGGATATGTATGATCTTGGTGATGAATCTTCGAGCTCAAGTTTATGTACCTGTTGAGGGTTACTTGCTAGATGTGCTGATGAGCTATTAGGTGCAGAACATGACGGTGGACGATCCACCTCCTCGTGACCTACAATCTGGCCTCTTGCATGTTTCTTGATATTTACTGGATTCAATTTTCGTGTAACTGTAGAAGTTCGCAGATTACTTCCCACGTTTTGAGCATGAGATCGTCCTCGACGCTGGGCCTCAAACTCATGTGTCTCACTCGACTTGCATTTATACTTGATGCAATGTTCTGTTGACGCAGTAATCCGTTATGTCCTTTGTCCACTACAAAACTACATCTCTCTTCGTCACTTTTGAGCGGTAAAGGTCCTTCTCTACTAAACCACCAAGGCTCCAGCAAGTTAAGCATAAGCCAGATCGCCCACATTTGATGATTCCGGATTCAAGATATTCACATTCGAGGGGCATCATCCCTATCTGTGAGATGGTTCGGTGCGTTTTGATGCTTTTCTATCACGGGTGTGAAATGGTCGCTACTCATTTTTGTTCCTATCTTCGTTACGGGGCGTAGACCTGATTTGCCCACACCTACTTTCCATTGGACTGCTTTATGGTTTTCTTATCCGAAATTCTCAAGTTATCTTATTGTCGCCATCGCTCTTTTCTATTTCCATCGACAATTTTGGAGTTTGCGGGTTTGATTGGTTTTCACTTCTGTTGATGCTGTAACTGTAACTGAGCCAGGATTTGAATGAATTAGAGTGAATGTCGATCAGTGGTGACACTGTGTTACCCAATCATGTAGCTGCCGGCTTGATTGGGTTTCACTTCTGTTGATGCTGTATCTGTAATTGCAACTGAGCCAGGATTTAAAATGCAATAAAGTGAATGGTCGCCAGTATAACTGTTTCATTGTACCGAGATGTTTAAGTAGTTGAACTGGAACTACCCACCTAGGGCACACTTAACAAAATCTCATAATAGTTGAACCCGCCATTTAAGATTAGATCTCGTTAGTCTTTTTTAATTTTTATACAGTTAGATAATTACAAGCTCCACTTTGTAAGAAATTATGCACTTCAATTACAAGCCCCACTTTGTGCAAGAAATTATGCACATGAGGGCAAGGAATGTAAGTGCTTGACAATTTAGAGGGATTGAATGAGCTAGCCTTTGTGTAGTTATGCGTAGTATTTAGTAGGACTCACCAAGAGTGCCATAGCGTCACCAAGAGTGCCATAGCCGAGAGAACTTGATCCGTAGCAAGAACTTAGTCTTATTGTTGTGAATTGGGAATTGAGTGACCGGGCAATGCTATAGAAGCTTTGGGATAATCTAGAACCGAGGATGGATAATTTGAGCGGCAATGTCTTTGCTTGGACAGAAACCATTGGAGAGAGGTTTTAGGACCAAATAACTCACCATTGGAAGTGATAACTTTGGACACTCATTGAACTCTCTTGAATGCAAGCATGGCGGGAGGTTTAAGGCCCTGTTCAATGACAACAAAACCAACAATGGGTGGAGAGTAGGAGAATATAATGATTCTACTTGAAGAGCCATTGCAAAGGCAGTGATGAAATTGTTCAAGTCCAAGCAAATAACATACTTGAACAACAACGACGACAAAGCCCTTTTCTTTGAGTAGTTATCCAAAAGGAAGGCCTATAAATGGTGGTGAGATGTTCTACCAACAAGCTCACACCTTGTGCATGGACATGATTAAGATGAAAGGATAACACTTTTCTCTTCCTTCGTCATTCATTTCTACATGCGCATGAAATTGCTTGCCAAGGAGGAGCAAAAGAAGTTCTCTTCACACTTCTTTCTAAAGGAGTACTTCAGTCTGCATCAGGATGCAAATTTTATGTACAATAAGTAAAGATTGGAGAACAAAGAATTTGCCACAATGGGAAAATTTGTGAAGGTGGAAGAAGCAAATAACACGCTTGGCTACAAGAAGAAGCAGAAGATTCTTGCAAAGCCAAAGGCAAAGACAAGCCAACATGTGATCAAGGACTCCACAAAGGGGGGATGAAGTCGAAGATCAAAGTGAAGTGTCAGCGAGTGACAAATCCTTCACTCAAATTAGAGAGAAGAAGAATAAGGAGGAAGAAGCGCAAGTGGCTCTTGTATACGAAGGCAAAATCAGTTAAGGAGGAGATCCCAATGTTAGAGAGTATGATGGCAAGATAAGGCCATTTGGCATGAAGGACCACAAAGAGGATGCAAACAAAGAAGTGTGACCTTTGGAGTCAAGACATGAAGGGGTAGCTGGCAAAGAAGTGTTGGAATTAACAAAGATGGAAAAACTACTCAAGGACAAAGGTAAACTCAAGAGCAGAGGAATGCTTCATGATGACGTGACACATGAGGTCAAAGAGATGCTTGAAATTGAAGAAATGCCTGAGCCAAAAGAGTTGGGGCAACATGAAGATGAAGGCATGCCAAAGACCCAAAAAAGTTGAAGGAGTGCGAGAGATAAAAGGACTAACACTTAATGTTGAGGAACAGGTTGAGATAAAGATGGACCAATTTGATCTTTAGGACAACAAGGGCACGAGAAAGAAGGTTCACTATTTAGGGAGACAAAGAAGGTGGACATGGTGCCTATATATAGGTTAGTAATACATATAGTGTGCCCTATGTTAGAGATGATGGAGCAGCTTCTGCCCTACTACCAAGAGTGGCATGGAGACCTTGCCAACTATGCAATATTAATCAACATGGAACATCAAACTGCTCAAGACATTGTTGTGTAGTTTAATTGTCTGGTGGTTTAATTATGGACATTATTTAGTAGTTTCCAGCTACTAGAAGATTGGAATCCTGTTTAATAGACACCGGGTATGTTTGGCTATAATTGCTAATTTAGTCCAATTACTTCTCAATCTTTCATTCATTCCAAATACAATGTTTGAGATGTATCAAAACACCCTTAGTTCAAGAAAATTTTTAAACTCAAGATATTTACTCAATGAAGTTTACAAAGTACAATACTCTTTACAACTATATGAAGTATAATGTCATCACCTTCACTTCCTATCAATCTCTAATCACTACTTCTTGACTATCAAGAACAATCTATCCTCCTATCAATCTTTGCTCAAAAGGAACTAGCTAGAATTTGCTCCTTAGAACCTTCCTCTGTGTTTTGTCAATCAAATACAACTTATGTCAAAAACCACTTTTAATTCCTTTTCTCTATTGATTAAAACCTTTTTTGTCAAGACCCACTCTCTCCAATCATCCCAACCAATTGAAGCAATGCCTTGATGGATTTAAGAGGAATTGTAGTGTTGGTAGTATTTTGCATTTGTGATCACAATATTGAATTGATGCAAAGCAACATTGATCAAGGAAGTAGTGCCTTCAATAGAGGGGTGGAACAAAATTCTAAAGCAAAGTGATTTCACGGGGAAGTAGCCTTCTTTGTGAAGAACTAAATCATCACAATAAAAGTTTGTTTGGAAAGATTTGAAATATTGGGATTATGGGTGTGTAATTCATGATAAGAATTACAATAAAGCATACCACATTTGGACTAGTAACCATAGAAATATCAGCCCTGAAGTGTCTACTCCACTCCCATAGTTACCCTAGCTCCAATGGTTGTGGTGTCATGGTATCATCTCCAAGTCATTATCCAATAGTCTTCTTCCTCTTCTTCAGATGGTCGTAACTTCTACTATAGACCTTTAAATGCCAAAAATGTGATTTTATGGAAAGCCCTTGAGAAGATGCTTCCAATAGATAAAGCATGCTACATTTGAACTAGTAACCATGAAGATATTGGCCTTAAAGTGTATGCTCCATTTTGAGTCACCCCAAGTCCAATGATGTGTTCCACTCCAATGGTTGTGATGTCTTGGTATTATTCAAAAGTTTTTTATCCCATGGTCTTCTTCATATGGCTATAACTTCTTCCACATGCCTCTAAATGCCACAAATATGGTCTCTTGAAAAGTGCTTGACAATATACTTCCAACAAAGCAAAGCACACATGATTTGGACTAGTTCTCATAGAGATATTGGGCCCAAAGTCTTTTTTCCACCCTTGAAGGTCTCTTCTCAATGGGAGGTGACTTCTATCTTAAATGAATCGCCAGTACATTCACTATAGAAGCTTATAGAAACCATATAGAAACTTGATCAAGTTGGTTTTACAATGAGTAAGCAATCTACTTCATAATACCATCCACCAAGAGAGTGAAAAGGCAAAAGAGGAGTTAGCCCAAAACCAATGCCCTATATATAGCCAAAAGAAAGCATAACAATGACCTAGTACAAGAAATCATAACAATAATCTAGTCTAAGAGGCATTTAGATTGAAGAAACAAGAAGAAATCAACTGAAGAAAATACAACAAAGACCTTTGAAAGTTGGAAGAAGAGAAGGGGGTGCCCCAACTCATGTAAAACTAGAAACAATAAAAGGCTGAGGAGCATTTGTGAACGTGAGATGAGGAGGTTGCTAGCATCCAAAGTGAATTAGATGTAGCCATTTTGATTATAATAAGAATAGAGATACTAATTGATGACTATTGCACCAAGGTAGGCCATCAACTCAAGGCATATTAAGAGCAATTGAAGGGTTGAGATGACAAGTTGCACATCATATGGAGAAAATTAGAAAAAGACCAAGGTAATGATGATCACCGCCACAGTACATCACAATGAGAATCATACTATTTAGAATTTTGAATGAATTTTTCCATGAGGTTGCAAAAGAAGACCAAGGATGAAGTGGCTGATCAAGTAAGGCTCAAGGAGGAGATAATGACCCAATTGTAGGCCTTATAGACAAACATTAAAGAGAGAAATACAAGGTCTTTGCAAAGATAGAGGAGACCAAGGATCAACTATAAGCAACATAGGTACAAGCCCATTGAACAAAGCTGTGGGACCTTAAGGTATGTAATAACTCACTCACTACAAAATTGCAATATTTTTGTTAGTTATGGATCATTCCTATGAGGATACATTTTTGAAAGTGTCTAGATACAAAGAAAATGTCACAAAATGAGTCCATCATTATTTTCATATTTGATCGCTTGGGTAGAGACCACATCCTAAAGGGAGAAAGGCCACCAAGAAGGCATAGTGCAAAAAAAAAAAAGAACAACTACAACCATGCAAAATCCCTATCTTAAGTCTTGAAAGTTGGGATAATTCAAAAGGTGTCTCCATCTTCCTTGCCATCTCCCTCCTAGTACCAAGTCAATCCAAAAATAGATGTCACTCTAGAGAACATGCTCTAACCTCCCAATAAAGATCTGTCCTACCCCTTGTGTTTGGAGTACATTCTCTTTGGGTCATTTAGCTTCAATCCAAGGATAAAAGTTCAAAAAAGATGGTAAAATATCAGAATGTTGACACTATAGGACTTATTCACCCTATCAAGGCATTGACATTGAGGTAAAAAAATTGCCCAAGGATCAAACACACAAGATCATTTCCATCAATAGAAAGAAAACCTACCACAAGTCCAAAGATTGAAGCACTTGCACAAGAGATATGTTAAAATATGACAAAGAGTGATGCCCTTTCACTTATTCACCTTGTGAGAACTATACATTTAGCACTTTGAGCTACTTTCTTAAATAACAAGGGGGCTTGGGAGTTACAACAGCTACCAATTAATGTTTAATTGCTTAATTACTGAATTTGGAACAAAGGTTTTAAAAGCCACTATGCACTACTTTGACTACTACATTGAAGTAGTCCACTCCACTAAAAAGGGATAAGAATTGCATTAATCACACTCTACTCCATGGATTCTTGAGGTTCATGATCCTCCACTACTTCATCAAATTTTTGCGTAATGTCTAATAATGTGAACTTTATAATTTCTCTAATTGATGTAGCATTATCCATGATTCATCTAGCTCCTTGATCCTCAGCCTTCTTGATCTTGGTCTATGTAAAAAAAATTCCCCTTTCAGTGCTTTGATTTCTTCCTATAACACCAACTCCTTCTCTTTGTGTTATCATTCTTGATTCTTGAGCTATTCTACTTTTTTCCAGTAAGAATCCATGAAGGTGAGTTGATAGTGAATTCATACATGCAAACTCTTGACCAATGATGCATAGTTGAGATATCTACATATTTCTGCTCATAAATTAGTAAGTACACACATCATTAGGACAAAAAGATGTATCACAAAATTGTAGCCAAGCTTCTTGCTCTCTGAAAATTCCTTCCCTCCTGCTTGGGCTTTTGTCAAAAAGAATTCTCAAGTGTTGTAATTGCAACAAAGAGCCTATCGGCCACTATGTACTCTTCTTTGTGTGCTATTTTTGCTGAATTTTCCATCAATGGTACTTTTGGTTGCCTTTCCCCTAGTGGCTCTTCTTCTTGATAAGCTTCCTTCTATTGGGCTTCTTTGGGTATAGGATTTTCAAAGATCTATAGCACCTACATTTCTTCCTCTAGACATATTTTTCTTTATGCCCTTTCTCTTTGTCTTCTTCCAATTCTATTTTGAAGACTTTGTCGGCTAAAGTGGCTTTTGATTCATCCTCTAATGATGTATCTTTGGCATTGTCTTTGTTTGAATCCTTGATAGTGATTACCTTCTACCTCTTGGTATTTGGTTTGGATGGGGTCTTCTTGGAAGGTGTGCAAGACTTCTAGTGGTTTTTCAAGCACTTTGTCTTTGCTGGTCTTGGAAAAATGTGCATTCTTCTCCTACACTTTCCTCATTTCCTCCAAGCCTCTCATATCCAACAAGAATTAGGCATTTAGGTAGTAATACCTAGAGAACATGCACTTCCCTTTGCCATAAGTAGGTTCATGCCAATGTAAAGTGTACTTAAAAAGGCATAACATAGTGAGCTCCTAGTCCTTCAAAACTGATGAACAATTTGGTAATATAGTGGGCAAAGATCCTTGCCTAGTTGATAGGAGTTCCTAAGAGTATACCCCATAGCATTTGATGGCTAGGTTGTTGTTGTGGTTTAAAGATCTTTATCAGGTCCTTGACATGCACTCTACAAATAAGGTCCTTGTATTTGGGCACTATCTACCCATTCAAACAATTATTTTTGATAACAAATGTTGTAGCAATCAAGTCTTGCAATGCTTTGCTCAAGGTTCCAAAGATGGTCTAGGTCATGATACAATCCTTGGATCATGCATCCCCTCCTACAACTTCCATCTAATGGTTCCTAGTCCATGCTTGGGGGTAAGCATAAAGTTTTCTTGGTGGTAATTGCTTCATGGCCTTCATTTCAATCTTTATGGATCATAAGATGTATTCCCAATTCCAAAGGAGAAAAGTCAAGGTCAGCGTTTTTATCAATGCTCTTCTTGCTTCCATATCCCATGTTTGCTAATGGAGTTCCTCAAATTGAGTGAACTCTTCCTCCAAGCACTTTCTTTCACCATGTTTGCTATTTACTTTGTGCTTTGACACTCTCTCAACTTACTCAAGTCACTCAAGGCATTCAAGACACTCAAGCATTCACAACCCTTCCACAAAAATTCTCTTTCTCTCTCAAACTTGATTACGGTTTGCTCATTATATGTTGAGGGTTCTTTGGCTGTATAGTTTGCAATCTAAAGTCTACATGTTGCCTCAAGCACTAAGGCATTCAAAAGTTTTAGTTTTAGTTGTAGGTTTTAATACCCATTACATACCACAACCATTTTGAACCACTATCATGTAATTTAAGCACACATCACCATCTCACATGAGATTCTCATGATTTTTTGTTCTTTGGTAGCAATACTTGCTCCATCAAGAAAGTACACTCTTAATGACTATTTGATCAAATCTTATAATTCTACTCACTCATAAGATCTTTGGATTTGGTCCTTCCTCACTCCAAGTGAGTAGTTATTATCTCTTAACAAGGTCTTCTTTGGAATGACATCTCTATTGTGAGTACAACATCCATCACTTACTTGGAGTGAGGTTGTTGTACTTCACTCGGAGTGAGGCTTCTACACTTCACTTGGGATGAACTTCCCAGTATTGCAAAGGAAACATACCTTGACTTTTTGGAATGCTTACTTCCTACCTAAATAATCTCAACTTCTCCTAGTTTTAATGGGTCTTTGCCTTCCTAACTACAAAATAAAGGGAAATAAAAGCCAAAAACAAACAAAAAAATTTGCAAAATGAACGTCCGATAAGGTTCAAATCCCATGCATTGGAACAAAGGTCTGACTCAAAAATGTGCTTGTGTAGCTTTTGGTGGTGTTGAAGGAGCATACCAACCAAAAGTTCCAAGAAATAATGAACATATCACTCCTCAAATTAGTAGATTATTTGTAATATTCCAAGGACAAGAGAAACCCCAAGAGACACATAAGGTTTCATTCCTAAATACTCTGATGGCCTAAAGGAGCATCTTGTCTTTATTATATAGTTAAGAGGATTCACTCAAAAGGAACTACATCCTTGGATCTAATGCTAGATTGGTGACATGTTGATCCTTGTCCTATTTGGTTGGTCAAATAAGTTTGACCAAATGGAATTGTTGTGAATCTTCCTATAGAAATCTAGGAATAGCATGGATGAGGTACCATTAGAAAACTCTCAATGAGACAAAAAAGGAAGAGAAAGGAAACTCTTTGTTTTAGAGCAAGGATAGAATATTCTATTTTTCCAAGTTTAATTCATCCATTAAGGCTTCCAAAATTGGCTTTAAAGTTTTCAAGGTATTTTGGCTTTTGCCTTGTTATTGAAAGTACTTGTCTGGTGACACCTCTATCTGATCTACTAAGAATATCATGTATAACATCATTAAAGATATTACTAAGCTAATTTCCATCTCTAGATAAATTTTCTAGCTAATGGTATTACAAACCTCTTCCTTTCTAAGACTCAACATCCTTGTTGTGAAACTATTGCTTGAAAGATTGCACTAACATTGGTGCATTGGTTAAGTTAGCAATAGGCTCCCATGTTGCCTCATACAATAGTTACCCTTTCCAATGTATGAGATATTCCACATGCAAATGGTGGGTACCACGGATGCATTTCTAGAGAATATGTTCAACTTCATATTCCTCCATGCCATCAATAAGCATTGGACAAGGTCTAAATTTTTATATGGAAGGAAATTAGGGTGGTCATGGTGCATATTTACGTAATAAGGAAACATGGAACACTAGATAGATCTTCATGTGTGGTGATAGTTTGAGGTGATATGCCATTGTGCCAATTCAATAAATGATGGGAAAAGGGCCAATAAAACAGGGTTTGAGGTTATGAGTGCCAACTAGTAGGAGGTTTTTTATGGATAGTCACACTTGATCCCCAATTCTGAACTCCATGTGCATGCAATGTGCATTTTCATATTGTTTTTGTCAATTTTGAGCTATCTGCAACATGTGCTTGGCATTCTCCACATCTTGTTGGATTATAAAAACAAAAGTGTTGATAAAATTGACTTTTATGACCGCTATGTGGATCTTTACCAAAATTAAAGGTGTTATCTATACATGAGGAAGAATAATGTGACCTATATATATGCATTCATTGAATTGTTATAGGTAAATTCCACCAATGGAAGTAAGGTGTCTCACCTTTCTTGCTCCTCTAAGGTAAAGCCTCAAAGAATGTCTTTGATAGTGAAATTAGCCTACTCTCTTTGTCCATTGATTTATGAATGGTATTTTATGGACATGGCAAGTTTGGTTTTGAAGATGCCAAAGAGTGTTCTTTAAAATAAACTAGTGAATTGAGTGCCTTAATCAATGATGAACACTCAAGATAGGCCATGGTGAGGAAAGATCATAGCTAAGTTCAATTGAGCTAATTATAGATTAATCATGTTCTTGGTTGTAGGACACACATGAATCATTTTCCTGAGTTGGTTTACAAAGGACTCAAAACCTATGGTGGTCTTGGACAATTCAAAAAGAAGATCCATGCTGACCTACTCCCAACATTGTGTAGGAGTAAGGAAGAGTTGAATTTGATTTGAGGCTTTATTGTGTTGATAGAGTAGGAAGCTTTGAACGTACTCCATCCAATTGTTGCTCATCTTGAGCCAATAGTGTTTGACTACATCTAAGGTCTTCTCCACTCCAACGTGACCTACAATAGCAAAATCATGACATTTCACGAGGATGATAGTTCTTAGATCTAGAGGATCCAAGATCCATAACTTGCTATCATAAAAGATGAGTCCTTAGGTATTGGTTACACCTTTGGATGATTAAGCTCATACAATCTATGGGTCAATCTTTTTAGCAATAAGAATCCTTAGCTAGAAATTTGTGTTAATCTTGTTCTCTACGACCATATTGTTCACCATAGGTATTTGGGTGAATGCATTTGTTGGTTACTTCTTGCCTTCCATATATATGATTATCATGTTGAATTTTTGTCTCCACTCTGCACCATGAATCTATGAATGAGATAGATCTCTCTATATCTTGAGGTAGATTAAGGTTTATGGTCTATCTCTACTACAAATGCCTTCTCACCAAGATAGTGCTTCCAATGCTTGGTTGCAAGGACAATAACCAAATCTTCTGATTTGATGGTGTGATAGTTGCACTCTACAAGTTATAGCTTTTGAGAGAAATATGCAATTGAGTGCCACCCGTCACTCATTCATATTTTAGAACTACTCATATTGCCATGCTTGATGCATTTATAGCTAGCTTGATTGGACGTGTTGGGTCATATCATTTCAAGATTGGTGCATGTAGTAATACATTTTCCAATTCTTGGAATGTCAATCCTTGTATGGTTCCCTATATTTACTTCTTCCCTTGCCAAGTAGTGCCATTAGGGGTTGTGACCTTGGAGAAATCCTTGACAAATTGACAATAGAACCTAGTCAATCCCAAGAAACTCTTGAGTTGAGTTTGATCTTTTGAAATACCCCATTTTTTAATGATATCTATTTTATCTATTAACACTTGATACCTTTTTCACTTACTCTATACCCCAAGTAATCTACTTCAGACTTGCCAAACTTGCACTTTGAGACTTTGGCATACAATTGGTTCTCTTGTAAAATCTGGAGGACTTCTTATAGATGTTGCTTGTGCTCTTTCATTGTCCTATTGTAGACTACACTATAATCAAGGAAAATGATAATAGACTTATCCAAGTTAGACAAAATATGTCATTCATCAAGCCCTTGAAAGTGGCTAGTGCATTGGTGAGGCCAAATGGCATTACTAGGTACTCAAGTGACCTTACCTTGTTTGAAACATAGTTGTGCATATATCTTCCTTTGTGATCTTGATTTGGTTATAACCACTCTATAGATCAAGTTTAGTGAAGTGTTTTTCTCCATTGAGATGATCAAATGAGTCATCCATGCAAGGTAATAGGTATTTATTCTTCACCATTTGTTGAGTTAGTCCCCAATAGTCAATTCATGTATGTATTATATTACCCTTCTTCTTCACAAACAAGATTGGAGCCCTATATGGTGATACACTAGGTTGGATAAACCCCTTTTTGTAGCATATCCTTGATTAGAGCCTTGCACTCTTCCAACTCATGAGGCAATAATTGAAATAGTGCCTTGTAAGGAGGTATCTTCCCATGAAGTATCTTGATGTTATGATCTACTCTTCTTTTTGGTCGTAATCTTGAAGCTAAATCATCAAGAAAGACATCTTGAAATTCATTGACCACATTTTTCAAATTCTCAAGAATTTTTCTATCAAGTTTTCTACTTTGGACTTCTCTTATTAGGTGCACTTTGGACTTCTTTGATTAGACCCATGAAAGATTTATCTATTTTACCAATAATTGTTGTCCCTATGACATGGAGGGATACTTCTTGCTTTTGCTATCTTTCCTTATCTATAATTATTTTCCATTGGTTAGTTCTCACTATTTTCTTTCTCTAATCTACTATGGGATTGTAGTGCTTCGTCCATGGCATGCCTAAGATCATATCATAATGAGCTAATTGTATCACTTTCCACATAATTTCTTCCTTATACTCTCCTACAAAGAGTGTTACCTTTCTAGGTAACAACTCAATCCTCTCTTTTTAACCATTAGGTAACTCTATTTCCTTACTCACATCCTTCTCTAGTTCCATCTTTAACTTTATTACAACAAAGTGAACAAGAAATTCTTTGTTGCTCCAAGCTCTATCAATACTCTTATCTAATTGCCTTCTAGGACTCCATTTACAACAATCAATTGTGTATTTTTTTCCTTGACCTTTGTGCACTTTTCCTCCTCCTCTCCTCACTATTATTCCTCTCCATTGAGCTAGTAAGGTTGTGAGGTATATTTTTTAATGATCATTTTCTATTATGATTTCATCATCCTCCTCTCTGATTTGTCTCTCCAAGTTATTCAAAGGTTGCTTGTATGGAGGCCAAGGCCCTTTAAGAAGGTGGGCATGGAAATTGATGGCAAAATGTCCTACTCAGCCGCAATTGTAATAACATTGTTATTTTGCTCAAGCTCCTTCTACTTGTAGGGCTCCATCTCTCCTTTCTTTGACTTGTCTCTTTTCTCCTTGGAGCAATCATGCTCCTTTATCTTGGAAATAATAATTGTTGCACAATTCTATAGGAATAGGTCCACCAAAGTGCAATGTTTTGACCTAATAGTGTTGTATCAAGAAAAACCCTTCACCTCTTTCAAATGCTCTTGCTATTCCTTAAGCACATGTAATGGCTTCAAAAAAGATGCAAGGATTTTTTTACCATTACCTCTTGGCAAATTTGTTCTTTTAGCCCCCCTCCCTTGATATTATCAAGAGCTTTTGCTAGACTTCAATCATTTATCATGACTTATAGATCAAAAATTGACTCTATGTATTCTTGTATGTTGTTCTTCTACTTCAGTGCCCATAGTTGAGATCAAGTCATCTATGTAAAATCTACATATTGGAAATTCTTCAGCAGTCCTTACCTTGCTATCCAAGTGATCTATCTTCCTTTTGACAACATTGATTGTTCCTAAGCATTGTACCATGTGAGGGCTTAATCAATAAGGTACCCACACTCAAACATGCTTGCAGAATGATTGGTGATCTTAGTTATGAATGATCAAAAGTATGGATTCATTCTTGAGATCAAGTTTTCCACTACTCCCATAGAACATTGTCCCTTGTAAGGCTTGATGTTGCACATCTTCTTCATCCATAGTAACAATATGGCATCATTAGGTTTGGTATCATTGGCATGAGTGACTCTTTAGGTACTTTGGCCTATGTTATTGGGTTTTGGGATGATTTCCCTTCTGGCATTACATGATTATTCTTGAAGGTATTTACTTGACTTTATAATACCTCCATCATCATCTTGATCTCTCAAAACTCATTCAACATCCTCTACATTCCTTGCATTAGATATTGCTATTGCAATTTTGTGATTTATACACATGACAAATGCTCAATTGATATTTCCTACTTCAATAAAGCGTTAATATAATCACTCATGAGGAAGCATGGACAATTGGGACAACCATTGGGACCTCAAATTATATTGTTTATTGATATATTCCTCACCAAAATTGTGGACTAAGAAATCCCTAAACATCACTTTTGGCCTAACTATATAATGGATTTCTACTTGAGTGTTGAAAGGAAAGGATTTGGTATATTCAAATCCATTGCATCATAAAAAAATGTAAATTGTCAATCCACACTCTCTATCATATCTCACCACAAGTAGAATCATTGGTTTTGGAAATTTTGTTATTATGTCTATAAACTTTGCTCCAAAATGGTAAATGAAATATACTCTCACTTGCTCATGCTAGATGTATATAATCTTGATGTGGAATGGATTCAAGAATGGAAAGAAAGGTGCAAGAAATTATCTTCTATGATTATCCATCCCATTCTCTCTCTAAAACACATCCAATCTATTGATTGCACGACTTTTTCTCCTCTGCAAATTACTCAATCTTAGTAGCCCATATTCCTCCAAGAGGAGTGATCCACTCACTTGGATTAAAACACCTCCTCTAATACCATTTTAATGTTCCAAGAATTGGAGAACTCCCAAGAGAAGCACAAAAAAAACATAAGGTTTCATTCCTCAATACTACGATGCTCCAAAGGAGCACCTTGTCTTTATTACGTAGCAAAGAGAATCCACTCAAAGAGGGCTACACCCTTGGATTAAATATGTGGATCGATGACATGTTGATGAGCTCTACCTTAGATAGTTATATGGGTTGGTAACATGTTAATCCTTGTCCTTATTTGCTTGGTCAAACAATTTTGACAAAAGAGAATTGTTGAGAACCTTCCTTAAGGAGCTCAAAATAGCATGAGTGAGATGCCATTGGAAAGTTGTCAATGAGAAAAACAAGGAGGGAGAAGGCAATGCTCTTTTCTTAGGAGTTGAGGGATTTTGTATTTTTCAAGGCCTAATTCATTAGTTTAGGTCTCCAAATTAGCTTTGAAGTTTTTGTGGTATTTTTGGCCTCTACCTGATTTGTGGAAGTACTCTTTTGGCAACACCTTTATCTGACCTACTTAGACTATCATATATAATATCACTAAAGATATTACCAAGCCAATTTCCACCTCTAGATAATATCATGTGTATATACGTCACTACACAACATACATCATTGTCAACATCATACACTATACAAGCACAACTCACACATAAGTCATACATGAACTCTAAAGTGCCACAATAATCAGTTCTTTCTCAACTTGAATCACACTCAAATAGATCAATACTTGATCATTCACTAAACACTTTGCCAACAATTGGGTATTGATTATAGTCAAGCCACATCTACTCAACTAAGAA
Source organism: Lunularia cruciata (assembly GCA_948567375.1). Taxonomy (NCBI): domain Eukaryota; kingdom Viridiplantae; phylum Streptophyta; class Marchantiopsida; order Lunulariales; family Lunulariaceae; genus Lunularia; species Lunularia cruciata. The sequence continues at coordinate 2,575,880 of OX419756.1, read as the reverse complement.
ACTCCAAGTGACACTCATCGGCCTCTGTCCACCATAGCCAAGAACTCAAAGACTCAACATCAAAGAAGTGAGGTCTCTAGAGCTTCACTTTGAAGGTATACCTTTTGATTTTGACCTAGGTCTCTAGCCCTAATGGTCCCATTGACGGCACATCCAACAGTGTGGATGGTGCAAGTGATGGTAGATCTATAATACCAATAGATAGACTTATTTTCTAGAGGTGAAAATTGGCTTGGTAACATCTAGAAAGATGTTATGTATGATAGGCTAGGTAGATCAGATCAAGGTGTCACAAAAATAGTATTTCTACAAATAGTGCAAGAACCAAAAATTGCCTAAATTTGTAATATAAAAAATTAGATATATCATCCAAAGGTGAAAATTGGCTTGATAACATCTAGAAGGATATATACATGATGGGCAAGGTAGATCAGATAGAAGTGTCACCAAAAGAGGACTTCTACTAATAGTGCAAGAGTAAAAAATAGCCTAGAAACTTCAAAATCAATTTGTAATATAAAAAATTAGATATATCATCCAAAGGTGAAATTGGCTTGATAACATCTAGAAGGATATTATACATGATGGGCAAGGTAGATCAGATAGAAGTGTCACCAAAAGAGGACTTCTACTAATAATGCAAGAGTAAAAAATAGCCTAGAAACTTCAAAGTCAATTTTGGAGGCCTGAATGGCTAAATTAGGCCTAAAAATGTGCACACTCCTCCCTCCCCCAATAGATGAAAGGCTGGAATTCCCTCCTCCAAGTTTGTCTCATCAAGAGGTTTCCAATGATACCTCATGAATGTGATTCAAAGATTCCTGAAGGAAGATTCCTTAAAGATTCCCTTTAGTCAAAGAAGGTTTGACCAGCCGGATAGGATCAAAACCAACATGTCACCCCTGCATGCAACTAATCTAAGGGTAGAGATCGTTGACATGTCACCAATCCATGTATCTGATCCAAGGGTGGAGCTTCCTTCAAGGAAGTCCTCTTTGCTATATAATACAATCAAGGTGCTCCTTTGGGAGCATTGGAGGTTGAGTATGAAATTATATGTTTCTTCTTTTGTGTTTCTCTTAAGGTCTCCTATACTTAGAAGATTACAATGGTATCAAATCAAGTGTTACAATCTAAGAGAGCGGATCACCTCTCTTGGAAGAACATGAGGTATTGAGACTGAGTAATTTTGGAGGAGAGACATTGTAGTGTAAATGATAGATTACAAGTGTGCTAGAGAGAAAGAATGTGATGGAGACTCCAAGAGGACAATATCCAGCACCCCAATTTCCATTCTTGGATCTATTCCACATCAAGATTATATATATCCAACGTGAGCAAGTGTGAGTGTATCTTGTTTTTCATTTTGGAGTAGAGTTCATGCATATAGTGATGAATTAACCAAACTTGGTGATTCTACCTATGCTGATCTATGACATAGAGTGGGATTTGATAATATTTATTCTATAATGATTGATTTGAATATACCAAATTCTCTCCCTTTCAACACTTGAGTAGAAATCCGTTATGTGGTCAGACCAAAAGTAATGTTTAGGGATTTTGTAATCCACAATTCTGGTGAAGAATATTATCAACAAGTGAGAACCTCTACATTCCCAATGGTAGTTTCAATAGTCCATGCTTCCTCTAGAGAAATCATATTAACTCTTTATTGAAGTAGGAAGTAGCATTGAGTAGTGATGTGTGTAGAAATCATGGACCCGTCGTTGTAGGAATTGATGCAAGGAATGTAGGGAATGTTAAACAAGTTTTGGGAGATCAAGATGACCATGGAAGCATTGTAAAGTCCAATATATACCTTCAAGAATGATCAGGCAATGCACAAAGGGAATTCATCCTAAAATCCAATACCAATTATCAAAGCACATGGAGAGTCATTCATGCCAAGGACACCAATCTCGGTTGACAATGAGGCCACATTGTTACTATAGATGAAGAAGACCTACAATACGGTGCATTATAAGGGACAAGATTCCATGGGTGTCATGGAGAACTGGATTTCAAGAATGAATTGATACTTTCAATTGTTCATAATTGAAATCACCGATTGTCCTATTGGTATGTTTGCAAGTGTGTACTTGACCAATAAAGCCCTCACATGGTATGATGCTTGGAAACAATCAATGTTGGTAGAAGGAAAGGGAGTCACTTGGACGGCCATGCATGAAGGGCTATTGAAGAGCTTCCAATCAGTGAATTTGGTGCAAATGGCCTAAACTCAACTATGGGATTGAAGTAGAAGAACAATATATAAGAATATGCGGAGGCATTCATATATTTATAGGTCATAGTAATTGACATGAGTCAAGTAAAAGCTCTAGAAAATTTCAAATGAGGGTTGAAAGAGCAAATTTTCCAAGAAGTAAGGGTACAAACCCTCATACAATTTTTGGAGCCATTGCTTGTGCTCAAAGAATAGTAAGGCACTAGGAGGAGGTGAAGAAGTCATCTCAACTCAATATTTTTGGGCTGAAACACAACACTTTGGTGGACCAATTCTTGTGGAATTGGGCAATATCCGATTTAGAGATGAGGAGCATGACCGCCCCAAGAAGAATGGGGATGGATTGAAGAAAGAAGAGATGGGGTGCCATGAGGGGAAAGGACGTGGGCAAAAAAATGTTGTTGTTACAATTGTGGCCAAGTTGGGCACCTTGTCATCAATTGTGATATTGTTTCCCTAGAAGCCCTTGGCCTCTATATAAGCAATCTTTGAACAACATGGAGGGAAGAATTGAAGAGGAGGATATAGAAATCACCTCAAAAAATGAAGATTGCTGATAAATGTACCTCGTGGCCTTAATTGCTCAATAGAAAAGCAAAATAGTGGAGGAAGGAAGAGAACAAGTGCAAAGAGACTAAGAAAGACAAGCTCACAATTGATCATTGTAAATGGAGTCCTAGAAGGCAATCAGGTGAGAGTATTGATAGATCCTAGAGCAAGAGAGAATTTGTTATCTTGCTTTATTGCAATAAGGTTGGAGATGGATTTAGAGAAGGATGAGAATGAAGAGGTAGAGTTACCTAATGGGTAGACAAAGAGGATTGAGTCATTATCTAGAAAAATAACACTCTTTATAGGAGAGTTATGAGGAAGCAATTGAGTGGCGAGTGATACGGTTAGCTTATTATGATGTAATCCTATGTATTCCATGGATGGAGCACAATAACCCCATGGTTGATTGGAGGAAGAAATTAGTGAGGACTTGCCAACGGAAGCTCATTGGAATTAAAGAGAGAGAAAAAAGGCAAGAAATACTTCTATATGGCATAGGGACAATAGCTATATGTAAGATACATAGATGTTTCATGGGCCTAATAAGAGAAGTCTAGAGTGCACAACTTGATGGACAAGTTCATGTGAAATTGAGAGATGTGGTCAATGAGTTTCAAGATGTTTTCTTGGATGACCTACCCTCAAGATTACCACAAAAAAGAGAGTTGATCATAAAGTTGAGATAATTCTTGGGAAGACACCTCCTTGTAAGGCCTCATATTTTCTGACACCTCATGAGTTGATGGAGTGTAAGGCTTAAATTAAGGATACATTGCAAAAATAAACCAAAAAGGGGTTTATCCAACCCAATGTATCACCATATGGGGTTCCTATCTTGTTTGTGAAGAAAAAGGATGGTATAATATGCATTTGCGTTGACTATTGGGGCCTAAATCAACAAATAGTGAAGAATAAATACCCTTTACCTTGCATAGATGACCTATTTGATCAACTCAATAGGGCAAAATACTTCACTAGACTTGATCTACATAGTGGTTACAACCAAATCAAGATTGCAAAAGAAGACATCTACAAGATTACCTTTTGAACAAGATATAGTCACTTTGAGTACTTATCAATGCCATTTGGCCTCACTAACATACCAACCACTTTCATGAATTTGATGAATGACATATTTTGTCCATACTTGGATAAATTTATTATTTTTTCTAGATGACATCCTTGTCTACAGTAGGACAAAAACAATATCTACAAACAATATCTACAAGAGGTTATCCAAATTCTATGACAAAATTAATTCTATGTAAAAATCTCAAAGTGTGAGTTTGGCTTGTCTAAAATAGACTACTTGGGGCATAGAGTAAATGTAGAAGGTATCCAAATATTAATAGATAAAATAAAAATCATTCAAAATGGAGTGCTCCAAAAGATCAGACTCAAGTCAAGAGTTTCTTGGGATTGAGAGGGTTCTATTGGTGATTCGTCAAAGACTTCTCCAAGGTGGCACAACCTCTAACAACACTACTTGGCAAGGGAAGGAAGTGGATGTAGGGAACCGCACAAGAATTAGCCTTTCAAGAATAGAAAGATGCATTACTACATGCACCAATCTTGAAATGGTATGACTCAAAATGTCCAATCAAGTTGCTTATAAATGCATCAAGCATAACAATAGAAGCAGTCTTACAACAAGAGTGCTATGATGGATAACACCAATTGCATATTTCTCTCAAAAGCTATTATCGGCAGAATGCAACTATCTCACCATTAAATAAGAGGAGTTGGCCATTGTCTTGGCACAAGCATTGGAAGCCCTATCTTGGCAAGAAGACATTTGCAGTGGAGACCGATCATAAACCCCTAGTCTACCTAGAGATGGAAAAAGATCTATCTCATTTATAGATTTGGTGGGCAAAGTGGGGACAAAGGTTCAACATGATAATCACATATGTGGAAGGCAAGAAGCAACTTGTAGATGCATTTACCCAAATACCTATGGTGAAAAATTTGGTGGTAAAAGTCAAAATGAACCTTGAATTTTGGCCAAGAATTCTTGTTATTACAAAAATTGACCCACAGATCGTAGGAGCTTGATCATCCAAAGGTGTCACTAGTACCCAAGGACTTGCTTTTTGTGACGGCAGGATATGGATCCTGGACGACACAGCTATAAGAACCACCATCTTAGCAAAATATCATGATTCTGCCATTGCAAGTCACGTAAGAGTGGACAAGACCTTGGATGCAGCCAAATGTCATTGCTATTGGACCAAGATGACCAATGATGTGATGGAGTATGTTCAAAGCTGCCTACTATGTCAACAAAATAAAGCTTCTAATCAAGCTCCCATAAGACTCTTCAACCCTTTCATACTCCTACACAACATTGGGAATAAGTAAGCATGGATCTAGTTTGCAAATTGCCCAAGACCACCTAAGGGTTTGACTCTATCATAGTCTTTGTTGACCTGACCACCTTAGCAAAATGATCCATGTGTGTCCTACCATCAAGGATGTGACTGCTCCACAATCCGCTCAATTGTACTTAGATGTATTTTCTCACCATGGCTTGTCTTCAATGCTCATCATTGATAGAGGCACTCATTTCACTCGTTTGTTTTGGAGAAAACTCTTTGGTTCCTTCAAAACCAAATTGGCTATGTCTATGGCTTACCATCCACAAACAAATGGACAAACAGAGCAAGCTAATTGCACTATAGAAGACATGCTCCAGGGCTTCATCCTAGAAGAGCAAGAAAGGTGGGACACCTTACTCTCATTGGTGGAATTTGTGTATAACAATTCAATGAATGCATCCACACAAGCCACACCATTCTTCTTCATGTATGGAGAACATCCTTTCACATCTTCAAGCTTGATGAAGATCTATCCAATGGATACCAAGGTAGATGTTGTCAACAATTTTGTTTCTAGAATCTAAAAAGGAATGGAGAATGCCAAAAATAAGTTGTAGATCATCCAAAACCAACAAAAGTAATATGCAGATGTACATTGTCAGCACATGGAGTTCAAAGTTGGGGATCAAGTCTAGCTGTCAACAACCAATTTCATGTTTGTTGGCCCTTGCAAGCTCAGACCTCATTTTATTGGGCATTTTCCCATCCTTCATCAAATTAGTGCAATGGCCTATCACCTCAAGCTACCACCACATATGAAGATCCACCCGGTATTTCATGTTTCCTTAATATGTTGATATGCTCCTCGACCCACTTCTCTTCCATACAAGAAAGTTGGCCTTGTCCAACACTTGTTGATGAGGCAGAGGAATATGAGGTTGAATGCATTCTCTAGAAGTGCATCCATGATACTCTCCATCCGCATATGGAATATCTGGTACATTAGAAAGGGTACCTACTAGATGAGGCAACATAGGAGCCAACAACCAATTTGACTAATGCACCAGTCTTAGTGAAATCTTTTGAGCAATAGCTTTTCAACAAGGACATTGCATCTTAAAGGGGAGGAGGTTTATAATACCAATAGCTAGACAAATTAGCTAGAGGTGTGTGGTACACACATTTTTCATTTTGGACGAGTTTTAAAGAAGAAGTGCATCACGGAAACTCAATTGAACCCAAATGGAAAAGAAACAAGGAGAAGCATGCATTATGATTTGATCCAAGGAGGTTGAATTTGTGTTAGAAGGAAGAAGAACTTAGATTGGATTGGATTGGATTGGATTGGATTGGAAGGAGAGTAAAGATACTTCACCAAGGAATGAAAGTTGGAAGGTAGGATTATTGCGGGGCCTGTATCTGAGTGATTGCACGTCTAAATTGTCCGTGTTATTTCTTGTTGGAAGCATATTCTTTAGAGCTTTCCATTGCCACCATAATTGCAAAGTTTGGAGGTATGTAGCAAAAGTTATAAGCATTTGAAGTTTCTATAGTAGAGTATGGAGTGGTTGAGCGATTTTGGGTTGGGTTCTTTGAGTCTATATGACTTCGGACTTATATGACTTTGGGTTTACACGACTTTGGGTCAAGAGACTTTACCTTAGGATGAAGGTTATCCAATCTGAGGTAGTTAAACATCAAATGTAGGAGTCATTGGGTCAGATATCTGAAGCGTTTGAAATAGTTAGGACAGAGAAAGGAGAGATAGTTAGGATACCCATGACTTTAATTTCCGTTCAAATTGAAAATAAGATAGAAATTGAAGGAAAAGTAGTAGTAATGAATGAACATAAAGTGCATGATCAAACAATAGGTGTCTTTGGATCAATTACTTGAGATCTTAGAGAGGAGTGGGTCAAACATAAGAAGATAGATAAAATGTCCATGAGTTCAATTGCAGTTAAGATTGAAGAGACTAGAGAAATAGCAGAATGTGTAGAAGTTGTTAGATCCAAAGTACATGAAGCAAAGGAAGTTAAATTGGGTTCAATAGAGAAGGAAAAGGATTAGACCCAAGGAATGGAGTTTGCATGTGCAGAATACCAAGACAAGGAGATTGGAAGTAGCACAAAGAATAAGGATGCAGACACCCACAACATACAAAGAGTCAGCAAGTGGAGTTGAGTCAAAGGTGGCTGAAGTAGAGGACAAAAGTGGAGTTAAATCTATAGAGTGAGGAGTCAAAAAGTGATGGAGAACCCAAAGTACAGTAGTTGGAAGAAGAGGAACGGGAGCTGCAAGAATATATTGATCAGATCAAAGAAGGAGAGTTGTTGGGTTTGGAGATGTTCGGACAAGAATAAGACACGCCAATGGAGGAGCCAATTCAAGAGTTGGAAAGAGAGGGGAACTTAAAGAAGACAATGGTGCATGTAATTCACTTGGAGGACAATGAGAGTTCAAGAGAGGAAGGCTTGTTGTAGATCCAAAGATCCCAACTTTGGAGGCAAGTTCAAGTGGAAGAATTGGAAGGTAAAGCCGAAGAAGTACATGAAGAAATGAGAAAGAGGTAAGAAAAGGTTACTAACATGAATAAATTACTGATCAGTCTCAAAACTCAACAAGACAAGAAAATGATGGAGAAAGAAGATAACATTTCAATCAAGTTAGATTTAGTGCGAGCAGATTTAGATAATCTTTGTAGTGAGTTAGAGATTAGGCAAAACTCAATTGAAGATACAATCCAAGTATGTTTGGAGCAAGAGGCCAAAGTCCTTAACCAGAAGATAGTTACCTTGGAGTTGGAACACAAAGTAGAGGTAGACATCGGATCGGATTCATAACCAATTTGAGATAGGAACAAGTGGATATGAAGAAGCAATTATCATTTTGGATCTGGAGGTTGTTAGGAGTAGGTTAGGTAGTTAGATAACTGTCAAAAGCTTTGCTTATTAAAAGGAGGCATGTGCAACAAATTTTTTTCCAGTATTTATAATTTTTGAAGATTGATAAAGTGAAGTGTTGATTCTTAGTGCTTGTTGCTTGAGCTTAATTCCGAGTATCAAGTTTATGCTTGTCTTTGTGAGTGTGTACATAATTTTGAAGTGCAAGTCAATGTGCTTATTGGATGTTGGATTCCATAGTCTTGATCTTCATTTTGCATGTTTGATCTTAGTGAAGTGCAATCAAAGCAATGCATTGATAGATCTGAGAGGAATTGTAGTGTTGGTAGTATTCTATATTTGTGAGTGTAGCATGAGTTTGATGTGAACCAATTTTGACCAAGGAAGTTGTGCCTTCAATGGAGGAGTGGAATGAAATTCTAAGGCAAAGTCATTTTGCAATGAAGTAGTTGTCTTTGGGAGAATTTGAATCATCACAATCAAAATTGTTTTAAAAAAATTGGATAGTATTGTGATTATGAAGTGTTAATTTGTGATCAATGCTTATTACTCTCTTTTGGGTGTGGTTTACCTAGGAGACTAAATAAGATCTCAAGAAGAACTACATTGTTACATTTTACTTCATATTTAACTATTTCTAACTCATATCTCCATGGGAACAAACTCTATTTACTTGATTACCGCAAAAGTGATACTTGTTAGGTTGTCACAAGGTGAAAATTAGTGTGGTAATATCTGGAAGGATTTTATGTATGATAGGCTAGGTAGATCAAATAGAAGTGTCACCAAAAGAGTACCTCTACTAATAGGGCATGAGTCAAAAATAGCTTGAAAACTTTAGAGCCAATTTAAGAGACCTAACCAGATGAATTAGGCCTCAAAAATTTGTTAATCCTCCCCCCCAAACAAAGGAATGGTTGGCCTTCCCTATGCTAGGTTTGTCTTATCAAGAGCCTTCCAACTGTACCTCACCCATGCAATTTCAAGATTCTGACATGAAGATTCCCTAAAGATTCTCTCTTATGAAAGAGGGTTTGACGAGCTTGATAAGATCAGAACCAACATGTTACCCATACATGCAACTAATCTAAGGGTAGAGATCATTGATATGTCACCAATCCATGTATTTGATCCAAGGGTGGAGCTTCCTTTGGAGAAGTCCACTATGGTGCTCCTTTGGGAGCATAGGAAGTTGAGTGTGAAATTGTGTGTTTCTTTTTCTGTGTTTTTCTTAGGGTTTCCTATCCCTAGAAGATTACAAGATACCACCATGTGACCAATATCTTGAACATGAAATCAGATCATCAACAAGTAGTCCATGAGTGACTACCAAAATACCTATGACTACCAATGCCACTTCTCCAACATTTGAGCAATCTAGCTTTGACACCAAAATTTTTTTGATAACTATCATGTGTATATACATCACTATACAACATACATCATTGTCAACATCATACACTATAGAATTACAATGCAAACATAGATCATACATGAACTCTAAAGTGCTACAATTGCCCCTTAGTTGGCATTAAGTGCCCTCTAACTCCAAATAGCCATCTACTCCAAGTATATGGTATACCCTATGGTGGGCAAAGATTAGGAGATTGGGTATTATTGAGCTCTATTGTTAGTTGCATGTCTGCAATCTATACCATATAAAAGGTGAACTAGCTATAGATCAAGTACATCTAGGGCATAACCATTTTCCCTAAAGAACCACTATGAGAGAAGTCAAACATGCCATATGTAATCCTCTCAAATAACTACCACACACTAACATTGTAGCAACTCCACCAAAAGAGCCACATAACATACACCGCAAGCTTACACATATAAGTGCCAAGCTTGGACCTACAGTGCCATTAATAGCTTTAGGTAAATTAAGATCTCATCCATAAAGTAGAAGTAAGGAGAAAATGAGGCTTGCAAGTTGAACCAATAGCCCATGGCAAACCAAGGTATTTGGAGATCCCAATCTCCCAAGTGGTATCTCTATAAACCATACTTTTGCAATCCTCTTTTTATTATCTAAACCACTCCCTTTGCTAAGCCATCTACCTCAAGGTGATCTCAGGAAATAGTATGATGATCAATCAAGGCCTTGCCACACAAGACTTGAAACTCCTCCAAGAACTCTATACCTTGATCAATCATAACCTCAACTAGTGCAACAAAATGACTAAAACACCAATCCAAGAATGAGTAAGCCATCCCCTCATTGGACTGTTCGAGCAATGCCACCAACTTAATCTACTTGGAGAAGTGTTCCACCATAACCAAAACATACTAATGATGTCTCACAATCAATGGTAAAGGTCCAACAAAATCCAAACTCCAAAGGTAACTTGATCTCATGATAGGTAATGGGTGTAATTGTGGCATAATAGCATTAGATTATGCTCTAACTTGGTCACAAATCACATATTTGGCAAAAAATTGTTGTACATTGGTCTACATACCGCACCTCCAATAATAACTCTAGAGTAAGCTATATGTATGTTTTACTCCAAAATATCCTAGCTCCTCATGAGTATGATGGACCAATTGTGATCTTTGAGATGGAAGTGGTATGACTTGCACTCTACCATCCTCTCATACATAAAGAATTTATTTGCCTTCCAATCTGAACCAATTGGCTTGCTAAAGAACATGGTACCTCTCCTTGGCACCAATTGTGCCACCCATAACATGAATTCAAAGATAATCCATCACTAAGATATCATCATGACTGTCTTGTTGAATTGTACCAATATCTACACTCTCTGCATTTGTGACCCAATAACTCTTCTTGTATGCAATGAGAGAGATATCACCAAATCTTCAAAAAATATACATAGAGAGGTAGATGCATGCCAACTTGACATCATCTCCTCATTTGTCTCACCATGCCAACATGTTCTAGTCTGATCTTGCTAGTTGGGACATGGGTTTCTACTCATCCTATTTGCATCATAGTTCATCACACCAAGTCTATAAATAATGGTGAAATCATACTCATGTAAAATCAAGGCCCATCATGCAAGCTTCTATAAAAGCTCATCAGAATCCATCAACTACTTCAATGGTTGATGATTATTGATGAGAGTAAAGGGGTTACCAAGTAGGTAACATAAAAAATGTACTATTACCCATATTGCTACCAAGCACTTTCTCTCATATGAACTATACTTTGCCTTTGCTAAATTTTTGGAGCAACTAGCATAAGCTACCATAAACTCTTTCTTCTCATCATTACGATGGGTGAGCACTTCTCCAAGCCCCAGTGTACTCTATTAGCATGAACCTAGAATGGTTATCCTTTGATTGGTCTCTTTAGAATAAGGGTAGATGTCAACCTCTCCTTGAGCTCTATAAGCGCTCTCTTACTCATCTTCCCAACACCACTCTTGTGTAAGCTTGATCATCTTTTTCAAGGCCTTGGCAATGGCACTAAATCCTCTAACATAACGGCAATAGAAGTTTGCCAACCTAAGGAATGCTTGTACTCTGCTCACATTTATTGGCCAAAGAATGCTTGCTATAACCACCTCCTTGGTCTACTAAACACCAAGTCCTCTAGAGTAGATAGTGTGACCTAATGTGACAACCCAACAAGTATCACTTTTGTGGTAATAAGGTAAATAAAGTTTGTTCTCATAGTGATATGAGTAAAAAATAGTCAAATAAAAAGTAAAAAATAACAATAACAATGTAGTTCTTCTTGAGTTCTTCTATAGTCTCTCAAGTAGAAACCACACCCTGAAAAGAGTAACAAGCATTGACTCACAGTCTTATCATAAATTAACACTCTATAATCACAACTTCATCCAATTTTGTCCAAACAAATCTTGATTGTGGTGGTTCAGATTCTTTCAAAGATGGCTACTTCATTGCAAGATGACCTTGCCTCAAAATTGCATTCCACCCTTCTATTGAAGGCACAACTTCCTTGATTGAAATTGGTTCACATCAAACTCATGTTGCACTCACAAATGCAAAATACTACCAACACTACAATTCCTCTTAGATTTGTCAAGGCATTGCTCCAATTGCACTTCACTCAGGATCAAACACATAGAATGAAGCTCAACACTATGGAATCCAGCATCTAATAAGCTCATTGACTTGCACTTTCAATTTCTCCAAACATTCATAAACACAAGCACAAACTTGATACTTGGAATTAAGCTCAAGCAACGTGCACTAAGAATCAACACTTTGCTTTATCTATCTTCAAAAATTATGAATATTGAACAAAATTACACTAAAAATACCTCCATTAAATAGACAAAGCCTTTGATAGGATCTAACTACCTAAAATACTTCCTAAAAATCTCCATATCCAAAATGGCAACCCACTCTATATTTGACGATTCCTATCTCAAATCTATTACTACTTTGATCCAATGTTAACCTCTACTTCTACTTCCAAACCTCGAGGTAGCTTCCATCATACCCTGCATTTTGGATCTGTCTACTACCACTATATCTTCTTCCACTTCTACTATTTCCTTAGTCTGAACTACAATTAAAGACATGGGTAAACTATTTACATCCTTATCTTGCAACCCACTTTCTCTTAATGTCTCAAATAATAGATCCAAAGATACTTATTGTTTGATCTGCACTTTGGGTTCATTCACTTTAGCTATTTTTTCTTCTAATTCTATCATATTTTCAATCAAGACTGAAATTGAAGTCATGAGTATCCTAATTATCTTTTTTCTCTCTATCCTAACTTTTTCAGATGCTCTAGATATTTGACCAAAGACTTTTGCATCCGATGTTTGACTACTTTGGATTGAGTCACCTTTGTCTTGAGGCAAAGTCTCTTGACCTGAAGTTGTGTAAACCTGAAGTCATATAAGTCCAAAGTTGTATAAGTCTGAAGTCGTATAGACCCAAAGAACCCAACCCAAAGTCACTCCACTACTCCATACATCTACTATGGAAACTTCAAATGCTTGTAACTTCTGCTACAAACCTCTAAACTTTACAATTTTGGTGGTAACAAAAAGCCCTAAAGAAGATGCTTCCAACAAGACATAGCATGCACAATTTTGATATGTGGTCATTGAGATATAGCCCGTGCAGTAATCCTGCCCTCCAAGTTTCATTCCTTAGTGAAGTATTCTTATTGTCCTTCCAATCCAATCCGAGTCCTTCTAACAAGAAGTCAACCTCCTTGGGTCAAATCAAAACACATGCATCTCCTTGTTTCTTTTCTATTTGGTGTGACAACCCAGAAAATATGAATTTTGCGGTAATCAGGTAAGTAAAGTTTGTTCCCGCAAAGATACTAGTCAAAAATGTCCAAATACAAAGTCAAATAGTAACAATTAGTTCTTCTTGGTTACATCTTTAATCTCTCAGGTAGAAACCACACCCAAGGAGAGTAACAAGCATTGCTCACACTCTCGTCACATCAAAATGTCACACTTTATCACAACTCTATCAAATCTTTCCAAACATTCTTGATTGTGATGATTCACTCTCTCCTGAAAATGACACTTCACTGCAAAATGAATTCACCTTAAAATTGTGTTGCACCCCTCCATTGAAGGCACAACTTCCTCGACTGAAATTGCTTCACATCAACACTCGGCTACACTCACAATTGCAAAATACTACTAACACTACAATTCCTCTCAGAATTGTCAAGGCATTGCTCCAAATGCACTTCATTTAGGATCAAACAAATAGAATAAAGATCAAGGCTGCAAACTCCAACATCCAACATGTCACACTGACTTGCATTTCAAAATTCTACACACACTCACAAACACAAATGCAAAGCTAATACTTGGAATTAAGCTCCAGCAAGGAGCACTGCTTCATAGCACTTTGCTTTATCTATTCTCAAGAATAATGAATATTGAACAACAACATAATGCAAATGCCTCCTTTAAATAGAAGAGAAATTGATAGCTACTAACAACTATATCATTCTACAATAACTTTTCTAACCAGCAGATCTAAATTGACAAACCACCTCTTCATATCTGCCTCTTCAAATTTCAAAATTGTTACTACTCCGATCCGATGTCTACTTCTTCCTTGGCTTCCAATCCCGAAGTAACTTCATATACTACTCTATCCTCGGGTTTATGAACTACCAATTCTTCTACCAATTCTAACACCTCTTCACTTTGATTTGCAATTCCCGCCATAGGCAATCTACATACATCTTCTTCCTACAACCCATCTTTCTCTAATATCTCCAATGTTCAACTCCAAAGACATTTGAACTCCTACTTCTTCTACTTCAGAGTTCACTCTTACATCCTTTCAAAGTTTATGTACTTCTAACTTAATTAAATCTAATCTAATCATGATATTGTCTTCCACTTCCAATATCTTCCTATCTATACAAGTTTTGAGACTAATTAGTAAAGCATTTAAATCCTTATCCTTTGCATTTCTTCTCCTCATCTCATGCATTAATAGTCTTAACTCGTGCAATCTTGTTTCTTCAATTCTTATATTGGCTTAGTACTCATCATTGCATTTATGTTCACTACTATCTCCTTCAATGGCTCAAGCCTCATCCTTGTCTCACATTCCCAATCCACCTACTAGTCTTCTCAATACATTGCCAATTCTGCCTCAAATTTGGCCTTCACATTCTCCTTCTCCTTCTCTTTTTGCACTATCTTCTCTTCCAGATTACAAAGTAGTTCCCTCAATCTTTCTTCTTCTCTATATCACATTGTTAACTCTCTTTGCCAGAGTTTCTTCTTCTCTTCTACTCTCTACATTGCTCTATCAAGTTCTTGCTCCTTCTCTACTACCCTTGCCATAGCATGAATGATTTCTAATCAAGAATTAGCAAATTGCTACTTCAAGATTTCATACTCAACTATCTGTCTTTCCCTGGCTATGACATTCTTCTCTATTATTCTATCTTACCTCCCACTTCTCTCTTTAAATTTTCAATCAACTGAATTTGTACTACTGCATCTACTTGTAGTATCGTCTTCTGCTCCTCTCCTTGGGTTATACTCTCTTTCAACTCCAATTTTTCTTCTTCTACCGCACAACCACTTGCAATATATTTTTACCTCAAGATACTCTGATTGCATTTCTCCATTCTTCTCCTCCAGCTTTGTCAGCAATGGGTAGACAATATCCCATAGATACTCTACCCCTCTAGTCTGGTTCCCTTTTGCTTGCAAGCTTTTCTCCTTCTTTGCCTCTTCTTCACCTAACACTCTTCTCCTGAGTTGAAGTTACATGATTGGAATTGATTTCTTGCTCCCCAAACTCTCACTTTCCATTTCTCTTCTTTGACTTAGCCCCGCCTCATGCATCGTGCTTCTTCTTGATCACATACCTCTCTGAATGATAACCTTCTTCTCCAATTTCTCTGGAATTTCCTCTTCTTCTTTTTGGTAATCTTTGTTTGCCATCTCCAACTTTCTCTCTTCTCCCTCTAGTACCGGCTGCATCTCCACTCCATCCTCACTCTCATTACTTGCTTCACCACTTTGCAATGTGAGTTTGGGTTCCTCTTCTCTCTCCAAGTCTTCTGACTTGTACTTGGCCTCACCTTTTGATTCTTCCTCTGATGACCGTATCACCACCATGTCCTTCTTTGGGTTCACTTTCTTGGTCTTTTGTGGTCTCGTAGCCGCCACTTCTTTTTCGGGTCAACTCCTCTTCTTTGACTTCAGAGCAATCACCGCTAATCTCATACTTTGCTCCATCTGTGCATAGTACTCATCACTGCTTCTAATCTGAAGAATGTATTGTTGCTTGTTTGCATCAATATCTCTCCTCAAGTTGAGATGAAAGTGCAATACCATCTTGTGTCATTCCACCTCATTCAATAGATTCAATATATCCCAAGTAAAAATGGGCTGCAAATGGCACAATGTAGTGTGGAGGTGTTTTATCCTATAAATTCCACACCATCTGTCTTGTGCATTGATGAAAGCACTTTGCTTAATTAATAAGTTCCCTTGCAAACATCTTATGGAGAAACACCGCTTGGTGTTTCATCACATAAGTCGTTTGCTTTGGCTTGAAGATGGCCATCATGGCTCCTATGATGCCTCTCCTCACATGGTCCTTATAACTCTTGACCATATATCTATTCTTCATGTGTTTTGAAGAAAAAGCGTCTTGTACTTCTTAGGTTTCTTCAGCTACCTTTCCTCTCCCCAAGAATGTGGCTCCTTGCTCCTCACCCGCCTCTCTTTTGAGTACTAACCTCCAATCTGACTTTGTCCATCAAGCCAAATATTCCCTCTTACCTTTTGCCTCGGGTCCATCCAAACACTTACTCTTTATTATCTTGGTCATGAAACCTAAAAAGCTAAGGTTCCAATTCCATGCCAAAAATGTGATCCAAAGCCTGCTCAAGACTTCAATCCTTGTGATCACATCTACCCTCTAAATTGCATGATTTCTCACTACAAATTCCAAGTTCTTCTTTCCACCTCCCATCTTACTCTCCTTTACTCTGGGTTGGTGACAACTCTTTTGCCCAATTCCCGGAGTAACGATCCTGACTTCCTCTTGATGCACAAATGTGTCCCTTACTACAATCCCTTTTCCCCGATCTCCCTCAAGATGACTCCTTAATGGCAATGGGAAGTTACTTGTCATCTCTTCATCTCAATCCCAAATCTTATAGTGGCATATCTCCTTAGTCTTTCTTCACGTCAAGCTTCTACTAAGAAATCACATCTTCAGCATACTTCTATCAATGTTAATTTCCCTGGTTCATAGGCCAGCCATTTTTTCGTGTGGTACCTTCTTGAATGTCCAACCCCAAAGGAAACTTGTTACATTGTCCTTGCCTTGGGTTGAGCACCCTGATATGAAGTTTCCTTACTTTAGGTTGAATGCTGATAGGACCAATCCAAGTACTTTGTTTCTTGACACGAAGTCACTTTACTTTGGGTTACAACCCAAAGACACCATTCTTTGCCTTTTGATGCCATACAAGTACAATACGACTTTGTGTGTACACTTCTTCAAAAATAGAATGAAAACTTAAAAAGAAAAAAATATGGTTACCACATACCTCCTTCCTCAAATGTGAGCATCCCCACAAACAAAGACCTCGGGTGTCTTATAGACCTCCAAGTCTATTGTCTAATATTTTTGAAATTGCCATCCGTTCACTTGAGTGGAAAATGGTTGCTCCTCCAAGTTAGCAAGTTGAATGGACCTGTTGTCATAAATATGAAGTGCTTGATAGGGCCCCATCTATCTCAAATGAAATTTGCCTAGAAAAGATATTTGGCAATTTTCATACAACAAAACCAAATCTCCTTCATGAATAGTAATAGGTTTATACGCTTATTGCTTGACTTTCCTCTATTCTTGTACTTCTTTTGTGGTTTACATTGCATCGTCTCTTTTCTCTTCTAACCACATCAGTTGATGGATCCCAAGATCATGACTTTCTTCTTTTGACAACCGTTCCTCACATAGAATCCGATACATTGGTACCGCAAATTCAACTGGTAGGATGGGGTGCAAGCTATATGTCAAGAAGTATAGAGTTTGCTTAGTTGTGATATTTTCTCTTGTTTGATATGCCCACAATGCGGCTTGTAGCTTTGTATCCCAATCATATGCATAAATGACAGTCACCTTATTGAGAGTTTTATAGAGTAACCCATCCGCCTTCTCTGTTAGGCCATTTGCTTTGGGATTATAAATGTGTCATCTTTTGATGTTTAATCTGAAAATTGGTTCATGCCTCCATCATAGAGTTCAAGAAATGTGTTCCTTTGTCACTAACCAATTTCAGAGGACAACTATACTCAGAGATGATATTCCAACAGAAAAATTCTATGATTGTTTCTGCATCATCTCTACGAGTTGCTTTAGCTTTGACCATTTTGGTAGCATAGTCAGTGCAAACCAAGATGCATCATTTTCTTGTGACTCGGGTTGTTAGTTGTATTGGTCCCACAAAACCAATTCCCCATTTATCAAATAGAGCCAATGGTAAAATCGTCTCAAAGGCCATTGGGAAGTAGCCATCGGCTTGCATGTTCTTTGACAAGCATCACAACTTTGGATATGGGCATATGTGTCTTTGTACATCATAGGCCACCAATACCCTAAGGAAAGAATCTTCTTTACAGTATTCTTCAGGGCATAGTATCCTCCCAATGCTCTAGAGTGTAAAGACTTGATTACTCCTCCAACTTTGTATGCCTCCAAACATCATTGAAGTACTTTGCCCATCTTGAATAAAATGTTGTGTTTAAGCTTATATGGCCCCATTTTCCTGAGAAAGACTGCCCTCTGCTCCAGGTCCAGCCCATCAAGACACTAGAGAGTATACAAATAGTGATATTTTGCTGCATACCTTGTACCTTGCATAACTGTCAAATGATACAACTCTTTGTTAGGGAAGCAATCATCAACCTCCCATTCTTGGTCTTGAGTTTCTAACTTGGATAGGAAGTCTGCGTTTGAATGCAAAGCTCCCTTCCTTACTTGTACAATATATGTGAATTC
Source organism: Lunularia cruciata (assembly GCA_948567375.1). Classification (NCBI taxonomy): domain Eukaryota; kingdom Viridiplantae; phylum Streptophyta; class Marchantiopsida; order Lunulariales; family Lunulariaceae; genus Lunularia; species Lunularia cruciata. The sequence continues at coordinate 2,557,395 of OX419756.1, read as the reverse complement.
TTGCAATAACAAGATCCATCTTGCAATTCGCTCAAACAAATCTAGCCTTCTTGACAAAATGTTGCAACACGTAATGGTCAACATAGAAAAAAATTATGTAACCCAATAGATAATGGCAAAACTTCTTGCAGGCATACACCATTCTGAGTGCTTCTCTTTCAATCATAAAATAATTTCATTTTGAAATTGAAAGTTGTTGAGTGGTGTAGTAGATTGGGTAATCCTTGATCTTGTCGTCCTTTTGACTCAAGACTACTCCAATTGCTATGGATGAAGTATCCACATATACATGAAAAAGGCACTCCCGATTTGGGGCCCTCATAATTGGTGGTGCTTCAACCAATTTCTTCTTCAATACCTAGAAAGCTTCTTCTTGACTTGCTTCCCAAAAGTAGTCCTTGGACTTCTTCAATAGCTTTGTCAGGGGAGTAGCCAACACCGTATAAGTTGATACAAAGCGTGTGTAGTATCTGATATGTCCCAAGAAGGCTCTTAGCTCTTAGCTAAGATAACTTTAACCTTCTTGATATTGACTTCAATACCTCGGCTTGACATGTCGGGTGTCATTACATCCGATGCTCCAAAAGAATTCCCTTCTTCATTATGAAGAAACATTTCTCCGGATGTAATGACAAACCGGTAAAATAGCACCTTTCAAAAGTTTGGCAAAGGTAATCTAAATGTACATCTCTTTGCCCAAACACACAAAAATCATCAATGAAGACTTCTATAAATTTGCACGGAAAATCCTTGAAGATTACATTCATCATCTGCTAGAAAGTAGCAAAAGCATTACACAATCCAAAGGGCTTTTGATTGTAAGCAAAAGTTCCCTAATTTGTAGTGAATGTAGCTTTATCCTTGTCTTCTTCTCTAATGGATACTTGATTGTACCCTCAAAATCCATTGAGAAAGTTGTAACAAGGATGACCAGCTACTTGACCAAAATGTATCTATGAAAGGAAAGGGATGATGATCATTCTTTGTGACTACATTCAACTTGCAAAAATCTTGGCACACTTGAACCTTCCTAGTCTTCTTCTTTGGGACAATGACAATGGGTGAGACTGACTCACTGCTTAAGACAGGAAAGATTATTCTGGCTCTTAGGTACTTGCCAATTTCATCTTTTACCAAGAGCGAGTACTTCAGGTTCAAGTAGTATTGTCTTTGCCAAACTAGAACTGTACCTTCAACTAGATCAATTTGGTGTTCTCCAAATTCTCATGGAATACCCGGCATTTGATCAATAGACCAGGCAAATCCATCTTGGAACTCTATAAACAAGGTAGTGTATCCTACCAATTCCTCCGAAGTGACTATCTTCAAAAATTTTAAGATTTTTCCTTCACTTAAGACAACATCTTGACAGTTATCGGGGTTGATGACTCCTTCAACATGACTCACTCGGCTCAATCCAAGTTGAGCTGCCATCAAACTCCCTTCCTCCAAGTCATTTTCACTTGAGGTGAGGTCATATGGATCTTTGTTACCGATGTCTACCTTGTAACATTCCAAGTAATTGACTTGGACTTCATCTTCACAATCTCTTGAAGACAAAGACAATGAATCTTTGGATTCATCCTCATCTTCAGACAAAGTTGTTTCCCTAAGGTGGAGAACCTTTGTCCAACTTACGGTCACCAACTTCTGGTCCTCGAACGAGATGTCCGAGGTAGGTCTTTTTACATTGCCCTTACTTTCTTGAGGGCTGAATTTAGTTGCTTCTTACACAACTTATTGTCTTCACACAGTTTCTTGAATGCAACATTTGCACTCATGGATGCCAAATTTGTTACAATATTTTATTAAGGTACTCCTCCCAATTTCACCTTCTTCACCTTCATATTTGGGTTTGAAGTCTTGCCATGTTCAAATTTGACTTTGGAGCACTTCATGATGGTGATTGGAGTACTAGTGGTCTTGACCCGATGTTCCTCGGGTTGGCTCACCTTGGCTTGGATCAAATCCTTCACTTCAGATCTAATATCCACCAAAAAAATTGGAGGCTTCATCTTCATCTCCTCCTCCAAACTCATCACCCAAGTTTTGAGTATTGCTTCTTTGAATTCTTTTTGCAATAACTTTAGCTTTTGCAAGAATCTTTTCCTCCTTGGCAAAAAGAATAGCCTTTGGGCATAGTTTCTTTGCCTTTTGTGAGAACAAAGAGGTAGTACTTAGTTCCTTGGGATAATGCTTCTTCTTACTCAAGCGTATCTCAACCTTCAAAATTTTGAGGTCTGGCCATCACCTTCAAAAGCTGGACTTCCTTCTTGAAGTCTCTCCTCCTCAAGTGTTATATAATTTATAGTTGTATCCCCTTTTGCCTGAAGCACAACACGCTCAGCTGACGTCTGTACATATTTCACAAGTGGCTTTGGAAGATGGAAGGGTCTGGTAGATGAGGGCATTGGTTGCCCATATGACTCGATCCTTTACAATTCCCACATAAAGGAACATACCCAATTTTCCATCTTGGCTATGGACAGTTTGGAGACCAATGTCCCATCAAGCCACAATTATAACATGCTCTAGGTGCAACATTTTGAGGTCGATTTTGATTGCCAATTAGTGGTCTTTGAGGAGGAGCATTATTGTTATATTCCCCCGGCCCATACCTTGGACCTTGGTTTGACATGCTCGCTTGAGGTTGTACCTCTTGGGTCTGGTATACTGCCTCTTCTTCTTCTCTTCCTCCCTCGGTCCTAGCCTAGAACCCAATCAATTTGCTACACCAAAAATGCATTACGAGTGTGGCATTTTGTGTTTGCATGGCCTGTGAGCCGGCCTGTCTCTCACTCAAGATGAATCTCTGATGGCTATTATGGTAGCGCACCATGGACTAAGAAGGCAAGAACCCCAACTCCATCATACTCCTCCAAGGCTAACACTCCAAGACTCAAGACATTGCTCACCAGAGAACTCAATGAGAGAGAGATAGTTGCAAATGAAAGGATGATGAGTACACCCTCACCCTTGTGTATATACTTATGAAATATTTACGCACCAAAGTTGCTAATTACTAGAGTAACTCAAGTTACTAGGCTTAAAGTCAAGTAAAGTCAAAAAGTAGAAAGGAATATCCATTCACATGAGCATATTCCCCTAACCATGTGATCTTATCTTGACCCCACCACTAAGTCAAGGATTCCTTCACATGGGCTATCCTTGGACTAAAGAAGAATCCAAAACAAAAAGGCTTACAGGCCGAAGAGTTCTCAACTCTTTCCTCAAAGCCAAACACCTAGGAATAATACCAAGTCAACACACTAGAATCCAAAATAGTGGTGCTCATCTTTTCCACCTCCTCTAAAGTAAGGTCTCCTTTATCTTAGCTATGACTAACTCTAGCTAATCATGACTAATGTAGAACCATCCTTTATCTCTATATAAATAATATCTCTCGAGTACTTATAATACCAAGCTAAATATCACAATACCACACACATGCACAAATGGGTGTTACAGGACGGGATGGATATAACAGGAGTACAATTTCACGCACCTAGCTTTCCATTCCCAAATCCATTCCACATCAAGGTTATGTACATCCAACGTGAGCAAATGAGGGTATTGCTAGTTTATCACTTTGGTGCAAAATTCATGGATAGGGTGATGAATTCACCAAACCCAATGATTCTACCTATGGTGATATATGACAGAGAGAGGGATTTGACAATCTACAATCTATTATGATGATATGGATGTGAATGTCTGAAATCCTCTCCCTTTTAACACTCAAGTAGAAATCTGTTATGTAATGAGACCAAAAGTGATGTTTAGAGATTTTGTGGTTAGGAATATTGGTGAGGAGTATTATCAATGAGTGATAGATTCTGAGGTCCCAGTGGTAAATTTGATAGTTTGTGCGCCTTCTAGAGTGATCATATTGACTTTGTATCAAAGTAGACATTAGCAATTGAGTGTTGCAAGAACCATGGATCTGCAATTGCAAGAGTTGGTGCAAGGAATGTTGAATGAATTTTGAGAGATTAAGATGACCATGGAGACATTACAAAGTCAAGTGCAAATCCTTAGGAACGATCAAGCCATGCAAGAAGAAGAGCCGTCTCAAAACCCAATACCTATAACTGAAGTACTTGGAGAGGCACTTGTGTTTACAAACCCTATCAACGATGAAGCCACATTGCTACTCCCGATGAAGAAGACCTGCAACATCTAGCCTTAAAAGTGGTAGTGTATGATGGGAGTAGTGGAAAATTGGATCTTGACAATGAATTGATATTTCTGATTGTTCTCAACAAGGATCACGGAGCATGCTGCATACGTGTTTGCATGTGGGTACTTGACCGATAAAGCACTCACATGGTATGATGCTTGGGAATGATCCATGTTGGCAAAGAGAAGGGAGGTCACGTGGACAGCAATGCAAGAAGGATTGTTGAGAATTTCCAATTGGTGGATTCTGTCCATATGGTTCAAACCCAACTATGGAGATTGAGACAGAAGAACAAAATACAAGAGTATGTGGAGATATTTCTAGATCTACAAGTTGCAATAACCAACATGAGTCCAACAGACGCTCTTGACAATTTCAAATGAGGGTTAAAGGAGCGGATTCACCAAGAAGTCATGGTGCAAAATCCTTGCATGGTATTTGAAGCCATTGCTTGTGCGTAGAGAATAGCATGAGCATTGGGTGGAGGTGAAGGAGTAGTTCCACCTCAATATTTTTAGGCAAAAATGCCACACATGGGTGAACCAGTATCGATGGAATTGGGCAACCTTTGATTTCAAGATCGAGGAGCACGACCGTTTCAAGGGGAGCATGGACAGGTAGAAGAACAAAGAGATAGAGTCCTATGAGGAGAATGAACTCAAGGAGAACTAACCCTATTGTTACAATTGTGGCCATATTGGGCACATATCTACCAACTATGGCACTTGTTTCCCTAGAGGCCCGAGGCCTTCGTATAGGCAATCTTTGAACAACATGGAGAGGCACATTAGAGAGAAGGAGGTGGAAATTACTTTGGAAAACAAAGATCGCTAGTAAATGTACCTTGCGGCCTTATTGGCTCAATAAGGGAGAAGAGAAGCAAGGGAAGGAAGAAGACTAATTCACAAAGATCCCAAAAGGCAACCTCACAATTGATTGTCGTGAATGGAGTCCTAGAAGGCAATCAAGTGAGAGTATTAATCGATCTAAGAGCAACAAAGAATTTCTTATCTTGCTTTGTTGCAATAAGATTGGGAATGGATCTAGAGAGAGATGGGAGTGAAGAAGTAGAGTTGCCTAATGAGCAAACAGAGAGGATTGAATCATTACCTAGATGGGTAACACTCTTTGTAGGAGAATATCAAGAAGTAAATGAGTGTAGAGTGATACAATTAGCTTGTTATGATGCAATCTTAGGCATGCCATGGATGGAGCATTACAACCTTATGGTAGATTGGAGGAAGAAAGTAATGAGAACCCACCAATGGTCAATCACTAGAGTTAAAGAAAAATCACACAAGCAAGAATTGCCTCTATATGCATAGGGATGGCAGTTGTCTATAAGACCGATAGATGTTTCATGGGTCTAATAAGAGAAGTCCAGAGTGCACAACTTGATGGAAAAATTCCTGAGAAATTGAAGGTTGTGGTGGATGAATTTCAAGAAGTCTCTCCCAATGATCTACCCTTAGTATTACCACCAAAAAGGAGAGTAGATCATAAAATTGAGACACTTCCGGGGAAGACACCTCCTTGTAAGGCCCTATATTGCCTATCACCTCATGAGTTAGAGGAATGTAAGACTCAAATTGAGGAGATGTTGCAAAAGGGGTTCATCCAACCCAGCGTATCACCATATGAGGCCATTGTCTTGTTTGTGAAGAAGAAGGATGGTACAATGCGCATGTGCATTGACTATCAAGGTCTCAATCGACAAACAATGAAGAACAAATACCCCTTACCTTGCATGGATGACCTGTTTGATCAACTCCATGGAGCGAGATACTTCACCAAATTGGACTTGCAGAGCAGTTACAATCAAATCCAAATTGTAGAGGAGGATGTGTACAAAACTACCTTTCAAATCAAGTATGGCCACTTTGAGTATCTTGTGATTCCTTTTGGCCTCACTAATGCACATGCCACTTTCATGAGTCTAATGAATGACATATTTTGTCCATACTTAGATAAGTATATTATTGTCTTCTTGGATGATATCTTAGTATATAGTAGCACAATGATGGAACACAAACAACATCTATGAGAGGTCCTTCAGATTTTAAGACAAAATCAATTGTATGCCAAAATCTCAAAGTGTGAGTTTGGCAAGTCTGAAGTAGACTACTTGGGGCATAGAGTAAGTGCAGAGGGCATTCAAGTATTGATGGATAAAATAGAGGTCATTCAAAAATGGAGTGCCCTAGAAGATCAGACTCAACTCAAGAGCTTCTTGGGGTTGACGGGATTCTATCGTAGATTTGTCAAGGACTTCTCTAAGGTTACACAGCCTTAATGGCACTACTTGGCAAGGAGGAGAAGGGGACATGGAGAACCGCACAAGAGTTGGCCTTTCAAGAATTGAAAGCTGCCTTGCTACATGCACCAATCTTGAAGTGGTATGACCCAAAACGTCCAATCAAGTTGGCTATAGATGCATTAAGTGTAGCAATAGGAGCAATCCTACAACAAGAGTGGCATGATGGATGGCATCCAATTGCATATTTCTCTCAAAAGTTGTTACCGGCAGAGTGCAACTACCACACCATAGAACGAGAAGAGTTGGCCATCATTTTGGCAACCAAGCATTGGAAGCACTATCTAGGCGAGCAGGCATTTGTAGTAGAGATAGACTACAAACCTCTAGTCTACCTTGAGACGCAAAAGGATCTATCTTGTCGTCAGATTTGGTGGGTAGAGTGGGGACAACACTTCAACATGACAATCACCTACGTAGAAGGTAAGAAGCAACTTGCGGATGCATTCACCCATATGCCAATGGCAAACAACTTGGTGGTAGAGGTTAAGATTAACCTTGAATTTTGGCCAAAGATTCTGGTTGCTACAAAAATTGATCCACAGATTGTAGAAGTGCAATCATCCAAAGGTGTCACCAGCACCCAAGGACTCACCTTTTGTGATTGTAGATTATGGATCCCAAATGTCTCAAAATTATGCACCACCATTCAAGCGGAATGTCATGATTTGGCCATTGTAGGTCATGTCGGAGTGGATAAGACCTTGGATGCAGTCCAGCGCCATTACTATTGGCCCAAGATGAGCAACAACGTGATGGACTACGTGCACAGTTGCCTACTTTGTCAATAGAACAAAGCTCTTAATCAAGCTCCTTTAGGGCTCCTTCAACCTCTCCTCATGCCTACCCAACGTTGGGAACAAGTGAGTATGGATCTCGTTTATGAATTACCCAAGACAACCTCAAGGTTTGACTCCATTGTGGTCTTTGTGGACCAGCTCAGCAAAATGATTCATGTACACCCTACCACCAAGGATGTGACCACTCCACAACTAGCTCAATTATATTTAGATGCAGTCTTCTCTCACCATGGCTTGTCCAGAGTACTTATCACCAATAGAGGTACTCAATTCACCAATTTGTTTTTGCAAACACTCGTTGGTTTCTTCAAAACCAAGTTGGTCATGTCCACAGCTTACCATCCACAAACAGATGGCCAAATAGAGCGGGCTAATCGCATGATTGAAGACATGTTACGCCGCTTTACCTTAGAAGAGCAAGAGAGGTAGGACACCCTACTCCCGTTGGTGGAATTCGCTACAACACTTTAGTGAATGCATCCATCCAAGTCACTTCGTTCTTCCTCATGTATGGTGAGCATCTCTTTACACCTTCTAGCTTGATGAAGATCCGTCCAGTGGCTACCAAGGTCAATGCAGTCAACACATTTGTGTCTGGAATCCAACAAGGTGTGGAGAGCGCCAAGCACAAATTACGGATTGTGCAAAATCAATAGAAGTAGTATGCTGATGCACACCATAGGCACATGGAGTTCAAAGTTGGGGATCAAGTGTGGCTATTGATAACCAACCTCATATTAGTTGGATCTTGTAAGCTCAAACCTTGTTTTATTGGGCCTTTCTTGATTCTTCATCGTGTCGGCACTGTGGCCTATCACCTTGAGCTACCACCACACATGAAGATCCATCTCATGTTCCATGTTTCCCTACTATGCAAATATGCTCCCCAAGGTCATTGCACACAAGACATTTGACCTTGTCCAACACACATTGATGGCATAGTGGAATATGAAGTAGAGCGTATTCTCCAAAAATACATGTGTGGTACTCGCCATCCGTGGGTGGACTATCTAGTACAATGGAAAGTTTACTCCCTCTATGAAGCAACCTGGGAGCCCATTGCCAATTTGGCACATGCACCAGTGTTGGTGCAAGCATTTGAGCAACAATTGCACAACGAGAACATTGCGTCTTAAAAGGAGGGAGGTCTGGAATATCCAAAGCTAGCCATATGATCTAGATATGAAATTTAGTTTGGTAACATCTAGAATGATGTTATACATGATGATCAAAATAGATCAGATAGAAGTATCACCAAAAGAGTATTTCTACTAATAGGGCAGAAATCAAAATAGACTTGAGAACCTTAGAACCAATAGCTAGACATATGATTTAAAGGTGAGAATTGGTTTGGTAACATCTGGAAGGGTGTTACACATGATGGACTAAATAGATCAGGAAGAGGTATCACCAAAAGGGGACTTCTACTAATAGAGTAGGAACCAAAATATGCTTGAAATCTTTGAAGGCAATTTTGAAGGCCTAAACGGATGAATTAAGCCTAAAAAATGTGCAAATGCCTCCCCTCCCCTGCTACTAGAGAGAAGGCTGGACTTCCTTCCCCCTAGTTTGTCTCATCGAGAGCTTTCCAACTGTACTTTATGTGATTTTGAGACTCCTACACGAATATTCCCTAAAAGATTCCCTCCGGTCAAAGCCTCAGACCAACCAGATATTCCCTCCGGTCAAAGCCTTATTTGACCAACCAGAGAGGCCCTAGACAGACATGTCATCCATCCAAGTAAGTAATCCAAGGGTGGAGCTTGCTGACATGTCACCTATATGTGTGCCTAATCCTATGTTGGAGCTTCCTTGAAGGAGATCCTCTTTGTCTATAATAAAGAGAAGGTGCTCCTTTGGGGCACCAAATGTTTGAGTGTGTAATTTGTGTTTTCTCTCTTCTCTTGTCCTTGAAGTATTACATCTGGCTCTTTTGGTGAAGTTACTATGTTAGTGTATGATAGTTGTTTGAGAGGATGGCATATGACATGTATGACTCTTCTCCTCATGGTGGTTCCTTAGGATAGTGGTTATGTCCTAGATGTACTTGACCTATAGCTAGTTCATCCTTAATATGGTATAGATTCCAAACAAGCAACTAACAATGGGGCTCAATAGCACCAAACCTCCTGATCTTTTGCCCACCATAGGGTATATCATATAATTGGAATAGATGGCTATATGGAGTTAGAGGTACCTAACCGCCAGCTAGGGGGGGAATTGTGGCACTTTAGAGTCCATGTATGACTTATGTACAATTGTGCTTCTAAAGTGTATGATGTTGATAGCGATGTATGTTGTGTAGCAATGTTTATATGCATAATAATTGTCACGCCATTTGTAGTATAGCATCTAGATTGCTTAGACATTAGAGTTGTTGTGATAGTGGTTAGAGATATTTTAGTAGTCACTTGTAGACTACTTTTTGATGGTCAGATTTTGTGTTTGGAGGTATTGACCTCATGGTGGAGCCCACCATCACTTTCCACTATTTGTACCATTGGGTGTGCCATCAGCAAGACCATTAGGATTTGAGACCTAGCTCAAGTCCAAGAGGTATACTTTTGAAGTGCAGCTCTAGAGAGCTCACTTCTTTGATGTTGAGCCTTCGAGTTCTTAACTATGGTGGACAGAGGCGGGCGAGCATCACTTGGATTCTCTTAGCTAGAGTGGGTGTGGCTTGCCTATGATTGGTGCCCAGTTTTTGGCAAATTATAAAGTGATAGATCAAGTACTGATATGATTGAGTGTGAGTTGAGTTGTGTAAATGAATTGATTATTGTGGTACTTCAGAGTCCATGTATGATTTATGTGTGAGTTGTGCTTCTATAGTGTATGATGTTGATAGTGATGTATGTTGTGTAACAATGTATATACACACAATAATACCAAAGCCAAAGCTCATGCTAGGCATATGGAGTTTCCCTTATTCAAGTGTCCTAATGTGAGCTTCCGTTCTCCTATTTCTCTATTTGGTCTTGGTCTTTTGCAAGTGCGACTAGTACCACTTCCATCTTAGAGACCATAATTGATCCATCATACTCATGAGGAGCTAGGACATTTTGGAGTAAAATATACATATAGCTTACTCTAAAGTCATATTGGTGGTGCAATATGCAAACCAATGTACAATAGTTTATTGCTAGATGTGTGGTTTGTGACCGAGTTAGAGCATCATTCAATACTCCTATGTCACAATTACACCTATTATCTATCATGGGATTGGGCTACCATTGGAGTTTGGACTTTGCTAGACCTTTGTCATTGATTGTGAGACATCATCAATGCATTTTTGTGATGGTGGAGCACTTCTCTATGTAGATTGAGTTTGTGCCACTTCTTGTCAAGTCCATTGAAGGGATGGCTTACTCATTCCTAGTTCACATTGTTACTCATTTTGGTGCACCAATGGAGGTTTTGATTGATTATGGTACAAAGTTCTTGGGAGAGTTTAAGGTCTTGTGTGACAAGGCTCTAATTGATCATTGTAATACCTCCCAAGATCAGCTTGAGGTAGATGGCTTATTATAGAAAGTGGTTCAGATGGTGAAGAGAGGATTGCAAAAGTATGGTTTGCAAAGATACCACTTGGGAGATTGGGACCTCCAATTACCTTGGTTGGCCATGGGCTATCAATTCAGCCAGCAAGCCTTCTTAGCATCCTTCTCTCCTTACTTTCTACTCTATGGACAAGATCCATATTTACCAAGAGCCATTCATGGAGATGCTATTGTAATTGTGGACTCGGATGAATTAAATGTATGGGTGAGTGCATGTTCTCAATGTGCAAAGATCTTTTGGAAAGTGATACCAATGGCCTTTGAGAACTTGGCAATTGCTTAGCATAAAGATATTTTATGTTATGCTACCATTCAAAGAGGAGGTTATAGATCCTTGATACATCAATTTCATCCAAGTGGATTTGTATATCTACAATAGATAGACACAATAAAACATCAATGACACTTGATGTTTTTAGAGGCCACACTATCTTGAGAGTGTGAGACTTTTGCCATCTAGAGTCCTTGTGTTTGAAGGACGTGATGGTGTTGTTTGGAAGAATCATGTGTGAAATTGTGTACCATGCTACCTCCTAAACATTGATGGTACTATGGATCCAAGCTTAGCACTTGTACGTGTAGGCTTGAGGTGTATGTTATGTGGCTCTTTTTGTAGAGCTACTACTATGTTGGTGTGTGATAGTTGTTTGAGAAGATGGCATATGTCATTTTTGACTCCTCCTCTCATAGTGCTCCTTAAGGATAGTGGTTATGTCCTAGATGTACTTGACCTATAGTTATTTCATCCTTTATATGGTATAGATTGCAGACAAGCAACTAACAATGGGGCTCAATAACACCGACTTCTTCATCTTTTGTGCACCATAGGGTAAACCATATACATGGAGTAGATAGCTATTTGGAGTTAAAAGGACCTAATTGCAAGCTAGTGGGCCTATTGTGGCACTTTAGAGTTCATGTATGACTTATGTGTGAGTTGTGCTTCTATAATGTATGATGTTGAAAATGATATATGTTGTGTAGTGATGTATATACACATGACAACTAACACATTGTTTGTAGCATTGCACCTAGATTGCTCAAACAGTGGAGTAGTAGTGATAGTAGTTAAAGGTATTTTGGTAATTACTCATAGATTACTTGTCAACCGTCAGATTTTGTGTTCAAGGTATTGAGTACATGGTGGGAGCCATTGTCACTTGCACCATTTGCACTATTGAATGTGCCTTCAACAAGATTGTTAGGGTTGGAGACCTAGGTCAAGCTCAAGGGGTATAATTTTGAAGCGGAGCTCCAAAGAGCTCACCTCTTTGATGTTGAGCCTTTGAGTTCTTGGCTATGGAAAATAGAGGCCAGCAAGTGTCACCTAGATTCTATTAGCTAAAATGGGTGCGGCTTGATTGTAATCAATGCCTACTTGTTGGTAAATTATTAAGTGATAGATCAAGTATTGATCTGATTGAGTATGATTCAAGTTGTGAACAAACTGATTATTGTGGCACTTTAGATTTCATGTATGACTTATGTGTGAGTTGTGCTTCTATATTTTCTGATGTTGAAAATGATGTATGTTGTGTAGTGATGTATATATGCATGACACATCAGACCAAGAATACGGAAGAGTTATTATACCTTTGTATCCATCAAGCAAACACTCCAAGAAGTCTATAATGAGTGAATGCTAATCCAGAAGCTTCAGTCCTCATCCCATCTAAAGAAATTTTATTTGGTGAAAGAATTATTTATTTCCATAGATAGTGTTTGTTGGATTTGATGTTAAGAATCTTGAGTCTTTCATTATTGATCACATAGTCTTTGCATCAAAGCTCTATGCCCATAAACACCCTAGGAAGAATAAGCATAGATTAACATACCCTACTTCAATGGAGTAAAGGGCTAAACCTTAATTCAATTATCTCAACAATAAATCATCACTAATACTAGCACACCTCCAAGCAACCTAGATCATGTAGATTTCTTTCTCAAGGCTCAAATGGCATCAATGTTAAACATAAATTCACAAAATTGCTTAAAAATATAAACAAAACCAATTATTAAGTGCACCTTGATAGCTTGGCATTGCATTACATTCATCACAACATGCAAGAGTTGAGATGTAACCACATGCAAGTTATATCCAATGTAGGTAGGTCTTGGTTGAACCAATCTTTATATTACCAGAATAGTTGATAGTTGAAGAGTAACCATATCCAAGTTATCAAACTTGGGGCTTTGGTCAAACAATGGCTAACTGAGTGGTTTAGAGCAATGTATTTAAGGTTTATGGTTTGATTTTTAAGATTTATGATTAACAAGAGTATCATCTTAAAATCTAAAAAAATTAATCACTTTGTACATTAGAACTTTAGAATTTTCCTCCATGACTTCTCTTGATAAAATCTGTTGAAACATCTAAGAAGAGTTGATTGTAATAGAATTTTTTTAGTGTAAAATAATAATTTAAAGATCACATGTGAATACATCAAGTCCAAGTCTCCACTCTACATCTTTACATTCTCAAAATAAGATGCATATGTGGGCATTTAAAAAGTGTGCACGATGTGAACCAAACATTACTATAAAAGTCCCATAACTATATTTATTGGGTCCCATAAACCAAACTAGATAAATTTATGAAACTTAAAATAAAAAATTAAGGTTTCATATGGAAAAAAAATTGATCACTTTTTCTATTCATTTGTTTGGTGGTTAAGTATTGTGGACCACTTGGAGCCCGTAAAAGTTTATTGGTCATGTTTAATTACACGGAACATTTCAAGAGGCTATGTGACTTCTTCTTCCTTGTTCTATGTAAGATGAGTGGATTTTCCTCATACCCCATAAAATTTTACGAGATCTCTCATAAACCTCCCAAAATAATTTTTGGAAGTTGAAAAAGGGTTCTTGAAACACCTTTATGTAATATCTAAAGTAATATATAAAGGAGAAAAGGCAATTGTGTACTGAACAGGACGGATGGAGACCAAATCAACTTGTACAAGGAAGGGACAAAAGAGGTAAAATGGGATTAGGCTCCAATAGTATCAATATGAGAAAATTGCTCTACCGCACCTAAGATATTCAAGTTATGGAAATTGTAAGGTCTACAAATTACTTGAACATCTGAAGACGCATCACCTAGTGTGATTGCTCTCCTATGGATTGCACTAGCCAATGCTCTTTGTGGAACAATGGACACATGATATCTAAAGTGTGTTACAAAATATGAGATTGAGAGTGGTATCCCATTATGTTTAATATTAAAACGTGATGTCTAATATGTCTCTCATGCAATCCTTGACAAATGTGTCAAAATTCGTGTTATTGCTCTATAAAACTCCAATGCTAAAGGATCAAAGAGGTGATCTCGTTGCATACCCCTATACTTGGAGACCTTGCGTGATGTTGCTCTGCTCGCTGCACATCCAAGAGGATGAGTAATCACTCTGTTCAAAACTACAAGAGGATCGGTAACCACAACATCCACCTTTGTTTCATGATCATCACAGACCAAGTATAAATCTACTCTAACATGCATCGTTTACAAAATATAAGAATGCTCATTCCAAGCAAAGCATTCACTTTCTTGTACCATAACAAGTGTTATATTTTGATGGTATCAATCGTAACTATCATTTGTCTTCCAAAAAGACACCATGGTAGCTATCCTTTGTCTTCCAAGAAAATACCATGTCATATGGACCACTATTACATCTAGTGTAAAACCACACTCGCACTCGACTAAAGAAGATGCAAATGGATGGACAAATCTAAATGAAATCTCGTTGCCGTATAGAAAGTGGATGGTGCGAATATCTAAACCGCCCTGATCTCTTGAGAGAGCCACGAGACTAAAGTGCCATGCTGTATGAACGTAGTTGGTACCGCCGTCACTATGTCGGTGGATGTATGAACCTTGGATAACCGGCACAGCGAGGAAGGACTTGTAGCTCTGAACTGTGGGGCGGGAGGCATTGCCAAGTGTTCTTGCGGCTGGAGGCGAGGCGCGTGGAGAGAGAAGAGGATACGAACGAAAGCCTTCAAATGTAATCATCAGAGCTAGGGTTTCCTGGCTTCAGACATCGGAGACCTCGCTGGGACGGAAGCCTGGCCTTGTGAATGTCTCCTGAGTTCTCGCAAATGAAGCTTCACAAGTTCATGTTTGTACTTCTTAGGAGTACGGTTTGGGGACTGGAGAGTAGTTAGAGCACTAATCAAGAGGTTTGAATGTCTTGTACTGATTAGGAAGATAGGCGTTCTGTTGTCACAACTACAGAATTAATTTTAAGGAGGTCAGCGGGGCAAAACTCCGCTAAGATCGATCGATTTCGTTGCGTTAGGTTACGGCTTGAGGCGAGCATTAGAGTTTCTGTGAGCTCGAAGTGTTGGCTTGTGGTGTCCTTGTGTTTGTGTTTATCACACAAATCGGGTTGGGGCCCGCCAGGCCTCTGTGATCCTCGGAGCCGTGAACGACTGATACGAGAGTGAGCATTGACATGCCTCGTTGTAACTTTGCACTGATCACACAGGCAGGAGGAGAGAGATAGGCAGAGAGAAGTAGCGAGCCTTGACATCCTTTCTCGTCGGTGTGGACTGATGACATGGACGTGGATGTTTGGTTGTCGTCTATGCGTTTAACGATGACAATAGCACAACTGTCCGAAACAGAGTAGACATGCTAGTCGAGCTCGGCTCAACATTGCACAATGGTCTTGGAAGTGAGATACAAGTGTCTCGAAGGGCGAGGCAATTTCGATTCATCATCTGGATAGTACTATTAGAGAAGCTTCTTGGTTTAATATCGATTTATCATCTAGGCCGGTAGACTTTTGAGATGCTCGCGCATTTGGGTAGATCCATAGTCCACCCAAATGTATGAGCTTCTGAATAATCTGGGCTAAATACGTAGTGGAAAATGAAAACGCCGAAGAGAACTATCTACTGCAAGTTCGTACACGATGCTCAATGCAGTTTGATGTCTTCACCTGAGTGCAAGAATGTTGTAAGGTCCTGGCCATAATGGAAGGATGCGAGTTTACGTGCTTTTCAACTCACTTTGCATGTGCCAAAGCCACTTTGTGGTGTGTATCGTTTTTGAACATCTAACTAGAACAGTCTGTCGTACTTCAAGTAACTTACAGAACGAGTATGCATCATTTTATCTGATCATGTCTTCTCTCAAGCTTGGATTAGGGCAGTTTTAATAAAAAAAAGTAATCCTGTCTAAAACAGGATCGCCCTTCGGATAACTTTGGACGAGTTTTTGCGATTGATTGTGGGCAGGTAACGGTCAGTCATTCAGTGTATACACAGTGGGTTGATGCAAATCCAGGGTCTGCTTTTGGAGGATTGATATTGTGTGGGTTGAAATATAATGGTTCTGAATCTCCTGATTTTGTCTGGCTGGACGCAAGTAAAGGTCATGTAACAAGCAATGCGTACGTCGTTACAGTCTGGCTTATTTGACCTCTCCTGTCCCTATCAAATCCTGCACCACCACTCATTCGCCACGTTATCTACACAACAGCTCCTTGTGAATGCTTCACACTCTACTCCATTGGCAGATCTGAAAAAGCAGCACATTTTTCGGGAGGCTCCCACAGTAGCAAATTTTAAATATGTAACTGTGAAAGATTTTCTAGTGGATCTGTCCAAACAAACTGTACGTTATTATTCTCATCTTTTCTACATAGGACGCTAAGTGGCTCAGCCAGGAACAGGGTCTTGCTTTTAAACCACCCAGTTAACTGACTATCACGATATACACGAGATCCTCTCAAACAATAGGGACCAGCTCTTAGTATGGCTCGTCAAGAAAAATTATTAGTACGGAATGCGACTTCAAGAAGGTGTAGCTGCACGGTTGGAATCAAATCACATCACGCTTCTTGCAGGTCATCTGTGATTGTGCAAAGCAGAGAGCAAAGAATCGAACATGTTCCAGCACTTACTCCAAGCTGAATGAGCGAGATTACGAGCAGCAACTACAGTTACTGGGCTTCATTCATACCTGTTGTGAGATCTGAATGACAACTAAACTCCATTCTTGCACCTGCAACGATAGTTGCACCTCGTTGCAGGTGCAAGATACACCAGCTCTGGGTGCAAATACGCACTGCCATGCAAGGCGGAGGAAATCAGTCTCAATGAACCCAGTGGGTACAGAGTCGCATTTGGAAACCATTACTGCGGAAATTGAGCAGGTGCGTTCGTTTGTTGGGTTTTGTGGGATGGGAGGAGGGAAAGAACCCCTTGCAAAGTTGCTCTACAACGAGATCAATGCCCGGTTTGAATACGCTTGTTTCGTAGACAAAGTGAATGAGATTTCAGGTGACATGAGAAAGGTGAAGGAAGAAGTCTGTAAACACATAAGTCTCCATCCTGGAGGTGATTACAAGGAAAGCAGGTGGGATGAGATGAGAAAGAAGAAACTCCTCTTGGCATATTTGATGATGTCGAGAAAAGTGAAGATGTAGAGTTATTGGATGAAATAGCTACAAAGATGATGCTGGGGGAAGTTTCGTAGTCAGAAGCCGAGATGAAAAGGGTATTTTGACCCATCGGGCGACAACATATATGTCTGTCGACTTCCAGTTTTGGGGAGTGAACATGCAAATGCAAGACAATTGTTCATTACGCACGGGTTTCCAAGCAAGAATGAACCTCCAAGGGAGTTGTTGGAGAAGATAGTAGCTGAAACTGTGAAAAGATGTGATGCGTTGCCCCTGACCATAGAGGTGATAGGAAGGTTACTGAGACGGAAAACTGACAAACGGACGTGGGAAGAAATTCGCAAAGCTTTACAAGCAGTAGACTCAAGAAGGTTGTATGATCTGGAGGAGGAAGTACGTAAGCTAAGGGTGAGTATCGACAATCTTGGAACAGAAGAATTGGAAATGTTTCTTGATGTGGCGACCATATTTACAACACCTGGTAAGTAGAATATTTTGGCATGCCTCACGATACGTCCAAGATGGTTTAGCTCTGAAAAGGTGATGACGGCGTGGTCACCTATGCACGCATCAGATGGGAAACGCTACTGTGATAACCGGAGCGCTATTCACTTGGTTAAAAATCAGGTGTATCGTTCTCAAACAAATCACATAGACGTAAAACACCATTTTATTTGATCAGGGAAGCCGTGACAAGAGCAGAAGCCAATTTCTAGAAGATAGGCACGGTGGTGAACAGTGAACGTTGCTGATACGTTAACCAATTAAACCTGTTCCTGTCTAGAAATTCAAGTTAGATAAGAACTTGCTCAACTGAATATTTTTAGAAATTTAACTAGATAGACTAACTAGATTTTTAACACGCCAAGGTGGAGATTGTTGAGTATTGGTTTGTTATGCAAGCATTAATTGAGTGTATACGGCTGAGACAGCCAATAGCAGGACAGGGCCTTCAATCGAGATCCACTTAGACTCAACCAGAGTATGCATGAGGATGAAATTGACAAGACCACTTAGTCTAAAGTATTCAGGAAGTTCGCATAAAATCAAATTGAGGAGTGGCCATTATATCTAGGTGCTTTAATAAATCAGACAGTGAGACTGTTTGTCTTGGATGTAGCTTCGGGGATAGAAAGTGAACCACGAATATCCTAATATAATATCATATATACATGGGCAGATTTCTCATATAGATTCTATTTTGGTCTAGCCCCATTCTACCTTGTACGGCTTGCTTTCTCATCTTTTGTGTTTTGCCTTTTTTTTTTCCTTTATATATATGATGTTATTAATAGATATGTTTTATTTGTGTGGACATATAGGGACAATAATTGCTAACACCTCGAATGTACAAGAATTTTCAAACTTTGGGCAGAAGTTGCATGGGAGAAAGATAGAAATATCGAGCACAATCCACTGGATGGTAACAGCAAGGTATTTCCTCCTTTACAAACTTCTCCTTTTCCTTAACCAATTAATCTTTCCACAGTAAACTAGATATATTTATCAGCTATGTTTTCTAAATCTGAATTCATTTGTAAAACTAAACTGGAAGGGAATCCAAAACGCAGTTGTTTCCTTTAAAAAATTTTCCTTTTCCTTAACCAATTCAACTTTCCCAACTGAATTAGATGTTTATCAGGTATGTTTTCTAAATCTGAATTCATTTGTACATGAGAATTTAGAGCACATTTTAGTTTGGAACACCCACCGAGTCCCCATGTAGTAAACAGTTCTACCCAATAACTTGAAGTTTGATTGGATATTGGTGTTAATGAGTCAATTGACTGCGTTATTCACCGACAACAAACTATATAATTGAATATAATATAAAGGATAGGGGATGGATACATACAAGCATTGCTGCGCGACTCTTAATGGTTTTGGTTTAGGACACTGTACCGGTAACCCTTTGAACCGGTCGACAGTAGAACTGGCGTATCCGCATTTCAATCAAAATTTGATATCATGAACTTCTAGCTACATAATCTGAGCAACTCATGATCAATTGAAGTTATTCATTCTGCACATTAATAAAACATTGAGAGAGGTGATGGAATCGTGCCTTCCATTTTGGATATTGACAATATGTAGTGCTATCAGACGACGGCAATCCTAAACGTTTTAGAAATTATCAACAAGATGATCACGATCATAGTCATGTAGATATAGATGTTAATCTACATTGAGATATTTAATTGTATACAGAAACAATTTAATCTCATAATATGTAATTTTTCTATTGTTAATGTGTGGCAGTTTTGATGTCTATAACAATCTTTATATCTTTCAAGTGTCATTGAAGTTGACTACAATAAGGGGTATCAGGAATAGTTTTGATGGATGTCTACGGGATAAATAACAAAAATTGTAATGATTTTTAGTGAACTCTGTAAGGAGATGAAGTGCTAATAAGTGAATGCACCATAAATGGTTTAATGAAATATTTAGTGCAGGGTGCATTCATTTGTAAAAATCAGGTGTCATATTATGGATGGTTAGGTGTTCAATATCAAAATAGATGTTTGTCAAAAGAGGTGATGTGGCTTCTTGAGAGGGTTTTTGCCACATTTTTTTGGTGGGTGATTCTTAGAAGATGATTCATGAAATCTTTTTGGCAGTTCCAAAATGCCGCCCTCAACTATTTGAATTCAAATTCACCAGTGGTGTGCTAATGCTCTTGTAAGTGAACTAAGAAGCGGGTTAGTAGTTTCAAATTGGTGTGCTGGTTCTTTTCAATAGATTAGTGTGGCAAGGAAGAAAGCGCAGGTTATGGTAAATTATCCGTGCCGCACTACGGCAACAAAGAAATTGATTGAGGGTCGAGGAATTTTACTTCCAAAAGGCAACACAAATTATGCAATGGGAGATCAAGTACCTGATTGCAATGCATGCTCACATTTGGATGCAAAACCAAGACCTTTAGACTCACATTTGGATTCACAACCAACATAATCATTAGGGAAATTTGGAGAATTGTTGAGGATGGCTTCTTCTTTGCATAGCAAAACAAAAGAAGACAAACATTTCTGCATGGTGACTCATCATATGGCCAAATACTTGATTATTTGCAAGCATTTGGCACAGATTCATGGTAGGAATTGCAAAAATCCCATTCAAAAATCCATTGCTCTTAGTTTCATGGTCACATTGTTGGTTCGAGAGGGGTGATGATTTCCTACCTCTATGACAAGTGATAGGGTATACAAGAAATGGCTGAGGTACATGAAATCATACAAAGAAACTTGGGAGTTGAAAAAAAAAATCTATTGGAGAAGGTCTCATGGAAAAGAAATATGGCAAAGGATGGAGAGTTATAGATGACAAATTGAATGGAATGTGCCCATATTTTGCTAGAATGGAAGCCATGTTTGGGAATAGAGCAAACATTACTCCATTTTCTATGATAATTTTGGGAGATTTAAATCCCAATTCACGTGAGGTTGGTGCTGGAGAGGTCTATGAATGCAAAGAAACCATCTTGACTGGCTCTCAATACCCATCTCCTCCAAAGATGGTGCTCTTGGACTCATGCCTCCATTTTGTCTTGAACACCCAAGGGATGGAAAGTATACCTAGTGTTTACATGGAAGGCTTGGAGAATGGAATCCGATCACTTGATCACATGCAAGTACCTATAAAAGTCACCAACAAACAAATGTAAGCATCATGGCTCATCCGAGAAGCAATTGAACGTCGCTTGGAGATGCTTGTGAATAGTAGAAAAAAATAAAGAATGCCATGAGATGTTGCTCATGGCCATTGAAGGATAGAGGATTGACACTCAACAACACCGGATGCTGCCCATTGATGCTATAAGATAGGGAAGCTAAAACCAACAATTGGAATTGGAAGCCATAAGGAGCCACCCATAAACATTAGGGGACAAGAAATGGCACAAAGGGATAGGAAAAGACATGGAGCAACACCCACGGGTGCTATGTGACAGGCCACACAATGTTGGGCAATATTGTGGAATAAGGCAAGCACAAAAGAAAACACAAAAAGGTGTTGGGTGACACACATTGACATTGTGAGACAAGAAAATGGTTTTAGGGTCTAAGTATGGGCAACACAAGGAGACACCTATAGATGCTGCGGGACAGGACCAACACCATAGGGTGGTACTGGTAGACACCATGGAATAGGGCCAATCGGCACAAAGTGACACCCATTGGCGCTAATGATTAGACTTAAGCAAAAACTCAAATGTGGTTTTAAAACTTAAAAAAAAAAAGTGAGAAATAAAGAAGAATGGGCGAAAAGAATACCTCTGGCCATGGGTAGTGTAGCCCAAGGGTTATTTTGAGGCCAAGAACATCAAGATTGACCTCCTTGATTCTAGTAACAACCTCCTTGATTCAAACTTGGTGTTTATCCATCCAAGACCATTTTATGAAGGTAGATGGTGCTGAATGGTGTGAAAAACAATTAACCAATCTCATTCCTAAGTATTGATCATATCTTCACCATCAAGAATCTTCTTAGAACCCCAAATTTCTACAATGGGGAAATTTTGTGTGACTTCAAAACTTGATCTCCTTCAAAATTTTCTTTCTTTCCTCTCACTTGCTCTCTTTTCACTTTACTCTCACTTGCTCTCTCCAAAGCCAAATATCTTGGAAGATTCCCTTTCTCTCCCAAACCCTTCTCCTTCTGCTCTTGAAGTGGCAGTCCTAGTCCCAAAAACCTTAGCCCACCCAAGCTACACTCCTCCTTCTTCTTTGGAATCCCTCCCAAACTCAAATTGCACTCCTTCTTCTAAGGTGCTATCTTGAACAGGCACACCTATCTATTGAATGACATAAACCCCTTGAAAACCCCTCATTGCTCTCTTCCTTCAAAAACCACAAATTGTTGAAGTCGAAACTTGATCTCTTTTGAATTGCTAAAGTGCTAAATTAATTGATGAACTATAAAATGGTGACTTCTTTGCAAAGGAGTGAGCTTATGTAGCAACTCACATGAAATCCTAAATCTATATCTTGCAAAGAAAAAAATATCATATTTCACTACAAAAGAACCCAAATTTGAATTTTCTTTTTATCAAATTTTGAACAACAACCAACGACAATATGCAACATGACACATTGCCAACAGGTGCACCCAACTATTGCCTTAAGAAAAATCACCAATAGGTGCTATCATGCGGCAAAAGGGCTAAATTTTAATCCTTAACAAAAAAACACTATAGTGGGTGGCAATTGGCACCAATTAGCATCTATGTGGACCTTCTCAAGATAACACCAGGTGTTAGCCAAGGCTAGCCTACCAACAGGTGCCTTCTAATATATGTATTGGGTGTCATCCAAGATCTTCTAGTGCACATTGGGCATCACCCAATACCTTCTTACATCACCTCTGGGTGCCAACCGGTGTTGACAGATCAAGAAGCCCTTTTCTAGGGCAGCAACGGGAAGCAATGTACTAAACTTGGAATACTAAATTGTACATAAAACAAGATCATGAATCACATTCTCAAACAATACTAGATTATGAAGAAGAAGAATAGAAGGAAACTTTTATTATAGAGGAATATATTTTTATTCTCAAAATATACTCAAAATGATGAGCAAGGCATTTTTGAATCACCCTTGACCTACTTTCTTCTCTACCAAGCTCCATTCTATTAAGAGACACTTTTGTATCTATTTGAGTTTCCTTTGTAAATCCACCATCATCTTCTAACCAAACATCTAACATTTTGATATAAAAATTATGTAAAATAATACAAATTAAATGTAACAATATGAAGTTTAGCAATGAAGTTAGTTAGAGCTAACAAAGTAGCAAATAGGCCAAATTAGCCTAGAATATTTCAAAAGTATATAGGAAGTTTCTTGGGAAACTTCTTTGTTAGCTTAACTTGCACCCCAAGTATGTAGTTCCTAGAAGGAAGCTTCTAGAAGCTTCCAACTGTCTTAGCTTGCATGCCAAGTAGATGGCTTCTAAAAGGAAGCTTTTTGAGAAGCTTCTCGGTTAACTTTGCTTGTACTCCAAGAAAGTGGTTCAAGAAAGCTTCTTGAGATGCTTCTCAAGAGCCTTGTGTGCTCCGTATAAGAGAAATCCCCCTTAAGGCTTTAGCTCTCCGCAATACCAAAGCCAAAGCTCAAGCTAGGCATTCAGAGTTTTCTCACATTAGAGTGTTCTAATATGATCTTCCATTTTTCTATTTCTCTCTTCAATCTTGGTCTTTTACATTGGTATAAGAGCAAGAATGAGATGGATGGAATTTATGGACCACCAAATCCATTATTGCCAAACCATTGGGATTTTTATGTCCAAGTACTACCCAAGCATCATTTCACACAATTCATCACTTCATGTTTTGGACAAGATTTTTTGCATATGATCACATTGTCTGAGGAACCCTTGGTACTTCCGGTTGTAACTTGTAGAGAATGATGAACGTGTTGCATCTACATATTAATAAATTAGATCACTTAGGAATAGTGTGTTATAGTAGTAGCCATGGTGGCAATGCCTAAAGTTATCCTTGCTATGTAGTAACAAATTCAGCACCTTACTAAATTGTTGGATGAACAAGACCATCAACAACAAGAGCAGACAAAGAGAGCACCAACTCAAGAGGAAGAAGAGCAAATCCAATCCCAAGGCCTAAGGTATTTGGAGGCAAGAACCTTCTAAGTGCAATGGAAAATTTTGTGTTTGATTATGAACCTTACTCCAAAGCAACAAACCTTCAAGATGAAAGGAGACAAATTCTATTGGCCTCAAGCCAATTGGATGGAGTGGCAAAACTATGGTGGCAATTTTGAGTGGAGCAAGCAAAGCGATAGTTTGTCATGCCAATCTTGATATGAGAAGAATTCAAGAGTGCAATAATTAGGTGATTTTAAGCCTATAAACACCACATGGGCTGCACAAGGTAGGTTGGTAGAACTGATGCAGATTGGCTCTATAAGAAGCTATATCACCCAATTCTAGAACACCATTATGCAAATTCTGAATATACTAGATGGAGAAGCTCTAGATTGCTTTGTGAAAGGCTTGAAGCACATATTAGATTGGAAGCAACTATGCGTGAGCCCAAGGACTTGGAGGAAGCCATGTAGTTGGATGAGCATTTTGATTCCTTGGTTGTGACAAATGGGTCTTGACATCGACCGTTCCTAAACCCACCACACACTACACACGGGTGGAGGAGCCAACACCAATGGAGATCAATGCCATCCAACAAAGACCCCTTGGCACAATAGATCATGAAAGATTGTGAAAAAATGGTGGATGTTTCTATTGTCACTAAATTGGACATTGCATTGTTGAGTGTCCACTCAAGAATGAGTGACCTTGACAAGTTGCACAAATGGAGTATATGGAGCGGAATAATCAAGGAAACAAGGAATCCCATTAGGAGATTTTGAGCCGCCTATTGGAAACTTAATTATTTCAAATGAGATTGAAGGCTTGACCTATGCAAGTTTGCTCCACTTGCAAGGTATGATATCTGATCATAGTTGTAGGATTTTGGTTGATTTTGAGAGTTCAAAGAATTGCATGTCCATGCAATTTTCAAAGGAATTAGGTATTGCTATAAGGTTGTAAATTGGAAGCAAATTGATGATGGTAGATGGTAGAAAAGGTGATATATTTTGTACCTCACATCTTGTTACATTCAAGATTGGGAAGGAATATTTGGAGTGTATGAGGTTTGTAGTGGTACCTCTACTCTATGATGTCATTTTAGATCTACTTTGGCTTGAACGTCATAAGGTTCAATTTGATCGGAATTGATGATAAATTCAAGTACAACACCAAGGTAGGAAATTTAGATTAGGTTGTCTAGCACCTTTGAGTAAGACATCTTAGGATAGTTAGGCCCAAGATGGGAAGTTTGTCAAGAAGGCAGCCATCAAGGAAGCCTCAAAAGAAGATAAGTCCCAAGAGTGGAAGTTTGTTAGGAAAGTAGCTATCAAGCAAGTTTTGAAGGAAGAGAAGTCCCAAGATAGGAAGTTTATCAATAGAGTAGCCATAGAGTGAGCTTTGATAGGAAGATAAAAAAAAGTTTGTGGTGTGGATCAAGCCAATTGTGCATGGAGAATTTAAGGAGAGCAAGAAACCTCATCAAGCAATGGTTGATTAAATAGTTTAAGAGTTTTCAAATGTGTTTCGAAAGCTCTGCCAAAGGGATTACCTTCCAATTATGGTATGCTCTTCAAGATTGAATTATAACCAAGAAGTACTTTAGTGAGTAGACCAATCTATTAGCTCTCACCAAAGAAGTTGGATGAAATTCAAACAAAATTGACGGAGTTATTAGAGAAGGATCTCATACGACATAGTACATCTCCAGTACTAAGCACCAATACTATTTGTTCCAAAGAAAAATGGAGGACTTCGCTTCTATATTGATTATCATGGTCTGAATAAACAAACAGTGAAGAATGCATATGCCTTGCCATGGATTTATGACTTGCTTGATCAATTGAGTGGAGCATGATACCTCTCCAAGTTGGATCTCCAAAGTGACTATTGGCAGATTCCCATTGATAAAAAGGATGTGCAAAATATTACCTTTTACACAAGGTATGGACATTATGAATGGAGTGTTCTTACTTTTGGGCTCACTAATGCACCCACAATTCTCATGGATCAGATGCATAGGGTGTTAGATGGACTCTTGGATTGGTACATGGTGGTATTTTTGGATGATATCTTAATCTATAGCAAGATAGAGGTAGATCATGCAAATCATGTGCAAGAAGTCCTATGGTGACTACATCAATGGGAGTTCTACTACAAGAGGTCCAAGTGTGCCTTTTAGCAAAAGCAAGTTACCTTCTTGGGTCATAAGATCTCATCCAAAGGGCTCAAGATGGAAGAAGAAAAGATCAAGGCCATTATTGATTGGCCTACTCCGAAGGATGCCATAGAAATGTGGGCATTTAATGGGTTGGCAAGCTTTTATTGATAGTTCACCCACTACTATGTTCATGCGGCCGTATCTTTGATTGACCTCTTGAGGAAGAACTCAAGCTTTCAATAGACCACCAAGCACAAAGAAGCATTCCAAAGCTAAAAATATGGTGTTATCAAGACCCATTCTTCAAACATATGATCCTCAACTACCTTGTGTGGTCAATTTCAATGCTTCTAACTTTGCTATTGGAGCTATGTTGCAACAAGAATTTCTTGATGGGTTACATCCCATTGCCTTTGTATCTCGTCGATTGAACACTATTGAAAGGAATTACGCTGCTTTAGATTGGGAACAACTAGCCATGGTATATGCCACCAAGGTATTATCTATTGGGAAAACAAGTGGTCATACAAATTGATCATAAACCCTTGTTGTAGACAATATATTTGGAGCACATGAAGAGTCTAGATCATAGATGAGAGGAACAACTACAATTGTTTGACCTCAAACTTGAGTACAAACCTGACTGGTTCCATGTCATCCCCAATGCCCTATCACTATGACCTGACTTGAAGTATCTTCCTCTCATCACGGTCTTAGTTATGATAGTGGAAGTCACAACTATATTTGTTGACTCCAAAGTCCAAATTAAGTTTAAGTCAGCCTTGCACCAAGATCCATTCTTTCAAATGGTGCAAGGTTGTCTTGTAGCATACAACAAGGAGTAAAACACCTTCTCCTTCAAGGAAGGCCTTCTATCCCATGAGGACCACATATATGTTCCAGCCAAGGATGACCTCCAACTTGTGCGCCTCCAAGAACTCCATGATTTACCAGTTGCTAGTCACATGGGTGTGGACAAGACCTTGAATACCCTCCAAAGAGCAATTTTCCTCTTGTATCCAACCTCCTCCACCTCTTGTCCCTATCAATAATCATGATGAGTACAAAGTTGATCTTATCCTTGCACGTCATCACATTCAATGAGGCCAATGACAACATATGGAGTTCAAGGTCCTTTGGAAAGGATGTCCCCTTCATGATGCAACATGGGAGCCTCTTTTCCATCTCCAAAATGTACAAATGGCCATCCAAGAGTTTGAAGCTTCAATGGCAACAAGAACGTCACCTACTAGTGTGTTAGAAAATATAGTCCACAGGACTTGTGAGCCGGCCTGTCTCTCACTCAGGATGAACTTCTGATGGCTATTATTGTAGCGCACCATGGACTAAGAAGGCAAGGAACCCCAACTCCATCATACTCCTCCAAGGCTAACACTCCAAGACTCAAGACATTGCTCACTAGAGAACTCAATGAGAGAGAGATAGTTGCAAATGAAAGGATGATGAGTACTTCCTCATCCCTTGTTTATATACTTGTGAAATAGTTATGCACCAATGTTACTAATTACTAGAGTAACTCAAGTTACTAGGCTAAAAGTCAAGTAAGGTCAAAATTTAGAAAGAAATATCCATTCACATGGGCATATTCCACTAGCATGTGATCTTATCTTGACCCAACCACTAAGTCAAGGATTCCTTCACATGAGCTATCCTTGGACTATGGAAGAATCCAAAACAAAAAGGCTTACGGGCCCAAGAGTTCTCAACTCTTTCCTCAAAGCCAAACACCTAGGAATAATACCAAGTCAACACGCTAGAATCTAAAATAGTGGTGCTCATCTTTTCCACCTCCTCTAAAGTAAGGTACTCTCTATCTTAGCTATGACTAACTCTAGCTAATCATGACTAATGTAGAACCATCCTTTATCTCTATATAAATAATATCTCTCAAATACTTGTAATACCAAGCTAAATATCACAATACCACACACATGCACAAAAGGGTGTTACAGACCTCTTGTAATAGTACATCATAAAGCCCATTAAACATAAATCAGAGGACAACATGAAATAATGTGGTTCACTCCTTGTCCCAAAAGCTACCTCCACGGCTAAAATATGCTCACACTAGCCTTTTAAACTTTATTTCTCATTGCATATATATATATATATATATATATATATATATATATATATATATATATATATATATATATATACACAAACAAAGATAGTCTCTCAACACTATCATCCAACTGAACTCATGAATATTGACTTGCGTGACTTCTTGAGTATTGACCATTCAAGATATCTAGTCACTTTATTACTTAGTCTTAGTAATGATTGAACATATCTAGACAAGTGACTATCCCTGTCCTCACCATATGTTTCATCAATCATATTTGCTCTTGCTCTTGATCAGTCAAGTCATTGATAACAAGCCAAACATAACAATCTCTGCCTTTTGCTTGTATCCACCATATCATCCCAAAGAGCAACATTGAATGTTGAGCAAGTTCATGCATTACTTGAAATTCTCAAAAGGAACAAGTTTGGTCAACATATCAGCTGCATTTACCTCTATGCCAATCTTTTGCAAATTGATCTCACCATTTTCATAGCTTCCCTGATAAAATGATGTCACATCATTATGCTTTGTCCTTGAATGATATACTTGATTTTTGGCCAAGTAAATAGTGCTTTGGCTACCACAAAAAAGTGCGGACTTCATGTTAGGAAGTCCAACATCCTTGGCTAATCCTTGTAGCCATATTGCCTCTTTTGCAGCCCTAGTTGTTGCCATATATTCCGCCTTTGTAGTGGAAAGAGCAATAGTAGGTTGGAGAGTAGACTTCCAACTTATTGCACCACCAACAAGTGTAAAAAAAATCCTATTGTAGACCTTCTCTTATCCAAGTCTTTGGCAAAATTAGAATCTACATACCCTATAATTCCTCCTTCTTGGTCCTTCTTCACATCAAAGTTAATGCCAATATTTATAGTCCCTTTCAAGTAACAAAGTATCCACTTCACAACTTCCTAATGTTGTTTCCGTGGATTTGCCATACATCTACTCACCATACTCACAACATATGAAATTTTTGGTCTAGTGTAGACCATAGCATACATTAAACTCCCAATAGTACTAGCATAAGGAAAATTTGACATTACTTTTCTCTCCTCCTCATTTGATGGAGATTGCTCCAATGATATCCTGAAATGACTTGTCATTGGAGTGCTCATTGGTTGTGCATTCTCCATGCCAAACCAAGCAAGTAAGTTTTCCAAATATCTGCTTTGAGATATCCATAACTTTCCCTTGTTCAATGGATTTCAATCCCAAGCACCCTCTTTGAAGAACCCAAGTCTTTCATATCAAACTCCTTACCAAGTTCTACTTTCAATTTCTCCACCTCAACCATATCCTCTGTAGCAATCAGCATATCATCCACATATAGTACAAAGATGATTAAATCAAATATTCTAGGTCCATGTAACTTCTTGAGGTACACACAAGAATCTGATTCACTTTTGTTGTATCCATGCTTCAACATGAAAGCATCAAATTTCATGTACTAAAGTCTTGGACTTTGCTTTAGTCCATATAAAGACTTTTGTAACCTACAAACCAAGTTTTGGTTCCTTGGTACCACAAACCTTCAGGTTGATGCATGTAAATCTCCTCCTCCAATTCTCCATGTAAAATAGCAGTTTTAACATATATTTGCTCCAACTACAAGTTATGCAATGCAGTTATTGCCTATAGTGCATGAATTGAAGAGATCTTTACCATTGATTAAAAATCTCATTGAAGTCAATACCTTCTTTTTGGCTATAACCCTTTGCTACAAGCCTTGCTTTGTATTGATCATCATCAGATTTTGGAAGTCCATCCTTGCTCCGGAATATCCATCTGCAACCAATTGCCTTCCATAGGCAATTTTTCAAGTCTCCATGTTTGGTTTTTGGCCAAAGACTTCATCTCCTCTTCCATTTCACAATGCCACTTTTGACACTCTTGATCTTGCATTGCCTCTTCATATGAAGAAGGCTCACCATTCTCTGTAAGAAGAGCACAAGCTACAAATGAATCATCGAATCTTTTTGGAGGCCTTCTATCCCTATGTGGATATCTACGTTCATGAACCACTTTTGGACTTTGCTTTTCTAATGGTTCACTTGGTAGATCTACAAGAGGTGAGATGTCTTCATTTCCAAGATCAATATCTATCTTAACAAAATCTGACTGAGTTCTTTTTTCTTTTCTTTTGCTATAGTAATAGCCACATCATACTTATCTCATCAAAAACTACATCCCTACTCACAACAAGACAACACCTTTTTGGATCCCATAAAATATCCCTTTGTAGCCTTCTCATATCCCAAGAATATACATTTTTCTAGATTTGGGATCTAACTTTGTCCTTTATTATTGTTGAATATGAAAATAAGCTATGCATCCAAACACTCACAGTCAAGAGTAATCAACATGCTAACTTGTCCATTTTTCCATAGGTGTCTTACACTCAATAACAATAGAGGGAGAAATGTTTACCAAATGAAAAGTCACATTTAGAGCTTCTGCCCAAAAAGACTTCTCCAATCCGGCATTGCTTAACATATTTCTTGCTTTCTCCAAGAGTGTATAATTCATCTGCTCTGCCACACCATTTTGTTGAGGAGTACTTGCTATGGTAAAGTGATTGATTATCCCTTCAATCTTACAATATCTATCAAACTCTCCAGATTTGTGTTCTCCACCACTATCAGATCTCAAACACTTCACTTTCCATGCAGTTTGTTTCTCCATCATCACCTTCCATTGTTTAAAGATAGAGGAGACCTTTGATTTTTGCTTCATGGTGTAGACCCATACTCTCCTAGAGTAATCATCAACCAAAGGTACCAAATATAATGCTCTAGATTTCAAAGCTAGAGCATCAGAATGCATATAGTCTAAAATTCCCTTTGTGCAATGAACTCCTACGGAAAAGCTTACCCTCGGTTGCTTTCCTATTACACAATGCTCACAAAATTTTAAACTACAACTTTTAAGGCCCTTCAAAAGTTGTTGCTTGGACAATTCACTTGGACAAGTTCCACTCATATGACCCAAACATAGATGCCATAATTGAGTAAGATCTTTGGGATCTTCATTTTCACAAATAGTACTTGCCACTCCTCCAATGATGGTCTCTCCAACAAGCTCATAAAGATAAAGTGGGGGAATATGTAACAATATGGAGTTTAGTAATGAAGTTAGTTAGGGCTAACAAAGTAGCAACTAGGCCAAAATAACCTAAAATATTTCAAAAGTATCTAGGAAGCTTCTTGGAAGCTTCTCGATTAGCTTAACTTGCATCCCAAGTAGATAGCTCCTAAAAGAAAGTTTCTAGAAGCTTCCAACTAGCTTAGCTTGCATGCCAAGTAAATGGTTTCCAAAAGGAAGCTTCCTGAGAAGCCTCTCAAGAGCCTTGTATACTCCCTATAAATACTAAAGCCGAAGCTCAAGCTAGGTATTTGGAGTTTTCTCACATTCAAGTGTCCCAATGTGATTTTCCATTCTCTTATTTCTCTCTTTGATCTTGGCCTTTTAGACTAAACACAATTTAAAAAATATGCATTTCTACTATTGTTTTTAAACTGCACTTTCAACTTCCGTAGAGAATGCCATCTAGCTTTCAATACTCCTATACAATGCTCATATATCACCCTTGTCTTTGCGAAATATTTGTTGAACTCTTGCTTGTCCTCTATTTGGGCTTGCTTGAAAGTTGGGACTAGGTGATGCATGCATACATAACCAAAATCATCTAAAAGATACTCTTTGGCATCAAAACTAAGACATTATACTCTCTAGTTCCAATCGTTCCATAGTGATGATTTTTTCAAACACATAATGTTGTGATATGACCTTGTTTATTTTGCAAATAAAAAAATCTAAACTTGAATCAAATCATGGCAAATAAACTAATCAAAACAAAAAGGTGCACAAAATCTAATCAATTGAACAAAAAAATAGAGGAAGAATTAAATATTGAGCACTTACCCCTTGTAAAATGTATAATTCTCCTTTTGTCATCACAAATCACTTGGAAGTTTATGGAACAAGAGCCTTTTTGACTAAAATAGATTTCTCTATCCACAATGGGTCAAGCTATGAGAGGAAACCTGTTTCATCTACCAAATCTACACAACCAAGGAAATCTTAGTGTGCAAAAACTGCAGATATTCTCCTCCTTTCCTCGTGCTCATGCCATGCCATTTGACTCCTCATCAAATCTACTATGACTGTCATGACTTGATTGGTAAATGCGATTTTTGAATCTACACTAATGCCCCAAATGTTTAAACCCCCTTGCAACACAAGCTCCATTATCTTGATGTCCAAATCTATCAAGAGCTAGGGCTACTTGGATCCATACCAGTGTTTGCTCCCACCTATAGTTCTTTTGAAATACACTATGAGTCTTTATCAAATCTAATAATGTTGAAAAGGAATCAACATCCATTGTAATCAATTGGCAAAAATCCTTCACATCTAGACCTCAAAACTATTTCATCACCAATTCCCAACTACGAGGGTCAGTAACTTTGGGTTTTAAGTACCTATGGGTATGTGCATACTTCCATCCACTAATCAATAGTTCTGGCATATCTAAAGCCTACTCTTCATCTTCTAGTTCATAAAACAATATCTCCAAATCTAATTGTATAATCCATTGTATACATTTCATAATGTTTCAAGTTAGTTCTCTTGGCAAGTTTTAATTTGTTTTCCTCAATTTTTGAATCCATAAAAATAATACCCCAAGTGCTACCTCTCAACTTGCTCTACTCTATTTTCCTCAATTCTTGAATCCATCCTCAAAATAACACTATGAATTCACACTCTCTTTACATTCTATATAGAGTGAACACTCGAAAGAGATTCTTAAATGTAGAGATACCACTTAAGCAAGTAAATCCATTCTCTAGACCAAGAGAATCTAATTTCAAGCAAATAAATTGATCATAGTAGAGAGTGACCACTGCAAAGAGATTCTCCAAGAAAAATGGGTATAGAATGTAGATAGACCACTCAAGCAAGTAAATCCATACTCTCTAGACCAAGAAAACAAAGTTTGAGCCAATAAATTGATCGCTAAGAATGGTAGAGAGATCCTTTCAAACAAGGAAATTGTGGAAATTGAATTAACTTCAACTAAATTCACTCCCCCTCCTTCCAACCCACACACATTCTTCCCAACCTACAGTCAATTTCTTGTTCTCTACATCTAGAGAAGAACCATCTCACCTACTTTGGTAGCAATTAGATTCAAATTAAATCAGGCACTTTATTAACAGTAAATTGGAATTACTGCTTTATGGTGTACCAACATAAAACTTCATATTCCTTATTTCCTGTGAACCACATGTTATGGAGTTTGCTTATAATAAAGAACTTGGACAAAAGCCCATAGTGGATCACTTTCTTCCTTTGGCCTACACCCTGTACCAATTTGGTCGCTGCTTCATAAAAGCCTAAATGAAAATATACAAAACTTTGTAAAACTATTTATGAAGCCCCCTAATATTTATTTTCACAAGCTTAGAAACCTTTAGAACTTCTCATGAGACCAAGAATACAGATGAGTTTTTATACCTTTGTATCCATCAAGCAAACACTCCAAGATGCATATAACGAGTGAATCCTAATCTACAAGCTCCAATCCTCATCCTATCTAAAGAAATCTTATTTGGTAAAAGAATTATTATTTCCATACACAATGTTTGTTGGATTTGATGTCAAGATTAAATCTTTCATTATTGATCATATAGTATTTACATCAAAGCTCTATGCCCATAAACATTCCAAGAAGAATAAGCATAGATTAACATACCTTGCTTCATTAGAATAAAGGGTTAAACACTACTTCAATTATCTCAACAATAAATTGTCATGGATACTAAGCAGCCTAGATCATGTATACTTCTTTCTCAAAGCCCAAATGGCATTGATGTTTAACATACATTCATGAAATTGCTTAAAAAAATGTAAACAGAACCAATAATTAAGTGCACCTTGATAGCTTGGCCTTGCATTACATTATATTACATTCATCACAACAAGCAAGTGTTGAGATGCAACCACATCCATCTCTACAATAGGACATAGAGTTGAGATATAACCACAATCAGGTTATATCCAACATTGGTAGGTTTTGATTGACCAATGGTTTGGGGTTTTGGTTGAACGAATCTATATATTACCAGAATAGTTGATGTAAAGCTACATCCAAGTTATATCATACTTGGAGTTTTGGTCAAACATGGCTAACCCATTGGTTTAGTGCAATATATTTAAGGTTTAGGATTTGATTTTTAGGATTTATGATTAACAAGAATATCACCTTATAATCAAAAAATAAAATCATTTTACACATTTAGAACTTTAGATTTTTCACTCAAGTCTTCTCTTAAAAAAATTAGTTGAAAAACCTAGGAAGAGATGATTGTAATAGAAATTTTTTAGTGTATTAATAATTTAAAGATCATATGTGGATACCATCAAGTCCAAGTCTCCACTTTGTGTATTTACATTCTCAAAATAGTATGCATATGAGGGCATTTCAAGAGTGGGTGTGATTGGAACCAAACATTCTTATAAAAATCCCATAACTTTATTTATTGGGTTCCATAAACCAAAACATATACATTTATGAAATTTGTTATGAAAATTAAGGTTTCATATGGAAACATTTTTGGATCACTTTTTCTGGTCATCTTTTTCGTGGTTAAGTCCCATGGACAACTTGGAGCTTGTAAAAGTTTATTGGTCATGTTTTATTATCCAAACATTTCAAGAGGCTATATGAATTCTTCTTCCTTTTTCTATGTAAGACAAATGATTTTCCTCACACATGATACCATTTTAAACCTCCCAAAAAAGAATTTTTGGAAGTTGAAAAAGGATCTTGAAACACCTTTTTGTAATATCTAAAGGAGAAAAAGCGACCATGTAGCAAACACAAAGGATGGAAGACTAGTGAAGCCGTACAAGAGAAAGACAAAAGATGTAGAATGTGGCTAGGCTCCAATTGTAATATGTAATGGGGAAGGGAACCATGTAAAACACATGAAGGATGGGAAGACCCTATCGAGCTATACAAGGAAGGACAAAAGAGGTAAAATGGGATTAGGCACAAACAATATTGATATGAAAAAACTGCCCTACCCCACTTAAGATATCTGAGTTATGCAAGTCTTAAGGTCTACAAACTATTGGAGCATCTGAAGAAGCATCACCTAGTGTGATTGCTCTCCTATGGATTCCATCAACCAATGCTCTTTGTAGAGCAATGGACACATATTGTCTAAAGTATGCTACAAAATATGAGAGTAAAAGTGGTACCACATGAAGTCTAATATGATAAGTTCTCATGTACTCCTTGACAAATATGTCGGATGCCGTGTCCATTGCTCCATATAACTCCAAAGCTAGAGGAACAAAGAGGTAACTTCATTGTATACCTCTATACTTGGAGACCTTATGTGTGGTTGCTCAGTTCACCGCCCAAGAGGATAAATAATCACTCCCTCCAAAACTACATAGTTTTGATAACCACAACATCCACCATTGTCACATGATGATAGCGGACCAAGTATAAATTTTCTCTAACATGTATCGTTTACAAAATATACAAATGCTCTTTCCAAGTAAGGTTTTTCATGCCATAATAAACATTATATCTCTAATGGTATCATAGATAATTATCCAAAAGGACAGTGTGTCGTATGGACCATGGTTCCATCACGGGTGAACCAAACCTATACAAATGTTCTTTCCAAGTAAGGTTTTTCATGCCATAATAAACATTATATCTCTTATGGTATCATAGATAATTATCCAAAGGGACAGTGTGTCGTATGGACCATTGGTTCCATCACGGGTGAACCAAACCTAAATGGAACCTCGGTGCCGTGGAGAACGGAGATGGTGCAAATCTCTAAATCTTGAGAGAGCCACTAGACCTAAACTGCCGTGCTGTATGAACGTAGTTGGTCCCGTCGTCACAACGTCGGTGGATGTATGACCTTGGCTAACCGGCGCAGTGAGGAAGGACTTGTAGCTCTGAACTGTGCGCGGTAGGCATTGCCAAGTGTTCTCGCGGCTGGGAGCCAGGCGAGAGGAGAGAGGAGAGGATAGAAAGAAAGCACTCAAATGTGATCATCAGAGATAGGGTTTTCTGGCTTCAGATATCGGAGACCTCGCCGGGACGGGAGCCTGGCCTTGGGAATGTCTGCTGAGTTCTCACAGATGAAACTTCACAGGTTCATGTTTGTGCTTCTTTGGAGTACGGTTTGGGGACTGGAGAGTGTGATAGAGCACTGATCCAAGGTTTAGAGAGTCTTGTACTGACTAGGGCGGATAGGCGTTCTGTTGTCACAACTACAGAATTTATTTTAAGGAGGTCAGCGGAGCAAAACTACGGTAAGATCGAGCTATTTCGTTTCGTTAGGTTATGACTTGAGGGCGAGCATTAGAGTTTCTGTGGGCTCGAAGTGTTGGCTTGTGGTGTCTGTGTGTTGTGTCTATCACACAAATCGGGTTGGGGCCCGCCAGTCGTCTGTGATCCTCGGAGCCGTGAACGACTGATACGAGAGTGAGCATTGACATGCCTTGTTGTAACTTTGGACTGATCACACAGGCAGGAGAGAGATAAGCAGAGAGAGGCAGCGAGTCTTGAGATCCTTTCTCGTCGGTATGGACTGTTAACATGGACGTGGATGTTTGGTTTTCGTCTATGCGTTTAACGATGACAATAGCACAACTGTCCGAAACAGAGTAGACATGCTAGTCGAGCTCGGCTCAACATTGCACAATGGTCTTGGAAGTGAGATGCAAGTGTCTCGAAGGGCGAGGCAATTTCGATTCATCATCTGGATATTACTATTAGAGAAGCTTCTTGGTTTAATATCGATTTATCATCTATGCCTGTAGACTTTTGAGATGCTCGTGCATTTGGGTAAATCCATAGTCCACCAAAATGTATGAGCTTCTGAAAAATCTGGGCTAAATATGTAGTGGAAAATGAAAACGCCAAATTGAACTATCTCCTGCAAGTTCGTACACGATGCTCAATGCAGTTTGATGTCTCCACCGGAGTGCAAGAATGTCTGTAAGGTCTTGGCCATAATTCAAGGATGCGAGTTTACGTGCTTTTCAACTCACTTTGCAACAGCCAAAGCCACTTGAGATGTTTATCATTTTTGAACATCTAACTAGAACAGGCTGTGTCACTTCAAGTAACGTCCAGAACAAGTATGCTTCATCAGATCTGAACATGCCTTCTTTTAAGCTTGGATTAGGCAGTTTTAAAAAAAGTAATCCTGTCTAAAACAGGATTGCCCTTCGGATGACTTTGGACGAGTTTGCGCGATTGATTGTGGCAGGTAAAGATCAATCATTCAGTGTATACACAGTGGGTTGATGCAAATCCAGGGTCTGCTTTTGGAGGATTGATATTGTTTGGGTTGAAATATAACGGTTCTGAATCTCCTGATTTTGTATGGCTGGACGCAAGGAAAGGTCATGTAACTAGCAATTCGTACGTCGTTACAGTCTGGCTTATTTAACCTTTCTGTCCTTTCCAAATTCTGCACCACACACTCATTTGCCAGGTTATCTATACAAGAGCTCCTTTTGAATGTTTCAGACACTATACTCCATTAGCAGATCTAAAACAGCAGCACATTTTTTGGGAGGCTCCCACAGTAGCAAATTTTAAATGCGTAACTGTGAAATATTTTCTTGTGGATGTGTCCGAACAAACTGTACGGTATTATTCTCACCTTTTCTTCTTAGGACGCTAAATGGCGCAGCCAGGAGCAGTGTCTTATAATTCCGTTTGAACTACCGGATCTGTTCAAACAAACTGTACGGTATTATTCTCACCTTTTCTACATAGGACGCTAAATGGCGCAGCCAGGAGCCGTGTCTTATAATTCCGTTTGAACTACCGGATCTGTTCAAACAAACTGTACGGTATTATTCTCACCTTTTCTACATAGGACGCTAAATTGCGCAGCCAGGAGCAGTGTCATATAATTGCGTTTAATCTACCCACTTAATGACTACCACGAGATACATGAAAATCTCACAAACAATAGGGACCAGCTCTTAGTATGGATCGTCAAGCAAGATTATCTTTACGGAATACGACTTCAAGAAGAAGCATCTGCCCGGTTGGAACCAAATTACATTATCGTGTAGGTTATCTGTGAATGTGCAAAGTAGAGAGCAAAGAATTGAACATGTTCCAGCACTTAGTCCAAGCTGACCGACCGAGGTAACGTGCAGCAACTACAGGTACTGGGATTCATTCATAGCTGCTGTGTGGTCTGAATGACATCTAAATTCCACTTTTGCACCTGCAACGATAGTTGCAGGTGCAAGAAACACCAGCTCCAGGTGCAAATACGCACTGCCATGCATGGCGGAGAAAATCAGTCTCAATGAACCCAGTGGGTACAGAGTCGCGTTTGGAAACCGTTACTGCGGAAATTGAGCCGGGGCGTTCGTTTGTTGGGTTTTCTGGACGTGGGAGGGAAACACCCCCTTGCAAAGTTGCTCTACAACGAGATCAATGCCCGGTTTGAATAGGCTTGTTTTGTAGACAAAGTGAAGGAGATTCAGGGGACGTGAGAAAGGTGAAGGAAGAAGTCTGGAAACACATAAGTCCTCATCCTGGAGGTGATTACAAAGGAAGCAGGTGGGATGAGATGACAAAGAAGAAACTCCTCATCACATTTGATGAGGTCGAGAAAAGTGAAGATGTAGAGTTATTGGATGAAATAGCTACAAAGAATGATGCTGGGGGAAGTTGTTTCGTAGTCACAAGCCGAGATGAAGAGCATTTTGATCCATTGGGCGACAACATATATGTCTGTCGACTTCCAGTTTTGGGAAGTGAACATGCAAATGCAAGACAATTGTTCATTACGCACGGGTTTCCGAGCAAGAATGAACCTCCAAGGGAGTTGGAGAAAATAGTAGCTGAAACTGTGGAAAGATGTGATGGGTTGCCCCTGACCATAGAGGTGATAGGAAGGTTACTGAGACGGAAAACTGACAAACGGATGTGGAAAGAAATTCGCAAAGCTTTACAAGCAGTAGACTTAAGAAGGTTGTATGATCTGGAGGAGGAAGTACGTAAGCTAAGGGTGAATACCGACAATCTTGGAACAGAGGTGTTAGAAATGTTTCTTGATGCGGCGACCATATTTACAAGACCTGGTGAGTAGAATATTTTGGCATGCCCTCGCGATACGTCCAAGCTGGTTTAGCTCTGAAAAGGTGATGACGGCGTGGTCACCTATGCACGCATCAGATAGGAAACTCTACTGTGATAACCGGAGCGCTATTCACTTGGTTAATAGTCAGGTGTATCGTTCTCGAACAAATCACATAGACGTAGAACACCATTTTATTTGATCAGAGCAGAAACTAATTTCTAGAAGAGTGGTGAACGGTGAACGTTGCTGATACGTTAACCAACTAAACCGTCGATAGTTTCAAGTTATGTAACTAAACCTGTTCCTGTCTAGAAGTTCAAGTTATGAAAGAAGTTCCAAGTGATGTAACTAAACCTGTTCATGTCTAGAAGTTCAAGTGTTCCTGTCTAGAAGTTCAAGTTATGAAAGAAGTTCAACTTATGTAACTAAACCTGTTCCTGTCTAGAACTTCAAGTTATGAAAGAACCTGCTCAACTGAATATTCTTAGAAATTTTAACTAGATAGATTACACACCAAGGTGGATAGTTGCTGAGTATTGGTATGTTATGCAAGCATTGATTGGGTGTAGACGGCTGAGACAGCCAATAGCAGGACAGGGCCTTCAATTGAGATCCACTTAGACTCAACGAGAGAGAAAAGGGCGACAGCACAGAAAACACGAGGGATAGGAAGAGCCCATCAAGCCTTACAAGGAGAGACAAAATAGATAAAATGGGGCTAAATCCCAATAGAGTCTGTATGAGAAATCTACTTGAATATACCTCAGATATCCGAGCTCATGATCTACAAACAACTGGAACAACTGAAGAAGCATCACCTAGTTTGGTTGCTCTGCTATGGATTGCACCAGCTATTGCACTTTGTAGGGCAATGGATGCACAAGGTCAAAAATATGCTACAAAGTATGAGTGAGAATGGTACCCCTGGCGCCTAGCATGATAAGATCTTACACACTCCATGAAAAATATGTTGAACTTTGCATCCCCTAGCATGATAAGATCTAGTGCACTCCTTTAAAAATGAACTTCGCATCCATAGCTCCATATAACTCTAAGGCTAGAGGAACAAAGAGGTGACCTCGCTGCATACCCCTATACTTTGGAGACCTTGCAAATTGCTGCTGAACGTGCTGCCGCTGCACTCACCGCCCATCTAGGGAGATAGGTAATCACTCTGTTCGAAACTATATCATGCATAAGGTCTGTAACCATGACATTTGCCACTA
Organism: Lunularia cruciata; assembly: GCA_948567375.1. Classification (NCBI taxonomy): domain Eukaryota; kingdom Viridiplantae; phylum Streptophyta; class Marchantiopsida; order Lunulariales; family Lunulariaceae; genus Lunularia; species Lunularia cruciata. The sequence continues at coordinate 2,516,899 of OX419756.1, read as the reverse complement.
TCCCCTTATCATCTTGAGCCAAGTAAAAATCTACCCTGAACATGTGTAGTATGCAAAGGATACAAACACTCCCTCTATGCAAAGTATCTACTCTCTCATACCATAACAAACCCTATGTCCCTAATAGTATCATGGGTAGCTATCCTCCAAAAGGACACTGTGGCATAGTATGCATGAGGATGAAATTGACAAGACCCATTCAAGTATTCCCATATAATCAAATTGATGAGTGACCATTACGAATGGTATATATCTACATATCTAGGTGCTTTAATAAATCAGACAGTGAGACTGGTTGCCTTGGATGTAGCTTCGGGTATAGGGATAGGAAGTGAATCATATATATGATGTTATTAATGGGTGTGTTTTATTGTGTGGACATATTGGGACAATAATTGCTAACACCTCGAATGGACAAGAATCTTCAAACTTTGGGCAGGAGTTGCATGGGAGGAAGATAGAATTATTGAGCACAATCTAGTGGATGGTAACTACAAGGTATTTCCTCCTTTACAAACTTTTCCTTTTCCTTACCCATTAATCTTTCCAAAGTAAATTAGATATAGTTATCAGTTATGTTTTCTAAATCTGAATTTATTTGTAAAACTAAACTGGAAGGGAATCCAAAACACAGTTATTTCCTTTACAAACTTTTCCTTAACCAATTCAATTTTCCCAACTGAATATTTAGATATATTTATCAGGTATGTTTTCTAAATCTGAATTCATTTGTAAATCTAAACTGGAAGGGAGCCCGAAACACAGTTGAGCGTGAACATCATCGGGAACTTGTAGCCGTTGTAACTTTTTGGGAGTCATACATCCATTCTCCCCCAACAAGGAGAAACCTTGAAGAGGTGGTGCTAAAATAGGGTTCGTCTTGTATGATTATATGATAGTTAGGCATGAAGACCTGGAGTTGTTTTATATACAGCACGATGGATGGCTGGGTGGGCTTCAACTATGACAACTTTAGGTCACATTTGTTTTATGATAATTTTAGTTTTTCATTTCATTTCTTAACGCGAGATTAAGGGTTGGAGGATATGATTTTCCGCCAAATAATAGTGGAAAATGAATACATGGAGTACAATGAAGATTACGGTGACAAAGAGAAACCTTGGCAAATGCGAATAGCATCTAGCATTATATCACGTCTTAAAGGACTACTTCGCTGCTTGGTATTCCGAGAGATTTGCTTCCACAAGTCGCGCAAAAGGTTTGCAGAGCGGCCTCTCCAATGCTCAGTTGGATTTTCTGCCCGAGTTGCTGGCTTTTCCAGCAGTTTTGCAGACTTAGCCAACTTGGAACAGCTAGACTTGTCTTGTTACGGGAAACTGCAGTCCTTGCCGGGATCATTCGGGTGACTTCGTCCCCTGAAGGAATTGAAAATCTACCACTGTTGGGAGTTGCAGGCCCTTCCCAGCGGTTTTGGAAACTTAGCCAACCTGGAACAGCCAGACTTATCTGGGTGCCGAGAACTCAGTTATTGCCGGAATCATTTCGATTGAAAGGAGTTGCAGGCCCTTCCTAGCAGTTTTGGAAACTTAGCCAACTTGGAACAGCCAGACTTATCTGGGCGTCGAGAACTCAGTTATTGCTGGAATCATTCGATTGAAAGAATTGACAACGATCAACTGTTCAGAGTTGCAGGCCCATTCCAACAGTTTTGGAAACTTAACCAACTTGGTATAACTAGACTTATCTGGGTGTGAGAAACTGCACTCATTGCCGGAATCCTTCAGGCGGACTTGTTCGCACAAATTGGTAACACTTTAAGCATCTGAAGGCGGTGTGTATACTCTGCAGTTTGTTTACTACTCAAGAAGCTCTCAGTTCGAATCTCATTGTCCAGTTCTTTAGCAAATTGAATTTGATCGAGTTCCAATTCCTCACTTGAGCCACCCCGAGGAGACCGTTAAATATACAGGAGACAGGACACAGCACAGCACAAGCACTGGTTTCATGTTGTATTACCCCAGTTCCAGTAACGAGTATATACTTCTACCTCGTTGACGCCAAACACATACATCATACGCTTGCATTGACACAAACTACCCCTCCTTACAAGCACTGTAGATTTGCGTGACATCTGGATCCAGGTGACCACTCCCCTGCTCTTATCGTCTTCCGTAAACATTTGAAGCTCACCCACTTATGGCAACCGACATACGCCTCTTGCATAGGACGAATGTTTCAGCTAGCCCATGACCAAAGCATGTCTGCAAACCACGTGAGTTCCCGCTGTACTCGCTTGCAAGGGTTCTTTCTTGTATAGACGGCATGCAGAAAGAAATTGAATCCACAGATTGCCACGTCTCTACAATAAACTGGTTGGACAAAAATGCGAGGTCCTTCCGAACTACACAGTAATGGTCTTTGACCAGACTAGGCAATTATATGTGTACCCATGTGGTACTTTATACGATGACGTTGACGTACACTTTATACGATGACGTTGCTTCTAAAAGATTGTGCATCGATATCCTCTGGTGACGCAGGCGACCCCCGCCCGGTGAGCTTTTCAGGAATCCGTTCTCGAGATTCTCTAGGTTTTGCGCATTAGATTCAAACCTGGTCCTCCAATTAAGACATGTCATAGTCAAACGGTTTCAGGAGCTCAATGCTCCACAAAGATTGCGTAAGCAGTGATCAATACTTGCGGCATGGCCAGACAGGATGCATCCTCCTGGCTTTAGACTCGCAGATTTGGAATCCTTCATACATAACTCAATTTACGTTTCTTCTCAAATACTCACTTCAGCGGCTGCTCGTTTCGCACAATCTCTGAAGAACTGAATCAAAGCAGTGTGGTTATTTTGGTCCTCCACGTTGATTAGTGAAAATCTGCCGTAGCTCTGCAATCTTGAACACAAACACGGTTACTCCTTTCCGTCAAAAGCAAAACGAAGCTCGAATACCAAAGTCCTTCACGACTATGAGTTGTTCAACTAGTTACGTGCAAATCACGGTGCTAGTGTTAAGGGCACCATATTTGATGGAAATGGTGCAGACTTTTCGTGCTGTACCTGCTAACTGAAGAAATCGCAATGACGAATAGATTAGAGAGGTCGTGATCAAATTTACCGTGGGGGCGTTTAAGGTATTCGAAGGACTCAAGGAGTCGCAGGATTTGCCAGACCGATCCACGACAGACCGAGAAGACGGATTCAATATGTCCAAACTACTAGAAGTCCTACTTGTCGTGAGAGCCGAATTGATACTCCAAAGCATCAGGAGTCCCACTTGTCTGTGAGAGGCGAATCGATATCTCCGAAGCACTCATAGTCCCACTTGCCTAATTCTGACGACCCTTCCAGTAACAGTCCACACAGTAACTCTGCAGGCTGATCGCAGGACAGCATGTGAGTTGAAGAGTAGAAGAAATTCATTGCCTCGCAGTTTGTGGAGCTTGAATCTGATTCGAAACATAAGGATTGAGCCATATAATTTCAGTAATATATACATCTTCTCAAACCTGGGACTTCTTTCAGTCCTACTATGACCCACACGCTGACCCACTTCCCATAACAGTCCAAACAAGCGCACTGCAGGCTGATTACAGGACAGCACGTGAGTTGAAGAGTAAAAGAATTCATTGCCTCGCAGTTTACGGAGCTTGAATCTTATTCGAAATAAGGATTTCGCCATATAATTTCAGTAATAAATACATCTTCTAAAACTTGGGACTTCTTTCAGTCCTACTATGACCCACACGCTGACCCACTTCCCATAACAGTCCAAACAAACTCACTGCAGGCTGATTACAGAACAGCTCGTGAGTTGAAGGGTAAAAGAATTCATTGCCTCGCAGTTTACGGAGCTTGAATCTTATTCGAAACATAAGGATCCCGCCGTATGATTTCAGTAATATATACATCTTCTAAAACTTGGGACTTCTTTAAGTCCTACTTTGTACAACTCTACCGATATTTTTTCTATGTGCTTCTGATGTAGCATTTTGATGTCCAATTTCGTGTTTGGCATATACACGAAATTGTTCAGCCGCAGTGGGAGGAAGTGAACTGGACTGCGACTTGAGAACGTACTTTATGGTTATCAAGGTATCTGAGAGCTTGTTACTAAATTTTAAGTACACACTGCAGAAAGCTTCCTCAAAGTCATACTTTCCTTGATATGTTGGACACAACCACGCAGTCTGGACACAACGGATAGAGAAGAAATGCATCCAACAGGTCCACGATCCTACTTTTGGCAACCGCACAAGGAATAGAATTTAGGACCAGCCTGATCCTGATAGAGATGGGAGCTATTGGCGCTGCGTTGATAGTTACTCTTCACTGACAAATATTCCATGAAGGCCGTAAGGTACTCTTCCTGGGAGCTTGACAATTGCAATGGTCTCAAGAGTGGGAGACTTAGCATCCATGACCACGAGCTCAGAGAGACCGGTAGCTTGATGATGGAGGTAAGTCACTAGGTATCCGTCATCTTCAGCAGCATGTGGGTCAGAAGTTCGCGGGACGAAAAATGGTTCACTTCCCAAGCAGTCCTCATGTGCAAAATGTCTGATACCCACAACAGGTCCTAAACTAGCAGCAGCTGAAGATGACCCTGCATCGGTAGCTTGAAGGTCGATTTTAGCCACTCCTGAAACCTTAACCCACGTCGGAAGAGGCTCCAATATGGCAAGGTATATGTACCTGCACTTCCGTCCGTAATACTTCTGATTGATCTGGCCTAACTCGAGGTTCAAATGCGGAACCAAAATACGCTTCGAGGCGACACCAGTGGCTCTATTGAGTCGAATCTCAGTTAATTCGTACCTCAAATCGAGTCTTTGAGTGGTGAAGAACTTATCAGCAGGCACCATAATGGACCCTGTCAAGACGATTTCGTCATTTTCCTCCCACGCAGTCCAGTCATGGAAACAAAATATGTTGGGGAGATCAAACCATTGAATCGGTGCATCACTCGTTGCATAGCGCGGCAGCACACCAAGTCTTGCAGTCTTTGCCTTGTCGAAAGAAATCGCTGAGCCTCCCTGCATCATAGTCTTCATACTGATGACGAGATCGAGATCTGGAAGAATTGCGTAATTTTCAGTAACCGCAAAGTCATGGGCGATCATGGGCTCCTTGAGGTTGATTGGGACTTCCGGACCCTTAACCCCATCAGGTGCACCACAAAGTACTTCAGATAAGGTGTACCACAGAAGTTACTGCTCATGGAGAATAACTCTCCAGTGATAGGATCGACTTTCGGGTGCGAGGTCACAGCACCCTTCAACTCTCCATTGAAATCGAACCGTTCGAGAGTCTCCAGATCCCCGTTATCTTTCACCTTGATGATATAAGGCAAGTCATCCTCCGACATAGCCATTAGTTTCTTGTTGAAGAAAGTGAGACCTGTGTTCGCTGCACCCCAGCCTTCAGACAAGTCCACGAGGCCCAGTGCTGCTCGGAGCGCCAAGAGTGCCATTCTAGCGAGGCCAGACGTCCCGTGCAGCTCACCAAAAGGTTTGATGAAGAGAAGCTGCTTTGCAGCCCGCTCTTGCTTGAAGCGACTGGTGCGGACATAACGTGCACAGTAAGTAGCCTTGCCATCTTTCATTCGAACCGAGTGCAACATTCCATCGCCGTCGAAGAAGCAGTAGCCTGCGGATGGACTCAGCTGAGGGTTAGGTCCCGTGCGAATGTAGGCCCCGTTCAGACTAGTCGGCAACTCTCCGACCACCTCCAAGTTTGTATGCAGACGAGTCTCATCTTCGATGGGTGCGAGATACGGGGTCTTAGGCATGAGACTCGGGTCCACATGAGCTGGGGGCTTTTCTAATTGCCGTATAGTGTTCTCAAGCCCATTGCACAGATTTGTTGCAAAAACTCTGAATGCAGACGCCATTCGATTGATTGCTAATCTGGGCTGATCTTGCTGGTGAGATTGGGTCCATTCTCCTTGTTGATGAAGACCGCGCGGAAGAACTACCTCATCAGTCCTGGCAGCTGGCAAGCTCACCAAGCTTTCCGAATTCTGGATATTCAGCTGAAATGTTGATGAAAATTTGGTGGTACTTAGATGCCTTCGCTCCAGCTCTGTCGACATCTCGCCGACAGCTGCGGGTTGTGAATCGGTTGTTGGCAGACTGCGGTTTCGTCCCCACCGTTCCTGGAGGGCCGAGATGGAGCTAGTGTACCTCTTACAGTATGCAAGTCTTGTCGACATTTAGAGTTGTCGAAAACTCCCTTTGGCCTGAAGAAAATTTTAGATTTGGGAGGTGGAAGTCGACTGCTCAGACTATGTGAATCTGATGATTCGGGAGATTTGAGCTGAATCCCTTGGCCGTGGGATGCTGATAGCAAACCCATAGATGACCTCATAGATGGACTCGGACCAGGCTCACAAGCTTTCGGAACTGAGCTAAGGTGTGGTAGAGGATTCTATTTGCACTGCGAAGAAATACTTACTCCACTGCAGAGAGCTACAAGTCGGGTTGAGAGGAAGAGGTGTCCAAGAGCTGAGAAGAACTGCTGTCAACTAGTTAATGAGAGATCTTCAGAATGGAAAATAAACATATGTGGCCCACAGACCTAAGCCTGAGCATTAGCATGAGAGCCTGAGCACCCGCAGTGTTCGGATCAGGCAGAGGATAAGTCAACTAACTGGTAGAACGGGGAAGTTTTGGGCTGAAGAGAATGCTTGAACCACAACGTTCAAAGCCAAGGAAATAGCTCAAATAGCTGGGCACGGACGTGAAGTGCGGTTTGCAGGACGCAACCAAGTTCTTGTTTAAACTGTCCCTCACCCGACGTCAAGACTTCGGAGAACTTGACCACAGAAAGCTGAAAATGTCAACGAGAGAACTGGAGCACTTATCAATGCCGGCTTGTTGTGAAATATATTTGCACCGTAAGACCACTCGTGCACAGTATATGCTTATGTCTAAAGACGATCTGGTTACTTGCTGCGAGAAGTCTGGCAAGGTGAACCAAGATCCCGATCAATAGAGTTCCCAGGACAGATAGATATACACGAGATAAGCGTCGCACAGAGATCTTGATCTGTCCGTATGTTGCATGCACTGGAGAAGAGCTGAAGGTCAAACGCTAGAATTTGTGGGCATGGGGGAGAGAGAGAGATAGTAAATGAGAACCTGCAGCACCCCTTTATGTACGTACATCAAGGAATTACGTCAAACCATAATTAGACTCAAGACTTGTAAGAGAAAGCGACTTGGAATAGACCGAGCTGATTGGCCGGTCTATTCCAAGGGCGATGCAGGTGAATTTACCCTCATTTGCAGCAAGCTCTCTCTCCCAACCATAACCCACGCTTACTTTCAAGGCTTGGAGCACTTGAAACTGCAAACCTCACCAAGGAGATAGGCAGCTGCATTTGTCTCGTAGCTCAGGGAGGAGACGAAAATCTCCAGGCAATGAGACAATTCAGTCAATGGGCTACGGAATGACCTACATCAAAAGCCGCATAAGAAGCTGCCTAGATTACATCGCATCCAGTTTGAAAGTGACCATCTGCACCGATTATCTCTGCTTGCTAGACATTGTTCTTGTGATTGCCTGGCTGAAACCAGTGTTACCGGTGGCAAAGTACCTCATGCTCCCTGTCAGTGGGATCAGGTTTATTATAATCTTTTATTGTCGTCTTTTCAAAGGACAAAAAGTACTGTGGCTACTTTGCTAAGTAATTATGATTTGCTTCTAAACAATTAGTGATGTGGTCCTGGAAAGAGACCTAAACTGACCGATGGACTATTCCTTGTGATCTGGCTCGGTTTTCATACCCCTGATAACTGCTTCTAAACTTGAAGCTCTGTAAACCTTCTCATGATCATCTGAGTCAGGAGCTGCCTAGATTTCCACACGCTTGCCCCTGGCCTGCTTACGAATTCTACAACGTATAGAATACGAGAACATTAGTCTTAAGCGATACAAGGAGCAGCTGCGCTAGTGCAAAAGTTCCGGGAGCTACTTAAACTCAAGCTAGTTGGAAAACAACAACTCCCTAATTAAGTATGAGAGACAAAATGCACGTCCATGGTATCCGTGTTTGCTGATGATCGGTTTCGAGTGCACTGAGCGGGGATGTATTCTGCAACCAAGCTCAACTTGGTTGAAAATAAAGTTACATGTCAGAGCGTACGGATGGAAAGCCAACCTTACTTAGCCTCATTTTACCTCTTTTGTTTTTCCTTTGTACCGCTTGATGGTCTTCATGTGTTCTACGTGTTCGCCTTTCTCTTTAGGAACGATAATCACCTCTCTGAAGCTGCTTTTCAATGTCCCACGTGGACCCATCTGTCCGGTCATCTTTCCGTATGTCCGGTAGGCAGACCTGATTCTATTGTTGCCCGTAATCATAGTGATAGATATCGGACACGCCAACTATACGCAAATGATAATGATCACCTTGTTTCAAGTCGGAACCCTCGTAGTATTCACGGAAACAAGCTACAAAGCCCGGATATATTCCTCCATGCGAGGCGTCCGTTGTGCTGGTTCTGGAGCTGGTTCGGCAGTCTTTGATCGTAGGGGAGTATTCTACATCTAACAGCTCCTTTACTATTTAGTAAAGGAGTATTTTACCAGTGACAAAAGTTGTTAGATGTGAGATACTCCCCTACGAAATCAAAGACAGCCAGTCAGCTTCAGAACTGTCATAACGAAATCAAAGACAGCCAGACCAGCTTCAGAACTGTCACAACGGTGCTACTTGTTTCTAAGAATCTCCAGACTTTTTTTGTTGAGAAGAAGATTGTATGACTACTGGTAGTTGCTATATATGGAGCTTACCTCCTCTCCAATTCGCTTAGTCTTATACCTCAGTTTTGAGAGAGAGAGAGAGAGAGAGAGAGAGAGAGAGAGAGAGAGAGAGAGAGAGCTAGCTGGGGACTCATAACGGCACTTTAGATCATACAGTCTACAATTACCTTAAGACCACAACTTACATACCCCAAAGTGTAGTACTGTATAGCTACATCCATATGATGCTTCTTTTTGGATCCAAAGAATTAATATTGTTGATTTGGCTGCGCATATATACACAGCTTTTTCTGACATAAGGACCAAATCAACGCCTGTCTGTCTAACTATCTGTGTAGTTTGATTAGATATGGTCTGTCCAAAGTTCACGCTTTGTAGATGTAAGATTCACCTTCCACTATTATTTGTGTGTGAAGCTTCCTTCAAGTCATATACTGAAAATGGGAAATCCGCAGGCAAACTCCCTGAAATGCAGGGAAAAAGGAAGAGAAATCGACTGATCCAAAAACTTTAGTCCAAGCATTACCGATTATGTAGAAGGCATAGGTAATTGAAGCACCTATGGATGAAGTTAGTCAAGGAAAATTCAAGAAAGTGGATGTCAATGGCTGAGACGTAACTGATTTGATTACGTGTTAAAAGTTTTCACGATACCAGATCTACAGTCCCGGAGTGAGGGGCACTACAAACAGTAGATTAAGCTCTTCAAGCATCACGATAAGATAATCGAATCAAATTCAATTGATTCAGTTCCAAGTTCATGGTCTTGTTCGCTTCATTGACTACTGCTGGACAATCGGCTGCAAACAAGATGTAATCGTGGATCCAGATGAACGACAAAGCAGATAATACAACTGTTAACCAGGAATATCAAAAGGTGTTAATCAGAACCGACCTCTTTTAGATCGAGTGTTTGCTGGCTTCCAGGCAAGGGGAGCCAGATTTTTTGAATGTTTCCACTGGGTTTTAACGGGTAACACGGTCATTGGTGCCAACCAGATGTATATCATTACAAATACCCTATCTTCCACCTAGCAGCTACATCAGTACTCTCTTTGACATGGAATTCCTCGGTCACCGTGTCAATCTCAACCTAAACTCCTGCTGAGTGCACCCACCAATCTCGTGGGGGTTTGACTTTCGAATCTATAGTATTCGAGCTGTCAATCGTCTTCTTAGTGTGGATATCAGTCTGAAGACTGAATTGAAAGCGGTATGTATGTGCCTGTTTGTTCTCACATTATAAGGTCGCAACAATATGTTGTTTAGAGTGTCAACTTTTACCCAATGCATCATGACTCCATCATGATATGTCAAGTTGCAGACTTGAAAATACCCGCAGTTCTTCCTCGACTTGGAAAATTAATCTCACGGGCCATGATCTTTTACCTTGGGCAGCAATCATTAAGTTAGTCTCAATATATAATGGGTACCAGTTGCCCGTAAAGTCTTGTAACTCGGATCAATACAGTTCTCGTTTCAGTTGCAAGAAAGTTTTCTCGACCAATTGACAAGCCGATGATTTTGAACCCATTAAGAGGAAGTCTCAAATTATTCGCTCATCTCCTGGACCACGTGATCGCGAAGCTCATTTTGATATTTTCAACCATCAGTATCTCAGATTTTACGGAAAGAATCTCACCACAGAACACCCTGACGAAGCACGCCGCCACACAAGGGCAGACGATGCGATCAGGCGAAGTGTTCGTAAAGTGAATCCGGTGCAAACTGCGAGCCCAAGAACCATGAACGGTAACTGTCTAGCAAAAGTGAGCTTCCGAAGGCGATTTGAGGAGTTGAATCCCTGGAAAGACATTGTCGAGTCACGATAGGGATATTCATCCACGGTATGCCAGACGTTTTGGGACGGACATGTTCAGGCCGTTGATATGACATGACAAACTTTTAGTCGTCAACCAACATTCAATTTTATGCAAAGCAAGTCTGACTCAGACGAATCTTAGAAACCTGATCATGATGAGCATCCCCATCTCATTATCACTGTACAGTGCCTAGAGCTAGTTCTATGTTCTAGGCTTTACAGGCGTCGTCGAGAGCCGGGCTGCTCTGGTGGACGTACGCAGGGCTTACCACATCAATCTTTGTTGCGCCTGCCCATGGCACCGCAAGGAAGCGACACCACATGGATTGGTGGGCGGAAAAGAGAGCACATGCTAGTCTCTCCCCTTCGTGCAGATCTTCAAGTTGAGGGATGGCGCAGAAACTAGCTCGATTGGTAATGTACTCAATTGGAACTGGAACAAAATTTCACTTAAAGAAAAATGAATGTAAGCTAGTCATCTTGTATAGAGTCTATTTTCGATAAGTGTAACTGTCGAGAAATGCATTGAATGGTAAGGGTATGTGTAGTAAATTGCACTTCTCATACGTAAGAGTGGCCTATATCGAGAACATTCGCACTACTTTACAAGACAACCTCGTAATTGTAATACTTGTATACTTTCTAGAGTTATACCACGGGTATTTTTAAATAAATATTCAATTGCTAAAAATAATATCTAAATTTTAATAATAATTAATGACCATTGTAATCGTAGTAAACATTGCACACTTGTGTACTGGTTGGTGACATAAATTACATGACGAAGGCATTAGCCGCGATAGTAAGCTTTTTGTAGCTAACTAGAGTTTATAACATCCATATTAATTGTTATCAAAACATGTGTTCTTTTAAAGAAACTATAAATTTTATTTAAATTTTTCGGTAATCTATAAGATAAATGATGGAAATAATATTGAACAAAAGTTGATTTTGATAGTCCATAGTTATATCACTAGGTTGGTAATGCTGAAGTTAGTTTGCTTGCCAAAGTTAGTTGGCTCAAGTATTAGAATAATAATGTTAGTGGTCATTGTTATTTTTGTAATTGCTTATGGATAACTTGTGTATAACCTTATTTCATGTTAGGGTTATTGATCACATAGTGAGACTCATAGTCACTTGCACCGGATGCCTTGTTAGATGTGTAGTCACAGGTGCCATTAGGGTTGGAGAACTAGGTCGAATGGAAGAGTATACTTCCAAAGTGCAACTCCAAAGAGTTCACTTTTTTGATGTTGAATCTTTGAGTTCTTGGCTATGGTGTACAGAAGCCAACAAATGTCACTTGGATATTGATCACATGGTGGGACCACATTATCACTTATGTCCATGTTTTTAGATGTGCCGTCCTTGGTGCCATTAGGGATAGAGACCTAGGTCAAGTGGAGTTGTATACTTTCAAAGTGTAGCTCGAGAGAACTCACTTCTTTGATGTTGAGCTTTTGAGTTCTTGGCTACGGTGGACAGAGGCCAACGAGTCACCTGGAGTCTCTTAGCTAGAGTCAGTGTAACTTGACTATAATCAGTGCACAATTATTGGCAAATTGTTGAGTGGAAAATCAAGTATAGATCTAATTTGAGTGTGATTTGAGTGGAAGAATGAACTGATTATATTAGAAAAAAGAAATCAGGGGGAAATCAAGTGTAAGACTTGTGTGCATTGGTGGTATCTCTATCTTGGTTGGTTATTGGTACATTTGATCATGGTCCTAGATTTCACTAAGAGTGATTGTGTATAGAAAATCCATTTGAGTTGATGTAAGATTTGGCATAGGGCTTTGAGGCATAGAACTGAGGGCATTAGTGGTATCTCTAAACTTGGTTGATTATTGGTATATTTGATCATGGTCCTAGATTTCCCTAAGAGTGTTTATGTATAGAAAATCTATTTGAGTTGATGCAAATTTGGCATAGGGCTTTGAGGCATAGAATTGAAGGCATTGGTGGTATCTCTAAACCTGGTTGATCATTGGTACATTTGATCATGGTCCTAGATTTTACTAAGAGTGATAGTGTGCAAGAAACCTATTTGAGTTGATGCAAATTCGGCATAAGGCTTTGAGACATAGGATTGTGGGCTAGAGAGCCTACTAAGGCCTAGAAAGGCAAGCAAGCTGGTTGGCATGAGGCTAGCCAATTTAGATGAGTTTTGGGTATTGTTTGGAAAAATCTGCCTACCCTTTTAGATTATTGCTGCAATACGTAATAGGTTTACATGGAGTGATGCTCGATATCAACCGATATCTTAGATCTCAATGAGGGAGGAGATTGACTCTGATTTGGAGTTTAATATAGAAGTTTATTCAGTTGAGAGTGCACATGGAATGTTCACACTATTTTTGTGAGATATGGACAAGATTTATGATGCCTCCAAAGGTCTTAGGTGCTACTCTAGTACAATAGGTACCATTGAGTTGGATGACTTAGTTTGTGTGATCTACAATAGATGCACAACTCAACTTTGTTCATACCTTTCATGGCATGGAAGGGGTTGTTTTAGCACTTAAAGGATCTACCAATGGATGACTACTATGAGCTCAAGAGAGCTTATTTGGAAGATATTGAGCTATGGAGATAGTATTGGTCTCCACACTACATCTCCATCACTTCAAGCTTGTCTGCTAAGGGTAGATTGGTAGTACTCATGAGTTCTAGCTCTAGTAGTGTTAGTGTATCTAGTGGAGGTGCACTAGTTAGAGATGTTGCTACTATGGGTGGAGTATTGTTACAAGAGGTGGTGCAATATTAGAGTTTAATGCCATGGTGGAGTTCTTTTAGTGTTTGAGGTAAAACTACAAGGAGTGTGGAGTGACAAGTTGAAGAGCTTGCAAGAGTTCCAATAGAAGTTGGAGAGAGCCTATGCAAGGCAAACACTTGGATGAGATGGTTGATTAGTTCACTTAGGGAGTTATTGAGACCCAAGGAATCCAATTTTGGTATGGGATTTTGGACAAAGAGTTATGATATAGAGTACATGATGTTATGTAATTATAGGCTACCTCACTTACTTTGGCGGCGGTCTTTAGTTTGGATAAGAATATTGAGCTCAACATTGTGGAGGAGAGAGTGGTTAAAATTTGGGTTTGATAGGGAGACATCATCCATAATTGGTACTTCTTCTAGAGTTCAATAGAGTGCACCAAACTATATTGGATTTCAAGGGTAGAGTGGACAGCCCACATCTTATGGGATAAGTGGAGGGCCTAGTGCAACTAGACCTTTATCTTCATTTTAAGGTCAACAATAGCCAAAGAGTGGTAGTGTTGCTTGTTGGACTTGTGGTGGACCTCACAACAAGATAAAGTACATTCAAGGCAATCAATATGATACCTCTGGTGCATCACAACCAACATAGAGATAGTGTGACCATTGTCACATATTTGGTCACACTAGTGACTAATGCTTTGACCTTCACATGGAGTTACAAAGTGGTAGAGCTACTATGGCAGGTGGTAGAGGAGCTCTAGGTCATGGAAGATGAGATGATAGAGGTGGTAGTAGAGGATCCACACCTAGTAGGAGCATAATAATTGCCCTTGCTTTTGATACAACCATGGCTTCTTGGAGTGAGCAATTGGAGCAAAGATTGGCTAGCATTGCCATAGCTCAAAGGAAATCAGATTTGGATGCAGAGGCTTCCACATCTTATGTTAGTGATAGAGATATCTTGGGACTTTGCATGTGGAGTAGCACAGGTAGATGAATTTGATGCAATGACTAGGAATGCAATATGTGCTCTAGAGCCTAAAGGAGCATCAGTAGAGTTAGACCTGCAAAGAGAAGAGACTGGTACACAAGTCAAACTTCCTTAGTCTTTCACATTCTCTAAATCACTACAAATGACATTTATGGTTCATAGACATCCTATTGCAAGTATCGTAGGTAGTGATGGAGTGCATGATGGACTAGATGCTAGTCAACCACCTACCACTACATAGATTGAGTCTAGAAGAATATTGAGGGTGGCTTAGTTGATTATGTGCTTCCTTTTGTTCTCAACTAATGATATGTTTAGATAAGGAATTGACCCAACTCCAAAATGTTGGTAGGCTACCACACTATGTGTTCCTACTTCTAGAATATAGATATTTGATAGTGGAGTTGACTTGGTTGAGGAGCATGGGATCCTCTCAATAACCAATGGTTTATGGCAAGCAATAGTATCTAGGTTGGAGGAGTTATTAGCTAAACTTACTTTGAGCAAGCTTAGTTCACACATGGAGTTGTCTTATTGGACAACCAAAGTGGAACTTTCTATTTGGTGGCACCTTCATGGAAATTCTATACACCACAAAGGGCCTAATTAGATTTTGGTGTGCAACCCCTTATGTTGGGGAATGTCACAATTGTTGGTCTTGGATTGTGGAACACTAATGTGAAGAGATGTCAATTTCAGATCCAAACATCTCTAAGGGAAGTTCCACATAATACATAACATGTGGGGAGCTCATTGTCCAAATTCAGCCCAGTCATCCAACTGATAGCTTTGTGGTGAGAGCTCAAGACATTGTAGCAATAGTAGAGTCATGATGTGCTAGTTGGTGGAGCAATGTTATACCCCATGGGTTTCAATATTGACTGTTGGAAGGAGGTAGCCTCCTATAGACTAAGTTGGCAATCAAGTGAAGGACAAGTGTGCTACCTACTAGTACGCTTTAGTAGTGTTAGTCTTGGCTCACTATAGTTGTAAACAACCAAGGAAAGAAATAGGAGAATGGAAGATCACATTGGACTTCTTGAATAAGGGAAACTCTAAATGCCTAACATGAGCTTTGGGTTTGGTATTTATAGGGAATATACAAAGCTCTTGAGAGGCTTCTCAAGAAGCTTTCTAAAATTAATATTCTTAGAGTGCAAGCTAAGCTAACTAAGAAGCTTATTGAAAACCTTCTTTCTAGAAGCCATCTACTTGGCATGAAAGCTAAGCTAGTTGGGAAGCTTCTTCCTAAAAATCACCACTTTGCATATACATTACCTAATATTTGGAAGGTGCTAAGTAGCTTGCTAGATGCTTCTAAAATACTCTTGTAATTTTTGGCTAGTTTGGCCTATTTGCTATTTTATTAGTCTTAATCAACTCATTTGTAAGTTCCATATTGTTATATATTCTCCTATCGCTAGTTGGTGATGTTCTCGTCACCATGGAAGCTTCAAATTCCTAGATGGCCATTTGTGCATTATGGAGATGAAAAAGAGGTTCCCAAGTGGCATCATGAAGGAGATACCTTTTCCAAAGGACTTTGCACTCAATATTTTGTTGGTGGCCATGTTGAATATGGTGACATGCAAGGATACTATTACCTTCATACTCCTCATGATCATTGATAGGGATGGGAGGAGAAGGAGGGGAGTGGACACAAGAGGAAAAGAGAAATGGATTATAAACAAAGGGTTTCAACTTGGAAATATGAAAAATAGGGTGGATTTGCATATGACAAGGCAAGGCAAGTCAATAAGCAACAAGAGGAATAATTTGGGTGATATCAAATAGACCTATCCAATTAGGAGTAAGTTTAAAAACTTGAGTATCAAGTAAGAGGGGTAGGTGACTAGAAGAAAGGATGACCTTATCATTGAGTTGAATGGTGAGATCACAATAATGTTGGTTTATATATTGCATTTGACAATTTTGAGTAACAAGGAGGTGAGATTTAGCTTACTGTAAAGATTGGGATATTGTGGTCAAGAAGGTGGAAGTATGAGAGGCATGATGGAGGAAGAGCAAGAAGGGAATCTAGAACAAGTGTGTCTTGGCCAAAATTAAGGAAGAAGGAGACAATCCGATGCTTGCATGCTTGTAATTATTGTAGGTAAACTCAATAATTGTAAGACATTCATCCTAGTTGGTATGATGAATGTTGAAAAAGACATAAGCATATCTTCCAAGGTGCACATTTGATTTATCCATCAGTTTGAGGATGATAGAGCATGTACAAGCAAGCTTGGTGCCAAGTAGCTTGAGAGTGCTTGAAGAGTGCTTGCCACCATTTTTTGGTGAATCAAGGATCATAGTCAGAGATGAGTATATGATGCATCTCATGATGCTTGAAGATATTGTAAAACTATATCAAGGCCAATGTTAGAGCATCCATTATATCAAAAGTTGGTGAAATGGATTTTCTTACTAGCTTATAAACAAACATCACAATTGAATTTGACCTTGCTTTGTCTTAGGTAAGGATGTGATGAGATCTAAGCTCACATGTTTCTATCAAGTAGATGGGATGAGAAGTGGTTGAAGTGATCCATTCGGTTTTTGGTTGTTGGTCTTGTTGCATGGATAGCCCTCACAAGATTGGACAAAATGTCAAACCTCTTGTGTCATGTTAGGCCACCACCATTAACATTGTAAGGTACCCAAGGCCTTGTTCACATCCATATGACCAATGATAAGTAAATCATGGACTTCTTGAAGGTGCACAAGTTGTAGATCACCCTGGGCTACACTATAGATCTAGTATCATATAATAGAAGGCCTTCATTGAAGGAGAAGATGTTATAATCCTTGTCATGTTTTGCAAGATGACCTTGTAGTATCTAAAACAAGAAGTCTTGTTGTAAAGTGGTCCAAAACTTGATTTGGACTTTTTAGTCAATTGATGTTATCACAATTGTCATTGTGATGAGAGGAAGAGTCTTCAAATCAGGTCATGGTGATAGGGAATTGGGGATGAAGTGGAATCTACCAGACTTGTATTCAAGTTTGGTGTCAAAAAATTATAGTTATTCCTCCCATTGATGATGCTGACTCTTCATGTGCTTCAAATATAATGTCTACAACAATAATTTATGATTGGTTTGTATGGTTACTATTTTCCTAAGAGATAATGTCTCTATACCTTGGTAGTATATACCATTGCTAGTTATTCTTGATCTTGACTAGAGAAAATCCTTTCTATAGTGTTTATTGGCAAAATTGAAAGGCAATGAGATGTAATTGGTATGGAAATTCTTGTTTCAACACAACTCTACTGGCAAAGTTAGAAGCATCAAAATCAACCATACAAGGTAGTTGAGGATCATACAATTGAAAAATAGATCTTGAAGATACCATATTTTAGCTTTTGGAATACTTCTTTATCCTTGGTGGTCCATTGAAAGCTGAGGTCTTCCCCAAGAGATCAGTCAATGGTGTGGTCACATGAGTATAATAGTGGATGAACCGTGGGTAAAAAATTACCAATCCATTAAATGCATATACTTCTTTTGTATCTTTTAGAGTAGGCCAATAAGTAATGACCTTGATTTTCTCTTGTTCCATATTGATCCTTTTTTATGAGACCTTATGACCCAAGAAGTTAACTTCCTTATGCCAAAAGGCACACTTTGACTTCTTGTAGTAAAACTTCAATCAATCATCTTAGGACTTCTTGCACATGATTTGTATGTTTTATCTCTATCTTACTATAGATTAAAATATCATCTAAGAACACTACTATGTCAATAGCCCATCCAACACCCAATTCATCTTATCCATGAAGACTACTAAAGCATAAGTGAACCCAAAAGGTATTTATACATTTTGGGCTCACTTATATCTATACCTTGTGCAAAAGGTAATCTTTTGCACATCTTCTCTATCAATTGAAATCTACCACTATTCACTTTGGAGATCCAACTTGGAGAAGTATCATACTCTACTCAATTGATCTAGCAAGTCATCAATTTGAGGCAAGGGATTTGCATTCTTCATGGTTTTTTTTATTGATACCATGGTTATCAATATATAAGCAAAGTCCTTTATTCTTCTTTGGGACAAATAGTATTTGTGTTTCCCAAGGAGATGTACTATGTTGTATGAAATCCTTTTTTAACAGCTCCATTAGTGTTTTTTGAAGCTCTTCTAACTCCTTTGGTGAGAACTGATAGATTGGTCTACTCATTGGAGTACTTAGCAATAACTCAATTTTGAAAAGAATACCACAATTGGAAGGTAACCCTTTGATAGATCATCCAAAATCACATTTGCAAACTTATGAACTATCTGATCAACCATTGGTTGATGAGGCTTTTGACTCTCATCAGACTTTCCATGCACAATAGACTTGATCTACATTGCAAAAATAGGAATATCTTTTTCCAAAGCTTGCTCTATGGTTGCTTTATTGGGAAAAAAATATTGAGATTGACTATTCTTGAATGTCTTACTCAAAGGTGCCAAGCAACCTAATAAGTAATTTACCTTGGTGTTGTACTTGAATTTGTTGTCATGTCCACTCAAATTGAACCTTATGATGTTCAAGCCAAGATAAACTTAGAATGACATCATAGTAGGGGTGCCATTACAAACCTCATACATTCTAAATATTCTTTCTCAATCTTAAATATAATAATATGTGAGGTATAGAATATAGAATATTTTATACCATCTATCATCATAAATCTACTTTTAATTAATAGCTTGATAAGAATACTTAATTTCTTTGTTAATTGCATAGACATAAAATAATTTGAACTTCCAAGATCAACCACAATTTAATAACCATAATCAACTATCACACCTTGCAAGTGAAGTAAATTTGCATAGGTCTAACCTTCAATATCATTGAAACTAATCAAGTTCTAAATAGGTGACTCAAACTCTCATATTGTAGAACTAATCTACTTCAATTTTACCAATCTATCTTGTGCGGCTTGTGCAACATTTACAACTTAAATTCTTCCAATTATTTCACTCTTGAATTCTTTCCATGTCAAGATTGGTGCAAAAAATTGCCATTCAACTTGCTCAACTTGGAACAGTCACCACAGTTTTTCCACTCCATCCAATTGGCTTGAAACCAAGAGAATCTATCTATATTCATCTTGAAGATTTTTAGTTTCAAAATAACATTCACAATCAAACAAAATTCTCCACTACATCCAATAGATTCTCGCTTTCAAATACCTTAGGATTTGGAAATCATATTTGGTTTTCTTCTTCTCAAAATGATGCTCTCTTTATATATTTTGTCGTTGATGGTCTCTTTCTTCTAACAATTGAGTAAGGTGTTTGATTTTTTGTTGGATGGTAATGATAACTTCAATCATTGCTACCATGGCTACTATTCTATTAAACTATCTATAATTATATAAGCTAACACATAGATACAACACATCCATCCCTTCTCCATAAGTAAAGATTGAAAGTATCAAGGGTTCATTAGACAAGATGATCATATTTATAAAATTTTACCCAAAGCATGAGATGATGAACTCTATGAATGATGTTTGGATAATAAATGGATACAAAATCTCAATAGTTTGGGAGAAATAGATTTGGTAGTCCATAAATTCCATTCATCTCATTCTTACTTTGATACTAATGTAAAAAACCAAGGAGAGAAGTAAGAGAATGGAAGATCACATTGGAACATTTGAATGAGAGAGATTCTGAATAACTAGCATAAAAATTAGCTTTGGTATTTACAAAGAACATACAAGGCAAGCTTCTTGACAAGCTTCTCAAGAAGCTTCCTAAAAACTGCATTGTTTAGAATGCAAACTAAGCTAATCAAGAAGCTTCTCAAGAAGCTCTCTACTTGGCATGCAAGCTACACTAGTCAAGAAGTTACACAAGAAATTTCCTTCTAAGAGCAACCTACTTGGCATGTAAGCTAAGCAAACACACTTCCCAAGGAAATTCCTCCAAGAAATAACCACTTTGCATATCTATTATCCAATACTTGGAAGGTACCAAGTAGCTTCCTAAATGCTCCTAAAATATTCTTATAATTATTGGCTAGTTTGGCCTATTTGCTACTTCATTAGTCTCAACTAACTTGTTTGTAAACTCCATATTGTTACAATAGTCAAGGACTATAATAAAAATTTCATCTTTTAGTGGTTCTATTACTTGGCCTGGTGATTTATTGGAGTGGAGTCCAATAAATCATGTGGAGAATAACCAATTCTAGAGAAGATCACTCAGATTTGGAGTACATGTGGGATCATTCCATCCACCTTGGATGTTCCATTGTGGAGTTCCAAGGAGGCATTGCAACAACATGTGGATAAATTGGTGCAATAGACTTGGAGTAGAGCTTTTGTGTTATTAGGAGACCAATGTGAGGATGAGCCTTTGGAATCTAATACCTTGTCACCTTTGGATACCACGCTCATTGCTTGGAAATATCCAATATAAGGAGTATGTTTATTGGAGTTGTTTGGTAAGATTAGCATTGGACCAGTTACAATACTACATACAAGTATATGAATACATAGGTACTTGTATATGAAAAGAGCTGAGATTGCTAGGTGAGTCTCTTTATATCATGTGATATAATTGGCATATTGATGGCACATTTTTACCAATATCAATAGTAAAGGGTTACAAGAAGATCCTACCAATAGACATTTCCTTGATGGGGGCATAGGATTTGGAGAAACATAGTTCCATTCATTTGGTGATTTCTAAATGGCTATGTTAGGGACATACTTGTCTTGGTCAAGGTTAAGGTCTATAAAATCTCCATTTTGGTGTGTTTTGGGAAATGTTATGTATACAATGACATCTTTAGGTGCATCAATCCATTTCTTGAGCCTACATTTTAGATAATACTCCTTTGATGGGTAATTCTTGTACACAAGTAGTGGAGAGTACACATTAGGTCCATTCTAGGATAGGACCTGCCATGTTTTTAGATACAACCATACTTGTATCATAAGCTCATCATCTTCATCTTTGGTGGATGAACCTATTACCTAGGGAGGTTTTATAATGTGTCAATGATGGGATTTAACAACTAGATCACCTTGTTATTGATGATGTTTTGGATATAAGGCACCCGTCTCTGATGGCGGTAGTGGTTGATAGGTTACTTATGGCACTAGTGAACCTTGTTTGATAGCCCAAAGTCACTTTACCTACATTTATGAGTTTCCCAAATTCTCTTTTCAAGAGGGAGATCCTTGACTTGTTTTGGACTCATAGTTACAATAGTTGGTGGAGCTCAATGCCAATGAGAGGAAGTGGGTGATAGTTTTTGTATTGGTATTACCACTATTATAATAATGTTAGAGGTATCCAAGAATTAAGTACTAAGTTAGGCTATAGACCTGAATTGTTTGACCTGGATTGGGAGTCTTGGCTTTGCAAAGCAATGTAAGATGCACTTGATAGGCATCAACACTTGGACACTTGTAAGCTTTGTACTTATCTAGATGATATGCTAGAGGTGATGGACTAAGTGAGCATGGTATTCTTAGGATACAACCTATAAAAGACCAAGGAGAGAAGTAGGAGAATGGAAGATTGGAGTGAAAGATCACATTGAGACTCTTGAATGAGGGAAAATCCAAATGCCTAGCATGAACTTAGATTTTGATATTTATAAAGAATATACAATGCCCTTGAGAAGCTTCATAGGGAATTTCCTAAAAGAAACCTTCTTAGAGTGCAAGTTAAGTTAACCAAGAAGCTTTTGAGAAACTTCTTTCTAGAAGCCATCTAGTTGGCAAGAAATTTAAGCTAGAAAATTTTCCAAGAATTTTTCTTCTAGAATCACCTATGTAGCATGCAAGCTAAGCTAGCCAAGAAATTTCCTCAAAAATTACCACTTGGTACACATATAACTTGATACTTGGAAGGTATCAAGAAGCTTCCTAGATGCTTCTAGAATATTCTTATAATTTTTGGTTAATTTGGTCTATTTTCTACTTCAATAGTCTTGATTAACTAGTCTATAAACTCTGTGTTGTTACATATTCCTCCACCGTTAGTTGGTGATGTCCTTGTCACCATGGAAGCTTTAAACTCTTGGATGGCTATTTTTGCTGTGAAAGTGATATCATGAAAAGATGCACTTTCCAAAGGACTTTGTATTCAATATATTGTTGGTGGTCACATTAAATATGGCTATGTGCAAAGATATGATCAACTCCATACTCCTCATGATCATTATAGGGACATAAGGAAGAAGAGGTTGAACATAAGTGGGAGGAAAAGATAGATAAAAAACAAAGGGTTTCAACTTGGAAATATGAAAGACAATTCATGGTGGATTCATATATGACAAGGTAAGGTAAGTCAATTAGTAACAAGAGAAATGATTTGGGTGACATCAAATGGACCTATCCAATTAGGATCAAGTTTATAAATGTGAGTATCAAGTGGGAAGGGTAGGTTACTAGAAGAAAGCATGACCTTATTATCAGTTGAAAGGTGAGATCCTGATGATGTTGATCCACATATTGCTTTTGAAAATTTTGAGAAACAAAGAGATGAAATTTGGATTATTTTAATGAGTGAGATATTGTGGTCAAGAAGGTAGAAATGGAATGTGAGATGGAGGAGGAGCAAGAAAGGAATCTAGAACAAGTGTTTTTTGGCCAAAATTAAGGAAGAAGGGAGAGAATCCAATTTTTGTTTGCTTGGAGTTATTGTAGGTAAACTCAACAACCATAAGGCATTAATCCCAATTGGTATGGTAAACATTGACAAGACATGAAACTCTAAGGTGAAATTTTATATTTAGTTTGCCCATTAGTTTGAGGATGATAAGTCATGGGCAAAGCAAACTTGGTGCCAAGTAGCTTAAAGAGTGTTTGCCAAAATTTACCAATGAATTGAGGATCACAATTGGATATGAATACACAAGACATCCCACGATGCTTGAAGACATTATT
The DNA here is from genome assembly GCA_948567375.1 of Lunularia cruciata. Taxonomy (NCBI): domain Eukaryota; kingdom Viridiplantae; phylum Streptophyta; class Marchantiopsida; order Lunulariales; family Lunulariaceae; genus Lunularia; species Lunularia cruciata. The sequence goes on along the minus strand of OX419756.1, from coordinate 2,493,712 downwards.
CAAGTAGATCTAAGCCAATGTTAAAGCATCCACTATATCAAAGGTTGGTGCTAAATGGATCTGCTTTCTAATTTTATAAACAAATACCATGATTGTGATATGTCTTTGCTTTGTCTTTGGCAAAGATATGATGAGATCTAAACTCATGTGTTTCCATTAAGCAGATGGGATAGGAAGGGGTTGAAGGAGTCTATTTGACTTATGGTTATTGGCCTTGTTGCATTGGCAACTCTCACAAGATTGGATCAACTCTCAAACTTCTTGTGCCATGTTGGGGTACCACTATTGGCATTGTAAGGTACTCAAGATCTTGTTCCACACCCATGTGACCAATGATTACTAAGTCATGGGCTTCTTGAAGGCACACAAGTCATAGATCACCCTTGGTTGGAACATAGATCTGATTCTCAAAAAATAGAAGACCTTCCTTGAAGGAGAAGGTGTTGTATTCCTTATTGTGTATTGTAAGATGGCCTTGTACTATTTGAAAAAAGAGGTCTTTTTACAAAGCAGTCATAAACTTGATTTGGACTTTTGAGTCAATTAACAATATTAAAAATTGTTGTCGTGATGAGAGGTTCAAGAAGAGTCTTTAAATCTGGTTGTTAAGATAGAGAATAGGAGGTGATATGGAACATGTTGGGTTTTTATTCAAGTTTGATATCAAAAAACTATACTTTATTCTACCATCAATGATGTTGATTCTTCCTGTGCTCTTAATTTAATGTTTGCAACAAAGTTTTATGATCAATTTGCATGATTACTTGTTTCCAAGGAGATAATGCCTCTATACCTTGGTGATATATACCATTGGTAGTTACTCTTGATCTCAAGCAGAGTAATTTATTTTGTAATGTTTAATCAACAAGAGATAAAGGCAATGGAATGTAAACCATTTGGAAATTCTTATTCCAACACAACTCCAATGGAAATGTTAGAAATGTCAAAATCAACCATAAAAGTAGTTGGGGGGTCATATGGTTGAAAAATGGATCTTGAAGATACCATATGCTTCAGCTTCTTGAACACTTCTTCATGCTTGAGGTTTTCCTGAAGAGATTGAACAATGTATGGTCACATGAGCATAGTAATGGATGAACCATGGGTAAAAACTTACCAATCCATTAAATTCCCACACTTTTGTAATATTTTTGGAGTAGGCCAATCAATAATAGCTTTGATTTTCTCCTCTTCTATCTTGATTCCTTCTGATGAGACCTTATGACCCAAGAAGGTAATTTCCTTCTACCAAAAGGTACACTTTGACCTCTTGCAATAAAACTTCTATTGACATAATAGTCTTAGGACTTTTTGTATGTTCTACTTCCATCTTGCTATAGACTAAATATCACCTAAGAACACCACCATATACCAATCTAATGGCCCATCCAACACCTAATGTATCCAATCCATGAAGACTAGTGGAAAATTAGTGATTCAAAAAGGTAGACCTCTCCATTTAAATAGTCCATATGGTGTGCAAAAGGTAGTCTTTTGCAAATCCTTTTTGTCAATGGAAATTTGCCAATAGCCCCTTTGGAGATCCAATTTACCGTGCTCCACTCAATTAATCTAGCTAGTCATCAATTCAAGGCAAAGGTTATGCATTCTTTAGTGTTTTTTATTGAGGCCATGGTAAGCAATATAGAAGCAAAGTCCTCCATCCTCTTTTGGGACAAATAATACTGATGCTTCCCAAGGAGATGTATAATGTCATATGAAATCCTTCTCCAACAAATTCATTAGTTTTATTTGAAGCTCTTCCAACTCTTTTGGTGAGAATCAATATATTGGTCTACTCATTGGAGTAATTCTTGGCAATTACTCAATCTTGAAAGGCATATCATAATTGGAGGGAAAATTATCCAAAAATACATTTTAAAACTCTTGAACTATTTGATAACCCATTTTTTTATGAGGCTTCTGGCCCTCATGAGATTCTCCATGTGCAAAAGACTTGATCCACATTACAAAAATATGAATATCTTCCTCTATAGCTTGTTTTATGATGTTTTACTACTAAAAAATTCTCATATTGGGATAGACTATTCTTAGTGTCCTACTCAAAGGTGCTAGATAACCTAATTGATAATTCTTATTTTGGTGTTTTACTTGAATTTATTGTCAGGTCTAATCAAATTAAACCTTGTGATGTTCAAACCAAGGCAAAACTAGAATGATATTATAGTGTAGAGCCACTACAAACCTCATTCATTCCAAATTTTACTTCCCAATCTTCAATGTAATAGTATGTGAGATGTAAAATACAGAATCCTTTCTACCATTTGCCATCATCAATCTACTTCTACTTCTAATTCCTTTGGTAATTACATAGATATGCAATTCTCTAAACTTTTAGAATCAACCAAAATCCTATTACCATGATCAAATACCATCCCTTATAAGTGAAGAAAACTTGCATAAGTTGAGCCTTCAATCCTATTGAAACTAATCAAATTCTCAATTCTCAATATGTAATTCACACTCTCCTATTGGGATTCTTTGTTGCTTTGATTATCATGCTCCAAAAACTTCATTAGAGTTATTTGTCAAGGTCATCCATTAAAGGTTGAGTTAAAGACCACATTGTTGCAACTAAGGAATCAAAGTGCTCAACCAATTGCATGGCTTCTTCCAAGTGTTTGAGCTCTTGCATGGTCACATCTTATTTGGTGTATGACTTCAAGCCTCTCCCATATTGATCTAGAGTTTCAATTTTTAGAATATCTAAAATTTACATTATGGTGTTCTAGAATTGAGTGATGTTATTGCTCATGGAACCAATCTGTTTCAATTCTACCAATCTACCTTGTGTGGCTTGTGTAGCATTTATAGCTTGGGATCTCTTGATTATTATGCTCTTGATTTCTTCCCATGTCAAGATTTTTGTAATAAATTTTTGTTTAGCTTGCTCTACTCAAAAGTGCCACCATAATTTTACCACTCCATCCAATTGGCTTGAAGCCAAGATAATTGTCATTCTATCTCCATTCATTTTGAAGATTTGCAGCTTCAAAATAAAAAATTTACAATCAAATAATAAATTCTCCATTACACCCAAGAGATTCTTACCTTCAAATACCTTGGGCTTTGGAAATTAGATTTACTTTCCTTCTTTCCAAAATGGTGATATCTCTACATGCTCTTGTTATTGATGGTCTCTTTCTTGCAACAATCAAGTAAAATGCTTGATTTGTTATTACACAGCAATGATAACTTTGGGTATCGTCACCATGGCTATTATTCTATTAAAATACCTAAAATTATCTAAATTAATACATAGATATAATGCATCTACCCTTCTCTATAAATTACAATCGGAAGTATCAAGGGTTCATCAAACAAGGTGATCACACTCAAAAAATTCTACCCAAACTGTGAGATGATGGATTACATGAAATGATGCTTTGGTAATACATGGGCACAAAAATCCCAATGGTTTGGAGAAAATATATTTGGTGGTCCATAAATTCCATCCACCCTATTCCTCTTTTGATACCATTATAAAAGACCAAGGAGAGAAATAAGAAAATGGAAAATAAAAGTGAAAGATCACATTGAGACTCTTGAATGTAGGAAAATTTGAATGCCTAGCATAACTTAGGATTTTTTATTTATAAGGAAAAAACAAGGCTTTTGAGAAGTTTCTTAGAAAATTTCTTAAAATCAACCTTCTTAGAGTGCAAGCTAAGTTAACAGGAAGTTTCTTGAGAAGTTTCCTTTTAGAAATCGCCTACTTGGCATGCAAGCTAAGCTAGTGGGGAAATTCTCAAGAAATTTTCTTCTAAAGGTCATCTACTTAGCATGCAAGCTTAGCTAGCCAAGAAAATTTCCAAGAAAAGTCCTCCTAAAAATTACCACTTGGCACATATGTTACTTGATCCTTAAAAGGTACCATGAAGCTTCCTAAATACTTATAGAATATTCTTATAATTCTTGGCTAATTTGATATATTTTCTACTTTTTTAGTCTTGACTAACTCATCTATAAACTCCATATTGTTACAAAACTAATGGCTACTAGTGAGAGTGGTCTATTAAGGGTCCATCTAGGTGAGCGTGGTCTACTTGGGATGCAACTAGAGGATGTATAGAGCTTGCAACCAAAGTAGAGAGAGCTTTTGCACTGAGGTGGTAGTGGGACTCTAGTAGTTGGGAGCATGGCATTACTACTCCAAGGTCCTAGTGTAGCAGCCAATCAGTGTGTCTTCTACTCCTACATAAGTTATAGAGGATACTCAAGAGCTAGATGTTAGACCAAGCTTATAAGAAGGGAACAATGGAGGGTTTGGAGGTTCTTGAGGAGCTACACAAGCTATTTTTCCTTTAGGATGAAGAACTTGCATGCTCTAAATGGACCTAGTATTTGGATTGAATTGACTAGTGATATACCAAATTTTTGATGTCCTTACAAATATAGTGATATGGAGAGAGCATTGATTCAAAGTCAAAGTAGAGACCTTTTTTATGTTGGTTTGGTAGAGATTTCACATGGAGAGTACGCTTTAGCTACAATGATGCCTACCAAGAAGGATATTCATGGCAACTACACAAATAAGCAAATGTGTAGAGATTACCATCCTATCAACCAATAGACTAGGAATAATTTGCCTAGTCTATTGGTTGATAGGATGGTAATCTCTACACCAATGTGCCCTGCCTACACCAAAAATCTTTGATACTATTGGACATGCAAAGGTCTTTAGTATTTTGGATCTTTGAACAAGATATCATAAGTTGCCAATAAAGGAAGAGACAAGTCCAAGATAGCATTTTGAGCTATTAATTCTCCCAGTGATGTATTATATCAATGGAGTTTCTTACCATTTGGATTAAATAATACTCCTTTTGAGTTCTAGAGGATTATAGACAAGATCTTAAAAAGATTGGATTTTTCTTGATGCTATATTGATGAAATTTTGGTCTATAGTACCACTATAGATGAGCATGAGAGATGTTTGTTGGAGGTGTTTGAGATGTTGAAATCTCATGGACTAAAATTACATCCTAGGAAGTATAGATTCTTCCATAGGCAGATTGAATATTTGGGTCACACTATCTACCCAAGAAAAATTGGTGTTTGATAGACCAAGGTGGAGGCTATTTCATGTATTCCTTGGCCTATGGATGTGAGAAAAGTGTGAGTATTCATTGGATTGGTGAATTTCAATCATCAATCTGTTAGAAGATTTAGTGTCATTGCTAAGGCCTTGACAAAGATGATTAAACTTACACAAGAGTGGTGTTGGGGAGATGAGCAATAGAAAGCTTTTATAGAGCTCAAGGAGAGGTTGATATGTATTTTTAGGAGATTGATCAGAGGATGACCATTCCAAATTCATATTGATTGGAGTACATTGGGGCTTGGAGTAATGCTCACCCAACATGATGATGAGAGGAAGGAGTTTATGGTGGCCTATGCAAGTTGCTCTAAAAGTTCAGCAAATGAGAAATACAATTCATATGAGAGAGAGTGCTTGGCAAGAATATGGGTAGTAGTTCATGTCCGATATTACCTATTAGGTAAACCTTCACTCTCATTATTGATCATCAACCACTAAAGTGGTTGATAGAGTCCAACAAGCTTTCAAGGAAGCTTGCACAATGGACTCTAATTTTACAAGAGCATGATTTCATGGTTATTCACAGACCTAGAGTAGTGAACTATGATGTAGGCGGGTTGAGTAAAAACTCAAGTCCCAGCCAGTAAGATCAGATTGAAGCACATTGACATGGTGAGACAAATGAAGAGACTATACAAGGTTGGCATGCATCTACCTTTCTATGTATATTTTTTTGAGACCTTGGTGATATCTCTTTTAGCACATATAGGAGAAGTTGTTGAGGACATAGATATATATGGTGGAGATATTGGTACAAGTCAATGAGACATTCATGATAATATCTTAATGATATATTATCTTCACATTGGTGTTGTGGGTGGCGTAGTTGATGCCAAGGAGAGAGATTGTGTTCTTTAGCAAGCTAGGCAGTTTAGATTGGAGTGCAAACACCTTCTTTGTATTTAGAAGGATGATAGAGTGCAAGTAATACCACTTTCATCTTAGATACCTTAGTTGGTACGTCATGCTCATGAGGAGCTATAACATTTTGGAGTAAAATATACATATAGCTTACTCTAGAGTCATTATTAGTGGCATGGTATGCATACCAATGAGCAATAATTTTTTGTTAGATGTGTGGTTTGTGACTAAGAGCATCATTTATGCTCCTACATCCCAATTACAGCCATTATCTATCATGGGACTAGGTTACCATTGGATTTTGGACTTTGTTGGACCTTTATCATTGATTATGAGACATTCTCAATATGTTTTTGTTATGCTTGAGCACTTCTCTAAGTGGAATGGGTTGGTGGCACTTCTTGACAAGCCCAATGAAGGAACAGTTTACTCATCATTCCTAGATTGGGTTCTTAGTAATTTGGTGCACCGGGTGAGGTTTTGATTGATCAAATTATAAAGTTCTTGGAGGAGTTTTAGGTCTTGTGTGATAAGGCCTTGATTGATCATCATACTACCTCCCAAGATCCTAAGGCAGATGGTTTCATAGAGAAAGTGGTTCAGGTAGTGAAGAGAGGATTACGTAAGTATGATCTACAAAGAGGTCACTTGGGAGATTGGGATCTATAATTACCTTGGTTGGCCATGGGCTATGAGTTCAGCCAGTAAGTCTCCTTAGCATCCTTCTCTCCTTATTTTCTACTCCATGGATGAGATTCAGATTTATCTACAGCCATCTATTGGGATGCTACTATAGTTTTGGACTTGGATGATCCACATATATTGTGAGTGCATGTTCTCAATGGGTAGAGATCTTTCAAAGAGTGATGCCAATGGCAGTTGAGAACTTAGTGATTGCTCAACATAAGGATACCTTACACTATTATTCTATTTGAGGAGGAGTTTATGATCTTCATTCTGTCAATTTAATCCAAGTGATTATGTATATCTATAGCAGACTACACCAACGACACTTGATGTTACTATAGGCCGCACTATCTTGAGAGTGCCTGAGGTTTTGCCTTTCAGAGTCCTTGTGTTGGAAGGATGTGATAATGTTGTTTGAATGGATCATGTGCATAATTTTGCACAATGGCACCTCCCAAACATTGATGGCACTATGGACCCAAGCTTGGCACTTGTATGTATAGGTTTGAGATGTATGTTATGTGACTCTTCTAGTGGAGCTACTACTATGTTGGTGAGTGATAGTTGTTTGAGAGGATGGCATATGGCATGTTTGACTCTTCAATGTGGTTCCTCAAGGATAGCGGTTATGTCTTAGATGTACTTGAGCTATAGCTAGTTCACTCTTTATGTGGTATAGTTTGTACACAAGCAACTTATGATGGGGCCCAACAGCCCTTGGTCTCCTAGTCTTTGCACACCATAGTGCATATCACATTCTTGGAATAGAGGGCTATCTGGAGTTAGAGGGACCTAACCTCCAGCTAGAGGGTGATTTTGGCACTTTAAAGTTCATGTATGATTTATATGTGAGTTGTGCTTCTATAGTGCATGATGATGACAACAATAAAAGTTATATAGCGATGTATATACGCACACTAATTCTCTTTTGGCAACCAATAAAGTTCATGAAATAGATTGATGAGGAAGCTCATGCTTCTATTGACCATCTCTTTTATAGCCAAGGATGGTAATTTAAGGTTTTTTTTATTGATTTTTATGGGTTTTAATAAAAGTCCTTGTTTCAAAATTTAGTCAGAAAGAAATTGGGTTCTAATAAAACACTGGGTTTTAATGAACAAAAGCACTACAGTGAGGACTGCATATAGTGAGTTCAGTGACTTACTACACATGATCACTAGTCATGACTCAGGAATGATGAATTACGATTCAATGTACTCATGACCCAAGATCGAGACGTTTAGAAAAGAAAAAGAAAACAAGACGTTTAAGTGTCAAATATTAGAAAAAGGTCGGAAGTCGCCTTTACAATTCTCGCTGGCACGATGGTGAACAATAGCCCGAAGTCAAAAAGATGGCGGTCAACACTTTTAGTTTGCAACATCAAGTGCAACATCGGGGAGAAATTTCTCCCCCATGGGTTTTATTTACATGAAACAGGTTGAGTGAAACCTGCTGAAAATATGGAAATATACGGTTTGATGGTTAGATAAAGACTGAAATGGAAAGAGACAGCAAAATCACTCCTAAAATGAAACCTTACGAAAAGAAAAAAAATTTGGGTTTGGCAGCCGAAATTCCCGAAAAATTCCCTCCTCATATCAAAACCCAGGTTTTAATACTAAAAATTTAAATCTTATAGACCAAAAAAAGAAAGGTCGAGTTTTTTCCATCCTTGCTTATAGCCAAATAGAGGTTGCATTTGATATCATTTTCACTTATTTGCAAGAGCAAGAAACCTTCTATTGAACCTCTCTGTTTTAAACAGGAAAAGGTTAATCCGCTTTTGACGCATCTGCAACGGCAAGAAAAAGTTACAAACGCTATATGACTGAAAAGATCAAATAAGCAGGAATGAATATTTTCATTTCATTCGGAAGACCTGAATTAGAACACACTAGATAGATAGTTTGATACGCAAGTCGAGAAAGATTTTTTAGACGAAGCTGGCTTATTTATTCAGAAGACGAAAGTAATACATGCACTCAAGAAGTGTTTGAATTGGCTCATTTTAGAGTACAACTTGTATAAGTTTTTTCATGTTATTTGATATCATTTCTTAACTCTTCTCGTTTTTCACATACCATGGTACTCCTTTGTCTTGTGTAGAGCTAGACTGTGCATGGAAATCAGTTTCTGATATTGAATTTGTTCGTGTCACACACTTTTTAACGATATGCATATCTGATCATGAGATCACCCTTTCAAACAAGTTATGGATTTTGCAGAACTTGGTTTCAACCATATTCCGCGAACCTGCACAAACATACATATATCAGAGTATCCAAAAATTAGCGATATCTGAATTTGAGAGTTTGTCATGACTCCTTTTTGTTAATTTTATTTAATATTAAGAACTGCAACAGTCCTTAAGCTTTCCACACTTCCTCATCAAGAAATATTTCAAAGACCTTAGCAGCAAACAGTCCTCTTCTCATTTCCTGACCAGCTATGGTAATAGGATCTTGAAAATAGAATCTTCAAATCTGATGAACCATACCACACAAACATTTTATCCCAGAAATTACACTTATCCAGCTTTCTAGAATTGCCCGGATAAGTGCAATCTAGAGCCCCAAAAACAGGCATTGAACTTATCGACAATGGATTGTACAGCAGGGCCCACCACAGCACAAATTGACCGTAAAACTGTATAAACTCCTATGGTCCCTCGACGATAGGACAGCAACACACCTATCTGTCCAAGTTGGGGGCCAGCATATGGTGGTTTCGATCCAATCATCAAATAAAGAAGCTAGCATGGCCTCCGCCGATGATTTCAGTGTCTGTTGAATTTCACCACAAAGCTGGTCCCTCGACGATAGGACAGCAACACATCTATCTGTCCAAGTTGGGGGCCAGCATATGGTGGTTTCGATCCAATCATCAAATAAAGAAGCTAGCATGGCCTCCGCCGATGATTTCAGTGTCTGTTGAATTTCACCACGAAGCTGGTCGACAGCAATTGGTGTCGACCTCGTCCCAAACTGGACCAAATCTAAGTTCTGGGTAGACAAGTGCAGCTAGTTGTGGACGTGGCACCTGTTGAGATCATTACACTTAATATAGCAACTCAATAAAGCTCAGAGGGAAAGAGAAGAGATAACTTCAAGGCCTGCCAGATGCATATTCTACTCCTAGTACCCTCGAATAGATTTGATAGTTTTGACGCATGTGATAGCCTTCAGATATTATGAGATTGATCACATACCCATCTAGCTGACGTTGTCTTCGTTGATGATATTGGTAAAAAGAATGCCGTGAACTTCAGGTTTTGAAACGACCTCCAAACTCGCTCAGACGACCTCCTTCTCCACATGCGCTAACTTGCACAGAAAGCCCATCTTCACGTCAAGAATCATCACCTTTACAAGTCCACTCAAACTGATGAGAAACAGAGTCTTATTCTGATTCAAAAGGTATCCTATACCTCACGATCAAACAATAAAAGGATTCATGTATATGGACGAGCACATATGCACTAACGTTTAGCTTAGCTAGTACCCTATATTTCTGGGACGTGTCAACTAAGTGATCATGATTCTTCGTACTGTGGTGGGACTGACATTTTTTATTATTATTTTATTCCACAAGGCATTAGTCTACTTTCTGTTTATGCCCCTACAAGTATAAAGAAGCTACTATAAGTGTCTTGAAATAGCTATGTTTGTGGGAAGTCTACAATACATCTTTCAGTCGTGAAGAGCATATTCCAATATAGCAAGAGTCTACTTTACCATTCCAGATGTATATTAGAAAAGGACATTTCCACTCGAGTTCTATATATCAAAGGGCGTATCCTATGTCATAAGAGGAAAAGGCCTACCGCTTAGAAAGCACAAAGGGTGTATACTATGTCATAAAAGGAAAAGGCCTACTGCTTAGAAAACACAAAGGATGGGAAGACCCGGTGATTACCCGGCAAATATCACTTTTGCGGTAATCAGATAAATAAAGTTCATTCCCACAGAGATACGAGTCAGAAATATCCATGTATAAAGTCAAATAGTAATAAACTTGGTTTGTCTTGTTTCCTTATTTAATCTCTTGGGTAGAAACTGCACCCAAAAGAGAGTAACAAGCACTGACTTACAATCTTGTCACAATAATTTGTCCAATTCCACTACTTCTTCAGTCCTCACTACGATTGAGGTCATGGGTATACTATCTCTACCATTATCTGCTGGCCCATTCTTTTCTACTATCTCAGGTAACTCACCCGAAGACATTTGTACTCCTACTTTTCTTACTTCGGACTTTATCTCTAACTTCATGGTACTACAAAGCCTCTCTAGTTCTGAATGTACTAAGTCCAATCTGAGACACACATTGTCTCTTGCCTCTAATATCTTCCTATCTACTTGATCTCTTAAGCGAATCAACAATTTGTTTAATTCAATGTCCTTCACTTTCTTCTTTCTCGTTTCTTGCACTAACAACTTCAATTTGTGCAATTGTGCTTCCTCTAACTGAACTTCAAACACCATTCCTAGCATTGCCTTCATTCTTACAATGACATCGTTGCTTGCCTCTTGCCTTGGTGTCTACAGCTTCTCTCTCTTTGCTACCAGCTCCTCCTGATACATCATCACCTCGTCTTCCAACTTGGCCTTTAGCGCTTCTTTCTCCTTTCACACTCTACCTATGTTGTTCCTCTATTCCCCTGACCAAACCCTACAATCGCTCTTCTTCTCTATCTTGCATAGCCAACTCTCGTTGCCAAGCCCAATCTTTCTATGCTGTACTGGCCTTCAAACACTCCAACTCTCGTCCCATGACAACAGCCATTGCCTTCAAATGAATAACTTCTACTCGTGTATTGCGCACTTCTGCCCGCAAGGATTCAGACTTCACCAACTGCTCCTTCTGATCTTCCTCTTGCTTTGCCATGGCTTTGCCTCTCTTCACAAAATCTTTTGGTAGACTCTCTACTTCCTTCCTCCTCAGCTCTACTAACTCACCCTCTCCCCGACTCAATTTCCTTCTCAACACCAAATTTTCATCTCATATACCGCACTACCGCCAATTCATCTTTTACTCTTGAGTGATCTTGCTTCAATTAGTCTCTCTTCTTTTTCAGTTGTACCAGGAGTTTTGCTGCTGCCCCTGCAACAGCAACACTCCTTCTCCCTCTTCTACCCTGCTGAACTTCTGCCTTTGGCTCAGCCTCCAAAATTTCTTCCATCTCCGTGGTGAGTAATTCATGACACAGGTTTCCTCCTCCTTCCATTTGATCAATAGCTGCATGGAACTCCTGTTCTTCTTTATCAGCATCGTCTCGTCCTCGTTGCTGAACTTCTACCTCCCCTTCGCTTCTACTGCTTGACTCTTCACTTTGCAGCATCAACTTTGGTTCTTCTTCTTCTTTTGAGTCTTTTGTTTTGTACTTGGCTTTGCCTTCTAACTCTTTTGCTCCTAATGACTCATTAAGCACTATGACTTCTTGCCTCAAGTTCACCTTCCTCACCTTCTTTGGCTTAACTAGTGACATACTCTCCTCCGGCTTACTTTGCTTCCTCATCTTTAGGATGGTCACTAATACTCATAGATATTGCCTTGTGCGCGCATAGTTCTCATCACTACTTTGGATTTGTCAAATGTACTGCTATTCCTTACCATTTGTAGTCTTTTTTAAGTCTAGATGAAAATGTGACACCATCTTTCTTTGCTCATACTCCTTCATCAAGTTCAATCCAAAGTAGAAATGGGCAGCAAATGGCACCAAATAGTGAGGTGCATCTTGTTGTCTCCAACACCACACCATCTACCGTGTTCTTTGTTTAAAGCACTTTTGCCCAGTTTATTGGTGCGCTTGCAAACATCTGGAAGAAGAAGACAGCTTGATGCTTCACTACATAAGTCGTGCGATTGGGCTTGAAGAGTGCCATCATCACCCCAATAATGCGTTGCCTGACTGGGTTCTGATAGGCATCCACCTTATATCTATTCTTTGTGCATGGCGCTGTGAAAGAATTTTGGAATTTTGGACCTCATCTGTCTCCTCCGCAGACTCTCCTTTCCAAAAAAATGTTGCCCCAGTTTCCTCATTGACTTCTCTTCCCAACACTAATCTCCAATCCAACTCTATCCATCAAGCCGGATTGCCTCTCTTTCCTTCATCCTCAAGTCCCTCCTCACAATCACTTGCTGCTACTTTGGCCATGAACCCTAGAAAGCTCAAATTCTAGTTCCAAGCCAAAAAAGTGATCCAAAGTGTACTTAGGATTTCAATCCGAGCTATCATATCTAATCTTTGAATCACTAGATTTTGTACTACGAGCAAAGGACTCTTCTTCTCACCCTTCTTTGGCATTGTGCGATCTCTAGTGTGTGGTAATTGAAAAATAATTCTATAGTCTCCTAGTCTCAAGATCCTAACTCCTTCAGACTTGTTAAACATCAAACAATCAACCAGCTTCTCTACAACCACTCCTTTGCATCGACTACTCAATGGCTTAGGATACTTGCAGGACATTTCAAAATCCTCTTGATGAAGTCCTGATTTTATAGTTCCTCATTGATCAGCCATTCTTCCCTCGCTTGTTACTAAAACGGACCCTTTCTGCATGACTTCCTTATGGCATTATCCAGGTTAGTGGTTTGCGCCCTGTTTGCTGTTTCTTTGCCTATACTTTCTTGATTTGCCCCTCCAAAGGGAAGTTGTTATGCCATTTTTGCATCGGGTTGATCACCTCAAGGTGAAGTCCCCTTACTTTAGGTCTCTCTTGGCTGGTTCTAACCCAAGTACTTTGCTTTGGACTCAGAGTCAAGTTACTTTGGGTTTAAATCCAAAGGCACCATTCTTCTCCTTCCAATGCTATTCGGGTTCAATACAACTTTATCTATACACTTCTTCTTCAAAATCACACTGAAACTAAAAAAAAAGAAAAATGTGAGTACCACAGACCCCATCAAGCCTAACAAGGGAGAGACTGAAAAGGTAAAATGGGGCTAAGCCCCAATAGAGTCTATATGAGAAATCTGCCCTATCGCACCTAAGATATCCAAGCTATGCAAGTCGTATAGTCCACAAACCACTAGAGCATCCAAAGAAGCATCACCTAGTGTGATTGCTCTCCTATGGATTGCCCCAACCACTGCCCTTTGTAGAGCATTGGACACATGCTATCTAAAAAATGCTACAAAGTATGAGAGTGAAAGTGGTACCCAGTGGCGCCTAACATGATAAGCTCTCATGCACTCCTTAATGAATGTATCATACGCAATGTCCATTGCTCCATATAACTCCAAGGCTAGAGGAACAAAGAACCTTGCTGCATGCCCCAATACTTGGAGACCTTACAACCTATTATTGCACTCCCCGCCCATCTAGGGGGATGGGTAATCACTCCCTCTAACACTATATCCCGCATAGGGTCCACAACCACAACATCCGCTACTATCACCTGATCATCTTGGACCAAGTTTAAGTCTACCTAATAGGTGTCATCTGCAAAGCATACGAATGCTCCCTCCAAGCCAATTATCCACTCTCTTGTGCCATAGAAAACACTATATCCCTAATAGCATCATGGGTAGCTATCCTCTATCATCCAAAAGGACATTGTGTCATATGGACCGCAACTACATCTAGTGTAGAGCCACACTCACAAGTGAGTTATGAAGATGCAAATGGGTAGACCAAACCTAGGCAAAACCTCATCGCTGTAGAGAAAGTAACTAGTGCAAGTTGGAATGTCCTAATGCATGGTCAAGCTAGGATCCAAGAGCATGCACCCTTGCCAAAGTAGAGCAAAGATGTGCTCTAATAGCCTGAGGAATCGACAAGTCAACTAAGAAAGAATGTAGTGTATGCTCACACGGTCGCTCTATCAAGGAAGATTGTAAACCTCTAGTCCAATATAACAATAGTGAAGCAAAAGATGGAAAGTCCTCTTGTGCTAGTGTAGAAAGATTATCTCTTGTCTGCTGCTGTAACATCTGAAGAGAAAAGGATCCCTCCTCCACCTTTATCACATAAGTCTCCAAAATTACCTATCAACAACCACAAAACAAGAGGAAAGTAGGGGTGCCAAGAGAGGCCTAACTACCCAAAAATACTATAGGTGCGGTCTCCTCCATAGATAGCAAGCCCACCCCTCCACATGAGATTGGTAGAGCAGTCTATCTATGTGCCAAATCCCCAATAACGCACTCAAATGTCCTTGGTCCAATGATATCACCAAAGACTCTCATAATCCTTCTATCAAAGGCTCTTAGACGTGATAGGAAGGAATGAGGAGGGAGGAATTGTACAAATGAGGTACATTGGTTGACGAGCAATACTAGAGGAGAGTATACCAAATGCCACCTGTATCGTGTGAAATGAGGGTTTCCTAGTAACAAAAGCTCATCCACATGAAGAACATCCTCTACAAGTGCAATGTTTAAGAAGCTGACATAATCCTCAGATCCTATTGGCACTCCAAGAACACATAGTCCATCTATAGATGTGATACACCCCTTTGGAAGCTCAAGGTGGAGAGGGATACCTAAAGAGGACCATGCTTTGCACTTTGACACCTTGACTCTTAAGCCTACTAGATGTAGCTTGGTAGTCAAGTGGTCAAAGGCCTGCCTAATCTGATCTATAGGGCCCATGATGTGTGTATCATCTGCCAAGGAGGGAAATACACAACTTGGTATGGCCAAAGTAGTAGATAAGAGAGCTTTGAAGTGAGCTATGGAAAATAAAGGTCCACTTAAAGGATCTTCTTGACGTGTACCAACAGCTGACTCCAAGACGATGACTCCCTCTTTTGAACAATCGGGTTGGTAGTAAAGAGAAGCATGAGACCCATAAAAAGACCACACAAAAGGAATAAGACTCACCAAGGATCCACCAACCTCTCCAAGCTCTCTAAAGATGGATGCTCGTGAGACGCTATTAAAAGCATTTTCAACATCCACCTATAGGACAACCCACTCCGCATGGATATCTAGGAGTGCCCTAATGCCTAGAGATATAGCCTCACATCCTCTAGGTGTAGCTACCCCAAATTGATGTGGGCTAAGGTGCTATCAAAAGTGAGAATGATGTTGAAGGAAAATGGTACAAATGACCAAATGCAAAAAGATCTCTCCAATAGCAATTGATCTAATGCACTCCATGTCCTTCTCCATTGTAAGAAGTAGACTAGCACCTAATACCCAACTAACAGACACAAGAATGTCTCCTCCCGCTACTATTGCAGCCACTTGAAACAATTTGGTTAAACCACTAGAAGAATCATCTGCTTGAAAGTAATCTCTAAGTTGCTCATAAACCATCCTTGACAAGCCTCTTGAGGAAAGTCGAGGGGCAGTGCATAATACTTGTGCAAAAAGCAACCTAGACATAAAAGCTGATAATCTAAGACCTCTAGTGGTAGTCTCTCTACTGCCATAGGATGTAGTGAGCATAGGGAAGAGATAGTCTCATCAATAAGACTAGCCATAGATAGAGGGTGTAACGCTTGTACAGCTCTACTAAAATCTCCCACCTAACCCAATGTCCTACACCGTCATAATCAAGTGGACTCTATGGTATCTTGTGGCAAAACTTGTCTCCTAAATTGTGTAGCCCTAACAGAATCCTCTTGAAGGGCGGCCCAATCCCCCGCTCGGAATTTATGCTATCTAGCAGCCACCTCTCTATGGCCCTCACATCCCCCTCTAGCAAAATGAAGACACCATCAAGGGAATAAGAGGAATAGGAACCATGCTAACTCATCCAAGGGATCATGTGCCAAATGATCAAGTGGTAGGCAAAAAGACTATCTAGCCTCATCATGGAGTGTGTGGGGTAGCCAATGGAAAACTAGTCTCAAATATCCCCAAAATGTAACCTGCCTAAGAAGCTAACCACTCCCATGACTCAATCAGTATCCCTGGAATGATCAATGAAGGGATAGAAGAAGCATGCATAATCTCGAGTGTTACAGTTGTCGACGTGGTTGCTTGCCTCACGTGAGTATCCCAAGTGGTCCAATCATAGTCCTTGTGCATCCTTCCCACGTGGGTCTTTACTCCTTGTGAGATAAAGCATCGATGACACACCGGGCACGGTGTATCCTGAGCCGCTCTAGGTAGCACCACATGGGGAGGTGTAGCCATAGCTAGCACGCATGATGCTCCTCACCATATCTCCGCATACCTGCAAACCCACAACCCCTCACATCCTCACTCATAAAAGATACAATCTCTTCAAACTCTAAAAACTATGAATTTTTATAACTTTCAATTTTAATTTCAAAATTTTTAAACTAAGTTCCCATGGAACTCAATCATGAAAACAAAGAGAATAGAAATGAAAATTCACAACCCATCACTCTCAATATGTAATGATCACTCTAAAATCTAAAATCTAAAAATAAATTTCTACTCAATTCTCTATAGTCTTCAATCTAGATACCAATGGAACCGGAATTGAAAAACAAAGAAATTGACGGGAACTATGTGCTAGAGAACACTCAGAAAATATAGATTTTCCTCTCACATCTCTCCCTCCCCTTTCCTTCTCCATACTCCTTCCCGGATGCCCCCTAACGACTTTTCCTTGCTTAGGTAGTCCTTATATGTCAACTGTATTCATCTCTAAGTTTGAATTAAATATTAATGTTATTGAAATTGAGAAAAAATTTCGACCGGCTCAAGGATTTTGGACATTTAACGGGGAATATCGAAGTTATTGTACACAATAACATAGATCTAAAACATCTACAGTGAAGCTCTATGGTTGGAACTCCTCAACCGCTTAAAGTGCCATGCGACAGAATTCACCCTATAGAATCGTACTTCGAGAATCCAATGGGAATCCATTCATCTTGTGATATCATCTCGAAACGTTTTTCAATTGCTGTGATTGACATCATTAATAATAGAAATATAAAAATGAAAGTAACAATAGAATTTAGGCTTGTTACTTTTACAAGAGGAAACAAGTCAATGATGATGCAAAATACTATTTACTGCTAAAATAAATGAAAAATGGATAGATAATCGAATAGATTTATTCGATCACCTCATAATAATGTACAAAATTTTAGCCAATACGGAATACCTTTGATCTCATGTCCAGACTTTTACTTTTAGACTTGTTTAGTTAACAAGTTAGTTATTGTACACAATAACATAGCCTAAATAACAAGTTAGTTATTGTACACAATAACATAGACTTGTTTAGGACTTCGCAATTGCCTTTGGGTGGAAATGAAGTAAAAGTCTGGACATGAGATCAAAGGTATTCCGTATTGGCTAAAATTTTGTACATTATGAGGTGATCGAATAAATTTATTCGATTATCTATCCATTTTTCATTTATTTTAGCAGTAAATAGTATTTTGCATCATCATTGACTTGTTTCTTCCAGGTGATGTCACTTTGGAATGAGAAAATATTATTCATAGTGGTACGTTTTGGATTCTGTATTTGTATTTGTACTTCCAGTACGTTACTATGGTAGGTAAAATATCCAAACACGCAGGGTGCACGTGATATCGGAATATTAAACATGTTTCAATTGAGATATCTATTTCAGCAAAAGATACATTAGAAGTTTATGAAACCTACCCTTACTTTACTTGTATCTAGTTGCACTATTGGTATATCTTCGGATTTACCAATTGTCATTCTTGGACACATTATATCAGATCAGATAGTGAAATCCTTCAAGCACAAGTTGGAGATATATGGAATGACATTGTGTGGTTCTAGACAAAGAGATTTTAAGTTATTTTTTGCGATGAACTAAACTAAATCGCGGTAAACATTTCAAATCTGACGTTCTGAAATCCGAGGTCTAACAGTTGATAAGTCAAACTATTCTGATCATTTAAGGTTCCTGCATGTTAATTCTTTCTTTCTCTTTGCAGCATAGAGTGCGCAAAGTCTTGGATGACAAAATTTACTTAACATGTAGGAGTAAAATATTTTATTAATTTATGAATGTAAAATATACGAAATAATTTAAAATGTTATATAATATTAATTAGATTATAGAATTAAGAATAATAATAATATATATATATGTTACATTATTAATTTTTAAAATTTTATTAATATATTTTTAAATAAATTTAAATTTAAATTTAGACAAATTATAATGACCAGAGCGCTCTTGTCCATTTTGGTTCCATGCCATCGCACCCATTGTCGAGATAGATATTTCCAGTTACGACTGACTAACGCTGCTGCTGATAGTGTCCCGTTCGATCCAAGACACGGAGTCCGCTTCCTTACTATTAGAAGAACGTATCGAATATACGCATGGCGAGCGTACTAAATGTAGTTCCAGAGAGACTCGAGGTCACATGATCGGGCTTGGCTGACAACTATAAGATAGTGGTTCGAGAAGAAATCGAGGAAAGCGGATCGTACATGGCCAAAGTTGGAAGACCCGCAATAACTAATCACCTAAAGTGATTCGATAAACGAATTAAACTATGGAGAACAAAGCACCGAAAGTGCGAAAGAACGGAGGAAGTGAATTCTATACATTCAAGCCTTTTCGATACGACAGGTCTAATCTATCTAGTCCGGGCGTCCTAAAGGCTGCTGATGCAGAACTGCATAAGGTTTTACTCCATCTACAGCGCTATTCAAAGCTCGAAGACTATTATTAGCTTGTCTCTGGAATACAAGCATGCATGCGCATGTAATGGATTGATTCTCCAAGGGTACGAGGTTTAGCCGACATGTTACTGGGCTTCGCGCTTTACGCGATAGAAGTTGGATGCTTAAAGTTAGAATAGTCTATTCGTGATCAGATTGATGATTAGACTCATCCAAGTAAGCTCATGGTCGGACTGCTCCTCTGAGCTCGTATGCCCACTAGGACTGGGCGGGAATCGCAGGATAGAGGAGAGGCACCATGAACGAAAGTATAATTCACGGTGGAAGCTCTACATCAATATTGCTTTACTTCTAGCGTTCAAGAAGCAACTGCAACATGGCCTGAGAAAATTATTACATACTCACAGTCAAGGCCGCGACTGCAGGCCAACGTTCTAAGGGACAGGGTGTGGTGTGGAGATTGTCTTCTGTTCAAATAACCAAAAAGATCTCAACTTCCGAGGCTCATCTGTCTTTTGACTGATCAAGACACCCGTATGCATCAATGCACCACCAATGGCGTGTACACTTAAATATCGTTTAAAGTGCACGCTGTTGTGCAAAAGAATAGATTCTTGCAGGAGTTGTGCAATTTTCAGATATCCATACTAAAGACAATAAACACAGAACTGAAATAGCCCCTGGCCTACTGAAGTTAGATGTCATATGATCATGGGGCAATTTGTAGGTATATGTACTTTTACACGAAATCCAGCTAGTTGCGGCGTCGGCAACCTTTTCTCTAATCAGGCAATAACCTCGATAGTCGCTGGAGTACGAAGAAAAAGACCAAGGTGGAGGTAAACTCTACGTCATAAAAGTTGATGAACGATATTATTGACTAAGAATGACCCACCGGCAGAAAAATCAAGCTCAGGATCTTACCGGACCAGATGGGTAGTCAATAGCGTTAAGCAGGATCTTGCAGGTTTATATCAATCCGCTTGAAGGTTATCATATATTAATCTACTTTCATGTAGCTCACTTGGGCAAGCCACCAAAATATCAAGCGCATAACTCGCCATCGAGATGCTGAAAGTTCGCTTTTGTAGGTTTATTCCACCCAGGACTAATGTCTGGATGACGCCCACTTTAGAAGATTAGGAATATCAGTTGTCAGGAGATTTTTCTTCAATGTTGACTATCTCATGATGAATCTGAATGAAACATCATCGATGAGTTTCCTGCTACAGACATTTCCATCGTTGCATGCAATGGAGATTGGAGTACACATGACTTTCGTTTAGTATAAGGGTAGCACTTGCCTGAAAGAGGACATTCCATCATGTGCACAATACGTATGGACTTGGAAGATCGAAGACTTCATCCATACAGACGGGACCTTCACACGCTGGTTACCGTTTGCCACTATGTGTTTTGAGGTCCGGATGGACGAGACTGCTTGCATGTGCACTGAAAATGTTTGCTAAGTAGAAGAAATCTGACTTATTTGACTGAGCTCCTTCATTGGTGGCCATCGTAAGGATGGGAAATAGCAGCCGGTGAGAGAATAAAAACCCTCAGGTATACCTGAGAAGCAGCTATAGTTACATCCGAAAAGCTAGGGGTCAAATGTCTGAAATCATATTAAGTTTGTGCTTTAGCAGTAAACCAATCATGGACCGCGGAATGGGTTCAGAATCCACTTGAAGGGGCTTGCAAAGCCGTCTCGAATCAATCAAATCTCGAATCAAAGGAACGTTCGTTGATCATGAGACGAGCCATGGCCAGAACTCGTTTGAGGCTAAATCGGCGACTAATAAGCTTTCGCAGACAACATGGAGGAGTGCCTTGTTCGTATCTCAGGAGATATGCCTAGGCCTGGGTTCTTTGGGAGTTGCATCAACGGCTCGGACTTTTGCGATTTCATGACAGAGTTGTCCCGCTCTAAGCACCCAAAATACAAAAGGTGTAAATTGTTAGCGGAACATCGGGTCTCAATATTGACCGGTTCGAGAAAGGAGAACGTTAGACTGACAGCAATAGACCAGTTGATTTGCGATAATGAAATTGCAACTGCTGGACTGTAGTGGCATGACATACGACGACCGCCTTGCTTCAACATAGGATGGCTATTTCTGAACAAAGAAGGTTCCGTTTTACCTTGAGTGGAGCTCGAAAGAGGCACAAAACTAAGAGGATTGAAGAGTTGTGGGTACAAGAACGGAAATGACAACGGAAACATCTGATATGATACGTGCAGGATTTCTCAGGTCTCGAGATCTCCCATGTGATTCTATTTTCTTGATTTGTTTGACACAGATCTATTCCACCAGTCTAGGGCAAACAAGAAAACTCACTAACAGTTTGGAATGAGCTGGAACACTAGCAGGGTCCTAATGTTGCTTGATATGTAGCAGCCAATTGGGCGGAGAGCTTGCACAGTAATTGTCGTGGAATCCAGTATTTGCAGCCAATTTGAAATCCTTAGGTCTAAGATTGTCCTCAGCCGCATCTAGCTTTCATAGGTTGAGTAGGAAGGTCATTTCCAAGTGGAGATAGTCATAATTGTAACAAGAAACTCTTGAGGCCGAAAGTGACCGTTGCGCGCAGCTGCACCTCCTCACTTGGTGTACGTGGTCCTGATTGATCTAAGCTGAAAGTGGTCCCGTTCCCTTATACTCAAGTAATATTATGTTTATACCTTTCGATACGGTAAAGAGCAGCACCGATGTTTCAGGAGAAGTGGATCCCTTTGCCTCTAGACTTTGTTTCCAAAACTTCCTCCGATTTCAGGTTTTGGATAAACCAGATTCACAAGTGCAAGTGGAGCAAAGTTAGCCGCTCGATCAAATTTCACTTTGACAGGCCATATGAAGATTCTCGAAACGGTTAACAATGGAGATGGGACCAATGCTCTATCCCACTAATCAGAAAACTCTGGGCATAACCACTCTGGGCACTGCCTTAGAGTAGCCCTGAACAAAGTGCAACACCGGTCCGAAGGCGTAATTGACTGGCACTCCTCAGGTGCTGTTAGCCAGTAACTGCAGCTCCTGCAGATCTTATTGGGGAACCTTGCGCCTACAAGGCTGGGAAGTAAGACCAATAGTAACATGCCAGCAGCAAAAAGCTTGGCTTTCGTATCACCCATGAGACTGGATAAATCCACTCCAGGATAGCAATTTGGTAGATTGTGCTGTGTATAAAACCACTCGATCACCTTCCCCCAGTGCACATTGTCTCGTTGACCTTCAGGTTAAGTATCGAAGTCCACTTGTATGTTGGCGCCATGACTGGACTCCATCACTCCCTTCCATTCGTGCTATTCGTTGGGCTTCCGTGGTCCCCTACCCCAGACGTACAAAAATATTACAAAGCTACACCAACTAGATGAAGCGGGAAGTTGATGCCGCTTGCCAAAATTTCCCCTGGATTGATATGAACTGAAGTAAGGTACTTGCATCCCTCAACGTAGATACATTCCAAGCACTTTCTGTGCGTGATTACATAGACCGGCGCCACGAAAGAAATTGCAGAGTCGTTCCCTTAAAGTTTACGGGTTCAGCAGCAAATTATGCTGCTCTTACTGTGAACAATTCCACCTGACACGTTCTCCACGAACCATCCACTCTTTCGCTGTTGGGATCTGTTTATATTCTTAGATCCTCTAAGCCGTATCTATTCACAAGCCCCGAGAAGTCTAAGTCTGTATGCACAGGAAGATTCAGTGACGCCTTGATTGCTATGTGCAGTCAAGGCGACACATAGAGTTAGGGTCAAAGACTCGGCCGAATTAAAGTCAGTTACGGAAGGTGGTCTGGATGAAGTGCGCTGGAAAGCAAGGGCGATTAAGGAACCGGTGGACTCGATGAAGTCTTAGTTTGAACGGACAAGTCCTGGTATATATATATTAGTTTCTGCTTCGGTCTTTTGGTCAAAGTACGTCGGTACGCCTCATTAAGACGTCGATCTCTGGACCTTGAGGGTGTTGGCTCCACTCAGTCTCTAAACGATGCGGTACGTACAGACTGCTTTAGAGGATCCTATCGATCCCCAAGAAATCCTTCCGAATCATAAAGCGACACGACTGACTGCACCTCCTCATTTTCCAGACTGAAGTTCTCTGAGTTGAATTTCTTAACTCATCTTCTCTCAGAAAGATCATTCGGAACTAGCCTTCTCTTAGAAATTACGACAGAAGACCTCTCCGTGCAAGCAAACATCTACCATATAACTCCTTTATGAAAGAGTATTTTCAACAAATCGTCATGAAGTTCGTCCGGTTTTACTCGTGAAAATTCCGCAACGAACTCTGAGAATGCCACAGAGTACCCGAATTTTTCAGTTCGAGTATTTCAGCAACAATTTGGCGCACAAATGAGTTGGGACACCGAAGAAAAGAGATGTGCTTGATAAAGTCTACACCCCGGCAGAAAACCTGATCTACAATCAGATTTCTTGGTCAGAATGTAAAAGAAGACTCGCCCGTCACGCTTGCAAAGTATAACCACTCCGATGCATCGTTTAAACTCGGATCTCAAAATTCTCACCACGGATATAGCAAGAATTCATGGACTGTCTGTCACATCTTCTTGACCTCAGCGTCTCGTACTCACCACGTCTCGGGGATAAAGAGTTGAAATCAGCGGTTTTCCTGTACTACAACGAAGAAAACGGTCAGAGATTTGGATCCGGTCCAAGCTATTCTTCCCGTGTGAAGGCAGGGGGCTCTTGAGGGCAGGATATCCCTCGAACCGATCCTCAAAAACTTCTCTACCGTTAGTGTGCTGCGCATTCAACAAGTAGTGTGAACGTGTTAGCCTTCTAACGTGTAATATCTCGAAAATGAAACTGCTTGTAACGAAAGTGATCTGATACAGAATGAAAAATCTGAATGATTAATTTCGAGTTTCATTTCCAGATTGTGAAATTCAATTTTGAAAATTTCTAGAGTATTTCCATATGAAACATAAAGTGGAACATTCCTCCCGTATGCCAATTTGGACGGTCTAGGTCGAGATTGATCGGATGTTTATTAATTATGACACTGACCGAAGTTTAGTGTATTTTAATTTGACCACATAACAAAGTGAGTCTACAAATTTGTGAGAGAGCTCGATTTCGGATTCAGAGAAGGCAAGTACTAAGAACCTATGGAATGAACAATTGTATCAGGACGGTGGGCATGGGTAACTGATACAGATGGGTATGTTGACAGTCATCTTCTTGTGTTACAGATAAATGATGATCCCAATAATTATGATCATGTAGATGGGAAACCTAAAAAAGATGATGCATAAGCAAGAGAATGATTCTTGGTACTAGATACATCGATAGATGAAGACTATGGTTTTATTAGCATATATTTGGTGCGCATCATAGGCAGTATGTTCAAGCATATGTATGATCTTGGTGATGAATCTTCGAGCTCAAGTTTATGTATCTGTTGAGGTGTTACTTGCTAGATATGCTAATGAGCTATTAGGTGCAGAACATGACGGTGGACGATCCACCTCCTCGTGACATACAATCTGGACTCTTGCATGTTCTTGATATTTACTGGATTCAATTTTCGTGTAACTGTTGAAGTTCGCAGATTACTTCGGCGTATTCTCACGTTTTGAGCATGGGATTTTCCGCGACGCTGGACCTCAAACTCGTGTCTCACTCGACTCGGATTTATACTTCATGCAATGTTCTGTTGACGCAGTAATCCGTCAGTCCTTTGTCCACTAGAAAACTACATCTGTCTTCGTCACTTTTGAGCGGTAAAGGTCCCTTCTCTACTAAACCACCAAGGCTCCAGCAAGTTAAGCATAAGCCAGATCGCCCACTTTTGATGATTCAGGATTCAAGATATTCACACTCGAGGGGCATCATCCCTATCTGTGAGATGGTTCGGTGCCTTCTGATGCTTTTCTATCACGGGTGTGAGATGGCCGCTACTCCTTTTTGTTCCTATCTTCGTTACGGGGCTTAGACCTCATTTGCCCACACCTACTTTTTATTGGACTGCTTCATGGTTTTCTCATCCGAATTTCTCCAGTTATCTTATTGTCGCCATCGCTCTTTTCTATTCTCATCGACAATTTTGGAGTTTGCGAATTTGATTCTTTTGACATCTGTTGACGCTGTAACTGTAACTGAGCCAGGATTTTAATCATTTGAAGTGAATGTCGATAAAAGGTGACACGGTGTAACCCAATCATGAGGCTTCGGGTTTGATTGGATTTCATTTCTATTGATGCTGTAACTGCAACTGACCCAGGATTTAAATGCAATAAAGTGAATGTCGCTCGGTATAACTGTTTGATTGTACCGAGATGGGTGGATTGCAGCCGCCAACCTAAGGCACACTTACCAAAATCTCATAATAGTTGAACCTGCCCTTTAAGATTAGATCTTGTTAGTATTTTCCTTTTTACAGTTAAACAATTACAAGCTCCACTTCGTAAGAAAGTACGCACCTCAATTACAAGCCCCACTTTGTACAAAAAATTAAGCACATGGGGGCGAGGAATGTAAGTGCTTAACAATTTAGAGGGATTGAATGAGCTAGCCTTTGTTTAATTATGAGTCCTATTCACCTCCAAGTTAGACAGCCATGGGCACCCCGGTCAATAGAGCACCAAGCAAATACCATAGATAATTCTTGTGCGAATAATGGGGATAGTTCTCAAATTGCATGGGATGAATGAGTGTGCACTCCATAGCCGAGAGAACTTGATCCATAGAAAGAACTTACTCTTCTTGTTGTGAATTGGGAATTGAGTGGCCGGGCAATACTATAGTAGATTTGGGATAATCTAGATCAGAGGGTGGATAATTTGAGAGGCAATGTCTTTGCTTGGACAGAAAGCATTGGAGAGATGTTTTAGGACCAAATAATTCACCATTAACTTTGGACACTTAGTGAACTTGCCAGGATGCAAGCATAGAAAGGAGATTTAAGGCCTTGTTCAAGAACAACAAAACAAACAATGGGTGGACAATAGGAGCATATAATGATTCTACTTGAAGATCCATTGCAAAAGCAGTAATGAAATTTTCAAGTTTAAGCAAACAATGGACTTGAATAACAACCAAGCAATTTCCTTTGAGCAGTTATCCAAAGGAAGGCCTATAAATTGTGCTTAGATGTTCTACCAACAAGCTCATACCTTGTGCATGGACATGAATGAAGAAAGAAGAATAAAAAATTTGTCTTCTTTTGTCATTCATTTTTACATGGGCATGAAATTGCTCGCCAAGGAGGAGCAAAAGAAGTTCCCTCCACACTTCTTTCCTAAGGTGTACTTCAATGTGCATCAAGATGCAAAGTTTATGTACAAGAAGTACAGATTGGAGGACAAAGAATTTTCCTCAATAGGAAAATTTGTGAAGGTAGAAGAAGCCAAGAACACGATTGGCTACAAGAAGAAGCGGAAGATTCTTGCCAAGCCAAAGGCAAAGACGAGCTGACATGTGATCAAGGATTCCATAAAAAAGTAGATGAAGTCCAAGACCAAAGGGAAGGATCAGCGAGTGACAAATCATTCACTGAAATTATACTCTCCTTGGACGACGAGGAAAAGAAGAACAAGGAGGAAGAAGCATAGGTGGCTCTTGCATGTGAAGGCAAAATCAGTCAAGGAGGAGATGCCAATGTTAGAGAGTATGATGGCAAGACAAGGCCATCTAGCATGAAGGACCACAAAGAGGATGCCAAAAAAGAAGTTGGACTTTTGGAATCAAGAGGTGAAAGGGTAGCCGACAATGAAGTGTCAAAATTATCAAAGATAGAAGAACTACTCAAGGACAAAGGTATACTCAAGAGCAAAGCAGTGCTTCAAGATGAAGTGACACTTGAGGTCAAAGAGATGCTGAAGTTGAAGAAGTAGCTGAGCCAAAAGAGTTGGGGCATCATGAAGATGCAGGCATGCCAAAGACCCTAAAAATGAAGGAGTGGAAAATATATAAAGGACTAGCACTTGATGTCGAGGAATAGGTTGAGATAAAGAAAGACCAGTTTGATTCTTCAAGACAACAAGGACATGAGAAAGAAGCTCCACTATGTAGGGAGACAAAGAAGGTGTGCATGGTGCCTATATCTAGGTTAGTAATACAATGTGCTCTACATTAGAGATGGTGGAGCAACTTCTGCCCTACTACCAAGAGTGGCATGAAGACATAGCCAACAATACACAATATTACATCAAACCGCTCAAGACATTGTCATGTAGTTTAATTGTAGACATTATATGGTAGTTTCTAACTAGTAGAAGATTGGAATTCATTCTAATAAATGGCATGTATATTTGGCTACAACTGTCAATTTAATCCATTTACTTCTCAATCCTTTATTCATTTCAAATACAATGTTTGAAATGTATCAAAACACCCTTAGTTCAAGAAATTTATTGAACTCAAGATATTTACTCAAAGAAGTTTACAAAGTACAAAACTCTTTACAACTATGTGAAGTATTATTTCATTACCTTCACTCCTTATAAATCTCCAATGACAACTTCTTGACCATCAAGAACAAGCTATCCTTCTATCAATCTTTGCTCAAAAGGAGCTAGCTAGAATTTTCTCCTCAAAACATTCTTTTTTGTTATGTCAATCAAATACAACTTTTGTCAAAACCCACTTTTGATTCCTTGCTTTATTGATTGAAACCTTTCTTGTCAAGACCCACTCACTCCAATCATCACAACCAATCAATTTCAAACTTCTTGCACTTAAACCCTTTTTTCTAAAATCTTATAACCATGTAATCCTTTTCTCAATCAATCCTCATTTGATCAATTAAGAAATGTTGAAATATCTTTTCCTTGCTAACTCCACAATTCTCCCTTTGTCTCTTATGGTAATCCTCCTTCCTGTCATCCTCTCAAAAACTCCTGCAAGATCTCCAAGCCCTAGATAAAGAACTATCCCAAACCTCCACAAGTGGAAATGCAGCCACTTGACATCAGCCCACTATGCCAAAAGTCCAATTGTTGTTGTGTGACATATTGAAGGTGCCAAGCCACACATGTCAACTCCAAATATAAGTTTTTTTGAATGGTTCTGACTTCCCCTACAAAGCTCAAAAAGCCATGCATTTGATCTCTATGAAAATCCATTAAGATGATATTATAACAAAATCAAGCACGCCCCCATATGGGCTAGTAACCACAAAGATATTATACCCAAAGTGTCTACTCCACTCCAGTAATCCCAGTCCAAAAGTCATATTCCATTCTGATGGGCATCCCCACTCCAATGGTTGTGGTGTCATCACCAAGTCCCTATGTGATGGTCTTCTTCAGATGGCAATAACTTTTACTAAAGACCTCCAAATGCCATGAATTTGCTTTCTACCAAAAGCACTAGAATAGACACTTCTAACAAGAGAAAGCATACCACATTTGGACCAAGTCACCATGGAGATATGTAAATTTTTTTCTTCACTCCAATGGTCACCCTAGTTTGATGGTGCTTCCATTCCAATAGTCATGGAGTCATCCCAAGTCTCTATTTAATGGTCTTTTCAAGTGGTCACAAATTCTATTAAAGACCTTCAAATGCCATAAAAAAATTTCTATGTAAAGCCCTTGAGAATATACTTCCAACAAGGTAAAGAGTACCATATTTAGACTTGAGAAAAATCAGCTCTGAAGTGTCTATTCCACTCCCATGGTCACCCTAGCTCCAATGGTCATGGTGTCATTCTCAAATTGCTATTCAATGGTCTTCTTCAGATAGGCTTAACTTCTATAGACCTCCAAATGCCACAAATGTGATTTTAATGGAAAGCCCTTGAGAAGATGCTTCCAATAAAATAAAATGTGCTAGATTTGGACTAGTAACTATGAAGATATTGGCCCTAAAGTGTATCTTCCACTTTGATGATCACCTCCAATCCAATGGTGTGTTCTTTTAATATATCAAGGATAGTAGAACCCCAAGAGAAACAAAGAAGAAGAAATATAAAGCTTCACTCTCAAACTCCAATGCCCCAAAGGAGCACCTTGTCTTTATTATATAGCAAAGAGGATTCTCTCAAAGAAAGGTTTGCCCTTGGATCAGATACATGGATTGGTGACATGTCTACAAGCTCCACCCTTAGATTAGTTGCATGTATGGGTGACATGTTGGTTTTGGTCTTATCTAGTTGGTCAAACAAGTTTTGACTAGAGGAAATCTTTAAAGAATCTTCCTATAAGAATCTCAAAATTGCATGGGTGAGGTACCGTTGGAAAGCTCTCAATGAGATAAATAGGGTGAAGGAAAGGCTAGAAATTTATTCCATGGGAGGAGGAAACTACCTATTTTAAGGCCTAATTCATTTGTTTAGACTTCCAAAATTGGCTCTAAAGTTTCAAGCTATTTTTGGCTCTTGCCCTATTAGTAATACTCTTTTGGTGATACCTCTATTTGATCTACTTAGTCCATCATATATATCATCCTTCTAGATGTTACCAAGCCAATTTTTACCTCTAGATAATCTGTTTAGATATTGGTATTACAATTCCACTCCAATGGTTGTAATGCCTTGGTATCATTTCAAAGGTTTATATCCAATGTTCTTCTTCATATGGCTATAACTTCTAAGATAGGCTTCTAAATGCCACAAATATAGTCTTTAAGAAAAGTGGTATCTTGGTATGCATAAAATTTATCCCTTTTCATTGCATTGATTTCTTCCTATAACACCAACTACTTTCTTTGTGTTGTCATTCTTGAGTCTTAAGCTATGCTAGTTTGTTCTTGTAAGAATTCATGAAGGTGAGTTGATACTGAAGTTGTAGAAGAAATTTCTTGACCAATGATGCATAGTTGTAGACCTCTACATTTTTCTGCTCATAGCTAAGTAAGTGCTTATCTAGTACTCATATCAATGGGACCAACAAATGTATCACAAAATTGTAGCCATGCTTCCCGCTCTTTGATTATTCCTTCCTTCCTAATTGTGCTTTTGTCAAAAGAGAATTCTCAAGTGTTGTAACTACAACAAAGAGCCTATCAACTACTGTACACTCTTTTTCTTGTGCTATTTTTGCTTACTTCTGTATTAATGGCACTTTTGGTTGCCTTTCCACATTGGCTCTTCTTCTTGATGAGCTTCCTTCTCTTGGGCTTCTTTGGGTATATGATTTTCAAAGATCTCTAACACCTACACTTCTTCCCTAGGCACATATTTGTCTTTGTGTCCTTCCTTGTTGTCCTCATCCACTTTTTTATCTTCTTTTAATTTTATCTTGAAGACGTTCTCAAAATCCTCTTCTTTGTCTACTAAAGTGGCTTTTGATTCTTCTTTTGATGGTGTACCTCTTGCCTTATCTTTGTTGGAATCCTTGTAATGACAAACTTTTTCCCCTTAGCATTTGGTTTGGATGGGGTCATCTTGGATGGTATGCAACACTTCTAGTCCTCTTCCTTTGTGGTTTCTCAAGCACGTTGTCTTTGCTGGTCTTGGCAAACTATGAATCCTTCTCCTACACTTTCTCCATTTCTTCCAAGACTTTTACATCCAACAAGAAGTAGGCATTTGGGCAGTAATGTGTAGGGACATTGCACTTCATTTTACCATAATTAGGTTCATGCCAATATAAATTATATTACAAAAGGCATAACATAGTGAGGTTTTGGTCCTTCAAAGTGGTGAAAAATTTAGAAGTATGATAGGCAAATATCCTTGCCTATTTGATAGGAGTTCCTAAGAATATAGCTCAAAGTATTTGATAGGTAGGTTGTTGTTGAGGTTTAAAGATCTTCATCAGAACCTTGATGAGTGCTCTTTAAACAAGGTCCTTATACTTGAGCACCATCCATTCATTCACACAATTCTTCTTGATGATAAATGCTATAGTAATCCAGTTATGTTGCTTTGCTGAGGGTTCCAAAGTTAGTCTCTATCATGATACTATCCTTTGGTCCTACATCTCCTCCTTAACTTCCATCTAATGGTTCCTAGTCCAAGCTTGGAGGTTGGCATAAATTTTTCTTGGTGTTAATTGCTTCATGGCCTTGATTTCAATCTCCATGGATCATGAGATGTATTCCTAGTTCCAAAGGAGAAAAATCAGGTTCATCTTTTTGATCAATGCTCTTGTTGCCTCCATATCCTATGTTTGATAGTGGACTGTCTCAAAATGAGAAAACTCTTCCTTGGAGTACTTTCTTTCTCTATGTTTGCTATTTAGGTTGTGATTTAACACTCTCTCAACTTACTCAAGTCATTCAAGGCATTTAGGACACTCAAGCATTCACAACCATTCCCCAAGAATTCTCTTTCTCCCTCAAACATGATTTCCCCTTGCTCTTTGTATGTTGAGTGTTATCTAGTTGTAGGTTTGCAATCTAAAGTCTACACATTGCCTCAAGCACAAAGGCATTCATTGTGCCTCAAGCACAAAGGCATTGTTCTTATGTTACTTACTAAGTAATGCAGCCATTTGAACCACTATCATGCAATTTAAGCACAAATCCCCATCACACATGAGATTCTCATAAGTTTTTGTTCTTTGGCAGTGGTACTGTGAGGAGTTCTTTACCATATTATTATCCAATGAGATGAAAAAAAGGCCCAACCAAGAAAAGACAAATCTAGAGGCATTTTTTATCAAAGGAAGGACAAGAGAGAGAGAGAGAGAGAGAGATCAGATTAGGAGTAAATCAAGATCCAAGTCTAGAACTGGAGGTTTCAAAGGCAAGTGTTGGATTTGTGGGAAGGTTAGAAATTTTGAGAAGGATTGTAATAACAAGAGGCTTGAGTCCAACAAGGATAAAGGTCAACTTTTAGATCAAGCAAGTATTGCTGAGTCATCTAGTGTTGTAGATGATGTTCTATATGTTACCCAAGACAAAGATCAATTTGAGGAGTCGTGGATATTGGACTCCGGTTGCTCTTACCATATGTGTCCAAATAAGGAGTGGTTTCATGAGTATATACCATTCAATGGAGGATCTGTAATAGTGGAGAAAAACATGGCTTGTAAAGTTATTGGCATTGGTACAATATGCATTTACAAGGTTTGATGGTATTGTGAGGACTCTTGCTGATGTGAGGCATGTTCCTGAGTTAAGGAAGAATTTGATATCACTACGCACTTTGGACTCAAATGGTTGGAGGTGGAGAGCGGAAAATGGAAAACTCAAGGTATCAAAAGGAGCACTGGTTCTAATGAAGAGCAAGAAGATAAGAAACCTTTATGAGCTTGTTGGAGAGACCATTACTAGAGGAGTGGAAAGTACTATTTCTGAAAATGAAGATCCCAAAGATCTTACTCAGCTATGGCACCTTTGTTTGGTTCATATGAGTGAAAGTGATTTGAGTGAATTGTCCAAGCAACAACTTTTGAAGGGCCTTCAAAGTTGTAAGTTCAATTTCTATGAGCATTTTGTAATAAGAAAGCAACAAAGTGTAAGGTTCTCCACAAGAAGATCCATACAACATTGTCTTGAGTAATAGTGATCTGGAGGAAGGAGGTCTGACTTTCATCCGACTTGGGTTGAGTTGAGTCAGCAATGTTAAGGGTTTCATCAACTCCAATGACTATCAAGAGGTAGTCTTATCTGAAAGAAAATTTTTTAAAATGTTGAAGACAAGCACTTTAGACAAGTTGGCAATATACACCGCCTACTTTATTGAGTACCCATGATGTATTTTCTTGATCTATTGATCAAATGCCAAGTATTCCCCAATAATTTGAGGAAAATCAGATTGATCTTGTTGAAGGTGCAGTTCCAATTTGTTAGTGGCAGTATTGTCTAAACCCAAAATACTCACTCTTAGTGAAAGATGAAGTACTAAGGAGCCAAAATAATCTTTTCAATCTTGAGTATTGGATGAGTTTCTCACATTGTCATTGTTCCAAAGAAGAAGACAAGGAAGATTTGGGAGTGCTAAGACTTTTGCAAGCTGAATGTAATGACAAGGAAGGATCATCAACCTTTGCCTTTTACAAATACTATTTTGGATCAAGTAGTTGGTCATTCTTGCTATAGTTTTCTTGATCAATTTTTAGGCTATAATCAATTATCCATTCAAGAAGAAGACAAGGACAAGACCACATTCACAACCAATTGGGGCACCTTTGCTTACAATCAAATGCCATTTGGATTGTGTAATGCTCTTGCTACTTTCTAGTGGATGATAAATGGCATTTTTTAGGTTTTTAGTGATGATGAATGCCATTCCTTTGAAAGTTTGTGGAAGTTTTTAGGGATCATTTTGTGTGTTTGGACAAAGAGACATAGATTTGGATTATCTCAACTAAAAAGTGTCATTTTGATGGCTTTTCATTGCACTTGGAGAAATACTTCTTTGCAATGAAGGAGGGAATTTTGTTGAGTCATTGAGTTGCAAGCTAGGGTGTTGAAGTCAATGTTGAGAAGGTGAAAGTAATCTTAGCTTTGGAATCTCCTTAAAATATTCAAGAGCTGAGAGCTTGCTTGGGACATGTTGGATACATAGATGCTTTATCTCTAACTATGTAGTGCTAGCTACAACTTTAAAAAATCTATTAAAGAAGTCCAAAGACTATTTTTGGGAAGGAGAACAAGAAGAAGCTTTCCAAGTATTGAAGAAGAAATTGGTGGAAGCACCAATTATGAGGGCTTCAAATTGAGATGTCCCTTTTTATATGTATGTAGATACCTTGGTCATGGAAATTGGAGTAGTCTGAGTCAAAAGGATGAGAAGAAGAAGGACTATCCAATATATTACACCAACCAACAACTTTCAGTTGTAGAGAAAAACAACACTACAACTAAAAGAGAAGCACTCAAAATGGTGTATGCTTGCAAAAAAATTTCACCATTACTTGTTGGGATATGAGTTTTTATTCCATGTAGATCATTATGTGTTGCAATATTTGGTGAAGAAAGCAGATTTGCCTAGGTAAATTGCAAGATGGATATTGTTACTACAAGAGTACTAATACACTATACAAGTTAGGACTGAAGCTTTTCATTCAAACATGGACTTCTTGTCCAAGTTGGAGACTCAAGACCCAGACCTGGAGATGGATGATTTGTTCCCAGATGAAGAATTGTATCAATTGATGACATCCAAAGTACAAGGTATGTGGTAGAATATATTTATCTGCATACTTGCCAGTGCTCTAAGGAATTGGACCTAGAGCAAAGGGCAATCTTTCTAGGAGAATGGGTTTGTATCAATTGAAGCATAACATTTTATTTAAAATGGATGTAGACAAAGTACTTTATAGGTGCTTAGAAATAGACAAAGTAGGAGTACTAATTGGGTCCTTAAACCCTTGGGAGGACACTATGCCCTAAAGAACATACTAAAGAAAATTCTTGCAATAGGGTAATGGCGGCCTACAATGTATAAGGATACTGAAGCCCATATCCAAATTTTTGATGCTTGTCAAAGGACAAGAAAGCAAACATCTACTTCTTAGTGGCCTTTGAGACCAATTTTGCCATTGGCTCCATTTGAGAAATGGGGAATTGATTTTCTGGGTCCAATTTAACCAATGATCTGCTTTATGAGGAAGAGATACATTTTAGTATGCACTAACTATCCTACTAAAATGGTTGAAGCCAAAGCAACTCCGAAGGATGATGTGGAAACTGTCATGTTTTGGATGTCATTTGGAATTGGTCAATGACAGAGGGACTCATTTTTAATCTCACTTGTGGAAGCATTAACCAAGTACTTCTAAATCAAACATTCAAAGATAACACCTTACAACCCAAAAGCAAATGGACTAATAGAAAAGGAAAATGGGTTGTTATGTAAAATTTTGAACAAGGTGATTGTAAACTATGCATATAATTGGAAAGAAAGCTCCTTGTAGCTTTGTGAGCATATAGAATAATTGAGAAGATTACAACCAAGCAGGCTCCACATTTTGTAACATATGGCTTGCATCCCATACTACCAATTGGATTTGCAGTACCATCATATTGGATCCTTTGCAAGGAACAATTGTCAGAGGAAGAAAGTAAGGATCTTTAGATCCATCAACTAATGTGGTTAGAAGAGAAAAGAGATGATGCAATGCACTTCATGAAGGAGATACAAGCTCAGCAGAAAGTCAAGCATGACAAATGCATAAAGCTTGTCACTATTTGGGAGGGAGATTTGGTGTTGTTATATGATAACCACCATTTATTTTTTCTAGGCAAGTTGTACTTAAGGTAGATGGTCTCTACCCATGTATAGTACCTTTATGACAATAGCTCTATTCAACTTGCAGACGTGGAAGGCAATCCTTTTGCCACTCAAGTAAACAAGTGGAACGTTAAAAATTATTGGATGGTGGACTCAGATTGTATAGAGAAGCCAATACCAATGTTTGTGGGGATGTTCACATTTGAGGGAGGTAGTATGTGGTACCCACCTTTTTCATTGTTGATAAGTTTTAAAGAAGAAGTGTATGTGTGAAACCAAATTGTAGCCCAATGAAGAAGAAAAGAGGAGAATTTTGTGATTGGAGTAGACCAAAGGAAGTTGACTTTGGGTCAAAGAAAGAAGTACTTGGATCAGACTTATGGAGTAATAGACCCAAAATAAGGCAACTTTGTATTGAGAGGCTCAAACCAACCCAAAGAAGTTGTAACAACTTTT
Source organism: Lunularia cruciata (assembly GCA_948567375.1). NCBI lineage: Eukaryota > Viridiplantae > Streptophyta > Marchantiopsida > Lunulariales > Lunulariaceae > Lunularia > Lunularia cruciata. The sequence continues at coordinate 2,457,938 of OX419756.1, read as the reverse complement.
CTTTGAGTCACGCCACTCAAGAAGGCACAATCAAAGGAACATTGGAGTTGTCATAAGGATAATTTGAGAGTGACAAGAAACAAACACCTAGAATCTATGAGTGTTGATTGCAAATTGACTGAAGAATGGTTGTATCTTGGAGCACTATAAACTTAAGACTTCATTGATGGAAATCTGAAATGTCGAGAAGATATCATATTCCTCTTAGTAGTTTTCCCAAAGGAATGCAAGTCACATAGTCAAATAAGAGTGCATTTTTTTGAAGACCAAAGGGAGTTAAAATCCCACATCCAAGAGAAAGGATAGTGTTCCAATGACCTAAAGTCCATGAGTGCATGATGGCCAAGAAAGGTGCTGAGTAGAGCTCCTCACTTGCAATGAGGAGTCTAGAAATTTGGAGGTTAGATGTAGTGGCACGGATCAAAGTCCTAAGTAGACTTTGGATCACATTTCTAGCTTGGAATTGGAACTTGAGCTTTCTAGGGTTCATGGCAAAGATAGCTATTAGCAATTGTGAGGATGGCTCAAAGTAGTGGGGAAGAGAGGAAATTCAGCTTGATGAACACAACCAGATTGGAGGTTAGTCATTAGAAAGGAAGCAAGGGATGCGGCTAGAGTGACCTTCTATCAAAAGGATGAGGATGAGGCTTTGAAAGAAACTGCAAAAGTAGGAAATTTTTTCAATGCTCCCCGTACCAACAATGGTTACAAGGTGGATATCTAATAAGACCTAATAAGGCAAAGCAATGGCTTTGATAATGATGTTCAAGCAAACTATATACCCAATGATAAATCAAGTGGTGTTTGTTCATCATATTTTTGTAGGAGAAAAGGTGAAATGGGCAAAGTAATTTCACCAAAGGACAAGACAAATGATTGTTAACTTAAAGATGGATATGCCGCCTCACTACTTTGTACCATTAGCAGCACATTTTTATCTAGGGTTAAACTTGTTGATGGTGAAGGAGAAACAAAGAATGGTTTTGCATCGACCTAGATCTACATCAAGAGGTGGATGCAAACAAGCAACATTATATCTTGCAAATTTGAGCAAGCAATGAACACTTTGCGAGGACAAGACAAAAGAAGAAGCAAAATAGACCCAATGAAGTGGGATCACTCATTCAGCCATGGAAGACAAGAAGACTATACCTAAGAGGTGATGTAGTAGTGATGGACCAGTCTTCTAGGGTAGAGTTTGAAGGTGAACCTAAGTCTAAGGGAGAAAACTCAAAGGAAGAAGAAGAAAAAGAAGAAGAAGAATTCACTTTGCAGAATAGAGAGTGAAGCAAGAGTGAAGGTGAGCCCGAGGTCAAGCAATCAGTGAATGAAGCAACTAAAGAGGAAGAGAAGGAATTCCATGCACAGATTGCATGCATGGAAGAAGGAGACATCCAATATGTGGAGTTGGACAAGGTAGGCATTCTTGAGGAAATAGAAGAGGAGTTAGCCTTGGTGTCTCCAAGAGAGTCAAGAGCAAAGAGAAGTTTGGATGTCCTAGCTGCAAGACCAAGTAAAGCCAAAGAAGAAGAAGAACACTAAAGTTGTCACGCCATTTGTAGTTCCGCATCTAGATGCTCAGACAGTGGAGTTCCAATGATAGTAGTTAGAGTTATTTCAGCCATTTCTTAGAGACTACTTTCCGACGGTTAGATTTCATGTTCGGGGTACTGACTTCACGGTGGGGCCCACCATCACTTTGCACCATTTGCACCGTCGAGTGTGCCATCAGCGGGACCGTTAGGGTTTCAGAGCTAGCTTGAGTCCAGGGGGTATAGTTTCAAAGTGAGCTCCAGAGAGCTCACTTCTCTGATGTTGAGCCTTCGAGTTCCTGGCTATGGTGGACAGAGGCCGGCGAGCGTCACCTGGATTCTCTATGCTTGAGTGGGTGTGGCTTGATTGTTATCAGTGCCCAGTTGTTGGCAGTTTATAGAGTGACAGATCAAGTACTGATCTGAGTTGAGTTGAGTTGAGAGTGGTAAACAATCTGATTATTGTAGCACTTTAGAGTCTATGTATGACTTATGTGTGAGTTGTGCTTCTATAGTGTATGATATTGACAGCGATGTATGTTGTGTAGCGATGTGTATACGCACAACAAAGTAGCCTTCTTTAGGAGAGTTGAATCATCACAATGAGTATCAATTTGGAAAGGATTTGAAGAATTATGATTTATGGATGTCATTATTTTGTGACAAGACTATATTCCAATGCCTGTTATTCTTTTTTGGGTGTGGTTTCTACCCAAGAGATTAAAGATGCAATCAAGAAGAATTGCAATGTGACATTTTACTTTGTATTTGACTTGTATCTCTATGGGAAAGAACAATTACTTATCAATTATTACAAAATTGATACTTGTTGGGTTGTCCCACACTTACTTGAAACTTGATTTGTTCTAATGGAATTGAAGGGTTGACCTTTGCAATTTTGCTTCATTTACAAGGTATGAAATCTAATCATGGTTATAGGAATTTGGTTGATTTTGGAAGTTCAAAGAATTGCATGTCCATGCAATCAATCAAAGAATTGGGTATTTTTATCAAGCCAAGAATTGGAAGAAGATTGATGATGGAAGGTAGTAGATCTTCTATCATTTTTATAATCATTTTGTACCTCACATCTTGTTAGATTTAAGAAGTTTAAGGAGTATTTGGATATATGAGGTTTGTAGTGGTATCTCTCCAATATTGTAAAGAACCAAGGAGAGAAATAGGAGAATGGAATATCAAAGGTAAAGATCAAAGATAAAGATCACAATGGGATTCTTGAATTAGGTAGTAAAAGTGCAACCGCATAGAAAACACAAAGGATGCAATTCTTGAATGAGGGAAACTCTAAATGCTTTGCATGAACTTGGACTTTGGTATTTATAGGGAATATACAAGGCTCTTGAGAAGCTTCTCAAGAAGCTTTCTAAAAGCCATCTTCATAGAATGCAAGCCAAGCTAACTCAAAAACTTCTCAAAATTTTTTTTTCTAGAAGTTGCTTACTTTGCATGTGTAATGTTCCGAGGACAGCAAAGAAACACAAAAGCAAAAACACAAGTTTCCCAATCAAACTCCAATGCCCCAAAGGAGCACCTTCTCTTTATTATAAAGTCAAAGAGGATCTCCTCCAAGGAAGCTCCACCATAGGATTAGGTACATAGATAGGTGACATGTCAGCAAGCTCCACCATTGGAAAATTTACTTGGATGGTGACATGTCCGTCTTGGTCCTATCTGGTTGGTCAAACAAGCTTTGACCAGAGAGAATCTTTTAGGGAATCTTCCTATAGGAATCTTAGAATCACATGGGTGAGGTACTATTGGAAAGCTCTCAATGAGACAAACCAACGGCGTGGGAAGGCCAGCCTTTTCTCTATTGGAAGAGGAATTTGCACAATTTTTAGGCTTTATTTATCCATTTAGGTGTACTACCATGAGGTAGCCATATGATCTAGATGTGAAATTTGGTTTGGTAATATCTGGAATGATGTTATACATGATGGAAAAAATAGACCAAATAAAAGTATCACCAAAAGAGTACTTCTACTTATAGAGCAAAAACCAAAATAAACTTGAAAAGCTTAGGGAATAGCTAGACATATGATTTAAAGCTGAGAATTGGTTTGGTAACATGTGGAAGAGTGTTACACATGATGGACTAAATAGATTAGAACAAGGTATCAACAAAAGAGGACTTCTACTAATAGAATAGGAACCAAAATTTTTGACTGAAACCTTTGAAAGAAATTTTGGAGGCCTAAATGGATGAATTAGGTCTCAAAAATGTGCAAACTCCCTCTCCCCTCCCCTCCCCTCCCATTCTTGTTGTTACAATTGTGGCTATATTGGGCACATATCTACCAATTGTTGTGCTCAGCTCCCTAGAGGCCCTCGACCTTCATACAAGCAATCTTTGAACATGGAGAGACACACTAAAGAGGAGGAGGTCAAAATCACTTTGTAAAATGAATATCGCTGTAAAATGAATATCGCTAGTAAATGTACCTCACAGCCTTACTGGCTCAATAAGAAAGTAAAGAAGTGAGGGAAGGAAGAAGACAAGCGCACAAAGGTCCCAAAAGGCAACCTCACAATTGATTGTCGTGAAAGGAGTTCTAGAAGGCAATCAAGTGAGAGTATTAAGAGATCCAAGAGCAACAAAGAATTGCTTGTCTTGCTTTGTTGCAATAAGATTGGGAATGGATCTAGAGAGAGATGAGAGCAAATAAGTAGAGTTACCTAACGGGCAAACAAAGAGGATTGAATCATAACCTAAATGAGTAACACTCTCTATAGGAGAATATCAGGAAGCCATTGAGTGGTGAGTGATACAATTAGCTCATTATGATGCAATCTTAGGCATGCCATGGATGGAGTATTAAGGCATGTCATGGATGGAGTATTACAACCCTATGGTAGATTGGAAGAAGAAAGTAGTGAGAACCCACCAATGGTCAATCATTGGGGTTAAAGAAAAATCATAAAGGCAAGAACTGCCTCTCTATGTCATAGGGACGGCAGCTATCTATAAGACCCATAGATGTTTCATGGGCCTAATAAGAGAAGTCCAGGGTGCACAACTTGATGGAAAAATTCTTGAGAAATTGAAGGATGTGGTGGATGAGTTTCAAGATGTCTTTCTCGATGATCTACCCTCATGATTACCACCAAAAAGGAGAGTAGATCATAAAATTCAGACACTCTTGGGGAAGACACCTTCTTGTAAAGCACCATATTGCCTATCACCTCATGAGTTGGAGGAGTGTAAGACTCAAATTGAGGAGATGTTGTAGAAAGGGTTCATCCAATCCAACCTATCATCATATGGAGCTCTTGTCTTGTTTGTGAAGAAGAAGGACGGTACAATGCATTGACTATTGGGGTCTCAATCAATAAATAGTGAAGAACAAATACCCCTTACCTTGCATGGATGACCTGTTCGATCAACTCCATGGAGCAAGATACTTCACCAAATTGGATTTGTGGAGTAGTTACAATCAAATCTAAATTGCAAAGGAAGATGTGTACAAAACTGCCTTTTGAACCAAGTATGGCCATTTTGAGTATCTCATGATGCCTTTGGGCCTCACCAATGTACTTTCCACTTTCATGAGTCTAATGAATGATATATTTTGTCCATACTTGGATACATCATCTTCCAGGACAACATCTTAGTATACAATAGACAATGATGGAATACAAACAACATCTACAAGAAGTCCTCCAAATTCTAAAACAAAATTGATTGTACGCCAAAATCTCAAAGTGCAAGTTTGGCAAGTCTAAAGTAGACTATTTGTGGCATAGAGTAACTGCAGAAGTCATTCAAGTATTGATAAATAAAATAGAGGTCATTCAAAAATGGAGTGCCCTAAAAGATCAAACTCAACTCAAGAGCTTCTTGGGGTTGATGGGATTCTATCATTAATTTGTCAAGGACTTCTCTAAGGTTGTATAGCCTTTAACAACACTAATTGGCAAGGAGAAGAAGTGGATGTGGAGAACAGCACAAGAATTGGCCTTTCAAGAATTGAAAGCCGCCTTGCTACATGCACTAATCTTGAATTGGTAAGACCCAAAACGTCCAATTATGTTGGCTACAAATGCATCAAGCATAGCAATAGGAGTAGTCTTACAACAAGAGTGGCATGACGGATGGCATCCAATTGCATATTTCTCTCAAAAAATTTTACCGGCAGAGTGCAACTATCATACCACAAAATGAGAAGAGTTGTCCATTGTCCTTGCAACCAAGCATTGGAAGCACTATTTGGGTGAGAAGGCATTTGTAATAGAGATAGATCACAAACCTCTTGTCTACCTAGAGACATAGAAAGATCTATCTTGTTGCTAGATTTGGTGTGCAAAGTGGTAACATTTGGCAACATGACAATCACCTACATGGATGGTAAGAAGCAACTTGCAAATGCATTCACTTGCATGCCGATGGCAAAAAATTTGGTGATAGAGGTTAAGATTAACCTTGAATTTTGGCCAGAGATTTTGGCTACTACAAAAATTGATCCATAGATTGTAGAAGCGCAATCATCCAAAGGCGTCACCAACACCCAAGGATTCACCTTTTGTGGCAAATTATGGATTCTAAATGTCCTAGAATTATGCACCACCATTCTAGCAAAATGTCATGATTTGGCCATTGCAGGTCATGTTGGAGTGGACAAGAACTTAGAAGCAATCCAATGCCATTACTATTGGCCCAAGATGAGCAACAACGTGATGGACTACGTACATAGCTGCCTACTCTATCAATAGAACAAAACTTCTAATCAAGCTCCTGCAGGGCTCCTTCAACCTCTTCCCACTCCTACACAATGTTGGGAACAAGTGAGTATGGATCTTGTTTGTGAATTGCCCAAGACCACCTTAGGGTTTGACTTCATCATGGTTTTTGTGGACTGGCTTAGCAAAATGATTCATGTACGCCCAACCACCAAAGATGTGACCGCTCCAGAAGTAGCTCAATTATACTTAGATGCAGTCTTCTCTCACCATGGTTTGTCTTGAGTACTCATCACCAATAAAGGCACTCAATTCACCAGTTTCCTTTGTGAGCGCTTTTTGGTTTCTTCAAAATCAAGTTGGCCATGTCCATAGCTTACCAGCCACAAATAGATGGACAAATAGAGCAGGCTAATTGCACTATTGAAGATATGTTGCACAGCTCCACCTTAAAAGAGCAAGAAAGGTGGGATGCACTACTCTCCTTGGTGGAATTTGCTTACAAAAATTTGGTGAATGCATCCACCCATGTCACTCTGTTCTTCCTCATGTATGGTGAGCATCCCTTCACACCTTCTAGCTTGATGAAGATCCGTCCGGTGGCTACCAAGGTCAATGCAGTCAACACATTTGTTTCTCAAATCCAAAAAGGTGTGGAGAGCACCAAGCACAGATTGGAGATTGTGCAAAATTGACAGAAGTAGTATGTCAATGCACACCATAGGCACATGGAGTTAAATGTTGGAGATCAAGTGTGGTTGTATACAAGCAACCTCACATTAGTTGGCCCTTGTTAGGTCAGACCTTGTTTTATTGGACCTTTTTCTATTCTTCATTGAGTCGGCGCTGTGGCCTATCAGCTCAAGCTACCATCACACATAAATATGCATCTAGTGTTCCATGTTTCCCTAATATGCAAATATGCTCTCTAATCGGGCCACTCTCATTCCACACAAGACCTTCAACCTTGTGCAACTCTCATTGATGGCACAAAGGAATATGAAGTGGAGCGTATCCTCCAAAAATGCATGTGTGGTACTCACTATCCGCGGGTGGACAATCTAGTACAATGGAAAGGCTATCCCCTCTATGAGGCAACCTGGGAGCCTACTACCAATTTGACACATGCATCGGTGTTTGTACAAGCATTTGAGCAACAACTACACAACAAGGACGTTGTGTCTTAAAAGGAGGGAGGTTTGTAATATCAAGAGGTAGCCATATGATCTTGATGTGAAATTTGGTTTGGTAACATCTGGAGTGATAACACCAAAAGGGGACTTCTACTAATAAAATAGGAACCAAAATATGCCTGAAATCTTTGAAGTCAATTTTGGAGGCCTAAACAAATGCATTAGGCCTTGAAATGTGCAGATCCCCCCCACCACCCAAAAAGAGGGAAGGTTGACCTTCTCTCCCCCTGGTTTGTCTCATCGAGAGCTTCCAATGGTACCTCATGTGATTATGAGATTTCTACAAGAAGATTCTCTAAAAGATTCTCTTTGATCAAAGCTTGTTTGATCAACCAAATAGGATCAAGACCAACATGTCACCCATCCAAGTAAGTAATCCAAGGGTGGAGCCTGCTTACATGTCACCTATCTATGTGCCTAATCCTATGGTGGAGCTTCTTTGGAGGAGATCTTCTTTGCTTATATAATAAAGAGAAGGTGCTCCTTTGGAGCATCAAATGATTGATTGTGAAATCTGTGTTTTCTCTCTTCTCTTGTCCTCAAAGTATTACATTAGGCTTCCAAAATTGCCTTCAAAGATTTTAGGTATATTTCAGTTCATACTCCATTAGTAGAAATCTCCTTTTGGTGATAACTCTTTCTGATCTATTTAGCCCATCATGAGTAACATCCTTCTAGTTGTTACCAAACCAATTCTCACCTCTAGATCATATGTCTAGCTATTGGTTCTAAGGTTTTCAAGTCTATTTTGGTTTTTGCCTATTAGTAAAAAGTACTCTTTTGGTGATATTTCTATCTGATCTATTTTTTCCATCATGTATAACATCATTCCAGATATTACAAAACCAAATTTCACCTCTAGGTCATATGTCTAGCTATTGGTATTACAAACCTCACTCTTTTGAAGATGGAATATCCTTGTTGCAAAGTTGTTGCTCAAAAGCTTGCACAAACATCGGTGCATGTGTCAAATTGGCAACGGGCTCCCAAGTTGCCTCACATAAGAGGTGACCTTTTCACTATACAAGATAGTCCAATCATGGATGGCAAGTGCCACGGATGCATTTTTGGAGGATACGTTCTACTTCATATTCCTCCGTGCCATCAATGAGTGTTGAACAAGGTTGAATGTATGTACCAAGTGATAGTGGCCCTATCGGGAGGCATATCTGCATAGTAGGGAAACATGGAACACTAGATGGATCTTCATGTGTGGTGGTAGCTTGAGGTGATAGGCCACAACACCGAATCAACAAAGAATGGAGAAAGTCCCAATAAAACAAGGTTTGAGCTTACAAGGGCCAACTAATGTGAGGTTGGTTGTAGACAGCCACACCTAATCCTCACTATTGAACTCATGTGCCTACGGTGTGCATGGTATATTTTTTATGTCAATTTTGTACAATCTGCAATATGTGCTTAACGGTCTCCACATCCTATTGGATTCTAAAAATAAATGTGTTGATTGTGTCAACCTTGGTAGCCACTGGATGGATCTTCATCAAGCTAGGAAGTGTAAGGAAATGCTTGCCATACATGAGGAAGAATGGAGTGACATAGGTATGCATTCATTGAATTGTTGCAAGAAAATTCCACCAATGGGAGTAAGGTGTCCCACCTCTCTTGCTCATCTAAGGTGAAGCCATGCAACATGTCTTCAATAGTGCAATTAGCCCACTCTATTTATCCATCTATCTCTAGGTGGTAAGTTGTGGACATGGCCAACTTGGTTTTGAAGTAACCAAAGAAAATTTACCAAAACAAATTGATGAATTGAGTGCCTCTATTGGTGATGAGTACTCAGGACAAGCCATGGTGAGAGAAGATTGCATCTAAGTATAATTAAGCTAGTTGTAGAGTAGTCACATCCTTGGTGGTAGGGCATGCATGAATCATTTTGTTGAGCCGGTCTACAAAGACCACGATGGAGTCAAACCCTAAGGTGGTCTTGGGTAATTCATAGACAAGATCCATACTCACCTATTCCCAACATTGTGTAGGAGTGGAGAGCGGTTAAATGAACCTTATAGGAGCTTTATTAGAAGCTTTGTTCTATTGACAGAGTAGGAAATTATGCATGTAGTCCATCACATCATTGCTCATCTTGGGCCAATAGTAATGGTGTTGGATTGCATCCAAGGTTTGCATGGCTAGCTCTTCTTGTTCTACGGTGTTGCGCTCTATTGGTAATAGCTTTTGTGAGAAATATAGAATTTGATGTCATCCGTCATGCCACTCTTGTTGTAGGACTGCTCCTATTGCTACGCCTAATGCATCTATAGCCAACTTGATTGGACGTTTTGGATCATACCACTTCAAGATTGGTGCATGTAGCAAGGTGGCTTTCAATTCTTGAAAGGCCAACTCTTTTTTGATTTCCCATGTCCACTTCTTCCCCTTGCCAAGTAGTGTCATTAAAGGCTGTGCAACCTTGGAGAAGTCCTTGACAAATTGATGATAGAACCCCATCAACTCCAAGAAGCTCTTGAGTTGAGTCTGATCTTCTAGAGAACTCTATTTTTTAATGACCACTATTTTATTTTTCAATACTTGGATACCCTTTGCACTTACTCTATGCCCCAAGTAGTCTACTTTAGACTTGCCAAACTTGCACTTTGAGATTTTGGTGTACAATGGATTTTGTCTAAGAATCTGGATGAATTCTTGTAGATGTTTTTGTTCCATCATTGTGCTATGGTATACCAAGATATCATCCAAGAAGAAAATAATAGACTTATCCAAATATAGATGAAATATGTCATTCATTAGACTCATGAAAGAAGTAGGTGCATTGGTGAGGCCAAAATGCATCACAAGATACTCAAGTGACCATACTTGGTTCAAAAGGCAGTTCTATATACATCCTTCTCTGCAATTTGGATTTGATTGTAATTGCTCTACAAGTCTTGTTTGGTGAAATGTCTTGCTCCATTGATTTGATCAAACATGTCATCCATGCAAGGTAAGGGGTATTTGTTCTTCACTATTTGCTGATTGAGCCCCCGATAGTCAATGCATATGCGCATTGTACCATCCTTCTTCTTCACAAACAAAATAGGTGCCCCATATGGTGATATGTTGGGTTGGATGAACCCTTTCTGCAATATATCCTCAATTTGAGTCTTACACTCCTCCAACTCATGAGGTGACAAGCAATATGGGGCCTTACAAGGAGGTGTCTTCCTTGGAAGTGTCTCAATTTTATGATCTACTCTCCTTTTTGGTGGTAATCCTAAGGGTAGATCATTGGGAAGACACCTTGAAACTCATCCACCACATCCTTCAATTTCTCAAGAATTTGTCCATTGAGTTGTACACTTTGGACTTCTCTTATTAGACCCATGAAATATCTATCAGTCTTATAGATAGCTGCCGTTCCTATGACATAGAGAGACAATTCTTGCTTGTGTTATTTTTTTTAACCCTAATGATCAACCATTGGTGGGTTCTCACTACTTTGTTCCTCCAATCTACCATAGGGTTGTATTGCTCCATCCATGGCATGCTAAGATTGCATCATAACAAGCTAATTGTATAACTTGCAAGTCAATTGCTTCTTGATATTCTCCTACAAAGAGTGTTACCCGACTAGGTAATGATTCAATCTTCTTTGTTTGCCCGTTAGGTAGCTCTACTTCTTTGCTCTCATCTCTCTCTAGATCCACTCCCAATCTTATTGCAACAGAGTGAGACAAGACATTCTTTGTCGCTCTTTGATCTATCAATGCTCTCACCTGATTGCCTTCTAGGACTCCATTCATGACAATCAATTGTGAGGTTACCTTTCAAGAACTTTGCGCACTTGTCTTATTCCTCCCCTTGGCTTTTTGCTTCCTTATTAAGCCAATAAGGCCGCAAGGTACATTAACTATGATCTTCATTTTTTGAGGTGATTTATGCATCTTCCTCTTCAATGCTTCTCTCCATGTTGTTCAAAGATCACTTTTATGGAGGCCAAGAGCCTCTAGGGAGACAAGATAAATAGTTGGTAGATATGTGCCCAATATGGCCATAATTGTAACAACGGCATTGTTCTCCTCAAGTTCCTTCTCCTCATGGGACTCCATCTCTTTGTCCTTCTACTTGTCCTTGCTCTCCTTGCCACGGTTATGCTCCTTGGTCCCAAAACCATAGGTTGCCTAGTTCCATAGGTATTGGTCTACCCATGTGTAGCATTGTTGCTTGATAATGTTAAATGGAACTACTCCTTCACCTCTACCAAGTGCCCATGCTTTCTTTATGCACAAGCAATGGCTTCAAATACCATGCAAGGATTTTGTACTACAACTTCTTGGTGAATCCACTCCTTCAACCCTTGTTTGAAATTGTCTAGAGCCTTTGTTGGACTCATGTTGGTTATTGTAACTTGTAGATCCAGAAATGTCTCCACATACTCTTGTATGCTTTTTTTTTCAATCCCCATAGTTGGATTCAACTATGGGGATTGAAAAAAAACTATGAGGATATGAAAATTCTTCAATGATCCTTCTTGCATTGCTATCTATGTGACCTCTCTTCTCTCTACCAACATCGGTCAAGTACCAAACATGCTGCAAACACGCTTGCAGCATGCTTGGTGATCTCAATTGAGGACAATATGAAATATCAATTCATTCTTGAGATCTAGTTCTCCACTACTCTCATCATACGCTACCCCTTGTAAGGCTTGATATTGTAGGTCTTCTTCATCCATAATAACAATGTGGCTTCATTGTTGACCGGTTTTTTAAGCATGGTGCCTCTCTAAGTACTTCAATCATAAGTATTGGGTTTTGAGACGGTTCTACTTCTTGCATTGCTTGATCATTCTTGAAGGTCTATAGTTGACTTTGTAATGCTTCTATGGTCATCTTAATCTCTAAAAACTTATTCAATATCCTTTACATTCCTTGCATCAGCTCTTGCAATTGCGGATCCATGGTTCTTGCAAACATTCAATTGCTATTGTCTACTTCAATAGAGAGTTAATATGATCACTCAAGAGGACACACAATCCATTGAGACTACCATTGGGACCTCAAAAGCTATCACTTGTTGATAATATTCCTCACAGAAAAAAATTTTATTCTTGACCACAAATCTCTAAACATCACTTTTGGACTAAATATGCAACAAATTTCTACTTGAGTGTTGAAAAGGAGAGGACTTGAGACATTCAAATCCATCACAACAAAATGTAGATTGTCAAATCCCACTCTCTATCCTAAATCACTATAGGTAGAATCACCAAGTTTTGTGAATTAATCATTATGTCCATGAACTTTGCTCCAAAATGGTAAACAAGGTATACTCTCACCTGCTCTCACTGAATGTACATGACCTTGATGTGAAACTAATTCAAAATGGAAAATGAGATGTAGGAAATTGTCCTCCAAGAGCTTCCATCACATCCTCTCTCTAAAACACTCTTCTCTTATCAATTTCTCCATAGGTTTTCACTTCAAAATTACTCAATCTCAATAGCACATGTCCTTCCAAGAAGTGTGATCTACTCTCTTGGATTGAAACACCTACTCTCATACCATTGTAATGTTTTGAGGATAGCATAGATACACAAAAGCAAAAACACAAGTTTCACACTCACACTCCAATGCCCCAAAGGAGCACCCTCTCTTTATTATATTAGTCAAAGAGGATCTCCTCCATGGAAGCTCCACCATAGGATTAAGTACATAGATAGGTGTAATACTCTGAGGATAAGAGAAGAGAGAAAACACAAATTTCACACTCAATCATTTGATGCCCTAAAGGAGCACCTTCTCTTTATTATATAGACAAAGAGGATCTCCTCCAAGGAAGCTCCACCATAGGATTAAGCACACAGATAGGTGACATGTCAACAAGCTCCACCCTTATATTACTTACTTGGATGGGTGACATGTTGGTCCTAGTCCTATCTGGTTGGTCAAACAAGCTTTGACTAGAGGGGATATTTTAGTAAACCTTCTTGTAGGAATCTTAGAATCACATGGGTGAGGTACCATTAGAAATTTTTCTAGTCAAGAGCTTTCCAAAGCAGGGGGAGGAAAGGCCAGCCTTTTCCCCCATTAAAGGGGGAGGGAGGGTTGGCACATTTTCAAGGCCTAATTCATCCGTTTAGGGCTCCAAAATTACCTTCAAAGATTTCAGGCATATTTTGGTTCCTACCCTTTTAGTAGAAGTCCCCTTTTGGTGATACCTCTTTCTGATCTATTAAGTCCATCATGTGTAACATCCTTCCAGCTGTTACCAAACCAATTCTCACCTTTAAATCTTATGTCTGGATATTGGTTCTAAGGTTTTCAAGTCTATTTTGGTTTTTGCCCTATTTGTAGAAGTACTCTTTTGGTGATACTTCTATCTGATCTATTTTGACCATCATGTATAACATCATTCCAGATGGTTCCAAACCAAATTTCACATCTAGATAATACGGCTAGCTCTTGGTATTATAGACCTTCCTCCTTTTAAGACGTAATGTCCTTGTTGTGCAGTTGTTGCTCAAATGCTTGCATCAACACCGGTGCATGTATCAAATTGGCAGCAGGCTCATAGGTTGCTTCATAGAGAGTGTAACCTTTCCACTATATAAGATAGTCCACCCGCAAATGTCGAGTACCATGCATGCATTTTTGGAGAATATGATCTACTTCATATTCCTACGTGTCATCAATGAGTGTCGGACAAGGTCGAATGTCTTGTGTGGAATGACACTGGCCTGATTGGGGAGTATATCTATGTAGTAGAGAAACATGGAATAATTGATGGATCTTCATGTGTGGTGGTAGCTTGAGGTGATAGGCCATAGTGCCGACTCAATGAAGAATCAAGAAAGGCCCAATAAAATGAGGTTTGAGCTTACGAGGTCCAACCAATGTGATATTGGTTGTTGATAGCCACACCTTATCCTCAACATTGAACTCCATGTGCCTATTGTGTGCATCAGCATATTGCTTTTGTTGATTTTGTGCAATCTGTAATCTGTGTTTGGCGCTCTCCACACCTTGTTGGATTCTAAAAACAAATGTGTTGACTGCCTTGACCTTGGTAGCCACTGGATGGATCTTCATCAAGCTAGAAGGTGTGAAGGGATGCTCACCATACATGAGGAAGAATGGAGGTGACCTAGGTAGATGCATTACTAAATCGTTGTAAGCAAATCCCACCAATAGGAGTACGATGTCCTACCTCACTTGCTCTTCTAAGGTGAAGCCGCGTAACATGTCTTCTATAGTGCGATTAGCCCACTCTTTTTGTCCATTTGTTTGTGGGTGGTAAGTTGTGGACATGGCCAACTTGGTTTTGAAGAAACCAAAGAGTTTTTGCCAAAACAAACTAGTGAATTGAGTGCTTATATCGATGATGAGTACTCAAGATAAGCCATGGTGAGAGAAGACTATATCTAAGTATAATTGAGCTAGTTGTGGAGCGGTCACATCCTTGGTGGTAGGACATACATGAATCATTTTGCTAAGCCGGTCCACAAAGACCACGATAGAGTCAAACCCTGAGGTGGTCTTGGGTAATTCACAAACAAGATCCATACTTGTTCTCAATGTTGGGTAAGAGTGGGAAGAGGTTGAAGGAGCCATGCATGAACTTGATTAGAAGCTTTGTTCTATTGACAAAGTAGGTAGCTGCGCACATAGTCCATCACGTCATTGCTCATCTTGGACCAATAGTAATGGCGTTGACTTCATCCAAGGTCTTGTCCACTCGGACATGACATGCAATGGCCGAATCATGACATTCTGCTAGAATGGTACTACATAATTTTGGGACATTTGGGATCCATAATCTGCCATCACAAAAGGTGAGTCTTTGGGTGTAGGTGATGCCTTTGGATGATTGTGCTTCTACAATCTGTAAATCGGTTTCTATAGCAGCCAAAATCTCTGGCCAAAATTCAAGTTTAATCTTAACCTCTGCCACCAAGTTTTTTTCCATTGGCATGCGGGTGATGCATCTGCAAGTTGCTTCTTACCTTCCACAAGGGTGATTGTCATGTTGAAGCATTGTTGCCACTCTGCCCACCAAATCTGGCAACAAGATAGATCCTTCTGCATCTTGAGGTAGACTAGAGGTTTATGATCTGTTTGTACTACAAATGCCTTCTTGCTCAAATAGTGCTTCCAATGCTCGGTTGCAAGAACGATGGCCAACTCTTCTTGTTCTGTGGTGTGTTAGTTGTGCTCTACTAATAACAACTTTTGAGAGAAATATGAAATTGGATGCTATCCGTCATGCCACTCTTGTTGTAGGACTGCTCTTATTGCTACGCTTGATGCATCTGTAGCCAACTTGATTGGATGTTTTGGGTCATACCACTTCAAGATTGGCACGTGTAGCAAGGCAGCTTTCAATTCTTGAAAATCCAACTCTTGTGCGTTTCTCCATGTCCACTTCTTCCCCTTGTCAAGTAATGTTGTTAAAGGCTATGCAACCTTGGAGAAGTCCTTGATAAATCTACGATAGAATCCCGTCAACCCCAAGAAGCTCTTGAGTTGAGTCTGATCTTCTAGGGCACTCCATTTTTTGAATGACCTCAATTTTATCCATCAATACTTGAATGCCCTTTGCACTTACTCTATGCCCTAAGTAGTTTACTTCAAACTTGCCAAACTCACACTTTGAGATTTTGGTATACAATCAATTTTGTCTTAGAATTTAGAGGACTTCTTGTAGATGTTGTTTGTGTTCTGTCATCGTGCTACTATGTACTAATATATCATCCAATAAGATGACAATAGACTTATCCAAGTATGGACTGAATATGTCATTCATTAGACTCATGAAAGTGGCAAGTGCATTGGTGAGGCCAAAAGGCATCACAAGATACTCAAAGGGGCTATACATGGTTCAAAAGGCAGTTTAGTACACATCCTCCTCTGCAATCGGATTTGATTGTAACCACTCCGCAAGTCCAATTTGGTGAAGTATCTTGCTCCATAGAGTTGATCAAACAAGTCATCCATGCAAGGTAAGGGGTATTTGTTCTTCATTGTTTGCTGATTGAGCCCCTAATAGGCAACGCACATGCGCATTGTACCACCCTTCTTCTTCACAAACAAGATAGGAGTCTCATATGGTGATATGCTAGGTTGAATGAACCCCTTTTGTACCATCTCCTCAATTTGAGTCTCGCACTCCTCCAACTCATGAGGTGATAGGCAATATGGGGCCTTACAAGGAGGTATCTTCCCCAAGAGTGTCTCAATTTTATGATCTACTCTCCTTTTTGGTGGTAATCTTGGGGGTAGATCATCGAGAAAGACATCTTGAAACTCATCCACCACATCTTTTAGTTTCTCAGGAATTTTTCCATCAAGTTGTGCACTCTAACTTCTCATATTAGACCCATGAAACATCTATTGGTCTTACAAAAAATTTCATCCCTATGACATACACAGGCAATTCTTGCCTGTGTGATTTTTCTTTAACCCCAATGATTGACCATTGGTGGGTCCTCACTACTTTCTTCCTCAAATCTACCATAGTGTTGTAATGCTCAATCCATGGCATGTCTAAGATTGCATCATAACAAGCTAGTTGTATCACTTGCCACTCAATTGCTTCCGGATATTCTCCTATAGAGAGTGTTACCTATCTAGGTAATGATTCAATCCTCTCTTTTTGCCCATTAGGTAACTCTACTTCTTCACTCTCATCTCTCTCTAGATCCATTCCCAATCTTATTGTAACAAAGTGAGACAAGAAATTCTCTATTGCTCCTGGATCTACTAACACTCTCACTTGATTGCCTTCTAGGACTCCATTCACAACAATCAATTGTGAGGTTGCCTTTTGGGACCTTTGCTCATTTTTCTTCTTCCTTCCCTTGCTTCTCTCCTTCCTTATTGAGCCCATAAGGCCATGAGGTACATTTATTGGTGATCTTCATTTTCTGATGTGATTTCCACTTCCTCCTCTTCAGTGTGCCTCTCTATGTTGTTCAAAGATCACCTATATGAAGGCCAAGGGCCTCTAGGGTAACAAGCATGATGGTTGGTAGATATGTGCCCAATACGGCCACAATTGTAACAATGGCGTTGTTTTCCTTGAGTTCCTTCTCCTTGTGGGATTCCATCTCTTTGTTCTTCTACCCGTCCACGCTCTCCTTGAAGCGATTGTGCTCCTTGATCTCAAAATCAAAGGTTGTCTAATTCCATTGGTATTGGTCCACCCATGTGTGGCATTTTTGCCTGATAATATTGAGGTGGAACTAATCCTTCACCTCCACCCAATGCTCCTGCTATTCTTTGTGCACAAGCAATGGCTTCAAATACCGTGCAAGGATTTTGCACCATGACTTCTTGGCAAATCCACTCCTTTAGACCTCGTTTGAAATTGTCAAGAGTCTTTGCTAGACTCATGTTGGTTATTACAACTTGTAGATCCAGAAATACCTCCACATATCTTGTACATTGTTCTTTTGTCTTAATCCCCATAGTCGGATTTGGGCCATCTACACGGAATCCACCAATTAGAAATTCTTCAACAATTCTTCTTGCATTGTTGTACACGTGATCTCCCTTCTCTCTACCAACATAGATCATTCCCAATCATCATACCATGTAAGGGCTTTATCGGTCAAGTACTCACATGCAAACACGCCTGCAACATGCTCCGTGATCTCTGTTGAGAACAATCAAAAATATCAATTCATTCTTGAGATCCAATTTTCCACTACTCCCATTGTACACTGCTCCTTGTAAGGCTTGATGTTGCAGGGCTTCTTCATCTGGAGTAGCAATGTGGCTTCACTGTTGACAGGGTTCATAGGCACGGGTGCCTCTCCAAGTACTTCCATTGGAGGTATTGGGTTTTGAGACGGCTCTTCTTCTTGCATTGCTTGATCATTCCTAAGGATCAGCACTTGACTTTGTAATGTCTCCACGGTCATCTTAATCTCTCAAAATTCATTCAACATCCCTTGCATTCCTTGCACCAACTCTTCTAATTGCGGATCCATGGTTCCTGCAACACTCAATTATTAATTTCTATTTCAATATAAAGTCAATATGATCACTCTAGAAGGTGCACAAACTATCAAAACTACCATTAGGACCTCAAAAGCTATCACTCGTTGATAATACTCCTCACCAAAATTCCTAACCGCAGAATCTCTAAACATCACTTTTGGTCTCACTACATATAGAATTTCTATTTGAGTGTTGAAAGGGAGAGGAATTATAACATTCATATCCATATCATCATACTAGAATGTAGATTGTCAAATCCCACTCTCTATTGTATACCACCACAAGTAGAATCATTGGGTTTGGTGAGTTCATCACCCTATCCATGAATTCTACTCCAAAGTGATAAACTAGCGATAC
Source organism: Lunularia cruciata (assembly GCA_948567375.1). Classification (NCBI taxonomy): domain Eukaryota; kingdom Viridiplantae; phylum Streptophyta; class Marchantiopsida; order Lunulariales; family Lunulariaceae; genus Lunularia; species Lunularia cruciata. Next base: position 2,439,197 of record OX419756.1, on the reverse strand, counting down.
TCTCATTTGCTCATGTTGGATGTACATAACTTTAATGTGGAATTCATGAATTGAAAGTTAGGTGCAGAAAAGGTCCTCCCGGTGCATCTATCCCATCCGCTCTCTAAAGTCCTTCTTAAGTCTAGCAATTACTTGATGTTCTCCACCTCAAATTACTCAGTTTCAGTAGTCTGTGTTCTTGAAAGAGGGATGATCCACTCTCTTGGACTAAAACACTCTAATATCATTGTAATACTCCGAGGACAAGAGAAGAGAGAAAATACAGATTTCACACTCAATCATCCGATGCCCCAAAGAAGCACCTTCTCTTTATTATATAGACAAAGAGGATCTCCTCCAAGGAAGCTCCACCATAGGATTAGGCACATAGATAGGTGACAGGTCACCAAAATCCACCCTTGGTTTACTTACTTGGATGGGTGATATGTTGGTCTTGGCTCTATCTGGTTGGTCAAACAAGCTTTGATCAGAGAGAATCTTTTAGGGAATCTTCTTGTAAAAATCTTAGAATCATGTGGGTGAGGTTCTGTTGGAAAGCTCTCGATGAGACAAAGTAGGGGGGAGGGAAGGTCAGCCTTTCCTCCCCCCTGCTTTGTCCCCCATACTCTTTTAGTAGAAGTCCCCTTTTGGTGATATTTCTTTATGATTTGTTTAGCCCATCATGTGTAACATCCTTCCAAATGTTACCAAACCAATTCTCACTTTTAAATCATATGTCTAGCTATTGGTTCTAAGGTTTTCAAGTCTATTTTGGTTTCTGCCATATTATTAGAAGTACTCTTTTGGTGATATTTCTATCTGATCTATTTTGACCATCATGTATAATATCATTCCATATGTTACCAAACTATATTTCACATCTAGATCATATGGCAAGCTCTTGGTATTACAATAGATGACATGTCAGCAAGTTCCACCCTTGGATTACTTACTTGGATAGGTGACATATCGGTCTTGGTCCTAGCTGGTTGGTCAAATAGGCTTTGACTAAAGGGAATCTTTTAGGGAATCTTCTTGTATGAATCTCATAATCACATAGGTGAGGTACAATTGGAAAGCTCTCAACAAGACAAACCAAGGGGAAGGGATGACCAATCTTCACTCCATTGGGAAGGGAATTTGCATATTTTCATGGCCTAATTTATCCGTTTAGGCCTCCAAAATTGCCTTCAAAGATTTCAGGCATATTTTGATTCCTACTCTATTAGTAGAAATCCCCTTTTGGTGATACCTATTTCTAATTTATTTATTCCATCATGTGTAACATCCTTCCAGTTGCTACCAAATCAATTCTCACCTCTAGATCATATGTCTAGTTATTGGTTCTAAGGTTTTCAAGTCTATTTTGATTTTTGCAATATTAATAGAAGTACTCTTTTGGTGATACTTCTATCTGATCTATTTTGTCCATCATGTATAACATCATTATGGATATTACCAAACCAATTTTCACCCTAGATCATATGTCTAGCTATTGGTATTACAGCATGCAAGCTAAGCTAGTTGGGAAATTTCCCATGAGGCTTTTTTCTAAAAACCACCTACTTGGCATGCAAGCTAAACTAGTTGGATACTTCCTAAGAATTTTCTTCTTAGAAGTCATCATTTGGTATGCACATTACTCAATGCTTGGAAGGTACCAAGTAGTTTCCTAAATACTTCTAAAATATTCTTATAATTCTTGGCTAATTTTACCTATTTTAAACTTTGTTAGTCTTGACTAACTTGCTTGTAAATTTCATACTATTACATATTTCTCCACTACTAGTTGGTGACATCCTCATCACCATGGAATCTTCAAACTCTTGGATGGTTTTTTGTGTACTATGAAGATGGAAAAGAGGCTTCCAAGTGGTATCATGAAGGAGATACCCTTTTCAAAGGACTTTGTATTCCATATATTGTTGATGGCCACATGGAATGTAACAATGTGCAAGGATATGATCAACTTCTTACGAGTTATGGTTGTTGATAGAGATGAGAGGTGGACCAGGTTGGATACAAGAGGTAAGGGAAGATGGATTGGAAACAAAATGTTTCAACTAAAAAATATGAAAGATAGGGTGGATTTATATATGACAAAACAAGGCAAGTCAATAAGCAGTAGGAGAAATGATTTGAGTGACTTCAAATAGACCTATCCAATTAGTAGTAAGTATACAAACTTGGGTATCAAGTGGGAGGGTTAGGTTACTAGAACAAAGCATGACTTTATCTCACATTGAAAGGTGAGATCATGGTGATGTTGGTCCTTGTATTGTATCTGATGATTTTGAGCAAACAGGAGATAAGATTTAGCTTGTTGTAGAAATTAGGATATTATGGTCAAGAAGGTAAAAGTATGAGGAATATGAGATAGAAGAGGAGAAAAAAGGGAATTTGAAAGAAGAAAGAGAATCTAGGGCTTGCATATTTGAAATTATTAGAGATAAACCTGGTAGTTGTAAGACATTCATCCCAAATGGTATGATGAACATTGACAAAGACACTGAGCATATCTTCCAAGGTGCAATTTGCATGTTTGGTTTATCCATCAATTTGAGAATGATAGGCCATGGACAATGTAAGCTTGGTGTTAAGTAGTTGCAAGAATGCTTGTCAAATAAATTGGTAAATTAAGGATCACGGTTAGAGATGAGTACATGAGGCATCCCATGATGCTTGAAGACATTGTTGAAGTAGATTAGGATCAATGTTAGAGCATCCACTATATCACAAGTTGGTACCAAATGGATTAATTTGATAAGCTTATCACTAAACACCATGATTGATATATGACCGTGCTTTGTCTGGGCAAGGATGTGATGAGATCTAAGCTTGCATGTTCCTCACATGTTCCAATTAAGCAAATGGGATAGAAATTGGTTGAAGAAGTCTATTTGGGTTTTGTTTGTTGGCCTTATTGCATTGGCAACTCTCACAAGATTGGACAAACTCTCAAATATCTTGTGCCATGTGCGGCTACCACCATTGGGATTATAGGGTACCTAAGGTCTTGTCCATACCCATATGACTAGTAATGGGTAAGTCATGGAAGATGCACAAGTCATAGATCACCCTTGGTTGGAACATAGATCTAGTTCTCATAGAATAGGTCTTCCTTGAAGAAGGTTAAATTCCTTGTCATATGCGGCAAGAGAAACTTGTACCATCTAAAAGAAGAGGTCTTGTTATAAAACGGTTCTAAATTTGATTTGGACTTTTGAGTCAATTGACATTGTTTTAATTGCCATTGTAATAAGAGGAAGAGTCTTCAAATCATGTTATCATGATATGGATGATGTGGAATCTATTAGGTTTGTATTTAAGTTTGAGCTTAAATAACTATAATTGTTCCTCTTATCAATTTTGTCAACTCTTCATGTGCTCCAAATGTAATGTTTACAAAAAAGGTTTGTGATCCATTTGTATGATCATTCATTTCCCCAAGAGATAATGCCTCCATGCCTTGGTTGGCTTATACCATTGCTAGTTATTCTTGATGTGAATAGAGTAATTCTTTTTTCCAATGTTTAGTCAATGAGATGTAACCCATTTGCTTCAACAAACTCCAATGGCAAAGTTAAAAGGATCAAAATCAACCACACAAGTAGTTGAGGATCATATGGTTGAAGAGTGGGTCTTGAAGACACCATATATTTTAGCTTCTAAAATACTTCTTCATGCTTAGTGGTCCATTGAAAGTTTGAGGTCTTCTCCAAGAGGTCGGTCAATGGTGCGGCCACATGAGCATAGTAGTGGATGAATTGTTGATTAAAACTTGCCAATCCATTAAATGCCCACACTTCTATGGCATTCCTTAGAGTAGGCTAATCAATTTTGGACTTGATTTTCTCCTCTTCCATCTTGATTTCCTCAAATGAGATCTTATAACCCAAGAATGTAACTTTTTTCTACCAAAAGGTACACTTTGACTTCTTGTAGTAAAACTTCCATTGACGTAGTCATCTTAGGACTTCTTCCATGTGATCTATGTGTTATACCTCCATTTTGCTATAGATTAAAATATCATTCAAGAACACTACCATATATTGATCCAATAGTCCATCCAACACTTGATGCATTTGATCCATGATGATTATTAGAGCAATAGTGAGCCCAAAAGATAAAACTCTCCATTCAAAATGCTCATACTTGTGCAAAAGGTAGTCTTTTGCACATCCTCTCTATTAATAGAAATTTTCCAATAGTCACTTTGAAGATCCAACTTGGAGAAGTATAATGCTCCACTCAATTGATCTAGCAAATCATCAATTCAAAGCAAGAGATTTACATTCTTCACTATCTTTTATTAAGGCAATGGTAATCAATATAGAATCAAAGTCCTCCATCTTTCTTTAGGACAAATAGTATTGATGCTCCCCAAGGAGATATATACTATATCGTATCAAATCCTTCTCCAACAACTCCATAAGTGTTATTTGAAGCTCATCTAACTCCTTTGGTGATAGGGTCGGTAGGCCAATAGATTGGTCTACTCATTGGAGAACTTCTTGGCAATAATTCAATCTTGAAAGGCATTCCATGATCAGAGTGTAATCTCTTTGCCAAATTATCCAGAAAAATATTTGCAAACTTATTTGATCAACCATTTCTTGATGAGACTTTTGGCCCTTATCAGATTCTCAATGTGCAATCAGCTTGATACACACCAAAAAATAGGAATATCGTCCTCCAAAGCTTGCTCTATGGTTACTTACTAAAAAACTTCTTATCTTGGGAATGACTATTCTTAAGTGTCTTACTTAAAGGTGCTAGACAACTTAATTGGTAATTTGTACCTCGGTGTTGTACTTGAATTTGTCATCAGGTCCAATCAAGTTAAACCTTATGATATTCAAACCAAGGCAAACCTAGAATGACATCATAGTGTAGAGGTGCCAATATTAATCTCACACACTCTAAATACTCTTTTCCAATCCTAAATGTAATAGGATGTGAGGTATGGAATGCATAACTTTTTCTACCATCCGTTATCATTAATATACCTCCAATTATTGGCTTGATAGGAATACTCAATTCTTTTTCTAATTGCATGGACATGCAATTCTTTGAATTTCTAGAATTAACCAAAATCCTATAACCATGATAACATATTATATCTTGCAAGTGAAGCAAATTTGCATAGGTCAAGGCTTCAATCCCATTGGAACTAATCAAGTTCCCAATAGGTGTTCAAATTTTTCCTATTGGGATTGTTTGTTTCCTTGATCATCATGCTTCATAAACTCCATTTGGGTGATTTGTTGAGATCATCTATTCTTGAATGGACATTTAGCAATGCAATGCTCAATTTGGTGATAATAAAAGCAATCACCATTTTGTCACAATTTTTCCCTATTTGTGATGCCAAGTGGTTTCCATTGGATGGATTGATCTCCATTGGTGCCAGCTCCTTCACCCATGTGTAGTGTATAGGCAGGTTTTTTGAAGGTTGAGGTCAAGACAAAGTTTTCACAACCAAGGAAGCAAAGCACTCAATCAACTTCATCGCTTCCTCTAAGTGTTTGGGCTTCTGCATGGTCACTTCTAATTTGATGCATAACTTTAAACTCTTTACAAATCAATCCAAAGCTTCACATTCTAATATATCTAGAATTTTCATTATGGTGTCCTAAAATTGAGTGATGTAGCTTCTTACAAAACCAACTTGCTTCAATTCTACCAATCTATCTCGTGTGGCTTGTGTGGCATTTATAACTTGTACTTGCTTAATTATTATGCTCTTGAATTCTTTTCATGTCAAGATTGGTAAAACAAACACCCATTCATCTTGCTCCACTTGGAATTGCCATCATAGTTTTACCACTCCATCCAATTATCTTGCAGCCAATAGAATCTATTTCCATTCATCTTGAAGATTTGTAGCTTCAAAATAATATTCTCAATCAAACACAAATTCTCTAATATGCTTGGAAGATTCTTGCTTTCAAATACCTTGGGCTTTAGAAGTTAAATTTGCTCTTCTCCTACTTGAAATGGTATTCTGTTTACATGCTCTTTTTGTTGATGGTCTTGCTCTTCCAACAATCAAATAAGGTGTTGGATTTGTTGTTGCATAGCAATGATAACTTTAGGCGTTTCCGCTATGGCTACCACTCTATCAAACTACCTACAATTTTCTACGTTAATGTATAGATGCAACATGCCCATCATTCTCTATAAGTTACAATTGGAAGTACTAAGGGTTCATTGGACAAGGTGATTGCATTTGGAAAATTTTACCCAAAGAACATGATGATGAATTGCATGAAATTATGCTTAGGTAGTACATGGACACACAAATCTCTATGGTTTGGTTGAAATGGATTTGGTGGTCCATAAATTCCATCCATCTCATTCTTACTCTGATACCAATGTAAAAACCAAGGAAAGAAATAAGAGAATGGAAGATCAAAAAGAAAGATCACTTGGGACTCTTGAATGATAGAAACTCTAAATTCCTAGCATGAGCTTAGGCTTTGGTATATTTATAGGGAACATACAAGACTCTTAAGAAGCTTTTCAAAGAAAATTCTTAAAAGCTACCTTCTTAGAATGCAAGCCAAGGTAACCAAGAAGCTTCTTGAGAAGCTTCCTTCTAGAAATTGCCTACTTGGTGTGCAAGCTAAGGTAGTTGAAAAGCTTCCCAAGAAATTTCCTTCTAGAAATCATTTACTTGGAATACAAGCTAAGCTAACCGAAAAACTTCCTCCTAGAAGTCATCACTTGACATGCACATTATCTAATACTTGGAAAGTACCAGATAGCTTCCTAAATAATTTTATTCTATTTTTATAATTCTTGGCTAATTTTGCCTATTTGCTACTTTGTTAGTCTCAACTAACTTGTCTATAAACTTTATATTGTAACAACTATGATGTCATTCTAGGTCTACCTTGGTTTGAACATCATAAGGTTCAATTTGATTTGACCCAATGACAAACTCAAGTAAAACACCAAGGTAAGAATTACCAATTAGGTTGTATGGTACCTTTGAGAAAGACACCTAGAATAGTTAGTCCCAAGATGGGAAGTTTGTCAGCAAAGCAAACATAGAGCAGGTTTTGGAAGAAGATATTTCTAATTTTGCAATGTAAGCACACTTTGATTTCCTGCAATAAAACTTCCATTGAGGTAGTCATCTTGGGACTTCTCTCACATGATTCATATGTTCTACCTCCATCTTACTATAGATTAAAATATCATCAAAGAACTTCTTGTACCAGGAAGTTACCTTCTTGGGTCATAAGGTCTCATTGGAGAGGATCAAGATGGAAGAGGAGAAAATCAAACTTATTATTGATTGGCCTACTCCAAAGGATTCCACAAATGTATGGTCATTTAATGGATGGGAAAGATTTTACCAACAATCCATCCACTACCATGCTCATGTGTTTGCGCCATTGACCAATCTCTTAGGTAAGACCTCAAGCTTTCAATGGACCACCAAGCACAAAGAAGCATTCTAAAAGCTAAAATATGTGGTGTCTTCAAGACCCATTCTTCAACCATATGATCTTCAACTACTTTGTGTGGATATTTCAATACTTCTAACTTTTCCATTGGAGCTATGTTGCAATAAGAATTTCCAAATGGGTTACATCTTATTGCCTATTGCCTTTATCTTCCAAATTGTTTTGTTGACTAAACATAGCAAAAGGAATTACCATGCTTAAGATTAAGAATAAATAATAATAGTATATGCTACCAATGTTTTTGATGCATTATCTCTTGGGGAAACAAGTGAGCATACAAATTGTTCACAAATCCTTGTTGTAGACATTACATTTGGAGCTCATGAAGAGTCAACATCATTGATGGAAGGAACAACTCCAATTTTTTACCTCAAACTTGGGTACAAACTTGGTAGGTTATATTTCATCTTCAATGCCCTATCACAACACCTGAATTAAAAACTCTTCCTCTCATCATGGCAACAATTACCATTGATTTAATTGACTCAAAACTCCAAATCAAGTTTAGGACCACTTTACAACAAGAACCCTTCTTTCAGATGGTACAAGGTTGTCTTGTAGCACACAACAAAGAATAGAACACCTTCTTCTTTAAGGAAGGTATTCTATTCTGTGAGGACCAGATTTGTGTTCCAACCAAAGATGATCTATGACTTGTGTGCCTTCAAGGAGCCCATGACTTGCCAATCATTGGTCACATGGGTATGGACAAGACCTTGGGTACCCTACAATGCCAATGATGGTGGCTCAACATAGCACAAGAGGTTTGAGAGTTTGTCTAATCTTGTAAGAACTACAGATGCAATAAGGCCACCAACCAAAAGTTGAATACACTCCTTCAACCACTTCCTATTGCATCTACTTGATAGGACCACTTGAGCTTTGATTTCATCACATCCTTGCCCAAGACAAAGCAACATCACACAAAAATCATGGTGTTTTTTTAAAATCTAAGTAAGCAAATCCATGTGGCATCAACCTTTGATCTAGTGGATGCTCCAACATTGGCTCAAAGCTACTCTGACAATTTTTTCAAGCATCATGGGATGCCTTGTGTATTCATCTTTGATTGTGATTTATGATTCACCAAAACATTTCACAAGCACTCTTCCAACTACATGGCACCAAGCTTACTTTATCCATGGCCTATCATCCTCAAATTGATAGACAAACCAAATATGAAAATTGCACCTTGGAGGATATGCTTTGTGCCTTTGTCAATGTTCACCATACCAATTGGGATGAACATCTTATATTTATTAAGTTTACCTAAAATAACTTCAAACAAATAAATACTAGAGTCTCTTTCTATTCTTCCTTAATTTTGGCCAAGACCCACTTGATCTAGATTCTCTTCTTGCTCTTCATCCATATTGTATCTCTCATACTTCCATCTTCTTGAACACAATATCTCGATCCTATAACAAGCCAAATTTCATCTCCTTGTTGCTCAAAATTGTCAAAAACAATATGCACACCAACATCATTGTGATCTCACCTTCAACTTGGTGACAAGGTCATACTTTCTTCTAGTAACCTACTCTTCCCACTTGATACCTAAATTTGTAAACTTGCTCCTAATTGGACAAGTCCATTTCATGTCACCCAAACCATTCTCTTGCTGCTTATCAACTTGCCTTACCTTATCATATGCAAATCCACCATATCTTTCATCTTTTTAAGTTGAAACCCTTTGTTTCTAATCCATCTCCTTTTTCTTCTTGTGTCCAACCTCTTCTTTCTCTTATTCCTATCAACAATCATGAAGAGTATGAAGTTGATTGTATCCTTGCATATTGCCACATTCAACATGGCCACCAACAACATACTAAGTACAAAGTCCTTTAGAAAGAGTATTCTTTGCATGATGCCACTTGCAAGCTTCTTTCTCATCTTTATAATGCACAAACTACCATCCAAGAGTTTAAAGCTTCCATGGTGATGAGGACATCATCAACTAGAAATAGGAGAATATATAACAGTATGGAAGTTACAAACAATTTAGTCAAGACTAATAAAGTAGCAAATAGGCCAAATTAGCCATGAATTATAAGAATATTATAGAAGCATCTAGGAAGTTACTTGGTACCTTCCAAGTATTAGGTAATGTGTATGCCAAGTGGTGACTTCTAGGAGGAAGCTCCTTGGGAATTTTCCTTGCTAGTTTAGCTTACACGCCAAGTAGGTGGCTTCTAGAAGGAGGCTTCTTGGGGAGTTTCTCAACTAGCTTAGCTTGCATGCCAAGTAGGTGTCTTCTAGAAGGAAGCTTGTCAAGAAGCTTCCCATTAGCTTAGCTTTCATTCTAAGAAGATTGCTTTAGGAAATTTCATAAGAAAATTCTCAAGAGCCTTGTATGTTCCTTGTAAAAACCAAAGCCCAAGCTCATGCTAGGCATTCAGAATTTCTCTCATTCAAGAGTCCCAATGTGATCTTCTATTCTCTTATTTTTCTTCTCAATCTTTTACAACCTTATCTTTGTTATATTGCAAAGAAGATCCCTTCAAAGGGAGCTTTACCTTTAGATTATATATAGGGATTGGTGACCTATCAGTGAGCTACACCCTTAGATAAGATGTATGGATTGGTGACATGTTGATCCTTATCCTATTTGGTTGGTCAAATAAAATTGACTAAAGGGAATCTTACTATAGGGAGCTCAAAAAATCATGCAAGAGGCACCATTGAAAAGATCTCAATGAGACAAACTAGGATAGGTATATTTTCATTTTTTGAGATCTAATTCTTTGTTTATGCCTCCAAAGTTGGCTTTCAAGTTTTTGGTGTGTTTTGGGCTTCTACACTATTAATGGAAACCATCTTTTGGAGATTTCTCTATTTGATATACTTAGACCATCATTTATAACTTCTCTAAAGTTATTATGCCCATTTTCACCTTAAGTTAATTTTTTTAGCTAATGGTATTATACTCGGCAGCGGCCTCTAGTATATATATAGATTAAAGAACAATGTGCTACTCACACGTAGGGTAGGGCCAAGAACCTAGTGCATCACAAAGGCAATGCCTTTCTTACTAGCTCTGTAATAAGTATAGTAAGTGGGAATACAATGCTTAGAATTTCATTCTAGCCTTGAACTAGTTCACACCTATAGAGATCTTGGAGTCTCAAGAGAATAAGCAAATGCAATCAGGTTTGGTTGAGTTGAAAACTCCTCTTAAAACATTGGAGTTATGATGGAGTTGACAAAAGCACATCCTTATAGGTAACCCATATGCTAAGTCTTATAGGCTCATGGCTGAGGAAATGCACTTGCTTCCAACTTCCAACCATAAAGAGGTTTTCATGCTCATCTAGACCAACCCACATCATGATAAAAGTTGATATAATGATGCAATCACTATTGATGTTGGTGTTGTCTTTACCACCAACTCCTCTCACAAGCACAAGAAAGAGAATCATGAGTTCATTATCCATCCTTGCAAGCATGGACTACAATGCATCAATAATTTACATTTTCCCTAGACCTATTGGCTTATCCTTTGTTTTTCTCCATTGGTGGCATTGGATGGACTTTGAACATAAAACACAACCTTTCTTGTGCAACATAGATCCAAAATAAGGTGACAATACATTTTTTGCCAACAACAACAACAATGGCCATTTTTCTTGGCTTTAGTATCATTCATTTGTAATATCAGCTTTTTTTGTAGAGGTATGTGGATCATGAGTTCATTATCCATCCTTGCAAGCATGGACTACAATGCATGTTGAGATTGAAAGGTTTCAATATTATTACTTCCATCAAGATGATCTTCATGCCAACACCTTCAAAAACAGAATTTAATATGTTCATCACACTTTGGCTTGACTCAAAGTTGAATAGTCCCAAGCTCATTGATAAGGTTGTTTTGGTAGAGATTTGGATTGCATCTTGAACTTGGTGTTGTATGAGCATATCAAGCGTCATATGATTCATGGCCCATATGAAGCAATCAACACCAAGTCATGATGCATGACTTGAAAGGATAAAGAAGGTACCACTATTTGTGCCAAAAAGTTTCCCAAGCATTTTGAGTCCTTCAATATAGAAAACATGGGAGGCTATCTCATTTACCATTTCCAAGACATAATAAACTTGGTTGAAGTTGGGTATTTGAGTGTTGACAATAGATATTTTTTGTCCCATGCAATTGCTACCTCTTCCTCAAATAAAATGCACACAAAGATATTAAGGTTTTTATTATTGTGAAAATCATAAATTATATCTACAAGTATGCCATGAAAAGAAAAGATAAGTGCACTATCAAGATGTTTGGATAGTCGGATCTCACATTGGAGTATGATGAGATCAAAAAAAAATTTAAATGGTAGGTTGGATCTGCTGCGACTATATAGTGGTTGAGCTCCTTTCCAATATATCACAATTCCCACACTATTATTCCATTGGAGTGCTATCTTCAAGGCCAACAGATAATTTGGGTCCATCTTGGGAATGAAGCAGAAGTTGTGGCTCACTCAAATTCCAAGCTCTTGGCTTGGTTTTCTATAACACATCCAATGCACTAGCTTGGTGGTTCTTGTATGCAAAGATACCCCAACATTACACATGGAAAGGCAAGCATTGGTAGCCACAAAAGTGAGGAGATCCAAAGACTATGTCTCACGTTTACATTGTCAATCTTAAGTATATTGGGCATTTTCATCTCCAACTTTTACTTCTAGGTGCTACTAGTTTGTTGGACCTCAAGAAAATTGATGGAGTAACTCATTTGACACTCCAAGCAGCTTTAGTTGCTCAAAAATTTTCTCCTCAACTATAGAGCATTGGGAGAATCTTTTAGAGGTGGTATTATGTCAATTTGCACATTGATTTGTGAATTTTTTGCCATCGTTTGTGCCCTAAATGCACTGAACAGGCTGATGCACTTTGGAAGGAATTTTCTAGTGCTATGATTGAAAATTTCCTTGCTGACAGCATGCTGATTACCAATGCAGACATTTGTGCACTAATTGAGATCAACAACATTTTGCTCACATATAACACTTGTTGTAAGGACCTCAAACTTCCAAAACCTCAAATTAGTACATGCAACATCAATAGTCTTGACCTTTAAGAACATAATAGATCTTCCTTGGACTTTATGGCACAACAAGCATGGAGCAATGATTGGTTATTGATTTTTTGATTGCAACTCTAGATGACAATACATTGACTCCAAAAATGTCCTTTCTTGACACACCTGCTGGTTGTGGTAAGACTTTTGTGCAACATGTTCTCCTTGTCAAAGTGAGAAGCATGACCGCATTGTTCTACCAACAACTTTCATAGGTATTGCAGCAAGTTTAATAGATGGTACATGTACTCTTCACAACACCTTCAAGATACCCATCAATTTTACAAGTAAGTAGGTTGTAGATATGAAAACACAATCTCTATATGCTCAAAAAGTCTGTGTTGTGTCACTCATCATCATAGATGAGGCTTCAATGATGCAGTCCAAAATCTCAACTTCTGTTAATCATCTTTTCCAAGACCTTGCATCCTCCAATAGACATTATGTTCCTTTTGGAGGCAAAGCCACGTCTGTTTTGTAGTAACTTTTGTCAATGCTTTCTTATTGTTCCTCATGGTGCCCATTCAAGTGTTGTAGAGGCAAGCCTCAAGAGCAATAGCCCTTGGACCCATGTCAAATACTTTGAACTAATGACCAACATGAGAGTGCAACATGGAGAGGATGAATTTGCACATTATTTGTTGTAGGTTGGCAATGGTACTCTTACCAAGGTTCCACTTTCTGAGATTCCATCCTTTGCCTATGTCTTTTGGGAATAAGACCTCCTATGGACTTTATTTTTTGAGATTTGCCCCAACTTCTCTCTATTCCACAGATTTTAGAGATGGTCATTCTTGCCCCATGCAATGAAGATTATGCAAAGGTCAATGCAACTATTCTAGATTGTATTCTATCCCTTTGCCACCTATCTAAATATCAATCAGATTGTATCCAATATCATCAAGTACCAGCTAGCTTTCCTAATTAAGTACCTCAATTCCATGGAAATCAGCAGTCTTCCTCAACACATGCTCATACTCAAGCATGATGCTATTGTTATACTCATGAGAAACTTGAACATCACAAAGAGACTCATCAACAGAACACAAATGTTGTCTAATCTTATGTTCAAGAACATTGTTGATTGTTCCTTCAGACCCTCATTGGAGCCAGCAAAGGAGAGTGGGTGTTGTGCACCATGTCTAAAACTATAACCAGTCAATAATATCATTTTGAAGACAATTCAAAGGAAGCAATTCCCTTTAAACTTGGCATTTGCTATGACCATTAATAAGAGTCAAGGCCAATATTTGGACACAAGGTTGTTTTCTACTTGCCTAGACCATTCTTTTCAGATGGTCAGTTCTGTTTGGCACTAAGCAATTCTTGATCATTAGGAAGAGTATGTGTCTTCATTGAGCCTAGCAATGATTAGTCAGTCTGCCTAGTGGGAAGTTCACCACCAAGAAGAGGCTCTTTAATTACTTTAATTGGTAGTTTTTGTTGGAGCCTTTGCAATACAATGCCATGGTATCAATATGCAATTCATTGTAGGTAATATTTATTTCATTTGCACACAATATCTCTGTCGTACCTCCTTGGTAATAGAATTTCCTAGCTGGTGCCTTTAGTGAGATGATTCATTTCACCATGTTCAGTGGTTTGTTTCAAGCTGTTGCTAAATTTTATTGTAAGCCTACCCTCACTTCAAGTCTTTCCAAGCTATAGGGATTTTGTTTGTACAATCTTGCTTGCATAAGAACATTATACTTGATAAATAAAATGTGCCTTCATTGGGTCTATGCAATGATTGTGAGTAAGTACATGGGGCTCCTCTCTAAGCAGTGAAAACCTTCATTACCATTCTTGGCTACATTATAACATCTTCTTCTTGAATTCTCTAACTAAGGAGGAAATTCTGAAATTTTCACTAACTACTAGGGGAGTTGACTCATTTTCTCAATATTGCAGATAAGGTGCAAATGTAGTCATAAACTATGAGGAAAATTTTGTTGAAGATTTGTAGGGCCAAAATTTGTTACTTGTAGATCATCTACTATAAAAGTTTGTGATATTATTGCTATTTACAAAGCATGATTGTACCTGGTTTGTTGAAGAAGAAGTATGATTCTCTTTTGACTTCATACAAAGAAAACTCATTTTATAATGCTACTTTGGACCTTCTGTATTTAGAAATTCTGATTGACAAATACAACATGTATATACCACAATAACAGTGCTTTGATTACTATCTATGAGGGTATATTAAGAAAGAAACCTCTTCTCTTTTGATACATTTGTCCTTTGTTAATAATATTCTCTAGACTTGCCCACTACAAAGCAAACTTAGAAGTAATAGATATGTAATTCCTACTTCCTCTTGAGGACTTGTATGCATGTATATTGTTTGAATTTGGTGGCCAAAAAATATGGTAGCCATAAAGGATTATCTGAAAATTGTGTTGAAAGTTTGGTTCAAATTGATAGAAGGTAAATTCAGTTGGTATTCATTTTAGAACTTGTTTGATTATTTGAGAAGAATTTCTTTGCAACTGTTGAAGCCAATGAAGAACTTCAAGGAATAGGCTCAACAATGGTCTGCTCTATTCATGATCTAAGGTATCGGGTTCTCCTTGAGACAAGATGGGAGAAAATAGAAACAATCATTCAAAAGCTGATGGAAGAGATATAGCAGGTACCAAGGGGAAGACTTTTGGTGCTTACAATGAAATGCTTTTGGGAACTGCCTTATTTTCCCTTTACAATGATTCAAAGTGTCATAGACAAGCACAAAGTGTACTAAGCTGCTTCAAAATGCTTATTGACTAAGATGGTATGGCACGGTGTTTGTAGACAAGCACAAAGCATACTAAAGCTACTCCAAAATGCTTATCAACTAAGATGTTATGGCATGGTGTTGTGAGGCTACTAATTTTGGAATGCAAAAAAGAGAGGCAAAAGAAAGCTCATTGCCATGTCAAAATTGTATGTTAAGCTTTCTCTTGTTAGACTTTTTTACTCCTTGCTTAACTTTCAATTCTTCTTGTATTCTATAAATTTTCTTCCCTTCTGGTTGTATTTTCTTTGTAATGAATATCTATCTAATCAATTCTCCAACTTTATCAACTCATGATGTTTACAAGTTAAGGAGTGGCATCTGAATTCTATGATTTGTGTCACAAGACTTGTTAGAGACTTGGAGGATGTAGGAGAAATTTGTATGAGGAAAAACTACGCCCACTTGGTTTTCACATTTGTGTTGTTGTGCGTATATACATCGTTACACAACATACATCGTTGTCAACATCATACACTATAGAAGCACAACTCATACACAAGTCATACATAGACTCTAAAGTGCCACAATATAGACTCTAAAGTGCCTCCGGGGTAGATAGTGTGACCCAAATACTCAACCTACTAGTGGAAGAACCTACACTTCCTAGGATGTAATTTGAGTCCATGAGATCTCAACCTCTCAAACACCTCCAACAATTGTCTCTCATGCTCTTCCATAGTAGTACTGTAGACCAAAATGTCATCAATATAGGACAGAGCAAAATCCAATCCAGCTAGGATCCTATCTATGACCCTTTGGAACTCAGCAAGAGCGTTCTTTAACCCAAATGATAAGAACCTCCACTGATATAACATATCCTTGCTGTGAGGATCAATAGCCCAAAATGTTGTCTTGGACTTATCCTCCTCTCTGATTGGCAACTGATGATATCCCGCTCAAAGATCCAAAGTAGTGAAGACCTTTGCATGCCTAATCGCATCAAAAATCTCCTCTGGTTTAGGCATGGCATACCAATCAGCCTTGGTTTGTCGGTTGATAGGACGGTAATCTCCACACATCCGCCTATCTGTGTAGTTGCCATGCATACCTTCTTGGCTGGCATCACTGTCGCTGATGCATACCCTCCATGTGAAATCTCCACCAAACCAGCCTCAAAAAGGTCACTATTCCGGCTCTGAATCAATGTCCTCTCCATCTCAATATATCAATAAGGACGTCGGAAAATTGGTGTATTGCTAGTCAGCTCAATGATTGTTTACCACTCAATCAGCCCAATCAGATTGTTTACCACTCTCAACTCAACTCAACTCAGATCAGTACTTGATCTGGCACTCTACAAACTATCAACAACTAGGCACTGATTACAGTCAAACCACATCCACTCCAACATAGAGAATCCACGTGACGCTCACCGGCCTCTGTCCACCATAGCCAGGAACTCGAAGGCTCAACATCATAGAAGTGAGCTCTCTGGAGCTGCACTTCAAAAGTATACCTCCTGGACTCGAGCAAGGTCTGAACCCTAACGGTCCCTCTGAAGGCACACTTGATGGTGCAAATGGTGCAAAGTGACGGTGGGCCCCACCGTGAAGTCAGTACACCAAACACAAAATCTGACCGTCGGAAAGTAGTCTTTGAGAAACTACTGAAATAACTCTAACTGCTATCACTGCAACTCCAGTGTCCGAGCAATCTAGATTTGACACTACAAATGGCGTGATAGCTATTGTGCATATATACATCGCTACACTACATACATCGCTGTCAACATCATACACTATAGAAGCACAACTCACACATAAGTCATACATAGACTCTAATGTGCCACAATCGCCCCCCTTGTTGGCGGTTAGGTCCCTCTAACTCCAGATAGCCATCTACTCTAAGTATATGGTATACCCTTTAATGGGCAAAGATCAAGAGGCCGGGTGCTATGGAGCCTCATCATTAGTCGCTTGTCTGCAATCTATACCATATAAAGAATGAACTAGTTATAGGTCAAGTACATCTAGGACATGACCACTATCCCTGAGGAACCATCATGAGGGGAGGAGTCATACATGCCATATGCCATCCTCTCGGATAGCTATCACACACTAATATAGTAGCAGCTCCACCAGAAGAGCTACATAAGATACACCTCAAGCCTGCACGCACAAGTGCCAAGCTTGGGTCCATAGTACCATCAATGTTTGGGAGGTGGCATGGCGCACAATTGCACACATGATCCTTCCAAACAACACCATCCGTCCTTCTAACACAAGAACTCCAGATGGCAAAACCTCACGCACTCTCAAGATAGTGCGGCTTGTCAAAACATCGAGTGTCATTTGTAAAAGACCAAATCTGAGGAGAGAAATAGGAGAATGGAAACTCACATTGGGATACTTGAATGAGGAAAAACTCCAAATGCCTAGCATGAGCTTTGGCTTTGGTATTTATAGGTAGCATACAAGGCCCTTGAGAAGCTTCTCAAGAAGCTTCCTCAAGCCGCTTTCTTAGAGTGCAAGTCAAGTTAACTAGGAAGCTTTTCAAGAAGCTTCCTTCTAGAAGCCGTCTACTTGGCATGCAAGCTAAGCTAGTTGGAAGCTTCTAGAAGCTTCTAGAAGCTACTTACTTGAGGTGCAAGCTAAGCTAGCCGGGAAGCTTCCAAGAAGCTTCCTAAATACTTTTGGAATATTCTAGGCTAATTTGTCTTATGTGCTACTTTGTAAACCCGACTAAATTCGTCGCTAAACTCCATATTATTACATATTCCCCCGCCGCTAGTTGGTGACGTCCTCGTCTCTAGTGAAGCTTCAAATTCTTGGATGGCCATTTGTGCATTCTGGAGGTGAGAAAGAGGTTCCTATGTGGCATTATGAAGGGGTTACCCTTTCCAAAGGACCTTGTACTTTGTATGTTGACGACGGCCTTGTTGAATATGGCAAAGCGCGAGGATACAATCAACTTTGTACTCCTCATGATCATTGATAGGGACAGAAAGAGGGGGAGGTTGGACTCAAGAGGAAAAGGAAGAGGGGTTAGGAACAAAGGGTTTCAACTTGTAAACATGAAAGACAGGATGGATACGCATGTGACAAGGCAAGGCAAGTCAATAAGCAATAGGAGAGACAATTTGGGTGATATCAAAGGGTCCTATCCAATTAGGGGTAAGTTAACAAACTTGGGTATCAATTGGGAGAGGGAGGTTACTAGAGGATAGCATGACTTTATCACCAATTTCAAAGGTGAGATCACAACGATGGTGGTCCGCATATTGTTTTTGGCGGTTTTGAGCAACAAGGAGGTGAGACTTGGCTTGTTGGAGAGATTGGGATATAGTGGTCAAGAATGTGGAAGTATGAGGAACCTAAGATGGAGGGGAAGCAAGAAGAGAATTTGGAACAAGTGGATCTTGGCCGAAATTGAGAAAGAAAGGAGAAAATTTGGTGCTTGCCTATTTGGAATTGTTGTAGGCAAATTTTGCAGCTGCAAGACATTCATCCCAATTGGTATGGTAGACATTGACAAAAGTACGTAATATATCCTCCAATGTACATTTTGCACGTTCGGTTTGTCCATCAGTTTGAGGATGATAGGCCTTGGAAAAAGCAAGCTTGGTGCCAAGTATCTGGAAGAGTGCTTGCCAAAACTTCCCGGTAAATCAAGGATCACGGTCGGAGATGAGTACACATGGCATCCCATGATGCTTGAAGACATTGTTGAAGTAGATTTGCGCTAAGGTTGGAGCATCCACAGTATCACAAGTTGGTGCCAAGTGGATGTGCTTACTAAGCTTATCCACAAACACCACGATTGCGGTGTGTCCTTGTTTTGTCTTTGGCAAGGATGTGATGAGATCCAAGCTCACATGCTCCCAGTGAGCGGATGGAATGGCAAGTGGTTGAAGGAGTCCACTTGGTGTTGTCGGGAAAATAGCCCACGTGTACCCTTGAGGCTTTTGGTGTGATAGATTTTCTTTTTTTCTTCTAGTAGTTGTAAGGAACACGGATTTATGATAATATGTCTCGGGGTGTGGTTTTGCTATCTTGTTTTGGGAGAAAGTGAGGAGACATAGAAGGGCTGAGGGTTTTCAGAAAATGCCAAAAGATTTTGAGATGGAAGTTTGCAAAAGATTTCGAGAGGGAAGTTTGCAGAGGATTTCGAGAGAAGTAGCAGAGATTTTCGAGAGAAGAAGGGAGTAAGGTTTTTTCGAACAAGAGGAAGGTTGGACAAAAAGTTTTCGAGTTGGACAGGAGTGCTTGAGAGTGCAGGGGAGAGAAATTCTCGAGAACTGAAGGGTTTCGATAGAGGAACAATCAGGAGAAGGAATTTTCGAGTTGGACAGGAGTGCTTGAGAGTGTAGGGGAGAGAAATTCTTGAGAACTGAAGGGTTTGGACAGAGGAACAATCAGGAGAAGGAATTTTCGAGTTGGACAGGAGTGCTTGAGAGTGCAGGGGAGTGAAATTCTCGAGAACTGAAGGGTTTGGACAAAGGAACAATCAGGAGAAGGAATTTTCTAGTTGGACAGGAGTGCTTGAGAGTGCAGGGGAGAGAAATTCTCGAGAACTGAAGGGTTTGGACAGAGGAACAATCAGGAGAGGAATTTCAAAATGTGAGAGTGCAGGGCTGTGCTTGGACCAGGAGAGGAATTTTGAAATGTGAGAGTGCAGGGCTGTGCTTGGACCAGGAGAGGGATTTCGAAATGTGAGAGTGCAGGGCTGTGCTTGGACCAGGAGAGGGATTTCAAAATGTGAGAGTGCAGGGCTGTGCTTGGACCAGGAGAGGAATTTCAAATGTGAGAGTGCAGGGCTGTGCTTGGACCAGGAGAGGGATTTTGAAATGTGAGAGTGCAGGGCTGTGCTTGGACCAAGAGAGGGATTTTGAAATGTGAGAGTGCAGGGCTGTGCTTGGACCAGGAGAGGAATTTCGAAATGTGAGAGTGCAGGGCTGTGCTTGGACCAGGAGAGGGATTTCGAAATGTGAGAGTGCAGGGCTGTGCTTGGACCAGGAGAAGAAATTTTCGAAATATGAAGGGAGTCTTGAAGGGCTGAAGGCTTTTGGAGATGCATGAGGGCTGTGTTTTGGACCAGGACAGAAATTTTCAAAATGTGAAGGGAGTCTTGAAGGGCTGAAGGCTTTTGGAGGTGCATGAAGGCAATTTTTGCAGGTCTGTTGGGGCTTGAGATTTCAGGGCAGAAGGTGTTCATGAAGGAAATTTTCGCAGGAATGTGAGGGCTTGAAAGTGCAAGGCAAAAAGTGTTTCATGAAGGCAAATTTTACAGCAATGTGAAGTGGTTTGGTGAGGCTGCAGGAAGACAATTTTCGCAGGACTGTGAAGGGGTTTGTGAAGGCTGTAGGAAGATAATTTTTGCAGCAATGTGAAGTGGTTTGGTGAGGCTGCAGGAAGACAATTTTTGCAGGACTGTGAAGGGTTTTGTGAGGGCTGCAGGAAGGCAAATTTTTGCAGGAAATGTAAAGGCCTGAAGAGAGAGAGAAGAAACTCTAGAGGGATTTGGACTGGAAAAGGAGAGGAATGAAGGAGTGCTAGCTTGGACAGGAGGAGTGAAATTTTGAGTTGGACAATAGACCTGGCTGTACAGAAGCTGGAGAGTATGGGCAGAGGAAATTGAAAGGAAGGACGTTGAGAGAAGGGCTGAAAAGGAGAAATTTTGAAGGAAGAGACCTGGCTGTACAGTAGCTGGACAGAGAAGTGAGAAGTGAAGGAAATTTCGAGAGATTTTGCACTGGGACAGAGGGAAAGGAGTTTGGGTTTCAGAAGTTTAGTCAGGAGAGAATGAGATGAACTTTGAGAGAATAGGATTGTACAAGACAAGGACTGTGCTTTGAAGGAAGAACTGTGACTGATCAGGAGACACCCAGGAGAAACTCTCGAGTTGTTGTGAAGGTTTGAGAGTGAACCAAGAGAGACAGAAAAGAGGAGTTTCAGAATTTAGTTGTGAAGATTTGAGAGTGAACTACGAGAGACAGACAGAGAGGAATTTTTGAGCTTTACAGTGAGGGCCAAGAGAGTTGGAGACAACATAGCAATTCTCAAAGGTTGGGGAATGGCTGATGCTAGGCAGAAGATAGAGAGGCCATTTTCTCAAAGGAGATTTGGAGGTCTGATGCTCAAGTGACAGGCAAAGAGAAGAGAAGGAGAGGCTTCGAATGCTGAGCGGTGAGTGACAGTTTGATAAAAGAGAAGGAGTTGAGAAGATTGTCTGCATGTGATTGGGCGAGTTTGGATGCTCATCTGGAATGACTTGGTTGCCCAGGTGGTAAAGTAGGAATGGACACTCCATAGGGAAGAATTGTTTGTCTTGTTTGACTTACAGCTGTATGACTGGTTGAAGAGGATGATTCATGAACGGATAAATGTACTCTGAATTGTGGATGTTGTCAAGGGAAGGGCTGCATTTAGGAGCTCTTGGTCCAGTCTATATGATTGCCCAGTTCAGTGATCAATACAGCCGGGTTTGACCACCATTAGTTGCTTGCGGTTATTTCATAAAGTCTCACCAGAGCCATTTTAGGAATCTGTCTGAGCCAAGAGCCAAACCCACAAACCCGAACATAAAAGAGAACTGGAAGCGATACTATATACAAATAGAGCTACAAGGCCAAACACAGTCAAACACAATTGAATGCTATAGATCAACTTTAGGTTACAATATCCAACATACAAACCTTGGGAGAAACCTGCCCTGGGGACAATTAGAACAACCTGACCTATTGGGAAGAGCTGCCAGCCATACCGAACAAGGAAGAGAATGACAAACCTCATGAAGACTTAAGTCATTTAAACCAATTGTAACTAAGCACTAGCAGCCAGGTGCCCGGTGCACTCTCGAGGACAAAACCCCGCGACATCGGCTTCTAGTTGTTGGCCTTGTTACGTTGGCAGCTCTCACACGATCTGACAAATTCTCAAACATCTTGTGTCATGTTGGGCCACCACCATTGAAGTTGGAGGGTACTCAAGGTCTTGTCCACACCCATGTGACCCACAATGGGTAAATCATGGGCTTCTCGAAGGCGCACAAGTCGAAGATCACCTTTAGCTAGAACATAGATCCGGTCCTCATGGAATAAAAGGCCCTCCTTGATGGAGAAGGTGTTGTACTCCTTATTGCATGCCGTAAGGTGACCATGTACCATTTGGAAGAAGGGATCTTGGTGTAGAGCTGACTGAAACTCGTTTTGGACCTTGGAGTCAACTAGAAGTTGATCAATGAAAATGGATCAATGTTGGATTAGGTAGAAATTGACGCTTTGTCACAAGAGACAGTCACATGAATACCATATTGGATTATTGCACCATTTGCCTATAAATCTACCATATTAGATTTTTTTTAATCACAAGTAACACATTATATAGGCAAGATAACACATCATGGATCAATGAAAGTTGTCAAATGCTAAGAAATGTTGACAAATGTAAAATTTTGCCAAGTGCACTTGATTTTGTAGCCAAGATCTTTCAATCATTAGGTGGGAAGTCACTCTCCACAAATGCAAGCCCCTTTGTGAACGTGAACAACCTTTGGCAATAATTCTTTTACAAATTGGTGGTGCATTCAAATCAATAGACTCTCTTTGTGTCCAAAGGCCTTCGAGTCCAAAGAGTCTTTGTACTTGAGTTCCTTCCCTCCGACCACCTTTCAGTCTTGACTCCTTTAGCATTCTTCCTTCAGAGTGCCTTTGGCTTCTTACTTGTTACCTTCTTGCATGTATAAACATAACTCTAAAGGGATTTTAAATAAGAGTTTTAGTTCCTAAACAACCAATTGTTCTACCATCTTTTTGTATAAAATGAAGGAAACAATTAGCAAAACTAATTTTATTTTTTTTGCACCACACAAGTGCATAGACAACAAGGGAGTCAACTTTGAGTATGAAGAAATGCAAATCTATTTGTGAGTAAGTCTACTAACTTTAGGATCAAGGGACAAAGGAAGAAAATAAGTAAAGAGCAAAAAAATTCAATGATTCTAGAAGATATCATGTATTTATTATTTATTAATTTTTATTTTACTTTTTATAACTTTGATCTATAATAAGTTGAGCTTTGGCATCTTGCATGGAAGAAGATACGTAAGTTATCCATGGACAAGAAATGTGGGAAGTAAATTCTTTTTGAAAAGTAGTAAGCATGAAAATTAAGAGATCTTGACCATAATTAAAAAAGAAAGGGGAAATTTTCTTTCTTTCTTTGAAGTTTTACACTCAAACTCAATAATTGAAAGGAGATTTTCTCAATCAATATCAACATGGTCCATGTCCCTAAATGCATGAAATACATCTCTTAGAGTGTGGTTGGTATATTTGATTTGATAATTATGTTTGAGATTATTAAGTGATATATATATATATATATATATATATATATATATATATATATATATATATATATATATATATATGGTCAATATCAATATGGTAAATTTTTGCAAATGCATGAAATACATCTCTTAAACTATGATTGGTATATTTGATTTGATCAAGTTTGAGGAGTGTTAAGTGATATATATGGTGAATATCAATGTGGTACATTTTCACAAACACATAAAATAATCCTATTTTAGCTATTACCTTGTCTATTACTATGTTTTCATATGCACGAATACCCCCGTTTATATGTCTTTTATAGTATTGTTGATATATTGGTATACTTGGTTTGACCATCAACTTGAAATTTTGGGTATGGTCATTAGAATCTTGAATAATCTAATCCATAACTTGCAAATGAAGCAAGAATTACCATCGCTATTATTCAAGTACATTTAAGAGACTTGAAGGAAGTAGTGGTATTTTATCTAGCTTGTGTTAGATCTTGGGATACATTCAAACATTCTTACCTTGTGGGCTAGTACTTAATCATAGGTAAAAATTTTGCATCATTGGTATCAAGCTTGATAAAATTTAATTATTATTACGTAAATTATTTTACCCCCATAACATTATTTCCCTCTCAACTCCATCTCCTTGTAAATAAAATTTAGCATATTATTTCATCAAATCATTTGATTAATCATCCATTATAATTTTATCTTGATGAAGTAGTTGTGTATGTTCATCTATGGTGTGGTATAGTTTTTGGATTTAACTCTAGATCAACATAAGGCTTTCATTGATCTTTGCTTGCTTTCTTGTCAAATATCATTTTTTTTGTCTTACTCCAAATCTGTATACATGTAGTGTTATATAATGCTATTTATATCACACTGTAGACCAAAATCCACCCTTTAATGATTATTTTTACATTCTCTTTTGCTAAATTTATTGCTAACATTATCTTATTTATATGTATTCTTAATTAACTTGTTGAATACATTTATATGGATTCTTATCCAAGCATACTTATTACAACTTTCTTTGATCCATGATGATGATTTAGATAGAAATTGACGCTTTGTCACAAGAGACAGTCACATGAATACCATATTGGATTATTGCACCATTTGCCTATACATCTACCATATTAGATTTTTTAATCACAAGTAACACATTATATAGGCAATTATAAACATCTGCAAGTCTTCTGGACAATTTAAGATGTTACTACATTTTTAATTGGGGTTTAAGGGTTAAGGGTTAAGGGTTTAGGGGGTATAAGGATTAAACCTTCAGAGGGCTAAACCCTTCTAAACCCTAAACCCTACGTTTGGACATGAGTGAATCTTCAATTAGTGAATTATTATTCACTAATTGAAGAATCACTCTCGCGTTTATATTTGGTAATACCTCGTGCACAACATGTAAGAAAACTAGATGTCCTTAGACGGATTTATGTGTCCAGAAACTACAAAAGCTGTACTCAGCAAGGGAAAGCAATGTGCGACAGCAAATCCGTAACCCTACTTGAAAGTCAATTTAGCAGAAACGAGTTCAAGAACCAATCGAGAGAGGAAAGCGAAATCCAATAGAATGTAGTTTGGTTTGAATTTCGCTTTAATTTCCGATCGGGATAGAGCTCCTCTGTTCTACGTTTTAGGAATTCCGACAACAATCCCAAGAGAAATTCTAACTAAGCGGAACTTCACGCGAAATTTTGCGGCTATTCTCATGAATGTTTCAAGCTAGAGGAACGTAAAGATTTTCAGATAGAACTTTGAAATTATTTTTGTTCCAGAATTTCAGTCGAAATTTAAGTGAAATCAGATCAGAAACAGAGCTGAGGATCCTCATGGACATTCCAAGCAAAATTCTAAAGAGGCGAATTGTTCATCTGAATAATAGGTGAAATCCACCAGAAAGTGCCCGTCTGACGAAAGAAGAGCATATAAAAGGACCCATCAGAAATGGAAATGGATGTGTATAAGACTGACTATACACGCTCATTAGCAGATTCAGAAGCCCCGTCTTTCGTCCTACATGCAGGGAAATGAAAGGAAAAGAATTGAGAGACAAGATAACTGCAGTCCATACTTTGAGAATCTTTCCATGAACAGAACAGAAGTCAAATAAAGTTAAGGCCATAATACAAAGAATTGTGTAATTTTTCCCAAGCGATCCTTTGATTTACTTGTATTTATTTATTAGATAGCTGGATGCTATCAAAGAATGGTGTACTTAACTACACTATCTACGCAGCAAGCAAGAATCACAAGTATGCGCATTCTCACTTGCTGAGTGCAGCTGGCTATTACAATCCAATTTATGCTTTTAACATTGAAGAAAACTGTGACTGGAACGTCATCCTTTCTATCTAACTTTGTTTGTTCATTTAGTGAGCGTTATAATTTTTATACATTTTGATACATGTCCGAACTGTACTGTTCTAAACTAACACAGAAACCTCAATATCCGAGACTTCCAAAAAAATCATTTGACTCGATCTAATCTAATAATTCATGATCCATGTCCAAAGAGAATGGAGTAGATGCTTAAACCAAGATCGCGATAACAGCTCCGGCGGCCACCACCAAGCGAGTCCATGCGACAGAGCTGGACATAACTCCTGCGCTCTCTTGCTGCGTGCGTACAAACAGAAAGACGTTAGTCGCGACGCGAATGGATTTGACGACATTTGTGAGATCAAAGCATGACGGTCATGGAAAGAAAGCGGTGCTTACCGCATCTCCGCCTGTTGGCGCGGGTGCTGGGGCAGAAAGGAATGATCTCGACCTTGGTGCTGGCGCAGGTGGGCTGGACACAGGGGACAAAGGAGACTGGGCAGGGGTAGGGGTAGGGGTAGCGGTGGGGACAACGGAGGCGGGTGAAGGTGGGGTGGCAGGTCCCGGGGAAGGAGGGGTGGAGGCAGGGGGTGGAGGAGTGGAGGCAGGGGGAGGAGGAGCGGTGCTAGGAGCCGTAACAGGGGTGGGTGGTGAAGCGACTGGGGATACAACGGGTGCGATAGTCGAGACGGGTGGAGGTGCGACGGTCGCAGCTGGGGGTGGTGCGGTGGTGGAAACTGGAGGTGGCACGAAAGTTGGTGCGGGAGGAGTAGTGGGGGGGGCTGCGACGGGGGGTGGAGTCGTGGCAGGAGGGGGAGTTGCGAGTGGGGCTTGCGTGGTAGCGGGTGGGGGTGAAGTCACCACTGGGGCTTGAGCAGGGGGTGGAGTCGCGACGGGAGCCAGAATCATGGGGGGAGGGGGAGACACAACTGGGGGTTGAGCCTGCACTGGAGGAGGAGGCAAGCTCGGTACGGTCCCGGTGGGAGGAGGAGCTGCGGCGACCTGGGGAGGAGGACCTGTGAGTGGGGCCTGAGCGCCTTGAGGTGGAGAGACCTGAGGGGGAGAGACTGGCGACTGTGCGCCTTGAGGGGGAGAGGCTGGCGACTGTGCGCCTTGAGGAGGAGGAGCCACTGACGAGCCGAGACCAGGAGCCGGAGCAGATGCCGAAGCAACGGGGGGCGTCGCTGGCAAAGGTGGGCTTGCTGCATTTGGCGCCGGCGCTGGAGCTACTTGCGCCTGCCCCGACGCCACGCTCAAGACCACCAGCGCAATGTAAACCCATCCTGTGTACCTGCTACCCATCTCGTCGGATGGCCTGAAGGGAAAAGGACTATCGAGATTTAAATCAACTGCGAAGATCGTTCTCTAACTCCAATCTCATGAAGAAATTCTCGTAATTGCAATCTCCCTGGTCAGTCGCTACCTGAGTCTAGATCAAATTGAACTGTGTTGCATTGTTGTTGCTGTTTCGATGCTTAAGGAGACAAAAATTTGAAACATTTGCTTGTGGTCCGTCCCAAATTGCAAAAGGAAAATTGGAGGAACACCGAGTTGTATTTTATGGTCTGAAAATGACTGTTCGATGCAAGCTTTCGGACGCGTTTGGCTTATAAAAGTCCCACTCGTACTACAAGATTCAGTCACCGGCAGTACCCTGGAAGATGATGACCCCCGAAGACTCGTGCATGGCAATGAATGACTTACCTGCTCTGCAATGAGCTCTTCCTTCGCCTTCTAAGCACCCGAGTGACAGGAGATTCCGAGGATTCTCGAGATGAGGATCTTCTCTGCGTGAAAGAGGGAAAGTGAGCAAATGTCAGCTGAAATTCAACTCACTCAAATCAAAGAGGCGTAATCTGATTTGCCTCAAAACTCAGAGTCCTTCTAATCGAGTTGCTGGAATTTGAGCTGCAACAGAGGACTGCCGTATCTCTCATTTCTCCCAGCTACTCAATCGATGTAAATCTAATGGGAAAACACGAACTGATGCACTGCACATGAAATCTACGCCTGAAGCAAGACACACTCACCAGGTCCTTGTCTCGGGATCCCAGTCGATGATCCTCTTTGACTAAACTATAGTAATTCAGTTAAGATAGCGAGCTACTAGAATCGTTATAGGAGTGGTTCTAGTAGCTTAGGAAGCTGAGGACCGCTTTGAGGAATGAATCTCTCTTGGAGATGAGTGCCTAAATACCTCCTGAAACTTTGCTCTTCAAGAAACCCAAGGATCAGGCGCGGAATTCTACGTAGTGGAACAATGAGCTGTGTCTGATCCCTCACGATCAGTCACTATTCATGCCACCGGCCATCACTAGAAATCAGAAGACCCGATACTGACAAACTTCTAATACGTTCTGCCCGCCCACAACGGCTACTTGAGCGGCAGTATTCCGCAGAATGTGAGATCTCCCCCTGGGGTTTAGCTCCAACCCATGAACTCGGAAGTAACTGTGCTACTCAAACCACACGCTGCGTGGTACAGTACCTCGGGGATGCGAATTCTACCATCGTGAACACCCGGGACTCTGAGCTCGTGGGAACGTATCACAAGGGAGAAAGAGAGAGTGGCAAGCACATGGCCCGCTCATTCTGATTCACATTTTTCTGTAATTTGAGATATCAAAACACTTACAACACAACACGATCTCTTTGACAAACTTGCAATGAGGAACATTGATATGGCTTCAGATTTTCTTTGCATGTGGTCGATTTGCGTCCATCTGTAATTTGACAGATCGAAAGAGTAACTCCGCAATGGGTTGTCTGCACGAGTTGACCTCAAGGAATTGTCTTTCTGCTAGCTGCTTACGCTTCTTCTCGCACCTGACATTCTACTCATCTCTTTGGCAAAATGTGGATATACTACTTTTTGCGGACATACCACGCTGTGCAACATCCCGTTTGGCGGAACCACGCGTGATTGATAGGTGGATGTCGTCAAGACAGAGAGAGTGAGGAGAATACTGATTCCGTTCTATGACGTCTAGAAGGGATTCTCCTTTTCATGTTGTACACTGTTTGCATTTGATAAATACTGCGTCTGGAGACCAGCCGAAATTCGATGAGAAGTACATTCTTGGATACTCGATGATGAGGTAACGAAGGATAAATTACATGTGCAAGAATAAGAAGCCTGCAAGTTCTGTAGATATACGTGTTGTTGAAGCGCTCAAATTCGTCACATCAGAATCTAGGACCACAGGAACAGTGCTACTGTAGGGATGCTTCGGTCAGTAACCAATTCGCTTATTGACCGAAGGTGGAACTACAGCAGGAGTGCTACTGAAGGGGTGCAGGACTGGATGCGAATCGCTTGAGGACGGCTTCTCCCAACATTGGGAAGGAGGGAACTCGGTGGTGATGCTTGGGTCCGTGCCACCGATGCTCTATTCCGCAGTAGCGTATAGTGTGCGTAAGGTGCGATGATGAAAAGAAGAATCTGTTGTCGGTACGCAAGAATATTCTGATCCAGAATTCCTAAAATGCTAACTCAGTTTGTTTCCAATTCCCTTCCCATCCTTCTTATGATCTATGTGATCTGCCTTTTCCTTTTCATTTCCAGTTCCTTCTACGACAAGAATCTGCCCTACCCTTCGGTAGGGCAGATTTCTCATACAGACTCTATTGGGGCTTAGCCCCATGTTACCTTTTTTGTCTCTCCCTTGTACGGCTTGATGGGGTCTTCCCATCCTTCATTTTTCCTACGCGTCGCCTTTAAGTCTACGAAAACAGTTTTGTCGAGTCATTGAAAGACCTTGTATGGTAATACCTTATAACCCGGGCGATAATAATTTTCAGCCAAGAATACATGGTCGCAGAACGAATGGTTACAATCGGGAGTAACGAAGGATGTGATAGGATGCAGGTTTCGCAGTATGCTGTGAGAAAACGTTGAACGCACGCAAAGAGCACATTGTTTGAATAGTCGATAACGACAAGATGAGGGTTTGAGGTTGATAATGAACGGATCCATATACACATAATTCGTGCCGGGCAACATGGAGAAAACAGGCAAAACGTAGACATTATGTAGATGGTAAAAATTTTACCCAGGTGATATTCACTGGTGTGCAAACCCCCAACCCTACCTACATGCATTGAACAGGGCGGAGAAGGGGTAACTAAAATCGAATCACAGGCAGGAAGTTGAGCACATCCCATTCGGCATCGCTTATCACATATGTTGTCTAAGGCAGAGTCTAGGTGGTATCTATAGTTCTCAGGTGCTACCCTAGACGTTGTGCTCATTCACGAACATCCTACTAGCGTGTGACATTTTATCCTTTTGACTCAAAAACTGATCTATGCAGTGAACTCTCCACGATGATACTGGCATCCATGGAACTGTTGCATTCATATGTTAAGTACCATGTACCCTTCATTTCCTTTACTCTCGTTTGAAAGTTTCCAGGTTTGCTTCGCATAACTCGCCCGGTTCACATTGCGAGTGCAGATGACCCAGATATAGAGCAGCCTCAGATCGACGCACTCAATGTTCAGAGTAATGTAAGCTCTTGAGCTGTGGGATAGATAGTATGTGCAAGATTTTTGCTGATTGCATCCATCTGTTGAAACCTGCTGCCCATCCCAGTGCCTTCATTTCTGCAATGATCGCAAATGCTTTTGACTGTTGACTGCCCTGTCCTTGATTTCCCTCTAGTTCCCAGAGTAATAAACATTCTCAATATTAGAAAACACATGCGCATCTATCCACATGGAAGACAGGAAGTGCGTCCAAGACATTGCTTCCAAACAGATAGATCCAAACCGATTCTGTTTGTTGACAAGATCTCGGATGAACATAAATCTCCATAAAAACAGGAAGTGCGTCAAGTACAAAGACTCAGTCGAGAACATTTCTTCCATGCTTCAAGCGGATAGATGTCCATCAAAGGTGTAGCCGAAGTGGAGTATTCTTCCTCCAAATTTCGGTAAAACTTCGTACCAAGAAGCCCGATCGATACCCTTTTTAGCTGGTGCAGACCTGCTGACCTGCCCTTCCACGGTGCTAACAAACTGCTGCCCACAACTTAACAACATTAGCATGGCTTAGAGAGCAAGGAGGTGAGGAAAAGGGAATCAAACACGTTGTATCACCATATGATATTTACAACAACAACTGCCCAAACACCTCGAGACTTACTTTCCCGGGAAAGTAAGTCCTTCCTTCGTTTTTCGTACTTCCTTCGTGCTGGCAATCTCCAGATCTGTAGCGAAACTAGGAACGACAAATAAAGGCAACGACCGGCCCAAATGATCGTTTATGCAATACAGATGCAGATGACCGTGATAGACAACAGATTCTCAAGCGTAACTCACAGTTCTTTAACAGTTATTTTGGCTGATAGAGCACATGGTATATCCCAACACGTCACACAATCGATAACTCCGTTGCATGTCCCCATTCTTCCTTCTCCATCCGTTTATGAAGGTAAGGTCAAGTACACATATTGCGGTCGTTGTTTTCATCCCTCAAAGCTTACCTGAACAACGGAGTATATATTAAACTCATAAATAGATATCTCAGACAAAGAGTACAAGAAAAATGGGGACAATACATCATCACTAACTGTCTTTGGGAAGTTATTGAATATAATATCCTCTTCATCCAGAAGGCTTCCTTCAAATGAGAAACCCGAGAGAAACTTGCGTTCCAACAACGCCAGCCAACTTGCTGAGCAAGACATAGAATGTATTGCTTGCAAGTCCAATTTTCCAGTAATGAGATTGGGCTTCAGAGTTTAAATTCACCAATTGTTACATCTAGCCACAACAAATAGCTGTCGCTGGTGCGCTGGAATAGTGCAGACATGTGGAGGAAATGAAGACATAAGTAAATTTACACGATGACCACAGAGCCTACAGGAACGACGTGAAGGAGAGCACTACCTTATGGTGATTAACGTTCAGCTTTTTCTCGGAGCTGGGAATCCCGTGAAAGTACAAAAAATATGTCCAAGATTGGTATGTTGATCCTAAGGAATCAAATCACTCCCATCTCCATCTCTCAGTTGAAATGTCCACAGCGCTTCTCCGTGGTCATCTGCTGTCAAATATGCTTTCAAAACATCTGCACCGACGGCTTGCTGTCCATCAACCGATAAAGCAAACATAACGACCAGCTCGTCTTCCGATGGATCGTAAGGTTCCTCTCCACCAGCATCCTCAGGGACTTCACTTCCTCCAGTTGTGGAGGAAGGTTCTGTCAGAAGTCCTTGTAATCTTGTTCTGTCCATTCCTCTTAAAACAGCAAGTAATTTAGCTTGGTCCACAACCTTAACTGCTTCACCTTCCACCTGCAAGAGACGAAAATTAGATATTTGAGCAGAATGTATGGATTGCAGTCTGAAATGGAATCCTCTCCTCTAAATTTCTAACATGGTCCAAGCGAATTTTTGACCGTCCGGCCATGGCACTACACTTGGGCTACTGAAAAACTTCGCGACTTCTACTCTGATCTACTGAACCAATCAGCTACCCCACTAATTCTCAAACGCGGTAGTATCTGAGGTGATCGATAAAACTTACTTGAAGTCCTGTTCGAAAAGGAAGTGAGCAACTATATGTCTAAGAGATAGGCGAATGTAGGGGGTCGTAAAGCAAAAGGTGTGCGTGTCCAATATTCATTCGCAACTCAGGGTGTGAAGGGGAACGGAGGACGCAATTGCCTAACCTGCCGGTGGAGGCGAACTGACTCGTCCAACTTTTCTGTTAAAAGCCGCCACTACGGCTTTGTTCATCCTAACTTTGGCAACAGCAATAAACAGAAATGTTGTATAGAGGAGCTAGCTGTTTCAGGAAAAACTCGACGTCTAGCAGGAATACTCTCGAAGGCCGGATACCTGCTCCGACTACAGTGACCACGCAATCAGCTAACTGGTCCCGATGCAAACAAGAGCTACATGTAGATCCCTCCTAAACCCTGAGGACCACATTCTCATATTTCGACAGCGATGAAAATAACGGACTTACCGAAGAGCTCTCGGGAGGAGCTTTGAATGGATCGTTGATGAAGTCCAGAGGCACATAGACAGCTTTCCATCCTGAGGAGATGTAAAACGGTAGCTCGGGAGAGTCAGAAGAGGAGTACCGAGACTTTATGCTGAATCCGCTGGCAGCACCTCTCGGCTTAGTCTTCACAGACTCTTCCATCAAAACGCACCCTCGACCGTACTGACTCCATCCATCTCTAGCCAGATGAAACAAAGGGGTAGCTACACTTGCATCGTCCGAGAACTTTTGAAACGCATCATCCCAAACCAGCATCAGCTCATCGAACTTCCACTGCTTCTCCCCAGGCCCAGTAGAGCGCTTCTTATCCTTGACCTTTTTCTTCTGCTTGCTCACCGCACATCGAATCGCCTGTGCTCTCGACTCCACACAGCTTTCAACTCCTTGACGAACTCCCCAGAGATTGCGATCCAGGACGCTGCTATTGCTGCAGCCTGCATAGTGAGAAAAAGAAGACACGAACAGACTCTCACGTTTACTAGATTTCACATCAAACTGCTGGACCGCAATCCCTGAGGTCTCTCCTCCCCATCTGTGAACTTGAGCGGATCGGAGAAAGGCCATAGCGGTTGCACTGAGCTCTCTCCCTCTCACCTTACACACTACCTGTAATATCAAGAGCCTTGTCGTCTGTCTAAACTGGTCTCCGTCGGGGAGCTAAGGGAGTAAGAGGGAATCATACAGGGGACCTGTGTACTCCTCGTCTTTACCCACCACCATAACCCTCTCCCTATCACATCGACACTCGCAACGGCAGTCACTGTGCAGTTCAACAGTTTAGTAGAAGTTCAGTTGACAGTCTTAATTATTCATTTTTATTTAAAATTAGAGAAAGGCGGCAGCGTAGAATAACACGAACGGAAAATAAATGTAAAGAAAATCTAAAAAAGACGCAATGATATAAATTTTTAAAAATACATTAAATCAATTTTGTGGTGATTAATAAATTAATTATTAGTTAAATAAATAATATTTATTATATTTTATTATATTTTATAAATTTTTATTTACATAAACATCAAAAATAATTTTGAATTTTAATTTTAACTTAAAATAATTATATTACTTTTTATCTAAATTAATATTGTGATGAAAATCATTATGATTAATATATTTATCTTAAATAAAATTTTAATAGAAAACTTAGAATAAATAAAGAAGTTCATATACATTCTTACAGCTACATTACATCACTACCGGCACCGCACCGGCAATGACGACTGTGACCACGAAGTTCAGCAGACCTGTAGTGGCATACCGTAATATGGGGGGGTTTCAATAATAACTTTACTAAGCTCTATATATTTCCGCGTAAGAAAAAAGAAGGATAAGAAGACTCATATCAAATCGTATAAAAAAAGAAAATGGGGCTAAGCCCCATGTTACATTACATTACAAAGGGCGTTGACTAAAATAATAAGCGATTCGAGTTGGAAGAGGAAAAGGTTTGACTCCTGAGAAGCAAGTTCTTTATTATTAAAGAATTCCAGCAGACCTGTAATGGCACACCGTACTATAGAGGGTTTCAATAATAACTTTACTAAGCTCTGTATATTTCCTTATAACTTATTACAAAGGGCGTTAGACTAAATTGATAAGCGAATCGAGGTGGAAGAGGATTGAAGTTCTAATTTTATGTAAATGTTGTTGAATAGGGTATCACAAAAGCATTGGCATCAAAAATACCCAATGCACACCGTTGTGCTTGGGTTTGGCATACAAATATATTAACATAGCAATATGCATACTAACATACAATTTAAAACAAAACTCAATGGTAAGATATGGGCAGTTGCAAAAGCATTAAACGGCTCAAAATGCATAAATGAATGAGGACATTGCCTCATATTTTCACAAAATACATTTACCAACTTGGACGCTCACCTACACTCCGGATCCACAATTTGGCATACTTATATATCTTCACAAAATATCATTACAAACTTGGACACTTAGCCCCATTACAGTTTCATAGTGACTTCAAATATGTTTGAGTCTACAAATTATTGTATCTTGGAAGGAAGGATGCAAAACTGCTTGAATCAATTATGCAAGTTCTGCAAAAAAGTGGCCTACCTATCCACCAGCGTCACATGGAGGTAACAAACAGAGTTAGTTTGATTCCAAAGGAAGTTCAAGCAAGAATTCAATGTACTTTTCAAGATCCACGCATTTTTATGGTACATTAGTTTGGCTTGTAACACCCATTTGTGCATATGTGTGATATTATGATATTTAGTTTGGTATAACAAATAATTGAGAGATATTATTTATATAGAAATAAAGGATGGTTTTACATTAGTCATGATTAGCTAGAGTTAGTCATAGCTAAGATAGAGTGGACCTTACTTTAGAGGAGGTGGAAAAAATGAGCACCACTATTTTGGATTTTAGTGTGTTGACTTGGTATTATTCCTAGGTGTTTGGCTTTGAGTAAAGTATTGGGAATTCTTGGACCCACAAGTCTTTTTGTTTTTGATTCTTTTATAATCCAAGGATATCCCATGTGAAGGAACCCTTGACTTAGTGGTTGGGTCAAGATAAGATCATATACTAGTGGAATATACCCATGTGAGTGGATATTCCTTTTTACTTTTTGACTTTACTTGACTTTTAGTCTAGTAACTTGGGTTTCTATGGTAATTAGTAACTTTGGTGCGTAACTATTTCACAAGTATATAAACAAGGGGTGATGAGGTACTCATCATACTTTCATTTGAAACTATCTCTCTTGCATTGAGTTCTCTAGTGAGCAATGTCTTGAGTCTTGGAGTGTTAGCCTTGGAGGAGTATGATGGAGTTGAGGTTCCTTGCTTTCTTAGTCCATGGTGCACTACCATAACAGCCATCAAAGGTTCATCCTGAGTGAGAGACAGGCCAGCTCACAGGTCCCAACTACTTTGAGATCATGCATCAAACTTGTAGTGGGGGTTGCATTGTTAACCTCTTTGAACATATGTGTTCATGCAAGGCTTTCCACCAATACCAACTTCCATGCATCCATGCATGTGTAGTTGCAAGGAAAGCAGCCAAGAACTATTTTACTTAGTGTAAGAATTTTATTTGATCTCGAAGCTTAAGAAAGCATACAACAAAGTTATTATTTCAATAGATTTGGAAAAATTTGGAGAGGACAATTTCACTTGTCATCCCATAAATATGAAGCAAGTAGGCAAACCCAAGAAAATTTGAATTCATAGTTGTCAAAAAATAGCCTTGGCAGACCAACTTTCATGTGACAAGGGCAGAGAAAAAGGACATAATAGTAGAACATGTGACAATAGTCTTTGCAACCTCTAAGTGTACCACTATCAGAAATAGTTCTAGAGAGAGTACCCCTATTTGTGTAATACCAATAGCTAAATAGATGCTATAGAGATGAACTTTGGTTTGGTAACATTTGGAAGGATGTTATACATGATGGACTAAGTAGATCAGATAGAGGTATCACCAAAAGAGTACTTTTACAAATAGGCCAAAAACCAAAACATGTTTGGAAACTTTAGAATCAATAGTTAGGCATATGATCTAGAGATGAAACTTGGGGTGGTGATATCTGGAAGGATGTTACACATGATGGAAAAAATAGTTCAGATATAGGTATCACCAAAAGAGCACTTCTTCTAATAGGGCAGAAGCCAAAA
The DNA here is from genome assembly GCA_948567375.1 of Lunularia cruciata. NCBI lineage: Eukaryota > Viridiplantae > Streptophyta > Marchantiopsida > Lunulariales > Lunulariaceae > Lunularia > Lunularia cruciata. The sequence continues at coordinate 2,402,606 of OX419756.1, read as the reverse complement.
TAGACCTAAACTTCAAAGGCCTAAACGGATGAATTGGGTCTCAAAAATGTGTGGATTGCCATTCCCAATAGAGGAGAGGCTAACCTTCCCTCCCTCTGGTTTGTCTCACCGAGAGCTTTCCAATGGTACCCCACCCATGTGATTTTAAGATTCCTACATGAAGATTCCTTCTGGTCAAAGCATATTTGACCAACCAGATGGGACCCGGACCAACATGTCACCCATCCAAGCAAGTAATCTAAGGGTAGAGCTCGTTGACAAGTCACCTATCCATATACCTACTTCTATGGTGGAGCTTCCTCAGAGGAGATCCTCTTTGGCTATATAATAAAGAGAAGGTGTTCCTTTAAGGCATCATAATTTGAGTGTGGAATTTGTGTTTTCTCTCTATTGTGTTTCTCTATCCTCTAAATACTACAATTTGGAAAAAATATGGAAACATGCCCTTATATGTAATTACTTTGGACTTCTATGCCAATACTTTTAAATTCCCTAAACAAACTTATGATGATTATGTAGTTTCATACAATAAAAACATGCAAAACAATTTCTTAATTGTTGCCTAGAATCATCAAAGTGGTAACCACAATGATATATATATATATATATATATATTATATATATATATATATATATATATATATATCTCTCTCTCTCTCTCTCTCTCTCTCTCTCTCTCTCTCTCTCTCTGTGTGTGTGTGTGTGTGTGTGTGTGTGTGTGTGTGTGTGTGTGTGTGTGTGTATATCTTTTAAGTTCCATTGAACTCATTTATATAATGATTTGGATTCAATTGCCTTCTCCATAACTAATTAACTTGCTAGAATGGTATTTGAGTATACAAATTTGCAAACTGTTGACAATTTCTATTTGACATGTGCAATTTTTATTCATTCTAGTGGAATCAAGAATAACTTTTTGAAAACCATAACTTATACTAATTATATATGGATCTTTGCATTTAATGAAGCTCAAAATAGCCCTTCTAAGTAACAATAAGTTATTAAACTAAGAAAGCTAAATATAATTTTATTAATTTGAAATAAGAAGTTAATTAATTGATTTTATGCTATTACATGATGGCATTTTATCATGGAACTTTCTACAACCCACACTGAGTTTAATAATTTTATAAAAAATGATCCCCAAGAGAACCTTATTGCCATGGGATGATTTTAATATCATATAATTTAAAACCCTAAACTTATGAGCTGGAGATTATATCATATCTTTATGCTGCTATAGTTTAAGATAAAGATACCATACCCATATTTCTTCTTTCAAATAATAAATCCTGCATATAGCATAGATTTCAGTCAATTATAACCTTAGAAGGTAAAGTAAAACGAGCTAACTAATCTTTATTTCAGATTAATTAACAAATTATTTTAAATCCCATAAAAAAATTTATTTTCATTTTTTGCAATTTTGGATTTGTATTATCTAAAGTGGCAAAAATATGTGATCTGGTTCTTTTGGATCACACTTTTGACCTTTCATGATATCATTAAAAATAGGGTTGAGAATGACCTATTCTTTTATATAAAAATATCAGTAGATAAATATCACCTACCAAGAAAGATACTCTTTCTTTGTCATTAAAAACCCCTTTAAGAAATTGATTTATATGAAAATGATATAGATTTTGATATTAATTAATTCAAAATAAATTCAGTACAGAAATTATCAATGAAATTGTAGTTATGTTTAAGTTAAGTTAGCTATCTTAGATTTAAGAGAGATTTAATATGATTTTACTATAAAACACTAGAATTTATATAGTTTTATATAACATAAAAGTATGATTTCTTGATATAAAATTTTTACTTCAATGTTTTCAATTCATTTAAAGTTTCTTAAGATTTTGACCTCTTTCAAAGCCTTCTATATTAGAATTTAATCTCTGAAACATCAAATTAAGCTAATTATTTGAGACATAGAATAAAATACATTCTAGTAATATAATCTAGTTTTATATTATTTGGATATTTTTTTCTCTCTCTCATCTGAATAAAGTAAGAATACATAGAATACTAGAAGTTTCAATATATCTTTGGTTATACATAATAAAGCTCTGAAGAGAGAGAGAGAGAGAAAGATATATATATATATATATATTAATAATTCAAAGTCAAATATAGAATTTCAGTTTCTGAAATCAATTTAATTTGTTTCTTATGCTGATAAGAAGTATCCATTTAAAAAATATAATTTTTTTGCTAAAAATATCTTAGATTGAATATTTTTGTTGCTTTTTTCTTCTAAATTTATTATTAAATCAAGATAAAGTGATCATGTATATAAATTTAATAGCAAAGTTTTACATTATAATATTTTTCTTTTTATATAAACATAATATAAATTTTAACATGCTAATATTTTCTATGTAATAACTAATAGGTATATTAGTTAATTATTATACTCACTTACTATTCTTTTCTCCTTAAACTAGAATTATTCTAAATTCATTTTGATTACAGTCATAATGCATATCAAAATCAATGCAAAAACTTACTCCATTAGATATGACGCTTTGAAGATTAATCTAGTCTTTATGAAATTATATTATAAATAAATATGAATGTAGAATTATAAGTCTTGCTACTTTAACTTTTAAACTCTTATCTAGCAAAGAGGATAATGTAAATTTTCAATTAATAAATAATTGGTCAGTATAGTCAGAAATGATTAGTTATTAAGATAGAAACTATATAATGAGACAGAGACTAGTCTAAGTTTTTGATGAGTTACATATACATATCGTCAATTTATTCAGATGATCAATATCAGTATAATTGTTATTATACATCAAAAGAGCTAAATATATCAGAATTTAAATTCAACATTTAATCATTTTCATGATAAAATTACTAATAATAGGAATTATTTTTATCAATAAATAATTATTTATTGATATTCAGACTTGATCCACATATGTAGTTTGAGAAAATATTAAAAAGCCTTTTCTTATAAACAAGTGATATTCATTATATTTTGATGTCTTCATTATATCATGATATTCTTATCCAATGATCTAACATTGGATAACTCTACCTTATTGTCGTTTAAATCTTGTTACTAACAGACATACTCAAGAGTTTTTAAGTCTGTCAGTGTTGAGTAGCCTTTTCTTATATTCAGCTGATATTAAAACAATTGATATTGCGGTTATCTACATTTTAAACATATTTATTTTCTGTACTTGTGAATCTCAAGATCGTGATCATGATATCCGGATATAGCCAACGGTACAATTAACGTCTGAATTCAGTAATCTACACATACCGTTATTCCATCTCACCTTTGAGCTCATCAAGATCTTTAGACCGTGTCCTCTAAGCTTATGCTTTATAACGTTAGGATACGACTAGATGTGTGGTTACCTTCTCAACTCGGACTGTTCAATATTCAGTAGCCAGGTCATCCAGGCCTTCAGACACAATGCATTTACTTATACGTTCCAAAAGTTCTGGTTACATAAGCAATTGTACGATTAACTTTCCAACTTTGGCTCTGAAGTCAGTCGTTTAAACATAGGTTTCTTCCATCTGCTTCTTGCAATCCTGTATTGATTTCATCAAGACCTTCAACTATTTCCAGCTGAGCTGATTAACTTTCCAACTTTGGCTCTCAAGTCAATCATTTAAACATAGGCCTCTTCCATCTGCTTCTTGCAATCTTCTATTGATTTCATCAAGACCTTCAACCATTTCCAGCGGAGCTTAAGAACACATCGACATCATAATATCTATAGTAGATCTGTAGCTGCCTTCTGCTGATAGTTGTCATAAAGATAATAATCAACTCACTTTATAGAGCATAGAATAGTCTAAACATAATAGCTAGTAATAAGTGAGGCCCTACAGAATTTTTGAATATCATTGAAGTATTTATTAGGAAGAACTAAATTAAAAGAGAAGATTAAAAACTCAGCATGAGATGAAATTCAAGTAGAGTCACTACCTAAAAGACACATAGCAAGAATGATATTCAGACTAACATCGTTCAGAACTAAGTACTATTCAGAGCAGAATATTCGAGTAATGGGAGCAGAAGCCATTCACCTAACTAGGCTCCAGGACCCACTCAGGACCCAAAACATCCATATGGAAAATGCAAGGAAGGAAGAGATGCAAAATGAGGGGAAGGTGATCCAAACAAATAAATATAGTAGTACATAACCGAAATCCATAGAAAGCAGAAGCGAAAGTGAAACACCCCAAGAGCAGGATCCACAGTGAATATAAGCAACATCCATATGAGAATGGAAGCAAGCCCTTCCGAGCAGAAAGCAAGGATACTTCTGAAAGTGAAATCAAATGAAACTATCGAGTACAAAGATACACTAGGAAGCAAATGGGAATCATCCACAAGTAGGAAAGCATAGCGTTAGTGGATGATAGATGGGCTGGAGCAAACTGCGACAGGAGCAAAAATTCGTCTGATGGAATACATAACGCGTTGTAAACAACCCGGTTCCATTCTCACGTCTGACATGACTGACTCTGGCTCTGACATATGCTGGTAATCCAGTAAAGATCCCATACGATGGTAACCCAGAGCAAAATATGTTCATTATCATGGAAGTTGACAGAACATGCTCACTAACACTTTCTCTGTTCTAATCTATATCGATATGCAGCTACTACTCTTTAGTCTAATATCTCACTCTAAACTCTAAAAACAGGGGTAGTGGATCCTCTACCCAAAGCGCTGTGTATCTTGAGCAAAAGCTTGGAACAATGTGATCATTTGGCTAGCAGACAGATCAAATACTTGCTGGATCTAAAAGAAAAACAACTATACTGACCCTGAATGTACAGTAATATTTGTCATCTTAAAAGCAAACCTCCAACAGAAGGCAGAGGAGAGCGACCGATTAAACAATTCAGAGCATGCATCAATTTCCGCCGAGGTCCGACAGGAATCATACCCATCTCTTTGAGTCCTGTCATTGTAATCTGTAAGAGGGTCAAGTTGTCGATTTTGTTATCGTCGAAGATGGGCACGAACTGTCCTAATCCTTTGTCCAGCAGCCACTTTCTGAGCCCTCCTGCTGCATCCAGGCGCTTGTTTATGATTGCCAACTGCGCATTCTGTTTGATGAGTTCTGCTCCACTCAGAAGTACATCTTTCCCTGCCAAACATTGAGCAGCCTGATCGATATCTATCTCTTCCTCCTTTTTGATGACCAGAAATACTCCGTTCTCTCCCGGAGTAAAAGGAAGAGGTAACTGAAGTTGTTCCACTTGCCAGAGTGGTTTAAAGTCTTCCTCTGTTTCACCTGGTGGATAAGTTTGCTGAACAGGTTTGATAATTTGATCTTGGAGGTGTGAAGTGCTAAAAGGCTCCGATTGCGGGAGCTGCAAGTTTTGATGCAAACCTGTGCTCGTGGAAACTGCAACTTGAGGCTCAGCATTAAACTCAGCTTCTGCTCTGCTTGGAGTCGCTCCGTCTTGGACGTTTCTAACCAGTGAAATATCATCTGAATGAGAGTGGCCCAAGCTCTCCTGACGTGAATTCACAGTCTTCTTACTGTGCATACTTCGTGATTCCGGACTACCTTCAAGTCCAATATGTAAGCTTTCGTTTTTCAACGTCTCCTCTCGCTCGGCGTATTTCGGACTGGTTGGAGGTTGAACAACTGTGCTCGCAGCAGAGCCTCTCCTTCTCTTGAACGTAACCGTTGATTTAGCTCTGTTCCTGGCTCCATCTAAATCGCAGGTACTTGCTACTTCTACTGATCTGTTGGTAGAACTTAAGACAATGTCCCCAGAACAGGTCTCCAGAGGAACGAGAGGAGTGCTGAGATCCCCATTTGCTGTGGAGGTGTGATCCTGAAGTCTGCTTGCCAGCTCCTTGGAATTGTCTTCCACAGGTGATGTGTTGGGCTCTTGTTGTATCTTCACCCTCTTCCTGGATGGCGGTAAAGACGTCACTTTTGTTCTGGATTGTCTACCTGCTGTTGGTACGTTTGCTACTGGAGACCGGAGTTCACCTATCATCTTCTCCCTTCTCCATTTCCCCAATTTTATTATTACTTTGCTTATTTTCGCCTCGTCGGCTGGTACCTCTTTGCCGTTTAACTCCATATCGAGTGCGACTTTCCTTCTGCCTCTCTTTACCCCGTCTCCCAGTACATCCTTACTGCTCAGATTCAACTTCGATGAGGTTCTCCTTCTCCTTATCTTCGCATCGTCAGCTGGTACTTGCTTGGGATTCAGCTTCAAGTTTGTTCTTGATCTTCTTTTTCTTATAGTCACATCGTCTGCTGGTATATGATCGGACTTCAGGTCCGTGTTAAGGGTTGACTTTCTTTTCCTCCTCTCGACAGCTTCTTTCGGCGTAAGCTTCGGGCTTTGTTCCACAGCTATTGAGGCTTTCCTTTTGCGCCTCCTGACGATTTTGGTACTGGATGGGATGGCAGCAGGTTTTGGGGGCAGAGCTGGTATCTTGATTATGACTCGCTGCGTTCTTATCTCAACCGAGGGGTCATTTGTACATGATAGCGCCCCTGACGGACCTGCCTCTTTGCATGATGCAATTCTCTCCTCCGTTCCAGTAAGTCCTTTGCCATCTGCTTTCGCAGCAAGGGCAGCCAATTGTCGACGCTTTGTCTTGGCCATAACTTCCTTTCAGCTTCCAACCCCTTCAACCTCTTCGTGACTTCCCTACAGTCTGCCGCTCCGCTGGCATTTGACTCCGAGGACTACATGTTGCACAGTGAGACGTCAAGACGACAAGAGAATTCAAAGACTAGCACTGAAAAGGAAGGCCCTGTCAAGACACAGTTTTGGCATATGAGAGCTGGATAACTAAATGCAATACTAGTATTACTGAAAAGCAACATGATTACGTGTTAAGCGATATCCGAAGAGTTGACAAGGAAAAGCCAAGTTAGTCAGAACCTTGAAGGTGCCAACATTAGGAGCATACGGAGCTAAAAGAAGAAAAACTAGAATTATTGGAAAATTCACGCAGTTGACAGATAGAAATTTTCACAAGAAAACATGAAGAAAGGAACTACTCTGGTTTGTGATCTCAAAGTGGCTATCACATCACGAGGCTTCACGCCTTGCAGCCAAAACTAGGGCAGACGATAATGCAGTTGTAGGTTCCTAGATCTACTTATGGGAAAGAGAGAAATTAAAGATAACGAGGCAAAGAATTTAATATGCAGGGCTATTAGTCGCACTCCGTCAATAACAACGAGTACAGTTGCAGAGTTTTAATGGACAAGCTATGAAATCGTGCGAAAGGAAGCCTAAAGTTATCATCGTGATCTCGTTGAATCTTTTACTCAGTTGGCAGTGCATCAGCTGACCATAAGATAGGGCTACTTCACGCTGAAATAGTTAAGAGCCTCCAATCTGTACACTTTAAACCAGATCCAAATGACAGTCGGGTAGTCTAACCCGCCAATCCCTTAGACCCATCTACTGATGGATCTATAACAGAGGAGGTAGCAGTCCTAAGATTGTCTTTATTTTTCACCTCTCTGAATTCCTTCGACAGGCTATTGAAGAGATTGTAATCGATAACAGAGGAGGAAATTGTCCTAATATTGAGTTTAAACTTCAACTGCCTAAATTCCTTCGACAGGATATTGACGAGATTGTAATCGGGGGTTGTCTAACAGCTTGCAAAAGGATGGACTGGACACAGATCCTAAATTTGAAGCATTTCACGTGGGAGCTTTATGAGGACCCAAGAGATAACTCTTTCTTCTTGGATGAGTGTAAATAAAGTGTCCTAAAATTCTGTTCAGTTTCTCAACAGTTATGCAGGATAAGATGTTTTAGATCAGCGGTAACATTGGACCGTTGGTTCCTAGTTGAAGTGGAAGGCTCTGTCTAATTGCAGACACAGAGAGAGAAAGATGCGTATACAAGTAATCCTCGGGCGAACGTATGATGTCCACAACCAGCACTTTTTGACAAGCAAATTGATTGCACACTCTGAGTGTTGTGGTTCAGTTCGCGAATCACATGAACTCTATGTCTCTCTAGTTGTTGAAGCTGTTTCAAAAATTTTCAGCTTCTTATTGACGAAATGTTTCTGACAGAAATCAGTAGGCCTATACCTGGTCCGTGTGGTTGTACATTTATTCGTGAGCTCTTGTAATCAGCTCGATGACTCGGACTAGACTCGAGAGAAATATTCTTTATGCCTTCAAAAGCAACGTAAACCTCAAAGTTGAAGTCAACATGAGTTCCCGGAAGCTTAATCTTCTGCGTGCTACATGGTGTGAGACATGTGCAGAAATATCACCTAACAGATTGACATTCACTCGCCCGAGAAAGCCTAAGTGACGACAGGAGATCTCAGCTGAAGCACTCACCTCGAGAAGTGGTATACGCTCGTTGTTCGGGTACCATTATCTTCGAGTGCTCTTCTTCCGGCCAAATTCCCTAAGAACATTGGCCCCGACGATTAACTATCTACCTGGTCATCAAAGAAACAATGACAGACACGGATTTGATCAGACAGAAGCCCTGACCTAAAGTGGAAGCTATGGATACGCAGGAAAAAAATTTCCTGCTCGAATATGTTACCCTATCGTCACAAAGTCCGACTACGGGCCATGAGAAGCTTACACTAGCAATCGAGGAAAAATACACATGAAAAGAAGAACTTGCTTGTCAGCAGACGGCTATCATTCTAAAAGCCAGAATTCAGGGCAATACGTAAATCTGAGATCGTACGTGAGTGGACAAGACAAGTCCAGCTCAGGTACGGTTTGAAATTTCCAGGTGACAAACTGTAATAAGGGCAAGTGACTAACTTCGTACACACTTGAACTCCGATCAATCTGCTTCTTCGTGTGCACGAAGTAACAGTGTTAGATCTCCAGTTATGACTAAACAGACAGCCTGATTGAAGCAGCCTCGTTGTAACACTTGTTAGTCGCTGAAAATCGAATTCACATGACAAGAGATTTACCCACCCTTGAACTAATACATGGGTTCCATCTGGTGCACCTCGTCATGAACAGCTTCTCAGATTATTTATTTTCTACAGGTGAGCACCAGCTTGACGATCCAGAATCTGCCCTTCGCGAAAACTGCATCCGAGGTCGATTTAACAATCTATTTGTGGACCGTTGCTGGGCTGTAGCATCGGATTACTGACGTTTCCGGATTCACTAACTCACACAATGCGCTGATGAAACCGAGTGGTAGGGTTTTGATGTCAATCCCTCAGGTTTTCCAACCAGAAGCTAAAATTTACGACGATGAAGACAAAGTAAATTTCAACTGCTTGTAGAGATTGTAATACACCTGCCGACTATCGTGTTAACTGTCTTACTCTGCAAATAATACTGCAGCTCTCTCATATGTCAACAGCTTGCACGGAATCACCCGACAGTTTGTTTCTGAATCAAAAACTTGCACATTTTGATTGCAGGAACACTGGCTGCATACTTGAAAGATGAATTATCCACATCTCTTGGAGAAGTTTTTCTGGACTGCTCCTGTACAATGTGGGATGTTTGTGTGAGGTTGAATTGAATGACAACACTCAAAATAACGTGGTAACCCTGGACACAGGATTCAACAGCCACCATTCTTGCATATTCTCCAAATCCAGGAGGACGAGACATGCACGAGAAAGAAGTTTGAAACTGGCCAGAAACAAGATAAGAGAAAGCTGAAAGGTGTGATCAGTCAGACAGACTCATTAGGCTCTTCCAAATATAAAAACCTTAAAAAATTTCAATATCTCACATTGCCCCCGATCCCATACACAAACAAATCTGTCCGACTCTTGGACTCTAATAATCACGACAATCACTAATGCCGAACCCAAACATTTAGCTTTCTCCTTCTTCTACCTTCTTTTCGTTCACAATCAGGTTGCTATCATCTATTATTGTCATTATTTCCACAATCTCTATTCGCAACAACATAACTAGTATCTAATATACATACCTTGATCTCCAATTCCATCGTCCAATTTCACGTCCCTCCTGTCCCTTGACATATTGCTCAATCCCTCACTTGGTATTCGATTCCACTCGTAGACAGGTATTAAAAATATATTACTATCAAGACCAACACAATAAGCCCATACTGTGTACTTATCTACCACTACTACTACCACCGCCACTACTTCCTCCGTTGCCCTATGCTATGCTCCTTCTCAGGAGTAGAGACAACCAGATTTTCTAACCTCTAAGCAAGCAAGCCCTAGGGTAAAGAATAAGATTTCATGTTTTGGCAGTCAAGGGTTTTAGCATTCTTCCCCTTTTCTCTTGTACAACTTCTTCTTCTTATGCATGATTAAGCGAGAACATGTACATATTCAGAAGGAAGAAGGGGAAAGTATTTGTCGGACCGACCAACACACTAGCATTACTACGGTACTGTCGTTGCCTTCACTCACTTTTAGCCGGACGTGTAAGTTTGAGTCAGGAAGGGCTCTGTCATCTTTGACTCTTATCTGGGCTCTGTGCTTCAAAAGTCAGCGATTACAACGATCACAAATGGCCGCCCGTCTCTCTGTCTGTCTGTCTCAGTATGTACTAACTTCAGGGGCAATGGTCGGGATTATGTCTGAACCTGTAGTGAGTAGAATAGTGTCATAGTGTCTTTAATAACCCGCAGCAACACTGCGGGTTATTAAAGAAAAGAATTGAGGGGAAGGAAGAACTCATTTTGCAGTTGGTTCTTCGTTTAAACGTCTTTCTTTGAATGCGTAGCAATGGCTTTGTAGGAGGTGAAAGCGAGCCGATTCTGAATCATCGTGATATGATTAGTACAGTAAGTACTTCAGCTCCTCATGGTAATACTTCGCAGCGACTTCCATGCAGGCACGCTTGCGCGGTGGATTAATATTTCGGGGATTTTGTTGTAGTTGGTTAACTTACAAGATTGCGTTCCGATTCGAGCTAACGTACGAGATTGCGCTCTAATTTAGTTCGATGTTCTCTGTGGGCGGGGAGGCATGGTTTTTCTTACGCGTTCAATTAGGCTGGTGTGAAACAACCTAACGCAGGCCCTTCGTACACCAACCGACGATGAATGGTGATTTCAACCAAAGACTGTAAACATTGCGCAGAGATCGATTGATTGACAGACACAGTTGTTTCGATCTCCTTCTGGAAATTCTAAATTTCAAAAAGAGAATTTGCTACTGTGTGACCAATCGAGTCTCTCGGGAAGAAAACGAGGATTAGTACCACGATCATCTCACATTACTATCTAAGCATGAGCATCTATCGTGGGACTGCTTCGCAATATATTCCAGAGTCCCGAAGGTCTTTGCTGTTAAAGTCCAAACCAACGAACGAGCTTAGAATGAATCGGCTTCGATAGGCTAAAACCATATTAGATTCATAAGTTTTGCTAAACAGACGAACCACTTTTCTAACTAGACGAATCAACCGATCGATCGGATCAAATTGGATGAACAGGGCTGGCTAATTCTTGACAAGGGAATCTAGCAGCCGTGTCGGGATGTTTCATCTCCGCTATCAGCAATTCTGTACCGCCATGGACTGTAGTCGATTTCATCCAGATCTAACCCCATAAGACGTACCCAAACAACAATTCTCACAGGAAGATCAAATCGAATCTCTACTCCGGTGCTTGTGCTTGAAGAGGAACTTTGCCCATGGTATCCTCGACTTCAATATGGAACATCACTATCTTCCTAAGTCCCGAATCAATTCCACTCTGCGTTTCATTCATCGAGAGAACATTTGCATCATTGAACAACGCACGATTGTTTTGTGGGTACCTCGATTCACTATGTAATTCCGGCCTAAGTTTACCAAGGCGTTTGTACTAGCCTCTAATGCATTGTGTCATTCCATCAACCGGAAGGATTCAGAGTGGGAATCTTGAAGCATATTTTTCTAAAATCGACTCGAAAGGTGTGCAAAGGAAACTCTACTTCAATTGAAAGCGAATCTTTATCATCTCATAGTGATTTGTAGGGCCTATTTTTTTCAAGATAGATTAGAGATAAGGACCAATATTATAAGAATTAAAGAGAAGGGAACTACACTTGCCCATCAATATATCACACACATATATCTGATTAGTAGGTTCTTTCAGCACTCAAACATAAATAATTTTCAGAAATTTAAGATCTAAATATTTGAAAAGTGGATGAGGTAAGGATAAACAAAGAATTATACATATGATTCTATTATTTTAGAGGAATGGCAAAATTAACTAGATTCTATTTTTATTTTTATTTACCGTTTTTCATATATAGGTCATCAAAATACATTATTTTCACAACGAGATTTTTATAATGTAAATGAATAGTATATTCTGTATCTCTTTTTAACTAAAATATATGTATTCTTTTAATTATTTATTTGTTCCTTTTTTGAACTTTTCCATTCTCTAAGGTAATGAAAATTTCAATTTGGAAACTAACCCAGTCATATATACTCTATAACACAATGAATAAATGATATCTTTTGTTCACTATGCAATAAACTTCTAATTATAAATTATATAACTTAAACTCGTGATTAGAAAGTTGTTAATCCACCACTTCAACTACCTTCTGTACAAGTACAATAAACACAGTCTTCAAGAAGAACTTTAAGTAAGATCTATTCCTTCATAAAACGAACACCAACAAGCGTAAGAATAAAACTTCCATACTTTAATTATATATACCCAACTAAGCCATTTTATGGCATTAGTTTTATAGTTACATTACAACCATAAAGTTGAAACATGTAAATTTGATTGTAAAGAAAATAAAATTATGTCCAATCTTTGTCAAAAGATAGCTCTCTGATTATACTGTTTGTACTTGCACGGAATGTAAAAATTTTATAAATAGCTTTTTAGATAATCCTCATAAGAAAATTGATGCAAATAAGTTCTGGTAAGCAAATTAAACTCTACTCTACTACTACCTCAGTCAGATACTCATACTTGTAAGAACTAATAGAATCACTACTTTATTTGCCTTTCCAATAAAGCTATTTCCTTAGAAAATCCTCAGAAAATCCTCTAATTAATAATGAACCAATAATTAAATAATTAAAAATTATATATCAATTTATTATTTTAGTTTAAAATAATTAATTTGATATAAGTAGTAAAGGATGAAAGCATACTCTTTAGAACTTTAGCACTAATAAGCATCGATATATTCATTTTTATAAAACTAAACTTTTCATATGAAGAAGACAATTCTAAAAATTATTTAATCCTCTCTTGCTTTAAGTCACAAATATATATTTCTAAAATTTTTTGTATCTAATTTAGTGTATTTAAGGTTTTTCCACGATATTTTTGAAACATTTTTCACATTCAGATATCCAAGCATTAATAATATTATAAAAAATATTTACATATGAATTAATCTAGATATGAAGCAAATAATTATAATTATTTACAATCAAGATAGTGAGTATGAAATTTGGAAAAAAACTTATTTTAGGTGAAATAATAAAAAACCAAATACACTTAAAGAAATCAAAGTACATATAAGGTTATATGATAGATTTATATGTAAGGCTTAGTTTTATGATTAATTATCCATACATTATTGTGCAAATATAACAATACTACTCACTAATCTCTTAAGCAAGCATGTTAAATTCTAAAGGAGTGACAAGGAGAAGGTTAATTCTAAACAACTCAAAGACTTGGGATACAACTATATACTATTATGACTATATGATCCAAAGTTATCTTGTCTAGTTAATTTTGATACTTTTAACTTTTTCATTGAACTAGTGCTACAATAAGAATTGTAGATGGTTTGCAACCAATTGCCTTTGTCTCTTAGAAACAATACCAATAAATTATTTACCTTGTAGTCATTAAAAAATATGTATATTGTATGCTATAAAGATTTAGCTATATTATTTTTTTGGGACAAGCTTATGGTCATACAAAATGACCTTAAGCCATAATTACATGTAATTCATATATGAAGAGCCTAGAGAATCAGCTCTAATTATATGACATCAAGTTTGAATACACATTTAAAATCTTCAATATTCTTCCATTACAAGTACTTTTGAATTTTGGAATCAAACTCAACACTAGAGTGTTCAACCTAGAGAAATCAAAGTACCAACAAAAAATTATAAGGAGATATCTTCTTCCAACTTATTTTAATCTGTGTTATAGGTAAAGATTGTATATATATACACTTGAATTTCTATCAAGAATGTATAGTTATGCATGTTAAGTATGATCTTAAGCTTTCTTTTCTTGCTTGCAAGATGCACATATATCCTTATCTTAGTTCATCTTTGACTAGATAAGTTTACCATCCTCTTCAATGTTGTTCTTGGTGGTGGATGGATATGGTTTGTGTAAAAGAACAAGACCAAAAAGAGAAATAGAAGATCACATTGGGACACTTGAATGAGGGAAAACTCTGAATGACTAGCATGAGCTTGAGCTTTGGTATTTATAAGGAGAATACAAGGCTCTTGAGAAGCTTCCTTAAGCCACTTTCTTGGAGTGCAAGTCAAGTCTTCTCAAGAAGCTTCCTTTTAGAAGCTGTCTACTTTGTGTGCAAGCTAAGCTAGTTGGAAGCTCTCTAAAAGCTTTCTTCTAGAAGTTATCTACTTGGGATGCAAGCTAAGCTAGCCGAGAAGTTTCCCAAGAAGATTTCTCCAAGAAGTTGTCACTTGTCATGCAAGTTACCCAATACTTAGAAGGTACCAAGTAGTTTCATAGATACTTCTAGAATATTCTAGGCTAATTTGGCTTATTTTCTACTTTGTTAGCCTTGACTATCTTGTTGGTAACTCCATATTGTTACATATCCTCCACCGCTAGTTGCTGACGTCCTTGTCACCATTGAAGCTTCAAACTCCTAGATGGTCGTTTGTGCATTCTGGAGATGAGAAAGAGGCTCCCAAGGAGCATCATGAAGAGAATAACCTTTCCCAAGGACCTTGTACTCCATATATTGTTGGCAACCATGTTGAATGTGGCGATGTGCAAGGATATAATCAACTTTATACTCCTCATGATCGTTGATGTGCATATGGGGAAGAGGGAGTTGAACAAGAGAGGGAAAGGAATATGGATTAGAAACAAAGGGTCTTGGAAATATGAAAGACAAGGTAAATTTGGATATGAGAAGGCAAGGCAAGTTGATAAAAAACAAGAGAAATGATTTGGGTGACATCAAATGGACCTATTCAATTAGGAGCAAGTTTACGGACTTGGGAATCAAGTTGGAGAGAAATGTTCCTAAAGGAGAGCATGACTTCATCATCAAGTTCACCTTTGATATGAGATCACAATGATGGTGGTATGCATGTTGTTTCTATCAATTCTGAGCAACAAGGAAATAAGATTTAGCTTGTTGGAGGGATTGTGTAAAAGACCAAGACCAAGGAGAGAAATATGAGAATGGAAGATCACATTGGGACACTTGAATGTGAGAAAACTCCAAATGCCTAGCATGAGCTTTGGCTCTGGTATTTATAGGGAGCATACAAGGCTCTTTAGAAGCTTCTCAAGAAGCTTCCTTCTAGAAGCCGCCTACTTGGCTTGCAAGCTAAGTTAGTTATTTACTTGGAGTGCAAGCTAAGCTAACCTCAAAGCTTCCTAAGAAGCTTCCTAGATACTTCTAGAATATTCTAGGCTAATTTATCATATTTGCTACTTCATTAGCCCTAACTAACTTTGTTGCTAAACTCCATATTGTTACATATTCTCCCACCGCTAGTTGTTGACGTCCTCATTGCCATTGAAGCTTCAAACTCTTGGATGGCCGTTTGTGCATTTTGGAGATGAGAAAGAGGTTCCCATGTAGCATCATGAAGGGGATAATCTTTCCAAAGGACCTTGTATTTTGTATGTTGTCGATTGCCTTGTAGAATGTGGCAATATGCAAGGATATGATCAACTTTGTACTCCTCATGATCATTGATGGAGACGAGAGGAGGAGAAGGTTGGACCCAAGAGGAAAAAGAAGATGGGCTAGGAACAAAGGATCTCAACTTAGACATGTGAAAGATAGGATAGATATGCATATGACAAGGCAAGGCAAGTCAATAAGCAATAAGAGAGATAATTTGGGTGACATCAAAGGGTCCTATCCAATTAGGAGTGAGTTTACAAACTTAGGTATCAAGTGGGAGGGTAGGTTACTAGAGGAGAGCATGACTTGATCATCGACTTGAAATGTGAGATCATGATGATGGTGGTCCACATATTGTTTTTGCCAATTTTGAACAACAAGGAGATGAGATTTGGCTTGTTGGAGGGATTAAGATATGGTGGTCAAGAAGGTCAAAGTATGAGGGACATGAGATGGAGGAGGAGCAAGAAGGGAATCTAGAACAAGTGGATCTTGGCTAAAATTGAGGAAGAAATGAGAGAATTTGGTGCTTGCTTATATGCTAACTCCATAATTGTAAGATATTCATCCCAATTGGTATGGTGGATGTTGACAAAGGCACAAAGCATATCCTCTAAGGTGTGATTCACATGTTCAGTTTGTCCATCAGTTTGAGTATGATAGGCTATGGACAAAGCAAGCTTGGTACCAAGTATTTGGAAGAGTGCTTGCCAAAATTTCCCAATGAATCAAGGATCACAGTCAGAGATGAGTATACATGGCATCCCATGATGTTTGAATACATTGTCAAAGTAAATCTATGCCAAGGTTGGAGTATCCAAAATATCAACTATTGGTGCCAAATGGATTTGATTACTAAGCTTATCTACAAACACCACAATTGTTGTGTGATCTTGCTTTGTCTTGGTCAAGGAGGTGATGAGGTCTAAGCTCACATGTTCCCAACAAGTAGATGGAATAAGGAGTGGTTGAAAGAGTCCACTTGGTTTTTGGTTACTGGCCTTATTGTGTTGGTAGTTGTCACACAATCAAACAAACTCCCAAACATTGTGTGCCATGTTGGGCCACCACCATTGGCATTCGAGGGTACCCAAGGTCTTGTCCATACCCATGTGACCAACAATTGGTAAATCATCGGCTTCTTGAAGGCGCACAAGTGTGAGATCACCTTTTTCTAGAACATAGATCTGGTACTCATTGAATGGAAGGCTTTCCTTGAAGAAGAAGAAGGTGTTGTACTCCTTGTTACATGCTACAAGATGACCTTGTACCATCTGAAAGAATGGATCTTGTTGTAGAATTGTCCGAAAGTTGGTTTGGACTTTGGAATCGATTAACACTATCATAATTGCCATCGTGATGAGAGGAAGAGACTTCAAATCAGGCCATCATGATAGGGCATCAAGGATGACATGGAACCAACCGTGTTTATACTCAAGTATGATGTCAAAAAAATTGTAGTTCTTCCTCCTATCAATGATGTCAACTCTTCATATGTTCCAAATGTAACATTTGTAACAAGGGCTTGTGATCAGTTTGCATGACCACTTGTTTCTCCAAGAGATAATACCTCCATATCTTGGTGGCATATACCATCACTAATTGTTCTCGGTCTCAAGTAGAGTAATTCCTTTCCGCTGTATTGAGTTTACGAGATGCAAAGGCAATGGGATGCAATCCATTTGTGAATTCATGTTCCTGTTACACGGCTCCAATTGCAAAGTTAGAAGTATCAAAATCAACCACAAATGGTAGTTGAAGATCATATGGTTGAAGAATTGGTCTTGAAGACACCATATATTTTAGCTTCTAGAATGCTTCTTCATGCTTGTTGGTCCATTGAAAGCTCAAGTTCTTTCCCAAGAGATTGGTCAATGGTGCGGCTACATGAGCATAGTAATGGATGAACCGTCGGTAAAAACTAGCCAATCCATTAAATGCCCATACTTCAACAACATCCTTTGGAGTAGGCCAATAAGTGATGGCCTTGATTTCCTCCTCTTCCATCTTAATCCACTCCAATGAGATCTTATGACCCAAGAAGGTAATTTTCTTTTGCCAAAAGGTACACTTTGACTTCTTGCAATAAAATTTCCACTATTGTAGTTGTCTTAGCACTTCTTGCACATGATTCACATGTTCTTCCTATATTTTTCTATAGATTAAGATATCATCCAAGAACACCACCACGTATCAATCCAACAATCCATCAAACACCCAATGCATCTAATCCATGAAGACTGTTAGAGCATTAGTGAGCCCAAAAGGTAGAAGTCTCCACTCAAAATGTCCATACCTTGTGCAAAAAGCAACTTTTGCACATCCTTCTTGTCAATAGGGATTTGCCGGTAGCCATTGCAACGATCCAACTTGGAGAAGTATCATGCTCCACTCAATTGATCAAGCAAGTCATCAATTCAAGGCAAAGGTATGCATTCTTCACTTTTTGTTTATGAACCCCCGGTAATCAATATAGAAATGAAGTCCTCCATCCTTCTTTGGAACAAATAGTACATGTGTTCCCCATAGAGACATACTATGTTGTATGAAATCCTTCTCCAACAATTCCATAAGTGTTGTTTGCGACTCCTCCAACTCCTTTGGTGAGAGCCGATATATTGGTCTACTCATTGGAGTACTCCCTAGTACTAACTTGATCTTGAAGGCATACCACAATTAGAGGGTAATCCCTTCAGCAGCTCATCCAAAAACACATCCACAAACTCTTGAACTATGTGGTCAACCACTACTCAATGAGGCTCCTAACTCTTCTCAGATTCTCCTTGTGCAATAAGCTTGATCCACACTACAAAAAAGAACTTATTTTCCTCCAAAGCCTGCTCTATAGTTGCTTCATTGACAAACTTCCCATCTAGGGACTTATCTTCCTTCATGGCTTGCTTTATGGCTGCTTTCTTGACAAACTTCTCATCTTGGGACTTCTCTTCCTTCAAATCTTACTCTTTGGTTGCTTTCTTTACTTCCCATATTGGGATTGGCTATCCTTAGATGTCTTACTCAAAGGTGCCAGACAACCTAATCAAAATTCCTACCTTGGTGTTGTATTTGAATTTATCATCATGTCCAATCAAATTGAACCTTATGATATTAAAGCCAAAGTAGTCCTAGAATGACATTATAGTGTAAAGGTGCCACTACAAACCTCATACACTCTCAATACTCCTTCCCAATCTTGAAGGTAACAAGATGTGAGGTACAAGATACAAAACCCTTTGACCATCCGCCATCATCAATCTACTTCTAATTATTGGCTTGATAGGAATACTCAATTCCTTTGCTAATTGCATATACATACAATTCTTTGAACTTCCAAAATCAACCAAAATCCTACAACCGTGATTAGATATCATATCTTGCAAGTGAAGCAAACTTGCATAAGTCGAGCCTTCAATCCCATTGGAACTAATCAAGTTCACAATAGGTGACTCAAAATCTCCTACTAGAATTTGTTATTTCCTTGATCAATGTGCTCCACATACTCTATCTAGGCAATTTGTTGAGGTCATCTATTCTTAAGTGGATACTTAGCAATGTGATGTCTAACTTGGTAACAATAAAAACAACCATAATTTTGTTGCAATCTTTCTCTATCTGTTGTACCAAGTGGTCTCAGTTGGACAACATCACTCTCCATTGGTGCCGGTTCTTCCACTTGTGCGTAGTGTACTAGTAGGCTTTGTGTAGGTTGAGGTCAAGACCAAGTTGTTGCAATCAAGGAATCAAAGCTCTCAACTAATTGTAGGGCTTCTTCCACGTTTTGTGGTTCCCGCATGGTCAACTCCAATTTGGTTAGTGACTTCAAGCTCCTCACAATTTGATCCAAAACTTCACCTTCTTGTATATCTTGAATCTGCATGATGATGTTCTAGAATTGCGTGATGTAGCTCTTTACAGAGCCAATCTGCTTCAATTCCACCAACTTATCTTGTGCAACTCAAGGGTATTTATAGTTTAAAATCAACCAAGTATTGTATTCTTGAATTCTACCTATATCAAAATTGGTGCAACAATTTTTCATTTAGCTTGCTCCACTCGGAATCACCACCAAAGTTTTGCCATGCCATCCAATTGGCTAGAAGCCAAGAGAATCTATTTTGTTCATTTTGAAGATTGGTAGCTTCAAAGTAACATAGAATTCTCCACTATGCCCAAGAGATTCTTACCTTCAAACACCTTGGGTTTTGGAAATTGGATTTGATCTGATTCTCCATCTCAAATTGGCGCTCTCTCTATGTGTTCTTGTTGTTGTTAGTCTTGTTTATCCAACAATCAATTAAGGTGCTCAATTTGTTACTACATAGCAATAATAACATCTGGTATTGTTGCTATGGTTACCACTCTATCCCACTACTCCCAATTTATCTAAGTTATTAATACATAGATGTAGCACATCCACCATTCTCCATAAGTTATATTCAAAAGTATCAAGGGTTTCTCAGACAAGGTGATCATGTGCAAAAAATCCTACCCCAAGCGCAAGGTGATGAATTATATAAAATGATGCTTGGGTTTTATTAATAATTGGACACAAAAATCCCAATGGTTTGGTGGAAGTGGATTTGGTCGTCCATAAATTCCATCCATCCCATTCTTGCTATGATACCAATGTAAAAGACCAAGACCAATGAGAGAAATAGGAGAATGGAAGATCACATTGAGACACTTGAATGTGAGAAAAATCCAAATACCTAACATAAGCTTCAGCTTTGGGATTTATAGGGAGCATACAATGCTCTTGAGAAGCTTCTTAAGAAGCTTCCTTGAGCCACTTTCTTGGAATGCAACCCAAATTAACTGAGAAGCTTCTCAAGAAGCTTCCTTCTAGAAGCCACATACTTGGCTTGCAAGCTAAGCTAATAGGAAGCTTGTAAAAGCTTCCAACTAGAAGATACTTACTTGGGGTGCAAGCTAAACTAGCCAAGAAGCTTCCCAAGAAGCTTCGTAGATACTTCTAGAATACTATAGGCTAATTTGTCATATTTGCTACTTTGTTAGCCCAAACTAATTTTGTTACTTAACTCCATATTGTTACAGATTGGAATATGGTGGTCAAGAAGGTGAAAGTATGAGGGACATGAGATAGAGGAAGAGCAAGAAAATAATCTAGAATAAGGAGATGTTGGCCAAAATTGAGGAAGAAAGGAGAGAATCCGGTGCTTGTTTGTTTGGAATTATTGTATGCAAACTCCATAGTTGTAAGACATTCATCCTAGTTGGTATGGTGAATGTTGATGAAGGCACAAAGCATATCCTCCAAGGTGGGATTTGCACGTTTGGTTTGTCCATCAGTTTGAGGATGATAGGCCGTGGACAAAAGCAAACTTGGTGCCAAGTATCTGGAAGAGTGCTTACCAAAATTTTATGGTGAAATGAGGATCTCCGTTGGAGATGAGTGCACAAGGCATCCCATGATGCTTGAAGACATAATCAAAGTAGATTTATGCCAATATTAGAGCATCCACTATATCAAAGGTTGGTGCCAAATGGATTTTCTTACTAAACTTATACATAAACACCAAAGTTGTTGTATGACCTTGCTTTGTCTTGGGCAAGGAGGTGATGAGATCTAAGCTCATGTGTTCCCATAGAGCAAATAGAATGGGGAGCAGTTGAAAGATTCTACTTGGTTTCTAGTTGTTGGCTTTGTTGCGGTGGTAGCTCTCACAAGATCAGACAAACTTTTGAACATCTTGTGCCATGTTGGGTCACCACCATTGGTGTTGGAGGGTACCCAAGGTCTTGTCTACACCCATGTGACCAATGATTGGTAAGTCATGGGCTTCTTGAAGGTGCACATATTAGAGATCACTCTTGGCTAGAACATAGATCCGATTCTCATAAAATAGAAGGCCTTCCTTAAAGGAGAAGGTGTTGTATTCCTTGTTGCATGTTGCAAGATGACCTTGTATATGAAAGAAGGGATCTTGTTATAAAGTTGTCTTGAACTCAATTTGGGCTTTGGAGTTGATGATCACCATTGTAATTGCCATTGTGATGAGAGGAAGAGACTTCAAATCAGGTCATCATGATAGGACATCAGAGATAACAGGTAACTTCCTTTTGCCAAAAGGCACACTTTGACTTCTTACAATAGAACTTCCATTATTGTAGTCGTCTTAGGACCTCTTGCATGTGATTTATGTGTTTTGCTTATGTCTTGCTATAGATTCAGATATAATCCAAGAACACCACCACATGCCAATCCAATAGTCCATTCAACATCCAATGCATCTAATCCATGAAGATTGGTGGAGCATTAGTGAGCCCAAAAGGTAGAACTTTCTACTCAAAGAGCCCACACATTGTGAAAAGGTAATCTTTTGCACATCCTCTCTATCAATAGGAAAGTGCTAATAGCCACATTGAAGATCCAACTTGGAGTATAATGCTCCTCTCAATTGATCTAGCAAGTCATCAATTCAAGGCAAGAGATATGCATTCTTCACTATTTGTTTGTTGAGACGATGGTAATCAATACAAAAGTAAAGTCCTCCATTCTTCTTTGGAACAAATAATATCAATGCTCCCCAAGGAGATGTACTATATCATATGAAATCCTTCTCCAAAAACTCCATCAATGTTCTACAAAGCTCATCTAACTCCTTTGGTGAGAGCCGATAGATGGGTCTACTCACTGGAGTACTTCCTAGCAACAACTCAATCTTGAAGGGAATACCACAATTGGGGGGTAATCCCTTATGCATATCATCAAGAAATACATATGAAAACTCTTGAAGTACTTGATGAACCATTGCTTCATGAGGCTTCTTGCCCCTCCTAAGATTCTCCATGTGCAATAGGCTTGATCCACACCACAAAAAAAAACTTATCCTCCTCCAAAGCTTGCTCTACGGTTACTTCATTGATGAACTTTCCATCTTGGGACTTATTTTCCTTCAAAGCTTGCTCTATAGATGCTTTCTTGACAAGCTTCCTAACTTGGGACTAACTATTCTTAGGTGTCTTACTCAAACGTGCCAAACAACCTAATCAAAAAATTCTACCTTGGTGTTGTACTTGAGTTTGCCTTGGATGTAATCAAATTGAACCTTATGGCGTTCAAGCCAAGGCAAACCCAAAATTATATCATAGTGTAGAGGTGCTACTACAAACCTCATACACTCCAAATACTCCTTTCCAATCCTAAATGTAACAAGATGTGAGGTACGGGATGCAAAATCCTTTCTACCATCCGTCATCATCAATCTACTTCCAATTATTGGCTTGAGAGGAAAACATAATTTTTTTGCTAATTGCATGGACATGCAATTCTTTGAATTTCCATAATCAACCAAAATTCTACAACCCTTGATTGGATATCATACCTTACAAGTGAAGCAAAATTGTAGAGGTCAAGCCTTCAATCCCATTGGAACTAATCAAGATTTTAGTAAGTGGTTCAAAATCTACTACTAGGATTCCTAGTTTCCTTGGTCATTTCATCCCAAAAACTCCATATGGACAACTTGTCAAGGTCATCTATTCTTGCGTGGACATTCAACAATGTAATGTCCAATTTTGTGACAATAAAAACAACCACCATTTTGTTGCAATTTGTTTCTATCTATAATACCATGTGGTCTCCATTCAATGGCATCAATCTCTATTTGTGTCGGCTTTTCCACCCATGTTTAATATGTTGGTAGGTTTTGTGGAAGTTGAGGTCAAGACCAAGTTGTTGCAACCAAGGAATCAAAGCATTTGGTCAATTGCATAGCTTTTTCCAAGTCTTTTGGCTCTCTCATAGTCACCTCTTATTTGGTCCATGACTTCAAGCTCCTCACAAATCAATCTAGAGCTTCAACTTCCAATATATATAGAATTTGCATGTTAGTGTTCTGGAATTACATGATGTAACGTCTTATAGAGCCAATCTACTTCAACTCTGTCAACCTATCTTGTGCAACTTGTGTGGCATTTATTGCATAGCTTAGAATAGACCAATTATTGCACATTTGAATTCTACCTATGTCAAGATTGGTGCAAAATTTTCCATTTAGCTTGCTGCACTTGGAGTTGCTACCATAACTTTGCTATTCTATCCAATTGGCTAGAAGCTAAGAGAATCTATTTCCATTCATCTTATAGATGGGTAGCTCTGAAATAACATTTGCAATCAAACACAAAATTCTCCATTACACTATGGAGATTCTTGCCTTCAAATACTTTGGGCTTTGGAAATTGGATCTTTCTCAAAGTGGTGCTCTCTCTATATGCTCTTATCATTGATGATCTTGTTCTTCTAGCAATCAAGTAAGGTAGTCAATTTGTTATTGTAAAGTAATGATAACCTTGGGCATTGCCACCATGGCTACTAGTCACCATAGTACCCTCAATTTATCTAAATTAACATGTAGAGGTAACACGTCCACAATTCTCCATAAGTTACAACTAGTAGTGCCAAGGGTTCTTCAAACAAGGTGATTGCATTCAAAAAATTCTACCCAAAGCATGAGGTGATGAATTGCATGAAATGATGCTTGGGTATTACATAAACACAAAATCCCAATGGTTTGGTGGAAATGGATTTGGTGGTCCATAAATTCCATCCATCCCATTCTTGCTCTAATACCAATGTAAAAAATCAAGATCAAAGAGAAAAATGGAAGATCACATTGGGACAATTGAATGAGAGAAAATTCAAAATGCCTAACATGAGCTTGGGTTTTTGTTAAAGACCAAGACCAAGGAGAGAAATAGGAGAATGGAAGATCAAATTAGGACACTTGAATGTGGATAAACTCTTAATGCCTAACATGAGCTTTGATTCTAGTATCTATAGGGAGCATACAAGGCTCTTGAGAAGCTTCTTGAAGCCACTTTCTTGGAATGTAAATCAAGTTAACCAAGAAGCTTCTCAAGAAGCTTCCTTCTAGAAGTTGCCTACTTGGCTTGCAAGCTAAGCTAGTTGGAAGCTTATAGAAACTTCCTTCTAAAAGCTATTTATATGGAGTGCAAGCTAAGCTAGTTAGGAAGCTTCCCAAAGAAGTTTCCTAGATATGTTTAGAATATTCTAGGCTAATTTAGCCTATCCACTACTTTTTTAGCCCTAACTAACTTCATTGTTAAACTCCATATAGTTACAATTTTGGTATTTATAGAGAGAATACAAGGCTCTTGAGACGCTTCCTTAAGCCGCTTTCTTGGAGGCAAGTCAAGTCTTCTCAAGAAGTTTTCTTCTAGAAGCCGCCTACTTGGCATGCAAGCTAAGCTAATTGCAAGCTTTCTAGAAGTTTCTTTCTAGAAGCTATCTACTTAGAGTGCAAGTTAAGCTAGCCGTGAAGTTTCCCAACTTCCTCTAAGAAATCACCACTTGTCATGCATGTTATCCAATAATTGGAAGGTACCAAGTAGCTTCCTAGATACGTCTACAATATTCTAGGCTAATTTTGCTTATTTGCTACTTTGTTAGCTTTTACTAACTTGCTGGTAACTCCATATTGTTACAATTTGAGATGTTTATGCATTTGCTTATTGATACAACAAATTTTAAAGGAGTAAGGCTTTGCATCTAAAACTTGTTATTCTCTTTAACTTTTTTTAATTTTCTCCTCACATTGGGAGCATTTGAGGTTATATCTTATCATACCCCCCCCCCTTTATCATTGTACAAGGCTTCTTTGTATAAGGTTACATTATGATTGTAGTGTTTGTTAATATATTAAGTAAGAAAAGCCACTTATCTCTTATAGTAGATGCAACTTAATTGGTTAAGCTCTTCTTTGATATCATGTTTTATTTTTGTGGTCTTTAGAAGATTCATAAATCAAATGTAGAATTGGTAAGTATTTTTCAAGATTTTAGATGCCAAATTAGCCATAAACACTATTTCCCACCCTTAAATAAATATTCAAATTGAATATGCCAACCATACCTTTAAAATTCATACTTTGTGGATTTTTCAATACACACCATAATAATTTGATACTCCAATTTTAGAGTTTACCTACAAAGACAAAAATTAAGAAAGTAGAGGATCATCTCTATTCTTTCTCAGTTATGATCAAGATCTCTTAATTCTTAATATTTTGTTCTTTCCTTTATCTTCCACTATTCTTATTACTTTGACGGTATTTTCTACCTTATCTTCTTCAATGAAAGAAGCCAAAGCTTACATGCTTGTAAGCTCAAAACTCAAAACTCATCAAAAATAATATGTTGATACTTACTTACATACCTATGTTTGTACTTACCATTGTGATCTTTATTTTTATGTTATTGACACATATATATGCTTTTAGTCATAACCTTCACTTACCACCTAATAATTAACTTTGTAAATTTTCTCTTAAATGGATTACTCTTTTCTCTATCCTTAAATTTATCTCTTACTGCTTATTAACTTGATCTTCCACACTACATTTATATTCATCTACACTTCTAAATTGGAATATTTCATTCTTAACTCATCTTCTTTTCATGACTGAGTTTAACTTCTCCAACCTAAAATAAGCATTGATGATTATGAGGAACATGAAGTTGATCAAATCCTTAATAAGGACATAATTAATTATAAGACTGTACACAATTATTTAGAAAGGTTATCTATTTCACAATGATGTATATGTATCTTTTCATCATCTTGCCAATGCTCAAAATGAAACACTTAAATGAAATCTTGCCAACGCTCAAAAAATTAAAGCACATGATAATGATATAATCAACTAATTGAAGATGTATGTGTAATAATAGTATGGGAAATTATTATAATATTTTAGAGAATCTTTCATGTAAAATTAGTGAAAAATATGTTATAATAGTTTCATAGAAAATTGTGTATGTAATTTGTAGAAATATTTGAAGATGCACCAAAAATAACTAAGAAGTTTCATAAAATAATATTCAGAAGGTACCAAAAAACTTACATGGGATGTAATTGTTTGAGGAATCTTCTTAGAGATAGAGATTGATCAAGAATTAACTTAGCTAGGAAGTTAAGGATTAACTTTGCTAAAAAAATAAGCCTATATTTATCTTAAGAATAGATAATAGGGCTTTGGACCACCTCCAACATTTGGAATTTACTTACATTGAATTTATGGTCAATATCTTCCCTTCTATCCTCTCTACCTATTCTTTCAAATTTTGGTCTTCTATAAGTTGAGTGTGATTTTAGAAAGCTTAATGATTTTAAGACCTAAGAAAGCTTAATTCAACTAGTAAGAATCAAAATCCACTTTTCTTCATAGATATGATAGTTCATGAGGATCATAGCTTCCTTGAAGCATACTCAAAATATAACCAAGTATCTATCTATAAAAGGAAGTGCTAAGAATAAAATTACATTTGCTACAAAATTGAATAAATACATATATAAGTCAAAATATTTGGGTATATAATGATCTTGTAACCTTTTAGAGGTTGATGGAAAAGATATTTTAAGACTATCTAAAAAATTCTTTAAATTATATGTTGATGACCTAGTGTATAATTTTAAAATTTACTCTATTGGGCTATCTTACTTGGTCATAGATATCTATAAAGAGGATTGAAACTAACAAGTAGAAATTTGAAATCATCTTAGGACTCAAACCTCTAAAGATGGTGAAGGAGATGAGGATTGTTTGTGCAAGTTGATTAGCATAAAAGATTTTTATGAACTAATTAAATAATTCTTCACCACTTACAAAGCTTTTAGAGAAGTTAGCAAAATTCTTATGGTATCAAACCACAAATGGTTTATAAGTTGATGAAGGAATCTTTAGCTATTGCACCTTTACTCATTCACCAAATTGGAACAAAAGGTTTCATATGTACATTATTATATATGAGGATTTACCATTGGAATAGTGCTAAGTTAGAAGGATGATAAGAATCATGACTATCCTATCCTATCTACATTTGGATGGAAGATTCTCTAGCAAAAGCAAAAGCATTCAATGGAGCAAAAGCGTTCAACCATGAAAAGAGAAGCTTTACAAATAATATTTTTGTAAAGAATTCTGGATACTTTTTATAAATGTATCAATTAACACATTATGTGGATAAATTTGCATTGAAATACCTTATCAAGAAGATCAACTTAATCATTCAAGTAGCTTACAAGATGTATTCCTCTAAGAATTGTAATTGTCTCAAAACTAGGAAAGGATATCAAGGTGTAGACATTGACTATTTATCTAAACTAAGGAGTTTGATACTAAGGACCTTATTTATCCTTAAGATAAAATAATCTCAATGGTCTAAAATCATAACATTCTTACAACATATGCAGTATCTAAAGGTCATGAGTTTGGAAGAGAAAGAAGTACTCTTTCATAAGGTAATTCCTTACAAATTGCATGGAAAACTTAATAGAACTCTTTTAGAAAGTACTCAATGTGTAACTTTGACAATATCTTGAGTTGAAGGAAGTTGATATGATTATCTAAGCAATGCTTCATGAGGAGAAGGTAATCATTGTGTATTGAAGAATACTATTAAGATATTTGCTAGAATGATTGGTGATCAACCATGTTAAAGATGTTGCAAAAGTCATAAAAAATATGACTTGTATCAATGAATTTGCAATCAAGATCAAATTACTCTACAGTCATTATTTCTATCTTAATTTTAGCTCCTTATGAAAATTAAGATATTAACTTGATGATGCATATCAAACCAACTACTTTAAGAACTAAAAAGAAGTATATCTTCATAGCCCATCAATTATTGTACAAAGATAGTGGAAGCCAAAGCTACAAGCATGGATAATGTAAGCATGATTGTTGGTTCTTTTGTATGATAAGATAAACTTATCAAAATTGACTTTTTGGAATTTGTGAGAGACTAAGGTACATACTTTCTCAAAAAAATAAAATCTTTTGTCCCATAAGCTTTTCTTAATTAAACATAAGAAGACTTCATCATACAACCAAAGGCCAAAAACCTTTAAAATATTAGAATATCTTTTTATATAGGCTTATCACAAATTATTGCTATCATTGCAGTAGATATATTGTTATATATGTTTGAACTTTTCACAAAACTAAGAAAGAGTCTCATGAACACAAGGTATTTTTGTCTTACCCATGTTATGACTTCATTCTTCTTATTGAGTTAGAAAATCTTACTTATTGCATTATAATCTTCAATAGGTTAAGAATTAAAGAGAGTATTGAAGAGAGAGAATCAATTTTTGTCTAATTGGAGAAAGTTCAATATTCCTCATTCTTACAATTGAAGAAGATGCAACAAACAAGAAAGAACACGACAATAGAAATCTCAAGAGGTAAAGAAAAGGAAAAGAGATCTAATTTCTATATAAATCTTTCAAGAAAGATAAAGCTAAATATTTAATATTTAAAGATAAGGAAGTTCTTTAATAATGATTCACTTTAACTAGCAATGATAAATCTAATAATGATATAAAATAGAGTCAATGGTTGGAGTACTCAAAAGTACTACACTTGGTGAAGAAGTAGTTATGTTTATAAGGATGCTTAACAATTTAAGAAAGTGGTACGTTTTTTTTAACATAGTTTTACTTTTTCTTGTTATTGAACTAAGGTATTATTTTATGCCAATTAAGCTTTTCATTTAGCATTTTTGTTTTACTTTGACTTTGGTTAAATTTTTGTATTTTGGAAGTTTTGATATGTTTCATGTTTCATTTTATGTTCATTTCATTTCATATAGTATTATGTTCCATTTTATATCTTGGTAAATTCTTCATATATTATGGACTTAAAGTGGTATTTTGTTTGATCATGTCCTATGATCACTAATAAAGGAAAAAAAGACTTGAGATTGAAGACTGTTTTAGTTGATAAAACAGGCTTTAAACATCTTGAGGATTTTATCCTTTCTATAATTCTTTTATAAATTTATAAAAAGGGACTTACCTTCTATATTATTGAGAACATCAAAGATTGCACTTTGAACCTTTTATAGAAAGAAGAATTTGACCTTGAGAATTTTGACAAAGAAGAATTTGACCTTGAGAATTTTGACAAAGAAGAATTTTACCTTTAAGAAGATTTTACTTTGATAATTTCATCTAAATCTTTTAGGGGCAAGAGCTTGTCACTTTATTGTTCTTGGTACTCTACTTAGAAGATGCAAATTTAAATTACAAGCCAATTCTTTATTCTCAATATGAGAGAAGTACTCAATTTAAAAAAGCTCTTTATCTTCTAATGTTGAATTCATAAAATAATCAAGTGGAATTTTCCAAAGTGCACTACTTAAAACAATTATTCTCCAAAATGCTCCACTTAGCTGAAGTTATTACCAAAATCCCCTCCTTGCATCCATGCTTCAACTCCCGCACTACCACCACGATAGTATCTCGGCCAACTCAATACACGTAGCAACATGAGTGATGGATGGTGAAAATTTAAACTGAAAATGGGGCATTTGAGATAATGATTTTTTTAAGTAGGGCATCAGGAAAATTTCCCACTAATCAAACTTAAAAGAAAAATTAAAGACTTTGCTTGTGAGGTTATTAAATAGCTAATAAGTTTTGTCTTGATGTCTTAATAATATATACAGAAAAGGGCCAAGAAGGTACTAAGTTGGGCTTGGAAAAAAATGTATAGTTGAATCTATCAATCTAATGGTTAAAGGTATTGAAGAAGAGAAATTGTGAGTACTCAAGAGTATGCAATGGTTGTCAAGAGTCTGAGCTGAAGAGTGTGGAGCTGTGGGAGAGTGTGGAGATGGGAGAGGAGAGGGAGTGATGTGAGAAGACATCTATAATTCATGAGGGCTCTCTAGCATATAGCACTCAAGTGAATAGTAGATTCTCTTTGTTTTTCAATTTTGGATCCATTAGTACCTAGATTGAAGACTATGGAGAATGGAGTAGAAAGTTATGAGGATTTTTAGCTTTTTTAGGGTTTAGAGTTATCATTATACATTAAGAATGATGGGTCGGGAATTTTCATTTCCAATTTATTGGTTTTCATGATTAAGTTCCATAGGAATTTAGTTTAAAAATTATGGAGATGGAAATTGAAAGTTATGAGAGTTTATAGATTTTAGGGTTTGGAGAGATTGTTTTCTTATGTGAGTTGGGATGTGAGAGGTTGTGGTTTTGCAGATATGGGGAGATATGGAGAGGAGCATCATGTGTTACTATCATTATTTTTGTGCTAGCCATGGTTACGCCTTCCTATGTGGGGTCGCCTAGAGCGACTCGGGATACACTATGTTTGGTGTGTCACTGATGCTTTACCTCGCAAGAGATAAAGACCCATGTGGGAAGGATGCACAAGGACTATGATTGGACCACTTGGGATGCCCATGTGAGATGAGCAACCACATAGATAACATTGACACTCGGGATTACACACACTTCTTCTATCCCTTTGTTGATTGTTCTAGGGATACCGATCGAGTCGTGGGAGTGGTTAGCGTCTCAAGTAGGTTCCATTTTGGGGTTATTTGAGACTAGTTTTCCATGTCCACGTCTATTCCATAGGCTACCCCGCACACTCCATAGGCTAGATAAGCTTTTTGCCTACCACTTGATTGTTTGGCACGTGATCCCTTGGACTCGTTAGCATGGTTCCTATTCCTCTTCCTCCCTCGATGGTATCTTTGTTATTCTAGAGGGGGATGTGCGGACATAGAGAGGTGACTGCTAGATTTTTTCAATTCCAAGCGGAGGATTGGACGGCTCTTCAGGAGGAGTCTGTTAGGGCTACAAGATTTAGGAGATAGACATCGCCACAAGATACCATAGAGTCCACTCAATTATGATAGTGTAAGACAATGGGTGAAGCAGGTTAGTTTAGTAGAGCGGCACAAGTGCTACACCCTTTGTCTATGGCGAGTCCTATTGATGAGACTATCTCTTCCCTACACTCACTACATCCTATATTAGTAGATGGACTATCACTAGAGGTCTTAGATTATCAGCCCAACAGCCTTTATGTCTTGATAGGTCACTTTTTTCACAAGCATTGTGCACTGCCCCTTGCCTTTCCTCAGGAAGCTTGTCAAGGATGGTTTATGAGCACCTTAGAGATTGCTTCCAGGTAGATGATCCTTCTAGAGGTTTTACCAAGTTGTTTTAGGTGGCTGGAGCAGTAGCAAGAGGAGACATTCTTATGTCTATTAGTAGGGTGTTAGGTGCTAGTCAACTTCTTGTGATGGAGAAGGACACAAGGGGCATTAAACCCATTGCCATTGGAGAGATCTTTTTGCGTTTGGTCAATTGTACCATTGTCCTTCAACATCATTCTCACTTTCAACAACACCTCAGTCCACATCAGTTTGGAGTAGCTATACCCAGAAGATGTGAGACTATATCTCTAGGCATTAGAGCACTCCTAGATATCCATCCAGAGTGGATCATCCTACAAGTGGATGTTGAGAATGCTTTTAATAGCGTCTCACGGGCATCCATCTTTAGAGAGCTTAGGGAGGCTGGTGGATGCTTGGCAAGTCTCATTCCTTTTGTGCAGTTTTTTTATGGCTCCCTTGCTTCCTTTTACTACTAGCATGGTGGTTCATAGAAGGAGTGTAATACTCCGAGTACAAGAGAAGAGAGAAAACACAGATTGCACACTCAAACATTCGATGCTCTAAGGGAGCACCTTCTCTTTATTATATAGACAAAGAGGATCTCCTCCAAGGAAGTTCCACCATAGGATTAGGGACACAAATAGGTGACATGTCAGCAAGCTCCACCCTTGGATTACTTACTTCGATGGGTGACCTGTCCGGTCTAGGTCCTATCTGGTTGGTCAAACAAGCTTTGACCGGAGGGAATATTTTAGAGAATCTTCCTGTAGGAATCTCAGAATCACGTAAGGTACCGTTGGAAAACTCTCGACAAGACAAAGCAGGGGGAGGAAGGCCAGCCTTTCCTCCATCGGGGAGGGGGGGATCAGCACATTTTTGAGGCCTAGTTCATCCGTTTAGGCCTCCGAAATTGCCTTCAAAGATTTCAAGCATATTTCGGTTCCTACTCTATTAGTAGAAGTCCCCTTTTGGTGATACCTCTTTCTGATCTATTTAGTCCATCATGTGTAACATCCTTCCAGATGTTACCAAACCAATTCTCACCTTTAAATCATATGTCTAGCTATTGGTTCTAAGGTTCTCAAGTCTATTTTGGTTTCTACCCTATTAGTAGAAGTACTCTTTTGGTGATACTTCTATCTGATCTATTTTGACCATCATGTATAACACCATTCTAGAAGTTACCAAACCAAATTTCACATCTAGATCATATGGCTAACCCTTGGTATTACAGGGAGTCACCATCTTGGATTCAACTATTGGTACATGTGAGGGAGATCCTTTGGGGGGGGGGCACTTATTGGCCATGGCTCACTTTAAAGCTCTCCTATCTACTACTTTGGCCATGCTAGGTTGTGTATTTTCCTCCTTGGTAGATGATACACACATCGTAGGCCCTATAGATCAGATTAGGTAGGCCTTTGACTACTTGACTACCGAGCTACATCTAGTAGGCTTGAGAATCAAGGTGTCAAAGTGTAGGGCATGGTCCCCTTTAGGTATCCCTCCCCACCTTGAGCTTCCAGAGGGGTGTATCACATCCACAGATGGACTTTGTGTTCATGGAGTGCCAGTAGAATTGGAGGATTTTGTCACACGCTTCTTAGATGCTGCTCTTGCCAAGGATGTTCTCCATGTGGATGACCTTCCATTACTAGGAGATCCATAGGTGGCATTTGGTATACTCTCCTCCGGTATTGCTCGTCGACCATCCTACCTCATCCGCACAGTTCCTCCCTCATCATCCTTCCTTTCACATCTGAGAGCATTTGATAGGAGGATTATGGGAGTCTTTGGTGATATTATTAAACTAGGGGCTTTTGAGTGTGTGACAGGGGATTTGGCACATAGACAGACAATTCTAGCAATCTCATGTGGTGGGGTTGGCTTGCTAGATGGAGGAGATGGCACCTATAGCATTTTTGGGTAGTTGGGCTCTCTTGGCACCCCTACTTTCCTCTCATTTTGTGGTTGTTGATAGGCCGGTTTTGGAGACTTATGTGACAGAGGTGGAGGGAGGATCCTTTTCTCTCCAAGTGTTATTGTGGCAGACAAGAGATAGTCTAGTCTATCCCCACAAACACAAGAGTATTTTTCACCTTTTGCTTCATTATTGTCAAATTGGACTAGAGGTTTACAATCTTCCTTGATGGAGCGATAGTGTGAGCATACGCTCCATTCTCTCTTAGTCGACTTGTCCATTCCTCAGGCTACTAGAGCACGTCTTTGCTCTTGCTCCGACAAGGGTGCAGGCTCTTGGATCCTAGCTCAACCGTGCATTAGGGCATTTTGACTCACACCAACTACTTTCTCTACAACAATGAGGTTTTGCCTAGGTTTGGTCCACCCATCTGCATCTTCATTACTCACTTGTGAGTGTGGTTCTACACTAGATGTAGCAGCGGTCCACATGACACAACGTCCTTTTGGAGGACAAAGGATAGCTACCCATGATGCCATTAAGGACATAGTGTTTGCTATGGCACAAGATAGTGGATACTTGGCTTGGAGGGAGCTTTGTACGCTTTGCAGACAACACGTGTCAGGGCAGACTTATGTGTGGTCCGAGATGATTAGGTCATAGTAGCGGATGTCGTGGTTATGGACCCTACACGAGATACAATTTTGGAGGGAGTGATTACTCATCCTCTTGGATGGGCGGCAAGTGCAGCAACATGTCTCAAGGTCTCCAAGTATAGGGGCATGCAACGAGGTCACCTCTTTGTTCCTCTAGCCTTGGAGTTATATGGAATGATGGACACGGTGTTTGGCACATTTGTCAGGGAGTGCGCGAGAGCTTATCATGTTAGGCGTCAGGGGGTACCACTCTCACTCTCATACTTGTAGCATATTTTAGACAGTGTGTGTCTATTGCTCTACAGAGTGCAATGGTTGGTGCAATCCATGGGAGAGCAATCACATTAGGTGCTGTTTCATCAGATGCTCTAGTTGTGTGTAGACCGTATGACTTGCATAGCTCGGATATCTTAGGTACGGTAGGGCAGATTTCTCATATAGACTCTATTGGGGCTTAGCCCATGTTACCTTTTTTGTCTCTCCCTTGTACGGCTTGATGTGGACTTCCCATCTTTTGTTTTTCCTACGCGGTCGCCTTTTTCGTTGCACAAGATCCATACTTAATTGAGTCTTGAGGTAAAGGAAGCAAAATATGATCTAAGAGAGGGAAAGGAAAGTAGAGGTAGAAGCACACTAGAAGAAAATCCTTGAGTGTCTTGGTGATCTAAAAACATACTATATTAGAGAATGATCACTCTAAGAGTTTGAATTTATACGTAGCTACACTAGGCTTATTAAGCCATACTTTTTGTAAAGATCAAAAGATAGAATTTATAACAAGCATTTAAAGGAGTGCCATATATATATTTATGACTAGATTAATTGACTCGTGATTGATTTGATAATTCTGTTTTGAGTAAAGAATATTGAATCTAAGGAAGGAAATGACAAGATAAATTTGGAGCTTGATCTGGCTTCACAAATTCATCATGATTGGACTTGATTGAAGAGTGATGAAGAGAGAATGATTGGACTTTGTGATCCATAGAAAGCTTTAAGTTCAAGTTTACATGTCATTGAAGAATGAACAACTCTCTTTTAATATTAAAGTGATATTTTGACTTTATGTCAATGATCATATGATTGGATGGTTCAAAAAGTACTTCCAGAAACAAT
Organism: Lunularia cruciata; assembly: GCA_948567375.1. Lineage (NCBI taxonomy): Eukaryota > Viridiplantae > Streptophyta > Marchantiopsida > Lunulariales > Lunulariaceae > Lunularia > Lunularia cruciata. Next base: position 2,367,130 of record OX419756.1, on the reverse strand, counting down.
GTATGTTACTTCTCATCTTTCTATTTCTAACGAATATTCAAATAAAATTATTTGATTTTATCTCTTCAACCGAATAAATCAGAACTATTCCTGGACATACAACATTACCATTATCTTGCCTTATATTCTTAAGTAAACCATGCATACGAGAGGTTCTATGATTTGTAGTAATAGGATCATCTGTAGGCATTCTCTTGGAAATTCTCTTGAAATATTAGTAAATTAAAGAACGCCCATGCTACTAGAGGACCAAGCCTTCATTCATGCACGACGGTCACGAAGTCCACAAGACAACATGAGAACCGGCCCACCTCCAAAGATCGCGACACGAACCCGATTCGCGGAGAGAGTGGTCCACCATTGTGTCCGTGACGTTCAGTCTCCGGACGGCGCCGGAATACGTCCCTGGAAAGGAAGGACCGGAACAGGTAACAGTGTAAACCAAGTAAGAGACTAGAGGCCTCAAAGGCCCCATGGATGATACATGGGCCCGAGAGCTGAGGACGAACGACGTGGCTTCCTAGGATGAGAGACCGGTCCCCTGTTCAAGATCACTCCAGTTGTAGGGACAAAGAAGACTCCAGCACCTTCTCGACGGAACAAGGAACGGAGCTTCTGAAGCTCTGGCGGGGCTTCAGAACTCTTCCAGAAGGAGCAGCTGGTAGATTTTAGTTTAGAACTCTAGCAGCAAATGTTGCCGCGGTGCAATTGGGAGAGTATTAAACAGCTTGTGTGGGATCGATCGACTAAGGAGTGGTGAGGAGGATTGACAATTGTAGTGATTGAGGAGGGGAAGAAAAGTAGGGCAGAACGGCGATTTTCACTGAATTAGGAAGAGCAATTCCTGTAGCTCAAAGAGCTATCGGTGTTGCAGGAGGAATGGCGTCGCTGGTTGGATTGGCACCGCCTGGCCTAGCTGTGCCGAAAATTGTTAGTTTTGTCGTGCCGGGGAGTCGTGGCATTGGGAGGAGAAGTGCGAAAATAGTTGTGAGTGCGAGGAATGGTGGTGGAATTAGTTCTGACAGAGGTGCAAGGTTTGCTTCCGCGAGGAGATATACTACCGCTTCGATATCGCATGTTGGACTTCGACACCAGGAATTAGCTAAACATGAATTTGCTGGAGCTGTGCCTGCGCGGAGGAAAATTCATACTACACCTCGTTGTGAGGCTAGAGACGGAAGGGTAGGCATTCTTGTTTGTCTTCTATGTTCATATCTGGCAATTTCGGGATTCGATCGTTTCAAGTAATAATCTGACATTTCAGTATAAATTATTTCTCCGTCTCAGTCAAGAAGTGAGATAGGATTTTGTTGTTTTGTTACTTCAAATTGTGTCTCACATGATGCTGATTTGGAAGTCTACTGTTTTGAATCTCTGACCTCAGGGAGTATGTGTGCACTGAGAATGCATGACTGGTATTCTGTGTTATCCTAGATGTTTGTGCGGGACATTACTTTGAAAGTTTTATAATATCCTTGGGAGGGAGAGATGCCTGAAAGTTCACCTTCCTTGAACTCGTACTTCTCTTTGCATGTGAACATTCAGATAAATCAAGCCGAGTTTACAGAAATGGCGTGGCAAGCCATTGTTGCATCCCCGGACGTGGCCAAAGAAAGTAAACAGCAAATTGTTGAAACCGAGCATCTTATGAAAGCTCTTTTGGAGCAAAGGAATGGGCTTGCTCGCCGCATTTTCGCCAAAGCTGGAGTTGATAACACTTCTCTTCTTCAAGCCACGGAACGTTTCATTCAGCGGCAGCCGAAGGTAAATTTTTGCCCGACTCTCTTGCACATTCTGCACGGGCATTGCTGCCGACTGCATTTTGAGCTCTAGTCTTTAAGGTTGCAGTTCTGTCACTTAGTAGTATATGGCTTACACTGGCTATCAAATAGCAGTGGGTGAAGGAGAGCCGCACTCATTTGTTGTATATTTCAGGTTATGGGCGATACCAGCGGCTCGATGTTGGGTCGCGACTTGGAGGGTCTTATAGATCGCGCCAGAGGTCACAAAAAAGATCTTGGCGATGCGTTTGTCTCTGTGGAGCATCTGGTACTTGGATTTTTGCAAGATAAGCGTTTTGGACAACAACTGCTGAAGGAGTTTCAAGTGACTCCAAAGGCGTTGAATGCTGCGATTCAAGCGGTGCGTGGTACTCAGAAGGTCACAGACCAAGGTAAGTGGATAGGAACACCGAGGAACTCATCAAAGAATTACAGAGAGCTGATGTTCGCATACACATTTTTGAAGCTTGCATTGATCCACTGCAGCTTTAGAACTTGTTATGGTTTATGGAGTGGCCCCACTCAGAATATAGTGTGCTGTGTTTCTGATCCATGACGGTTTGTATATCATTAGATCCTGAGGGAAAGTACGAAGCTTTGGAGAAGTATGGGAAGGATCTCACAGAGATGGCACGTCAGGGGAAGTTAGACCCCGTAATTGGTCGTGATGATGAGATAAGGCGTTGCATACAAATTCTTTCTCGCCGCACCAAGAACAACCCTGTGCTTATTGGAGAACCTGGAGTTGGAAAAACTGCAATATCTGAGGGGTGAGCATCCACTTAAGCCATGGGGTGCTTCTACCAGTTGTCAAGAGATGCTTAGGTGCTTAGGAAAATGCTGCACGTATGTTAGGATGTAAGTGGGCAATTGAGCTATCTTCTCAAAGCATATGTCATCACTTGATGTCTTCCTTTTAACTTCGAAGCAGTCCACCAACACGTCCTTACTGGGCTGGCACATGAACTGGGTTATGACTGCATGTGCTGTATGTGAACAGGTTAGCCCAGCGAATTGTGCAAGGAGATGTTCCACAAGCTCTTATGAACCGCAAGGTAATACAATAAACAAACTCATCTTGGTGATTTTCTCTGGTGACGGTATCAACCTTCTGCCATGCGTTGCTTCCATGTAGTCTTGGTGGAGAAATATCTTTAAATGTCTAAATTCAGCACGTCTTAGATGACATTTTCCTACCTATTGATTAAGTGTCCCCTTGGATACAGATTTTGGTTTTGGCTTCACTTTTCCTGATTAATCACATTTTCCTGTTGCAGCTTATCTCTCTTGATCTGGGTGCACTTATCGCGGGAGCCAAGTTTCGTGGGGAGTTTGAAGATCGGTTGAAAGCAGTGTTGAAAGAAGTAACAGATTCTGACGGTCAAATTGTCCTTTTCATTGATGAAATTCACACTGTTGTGGGTGCTGGTAAGTATATAGCATAACAAAGCCTTCAACTCCTCAAATGTATCAAACACTGGTGATTTAGCTATTACTTATTTTTGGTGTGTTTTGGACCAGCTCTCACGTTGGATCTCTCTGGATATATATCCATGTATGTTTGTTTTTTGATGGTGATTGTCGGAAGGTGGTGATTTTGTTGTAACTCGTGTAGTTTAAGTTCCGTGCTTCACACTTGGTGTTATAACATATGTTCAGGAGCCACGAACGGAGCTATGGACGCCGGAAACTTACTTAAGCCAATGTTGGGAAGAGGGGAGTTGCGCTGTATTGGTGCAACGACTCTTGATGAGTACCGGAAGTATATTGAGAAAGATCCTGCCTTGGAGCGTCGATTCCAACAAGTTTATGTAGATCAACCTTCTGTGGAGGACACGGTTTCTATCCTTCGTGGTCTTCGTGAACGTTACGAGTTGCATCATGCTGTCAGGATCTCTGACAGTGCGCTAGTAGAAGCTGCTGTGCTCGCTGACAGATACATTAGTGACCGGTTCCTCCCAGACAAAGGTATGTCCAACTACTTCGATTATTGCTGACTATTACTATTGACAGTTTACTTCGAGATAGCCCGCTTTGTATCATCATTTCTGAAATGTACTCTCATATGTACAAGTGGTAGGACAAGAAGTATAGATGAGGATTTCTGAAATTAATGTTGTTGGCAAGTGCAGCAATCGACTTGGTAGATGAAGCAGCTGCAAAGCTCAAAATGGAAATTACGTCAAAGCCAACTGCCTTAGATGAGATTGACAGGTCAGTCTTGAAACTGGAAATGGAGCGGTTATCACTGACCAACGACACAGACAAAGCGTCACGTGATCGTCTAAGTAGACTAGAGAATGAGTTGGAGATCCTGAAGAGCAAACAAAAAGACCTCACCGATCAGTGGGAGCATGAGAAATCTGTCATGACTCGAATACAATCAATCAAAGAAGAGGTACTGTCTCTTTGAGCCATTTTGTGCGGAGACCATGTCACCGCGTGGCCTGTTTATTGTAGGTTGGTGTGCTGACACGTGAGATGTCCTCCTGTTGCAGGTAGATAGAGTGAACGTGGAAATACAACAAGCTGAACGAGATTACGATTTGAGTCGGGCAGCTGAGTTGAAATACGGCAGCCTCATCACACTTCAAAGACAATTGGAAGATGCAGAAAAAGCTCTTACTGAGTATCAGAATACTGGCAAGTCTATGCTGCGTGAAGAGGTGACTGGAAATGACATAGCTGAAATTGTGAGCAAATGGACAGGCATTCCGGTGTCGAGGTTACAACAATCGGAAAGGGAAAAGCTTTTACATTTGGATGTGGAACTTCACAAGCGAGTCGTTGGTCAAGATCCAGCAGTTCAGTCAGTTGCAGAAGCCATTCAGCGATCGCGTGCCGGGCTTTCAGATCCAAACCGACCTATAGCGAGCTTCATGTTCATGGGTCCAACTGGTGTGGGTAAAACCGAGCTAGCAAAGGCGTTGGCTTCTTACTTGTTCAACACGGAGGACGCTCTAGTCAGGATAGACATGAGCGAGTACATGGAAAAACACTCCGTGGCGAGATTGGTCGGTGCTCCTCCCGGTTATGTTGGTTACGAAGAAGGTGGTCAGCTTACAGAGTCTGTCCGCCGACGCCCATATGCTGTGATACTCTTTGATGAGATTGAGAAGGCCCATTCGGATGTTTTTAATATCTTCCTGCAGATTCTCGATGATGGAAGGGTCACCGATTCTCAAGGTAGGACGGTGAGTTTCACCAATACGGTCATTATAATGACTTCCAACGTGGGTTCTCAATACGTGCTTAACAGCCTTGAGAATCCTCTGGGATCTAAAGATGCAGTATATGAAGCTATGAGACTTCGCGTGATGGAAGCAGCTAGGAACACGTTCAGACCAGAGTTCATGAACCGAGTGGATGAATATATTGTCTTCCAACCACTTGACAGGGATCAAATCAGCATGATTGTCAGGCTTCAGGTGAGTCTCATTCCGATCTTTATGTGACTATGTGTACATGTGGAACAGAGTATCTCATTGTAGTGACTGCAGCTTTTGTGGCGTCTTCTTGTACGTAAAGTTCTGTGGATCCTTCTCGAGAAGGAATTTGGGTCTTTGAATACACGGTACCTGTTCATGGTTGGTGTCTAACTACGTTTTGCCGACGTTTACAGCTGGAGCGGGTACAAAAGAGACTTGTGGACAAGAAGATCACATTGCAAATCAGCGAGAGTGCTGTTTCACTACTGGGCAACATGGGATATGACCCCAACTATGGTGCTAGACCGGTGAAGAGGGTTATCCAGCAGAGTATAGAGAACGAGCTTGCTAAAGGAATCCTGAAAGGAGAATTCGGGGAAGATGATGTGATCGAGGTGGACACGGATCTCACTGCGTTTGGTGGTGAGAAACTACCTCAACAGAAACTAACCTTCAGCAAGCGGGTGCAGTCTGAGGACGGTTCTGCTAGCCCATCAGACGTCGACCCCGTAGCCTTTGCTAAAAGCCGGTGAAAGTACACGGTTACCCTGCCGCCATCATTAAGGAGTCACGAGCTGGGGAACGTCTCACGAACTTGTATGTCTAAGAAATGTTGAGAAATTGTACCATATGGACTGCTGTACCACTTGTGGGAAGACACAGCAACTTGATCAGACGGTTTACTCCAGGTATTAGTGTAAAGTATACTAGTAGGATCTTTCATGACTGTATATCAATCGCCATATTTTGACGTTGGTAGTGTTATGGCCCGTTTGTAGCAGAGCTGTAGCACTGACCATTGAGATTAAAAGTTAACGGGTGGTGATCAAGATTGATTCCCTCGTTTCTGCGCACAAATGTCGGTTTCCACTCCCACCACCCAACTTGATCTCTCTATGCAATTCATTTTCGTCGAATGAAAACTGTACCGGGTCCTACCTCGAAGGGCAGTGGGAATCTCTGCCCAACTCCGGGGAATCAATCTTAGCATGTCTTAAATCTGCGATGAGAATTCCTTACAACGATGAAGCTTCAGGGAAAGGGTCTTCAAGTCTGGAATGCCGAAAATGAGCGTTATGAACGGGGCCATGGAATCATTATTGATGTTGCATGGCAGGCATGACTGTTTGCAGGGAATCTATCCACGAAAACCTATATACAACATTTATTATCCTTCATTGAGTGCAGATTTTATTCTGTGCGCACAATTCATAGTCCTTGCCGGGAGCCTTGTTCATTTACGAGAGATGCGCACCAGACCAATTGTAGCAACATCGGTTGTGTCACAAATCTACCAGGATTCTTACAATCCAGCACCCTTTGCATATCATTTTATCATACTGCAGTTCATGGAAGTTGCAAAATAAAAAACAGATGCAGTGTCACAAATCTACCAGGGTTCTTACAATCCAGCACCCTTTGCATATCCTTTTATCATACTGCAGTTCATGTAAGTTGCCCAATATAAAACAGGATGCAGTGTCACAAACCTACCAGGATTCTTACAATCCAGCACCCTTTGCATATCATTTTTATCATGCTGCGGTTCATGTAAGTTGCACGATATAAAGCAGGATGCAATCGCACAAATATTGGGAGCAGGAGTCGGTACACCTTGATCATTAGCTGCTAACACATGGGAAACTGTCTATAGTGGTGTATCTGTCACGTGAACCCTCCACATACAAATGTGGAATCTTACGCGAAGCTAATTTATTTTGTCTATGCGTCTCACCACCTTGTTAAAACATCTCGGGTTCTAACATGTTGAAAGTCAGACTCTGCTACTTCTTGAATCTAAATGTTCATGTCATCTTAGCACATTCTTAAAATTAGAATAAATATAGTTAAACTTAGGACACTCGGCTGCTTCGATGATTCATGTTGTAGTATATGTACCATTTTCACACCTGCTTTCAGCCATTCTAGATTTCTAGACAGTGACCGCTAGGATATTCAGCTTCTTGAGTACTCTTAGTTTCAACTAAAGTCAACTTAACTGGCTTTTAAAGCATATTGGGTTTAGCATGATACTGAAAGCCTTCTTGTTGATATAGGTAACAATTGTAGTCATAATTAGAATCGGCAGGTTAGGGCAATTAGCAAACTGAAGATATTGTTCAAATTGCTCCCTTAATAGTCACTTGAGTAGATAATATGTCTTCTTGTAACTACTTTAGCTGAAAAACAACACTCTCACTTTGACCTTTGATATGAGTATCGTATTAAAAACACTCTACTTTATAGTACAATGCTACTAGCTCTTTGTAAATGTTCAACTATTGTTCTTTGTATCTTCTGACTATAGATACAAATGACAACTCCACCTCCAAGATCAATTTTATAGGTGAAAACTTGACGATGATAAACCTTCCACTCAACCACCAAGTGAACTATATATTGGAGGTCCAAACGATGATGACCTTGTGAGGCTAGACCAAGCTTCCATTTTATCGCATCAACATCTTGCTTAGATAACTTACTTCCTACTGAGATCTTTATAAGTGGAATTATTAAGTTCTATGAAAAGAAGATCAATTTAATCATTTCATTTTTCAACACCTCAAAAATAACTTGCCTTAATGAATTCTATCTTAATATTATTAAAAGAAGTATAGTTTTTATTAGCTAGTATAGCAAATTAGTATTGGAGGTCCAAACAAGGATGACCTTGTGAGGCTAGAACAAGCTTCTATCTCATCAAAATCTTGCTTAGATCTGTTACTTGCTACTCAAATTCACTGAAATCTTCATTAGTGGAACTATTAAGTTCTCAAAAGTTGATCAATTAATAAATTTCATGTTTCAACGACTCAAATAGATCTTGCCTTAATGATTTCTATCTCAATAGTCTTAAAATGGAGTACAGTTTTATTAGCTAATATAGCAAATTAGTATTTCCACCCTCTTAGAGTGATTATGCTCTAGTTAGGTATATTTCATAGAGCATGAAGACTTCAAAGATTCTATGTTGTGATTATTCTAACTCCAATCTTCATTCTTTCATCTCCTCCATAATCAAAAAATCACCTTTTATTCCCTTTTTCCTCATACTCAATTAAGAATTATAGATTGAGATTTTGAGTAGCCTCTTGTACATTCTTTATAACTGATATTTGTACTCATTGTCTTATATATTGATAGTGGAAAATTTGTGATTAGTTCCTTCTCCTTAACCCACCTTTGGATCTTCTTACCTTCTTTGTCCTTATAAGGAAAAATTACCAAGGTCAAGAGATAGAAACTCAAAAGCAATTTGCTATTCTATCTCAAAAGCAATTTGCTAGCACTAGAACAAGAGGAGTCAAAATAAAAAAATGCCTTTTCTAAGTCAATTAATTCCTTTATATTGAATATTGTTTGAGGTGGAAGATCAAGAAAAATCAAGCAACCTAGTTTTGATATCCACCAGAGTCCAATAACTTAACATTCTTATAAGTATCACCAACTTTATGAGTATAATTTAACACCAAAATAATGTTAATTTATTGGACTCTGGTGTTAAATTATACTCCTCAAGTTGGTGATATATATACACTCCATTATGAGATTTAGGGTAAACTTTGAATTTATAATTTAAAGTTGAAATTCTCTGGTCTGATTCTTATTTTAGAAAAAATTCTTATACATTGAATTTCTTAAGATCAAATACTTCTTAGAGATAAAGTCTTCTTGAAGGTCAAATACTTCATTGACCTCGAATCTTGCCAATACTCAAAAAACACTTTTGGAAGATACAAATCTTTAATAATTATTGATATATCGAGAATGTATATTGAAAAAGATTCTTAAACTCTAGCTTATAAATTAAACACTATTTTCACTCAATTCTCTTTCTTTATAATGAGAAGAGATAGTGATAAAGATACATACCATTTTAAGATCCATATAATTAACAGAAGATTTATCATGAGATGGAATCAAATAAAAAATGAAACAATTTAATGATGCAAAAATCTAACATAACTCAAAGTTAATAAACTAAACAATGATTGAGAAGCATAAAACAGACAAAAGCTCTCTAGATTGCCTCTAAAAAGTAAAAAAATTGAGAATTGTGTGTACTATAAAGATCATACTAGTCATTAACAAATGGTATAATGTCCCTTTATTTAGGGTTGAAGTTGAATATTAATTAATTTCTTGGCTCTAGTTGGACAAGAAAACTGATCTACAGTTGCAATCTTCATCTCTTAAATTGATCCTTCTATTACCTTACCTCTTAGTAAACTCAAATCATAGTGAAACATAATATTAAATATCCTTTTTGATTTTAGTAGTGATCTTACAAATCTCCTTTCATCTATCTCCAAGATCATAAATCTAGACCACAATACATTCACTAATTAGTATTCTCCTTAGTTATCCACTTTCTAAAGTAGCTTTATTTGTAAAATATGAATCTAGTACTTATATATTATGCACCTATCTATTTTTCATGAAAATAATTTTTAGTTTATGCACTAGAATCCCAAATATACTAGCACTCAATAATGACTAAATAGTGACATATTTTGAAGTGAACTATATGGAGCAACTCAAAAATAAGTGAACCATATGTAGTGAATCAATGTTGACCAAAATGTGATAAAAAAGAAGAAGACTAGGTCGTTCACACAAAGACACAAGTTAGAAATGACTAGAAGGTCAAAGAAATTATCACAAATGATAATTCTTTATTTTTTCCTATCTTGTGCAAGAATCACTACAAAAGAAGTTTAGTATCACCCTCTACATGCACTACCAAAAAAGAAAAAGAAAAATCACTTTCATCACAAATCTATTTCAAACTTTTACTAAAGGTGATGGTTCATTCATCACAAAAATCACTTTGCTTCATAGATCACTTGGCCAGTGAAAGATGCAACTAGGCTAATGGTCATTATTGCTTGATCTTCATGAACGCTTCCAACCTTGTGAGTGTCATCAAGACTATCTTGAAGAAAATGAATGTTGTTAGCATCACGAGCATTGTCCACAGACCAAAAGTTCCTTGCATAGGATGCAACTAGGCTAATAGTCATTATTGCTTGATCTTCATGAATGCTTCCAACTTTGTTAGTGTCAAGACTATATCATGAAGAAAATGAAAGTTGTTAAGAGCATCACAAGCATTGTACATAGACCAAAAGTAGTCCTTGCTATGCAAATAGTTTCACCACAAAGATCCTATCACTCTAATGATTACAACCATAAAAAAATGCATACTACACTTCCTAGAAGGTGCAATTTTCAAAGAGTTGTGGTACTTCATGATACTCAGAGTCTTTATTAGCCACTCAACAAATTGCTTTGATTATTAAAAATCATGGAGATCCCACATTCTATACAAGTTTGAATGATTGTCCTCAATCTAGCACCTACATTTCTACTTCAAGCTCCTCACCACTACTCAATCAAGAAAATGACACATCAAGTAGAATGCAAACAAACAACATAAAAAAACAGCATAGAGATCTTTGGGTAACAAAAATTCATTTCCAAAAATTTATTTCATGAATAAAAAAATGAACTTAGTTTACATTGGGTTGAAGCCTTTTATAATATTCCTAATCTCTCACAAAAGAAATAAAAAAGCTATGATTTACTAGAAATCTCCTAGTAACATGTACATAATTCATTGCTAATCCTTTTTGATTATCTTATCTTATCCTAATCTAACTTATTTAAGATCTTCCTAAGTGGCAATGCTAGATCAGCTCATCAATTTTTGTCATTTACTTCTAATTTGGCTAATTATCACAAGGTCTTCTACTACAAAATTGATCCCTCACAAAATTATTGTGAGTCTGTTACCTACAATCACAAAGATCTTTGGCCCAAAATATTTTGTCTTTGTACTACTAAACGAATGATTGTTTTACACTTGGACTATTTTACAATTTTTAATATAAAAAATCTTTATACTACTCCAAAGAACTAAGTTTGCCTTTACACATCCTTTGGAGAAGGTCAACCTTTCCATTGCGGTTTGCAAACCCAAAGAGCATTGTCCTCAATGTGTACTCAAACTTTTGGCTAGTATGCTCTTTAAGCCAAGTGAACAGGTGTGCAGGTTGTTGTATAGATTTGTTTCCAATTCATGAATATAGGTCTTTAGGTTATGCAACCTGACTTGATGAGGGAAGGTCTTTGCTAGTTTCTCTATGTGTTCAATCATCTAATTCACTATAGCTTCCATTGTTGTGAACACTCAAGCATGTTCCTCCTCTAAGTTCACATGCATGGCCTAAATCTATCCTTACAAATCCTACCACACATGTATGTGGATGAGTTCTTCTCTCTTCTCTTGTTGATCTACTTGCTTCGTTAACTCCTGAATAAAAATTTTTGCAAGCTCCTTGTAGTTCTTGTGCCTGATTTCATTGGTAATAAACTTGATTCATGCTTGCTCCAACTTGGCCTTTAGTATGGTCACTTCTTTATCTTGGGCACAAAGCTATTATTTGTTGTGATGTCCCATTTCTTTCTAAAATACACCTCTTTTATTTCAAATTACTTAGTTTACTCACAAAGATAAAGAAATAGTTGGTCAAAATGGAAGAAGGGAGGCTAATTCTTGTTTTCCATCCACCTTGAGGGAAATTTTATCCTTAATAGGAAAGATGATATGGAGGGAATGTATTGGCCAGCAATGGTGGATCTAAATGAGGAGCCCATGAATTGGCTCTTCTACAAAGAAGACTTTTAGACAAGGAAACCTTTTGCAAGAGAACCCCTTGCCTTGGGTTCTCTTGTCAAAGGTTTCATCTTGAAAGGATGACCTCTGGCCTAGGACAACCTTTGTCCAAGAGATCATTTGGCTTGGAAGCACCTTGGCCTGAAAGTCAATGAGTTTGCAAGGATCACAAGAACTTAAATGTGGTGCTAACAGATCAAGAACTACAACTCATGATTGTTTGATCGTGGTAACAAGTCAAATGTGTGAGGAGTGACTGCTCACCAAAGTGCATACCTACCAAACATTCATAATGGTTGGACCATCACCTTAAATACCCACATTGGGCTTAGATCCTTTCCACTTTTTGTAGAGTTAATCAGTGCAAGACCAATCAGGATTTCCTCACCCTCGACAAGAAGTTTAAGAACTTGGGAATTCAAATTGGGAGCATGTGTGATTGTGTGAGGAGGATTGAGTGGATTGAGAGAGGTTGAGAAGAATAAAAGGAAAGAAGTAGCAACTCCTTAAGTGTCTATGTGCATGAGAAGATATATGGGTTGCAACCCAAAGAAGATATGTTCACTTCTTTCATAATTGAAGTATTGAGCTCAATGATTTCTTTAGAATTTGTGCTAAATTGCTTGCACTCCTCACATCTTTGGTTGTATGCTTAGTAGAGGTGAGGAATCTTGTGATAGAAGTGTGTGTTTGAGTACCTACTTAGGAAATTCACACTATATCTCACTATATCAATTAACCTTGACATGTAGCTGGAATGAGTGCTTGAGTACGTGGTTACAAAATATGCATAGATCAAGGAAGTTAACCTTGACATTTTGACTGGGCAAGTTAATGTGAAGAAAGGTTTTGGGAATGATGTAGCATTGAGAGTACCATGGAATAGAAAAGCCAAGTAGATAGTCAATTTTGTCTTTCATTGGGATTGTGCCTTTTGGGAAGAGACGTATATAGTCAATGATGATTGCAAGATGAAATAATCTTTAGCTTGAAAATCAACCTTTAGGGTGAAAATTGACCTTCAAAGTGCTACACATTTGGGCAAGGGACAAATATTTGGAGTAAAGAGGATTTTCATGAGGAAGGGACACTTGGCATGAAGTGAACCACTATCAAGAGCTCATTAGATTAAATCTTTTGTGAGAATGGTTGTTAGTTTCTCTTTTTTTTAGGGTGATACAGTGAGTATCACTACCCTCTTTTTGGAGTGGTTCTTGCCTAAGAGGTTAAATAGCCAAGAATAGACAACCCATGAGACTTTGGCTTCACTTTTAGTCATTTACAACTTGTATCTTTGAGAGAAAGACCTATTCTTACTGATTATACTATTAATATGTTGATAGTGGGTTTTCATAGTTGTATTCTGCACTTTTTTGCTCAATTCCAAGATTAAGGATTTGTACCTTTGCCTACATTGATTGTAGATCTCCGTCATACTTCTCCCATCTTGCTTGCTCTACCTTCCTCCACTTATCTATCATTTGTAGAAAATCATGATGATTCTCTTATTTAGTCTTAAGCTGCTCCTTGATCTTCCTAAGCTACTCATGAGCTCTTGCATTCTATGCATTAGCTCCTTGAGCAACCCAATGAAAGTGGGTGGCCAATTTCATGTGGTCGATGATTGATTTGTCCAATTCTTGGTAGTAAGGAAGATTTTTTCTAACTCATGAAGAGTTGGACCTACCCTACAGATCACTTCCAACAAGAGTGGTGTTCATTTGTCAGTGGGTTGGCTTACATATTACTCATCTTGTGGTTGGATTTTCTTTTTCTCTTTTGCTTCTTGGTGAGAAACAGAATATGTACCTCCTCTCTTACTTCCTCATGAGTAGTGGTCATATCTTTGGCCAAATACACATCTCCCTCTCTTTCCTATATCCATGCTTGTGTGGATTCTTCTTCCTTGGCCTTCAACATTTTTGCCTCCTTGTTCTTCCTTGCCTCTTTCATGATCTCTTTGAACAAGAGACCATGTCCTTCCTTGGCATTTGGCCTTCATTCTTCTTTTGCATTCTCTACTCCTTTGACATGGATCTTGTTACCACCATTTGTCCCTAAAGGTCTAACCTTGTTGTTGTGCTTTCCTTGGATATTGATTGGGTAGGATGCTTCTACATCTATCTAAAGATGCATTGCTACAAGGATTTTGTCATGCTTGTGAAAGGTCTCCTTGCACTTCTTTAAAAACTCAGCCTCCTACTTCTTCTTCAGACACTTCTTCTTGTATTGGCACCAATTGTACACAATCATGATGAGCATCCATCCCTACTTCCAAGTCTAAGGAGAGCTCTATGCGGGTGGAGTACTCCTCACTCATTATTTCTTCTTTCGGGCAATCATGTCCTCTTGGCTCAACTCTCCTTCTTGGGATATCTCTAGGATATCTTCTTCTTTGTTTGTGTCCTTGTGATCTTCATCTATCACAACATCCTCTATCGTGACATCTTCCTCTACTATTTCATGATTTTCTTTGTCAATGTCTTTTTTTGAGGAATTGTCAACTACTTGCAACTTCCTCTTCTTTGATGCTTGTACTTTTAGTTATGTTGATAACTCCTTCCTCTTTTGTAGGCATCCCAAGGTATTTATACCTCCTTCACATGCATGCATGTATATGTTCTTCAACTTGGCATACTTTTGATCAGCCCTCTATACTTCTTGCACTTCATAGCTACATTTGGGTCCCTATAAAAGTATTCTTGATGATAAAAATGGAATGGGAACTTCTTCTTTTTCTTTTGTGTGTAATTTCATCCCTATGTAAAATTGTATCATGAAAGGCAACATGAGAAGTGACTCCATCTTCCTTTTTTAAGTCTCCACACATGTCATCAACTTGTTGATAAAAAATCTCTACCCAGTTCACTAGTCTTCCCTCATGAAAGTATTGGAAGATGTTCACTTGGCTCATGTTTGCATAAATGTGCATTTACTCTTGCACAACTTCATGATTGTTTCTAAAATTGCTCTTTGTATGGGCTCCTTGTATCCCTCAATTCTCCACCCATTGCTCAAGTTCTTTTCCTTGAATGATGCCTTGATATCCTTGTATATTTTACCATTGTGACAAGTCCATGGGATGTATGGTCATTGCATAGTGAGAACATACAGCTGTAGGCTGAAGCACCTTCCACCAATTCACTTTGGTCCATGCAAACAAATTCTCTTTTAATGCTTCTAACCTAATGTCTCAATTATTGCTCATTTCTATAATCATTGCTAAGTCACTCAAATTCTAGTTCCACAACAAGAAATCAAGTTTCTTGTTGCGGATGATCTCCTCCCTACAATGCAATGCATACATACTCAGTCCGGGTGATTTTAGTATGACCTCAAGAAGTGCTCTACATCTTCCTAGTAGGATAGTCATTGTGCTTACTCACAATTTCTTTGGGGAAAACAAGATCTACCCAAACACTCACTCACCCAATCTCTTGAGCTCTCAACTTTTGGCTCTTGTTGTTTGCCAACAGAATTGCAAGAGACTCTATGCACAAATTTGCATATTTTTTAAGTTGAAAAGAATTTGCTACACGAGGCAATGCCTTGTATTTATAGCTTGGGACCAATCATTTTTGAATTTGGTGTGTACGTCCTTGGTGAAATGCCGCTATTTGTGCATGCAAGCATTTTGGCCACAAACAATCATTTATTTCTATTCTTTGTCTAGGTGGTTGCACATTCAAGTCATTTGAATTCTCCAAGGTGAACTGACTATCAGGCCAATCATGTTCCAAGTGGGTGGCATTTGGGATGGAATTCTTTGTTTACAAAATTTGACCTAAGGGTTGTTACCAATGAGGACTCACATTTATAAAGATCATGATTAGGATCGTCAGAATCATGAGGTCTTTGTACATGAAAGAGCCAAGGTGTTTTTCCTATGTTATCTTCTCATCCTCTTTTGTGGTTACCTTCTAGGCTGACAATAAGTAACACACTCTTGAGTTCTTAAAAGCTTTCCCAACCTTCTATTTATTTACAAACAATGTAAAAAATTGTACTAACAATGCAAAGCAAGGTGGGTCACCACATCAAAATCCAATCATGCATGTGGTCCATCCTTTGTACCTATCCTATAACTCTTTTCAGTACTTTTTCAAGAGTTTGTTTTAGTACTTTTTCAAGAATGTGTTTTAGGCGCTCTCTCTGGGCTAGTTAGAAGCATCTTTGGAGGGTTTTTGATAAGATTTGGGACAAATACCTCATACTCATTTCCTAAATCACCTAATCTGAGTGGTCTTGACTTAAATATATCAAACTTGAGCTGTGGCCTTCCATCCATCATCCATGTTGTGTTTTGATTTAGACTTATCCATGTTATGATTATTTGTCTATATTATAATATAGTCCAATATAATATAATCTTATGTCATAATTTTACAAATTATAGATCCCAAGACATTTTTCATTGAAAGCTCAAAAATTTGATGGTCATTATTGTTAAAAATAAGATATGAGATACACTTGTTAAAGAGATCGGTAGATTTTTGTCTCCGAGTGATCTTTGAGCTTATACATTGGTTGGAAGCTTAAGCCGTATTCCTTTGGTAAAGTAAGATTTTGATAATCATTTTTATTATTAAGATGTGAGTTCCGGATAATAGGGAGATACGGAGACTCTCGGTGAGCCTATACTAATTGTGAAGTCGTTTCATGCCTCCTCTTCTCCTTTGATCTATACGTATGATTAGCAAAATGAAGATGTTATTGATCTTTGTCAACCACTTGGTGCAAGAAAAGCTATAAGGAGCCCATATATCAATACACCATCTCAAATGGTATGTCCCTATGTCTCCTTGCAAAACACTCAAAGTCCTTCTTCCGATGTCTCTTCAAAATTTTCAACACTACAACATTTCAAAGGTTTTCTGATCAAAGGTTTCCTAGTGAGGGAGGAGGATACAGGAAGGAACTTTTTTAAGTAGAAGATATACAAGACAACATGCACGACTCAAAGAGCATTGCCAGACTCCATGTATGAACCTCGAAACAAATGGAATCATCCACGTCTAGAATGTACTTCACTCAAGCTATGCAAGAAAGAGATGACCAGGCCACATTTGTTAGAAAGAGTAATTTTGATTTCTACACACAAGATCTAATTCTAGAGCAAGTGATCACTTATCATCCTCTAGGTTGGACAACCAGTATACCAGCAATGATGAGATCTAAAAATATAGAGAGTGGTCTCTTTATTCCTTTAGCATTAGAGTTGGATTACAGTTATATGGAGCAATTGCAAAGATGTAAGACAAGTTTGTGAGTGATTTTGGGAGAGCATATCATACTATTTATCAATGTTTCCACTTTCAATGATATAATTTATAGTATAGTCATAGTAATCCATATCAGTTTGGTAGGTACTTTATGTTCTATGGCAGATTTTAGATAGTCCCTATCTATATTAGAGTTTGAAATATATTTCAGATAACCTATAATTTCGTTTGTTTTACAAAGAGCATCGACAAGACAATCAGTACAAAAATAATCAAACGGGATGATGTTCCAGTGACAAGCACATCTTATAACCTACACAATCTCGATACTTTTGGAAAGGTTGGTCGAGTGTGATCCCGTGTGGGAATCTTCCCATCCTCTTCTTTATCTATGCCGCTCCTTATTTCAATCCAAAACGTGTAACGAGGAAGAAACGTGAAATGGTAGACATATGTTCAACAGACTTTATAAATTTTCCTACAAAAATATTTAGAAAAGTGAAATATACTCCTCAATTTCGTCTAGAAGTATTCATCGGACCCGGTTGAGATAGTATGTGCTGTTAAATGCTGATCGAGATCGTCACAGTGGACAACCGTGTTGAATGAAATCGGTAGGTTGGAAAACCGTTGTGGTTTCTGAAAGAAATTGTAATGTGTAGCCAAAGCGTGTTTGAGAGTACACTTGAATTAACAGTCATGAAGGCAATGAGGTTTCGAGTTTCCTGATTGCCAAATACATTATTTTATTCCCAAATTCATTAGATACATCCTTGTGTTGGTAGACCACTTGTTGTGCTGGACGTCCTGTTCATTGAATGACACGCACTCAAAGAAGATGATTGTCGTTACGGACGCAATGATTGGAACTCGTTTATGTGAGCTTAATGCGTATATGTAAAATTAAATCAGCATTTGCTTCCAGTGGATGAATGAATACAAGTGAACGGGCCCATGAGAAAGCCTGCATTGCCAGAATCTGTGTGGTATAACATTAGTACGTGGTCTCGAAGCAGGGACGTGCCTTGTATCACCCTCAGTCTCTGCGCCTAGAATTTAATGTCAAGTAACAATGTATAGCAGTGAGTCTTGTCCCTAAACAGTGAGTCTTGCCCAGAAGGTGATAAAAGTGAATCTGGGTCTATGCATGAAGGAGCAACTCCTTAAAATCGAAAGCACAGTGGATGACTGGAAAGACTATGCATGCCTAGTAATATTACAACAGTGTTGTACATGTGTGAGAGAACTTTGTTACTGGAGCTGGAAGCTGCTGCTGTTGCTGATGATGATGGATGATCAAATCATATGAAGCTTTTCTATCTGTGCAGGAGAGGTGATATGTACTGAAGTTATCCTGCAGGTAACAGCTCAGCTCCCAAGTTCCCTTACGCGAAAGTTCCTGGAAAGTATGGAAAGGGAGTGTATGGCTGTTTTCGTGTATGTATATTTATTAGAGTTCATCGCCTGGAGAAGTTGCTGGGGATATCTATAAGAGATTAACCTCTTTGTTGAACACCCAGGAAAAGCTTTTGGAAACAGGCGGGCCACGCCTTTTACTTTGCGCTTGTGATCGCTCTGCTAGTTTGCGGAAGCGTCGTGGCAGGTTACACACGAAGTCTTGAGCTCTCTGCGCCTCGGGAGTGAGTCCCACAAGAGTTTCCACCTTCCAGGTTTCGATCAGATGCTCCATGATGCTCACGTAGTCTGCCGCTGTATATACACCCAGTCGTTGTGCCACTTGAGCATAATTTTCGAATAGCTTTTCATCCTCTCCGTCGTACATAAGATGGGCTGGCATGGTAATTTTCTTCTTCATCATGCCCTCCAATGCTATCAGCGAATTATTTGGATCCAGTTCAAAAATTCTACTCATCACCCGTGTGTACGCAATCTCGTGTCTCTTTTCGTCGGCTGCGATCATTTTGCAGATCGTTGCGAGCTTGTTATCTCCGTACTTTTTGGCATGAATTGCTGTGTTGTCATGGGACACGAATGTCGCCCGCTCCTGGAAAGAGGTGTAGATGAAGCCGTTGTACGGGTCGTTGTTGATTTTTGGAGCCTGCGCACGCGAGATAATGGGAGTTTACGATTTAGTCAACGCTTCACTGCTGCAGCTGCTAAGTATAGTCAGTAAATCCTCTTAAATTTCATAGCTCTGCTACGAACCCAAGTAACCTTCGCAATACTGACAAAGAGGCAACAGAAGGTGCGAGATATTTATATAAAATCTGATCCTTCTTTACAGTTTTTGGGAGCTTGTCTGGAACTACAGGAATTCCTAAAATCTCCTACTGCTGTCAGTGATAATGGATGATCGAAATAATCTGCCAGCAAGGTCATTCGTAGAGGGCGATAATGCCTGCAAAATTAGGCAACTGCAAAAGCCTGCTATCCCGATTCCACTTGACATTGCACGTTCGTATTCCTAAAGATCTACAGTTCGCGACAGATTGTTTACTCGAGAAAGTACGATCGTTGATTGGGCATCTTTCTGACAAGGTTTGCAGGACTCACCTTGAGGCCTTGTTCCTGTCGCTTTCATGACTGGGTTTTTACCACGGAAAAGGAGAAACCCAATTCCTGCGAGCTTTCAGGACTAATTTCGAGGCCTCGTTCTTATCGCTCTCATGGATAGGTTTAAACCACGCAGAGGAGCAATCCAATGCGTGGAAGCTTTCTGGAAATTGTCTGAAAGGTGTTTAGTATATATTTTCAAAAGAAGAGAAAACGGTGATAGAAGAGAACTATCTTACAACCAAACGGCTTGAGCTCAGTGCCACGACAAAGTAGCGAAGGAACACCCGCTGTCGACAGTATTGAAAGCGGATTGCACTATCAGCGATGGAGATGAGAGGGTTGGAAGGGGCACATGCAAGACGTACTTAGCTTACTCAACTGAACTCCCCGACATTCCCCTCACAGCAAGCAAGAGGATTAGTTGGCATGAGAGCAGAAAATCTGGTGCGCACTATACATCCAATACTGATTCTAGGCGGCAGAGTTTAAGGTAAAGGAATTGTTCTCACCATCCCGGAGCTGATCAAGTACTGAGTTGTCTTCTCAACCATCCTCATGTCGACTCTCCCTGAAAGATAGAGGTACTTGTTTAGTAGATCCCCATGTCTGCTCTCCTCTGAAGTCCACCCTCGCAACCATACAGCCCATGGCTCAGGACTACAAACGGTCGAATCCCTGACACCCTCAAATGTGTTCAGCATGGTTTGATAAGTAGGCAACGCCTCCTCCGTGATCATGTCTCCTACGAGACACACCAGGTAATCATCTGGCAGGTTTGCAGTGCGCTGCTGGAGGGACCTTACTTCGTCGCCGAAAGTTGGCGAAGAGAAGGAAGGCAGAAAATCTTGAGGTTGCCAACATTTCTCAACCGGTTTCAGTAGGGGCAGAAGGTTGTCCGTTGCCCATGAGGTCATGCTCCGTACCACCTCCAGCTTCTCTTCGGATACATGAGTCGGATTCGCCTTCCGAGTCCGTAATTGGTAAGGCGCCACCGGTGGAATCGGATTTTCGATCCTTTCGTCCGGCACTGGGCTAGGTACCGGTAATCTGCTAAAATTCACGATCCAACAGTCAGCTTAGGCCCAACTATTATCTGACAACCAATATGGTCCCTTTAAGAATTATTCACACGTGCAATCGTGCTTCGACGGGAGGTGGATCAGCACTCCGCTTTAGTGCCGCATCGAGTCGCATTCGATCTCTGCCCACGGCTCCAGCTCCGCAACACCACCACAATTTGAAAGGAGAGCTAGGTGCTTTCTCCGCACAATAAGGATTGCGGAAGGCTGCCGTTTCGGGCCGTCTGATTGATTATTTTGGCCAAAACCGGAAGAGCCGTGGGGAATGAGTACTTAACTACAAGGATCATGTAACAAGAAAGTTTCGATAAACCGGTGGTCTGATAGTGTCGGTTTCCTTAGGATAGATAACGGTTGCCCCTAAGAAAACCCTGAACCGAGAACCGAGAACCGAATTTGAGGTTAGGAGTTTGTAGGACTGCCAAGGAGAACTAACAAGACCAACATAAACTAAAGGAAACCGATGTCAATTAAGACTTTGTATAACGGTTGCCTTTGAAAAAACCCTGAACCCAGAACCGAATTTGAGGATAGGAGTGCCTAGGACCGTCAAAGAGAAGTAACAAGACCAACATAACCGAAAGGAAGCCAAAGATGTCGATTAAGACTTCATGTAAAATTCCCAACGCAACTCTGACTGATAAGTTGTAGGTATGGAATGCCAGCTGGATGCAACTGCTGCTTAGGAGCGAGAAATTTATCCCTTTGAAGGAATAGTCAACATCCTACTGGCAGATGTCCACTATGGCCAGCTATCAATTTCATACCGGGAGGAGCATGAAACCTGTCACACGTACCCACTTACTCACAAAGAAAGAAGATGACAGCATCACTCACCCCCTGCGACATGGAGGTTTTATAAATTATTCTAGTTTGCATCTGAAGTCGCAGGGTTTTATTCATATGGATACTTATGACCTGTTCTACATCGCTGGATACTGGAAAGTATTTGATACTCATTATGGAACACCCAAATCTCCTGTTCCGTAGCGGTAAGATTAAGCGACAGTCCTTCGTATCGTGGGACTTCTTCTACCGCACAGTATCCTTGATCACGTGGATCATGTTCCAGTCTAACAAAACTTGCAATGCTGACGGAGTTCTTCAGCTCCATTTATGGAATAACGAGTCGTATTGCTACATTAGACTCCCCGATAGATCCCAGATTCAAAGATAGACAGACTGTAAAAACTGTACTGCGAATTGAACTCTAAAACTCGATTCGAAGCGCGGAAGCAAGGACTCGGATCAGTGCTAGAGAACCATGACACTAGCGAATCGATTAAAGAAACGTAATTTGAACTACATACAAGAGCTACGCAAACTATCTCGACTGAACACAAGATGACGGTATGCTGCAGCTGTAAGTCGCCTCTTCTTCCTTCGAACATCTCGACAAAATCCAGAATGACATTGCCAAGAAACCTCAAAGGAACAACAGTTTGCCGTTATTGACCCACCTGGGTTGAGTCGTGACTGTCGCCTTGACTTCGAGCGCAACGCCAGCCTTGAGCCGCTTCGTTTCGAATTTCACAGCTGCGAGGGAGAGATCCGGAGCTCCAGTGACTGCAGCAGCTTGAGAGGAGAGAAGGACCACCTTCGACCCAGATGCTGCTACCAATTCCATAGTCTCCTCTAAATGGAAGAATCTATGAAGCTCACACGCTACACTCACAGGCAGCGAAGTAGGCCTACTTCCGCTCCAAAACCGCCTAACAGATGTTATTCCAGAGAGACGAGAAGTTGCTCTATTGGACAACTTGACGTTCGCTTTTCCAGCTTTCCTCTACGATAGACCTGTCAAGCCTATCTGCAGGGAGAGGTCAGAAAGCTCAAACTAGTACGCTATACTTTTACAATTGCTAGAGAGAACAAATTGACAAGAGAGAGAAAGGTTTTTTAATATACGTGTTAGTCAGTGCACACACACACACACACACACTCTTGGGCAGGCTTAGACTTTGACACTAGTATTGTCAGATAGTAGGTGTGAGGCCAGGAAATCAATGGCGCAGAGTCCCAAACTCTACGGTGCTGCCGTGACTTACACAACGAGCCCCTCTTAACTCTAGCACTTGAAAGATACATGGGCTCAGTATTTATGGGCTGCAAACCGTATTCCTTCCCTTCTGTTCCGCACTTCCCAACATACAGTACGCTTATGTGACATTGAAACTTCGTCTTGTATTAACCATGACTGCAGAAAATCTTGAAAGGCCTGGACTGCTACCAAGTCTAAAAAGTGTCACACCGAAATTCAAGTGTAAATCATTATATATATGTCCCCATGTTAGATAAATTCGCCGTGCCCACCACTTGGACACTCCTAAATTTACGATCACGTTAGACCTGAACACAATAAGCAAAGGTTGACCCAAATAGTGCCAAGTCCAGACTGCAGTACATACTCTCCGCAGAATCTCCGAAATACAAGAGGATGACACAGACAGACAAGGTCCGAGAGATAGTTTACTTACTGTATCTGTCTCCCGCCTCAGCTTGAGCCTTCCCACCAATTTAAATTTTGCCCAATAGCGTGCTAGCTAGCGCTTCCTGCGGAGAGAACGAGAATCTCCTGTTCCCAGACAGGACAGTCCAAACTCGCTCGATTGATGACTGCAATGCAATGCTGCAGTGGAGCAGCAGTCAAGCAGAAGATATGAGGCCCCGAAAGCCCAGAGAGTGAAGAAGAGACAGAGAGGAGCGTTACAGGGAAAGAAGATTTCGTCTGCGAGGTGAGAGGAAAGAACGGGCGCCCAGGATATCTAAACCATACCAAGGGGCGGCGCAAGGAGGTAGGTACTCTAAAACCACTGTTCTACTAGAGAATCTCCGGTGGTACAACAGAACCACCACCTTCTCTTATACCGAAAGACAACCATACCCATGCCGTGCTACAGGGATACCCGATCAACGGCGTCGTCATCGCGCTACCTGGTAGCACCAATCAAGCAGAGATACTCTTCACGCGACGCCGCCGTCAACGCCGTTCCTCAGCACGCGTGCGTGCGTTACCTGCGACACAACTGTAACTGCAGTTTGGTCTCTCGGGGTCGACTTCACTCGGTTATCTGCTTCCGGAAAACTGTGAGAACTGTGTACGCTACTTCACCGCAACCGTCAGATGCATTACGTGCATGGCGATGAGATGGAGTTGCCGTGATCTATCCCGTCTATTCGTGCGAAGGACATATTTATACCACAACCACTGTCCCACTACGGCAAAACTGTCTAAATACGGACATAACCTACCTTTAGTGTACCATTCCGTACCGTAGTTCTTGACAATTATCGTGTGGAATAGTGTCCTCTATTTCCTAAGAAGTAGAGGGCCTCTTCCACATGCCCTTCTTAGTTAACAATAGTCTAACTGTCCTTCTAGATATCAGGCGAGGACTATGAGAATGCCCAATGCATGCAAATCATAATCCCAGATTATCTTGCACGGGAGACTAAATCTAAAAACTTCAGGTGTTTCTAGAATTTCAATATTAACTAGTGCAAATATAGTAATATAAAATATTACAACAACAGATTTACTAACCAAAGGCCTAAATTCTTTTTGCAGAAATAAACTTGTCCCGACTTAAGGGTAACCCAAGTTGGCAGAAAGACTTGACATTCCCTCTGGGACCATGTCACACGTTTTTCTGGTGTAGTTGACAGTTAAGAAATTGTGTTTTGATAGCGAATCATGTTCTTATGAAGTGATGAGGGTGCTTTGGTTGGGATCTGGGGAGGGAGACAAGGACTTGAGACTATAATCAGGGTTAATAATTCGGGTTTTGATAAAAATTAAAAATTAAATTTTATTAGTTTACTTTTATCAAAAAATTCAGGTATCTTCATTTAGCAAACACATAATTTGTATTCGTACTTTTTCCCTAAGAATTGAATATTGCTATAGAGCTTCTCTTTCAGAATATACTCCTGCCCGGCGTGATAGATTTAAAAAACAAAAAATTTATAGTTTGGGTCTTGCTTACCAAGTTACTGCAAAAAATGATGATTTTCGTTGAAAGTATCATTTGTATGTGTTATTGTGACCGCTTGGAAGAATAAATTAATGTGTTGGTGAAATAGTTCGAACTAGTATTCAAGTGTCATGCCAAGTTTACAAAGGCTATTATCAAGTCTTTTGGCCAACCTAGGGTGCACGTTAACTGGAAGTGCTGTTAGTCTTTGCCTACTAAACCCAGGTTGAGCAGCAAGATGCAAGATGCTAATTAACCCTGAAATTAGCCTCATGTAGCGTTATTTACGTCAATGGTAATTGTAGGCTTTTTATTATTCTGTTTTAATTTTTAGTGAAACTCGGGGTCTCTAATTGAAAATAAATCCAATCAGCAACACGTCAAGGTGGGGACTTGGGGTATTTTGTAAAGTCAACTTTGTAAATATAAATATATTTGTATTATTTAATTCAAATACGTATAGGGCAGAGCTTCACCTGATCATACTCCAGGAGTCCGTGACAGTTACGGTAGAATCTAATCAAACCATTCACCGATATCCATGCATATTGAAATTTCAAGCATATTTAACTTCAAAATTAAACTTAATTCCTGAACGTACAGTATAGTTGTGCAAAAGGGCATATTTTCCGCTAAAATATGTTCAGTACCCATTGATCCGAAAAGGTAATCATGAATCTTAACGTAGAATCCACATCTTAATGAAAATACCGCAGGAACTCAAAGCTTGTGATGAGTCGTGTTAGAATAAAAATGATACATGCATCACCATCCTACAAACGAACAAAAAAATTTAAAAAATATTATATATATATATATATATATATATATATATATATATATATATATATATATATACATAATTCAGGGTATAAAAGTCCCTCTCCTAGAATCTTAGGACATGTATGGGACTTAATGACCTGAATAACAATATGTTATGGCCTTTACTTATCTCTTATTCCTGCTTCAGAGTACAAAGAAGTCCAAATTAAATTCTTTTTTCCTACGCGGTCGCCTTTTTCCTGAATTAAAAGATAGTTATTTTGTTAGACCAGAGCACCATTATCTGTAACATACATCATGAACTATCTTGTGTAGTCAACTGATAGTATTAACTTGTGATTCAAGAATTCCACATACATAGAGAACCCACAAGTTGACCAAGAGATGAGTCATTTTGTTCATACTCCGTATTTACTGCAAGGGTGGTTGAAACTCACTATTGAGAAGAGTAAAAATTTGGGCTAATTTCCATGGCCAGAGTAGCTCAAGTCATGTTTTAATATGTATTTTTAAAAAGTCCTTTTTTTCATTGTATTTTTTATCTCCTATGATTATGATGATGACGTACCTCTTAATAAAAAGTAAGAAAAAAGAAGAGTGCTATTGCAGCAAATCATCCCTATGTTAAACCTACTAACTTTGTAGAAAGGGATCGAATTGACTGAGTATTACTTCAACTTCCAATAAACGGATAAACCACCCTTGTGCACCACACTTCACTTTGACGAATAGAATTTATGAAACTTTGTCTTGCTGATGGATCCTATTTCGGGGAGATACTATTCTTCACATTAAATGTGCTCTTCCATTCAGATATTATTATACGTATTTGGACAAAGATCGTCACTTTGTGTCATTTTAAATGAGTTCTTCTAGGAGGAAATGGACGAAGCTTACGGTTACCTTTTCATCGAGTTCGAACCGGTCCCATCGTTACGAATTTGTCTCTTTCTTCGACGCTTCTTCTAGAAATGGATTGATGACTTCATTCCTTCCTTCCATTGCGTTATGAGGAAGCACCTGTGTCTCTCAAGGAGAACAAAAGTCAATAACGCAAGTCCATAAGCCTTTTGGCATCGTGTAGGAAGGTTCGAAAATGAAGACTACAAAAGTGCAGAGGAGAAAAGGAGAAGATTTGCTCGAGGGTACAGATTACAAGTACCTGCATCTCCATCCAATCTCCGAGTCTTCCGTGGTCTACGACCCAATCATGAATGCATAAGGGCCTATCTATATACGAGGAGAAAAATATTCAGACATGCGTGGTGGTGAATCATCTGAACGTGGTGACCATATGGCCCCGATGTGATCGTCCACTGCTAAGAGTTTTCCGGATAGTTGAATTCTTTTCTGATTGAGTGTTTAACGACAGAAAATGTCTCGATCTGATCGTTCGCCAGAAGAGATGTTGGATAGATAGATTTGCACTGTCTCAGTTTCAAGGAAGATCTTGATATTGATCATCCGTTATAAGAGTTAAAGATACCTTAATCTTGCGCTCAATTTCATTGATTGTTTTCTAGAATCCACACCGAAATACACACACACAACTCGACGATGTGCAAACTTGACTATTCCTCAGTTCTCGCCACCAGCCACTTCCTTACTCTTGAACAGCAGGTGCCTAATGCAGACATCCTTTTAGGTCGGGGTATTCATCTGTAGTCTTATTTGAACAGCTTAGCATGTTTGAGTTTCAGAGTTCACGTTGAACATCCGAGTTAGTAAGTATCTCGCAGGTCATGGTACTAACTGTAAAATGAAGAAGCACCGTGGGAACCTTATTCACCACAATATTTGGTAAAATTTCGATCTTATTCAGATTGAATAGTGGTGCATTTCCACTAAATATTCTATGGAATTATGTAGGGAGCTATGCAATTTTGTATGAATGGTCTCGCAGAAATTTGTCAAGGTGTGTTCAGAAGTCTGGAGGACCTTTCTTTCTTCCCGTAACTTTTGCTAATTCTTTGCTAGTTACTCTGCGTTTCGTTCAAACTTCCATTTATGAACTATAAACCCATTCATTCTGACAACAGACTATCTTTATACAATTCTTGGGATCTAACGTTAATATTCATGGGTGGTCATCCAATTCCGATAGCAATTTCTTACACCCACTAATTGAAACCCCTTTGAAGCCCCCTATAGTGTCAAACCAATGTACACGCTAGCTGGGTACGGGATCTCTTCCAGGACAGAACACTTTCGATTGAAAAGCTTTGAGAGTTTTGAGAGATCAAAGTGCTTGGAAGCAAGGCTTCTTTGTACACTGAACTTCCTACAATTGCCCCTTCCAGCAACGTTAATTGAAACATGAGCATAAAATTGTATCTTTATTCTTCTTGGGAATCAAGCTACTGTAATGATATTAAATTGACGATGATACCTCTTCTTTGTATGTAAATATGAATTTGAAATTTGTCAGTTTGTGTAATTATCGGTGTGCTCATTTTGATTGCCCTCTTAGCTTCTGCTCTATACAAGCAGAAGTACTAGCCTTAATGCAACCATATCGTAATAGCATAGTAGACCGCTCCTTGGAACGGAACCCCAACTAGTGTCGACGAAATCCCTTTTGTGTGTATCTACTTTAAGGAGTGAATGTGCTTTCACGTGGGAATGGCATGGTGTTGGGAGGGAAAATCGGCACTCAAAGAGCTGGATGATTACGGTTACCGAGACGTGGACGAGAACACAGGTGTTGGGATGGAGATGGATTTGGATCCGACCCGGAGCAGCAGCAGGTACAATTAATGAATAATGAATGACTTCAAGTTGTCGTCAACGTTCGTTCTTTTAAATGCTCGTAGTCAGTTGGACAGGATGGGATGCGATGGATGGTAGGTTGGTGGGGCTCGGTTGGATGAATGAGTAAATGCATGAGTGAATGACTTTTCCTTCTCTGTTTCCTCCTGGGATAGATAGGGACGGAGAGAGAGAGAGAGGAAGCGTAAGTAGTGGGCCACATTCGTTAGTTCGTTCATTCATTCCCTCGATTCCGTGGATGGGTGATAATACCGCTGTAACATAATGTGGAAGTTTAGGATTCCATCCTTGAGAATGGAATGTTGCTTGAATTTCTTACGTACTGCTGAGATTGACTTGCTGACGACATTCAATTTACCATGTTCCCCCATACTCGGCGTGTTCCCAGCACAAACTTCTCCGGCTAGATTATTGGGCCTGTTCTTAAAGAAGAACCCGTATGCATTGAATTTGCAGATCTGGCTGAAATCGGGTTATGATCTGATCGTCGAGACAAAGTTGATTACTGGTCAAAAGAATGAGAAACCTGTCTGAGGTTGCTGTGCATTCTGCGAGAGTGAGTTGAAGAAGATCACCCTCCATATTCTCCGTGACTTTCCAGACACTTTGTCGGCTGAGGGATGAGGTTTGTGAGGCCTAACACAAGTTCAGATCTCTTCGGGTTGTTTCCGCTTTACAGTCATTTGCATCGAGTTATGCCAGTGAATGAGTTCCCGTCTGTCTTGAATCTCTGTTCTATGTGCACACCTTGTTTAACTTCTTGAATCTGCTGATTTCCGACTATGTTCACAGCTATTGCCATCTTTGCTTACTTACCAAGAGTTACTCCGATTTTTCAGATTTGCCAGTTCGTGACTGGCTGGCTTAAGATTAACATCGAGTAAAGGCAAGAGTATTTTCCTCCACTACTTGTCCATTCCGAGGAGTGAGCGTGTGGCCTTTTTGCAACAAGAAGGATCTTCAGCTCACGGTGTCGCCATCTCTCAGCGGAAATGATAGGGACTGAGAGTCACCGTCGCACATCGAGCAGAATCGAATCGGAAACGGTACTGCTACCAAGATTCAGCTGCTGTGTGTACGCTTTCAAGGGATTCTGAATATTTTCAATCTTCATGATTTTACAGACGAGTTTCCAAGATACATCCGTTCTCTCTTGTAAGATTACATATACGTGTCCGGACCTAGCGTCAAGACATCCCAAGCATCCTATCTCACTTGTGCCCTCGGGAGGCAATTGCATTGATGTCGAGATAGCGCGGTTTGATCTTTCTCCTTTTCTTAAAGCACCTGTATCGAGTCTTCTTACCTACAACTGTACCTCACAATAACAGTGGCAAAACGGTGGTGGAGCAGGTGAAAATTTTATCCAATGGTTCTTAATCTATCACTCTCCCATC
Organism: Lunularia cruciata; assembly: GCA_948567375.1. Taxonomy (NCBI): domain Eukaryota; kingdom Viridiplantae; phylum Streptophyta; class Marchantiopsida; order Lunulariales; family Lunulariaceae; genus Lunularia; species Lunularia cruciata. The sequence goes on along the minus strand of OX419756.1, from coordinate 2,337,501 downwards.
TTCTGCTTAGACGACAGTTCCTAGCCGTATCATCAGAGAAATCGCAGTGGAGGAGCAGGTCAGGGTTTGAACAAATGATTCTCAGTCTGTATCTAAAACTTTTGTGGTGCACATAGCTCGTCAGGTGGGATTTTGCTGCCTGCGAGGAAAGTGGAACCATAGGGTTTGATCCTCTTCACGGAATGATGTGAATGAAGAAGACTTAGGACAAAAGGTATTGAACAAGCTCACACAAAACGTACCGCAGAGAAAAGATTACAAGTACTCTCAAGGCTGATATCCTTTTAAGAGCCCTGGTGATAATTGCAGGCCCTGAAGCATTAATCCTTCATGTCGTCCAGTAAGACGGGTGAATATGGCAGAAGAGGAGAATTTCGGCACGGAAATGAAGCTATGTCAAAATAGATTTAACAGGATTCCATCACAGTTTCAAGGTTTGAACAAATGATTCTCAGTCTGTATCTAAAACTTTTGTGGTGCACATAGCTCGTCAGGTGGCATTTTGCTGCCTGCGAGGAAAGTGGAACCATAGGGTTTGATCCTCTTCACGGAATGATGTGAATGAAGAAGACTAGGACAAAAGGTATTGAACAAGCTCACACAAAACATACCGCAGAGAAAAGATGATATACTCAAGGCTGATATCCTTTTAGAAGCCCTCGTGATAATTGCAACCCCTGATCCATTACTCCTCCATGTCGTCCAGTAAGACGGATGAATATGACAGAAGAGGAGAATTTCGGCACGGAAAAGAAGCTATATCAAAATACATTTAACAAGATTCCATCACACGTTTCAAGGTTACCATGAGGGCAAAGTCATGGTTGTCACACGATCTCGCCGGCATATTTGTTACAAGGAAACGGACAAGGTGCCTTATGAAGAGAAAAGAGTTTTGAATTCTGCCATAGCGAACAAGGTAGTATCATACATTTGAAAAGTATTCATGAAATGAGCAAGTACAATGCACCTCCTTGCTGAGAGCTTCGACACCCAAATCAAGATAAGTTTCCTATTCAGGTCGAGTAGGTGATCAGATCCCTTCTCATTAAGGGGAACTCATGATGTCCACGTCCTAGAAATACCTGCTCTCATCAGCGAGGCAGGTGTCACACGGTACACCGTCTCTCCTACAGTAGATGACTCCCTCGTGACGATCTTAAAGGAGGTCGCAACATAGAATCCGCGTCCCTAGAACTGAACTGCTTCTAAGATTTTCTCCACTACAAATACTCGTGGCCCAACTACATTCTGAAGATAAGGTACTCAAAACTTTTCTATCTAAATAGCCCCGCGTGTCACGTATAATCTGTGCAGATTGTCAAAACTCGCGACACAGCTGAGCCACATTTCTTAGTGGTTGTGACACAGGTCCGTTGGCCTTCAAACCTTACCGGGTCTGATTCACATTAACTACTATGAAGGACAATCATACAAATTTATCGTTAGTGAAAGGTCATATGCTATCACAAGGAAAGATGGGGGGTTCTCATTCTTGGTGTAGACATGGGAAGTTCATGCCTTTGAACTATCATTAGGTGCTAAACCTAAATGATCTGGTTCTAAGTTATGCCAAACGCCCAAGTCCTTCACTAGGAATTCCCATAAAGCAAGCACATAACAAACGATACTCCAAAAACATACTTTAGTCTTCACAAAGTAGTCCGGAGGAAAACTCACCTGAGGATCACTTAATTCCCGAACTTTATATCACAGAACTATCGACAATGTACAATTTAGTTCGTCTGCATATCTTTTGCAGAGAGATCTCGTGATCTGGGGGCTTCCGCAACTTCCAGAGTGTATATTCTACTGCGTCGCTCAAATTGCAAAAGCTCCTGCGCATACATTGATTGATTCAGAGCCAATCCTATTTGAACAGTGCACAGCCTGTGCATGTTGATTCACAAATTTCTTCATGGGGACCGGCAAATGTAGTAAGCATGGCATAACGTCATTTTGCTAACAAGGTTCCAAGGGTTTTAACACTTCGTTACTCTGTAGCCTTTACGTCTTTGTGTTTACACAACTCTCTCGGTTAACTCGCGAGTGTGGCGGAGTTCTCCACGTAAGGTCTGGTCTGAAAACAAACAAGAGATTATACCTGAAGTTGTCTCTGGCTGAAAAGCTGATATAGTTCGAACTCCTTGGAGGCAACTATCTCCAGCATATCATTCTCGTCTTCATCTAGTTCACCAAATTCAGCTGCAAGGGCAACCTTCACCTGGAGATATAACAGAATAATATTGAGGAAAAATTCTTACGGGAGATTTACATCCACCAAAAGGAACATTATACTTAACAAGGGATAAACGCTTTCCTGTACATCATGCGTCCAACAAACTCTAAATACTGGCATATAGAATACGGACAGACCTGCATGCCGCGAAGAATCAATTCTGGCAAGCAGGACCGCCTACAAAGGCCCTGCACGATATAACCAGCTTGACTTTGTTGGGAGCCTTCACCATCGCAGTACCATGCATCCAACCGCAACATCTCTAATACAATTCCAGCTCGAAAGTGGGGCAGCTCTCCTGCAAACAAGAGATTCGACTTGGTACATCTTTCCGGATACAACTGATATTGCAGGTAGATGAACATTAATTTAGAAAGTCTGCAACAATACATGCAACGCTTCAAGCATTTGCACGGGTACCTTTCACAGCATAAGCCATGATGGATGCCAGTAGACCACCATCATACTCTGTGCTTGCGCCCAGCCCATCTCCTTTCACTGGTAGGCAACGAAGAAAAATATCGACTAAACTTCCATCTTTCCCATTTGCTGAGACGTCCACCTGCCACACCACGTTACGAGGAGAGGAGAACATACGTTTAAGTAACGTCCAAGTAAGGAGAGACGAAAATAACGCTGCAATCTGTTGTCCGTATTGAACAAGTCAACTAGAAGAACTTGACGACCAGACAGACAACGAGCGTTCAAAGTACAAGTTATACGACTAACGATTTTAGGAACTTCACAAGCATCAGGGGCACTTATCACTTATCACTTCACTGAGCAATTCATCCGCTTAATACTCTCGTCATACTTCAGAATATATCCAACAAAACTGACACAGGCTTCTCATAACATAGTTCGATTACCGTCAGTTGCCTTTGTACACCCTGATCTGCACCACAACTATGTAGGGCATCAACCAGAGCTGTGCACACAGTTGCATCAGGTACCAAGGATAAACCTACGGATGAGCTCAACATTCCAGTGCATTGGAGTTCAAGCCATTCCACTGCGAGCTCATCGTCAGCCGCATTATCCACTCCAGCCAACCACATACCACCATTTCCTGAATAAAGCATCCACAGTCACATGCAGAAAACCGTAGCTGGATGACGTTCCTCAAAACCTTGCGATTTAGGAGGCTATAACACCTTCCAGAATATTTTGCCAAGGAATACATAAAATCGGAAAAGCACAGGTCAGTCCACGCATGTATTAAGCAAAGAGGAGAATCCCAATATGCACATCAGACCTTTGCATATTATGTACGCTAGGTACTTAAATAGAACAAATATTATCACAGTTCTTAATGCTTACTCCGTAACAGTGACGATGCAGCATCAAGGGCTTGCTGGGCTGCAGTAGCAGCACGTTCCTTTTCATCCGAAGAAAGCTCCTCGGTTGGTACTGTTGCATTTCCTTGTTCGATTTTTAGCCAGTTTCTATAAAGAGCATCACAGGCATAATATTCCCTCTGCACATTCATGCAAAATTAGAAGTAGCTCATCATCTTTTTGACTTTATACAACGCTTGCCCAGACAGCATACGAAGTAATAAAATGCCAAACCCACAAAGAGCATGCAACAAGAAGAAAGAGAAGGCAGAAAGCGCCTTGTATACATCAAGGCACTAAAATACACATCAGAAGAAAATGTCTATTTACTAACCCATTCTTCGAATTCCTGGAGATTCTCTTGTACTCGATGCTGGTCCAAGGAGAGTAGAGCTTCAGTTGGTTGGTTCAGAGGTTCTGCTAGGTGACCTAACAATACATGGGCTCCGACAGGCATCTCCGGGGTTCTCCATAGGGAGCTGAGAGAGTACTCTCGGAATAAGACATTGCTGTTATACAGAACAACTGCACCAAGTTAGTTACTTCTTACTGGTCAGGTGCAAGGTTCCATCTCTTACAAGATGTCAGCCTTCAGCACCATAGCAAATGTGGAAGACGAAATTATGATCTTGATAAGTATAATAACCTTGAGGCCCACTTAGCCCCGTAATTCCCCAAGAAGACGTCGCAAAGACCAGAAATTCCCGTGGCAAAACGTCTTAAGACCTCCAACCGGGAGAAACAACATGGAGATTCCTCGAATAATGCTAATTGTCCTCCTGGATTACCTATATTCTAGAGCCCGGGCGAGTAATTCTGCTCGTAAAATTTCAACATTCGATAGGCTTGAAGGTGGTAAAAAGCAGAGCCATTGCACTGCGTGTGCCTTCCGAAATGTTTGATGTCGTTGTCCTGTGGTCTCCACCTTTGCAGGGTATAGTGAGTCAGGCTTAATATCTCGTGACTTGCTTAGAACTCTGTTAAAGACGTCAAAAACAGAAAATAATGGAATTTAGCGAGCTGCAAGTTACGGCTCATACTCTCCCAAGGCCCGTCGGTTGCAATCCAAGCTATAGAGTTATACAAGTAATGCAAAAATGAGTCCCTGAACGACTACAGCTTTAGAAACTTTCCAGACTGGGCAGGCGCAGGTTCCATCGACCCAACCATCTGTATATGCGTTCAAAAAAAAATTCATGTCGTGCATGAAAACTAATTACGTGAAGAGAATAAGACTTAACCACCAAATCCTCTGTATCTAGGTTAACTCTCATCGTGTATGAAGACTAATTACTTATTCAAACCAGCAAATTTTATGTGTCTAGGAGAAATGCCAATCTAAGTTTACCAACGATGAAACATGTACCTTGAAACAATGTCAGAGAAACTGCCCTTTGTTCCATCGTCTGAAATGAAAGGCAGATACTCTATAGCTGACTTGAATATTTTGTACTTGACTGGCACACTGCAACAAAAGACGTGTCATATGGAGATACACACAAACTTGAGAAAGTAATTTTTAAGTAGTGGTCTGGGACCTTCATTGCAGTTAAACTAAAGTTCTAGCCCAGCAAGCTACATAAGTTCACAAGTGGACGTCCAAAAATGCTTATCATAATATATGGAGATGAGACTTATGCTACGCAAACCACAGTTCTGGAACCGCATTCTATAACGTGAGCTAACCACTCAATCATTTCTGTCACTGGTGGCCAGCAACCTTTGTTTAGCTTGAGCCCCTAGTATGCCTAGAAAGATAGAAGGGGCTGCAATGCCGACGAGAAGCAATCCACTGGAAAGTCGAGAGGAGTTTCACTAACCTTTCATTCTCTCGAAGGTCCATCATATGTACATATAACTCCACACACAGGTGTGGTGCTAGCTGCGATGCATATACACCAACGAGCTCTTCTTTCCGCTGCGTGAAAAGAAAGATGGCGTAGCTGCACCACGGAGATAAGTAGCATCAGTTTTCTCTGGGGCCAAGAAATTTCTGCTGGTTAGGATCATATACCTCTTCCTTGCTGCTTGGTCCATGGCAACTGCTCTATAGAATACAAAACCACAATTCGAGAGTACCATATAGAGCAATTCCGTGAGATATATAATCAAGGTAAAGGCTTGAGAACAGAACTTATGTGCCAAGTTCGTGTGGCTAATGCAAATGGAAATGATAGCAAAAAGGTGAGAAAAAAAAAGGGATCGAAACTTACGTATTGAGAATCAAGTCACCAATTAACCAGAGTTTCTCCTTGAACTGTTCTTTGATTTCATCGGTCAATATATATCGCAAAACCAAAACCAAATGTGCTCCGAAGCGAATCATCTGTGGATGACCGTGCGGCCTGTGAAGCATCAATAGGAGCGTCAAAAGTTGATCAGACACATCATATTTCAATACGATATGTTATCGCTCAAGTTCTTTGCTTGGCGGATTCAAAGTCGAGATTTTGCAAAATACGTAGCTTCATTCCTTCTGAAAACTTCCGGAAGCGATCTAAAACACTCTGCAACTGGCGTTTATCAAGAATTACAACAACAGTCTCTGTCTGACAGGATGCGAAGTTGATCACGGGATCGTCATCACAAATACAGCACAACCCTCTACCAACAAAAAATAAATGTATATTGTTACCTTGACCTGTCCCTTATATCTTGAGGAGCTATCCACGTTCTTAGCAAATCGAGAAGCTGCACGATATCTCCAAGCATGAGGTCCATCTGAACGAGACACATATATACGCGTACATGCAGTTGTCAAGATCAAAATTTCATTATGTTGGGCATGGTTATTCAGACAGCCTTTAATTTAAAGAGGAAGGAAAAGATATCAATGTAGCAATAGCAATCCTTATACTTTTGGCCAAGGGAAAAAAATTTACTGCCCCCATATCCCACCCGGAGAGTAAGGTAATCTTTTCCCTAAAACTAAAAGGTAACGTGATCTTGGAACATGCAAAATATGAAGGGATTTATAAAACCATATCCACCAAAAAGATCCCTGCAAAAGCTCCGTGTGTCCCTATGCTGCAAGAGGAACTTGAGACACCTGTCCTATGAGCTAGAAAGATAAGAGCCTACAAAACCTTAAGTATGGCTAGAAGGATCTTTCAAAGTGCAATTTTCAGCTTAAAACAACCTGAATGAGGCGCTGTTGCTCTTTGCCGCTTCTTCGAACATTTTCGTTGACAAGATCTCTGTTGTAGCAAAAAGGAAGTATGAACAACAATTTTCAGATAAACGACTTATTGTTACATACATGACATAGATGCCATATAAGGGCAGATTGGGAGACTGACTAGCTTTCGGATTTTTATCAAACTAAAACTAGTCATGCGCCAAAAGTAAGGCTCCTTGTCGGTGGATGAGATCAAAGAATACCCAGTAAGAAGTTTCTGGAAGAGGGAATGGAGGTCTCGCGGTTGCTGACTGATAACTTGCTGTGGCCAAAGGTCAGGTCCACCTGTGTTCTCAGTACCGATTTCTTCGAGTGACTTCAGACCTTTAACAGAACTCAATTGGAGGTCCACCTCGACGTCGAGCCAGGACCTCACCATTGCCCAGCAGGCAGCCTATACGAAAAGAAGAACCAGAAATCAACCAAAAGTAATCCCCGTAGATAATCAGGAACTAACAATTCATAGTATCACTTAATGCAGAAAAGCATATTTATCATTTCTTGCAATGACAGTGGATAACAGCGACAACGTAGAACCTCCCAAGTGAAGCACACTGACAGCATGTGTTTCACGTAGCTACATTGCTACAAATATTGCAGCTTCGTGCATTGTATCAGACGTTTCGTATTTATTCTACTAGAAGTGGATAACAGCGACAATGAAGAAGTTACCTCCCAAGTGAAGCACACCGGCAGCATGCGTCTCACATTGCCACACTGCGATGCAAATATTGCAGCTTCGTATTTTGACTCATGCGTGCTTTCCCCAATATTCTGCAGTTTGAGTCCCAACAAATTAGCGAACTTGATGCGTAAAATTTGAACGTTGATAGCAGCTCACGACAACATTGGATTACGTTCCAACATCTAAGACTAGGCAATCCGATGCAAATATTTTACCTTTAATAGAAGTCAGATCTAGCTATAGTATTTACACTCTAGAAGACATAGCAAGCTTATCCGCAAAACAAAGGGGTTGACTTACATCGGATGCAGAAAAACAAGCCCATTTCCAAAGACGACGCTGATGGCCGGCACCACTCTCTAATTCAACTGCCTGCAAACATCGGTCCCTCCCTCTACCATCTGCTCGGAGGCTCAAGTCTCTGGATTTGCGCCTCCATGCCTCCACAGAAGGTGAGGGTCCGAGTTCACCACAACCTCCCAAACTAGCTGCCCTCCATGCCTGCAGTCAAATTTATGTCATTAGTATGCAGTAGCGTAAAGAACAGACGGCAACGTTTTGCTTCAACAAAGGCTGCAATAATGTCTGCTTGAAATTCGAGGATAAGAAAATGGCGGCATGTCAGAAGAACTGCAGCTACGTTGAATGAAGGTAAACAGGCCTAAAATGGATGCACAATGGACAAATGATTGACCAAAACGACGAGAACAAAATAATTTAACAGCGCAACAGCAGATTCCGCTAAGTACCAGTTCATCTTAGATGGATACTAGGTGGTATATTGAGTAATGAGTATATAGGTATATGAGAACAGAAGACGTTCCCAGAACGGGTTATCCAGAACTCAGGAAGTCAAATGATCGGTAAGCAAGATGTACATGATTCACAATGCTAGAATAGTGAGAAATCCATAAGGTAGAATGCATCAAATGTAACTTGAAGCAAAGGCATGATTGATACAAATTGAGAATAACATATGGCTAACAGACTAGTAAACAAACGTGAAATAGAGAACTCTATGCAAATGAAAGCGAGAAATAGGAAACGCTATGTAAAAGACTGCCAGTAAGCAGTGCGTGAACGATAAAAATTAAAAACGTGGGTGGAGTCGGGTCGGAACACTGTATACACGAGAGGTCAAACCCAGGAATCAGGCAAAGAGCGAAGGAAAAATAATAGGGAGGGAATTAGCTGGGGAATGGAGGAGTGGAACAATGCGAGAGCTATAGGATGGTGTGGCTGCAGAAACCTGTCGAAGTGTAACAGGGTAACGAGGGCGAAGCAAAATAGGACAGGATATGAAGTATATCGCAACAAGCACTATGGATGCTTGAGTCCTGAGCCGCTAAACAGCAAAGGGAAGCAGAAGGTGGCCATAGTAAAACTTCACGAAAACACCTGCAACTTCATCAGTGCCTCACGCAGTGTTGAAGTAGCTGAGCAATTGTCAGTACCCATCATACCAAATTTCTGCTCGAAAACTCATGAGTGCCAAGGCAAACTCGGTTGCTCCCCTAAAGTGCCGCTCAAAAGTAGTGGGAATGTCAAAAAGAACAGAAGTGGAAGTGTGGAAAGAAAGGGTAAGCAGAAGTGCAGGCAAATAACTAACCGCTGGAGTCTTAACCGCATAATGAGGATCAGTCCAGAAAGAAAAGAATCCACATGAGTAAGATGATGGAAGAAATCGAGACATTCCTGATGGAGTAATGAGTATATAGGTATAGGAGAACAGAAGCCGTTCCCAGAATGGGTTATCCAGAACTCATGAAGTGCAAATGATTGGTAAGCAAAATGTACATGATTCACAATGCTTGAAATCCATAAGGTAGAATGCATCGAATGTAACTTGAAGCAAAGGCATAATTGAAACAAATTGAGAATAACATATGGCTAACAGACTAGTAAACCACCATGACATCGAGAACTCTACGCAAACAACTGCAAGAAATAGGTAACGCTATGGAAAAGACTGCCAGTGCGTGAACGATCAAAATTAAAAACGTGGGCTGGAGTCGGGTAGGAACACTGTATACACAAGAGGTCCCATGAATCAGGCAAAGAGCAAAGGAAAAATAATAGGGAGGGAATTAGCTGGGGAATGGAGGAGTGGAACAAAGTGAGAGCTATAGGATGGTGTGGCTGCAGAAACCTGTCGAAGTGTAACAGGGTAACGAGAGCGAAGCGAAAATGTACTCCATCACGAAGAGATGGAGTAATGAGTATATGTGAAATGGCAGCAGAAGCCATTTTAAGAACGATAAACCACGTCTAAGGTGGATACTAGTTGATATACTTAAACACAGCAGAACCTCAATGCACAGAAGATGACCCTACTAAAACACCACGGAGAGATGATGGCTACCTGGCCAGCCGATCGACAAAGGTCTTGAGCTTCTTCCAATCTTCCTGCTAGAAGTAGCTTCCAGACATCCTCCAAAAGACTTTCTTCCAACTTCTGCTAGCAGGAAACACTGTCATTGGCACGTTGGACTCTGTGCATATCTAATTAAAATAAATCATCTCGACTTGTTGGAATGGACAGGACAGCAGGACGTGATTATTTCACAGGGAAACAACTGATAACCTGCAGAATTCATGACACGTTGACCTTCTGATCGACCCTACCATGCTTGGAGTTTAATAAATGATTTTCTATATCTTCCAATATATCGACCTAAGGTGTACATATTTGAGTAATGGAATATAGGACCCGTTGTAAACAAACCAATTCCATAGCCACGTCTGACCGGACTGACTCTGACATTTACAGTGACAAAGTAAAAATCTTCAGAACTGTCAATTACCCAGGGAGGCAAGAATGCGGTGCTACCTATGGTGTACATATTTGCTAAAAACTATTCGAACGATATCATACAGATGATAAACATAGCTCGCGCTTACAAGTGTGGGGACTCTACAAAATTTGAAGTGAATAACCTGGTCTTCCGGATGAAGATGGGCCTGCTCTCGAGAAGGGGCATCAGGATCTAGATGTTGGACAAGACCACCTGTCTTCTTCCTGATAGCGCTTTGGGTATGTCGCCATACTCCAAGCTTTTGGGCATAAGATCCGGCATACCAACCCTTGTGCTGGAAGCATAACCGTCAGTGCTGAATACTGTTTCTTTACGTTTACATTCCACAGGAGGGGCAGAAAAGCTCTTCTGCGTTTACGACTGAAAGAATACTTCTACAAGTGGTTCTCTTGTCATTAAACATGTTCTTGACAGAAAAGGCTTATATATCTTGTCGTATACATATCGAGATAAACCACAGCACGTACTTTTTTCTCGTAATCGAGCTCCTTTGAAGCAAGTGATTCAAGCCATTGAACAATACGTGAGCATTGTTGGGCGCTTGGATCAGTCGAGATAAACTCACAAGCGTCCTCCTCAGATGTGGCCTGCCATATGCAAGAAACCTGATTTGAGAACTTAAAAGTGGCTTCGGTAAGGGCTCCAAACTATGGAGAGGAGAAAGGTGTAGCAATTACATTATTTGTATCTTCCACGTACATATATTCAGTACCTGCACGTACAACCAGACGCTGTAAGTTGAGCTCGGTGGATACTTGCGTTGATCATTCTTCATGACAAGTATCAAATTACTTCTTCTATTATAAAACATTCTCCTACAAAGTTCCTTGACATGTCTTCATAAGAAAAGTGCAGTGATTAATAGGGTCATGTAGGCCATGTTCATACTCTTGCCAAAGAGATGCCAGAGTAAAGACCAGGTTGCAGCTTCCCCGTGTAGCATTTGTGCCTTCTGTCTCATCAAGCGATCCTCAGTAACTCTGTGCGTCTCTGAGGCTTCTTCCCTGGCAGCACAGCAGTTTTAACAAGCAGTTTTAGGTCCGTTCTTGAAGATTATAAATTTAGTCAGGAAGATCGTTAAATGAAACTCTATATTTCATGAGCTGCCCTGCACATACCCTAAACCCTAAACCCTAAACTGCCCTGCACATGCGTACGAGTCAAATACCATACCCGATATATAAGAAAGAACGGAAATATTGGAATACAGAAGCTACAAAGGTAGAAGTTCAAGGTTTAAGCCATACAAGAATAAACCATTACTTTAAGAGACCGGCCCATCCATACCTGACTAGATCCACAAGCTCACGACATACAGCTTCATAATGTAGCATAAGCTCTGGGAAGGAATAGTGGCCTGAAAACATATCAACAGATTTCAGCCGCGTGTTGTGGTGTCTCAGGGGTGTTATTAAGGTACAAGCATGTAAAATACAGCACGAAACGACAGAACATAACGGTCCATATGGAAAGGTGGGGCTCCCTTCGACAGAATATTGCACACAAATTCAAACGAGTAGAAAACGCAGCTTGAGTTAAACCAGTAGTCACAACCACAGCCTTTAAAGCGTAGAAATGCGTGAACTAGCGAAATTGGGAAGAAAAGACAGCATGCAAAAACGGTGCAGTGATTTTAAGAGGCCGAAACCAGCTCTACAGATACGCGGCATCCATCTCTGCACCTTACGTAGTGTAAGCATACACCACAAAAGTAAGGGAACGATCCTGCATATATTCAGTACGATGGACCACATGAAGAGAGGTAAACTTTTATAGCTTATCCAAAATTGCTCCCAGCGTTCGTGTTGAGCACCATTGAACAAAGGTTGAGAGATTGACTGTTGACCTTGGATTGTGGCATCCAGAATTCCAGCAAAACGCGCAAATGACTCCTCCGCACTGTCAGTTACTTCGGATTGGTCTTCCTGAACAAAGAAAAAGCGACTTAGAGCCCCCGTTGCTGCTTTAGCAAATCCTCTCCAAGTGATTTTCTCGTTAAAAGATGACACGAATGAAAATTGTTTTCCGGTATTTAGCTGGTTCTGTGCGATAGCGTACTTTAAAAATTTTTACCACGTTTTGTCTGTTGATTACATATTGCATTGTGCTTCACTTTGTTCTGAATTAAGTTTCTTTGAATATGTTGTGCTTAATAATAATCTTATATACCAAAATGCACCCAATACAGCTGCACATACTTGCAGAATTTGCCCCTGTGTTCATTTCAAATTGCTACAAGATTATAACTCGGAAAACGAATGAATCTTCAATTACTGGTTAGAGCATTACCTTCTTGACAAGTTTCAAAATCACAGGCGAAGAATGAGGACTAGGTCTGGATGTGATTCTTCTCTGCTGCTCTTGGTTGCTAGGAGTGCGTGCACGGCTGCCGGGAGTATTCATACCATCGGCCAGGTCGGCTAAGCCACCAATTTCACCTGCGCTAAAAAGCTTTCTAGGAATAGGAGTCTTCGAATCCTCTCCAGCTGAATCCCAGCGATCCCAGGGTGATGCATCTGGCAGAGACTGAGGTGAAACATATCTTTCACCAGAAGGAGATCCAAAAGCACCACCAAACGGAAGAGGAGATCCCCCCCTGCGCTCGTCTACCCCAGCAAACAACCCAATCGACGATCGTCTTTTCCTGCACCGCGCAAAGAGGAAAAATGTGACGAGAGATTGTTTACATTTACCCCAATGTTGCCGCATTTTCATGCAGATTCAGAAAAAAACTGCTCGGAGATTCACAAACATGTCTTAACTATCCAGCTCACAAATTACAAATCACAACTAAGCACGCACCTGTAACGTCGAAATTGCTGTCGGCCAACACTATCGGGAGTATCTTGGGGTGAACCATTCTCATTCTGCAGCATTCCTCGAGCCGGGGGTGAACCTACACCTCCGCTCATTGCTGGAAATGCCAATTATCCAAACCCACGATACTTTCAGCCGATGCTTCGATGACAAACCTACTTTCGGCAATCCTACTACCCTCGAAATCTAAAAAATTCAAATTCGTTCACTCGATGCCGAGAAAGGGGAAAAAGCTGATGCATTACGCGAGATTCTCCTAGAACTGCACAGCAAGTTCCGCAGTGGTAAACTTGGACGGACCGTAAAGCAATTAAGTAACGTAACGTACCTAATCTCGCACGCTTTTATTTTTCCTTCCATCCATGGCTGCTGCTTTGGGCAAGGGTAGCTGGACAACAAGGACATGTATTCGGTGAAAAATATCAAATTAGTGAGAAGGTTTTCGGCACTCTAATTAGCATGAATAAATTTATCTTCTTTTTGATCTATTTTACAAGATAAATATAATTAAAATCCAGACTAGATTAAGATGTTAATTTTGTGTTAATTAATTGTTTGTTAAAGTGGTTAATTAAATTAATTAATATTTACATATAGTTGTTTACTGTAAAGTTCCTAATATTTTTTAAAAAATTCCTTTTTAATACAAATGTAAATTTTATCAGCCATTTTGAGAATTTTGTAATTTGATAAGGTTTAAGCATTTACTTGTTGCATTGGATAGAGTCATAATTTATAGTGGGTATGTTAGAATCTCAAAATCTTCACTAAACTTGCATTAACTTATTTTATTTCAAATCTATGGTATTAGTAAAGCTTGACGAGGTTTAAGTACTTTAAAGTTAAGAAGACTAGATTTAAACATTGACAAGAGTTAAGTTTGAGGCTTTGAGCCTTGTTGATGGGTCAACCAAATTAGTTTGCACCAACTACTTTTACTACAATGATGAAGTTTCATCTAGCTTTGGTCCACCCATCTGCATCTTCATTACTCATTTGTGAGTGTGTTTCTACACTAGATGCAACAGCAATCCATATGACACGGTGTCATTTTGGAGGACAAGGAATAGCTACCCATGATGCTATAAGGGACACAATGTTTGTTATGGCACAAGAGAGTGGATACTTGGCTTGGAGGGAGTGTTTGTAAGCTTTGTAGACAACACATGTCAGGGCAGACTTATACTTGGTCCAAGATAATCATGTGACAATTGTGGATGTTGTAGTTATAGACCCTATGCATGATATAGTTGTGGAGGGAGTGATTACCCATCCCCTTGGACGGGCAACAAGTGCAATAGCAACTCGCAAGGTCTCCAAGTATAGGGGTATGCAGCGAGGTCAACTCTTTGTTCCTCTAGCCTTGGAGTTATAACGAGCAATGGACACGATGTTCAACACATTTGTCAAGGAGTGCACGAGAGCTTATCACGTTAGACGCCAGGAGGTACCACTTTGACTCTCATACTTTGTAGCATATTTTTAGACAACATGTGTCCATTACTCTATAGAAGGCAATGGCTGGTGCAATCTATAGGAGAGCAATCACACTAGGTGATGCTTCTTTGGATACTCTAGTTGTTGGTAGATTGTACAACTTGCATAGCTTAGATATCTTAGGTGCAATAGTGAAAATTTCTCATATCGACTCTATTGTGGCTTAGCCCCATTTTACCTATTTTGTCTCACCCTTGTATGACTTGATGAGATCTTCCCATCCTTCATGTTTTCTACTCACTTTCCCTTTCACTCAGTAAGTATAATTAAATTTTAATCTAATTTTATTATTTGAGTATTAATCATTAGAGTAAAAACTCTAAAATTTTAATGGAAAAACTTGTACAAAAATTACATACGGTGATTCTTAATCTTAATTATAAGAACTTTGTAAAAAATTTGCATTGTTGCACATATTTATCATACTTTATTTTGTGGAGGTAATTTGGTGTAAAACTCTGAGGACAAGAGAATTCCCCAAGATAAGCATAGAAGAAGAAACACAAGATCAAAATCCTCAATACTCCAATGTACTAAAGAAGCAAATTGACTTTATTATGTAGTGAAGAAGATCTCCTCCAAGGAAACAACACCCTTAGATTAAATACATGGATTGGTGACATGTCTGCAAGCTACACCCTTAGAGTATATCCAAGGGTAGTAACATGTCAACTTGGGTGTCCCATTTAGTGGGTCAAATCAGTGAGACCATTAAGAATATTTTGGGAATCTTCTTGTGGGAAGGTTAGAACTATATGGAAGTGGTACTGTTGGAAAGCTCTCAATGAACAAAAACAAGGGATAAGAAAGCAAAACTTTTCCTCAAAGGGATTCTAGTTTTTAGGCTTAATTCATTCATTTAGGCCTCCAAAATTGGCTTTGAAGTTTTGGGGATGTTTTTGACCTCTGCCCTACTAGGGGAAGTCCTCTTTTAGTGACTCCTCTTTGACCATCATGTATTACATCTTTAGAGATAATATCAAACTAAATTTTACCTCTTGATAATTTGTCTATCTAATGGTACTATAGACCTCATGATGCTTCAACTTTTGCATTTTAAGTGGAAATCTTCTTTTGGTGACTTCCTTTCTCTGATCTACTTTGACCATCATGTATAACATCCTTAGAGATAGTACTAAACCAAATTTCACCTCTAGATAATTTGTGTTGCTAATGGTATTACATTTGGGCAAGCTTTTATCCAATCTACACTTCTCAATTTGATTGTTATTTAATTTTGAGTTGGGTGAGACTTTTATGTTGGAGAAGATTCTTTGTGGTTTTATTTCATTCTATCACTCAAGAAATCTTACAAGTTCTATAAATTTTTGGTTTTCAAAGTAGTGGATTATCTTCTATATTGGTTCCTATATGATAAGCTTTGACCTTGAAGTACTAAACTTTTGGAAAGATTTGACCTCAAATGTTAAGCTTTGACAATAAATTATTAGATATTCAATCAAAATTAATCTTTATAAACTTGATCATTTAGAAATTTGACCTCTATAAAGTATTAAACTTAAAAAACTTGACACAAAAGAAATTACCTAAACTGAAACCCTAAACTGCTAAAAAAAATTAACCTTAAAATTTCCAATTTCAATTTTAAACTCAAAATTAATTTAGATCTCGTAATTTATGGAGTATATATGTATAACTAATTTAAGATGTATACTTTGACATTAATTAACATTTAAGTTGGTTGAACCTTTTGGAACAAAAGAAATTTGCCTGATCTTCCACTTCAATAATTAAAATTCTAGGTGATTCCTTCCAAATTTCAAATATAAGGGAGATTAATAAATAAGGAAAAGCTTTTCATTCATCTAGAAACTTATTATTGTAATGCTAGCAATTGATTATGAGTCTTTAAATTCTAACCTTGGCAGTATCTTTCCTTGGCCTTGGGCTAAAAAATAAAAAGATCCTAAAGAGTGCCAAGAGCAAGAAACTCATCAATAAAATTGTCTACAATAAATATATAACAATAAATTCTCAAAAATAATTATGTAATAATAAGGAAAAATGAGTTCTAAAGAGTATACAAGAGGTTGCAAAGATATCTAGCCTTAATAATGTAATGTACAGTGAATGAAAGGTGATTTCTTTTAGATTTGTAGAGGGAGAGAGAAAAGAGTAGAGTTAGAGGAAAATAACATAAAACCTTTAAGATCTTAGTTCTCTACAGAATATACTTAATCAGAAAAATATCACTTTGTTCTGGACATTAATTAGCTACTTAAACTAATACAATCATATCAATATTTGACACCATCAAGATAGAAGTCAAGGAAATAAGTTCAGTTTGAGTTCATGAAACATCCATATTGTCAAATTGATCAAGATCTCAAGCCTTATAGGTTGAGGTCTTGATTGAAGGTGATTGTACAAGGATGAATGGGATTATTAGATGAAAAAGAAAGATAGAACAAAGTAGAGTTAAATAAGGATAATGTAGAACTTTTGAGGTCTTAATGATCTACAAAATATACACACCTAGAAACTGATCACTCTAATATACTAATGTAATATATTAATTGGCTCAACTAACTATAAGAACTAGATAAATGCTTGACCCTATTGAGATAGAAGTCATAAAAACAAGTTTATTTGAGTTGTTATGACATGGCAATCCTTAGAATAATCAACCTTTATCAACTTAATTATTTCACCTAGTAAGATAAGAATAAGAAGTAGCAAATCAAGCAATTTTTTAATGAAATAAGGTAGGAGTTTGGTCTAGTGAAAATCTATGGGACTAGCTTCCTACAATCTCTTGGCTAACACATTGGCCTCCATTGATACATTGGGTCCTATCCATAATAGAGTCCAGATTGATTGTGCTTTCTTCAAGACAAGACATAGCTTCTTCCTTGATGACATTGTAGGTGAGGTAGGTTCTAATCCTCACAATTCTGGGCGGTCTTGCATTGTTAGCATCAGTGTTGGTCTCCTTTATCTCCTTTTTGGGAAGATTTTTCAAAAGTCTTGCTCGGTTCTTGCAAGGACAAGATATTGTCTCAAGGTCTAGGGAATTCATCATTGATGGTGATGACACCAATATCTTTCATTGCTTCCTCTATAACAACCTCTTTCTCCTTTGATAATGAGCCTTTTATTCTTAACAAGATCGGCTCCACTTGCTCTTTGTTGTTGGTCAATTTCCCATAAATAACCTTCAACTTCTTTTCTTTGATTGGATCAATAAGATAGTGACTCCTTTCTTTAGACTTGCAATATTTTTCCTCTTTTTGCTTGTAGCTTTGGTTACTTGTAGCTCAATCTTTGAGGCTCTTGGAATTACGCTCATTCATAATCTCAAGATGTGTTCTTGTTCTTTCTCAATCCGCTTAGTGAAGTGTGAGACCAATTTTGTTATCACATGCATGCTCACGTATTGCACCTCAATCCATTTGGTCATTTCTTGGTAGCTCTTCATGTCGGAGCTACCTCTTTGGCCAAATTCTTCTTTAATTAAAAGGCTCCTAAAGACAAGAATTTTGCTATGGCCATAAGACTAGGAACCATATAGGAAAATGTTTTCTTGTTGTGGATTACTCTTTTGAATCCTACACAACATTCTCATATTTTTGTAAGGATTGTGGGAGCATAATCCAACTCCTCTCTATGAACTACACTTCTAATGAAGGCGCCTACTAGCAACAAGTTCAAGTATGATACATTCCCTTGGTCCAATAAGCTAATGGAAATTTTTTATTGCAAAGTATAGTGGCAGGCAGCTATGTTACCACCTCCATGAGGAACAAATTCTTATGCATGGTTCTTGACATATTCTCAAAGGGTTTGAAAAAGAAGAGTCCAAGTAAGAGATCCAAGTTGAATTGAAATTCCCTCCAAGCTAGAGGGACGTTAGTTGACTTCTTGAGTAGGAGAACACCATGCAAATTTTCCTATGTTATGGGAATCAGCTAATCAGCTACAAGAATTGGTAACTGGATCATTGTCAAATCCACTTGGATCTCCTTCACTATCCTATGGACTCTATTGAGCTCCTTGTCAACTGGAGGTAAAATTTTGGCCATAATGTTCAATAGTATGCTTGCCTCCATAGTTCTCCTTGTTTCTAAATCCACATTGTTGAAGTTACATAAGTGGCCCAACTACATGTATATTGGTGCCATGGTTCCTTCCAACAATAGGAGTTCATGGTTTCTTGTGGTGTTTCTTCTGTCAATGTGTTTGGCAGACTTTCACAACTCTTTAAAGACTTTCTCAAGGAATTTTTTAAAATCTATGTTGGCAAAGCCTCATAAACTTGATGGTTCTTTGCTTCTTGACAAAAGTCACAAATTACCAAAATGATAGTGCCTCAACTTGTTCAATCTTATCTATCCAAGATTGCTCTGACAATCTCTTTGGCAGTTAGACACTTTTTGTCTCACATAACACTCTTAGTGTCTTGACAATTTCTTGATAATCTTGGCATAATTAGGTCCGTAGGCTTGTAATTGCTCCCTGGAAGTGAACTCCTTGGTGCAAGTATGAAAAATTTGGGTCTACAAAGGAAAGAGTCCATAGATTTTTGCATGGTATTTATAGGAGTAGGCTTGCTTCTTGGAAAATCTGTATTTTCTTATGGGCAATTCAATCTACTATGCATATTAGAGTTTGTAGAGTGGCACCTCTTTTGTCTTTTGTCAAAATAGGTTTTCCATTTGGCCTGAATGATGTATTGCATAGACAATGCTTGTAAGCAATTTTCATTTAGATCATGAAGTGCAAACACACTTTCTTCTATGGTTTCTCCCTCCTCACACCAAGATGTCCCAAGTGAGTAAGAATTCTAAGGAAAGGGATGAGGAATTTGATTGGTAGAATAGCCTCTTACCTGCATACAAGTTGATAGGGGGTGAATCCCATAGTGAGCTTCACGGTGGTGTGGTATGCCCAAAGAGCACCTACTATTTTTTTCCCAATTAGTTGGGTTTAGGCTGACCATCTATTTAAGAATGGTAAGTACAATGCTATTAACATGTTCTACTTGACCATTAACATGAGGATGATATGGGGTAGATGGTTTATGTTGGATCCCATATATAGCAATAAGATCATGTATTCCTTCATTGATGAAGTGAGAGCCATTATCAATGAAAATGGATAAGGGAACGCCAAAATGGGAGATAAGGTCTTTTGTGTAAAAATTGGATAACCAATTTTGCTAATTTTGTTGACAAAATATTTGACTTCTACCCATTTAGTGATATAGTCAATTGCAACTATAATGTAGCAATGGCAAGTTTTTCTAATTGTGAGATTGACAAGCCTCATGAAATCAAGTCCCTATTGTTGGAATGGTGGTGCCACTAACACGAAGTAGAAGTACATGTGGTTTCAAGAATTGAATTTGCTTATGCATTGGCAAGCATCACACATACATGCATATTGCTTGGTGTCTTGGGTGATTGATGGCCACCAATAACCTGCTAGATAGATTTTGTAGGAAGTTATTTCTCTTGAGAAATGCACACCCAATTCATCAGAGTGGCACACTTTTTGTTGAGGCTGATGCAACATCGAGCACTTGGTCCATGTCCATCCAATAGAGATTGTTGGCAAGAAGTGTGAAGGGAAGGGCTAATATATAAAAGCTTTTATGGTTGTTTTTGGTTAAGTTGGTTGGCACTTATCCTATAGGCAAATAGTGTTTGATCTAGTCCATCCAAGTCTTTGAGTTGTCACTTGATCACATACATAAAAGAGGTGAAAATCTATGGGATTAGTGCTAAGTGAGTTTGCTATGGGGAATTTCAAGAATGCATGAGAGGAAATCCATATTATTGTGAGACTTATTGCAATAATATACAAATGTAAGCAAAAATTATTGTAGTGGTAACATTCATTAGGCAAGTCATTCCGTACAACAAAGTTTATTAATGAGCTATTTGAGAGCCTTGATCTACATGGAACACAAAATTGTTGCGCAAGAGGTAGCGTTAAAATTTTTGCACCACAAAAATCATGCCAAGACCTTCCCAGTTGGTCATGGAGTAATTTTATTCTACAAAGTTGAGTTGCCAACTAGCATAATAGATGGGATGTTCTTATTGTTTCTCATCATATTGAGCTAGAACAACACCCCTCATTATGTCTGGGGTATCCACAAATACATGAAAGGTGAGTTCCCAATTGGACATTACAAGAATTGGTGATGTGGCCAATTTTGCTTTGCTTTTGCTTCAAGCTCAAGATAAGGATTGCCACATTAGAAATGACCCAGATCATGAGGCAAAGGAGAACCAAGAGCTATGGGGTGCATGGAAGCACTACAACTCAAGTACAAGCAATACAATAAGCAATTTCATGGCAAGTGTTGAGAGTTGGAGAGCACTCATAATGAGCTAAAAGAAGACCATGATTAAGTTTCCTCCTTGGAAGTTCAAATACAAGAGTATTATAAAGAGGTGGCATTGCAAGTAGATTACTTGACCAAGGAATAGGAGGAAGCAAGGCCAAGTAGGCAAAGAGTACCCACTTGTAGGAAGCACAAAAGGAATCGTGGGATACTTGGACTCAAAAGATGGAAGAGAACCAGCTCAAGATAATTCATTTGATGGAGGAGGTCCAAAATTTCTTCATTTAGAAGCTAAAGGAGGGAGGACAACTTTGAGCACCACACACAAAACATCATGAGTTGAAGTTCAAAGATTAGAGAACTAGGCCTATGAGGAAGACTACAATGAAGAGAAGGTGAACCTTCTATCCTTATAGTTGAGGAAGCACTTTGACAAGAAGTTCACAAAAACTTGCAAAACCTATTTGTTAGAATATTTAGATATCAAACCCAAATTGATCAATTATTTAGGTACAACAAGGGCAAATGTACCCTAACAATTATAGCAAAAGGCCTTCTGGTTTTGTAAAAGACCAAGATCAAGGAGAGAAATAGGAGAATGGAAACTCACATTGGGACACTTGAATCTAGGAAAACTCCGAATGCCTAGCATGAGCTTTGGCTTTGGTATTTATAAGTAGCATACAAGGCACTTGAGAAGCTTCTCAAGAAGCTTCTTCAAGTTGCTTTCTTAGACTGCAAGCCAAGTTAACTAGGAAGCTTCTCAAGAAGCTTCCTTCTAGAAGCCGCCTACTTGGCGTGCAAGCTAAGCTAGTTGGAAGCTTCTAGAAGCTTCCTTTTAGAAGCTATTTACTTGAGATGCAAGCTAAGCTAGCTGGGAAGCTTCCTAGATACTTCAAGAATATTCTAGGCTAATTTGTCTTATGTGCTACTTCGTAAGCCCGACTAAATTTGTCATTAAACTCCATATTGTTACATATTTCCCTATTGCTAGTTGGTGACGTCCTCATCGTTAGTGAAGCTTCAAATTCTTGGATGGCCGTCTGTGCATTTTGGAGGTGAGAAAGAGGTTCCCATGTGGCATCATGAAGGGGATACCCTTTCCAAAGGACCTTGTACTCCATATGTTGGCAACGGCCTTGTTGAATATGGCAACGCGCAAAGATTCGATCAACTTTGTACTCCTCATGATCATTGATAGGGACAGGAAGAGGAGGAGGTTGGACTCAAGAAGAAAAGGAAGAGGGATTAGGAACAAGGGGTTTCAACTTGGAAACATGAAAGACAAGATGGATACGCATGTGACAAGGCAAGGCAAGGCAAGGCAAGTCGATAAGCAACAAGAAAGACAGTTTAGGTGATATCAAAGGGTCCTATCCAATTAGGTGTAATTTTACAAAATTGGGTATCAAGTGGGAGAGGGAGGTTACTAGAGGATAACATGACTTTATCACCAACTTCAAAAGTAAGATCACAACAATGGTGGTCTGCATATTGTTTTTGGCAATTCTGAGCAACAAGGAGGTGCGACTTGGCTTGTTGGAGAGATTGAGATATAATGGTCAAGAATGTGGAAGTATGAGGAACTTGAGATGGAGGGGGAGCAAGAAGAGAAGTTGGAACAAGCGGATCTTGGCCAAAATTGAGAAAGAAAGGAGAAAATCCGGTGCTTGCCTGTTTGGAATTGTTGTAGGCAAATTTTGCAGCTGCAAGACATTCATCCCAATTGGTATGGTGGACATTGACAAAGGCACGCAACATATCCTTCAATGTATGATTTGCACGTTTGATTTGGCCATCAGTTTGAGGATGATAGGCCGTGGACAAAGCAAGCTTGGTGCCAAGTATCTGGAAGAGTGGTTGCCAAAACTTCGTGGTAAATTGAGGATTGCGGTTGGAGATGAGTACACATGGCATCCCATGATGCTTGAAGACATTGTTGAAGTAGATTTGCACTAAGGTTGGAGCATCCATGGTATCATAAGTTGGTGCCAAGTGGATTTACTTCCTAAGCTTATCCACAAACACCACAATTGCGGAGTGTCCTTGTTTTGTCTTTGGCAAGGATGTGATCCAAGCTCACATGCTCCTAGTGAGTGGATGGAATGGCGAGTGGTTGAAGGAGTCTACTTGGCTTTTGGTTGCTGGCCTTGTTATATTGGCAGCTCTCACATAATTGGATAAATTCTCAAACATCTTGTGTCATGTTGGGTCACCACCATTGACGTTGAAGGGTACCCAAGGTCTTGTCTACACCCATGTGACCAGCGATAGGTAAATCATGGGCTTCTTGAAGGTGTACAAGTTGAAGATCACCTTTAGCTAGAACATAGATCCGGTCCTCATGGAATAAAAGGCCTTCCTTGATAGAGAAGGTGTTGTACTCCTTATCACATGCCATAAGGCAACCATGTACCATTTGGAAGAAGGGATCTTGGTGTAGAGCTGACTGAAACTTGTTTTGGACCTTGGAGTCAACTGACATTGTTGAAATTGCCACGGTGATGAGAGGAAGAGACTTCGAATTAGGTCATCATGATAAAGCATCAAGGATGACATGGAACCAACCTGGTTTGTACTCAAGTTTGATGTCATACAATTGGAGTTGTTCCTCCCATTGATGATGTCAACTCTTCATGTGTTCTAAGTGTAAGGTTTGCAACAATGGTTTGTGATTAGTTTGCATGATCACTTGTTTCCCCAAGAGGTAATGCCTCCATACCTTGGTGGCTTATACCATTGCAAGTTGTTCTTGATCTCAAGCAGAGTAGTTTTGTTCAGCCGTATTGAGTCGATGAGACACAAAGGCAATGGGATGGAGTCCATCTGGGAATTCTTGTTGCAGCATAGCTTTAATTGCAAAGTTAGAAACATCAAAATCAACCACATAGGGTAGTTGAGGATCATATGGTTGAAGAATGGGTCTTGAAGACACCATATGCTTTAACTTCTGGAATGCTTCTTCATGCTTAGTGGTCCACTAGAAGCTTGAGTTCTTTCCCAAGAGGTCAATCAATGGTGTAGCCACATGAGCATAATAATGGATGAACCATCGGTAAAAACTGGCCAATCCATTGAATGCCCATACTTCTATAGCATTCTTTGGGGTAGCCAATCAATAATGGCCTTGATTTTCTCTTCTTCCATCTTGATCCCCTCTAATGAGATCTTATGACCCAAGAAGGTAACCTCCTTCTGCCAAAAGGCATACTTTGACTTCTTGCAATAAAATTTCCATTTTCGTAGTCGTCTTAGGACTTCTCACACATGATTCATGTGTTTTGCCTCTGCCTAACTATAAATTAAGATATCATCCAAGAACACCACCATGGATTGATCCAATAGTCCATCTTACACTCAATGCATATGATCCATGAAGACTACTGGAGCATTAGTGAGTCCAAAAGGTAGAACTCTCCACTCAAAATGCTCATACCTTGTACAAAAAGCAGTCTTTTGCACATCCTCTCTATCAATAAGAATTTGCCAATAGCCGCTGCAAAGATCCAACTTAGAAAAGTAGTGTGCTCCACTTAGTTGATCAAGCAAGTCATCAATCCGAGGCAAGGGATATGCATTCTTCACAGTTTGCTTATTGAGCCCATGGTAATCAATACAAAAACAAAGTCCTCCATCCTTCTTTGGAACAAATAGTACCGATGCTCCCCAAGGAGAGGTACTATGTTGTATGAAGTCTTTTTCCAACAACTCTGTAAGTGTTATTTGCAACTCCTCCAACTCCTTTGGTGAGAGCCGATAGATCAGTCTACTCATTGGAGTACTTCCTGGCAATAACTCAATCTTGAAGTGCATACCTTGATCGGAGGGTAATCCCTTTGGTAGATCATCCAGAAACACATCTGCAAACTCTTGAACTATCCGATCAACCATTGCTTGATGAGGCTCTTGGCCCTCCTCTGATTGTTTTGGTGCAATTGGCTTGATCCACACCACAAATACAAACTTATCTTCCTCCAAAGCTTGCTTTATGGTTGCTTTACTAACCAACTTCCCTTCCAAGGACTCATCTCCCTTCCAAGCTTGCTCCATGGTTGCCTTCTTGGTAAACTTCCCATCTTGGGACTCCACTCCCTTCAAGGTTTACTCTATGGCTACCTTCTCGACAAACTTCCTATCTTGGGACTGACTATTCTTAGGTGTCTTACTCAGAGGTGCCAAACAACCTAATCAAAAATTCCTACCTTGGTGTTGTACTTGAATCTGGCATCGGGTCCAATCTAATTGAACCTTATGACATTCAAGCCAAGGTAGACCCAGAATGATATCATAGTGTAGAGGTGCCACTATAAACCTCATACACTCCAAATACTCTTTCCCAATCTTGAAGGTAATAAGATGCGAGGTGCAGAATGCAGAACCCTTTCTACCATCCGCCATCATCAAACTACTTCCAATCATTGGCTTGATAGGAACACCAAATTCGTTTGCTACTTGCATAGACATGCAATTCTCTAAACTTCTAGAATCAACCAAAATCTATAACCAAGATTAGATATTGTACCTTGCAAGTGAAGCAAACTTGCATAGGTTGAGCCTTCAATCCCATTGGAACTCAAGCTCCTTGTAGGCGACTCAAAATATCCTATTGGGATTCTTTGTTTCCCTAATCATTTGGTTCCACAAACTCCATCTGGGCAACTTGTTGAGGTCGCCCATTCTTAGACATTTGGCAATGCAATGTCCAACTTGGTGACAATAAAAACAACCTCTATTTTGTTGCAATCTTTCTCTATCTACTGCACCAAGTGGCCTCCGTTAGATAGCATCAATCTCTATTGGTGATGGTTCTTCCACCCGTACTTATTATATTGATAAGCTTAGTGTAAGTCGAGGTCGAGATCAAGTTGTCGCAACCAAGGAATCAAAGTGCTCAGCCAATTGCATGGCTTCTTCTATGTTTTGTGGTTCTTGCATGGTCATCTCCAATTTGGTTCATGACTTCAATCCCCGCACAAATCAATCCAGAACTTCTCCTTCTTGTATATCTAGAATTTGCATGATGATGTTCTTAAATTGTGTGATGCAACCTCTTACAGAGCCAATCTACTTCAATTCCACCAATTTATCTCGTGCAGCTTGGGTGGCATTTATACTTTGAAATTGACCAAGTATTGCATCCTTGAATTCTGTTCATGTTAAGATTGGTGCAACAATCTGTCATTCAGCTTGCTCCACTTGGAATTGCCACTAAAGTTTTGCCACACCATCCAATTGGCTAGAAGTAAAGAGAATTTGTTTCTATTCATCTTGAAGATTGGTGGCTTTGAAGTAACGTTTGCAATTAAACAAAAAATTCTCCACTGTGCTTGGAAGATTCTTGCCTTCAAACACCTTGGGTTTTGGAAATCAAATACAATCTTCTCCATCTCGGATTGGCACTCTCTCTATATGTTCTTCTTGTTGTTGGTCTTGTCCATCCAGCAATTGAGTAAGGTACGTGGTTTGTTGCTGCATTGTAAGGATAACGTCCAATATTGCCGTTATAGCTACTACTCTATCCTACTACTCCCAATTAATTAACACATAAATACAACACGTCCACCTTTCTCTATAAGTGATAACCGGAAGTATCAAGGGTTCCTCAGACACGGTAATCATATGTAGAAAATCCTACCTAAAGCTTGAGGTGATGAATTGTGTGAAGCGATGCTTGGGTAATATCTGGACATGAAAATCCCAATGGTTTGGCAGAAGTGGATTTGGTGGTCCATAAATTCCATCCATCCTATCCCTGCTCTAATACCAATGTAAAAGACCGAGACCAAGGAGAGAAATAGGAGAATGGAAACTCACATTGGGACACTTGAATGTGGGAAAACTCCACATGCCTAGCATGAGCTTTGGCTTTGGTATTTATAGGTAGCATACAAGGCCCTTGAGAAGCTTCTCAAGAAGCTTCCTCAAGTTGCTTTCTTAGAATGCAAGCCAAGTTAATTAGGAAGCTTCTCAAGAAGCTTCCTTCTAGAAGCCACCTACTTGGCATGCAAGCTAAGCTAGTTGGAAGCTTCTAGAAGCTTCCTTTTAGAAGCTACTTACTTGAGGTGCAAGCTAAACTAGTCTTTAAGCTTCCCAAGAAGCTTCCTAGATACTTCTGGAATATTCTAGGCTAATTTTTCTTATGTGCTACTTCGTAAGCCCGACTAACTTTGTCGTTTAACTCCATATTGTTACAGGTTTAATTCACTTGAGAAGAAGTCCTTCAAAATCACCATCACTCTATCACATCTAGTCAAAGACTCGGAGTTGTATACTAGACAAATAATTAGAGTTATATATTAGTATCCACACTTGAAATTGTGTGTACTAAACCAAGTGCACTCAACATTATACATGACTTAGGAGTAGTAATTTCAAATTAGATTAGGGAGGCAGACTAGATTAGATGGGAAGACTTGATAGCTTCTCTTACATTGATTAGGTGCTTAATCATTCTATAGGTGATTAGGATAGGATGAGATTAGATCCTTAAGCAAGTGATGTACATTATAGAGTAGGATTTTCAAGGATCCAAGGGGATCTTGAACAGTTTGGCTCAAAGCCACAAAGCTTCTTATGTTTGAAGACTAAAGACACTTTTGTTTGTTTCTTTCATACTTTGATTATATGAGTACTTTGCATTTTTTACAAGTTTTGTGTCTTCTATTTTATGTGTCATCAAATGTCTTGGTGAGAGTAGAGGTGAAGAATTTAAAAATAAGGTCCCAAGTGCTTGATGTAGAGCTAGTACTCACCCTTGATCAAGGATGTACATTGAAGGATCCAAAAGAGTGAATTTGGAAACTCATTACATGGGCATTGAGTTTAAAAATAAATTCAACTAATATGAAGTGTATTGTATTGTATCAACTAATATTGTAAATTGCACCTTTGAGGAAGAGTGGAATTGTGAGCCGGCCTGTCTCTCACTTAGGATGAACCTCTAATGGCTATTATGGTAGCACACCATGGACTAAGAAGGCAAGGAACCCCAACTCCATCATACTCCTCCAAGGCTAACACTCCAAGACTCAAGACATTGCTCACTAGAGAACTCAATGAGAGAGATAGTTGCAAATGAAAAGATGATGAGTATTTCCTCACCTCTTGTTTATATACTTGTGAAATAGTTACGCACCAAAGTTACTGATTACTGGAGTAACTCAAGTTACTAGGCTAAAAGTCAAGTAAAGTCAAAAAGTAAAAAGGAATATCCAATCACATGGTGATATTCCACTAGCATGTGATCTTATCTTGACCTAACCACTAAGTCAAGGATTCCTTCACATGGGCTATCCTTGGACTATAGAAGAATTCAAAACAAAAAGGCTTGCGGGCCCAAGAGTTCTCAACTCTTTTCTCAAAGCCAAACACCTAGGAATAATACCAAGTCAACACACTAGAATCCAAAATAGTGATGCTCATCTTTTCCACCTCCTCTAAAGTAAGGTCCCTTCTATCTTAGCTATGACTAACTCTAGCTAATCATGACTAATGTAAAACCATCCTTTATCTCTATATAAATAATATCTCTCAAGTACTTGTAATACCAAGCTAAATATCACAATACCACACACATGCACAAATGTGTATTACAAAACACACTTGCAAGAGTTACACTAAAGCAAAGCAAACCATCACTTTGAGGAGCAATCCCAAATAGAACTTAGAGTGAAGTGATTCTCTTATTTTCTTTTATTCTAGTACGCCACAATGGGTGCTACTACACTCTTTTGAGAGTGGTTCTTGCCCAAGAGGTTAAATACAAATAATAAAAAAACTGTGATATTGTGACACTTTCCTTCATTCTTGGGCATTTTTTACATATATCTTGTTGGAATGACCTATTCTTATGATTATACTATGATTATGTTTACATTGGGATATCATAATACTCATCTTAAGACCTTTCCAACAATAAAAAGGAAGCATCCTAGGTGTGGTCCTCAAATTTTTTGCAAAATTTGACTTTTTGTCCTATTTTCTTTCTCATTGATATGGATATGACAAACTATTTTCATGTTAAGTGGAAGAACCTCTTATTTGGGTATAATTTGGACTTATCTTTGTACATGCCAAGGTACAAAGAGAACAAAACATGAATATATGAGCAGTATGAAGGAATGGGTACTAAGGAGTCAAGTTCAAAGAATGGTTACTTGAAAAGAAGCCAAGGACAAAGATTATTCAAAGATCTTTGAAACCAAGTTTGTTTGCTAATTTGAATATTGCCACCACATAGGCAAAGAAACACCACCAAGGACCATTGATGCCTACCAAAGAGTTCTCATATGCAAGCAATGACTACCCAACCACTAATGACCAATAACTAAAGAATATAAGAATCAAGTGCACACGGAGTAATCTCAATTTTTTCTAGAAACATTTTGCAATCAATATGAAGAGTGTTTAGCAACCATAGCTCTTTGTAGTCAAAGTACCCTCAATAGTAAGATGGTTTAGGAAAGAAGAGCAATGATAGAAAACCCATTTTAAACTCAAAGTTGCCAAGGAAAAGAGGATTATTTTTGTCTTGCATTCTTCATAAATTTCCACTTCTTGCATCCAAGTGAGTAGAGGGTAATTGATTGTCAATTTATGAGGAAAATTGATTGCTAGCACAATAGTGAGGAGCATTGCTCCTTGGGTTGCTAGGAATGCTCTTAACTTGAAGATCCCAATTGTCAATTTTGTGGGAAATAGTTGCCCAAAGAGTGACATTGTAGAGGTTGAGAGTGAGCTTTCATTTGTGGGATTGGGAGTATACTTTGGGTGCCAAGGTTGTAGAGCTTTGTGGGATGAAGAAAGTAGTGTTGGGAAGGTTGAGAGAAAATGTGAGCAAATGGACACCTTATTATTGGAGAGAGATGCTGGGAAGGAAACCTAAAGTGACAAGAAGCTATACTTTTGAGTCTTGGTTCAACCTAAATAGTAAGATGTAGGTGAGTATCAATAATGCCTTTGCCCATGATATGCATCTCACCATGGTTAGTTAGTGGCCAATTACAAAAACCCTACTCAAAGGGAGATTGCTAGGGCAATAATGAAATATTAAAGCCCCAATGCACTACTTATCTCATGAACTTGTAGGTTGTCTTCTTCTAGCACCCATTTTTGGAGGGACCAATTGTTTGGAGAGGAGTTCCACACTCATTTGAAAATAATGTATAATAAGTTTGATGGGCTAGGACCGCAATACCTGATCCACTTTGTGGTGGATTTTTACATCAACCATTGATTATGCACCAAAGAAGAGAAACTAGAATTTCTGGTTCATGAAGTATTACCTTCTTATTTTGAAGAAGACCTAGAGGGCTTGCATCAAATGGAAATTATCCAAGAAGTGGATGAGAAGTACCAAAAGATAGGACAATGCAGTCTGATAAAGAAGGAGAAGAAGAGAAAATTTCATACTACTCCCACCACAAGAAGTCTATGATGAAAAAGAGGGCAAAGAGACATCAAGTTATCATGGAGTCGGATCAAGTTAAAGATGCCCATCCCAAAGAAGAGGAAGAGAGACCTTCAAAATTGCACAAAATGGACTTTGACCAAGAAGAAGTAGCATTAGAGAAACTGGAAGAAGAAGATAACACCAATAGCCAAGAAGGAGACACTATTGGAGAAGCCAATGTATGAGGTGTCAGCAACATGCTCACTCCCATAAAGTATTGAACATGAGCATTCCCAAAAAGAACCCAAGAAGTTGCATATTCAAGAATTGGGACAAGCAAGTGATGATGAGGAAGAAAATGAAGATATCTTTGTACCAATGTAGGTACCCAAAGAAGAAGAAGAGGGGTGCCTCTCATTTGAACCATTTTTTCTTAGAATTCATTAGGATTATATATTGTTGTGAGTGATTACTCTTTTTTGTTTCTATAGTGCACATTCTTGGTGTCATTGTTCTCATTTAGGAGTTGTCTTTGCCCAAGAGGTGAAATATTAAATAGTAAAGGACTCCAATGTGATATTTTCCTTTGTATTCAATCATTTCCAATCCATGTCCTTGAGGGATCTACTTGTTAGTTACTTATTACTAAAATACTTAAGTTGGGTATTGATTGGGTTGTCACACTCTAGATAAACACCTGATATTTTTGCTTTGGAATTATTTGGGAGCTTAGTGCACTTGTAATCATGCAGAGATGAGAAGGGGAAGAGAGAGAGCTCCAAGGGATTTAGGGGGAATTTGTGATAGCATAGTATCAATCTACTAATAGTATAAATGGTAAGAACAAGTCATTCAAACGAGGATACTACTTGGAAATGGCTAAAATGCATGAAAGTGTTATATTGTCACAATTTTTTTATTACTTCCTATTTAACCTCTTGGGTAGGAATCACTCCTAGAAGAGGTTAATGTCACCCTTTGTTGCACACTACAAAAAATGATAATAAAAAATTCACTTTTACTGCAAATGTTATCTATATTACTCTTGAAGGTGATGGCTTACTTCACCCCGAGTGCCACTCCATCCCAAAGTCATTACTCTTGCAAGTATGTACCACCCATCCCAAAAGGTATAGTTGTAGAGCACACTTCATGTTGGCCAAATGTGTTGGTTTTTTGAATCCATCATACTTCCTATGCGGTGAGGTTCACAATCCACTCCTTGCCCAAGTTCACTCCTCTGGATCCTTCAATGAAAATCCTTGATGAAAGGTGAGTACCAATTCTGTACTAAACACTTAAGAGCTTACTATGAAAGTACACACCTCTATTGTTACCTAGACATTTCACAACACATAGAATGAATAGATAGAACTTGCAAACAATAAAAAGTACTTTTGCCTTGTAATTGAAGCATGAAAAAAAAAAACACAAGTGCCTTTTGACTTAAGCCTTAAGTACCTTTCTGGCCTTGAGCCAAAGGGATCAAGAGTCCAAGTGGATCTCATGAAAATCCTAAGTTAAAATGTGTATCACTCAATTAAGGTCCTAGTCCTATCTTATCCTAAGCATTGGTAGAGTTATTAGGAGCTTAACACATGTTAGGGAAGGTGTCATGTCTTCCTCACGTAATCTAATTTTAACCTACACCCTTTGTATCATTCAACTCCAAACACATGTACAATTCCGAGTGCACTCCTAAAATATGTACAATTATGAGTGTTGATACTTAGAATACAATTCCAAGTATTTTACAAATATACAACTCCAAGTAGCTAACTAGTTACTACAAGTGCCTATGTCTTCAAAGGACTTCCTCTCAATGGAGTGCCTTTGGCTTGAATTGCTAAGGATGATGGACTATTAGTTAAGTACCTTCAAGGTACCTAACTAATTGCTTAGTTTGTGCTTTGTATCTAGCTATTTCTAATAAGTAGGTATGACAAGTTTTTGTAAACTTCTTATCAGAGTGCTCCTTCAATTGCAAGGATAGGATATTCATCTTCTCCTCCTCATAGGCTTGGCTCTCTAGCCTCTCTCTTTGGAACTTCAACTCATGTCATTTTGTTTGCAATGCTTGAAGTTGCACTTCTTTTCTTGCTTCTTGATGAAGAAATTCTTGACTTCCTCTAGGTGATATGTAACAATATGGAATTTAACTACGTAGCTAGTGTGGCTAACAAAATAGAGAATACGCCAAATTAGCCTAGAATATTCTAGAAGCATCTAGGAAGCTTCCCAACTGGTTAACTTGTGGCCCAAGCAGGTAGCTTCTAGAAGCTTCTAACTAACTTAGCTTGTACGCCAAGTAAACGGCTTGTAGAAGAAAGCTTCTTGAGAGGCTTCCTATTCAACTTGGCTTGCACTCTAAGAAAGCGGTTTGGGGAAGCTTCTTGAGAAGCTTCTCAAGGGCTTTGTATGCTACATATAAATACCAAAGCA
The DNA here is from genome assembly GCA_948567375.1 of Lunularia cruciata. NCBI lineage: Eukaryota > Viridiplantae > Streptophyta > Marchantiopsida > Lunulariales > Lunulariaceae > Lunularia > Lunularia cruciata. Next base: position 2,304,786 of record OX419756.1, on the reverse strand, counting down.
AGGCTCATGCTAGGCATTCAGAGTTTTCCCTCATTAAAGTGTCTCAATTTGAGTTTCCATTTCCTATTTCTCTCCTCGGTCTCGGTCTTTTACATTGATATTAGAGCAAGAATGGGATGGATGGAATTTATGGACCATCAAATCCATTTCCACCAAACCATTGGGATTTTCATGTCCAGGTATTACCCAAGCATTGTTTCACACAATTCATCACCTTGCGCTTTGGGCAAGAATTTCTACATATGATCACTGTGTTTGAGGAACCCTTGATAATTCTGGTTGTAACTTATGGAGAACGGTGGACGAGCTGCATCTATGTGCTAATCAATTAGATAAATTAGGAGTAGTGGGATAGAGTAATAGCTATGGTGGCAATACCGGACGTTATCCTTGCAATGCAACAACAAATCGAGCACCTTACTCAATTATTGGATGAATGAGATCAACAACAACAAGAACATATAGAGAGAGCGCCAATTAGAGATGGAGAAGATTGCATTTGATTTCCAAAACCCAAGGTGTTTGAAGGCAAGAATCTTCCTAGCACAGTGGAGAATTTTGTGTTTGACTGTGAATGTTACTTTGAAACCACCAATCTTCAAGATGAACGGAAAAAATTTTCTCTTGGCTTCTAGCCAACTAGATGGTGTAGCAAAACTTTGGTGGCAATTCCAAGTGGATCGAGCGGAATGACAAATTGTTACACCAATTTTGACATGGGCAGAATTCAAGGATGCAATATTGGGTCGGTTTCAAACTATAAATGCCACTTGAATCGCATGAGATAAATTGGCAGAGTTGAAGCAAGTTGGCTCGGTAAGGAGCTACATCACATAATTTTAGAATATCATCATGCAGATTCCAAATTTACAAGAAGGTGAAGTTCTAGATCAATTTGTGCAGGGATCAAAGTCACAAACCAAATTGGAAGTGACCATGCAAGAACCACAAAATGAAGAAGAATCCATGCAATTGGCTGAGCGCTTTGATTCCTTGGTGGCAACAACTTGGTCTCGACCTCAACCTACACAAGGCCTACTAATACACTATGCACGGGTGGAAGAATTGGCACCAATGGAGATTGATGCTATCCAACGAAGACCACTTGGTAAAGTAGATAGAGAAAGATTGCGACAAAATGGAAGTTGTTTTTATTGTCGCCAAGTTGGACATCGCATTGATGAATGTCCACTTAGGAATGGGTGACCTTGACAAGGTGCCCAAATGGAGTTTGTGGAATAGAATGATTAGGGAAACAAAGAATCCCAATAGGAGATTTTGAGTCGCCTACTAGAAGCTTGATTAGTTCCAATGGGATTGAAGGCTTGACCTATGCAAGTTTGCTTCACTTGCAAGGTACAATATCTAATCAGGGTTGTAGGATTTTGGTTGATTCTAAAAGTTCATAGAATTGCATGTTATGCAAATAGCAAAGGAATTGGGTATTCCTATCAAGCCAAAGATTGGAAGTAATTTGATGATGGTAGATGGCAGAAAGTGTCATGCATTTCACACCTCACATCCTATTACCTTCAAGATTGGGAAGGAGTATTTGGAGTGTATGAGGTTTGTAGTGGCATCTCTACACTATGATATCATTCTAGGTCTACCTTGGCTTGAACGTCATAAGGTTCAATTTGATCGGACTTGATGATAAATTCAAGTACAACACCAAGGTAGGAATTTTTGATTAGGTTGTTTGGCACCTCTGAGTAAGACACCTAAGAATAGTCAGTCCCAAGATGGGAAGTTTGTCGAGAAGGTAGCCATAGAGCAAACCTTGAAGGGATATGAGTCCCAAGATGTGAAGTTTGCCAAGAAGGCAACCATGGAGCAAGCTTGGAAGGGAGATGAGTCCTTGGAAGGGAAGTTGGTTAGTAAAGCAGCCATAGAGCAAGCTTTGGAGGAAGATAAGTTTGTATTTGTGGTGTGGATCAAGCCAATTGCACCAAAACAATCAGAGGAGGGCCAAGAGCCACATCAAGCAATGGTTGATCGGATAGTTCAGGAGTTTGTTCCGGATGACCTACCAAAGGGATTACCCTTTGATCAAGGTTTGCCCTTCAAGATTGAGTTATTGCAAAGGAGTACTCTAATGAGTAGACCAATCTATTGGCTCTCACCAAAGGAGTTGGAAGAGTTGCAAACAACACTTATAGAGTTATTGGAGAAGGACTTTATATGACACAATACCTCTCCTTGGAGAACACTAGTACTATTTGTTCTAAAATTGATGGACGACTTCATTTTTGCATTGATTATTGTGGGCTCAATAAGCAAACCGGGAAGAATGCATATCCCTTGCCTCAAATCGATAATTTGCTTGATCAACTAAGTGGAGCACGCTACTTTTCCAAGTTGGATCTTTGCAACAGCTACTGGCAAATTCCTATTGATAGAGAGGATGTGCAAAAGGCTGCCTTTTGCACAAGGTATGAGCATTTTGAGTGGAGAGTTCTACCTTTTAGGCTCACTTATGCTCTAGTGGTCTTCATAGATCAGATGCATTGGGTGTTGGATAGACTATTGGATCAGTCCGTGGTGGTGTTCTTGGATGATATCTTAATTTATAGCAAGATAGAAGCATAACATGTGAATCATGTACAAGAAGTCCTAAGATAACTACAATAATGTACATTTTACAACAAGAAGTCAAAGTGTGCTTTTTGGCAGAAGGAGGTTACCTTCTTGGGTCATAAGATCTCATCAGAGGGGATCAAGATGGAAGAAGAGAAAATCAAGACCATTACTAATTAGCATACCCCAAAGGATGCTATAGAAGTATGAGCATTCAATGGATTGGCCAATTTTTACCAATAGTTCATCCACTATTATGCTCATGTGGCTGCACCATTGACTAACCTCTTGGGAAAAAGCTCAAGCTTCTAGTCGAATACCAAGCATGAAGAAGCATTCCAGAAGCTAAAGCATATGCTGTCTTCAAGACCCATTCTTCAACCATATGATCCTCAACTACCTTGTGTGGTTGATTTTGATGCTTCTCACTTTGCAATTGGAGCTATGTTGCAACAAGAATTCCCAGATGGACTACATCCCATTGCCTTTGTGTCTTACCAATTAAATACAACTGAAAGAAATTACTCTACTTGAGATCAGGAACAACTTGCAATGGTATATACCACCAAGGTATAGAGACATTATCTCTTGGGAAGACAAGTGATCATGCTAATTGATCACAAGCTATTGTTGTAGACCTTACACTTGGAACACATGAAGAGTGGACATTATCAATGAGAAGAGCAACTCCAATTGTTTGACATCAAACTTGAGTACAAACCAGGTTGATTCCATGTCATCCCTGATGCTCTATTAGGACGACTTGATTTAAAGTCTCTTCTTCTCATCATGGTGGCAATTATGATGTTGTCAATTGACCCCAAGGTCCATAACGAGTTTTGGTCAGCTCTACAACAAGATCCCTTCTTCCAAATGGTACATGGTTGTTTGACAGCAAGCAACAAGGAGTACAACACCTTCTCCTTCAAGGAAGGCCTTCTATTCCATGCGGACCGGATCTATATTCTAGCCAAATGTGATCTCTAACTTGTGCGCCTTCAAGAAGCCCATGATCTACCAATAACTGGTCACATGAGGGTGGACAAGACCTTAGGTACCCTCCAGCACCAATGGTGGTGGCCCAACATGACACAAGATGTTTGGGAGTTTTCCTGATTGTGTGAGAGTTGTCAATGCAACAAGGCCAGTAACCAAAAGCCAAGTGTACTCTTTCAACCACTTCCCATTCCAACTACTCATTGGGAACATATGAGCTTAGATCTCATCACCTCATTGCCCAAGACACAACAAGGTCACATAGCAATTGTGGTGTTTGTGAATAAGCTTAGTAAGCAAATCCATTTGGCACCAACTATTGATATTGTGGATGCTCCAACCTTGGCGCATTTCTACTTTGATAATGTATTCAAACAACATGAGATGCCATGTGTGCTCATCTCCAACCGTGATCCTTGCTTCATCGGAAATTTTTGGCAAGCTCTCTTCTAGATACTTGGCACCAAGCTTGCTTTTTCCACAACCTATCATCCTCAAACTCATAGACAAACTAAATGTGCAAATTACACCTTGGAAGATATGCTTCGTGCCTTTGTCAACATTCACCATACCAATTGGGATGAATGTCTTCCAACTAAGTAGTTTGCATATAACAATTCTAAATAGACAAGCACTGGACTCTCTCCTTTCTTCCTCAATTTTGGCCAAGATCCGCTTGTCCTAGATTCTCTTCTTGCTCCTCCCCCATCTCAGGCCCCTCATACTTCAACCTTCTTGACCACCATATCCAAATCTCTCCAACAAGCCAAATCTCACCTCCTTGTTGCTCAAAATCGTCAAAAACAATATGTGGATCACCATTGTTGTGATCTCACCTTTGAAGTTGATGATAAAGTTATGCTATATTCTAGTAATCTACCCCTTCCACTTGATACCCAAGTTCGTAAACTTGCCCTTCATTGGATAGGACCTTTTGATGTCACCCAAATGATCTCTCCTCTTGCTTATTGACTTGCCTTCCCTTTTCATATGTGCATCCATCCTATCTTTCATGTTTCCAAGTTGAAACCCTTTGTTCCTAACCCCTCTCCTTTTTCCTCTTGAGTCCAACCTCCTCCTCCCCCTATCCCTATCAATGATCATCAGGAGTATGAAGTTGATCATATCCTTGCACGTCACCACATCCAACAAGGACGTCAACAACATACGGAGTACAAGGTCCTTTGGAAAGGGTATCCCCTTCATGATGCCACATAGGAACCTCTTTCTCACCTCCAAAATGCACAAACGGCCATCCAAGAGTTTGAAGCTTCAATGGTGACGAGGACATCACCAACTAGCTATGGGGGAATATGTAACAATATGGAGTTTAACAACGTAGTTAGTAAGGCTAACAAAGTAAAGAATAAGCCAAATTAGCCTAGAATATTCTAGAAACATCTAGTTAACTTGTGCCCCAAGCAGGTAGCTTCTAGAAGCTTCTAACTAGCTTAGGTTGCAGGCCAAGTAGGCGACTTCTAGAAGGAAGCTTCTTGAGAAGCTTCCTAGTTAACTTGGCTTGCACTCTAAGAAAGTGGCTCGGGGAAGCTTCTTGAGAAGCTTCTCAAGGGCTTTGTATGCTATCTATAAATACCAAAGCCAAGGCTCATGCTAGGGATTCAGAATTTTCTCTCATTCAAGTGTCTCAATGTGAGTTTCCATTCTCCTATTTCTCTCCTTGGTCTTGTTCTTTTACATGATACATCACTTTTTGCTTGTCTTTTTCCATCTATTGGGTCCAAGTATCCCACTCTACTTTCAATGCTTCTTGCATTCAAAAACTCTTTATTTGCTTGGCCAATTTGTTCTCCAATTCTTTGGTTAAGTGATCTAATTGTTGTGGCATCTCCTTCTGATACTCTTGCATTTGGACTTCTTAGGTGATGATTTTATCATGACCCACATTCAACTCATTCCAATTGCTCCCTAGCTCTTTGAATTGGCCAAAGATATTTGGATTCTCTTTGGCACTAGTAGTGCTCAAGTCAAATGCACTCATCTCTCTTTGTATCTTTTGGTTCTCCTTGGCAATCATGATTGGTCTCTAGTGTGGTACTATGCTTCTTGAGTTCATCATTTTCTTGCATCAAAGTACTTACTTTTTCCGCCTCTTACTTGTACAAGTCTCTTGTCTTGGCTTTGTCTTCCTTGATAAGATCCCCTCTGGTCTTCCAATTGTAGACTTGCTTGCGCATGGTTTGCACAAGTAAGGAGTAATCCACAATGTCTATACATTTGGTTTGGTATTGGGGCAATAGAATCTCCATCGATTGCAGTGCAACTCCAACTAAGTGTATGATAAAATGTGTGCCTTCTTGAACTAGCATTGGTATTGAGGTTATCAATCCCTCTCTAATTTTTAGTCTTTGCCCTTGGAGCAAGGTTTGGAGTGTTGGCTTCAATGTTGATGTCTTCTTCCTTGGCATGTTTTGTAATTTTGTCATCTTCTTAGTGTAGGAATTTGGCATCATCAAGAACTTTGGGCCAAAGTTCCTTGGCATTCAAGCACTTGGCATGATCTTTGTGCATGATTGGAGCTCCTTCTTCTCTAATGGGACTATTTAGAATTTTTTTAATGCTACAACCATCTCTGTCATGCCTTCTTTGGGTCTTGCAAGGCACTCCTCTACTTTTTGGTCTTGCAAGTTTGGGATAAATTATGCATCGTCCCTCTGTTGTTGTTGTTGTTGTTGTTGTTCTTCTTCTTCTATGTCACTTGAGGTGGATGTTGATGCTTGCAAGGTGAAGGACCCTTGATCATCCTATCCTTGTCTTCATCATCTTGTATATCCTCAGCTTCTCCTTTGGATTAGGATACATTTGCTACCTCAATGTCAGATTTTGGCTTCTTGGCATATAGAGGCTGCTTCTTTTGAGTAATCTTCTTCCTCTTGGTAGTCTTTGGTGTGGTCAGTTCTTCATCCATTAGTAAAAAGAGTCCATCTAGAAAATGTTTCATTAGTACCTCTATACTTGGCTATTGAGAATGATTCTTCAGGTTGTTCATCAAAATAACCTATAACTTGGAAATGAGTAGGGAATCTCTTCCTCTCCTCTTGGGTTAGGAGATTGGTTCCCATGTAAAAGTGAATTGAAAACAAAGTGAGCTATGCAACACTTACATCTTCCTCAAAGTCTTGATGTAGGGTCTTGGCCTGTCAATTGAACATGCCTATCCAAACAATTGGCTAATTTGAATACATATAATCAAAGAACACATTTTGGCTAATGGTTAAGTAGGTAGTTCATTAGGTTTGAAGACCTTCATCACTATCTCTACTTTAGCTCTCCTCATAGGGTCTTTGTAATTGGCTACTCTTCATCCATGTTCTTTGACCTCTTGTCATTGAAATTAGCCTTCATCTTGGCAGTCAAATCCTTATATGCAAATTTGGTGTCAAGAATCATTACTCTAGCAACTTTTTCATCTAGCCAAATTACCAATCGCCAATGCTCCTTCACCCAAATGGAGGTTTCCTCTCATTTCTCCTTGTGTCTTTTGTCTCTTTCATCTCATCTGATGTATAATGGCAAAGTCACTCAATTGCTAGTTCCATAGCAAGAACCCTAAATGTTTGCTTTGAATCACTGCAATCCTACAATATATTGCCAATTTGTTCATATAAGGGGACCTAAGGATAGCCTCTAGGATCTTCTTTTGTAGGTTTTGGGTGAAAAAACCACAGTTCTTGACAAGTAAGAAGAAGGCAAGGGCTGAGTTTTGATCTACTTTGAGTGCTAATCAAGTCAGAATGTTGTGGACTCTTGATTCTTGACTAAGCATCAATTCTACTTGATTAGCTATAAAGGCATATGGTTCTCCAAAAAGTGCAATTTCTAGCCAAACTCCACAAGTTATAGTCCAATTCCTTGGTCATTCTTCAGCTCCTTGGCAGTTAAGGAGTAGATGATTACTTGTTATTTGCACATGCAAAGGCATTTGCATGCACTCCTTGACTAGGTGTTAGTTTTCCACTTGCAAATATTTCCTTGTTGATCATTCCTCATGTTCCAAGCTGATTGATCACCAAATGCTAACGATTATCTTTACTATAACAACCCTTGGCTGAGTTGGTAGTATATTCAAATTGTGGTGACACTTAAGTACAAGTGCCAATCAAGTGCTTGGTACTCCAACCTCTAAGCACTTGGGTTTGCAAGCACTTAGGATTATTCTACATCACTCCAAGCGTTGATTGTCTTGTAAGCACTTGAGATTATCTCACATCACTTTTAGTTCTGATCATCCCTGAGTTTTGTGCCACCTCCTTGTGGGGGAATTTGCCTAGTAACCAATTTCTTCATGGTCTTTCTCTAGCACTTAAACATGATTTGATCAACAAAAACAAAATTTGAAGAAATAGGAGCACCATAAGATTGTTTGGACTGGACCAAAGAAAACTAGAAGAATGTGTTTTGGTTTGATGTAGCCATCTTTGGGGGCTCTACCCTTGAAACCAAATGTGGGAATGTAAGTGAGGAGGTTGATAATAGATAGCTAACTCATTTAATGAGAAGAAAGCTACTAGTAATTGATGGAGTGCCATTAGTTACAAACATCCAACCTAGAGTGTAGTTGTAGAAGCCATGATGAAACTATTCAAGGCAAAGACAACCACCTACTTGACTATTAAATAAGCTATTTTCTTTGAGTATATGTACCAAGGAGAGGTGCTTAATTGGGCAAACATTTCTTTTTTTGGCAACCAAGGGACATGATCAAGGAGTTCAAAGAAGAAGGTGGAGCAATCTTCTTGACCCCCTTCAACATAAATTTCTACATGGAACTCATCTATTGAGTGAGGCAGAGAGGAAGAACCACTTCCACTTGGAGAACTTACTTCATATCTCAACCCCAACAAAGAGCAATTAAAGGAGATATTGAGCTATGAATGAGGAGTTTTCATGAATCAAGAAAGTTGTAAAGGTGGATGGGATGGGGATTGCCACCATCAAGAAGAAGGAATCAACATCAACAATATCTTAGAAACCTACAAAGAGGGTAAGGATAAATCCACTAGTGGTGGACATTTCTTTAGAGGAGCAAGTCCAAATATTACAAAGTAGGAGATTTCTTTGGGGAAGAACTAGCATATTCTAGTACATGCGGGATGTGCATAAGTAGTGTATAGGAAACCAAGATGAATTAAGACAAGATAATTAGGATTTAATTGTATAGTTTAGATGCATGCAAGTGCAATCTTGCTAGATCATTGGCTTACTTCCACCATCAGATTTTTTCAGTTTTGACTGACAAGTATATTTTAGACCTTGATCAAGTGTAAATATTGATTTAGTCTGTTGAAGAAAATAAAGAAAAAGGGTGAAAAGCTTTTTGTTGCTTTGATTAATTCCAAGTACTGGTTTCTTGTCTTTATTAAGTAATTGAGAGGAAACTTTATAGTAGGAACCCAATTGACTAAGTGTGTGTGATCACTAGTACTTGTGGCTAGGGTGTATTATGCTTGGTAGTTTTAAAGAAGCAATGCTTTGACAGGTCTTAAGTGGGCTGCAATATTGATAGTACACACAAGAGTGAAGACAAAGAATCATTAGCCTTTAGCCAAAGCCATGCCTTTTGGGAAGTGTAGTACATGGTCTTTGGAGAAGGAGTCTTGATGGTGAATTAGCCTCTTTGTAGTTGACTGAATCAACTTTTCTAGGTGATAGTTTGAACTTATCCTTAGTGAATGTGATTTCTTGTTTTTTTCTATTTTTTAGTGTGTTTTAGTGGTATCACTACCTTCTTCTAGGAGTAGTTCTTGCCCAAGAGGTTAAACATACAATAGTAAAGAATTGGAAGTTCTAACACTTCTTTGAGAATCTATCAATTATTTTTGTATCTTATATTAAGAATATAAAATAAAAAAATCAATATTTGTGAAAGATATAACATTTGTGATATAAAGTTAATTATTTTTTAGATATTAAACAAAGTTCAAAGTAAAAAGTATCATTCTCACGCTAAAGGAGTTAAAAGAAAAGATAGATAATCTATTCAAATAATAATTAAGACTACATGTCTTTATTATCCTTGAGCTCAAGGAAGGAGGATGAAATTATTATTTGAAGATTTTTACTTAAACTCACAAGAAGGCATAAAAAAACAAGAAAGAGAGTGTAAGCTTTGGTTTGAGAGTTAATTCTTTTAAAAGAAGGTTGGAACTCCCTTCATAAAAATTGCAACACACTCAAGCTACTGCAATATTAACAAGTACTAGATTATGTTATTTACATTTAAAACAAGATCAAAAGGTTTACTCTAATTTTTTAACTAAAGGTGACTATATAACCAATCTAATAGGATGCTTCATGATCAAGAATTGTTGAATATCTTTCCCATTTTATTGAGGAAGAGTGCTAACTTGGACTTGAAGATGGCTTGGCTAAAGGCTAGTTGGCTAGTTGGCTAATTAAACACTAGAGCTGACTAGGTACCAAATTAGCCAATTAGTTGTGGTTTAAATCAAGTAATATAGGTCATATTACTTAAGTGGATAGATAACCTTGTTGAAGTACAAACATACACATTGGATTGGATTGTAGATGCCTTATTACAAGTGCAAATATTGTACTTGTTGGACAAAAGAATACTATAACAACCTAGCAATGTAAGATTACAAGAGATGATTGATAACATCTTACTCCAATTTTTTATGATCTTGAGTGGTCTTGATTTAATTGTGTTTGCTCTCTAGTGAGCTTTCAAAAATGATTGTACAAACTACTTTATTGCACAAATCCATTGCTATAAGATTATAAGAGATAATTGATTGCATCTTACTCTATTTTTAACAATATTGAGTGGCCTATTTTAATTATGATGGCCCCTCAACAAGCTGGCAAAACCATTCTGCAAACTACTCTAGTGTTTTCTTTACCTATTCCAAACACTTACATCTATAATTACTTAGTAAGGTTTTTGTGATGCTACATTCATGTCCAAGGTTGGCTACAATGTGAGATATTATAGTCATCCACATGAGTCTTTTTGCTATTATTCCTATTTGATATTGCAATTACATATGATATAGCAAAAAATTATTTCATTCACTATCTAAATGTGGCCTAGTGTCTTAGATAATAGTAAGGGAAATCTGAGTCGTACATAAATATCAATTGCAAGACAACATCAAGTGTATCCTTATTGATCTGGGTAGGTTTCCAATTATCTATTTTTCTCAATTTGGTTTGCATGGAATGTATAATCAAGGAAGAAAATATGAAGAAAAAAAAAATCTAAGATGAGATGACAAGAGATGAAAAAGCAGATATAATTTAGCCTCTCTCTCAATAATAGCTCAATTTATGAATACTTATTGGTAAAGACATCTATTGTTTGATACCAAGATTGTAGAAGTGGGTTTGCCATCTTGGAGATGATGGTGTTGGGTAGAAAAGCTAACCAATATTCAAGAAAGACGAATTTTAAGGATTGGTCTGCCATAGAAGCAAATACATCTTTGGCAAAACGAGCAAGGACTTAAATTGGCTAGACCCAAAACTCTCTAAACATTTGTGAATAATTCTTGCAAGAATGATCAAGTTTCTTGATGATCTTCAGCAACAAAACACTTCATCCTAATCTTCATGTTGATTAGGGCAGTTTTTTTCACATCAAAAAATTAGTATATTTCTTCATGCATCAATTCTTTTAAATTTAAGATTTGATTTTGTTTATGGAAATTTCATCAAGAAGGATATGCAACACATTGTCTAGGATAATATGAAACTTATCTTGACTCAAATCTAAATTAGAGAAAACTTGAGAAAATAGCTTGGCAATTAATCTTTATAATTCATCTTCAATGTAGTTGTAGTTTTTGTTTGAAATGTTGTAAACCCAACATAACTTCTTGGGATAGTATTGTTGCAATGGGCCAAAATAATAGGTTGGAAATATATTTTAAGTTAGAACTTTAATGAAGCTGTATTGGTTATGAATTTTCAAGGAGACAAACTTAAGCATCCATCATGCAATTTGGGAAATCATACATCCATATTGCATTGAGCTCCAAAAATATCAAGTAACTTATAGCAAGAGTTCATTGTTGGAAATAATGAGCATGAATCCATACCAAAATCAAGGCAAGGGACATCAAGGATGTTTGTGTGACCTAAGCAAACTTGAATTCAATGTAATTCCAAATGCATTGCACTATAATGACAAACACACTTCAACATGTTGTAAACCTTATAGATGTTGCCATTTACACACTCTTATGCATCCTCTAGAGCCTAATTGATTACATGAAATATGTTGTAAGTATGAAATTGATCATAGGTGCTGCAAAGGAATTGATCTTTTACCAAGTTTTCTAACTGTTCAATAATATATAGCATTTAAGCACCACTATTAGTAGTGATGCCCATGATACCAATTGATAGGCTGAACTTTTGTAATGCAATATCACTAGGAATTAATTACAAGGAGATGGAAAATAATTGAATGCCAAGACAATAAATCAAAGTTGCTAGGTTTTATCCACACAATGTCTATGTATGATAGCAATATAGATGGTAGTGGACCAGGGAATGTCAATACATGTACAAGGGTTAGAGTCAAGGTTGTATTAAGTAGTTTATGTAAGCTTTGATGGTAGTTTCACCATTCACTACCATCTAAGCTAACATAGACTATTTGATGCAGCTGATTGAATGAGTCCTAGTTATCTATGGTAGATTGTAATAACTTCATAGTCTTTATTGGGCTGTCGTCTTAGGCCTGACCAACCAAAAAAAACCATTGAATTTTTCTCCATTTGTTAGTCTTAGATCTTTGTAAACATTATAAACAACATATCAACAACTTGTTGGAGCCCAAGTCCAGAACTATAACTCATTTATAATATGTTTATAACTTATTTTGAGCAAACTCCATGTACTACAATCAATGTCTTAAATTCCTACCTCCCCACCTGTGTGATTTTTAGACTAGATTGCCATGAGTGAGATTTGAATTTACAAGTTGTGAAAGTGGAGTCTATGATCAAGTTATAGGTTTTAATTATATCTGAAGTGCTTTTTTAAGTGGAGTGGAGAGGGGAGCGGCAGGAGAGTGTGGAGACAAGAGAGGAGAGGGAGAGATGTGAGACAATATCTATAATTTTTGAGGGCTCTCTAGCATGTAGCATTCAAGTGAATAGTTGATTCTTTTTTTTTTTCAATTTTGGTTCCATTGGCACCTAGATTGAAGACTATGGAGAATGGAGTAGAAAGTTATGAGGATTCTTAGCTTTTTTAGGGTTTAGAGTGATCATTATACATTGAGAGTGATGTGTCATGGAGTTTCATCTCCAATCTCTTGGTTTTCATGATTAAGTTCCATGAGAATTTAGTTTGAAAATTTTGGAGATGGAAATTGAAAGTTATGAGAATTTATAGATTTTAGGTGGAGAGATTGTTTTCTTATGTGAGTTGGGATGTGAGGGGTTGTGGTTTTGTAGATATGGGGAGATATGGAGAGGAGCAGCATGTGTTACTATCATTATTCTTGTTCTAGCCATGGCTACACTTTCCCATGCGGGGTCGTCGAGAGCAAGTCGAGATACACCATGCCCGGTGTGTCACCAATGCTTCACCTCGCAAGGGGTAAAGACCCATGTGGGGAGGATGCACAAGGATTATGATTGGACCACTTGGGATGTCCACGTGAGATGAGCAACCACATCGACAATAGTGACACTCGGGATTACGTACACTTCTTCTATACCTTTGTTGATTGTTCCAGGGAGATCGAGTCGTGGGAGTGGTTAGCTTCTCAAGTGGATTGCATTTTGGGGTTATTTGAGACTAGTTTTTGATGTCCACGTCTATTCCATAGGCTACCCCGCACACTCCATGATGAGGCTAGATAGGCTTTTTGCCTACCACTGGATTGTTTGGCATGTGATCCCTTGGACGAGTTAGGATGGTGCCTATTCCTCCTACTTCCTTGATGGTGTCTTCGTTATGCTAGAGGGGGATGTGCGGGGCATAGAGAGGTGGCTGCTAGATTTTGTTGATTTTGAGCGGAGGATTGGACAGCCCTTTAGGAGGAGTCTATTAGGACTACATGATTTAGGACACAAGCATCGCCACAGGATACCACAAATTCCACTCGATTACAACAATGTAGGACTTTGGGTCAGGCGGGAGAGTTTAGTAGAGTAGCACGAGTGCTACACCCTTTGTCTATAGCGAGTCCTATTGATGAGATCATCTCTGCCTTACGCTCACTGCATCCTATAGCAGTAGAGGGACTACCACTAGAGGTCTTAGATTATCAGCCTATGCAAGCCTTTATGTCTTGATAGGTTGCTATTTGCACAAGCATTGTGCACTGCCCCTTGCCTTTCCTTAGGAGGCTTGTCAAGGATGGTTTATGAGCACCTAAGAGATTGCTTCCAAGCAAATGATCCTTCTAGTGGTTTTATTGAGTTGTTTTAGGTGGCTGTAGCAATAGCAAGAGGAGACATTCCTATGTCTGTTAGTCGGGTGTGAGGTGCTAGTCAACTTCTTGTGATGGAGAAGGACATGGGAGGCATTAGAAAAATTGCTATTGGAGAGATCTTTTTGCGTTTGGTTAGTCGTACCATTGTCCTTCAACATCGTTCTCACTTTTGACAGCACCTTAATCCACATCAGTTTGGAGTAGCTACACCTGGAGGATGTGAGGCTATATCTATAGGCATTAGAGCACTCCTAGATATCCATCCGGAGTGGGTCGTTCTATAGGTGGATGTTGAGAATGCTTTTAATAGCGTCTCACATGCATCTATCTTTAGAGAGCTTAGGGAGGCTGGTGGATCCTTGGCGAGTCTCATTCCTTTTGTGCGGTCTTTTTATGGCTCTCTTGCTTCCCTTTACTACCAGCATGGTGGTTCACAAGAGAGAGTCACCGTCTTGGAGTCAACTGTTGGTACACGTCAGGGAGATCCTTTGGGGGGGGGCCTTATTTGCCATGGCTCACTTTAGAGCTCTCTTATCTACTACTTTGGTCATGCCAAGTTGTGTATTTCCCTCCTTGGCAGATGAAACATACATTGTAGGCCATGTAGATCAGATTAGGCAGGCCTTTGACTACTTGACTATTGAGCTACATCTAGTAGGCTTGAGAGTCAAGGTGTCAAAGTGTAGGGCATGGTTCTCTTTAGGTACCCCTCCCCACCTTGAGCTTCTAGAAGGGTGTATCACATCCACATATGGACTTCGTGTTCTTGGAGTGCCAATAGGATTGGAGGATTTTGTCAATGCTTCTTAGATGCTGCCCTTGCAGAGGATGTTCTCCATGTGGATGACCTTCCATTACTAGGAGATCCATAGGTGGCATTTGGTATACTCTCTTTGAGTATTGCTCGTTGACCATCCTACCTCATCCGCACAGTTCCTCCCTCATCGTCCTTCCTATCACATCTGAGAGCATTTGATAGGAGGATTATGGGAGTCTTTGGTGATATTATTGGACCAAGGACTTTTGAGTGTGTGATAGGGGAGTTGGCACATAGACAAACGGCTCTGCCGATCTCATGTGGTGGGGTTGGCTTGCTTTCTATGGAGGAGATGGCACCTATAGCATTTTTAGGTAGTTGTGCTCTCTCAGCACCCCTACTTTCCTCTCGTTTTGTGGTTGCTGATAGGCCAGTTTTGGATACTTATGTGACAGAGGTGGAGGGAGGATTCTTTTCTCTCCAAGCATTATTGTGGCAGACAGATAATAGAGATAGAGATAAAGAGATAGTCTATCCTCACGAGCATAAGAGGATTTTCCACTGTTTGCTTCACTATCGTTAGATTGGACTAGAGGTTTACATTCTTCCTTGATGGAGCAACAATGTGAGCATATGCTACATTCTCTCTTAGTCGACTCGTTCATTCCTCAAGCTACTAGAGCACGTCTATGCTCTTGCTCCGGCAAGGATGCATGCTCTTGGATTAGTGTTTGCTATGGCACGAGAGAGTGGATACTTGGCTTGGAGGGAGCATTCGTATGCCTTGCAGACAACACGTGTCAAGGTAGACTTATACTTGGTCCGAGATGATCAAGTGGTAGTAGCGGATGTCATGGTTACAAACCTTACACGAGATACAGTTTAAGAGGGAGTGATTACCCATCGCCCTGGATTGGCAGCGAGTGCAGCAGCAGGTTGCAAGGTCTCCAAGTATAGGGGCATGCAGCAAGGTCAGCTCTTTGTTCCTCTAGCCTTGGAGTTATATGATGCGATGGACATGGCATTTGACACATGTTTTAGGGAGTGCGCGAGAGCTTATCATGTTAGGCATCAGGGAGTACCACTCTCACTCTCATACTTTGTAGCATATTTTAGACAGCGTGTGTCCATTACTCTACAGAGGGCAGTGGCTGGTGCAATCCATAGGAGAGCAATCACATTAGGTGATGTTTTTTTGGATGCTCCAATTGTGTGTAGACCATACGACTTGCATAGCTCGGATATCTTAGGTGCAATAGGGCAGATTTCTCATATAGACTCTATTGGGGCTTAGCCCCATGTTACCTTTTCTGTCTCTCCCTTGTACGGGTTGATGGGGTCTTCCCATCCTTTGTTTTTCCTATGCGGTCGTCTTTCCTCTCTTTTAAAGTGAGTTGTGGAATTTTGCAGCATTGTTGATGACTTGGATCACTATATAATTTTTGGTTAAAGTACTCAAGGAAAGAATAGTCAAAGTATGAGATCATGTATACCTAGGTCCGCAAAGCAAAATATGAGTCTAGCTTGTGAATTGATGTATTCTAAAGCTTGGTTTAAAATCCAAATACTAAACTTCAACAACATTTAGAGAAAGTAATAACAACTACCTTACAATTTTTGGTTTTATTAGGGTTTATAGATAATGAGATATTCTGCATTTAGTAAAAATATTATCATAAACACCTAACAATTTGTTCCATCTATGATTAGAGTGGATTGCAATCTTTTCGTTTAAAGTAATAGTTAAAAGAATGAGAACTTGTTAGAAAAATCTTAATATTCAATTGAAGTAATAAGCAATGAACTTTTCAAAAATCTGGCAGGAACTAGGAGTAGCACTTGATGTAGGGTTTCAAATTAGGATTTTGAGATTGTAAAAAGTTAGCCCAAGTTCAAGATGAAAGAAGTGGAGCTCTAGTAGTAAAATCTCTATACATTGTAGAGATTATTGAACAAAATATCCATTGAGTATCAAAATGCTTGATTTGGAGGTATAGAAATCCGGAGGAGAATAAAGTTTATGAGAGATTGAGAATACACGTAGACGAAATCCATCAATCGTAGTGTAATTTAATGGTTGAATTTGCTATACATGTGCACATTGTCAATTGCCTTACAATGATATCTTCCAATAGTGAGGAGCTCCTGTTCAAACAAAGTAGCAAAAAACTTCAAGTATCATCGTCTTTAGCATATACAAGCAGCTTCGAAGTTTGTACCCCGTGTCTATACCTCGCTTTGCTTTACACCCCAGTATTGTGATTTTTATTTTAACACTAAGTCTCATCATCATTTTAGTGCTATTTTATTAACTATTTAAAATTTTACACGAAGACAATATATAAAGTTCTCAATGAAACTCGAAACATTCTATATGACAATCTCGCTTCAATACAGCTTGAGCGAAAAGCTGAGTATTCAGTACTTAATTATCTCCAAACTCTTTAAACATGTTGAAATATGTTCGTGCACTGAGGTCTTTTCTGTTGGTTCGGACGTTTCAAGTCGTTGTAATGCTCAGACCAGTTTAAGACGGTTTGCACAGGACCTCTAAGCTCAAACCAAACTTAACCAAAATAATAAATATCAAATTAAAGCCAACACCGAGTTAATTTAACAGGAATTTTCTAGCCTTTATCTTTGAAATCGGTTTCAAACGGCTCAAACATCAAAATTTTAATTTTGTATTCGAAAGCAAAATCACCTGCAACCAAACGCATTACAAACCAAACTTTTATACAACTGAGCCAATCAAATCATGGATTCAAGTTTAATTCGAACTTAGATCCAATTCTTTTTCCGTGATTTGGAAATCAACATCTTAACTGAACCAAAGT
Source organism: Lunularia cruciata (assembly GCA_948567375.1). Taxonomy (NCBI): domain Eukaryota; kingdom Viridiplantae; phylum Streptophyta; class Marchantiopsida; order Lunulariales; family Lunulariaceae; genus Lunularia; species Lunularia cruciata. The sequence continues at coordinate 2,287,187 of OX419756.1, read as the reverse complement.
AACAACTGTATAACTATATATGTAAGTATTCAATTTACTTTTATTTTATTTTATTAAACTGAACTTGGTCTAGAACTGAAAGAAAATATAGGAAATAAAGACGTCTCAATAATATGTTTATACGGATCCTACAGCACTAAGAGTATATCAGGGAAATGAAATCACTCCGGAGGCAGAGACTAAAGGGGTTGAATTGCTTTCGGATATATACAAAAATAATTTGCTGTGATAGATCAGTGTGGTTCAACAATCTATTAAGTGTCAATTAGAAACGTGCATTTGGTATTGAAATCGTCACTAAGATAAAAACAAGGTTCTTTTTTAAACATGTCTTAATTAGAGTACGCATAACGTTAATTAAGACATGTTTGAAGAAAATCTAAACCAGTGCTTCACCAAGTCTGGAAAGATTCCTGAACGCTTCCGACCAAAGATTTGGAAGAATGTTACACACTTTTAGGAAATGCAGTGTATGCCCACGTGATGAATGCAGCTAAAAGCTTCGTACTTATATGTATTATCTACTGAACAGGAACAAATCATGTTTAGGTTAAGCAATCCAAAACACTACGACAGATGGTTCCTGATGAAATGGAACTGTGTGCTTCACTACCACGTTGAGAACTTCAACCATTTAGTGTAGCATATGTGCTCGCTTGACGACCCAACTCAAAGAATGGGGTCATCGTCTCTATCTTCATCGCAGAGAAGGTTCTCTTTCTTACAGGATTGTTCCATTGATTCTCCAAAGAAATCCGAAGACTGCGAAAGGATGGACATCTTGATCTAACGGGACTGAGCTCTTCCTCCACTCCCTACACCGAGTACCTTCGTGATTCTTTGGGATTCGCTGATATAGTGGAGACGATCCAGAAATTCCACTATCAGATTTTGTGAAACGTATCATAAATTGCTGGGAAACGCTAATACAGTGGACTTCATCATCCAGCATATCACGACCCTATTATTGAAACGCATAAAAAATTGGATCATCTATAGTAGGTCCATTTACAATCGGATATGCAACTGGATGGATCCATTCCTGTCACCAACTTCTGGAATATCTCAAGTCCGACATTGACATTTTGGCGCGGGACCAATTTAAAAGAAAAGGGCTGTTGCCATATTTGACTGCGATTGCACCTTGAGGTTTAGAAAACATATCGAAGCTTAAGGTGCAGATCTGACTGGAGCATCCCAACAACCCTTCTCCTTTAAGGACTGCTCTCTTGATTAATGTTTCCTTAGTTTCCGGATTAAATGAGGAACTGATAAACTATACATCATAGAACAATCCTTCGACCAATTGTAACATGTCGAGGCATCAAACATTGGATGTTTTGTTAGCCGGAGTGTAACAATCGGAGTGCACTGTTTCTGTTTCTTTGGTCAGGTTGTGGACAGTGGGTGGGAATCTCCCTGTCTATGTATCGTTGCTCATGGATCATTTACAAATAAACTGAAGTGCAAATCTCAACTCGTTAGTGACAGTAACTCCTTTTCTTCAAATGATTTCTCTCGAGATTGTGATTAGAGTTTATTGAAGTAATCAACAGCCCATGCTTAAAGTATTCTTGACCAAGTGCAATGTACCATTGAACTATATATTGCATGCACCCATCCAGGCGTCGAAGACTAACAGCCAGGAGTTAAGGATTAAAACTTTGAGGTTTCTTGAAATTGGACTAAAGCAAGAACGTAACGAACCCGTCGGAGGAGGATTCTTTGAGCATTGCAACATATCGTCGTGTCATAAATTGCAAGTTTCATTCCTAGTGACAGAATCCAATAGGACGAAGCCCGGGTGTGTGGATTTCACGTTCTGCAAAGCAGTGCTCGCAAATCATGATATTAATTTTCACAGCGTTGCATACCAAGCGAGGTCTCAGAATCTATGGAATATATAGATCATGTATGTGGGAAAATTGCAAAGATTTTCAAAATTAGCTGAGAGTAAAGCAAGAAGCTAGACTGATATTATCTGGGCTATTTAAAATTTGACTGAGTTTGCACCTTGAGTTTCAGTCATCATCGTCTACACATCTTCCCTGGAATTTTCTCCTTCAATTACAAAAGCAAATTGAACATTAAGATTAATTTCAGAAGAGCAAGAATATCGATGTACAAATTCCATCCTGTCTTGTTACTTGGTTCCTGCTACTTTTCAGTTCTTAATGACTCCCAGAGGCGAAGCAATACGAATGACGTATGTGAAATAATGTTTAGTGTGAGGCAAGATGTATTTCTGGAGATGACATGCTATTGGTCAAAAGTGTTAGAGGAGTACCACGGATGCCCTTCCCATCTGCATCTGCATAGTCCTTGTCTTTCATTGTAAGGTACAATCTTATCGGCTTCACTCCAAACTCAGTTGAGAGCTATGTGATCATGAGTTATTCTCGTGGATTGAGCAAACCAAGATTAGGACGATATGAGCATGAGTTATACAGTCCGGCCAGACCCTCCGATCTAAAGCTGGCAATGGCCGACACATTGATTTCGTGCAACGTAAGAAAAGTGTCAGCAATGTACAATAAATAAATAAATGTACATATATATCCCAGTTCGACGAAGAAGGTGGTACAGATTGTGACAGACCAGGAAAAGCAGCAATTTGAATGATTCAGGACTCTTCGATGTCTTGTACAACATAATTCAGAACTCAAATAGGATATGGATGAGTTGTAGATCAGTTACATTGTCTTCATTTCTAGGGTCCGGCCACCTAGATATTCATACCCAATCTTCTCATCTCTTGACAAGTGTCATGAAGGAACCCTGTACGTGTAGAATACCGTCAGAGAAGTAGATCACATGCGTTAACTTCCTAATTTGTAGTAAACGTTTGCTCCTTTGGAAACTCCAAGTAGAATCCATTTGTATTTTGAGGTATGGAGGAGCCATATCTCTGTTATGTCTCAGTTCTATCTTAGTTCTCAGTTCTATCAGACGATGCCTTTGACAAATAGTAGAAGCAATACACCTGAGTCGCTTGCGGATATCTGCAATTTGAGATTTCATCAATAAAGACTATATATTATCTGCAAATAGTCCCGACAGCTTTAAGACCAGTAGATCTTTCTGGGAGAAAGTATAGCTCCAGACATTGGAAGTCTGTGATTTGATTCCGAACGACTTGTGATTTGATTCCGAATATTTGAAGTTGGATTCACACCTAAGAAGCAACTTGATAGTAACTCAATCCGTGTATCTGAATAACAAGCTTTCACCTTCCGGGGTGCAGCACTACAGTATTACGCGAAAGAAACCCTAGGTTACCAGACCCTAGTCGATGCGACACAACAACGGCGCATCCTGGCTAAAGTAGGTTACGTAAGATTTTTTACAATATGGGGAATGTATCCAGTTGCTAGCTATGGAATTGTGCCTTTAACACGTGCATTCAGTGCAATTTTAAAACATATTCTTATTCTAACATGGATTCAACTTTGGAATCTGTACACTGAGATATTGAGTTAAATCTACCTTGAAATCTGGAGACAATAAGTGAGAAAGATCCCACTGTCCCTTTCGAATAGTAACGAAGGATCTTATCCTCTTTGCCATTCTATGGATATCCTTTCCATTCCAATCGCAATGTCAATCTCTCTTGTTTCTGCAGTGCATGTTCTAAGGCACTCTTTTTGTTACGCTTCTTTTAATTCATTAAATCTTCTTGATCAATGTACTCACAGACATGTTATTCTGCAGGGATATGGGGTATCGATTAACAAGTTTTAATAAATTAAACAAAGTGACCTACAACATGCACTATAAAAACAAGTAAATTTAACTAAGACGTTTGGAGTAAAGTATTTCTTATCAATACCCACGCCATCATGACGTGCGCTTACACTGACGTGATGGTGAACTGTTCTCCTTACATATCATCCATGTAACTATTCAATCAAAAAATTGTGACGATTTATCTTCAGATCCTTGTACTCAAACAAAATAAGCTATATAAAACATGACTTGAATGATCAAGGTTGAACATATTTGTCTAACAAATATGTGGTTCACTGATAGCCGTATGCAGATGTATACGTGTTCGTGCACTTGACTTTAAGCTGTTTAGGATTTTTATATAAATATTGCTCTTAGATTGTGGAACTCTCAAAGTTTCTTCTTCTTTCTCAGTTGCATGAATTTCTGGCTTGAATGGTCATAGCGTTCCCTTCTGGTCGCATCGTTGTCCCTTGTGTTCAGAATCTGTTGTGACTTTACTTCTTTTGACAATGGCTGCGATTGACTTGGTAGTGCGACTTGTGTCGGCTGCTTCTGTAGTAGTGGTGATGACCATCATACCTCATGGTGATCACATCATCAATTTTGCTAATGGGTTGTCAGCTTGTCACTTTGCTCCAGAGCAATGTACGATGAGTAATCCTGAATTTGATCCCATTTTCGACTTGTGCAATGACTTCAGTTCAGGCAAGAAAGTACCCGTTCCGTGTGATGAATGCTGCGTGCAAATAAGAACCCTTAGTGCTAACTGCCTCTGCAAGGGGTTCCTAGTGCATCTCTCCATATTACCACCTTATTACAATCTGACCGCACCTCTTCAGCTCCCCCACAACTGCGCATTTCCTATTCCGGACCCGGCGTGTATGTGTGGAAGTGAGTATCAACTCTTGTCAATTTTAATCACGATAGATATATAGCTTGGATACTTATGCAAAATCTTAGTTTGACTCTAACTAACCGTTTGGACTCATTCTACAGAGCATACCTTTCCTGCGTGAAGTCTCAATTCTTCGGCCATCAATAAACAAGAGGACTCCCAAGGTGGTTTTTCAAGGCCAGTATCGTAGCTTCTTACCGACAGCTAGTACGCAGCCAAATTACACATACCCATACCAGAATAATGACTTTTTGTTCGTGGCCACTTAATTACTCCGAGCAATCCGGTCCATCGCTTCTGCACTACTCTAATGCCGATGGGAACTATAGCATCCACAGCAGTTCACTCGTGCCTGGGGCCAAGTAGTTTGTGACTTAGACCTTCGCGGCGAGTCTACGAACGACAGTACATTCACTTGTCTTTTGATGCCATATATTTAATAATCATTGAGTTATTCAAAATGGGTCTCTACATGAGCTCTCACAGATTTCATTGCTTGACAAATTATTCAATGCCGATGTACAAATGACTTCTATAACTTCAAGACATCCATGTCTTTCTCTTGACAGGTAAGATGCAGGACGATTATGTTCTGAATAAGCTCAAATTTTCTTACTCGACTTGTTGGACATTGGTTCACTGCAGGGCTGTAATTAAAGCACTGTGATAGTTTGCTTCCAGTCAAGCATCACCCATTTGCAGTTATAAGAGGCAGATACCGGTGCAACCTTCAAGCTTGCACCGACGCCGTGAGGCGAATAGTCATCAATAGAGCTTCGTATCTATATATGTATATGTCTTCGGCATAAAAGAATTATCCGGTAGCGGTGGTGCAGCTGAGTAACTGGTGTAAATTTTCAGGAGTGAGTTGTGTGATATGGTTGCTCCGATAACCGCTACAAGTATGGGACTGACGTCGGAGCTTCTGTTTCAGCCAGTACTGCAGTATCATACGTTTCGTGATTGATAAAGCATGCAGAAACTATGGCATTGTGCACAACGAGGTGAGTCTCATTCTCTTGCATGTTAGTTGGACTGCCTTGACGATCAGAAACACCCACGGCTCTTGTTAAACAGTTCAAGAACATTGTTCAGTTCTCACGATCTCAAATTGGTGATATACAATCTCCGCAAATCTGACCTTTAACTGATGCAACGTGCAATATGCATAAGACATTCTCATGATTGTGCTGGGACGCAAGCAGTTTAGCTCTGGATTCAACTCTTGGATCCGGATCCACACACCAATAATTAGACGGAAGCGTGGCAAGTGCTACAAACCGCGATAATATACTACCTACACCCTTAAGGGAGAGTCTCAAATTCAATTGCGCAAATTACCCTCGCTGCAAACAGGAGAATGACAAGGGACGTCTATACTGGAAGTACCGAAATTATTGCGGCTTTATCCCGCACTAAAAAGACACAAGCTTGAGAGCTACATCCATCTGTGTATCGTATTGTAAGACACAAGGGGACCGGTAAAGATCTCTAATAATGCTGAAAAGTGTGTCGGCCTTTTAACGGAACGAGAAACCTACCAAGGTGATTTGGAGAAAAACTTTTCCTCGCTTTTGTATGAAAGTCTGCTGAAAGAAGATCCGTGCACCTAATCAGACCAGATGCCTGTCGCAGAGTGGTTACACAATGTAGAGTTTCAGTTTGCTACTCAAGAAACTTAAGACGTTATACCAACAAAAGTTGATGATGTTTGTACATGCAATCAAATAGCTAGTACAAACATAAAAGTAAGTACCAAGGGAGTTTTATTTAATAGAAGGTTGATCCGAAATCGTTCATGAAAAATTAAGTCGAGGTGAGTATTTTATAGCTAGGTAGCGATCTCATGATTTCAATAAAAAAATTTAAGCATCAAGCTAGAAATAAGAAGACATAGAATAACATGTCGTTCAATATGTAAATTGCTCTGCTAGTAGATATGGATTAAGATAATAATTTACAGCTTTTGTTCAAGGCGATAGCTAGTAATTTATATTCTTCAAAGAATAATTTTTGATATATTAATTTATTAAGATATTGTCTTTGAGCTAAAATTCCTCCCAAAAATCTACCTTATTATGCTGAAATAACTGGCTAAAAATTTGTTAACTTCCTACAAACTTGCTGCAAGCATTCCCCAATCGCATAAGACGTTTCACTGCAGTGTTGAAACAACTTGAAATCCGATCAACTTAGTCCAAAATCTCATCAAGAACTGATTATTTTAACTGTTTAGTTATTGATCCTATTTAAAAAAATTATATAACAGATATTATAATTATTAAATTAATACAGTTCAATAGTGTTTATTAGATTTACATAATATACAGGAAAATTCAGTGTCCACAAACAACCGTACTAGATATAAGATCGAAATCGACTGAGAATCTCATATGGATGGTTTTAGTATTAGTTAGTGGAAGACAATCAAGCACTGTGAATTCTGCGCAAAAGGAGAGAGAAGGGAGTTCCGACAAAATGTTACTGTTCATATTCTGATTCACGAAACTCTATACTGAACATTTTCCTAGAACTTCCTGCATTTTCCTCGGGCAAAAGAGCCGTGTCAGATTGTCACCTTGTATGAAAATCTTCTGAGAAAAGAGCAATCGTCAAGAAATTCTCTCAAAAATATCTGAACGAAAGGAATTTAACCATAGCTAAAAGAAACAACAAACCAAAGAACTCCTACATCAGTAATATTGACCGGGTCAGTCGGACTTGCAAAAGCATGCGACCGACTATATATAGTATATAGTCGGTCGTGAAGCTTTGGTAGACTGCCGTCAGTAGTGTAATACTGTCAGTGGGTGACCTTGTAAATGAACTCTCACACCGTCGAAAATGGTCGATCGAGGAGACAAGTTCTCGTCTCTCCAAATGTCGTAACACCTCAACGCTTGATGGGGTCTTCCATCCTTCGTTTTTTCTACGCGGTCGCCTTCTTTCAAAGTCAAGGATTCCTTTCTAATAACCTCAAGATCAGACGGGGAAGAAGTAAACTGAGGCTAGATACGTTCTGTACGGGATTCGTTTCTCAGTCTTCAGCATTCTGCATCTGAAAATGATTATCAGATACTGCTGGCAATTTGTTTGAAGATAACATAATCCAGTGGACAGCGCTATTTGAGTAAAGCACGGTGGAAAGTTTAGACATGGTTGCTCTCATGAGTGTGTCAAGAGATTATGAAAGGAGTCATTGCCCACTTTTAAGGATGACTAGACACTCTTTTGAGTTCGTAACATCCTGGTTCTTAATTCATAGAAGTCTTTCATTGTGGATGCAACACCTGGACTAAGGAAGAAGCCGAGGAAGGGAGCTGAGGTACAAACATCTGGCTGTGGATCCCCTAGTTGGGACTTCAGAAAGGAAATGGCCAATGCTGAGACGTTCTATTATCCGTACGTACATGTGGGGTAGTTCTCGAAAAGCATGCTACAATTCTGACGCATATCCCATCTAGATCTAGATAAATGAAAACACTTGGTGGAAGTAGGTTCCATGATGACAGATATAATTCCTTCATGATCACAAAACTACACCTTTGTTCGTATATAGTGCACATTTGTTATAGTTAGTGTGAAGGGATAACTGGGTTTTACGCGTTAATATTATTTAGCCAAAAACGAGGTTGTCTATTACTACTTTCCAATGTACTGACATTGCAAAGTTAAGACCAGCTAGAAATTGGTTCTCAATAAAACTTAAACATCTTTTTACATGGTCCTCAACACACAGCTGTAACATATTAAACATATCCATTCTTACTAAGTAAAAGAACTGTATAAATATCTGAATATATTATATCTATAATTTCTGATAAGTATAGGATTACAAAGTAAGTATAGGATTTATAATATTACGGTCAGTTTTATGTTGTTCAGTTTTACCTCCCGGATGGGACTATCTTCTCTGTTGTAATTAAGAAAGGTTTCTGTGCAACACTCATAACCTTTTCTGCATACCACAGAGTATATAGTAGGTCTTAATACTAAGAATTATTACTCTCTTGGTCTGTTTGTGCCAAATTTGTTTATTTAGTCTACTGTGTAGACGCCGATCATCTGTTGTATTTCAGAAGGATATATATTACCATTTCCTCTACATAAATACCGAGCATGATGCATGCGTTCCCGGAACAAGCTGGATATTCATAATTTCTTTTTCACTTAATAAAACGACATCGCATTAGTATCCAACCCTAAGAGCATCTTACTTCCGACATTGCAATCTTATACAGCCAAGACCTGATAACAAGGGCAATCATCAACAAATAATCAGACTGGCGGTTTCAGAGTGTGAACCAGATCCTGACTTCGTGCATTAATATTTCAGCCATCAACCTCTTTTTACTGATTTTAGATTTGTTATATTATTGACTGAGTATGTTGCAAGTTTACGTTGCAGAAGAGTTCTGTTATCTCACCTTTCAATTAAGACGTCTTTAATACAATGGAAAAATAGCACTGTGACGGACTGCGGCCAGTTTGTATTCGAAAATATAATTTCCATTTTCTAGGTCTTAATGCTAGCGTAAGCAGTACTCTATAATACGTCCAAATTTTTTCTTGTCAATCAGGATATGCATAGGAGTTTCCAGTCTTTCCAGAATGTCATTGATTGTAGAGCCAACAATCAGCTATGTACTTTCTACATCCTGCTGTCTTGGAAAGTTATACGAGATTGGTGTGTACTATTGCCGACGTAAAGGAATTAGAAACAAACTCAGAGCCCAGAGCACATGACTTTTTAGTATATATATGTATATTTCCTTGGATGGTAGTAAGATAGTCTTACTTGACTGAATAATGTCTGTGTCTGTATCTGTGTTCAAGATGATTTTGAAAGCACTGATTGCTCCTGCTCTTGGAGTTATGGTGATGACCATCATCACCAGCGCTCAAGGTATAGATATCGCTCAGTCTGGTGGTTGTACACTGTATCCAAGATTATGTGGAATGACAGATAATCAATTCAAGCCCATAGAAGTCAGTTGCAGGGACTTCAGTGACGGCCGAAGAGAACCGGATCCAAGCAATGACTGTTGCCAGAGAATTAATTCCCTTAGTGGAAACTGTCTGTGCAAGGGATTTCTTGTGCGTCTTGCGCAGTTGCCACCCGGGCATAACTTGGTCCCACGTCTCAACCTCCCACACAAGTGCGCATTTCCACTCGAGCCTGGTGGCTGCAAATGTTCAAGTAAATTTCTGATTCATTCTATTTAAAATATCTACAGTTGGAATATAATACTTTTGCATCTTAGAGTTAACAATCAAAAAATATCTTTTCCGTGGAAATCATAATAGTTTGAAACTTGTATCGAATTTTACAGGTTATACTTTTCCTGCACAGATCTAGAGCTCCACGCGTGATACACGAAGCCTAAGTGGAGAGAACGTCGCCTTGCGGAGTAGTTCTTGTAAATCTTGTCATTTTCATGACAAGACCTTGTAGCAGTCCTTTCTCATTTCGGATTAGTTCCATGAATCAAACATGGCCCCTTGACCTCCCTGAGAGTCAAATGGTCACTAAGAAGGTGACAAGAACCCCGGGCTCATAATCTTATCTCAATAAAGCTCGTATGGTACGTGAAATCATATCTGCAAGCTTAGGACGCCATGTATTTATATGCATGTATCAAGTCTGCTCGTGTATCCGTCTCCTATGATATGGAATAAAATACTACCTTTTCCATGTAGTTTTCATTGTCCCCAAACTGCGCTGCTGCTGATCTTTAACTGTCCAAATCTCCAAGTAACCTCTATAAGTCCGATTTTCGCTTTAAATTAATCTCTGCTCGTGCTGACGGCTCTAAGTGTTTGATAATATCATTGTCCATCAGTTTCAGTTTCAGCTGATCAGAAATGTAGATATATGGTAACTACAGCTGCGAATTGGATTTAGCTTGTTGATTATGATGCAATGACGTTAACAGCTTGATGTTATTGTTCTAGGCCTGTGTGTTTATATTTCTGTTAACAGAAACTACTGGCCGCGGGAAATATCTTTGTACAAGTGAATAATCTGAATTACAGATTTTGAGAAGGTCCATGATTAACACTATTCAAAGACCTGGCGATCATCTCATGGTTGAGCTACTTCTGCTTTATTTCAAAAGTTTATCCACAGGCTGTAAAACAGGATAGATATTTACCAGGAATTATTCTAGATCTTACCCGGCACATGATTAGTTCCAGGATTCGTCCACCTAGGCAGTTTGAAGAGTGGAGTCTAGTTAGCATGGAAACGAGCATCTTAAGGGGCACCTACCTGATCTCCCAGACTTCAAACACAGAACACTCCATGTCCCTATCTACAGTCCATACAGACAAAAAGGTTGAACAGACAAGCGCTCACCCAATTTCGGCAATGAGATTGCACTCTCGTCAATTTTCGTACATGTTCAATCGGTTGCAATAGCTTTGAGAACTCCAAGTGACTTTCATCCCCAGAATAGATCTTCCTTTACGGGAGAGATCTGTAATGCAGAAATTCGGACGGAGCACGGTACGTGGTTCCTGCTCATGTGCGTAACTGGTATTCCTCTGCAGACATGCATAGCTAGAGTGCTAGATTCAATATCGGTATCTGATATCAATCAATACATATGACATCTGCAAGAACCTGCAGTCAGTGGCAGTGTACAGCAAGCAATTCTCACCCCTAACAATTGAGGTTAATGTGTGTGCTTGTTGACGATTCGGTACTTAAGAATTTAGAACTTGATGTTAGGACAGCTCCACCCTGGATCACAAGGTGAAGTAAACACCTTTTGACATGCACCGGGAGTTTTGAGAAACGTTATCCACTACAGCAGATACTAGATTCCAGCCGATAAAGATCCGGCAAAATTGATCACCAAGCATATACAGTTAAGTAAGCACTAGCTATGGCCACTCAAGGTCGCTTTGTACATGTACATACTTTTAACCACCTAACGCATCTTTGTTAATTTCTGGAAATATTACTGTCCCATGAAAATGCATGCAATAACAGGGTGTTTACACTAACTAGCATTAAAATTGAACACATGAGTCAGGCAATGATCATCATTACTGATTGTAGTCATCATATTCTGTCATGGATCGGAGCGTGCCGAACTTAGTCACCGTGTGTTTTAGAAGGGAGGGACCTTGAGCTCGAGAAACTGTCTCGTTCCGGAAAACAAAGCACGATTATATACCGGGTTCTTTATATTTCGCGATAGTTTCGTAAGGTCCCAACCGCCTTCTCTTCACAGATATGTTCGCTGTGCCGGGAATGTCCAAAAGTTTCACGGTTTGCTAGATCTCCCGTGACGGGATGTCAACTTCGCCGCGCAGCGGGGACCGCGCGGACGTCAGTCATGGACGTCCCGGTTTCCTCATTGTCAAAGGGGGAGTTAAGGGTTAGGGTTGGTTGGCCTAACCCAGCGATTCCATGGACTCTCTTTTGCAAGGAACTATGAGTCGGTCAAGATCAGATTACATTTCTTTCTTAGGAAGAACGCATGATATTTCTGTATTGATAACCAACTATGATACAACGCGAAAAAAATTTACTATCGTATCGTCACAGCGATTGTCCTAGCTTCCGCGGGCCGGAGTGTTCAATCGCAGCCGCGACCTGACTAAGCGTGCAGCTATCTAAATGGACCCCTCGTGCTGGGTCGAATGTTGAGAGCAGGTTCGTGGTCTGATCGTCTACAGGCACCACAGACGGATGACCCGACGGTGAAAATCCGCAATTCTGTTACTCTACAGCTCCAATATTTACACAATTCCTGACAAAATGGTGGCCGAAAATTCCTTAAGGGAAACACTGAGACAGCGGAAATTTCCGCTGTGATGATGCCGATGGGAAGGCTATTGTTTTCTCTGTCTGCCTGCCTGTTTGTACGTTTCACCTGGGTCCGAACTCCTCTGTTACGTCCAAGGATCTGTACGTCGAGCCCGTACTTGGCAGGCTCATAGTGTCTTTGTCTGTGGAAGTCTCGAGGTCGTACTTGTGGTATAGATCTCTTTTGGCCAAGAGCCAGTCCGATTCGGAGAATGAACTGTCAGCTCTACTACTCGATGCTGATTTTGAAGCTTTCGGAACCATGAGCGGATCGAAAACGGCTAACGCCTCCTGTCGAAATGGTAATATCCAGTTTAGACATCATGATAAAGTTAATAAGAAGCATGCACTGGGAACTGCGGTTAGAACTTGGCCGCGTTTCAGTTGATCGGGCTCAGAACCTCAAAAATTCGTGTTCAATCAATGTGAAAGAACATCAGGAAAACATACACAACTCCTCTCTATACATCCGTCACTGTACAGTCACTCTTTAGAGATGACTTCAGTTTACGGTGGTTCGAATCGGAACCATTTCTATAGTGAACACTATCAATCTAAAATTTTTCTTCAAAAAAGTAACCCAGGTCATAACTTGTTGATACAGGGTCCAGGATCGCTAGCACCTCCTGTTCGATGCACCAGATATATAAATATTATCAAGCTTCGAAACGAGAATCATGCTCACTATTCCCTCATGACTATGTTCCTATCTTCTACTAGATGAACTCCTTGAGATTAAGAAGAATATGACGGATTAAACTCCTGTGGGACAGAATCTCTGAGCTAACTTGAGAATGAAAATTTTCAAAAAGTGATAAACACAGTCTGTATATGTCATCTCAAGATCAATGAACATCTTGGAATTAACGAAGAGTTTGAGAGAGAGTACCTTCATGGTCGGTCTTCCACTTTTGTTGAAGGAGGCACATTTCAAGGCCAACTCGGTAATTTGAGTGAAGGCATCTTTTGAGTAGTCATTCTTAATCAGAGGATCGATTATAGATATGATTCCCGCAGTGAAGAACCTCTTCTTCGCCTGCAGACAAAGGCACACAGCTGCTTGATCAATATTCTGTTTCTGCTGCTTCCGGTTTATCACGATTGCGGATCTTAAATGTGATGCAGTGTCAACACAAACACCCTAGAACTATAAGGCATGCTAATAAGTAGCACACGAGCACAACGGACTAGAAATGTTTTCGTACTTCAAACTCATGTAAGGCTTCGAAAGGCCACAGATATATGCACGGAGTAATAGGAAGCAACAGCTTTAGCTTACTAATTTAAGGTTTTCCAAATCTATCAATGAATGGCGAGCGGAGGAGCCTAAAGAAGCAAACTTGCAACACTTACCCACTCGACTAAGTTGTATTCGTCATCTCTTTTGTGGTCAATGGCCACTTGCCCCGTGACGAGCTCTAGCAACACGACGCCGAAGGCATACACATCGCTGGCTGTTGTCAGGTGTCGTCTCAAAAAGTACTCAGGATCAAGATACCTACACAGCAGAGTATCCGTGAAACAAATGAATATGTGTATATACTAGCCAGATCAAATGAGAGCAGGGTCACATCCGAACAAGTGAAAGCCCACATGATATTATCAAGGTCCAATCTTCTCACCCAGCAGTACCCGCCGGCCGGGTCGATATGTGTGTGTCCAGTTCAGGGGATTCTTTTGAGATTCCGAAGTCAGCTAGCTTGGCCACCATATGGTCGTCCAGGAGAATGTTTGATGGTTTCACATCACGGTGAATTACTGGAGGATCCTGCAATGTTTCGAGAAGATTCACTGTCAGAATTACTCCTAGGTCGTCCTACTTACACTTTGCCCCTATTCACATTCTGAATGCAAATGAGTCTATTACGGCTTAAACACACTGAAAACAAAACCATAAAGAACATAAGCGCAAACTCTTGAGGTGGAGATAGTTGTTTTGGGTTAAATAGGCAAAGAAACTTACCGCAAAGGAGTGAATATATTCCAAGCCCTGGGCAACTCCATACGCAATTTCCAATCGCTTGTACCAGGGTAGAGGGGTAAAGACTTCAGGCTTTTGTCCGTGTGCATGTTCTCCTAAAGCAGAGAAAAAGCTAAACCTGTCAGAAAATCAAATGCACAGTATAACCAATACAACACTCACAAGCACCATGCGCAGTACGTACCACAAGCTTATCCCTATAATCACGCTTCGTGATGTATGTAAAAGTAGTACTGACATTCATATTTTTCCATCAGATTCCTAGGTGATAGAGAAGAAATTTGAGCAGACTCTGGTTCGAGTATATCTCACCATACAGATGAGTTGCTAGATTTCCTTTCTTCATAAATTCGTAAACAAGCACCTGCAGTCAGAATATAATTAGCTCACGTCTAAGGCTGATGAAGGTAAAGTTACCTACCTAGCCCGAGTGGAGTATGCCTAGTAGTCGAGCGTACAGTCCAATTCAGAGCACATCACATTTCGCTAGTAGATTGTCCGAGGGAAGAATAAGATGGTGCAGACCATTACATGTTCGATACCTGAGCTGAGCTTAAATACCAAAGGAAGCTTAACATACCTGAAAATCCTTCTCATCGCAGAATCCCTCCAACCTAACGAGATGCCGATGATGTAATCTACTAAGAAGAGTGACCTCGTTTCGAAACTCCTTGTGCCCTTGCAAGCTGCCGGCAGAAGCACGTTTAATCGCTACCATGCGTCCATCGTCTAAAGTTCCCGAGTAAACTTTTCCAAATCCACCTGATCCGATAATAAACGTCTCATTGAAATCTGAGGTGATTCTGGCAAGCTCCTCGACAGTAAATCTGTGAACTCCAGCAGGTATCTCCCAATCTTCTGCAGGACCCCACAGTAAAAGTAACAGCACGCCATATGATAAGTATACGGGGAATCAGGTCGTAATAAACAATCACTTCCTCAGTTAAGAGTGTCCACCACTGTAGTGAAATGTAACTACTGGTGATGCACTGGAACTTACCCTCCGCTCCTAGTTTGTTGTTGAAGATATCAAGAAATGCAAACTGTTTTCTTCGCTTCCATAAAACAAACCCAAGGATGAGAGAGAATAGAAAGCATAGCCCTACAGCTCCCCCAACAACGCCGGCGATAGGGAAGTTGTTATCAGCATCTGCAAGAGCAACGGCGTAAGATATCAACTAGATTGCAAAGAAGCACTTTCTCGTGATTGAAAGTAATAAGCATTTATCAAATCACTCCAAGCAGTTCAATGAGGTCACCTGATATTTCGCAAACACATCCATTGGCGACGCTCGACCCAGCTTTCAATACTTGGGAATTGGGACATGCTGGACAGATTCCCTTTTCTACGACCAGGTTTGCGAACTGTGCGCAATCAAGGAAATGATCTTCACAGTACCCTACTTTTGACAGATAGTCAGCTGACGCTCCATCGTAACAATTCGGGTCAAAGACGAAATTAGCCAACTCCGGGTACAAAGGTTTCGGAGGAATATTCCTTTTCTTGCTGCAATGGCAGGACAGAGGAATGTTCGTCAGCTACTGGCATCGCCTCATTTTAATCCCTCCTTATTAGCAGGAAGAAAAAAAAACTTTGTCGCTCCAGAGTCTACTTACGTATTGTTGCTGCAAGGATTACCAGCCTCACAAGGAAGAGGTCCTGTCAAGTAGTTACAATCCCACCGCCTGCAAGATGAATCCATCCCTGTTAGTTCTTCCAACAAATATCAGAATCTGGAATTGCTACCATTCTCTCGAATCCCTATTATTCAACGAAGCATCGAAACTGCATCACTTCTCCCGAAGGCTGACTGTATATGTATCAAGCAAACTTCTCCTCTATCTTCTCACGTGAGGTTGAGGTGAAGCTTACAATATCCCATATTTCTTAGGCTCATCAATCTTAAACTGCGTTTCCAAGTACGCAATATTGTACGGCTTCCCATAAAACTGATTTCTGCTCAGGTACCTGTGACCAATAAACAGTGCATATGAATACCGGGGGGGGGGGGGGGGGGGGGGGGTGTTCATGAAAGTTTTCTTTGACACTGCAGATCAGTAAATTGTGCATGAAAAGTAGGAGCATTGCTACCCACGAGATTGCAATTTTTACACTGGGCTTCATGATCACTCTGATCGCGAGGTCCATACTTACAAGTTCTTCAATCGTGGCCATTCAGTGAAAACCCAGCCAGGAAAGGGTCCCAGTAGAGAATTCGAATCTACCCGGCTGCCAAAAGGACAGACAATCAGTACCAAGCATCATTCCATGCCTAATCTCTAAATTTCGGTGGTATCTCCTACAGCACAACACTAAATAGTTACGAAGTATATACAACAACCGTGGTCGCTCATTCCAGGTCTTATGGGTAAGAAACGTACAAAGTCGTCATATTTTTCATCCTTTCGAATGTTTCAGGGATTCCTCCAGTCAAAGAATTCTTGCGCAAATTGCTGTAGAGTGCATGCAAATTCAGGTTAGGACAAAATCCAAGCATCTTCACATGATCATACCCAAATACTAGTCCGAGAAGCAGAATTAAAAGCTCGGCTAATCTTGTTCCTGGAGCCTTCATTGCATGTGCTGAATGAGATCGATACTGACACAATCTGTATCAGTAGATGTAGACAGCACAACAACACACTGCCTGCAATGTCTTATAGGACTTTAACTGGTGGTAGTTGAAATCAACATAATTCAAGTATCAATAAGCCGACTCACAATTCTCTCATCTTGACGAGATTCCCATAGCTTGGAGGGAGACCACCTACGAGTTGACAGTCATGGCAGTTGCTGCAAACCACCGCACGCGATGTAAGTTCCACTGGACAAGATCAAGAGTAAACTGCTACGTTTGCTTCATTCTTTTCCATCGACGGGAGTTAGATAGACTTACAAGTATTCCAGGTTACGTAGGGTTGACAGACTATTAGGAAGCACTGGACTCGTGAGCTTCACCTCCCAAGTTGTCCTGCAAGAGAGGTACATTTAGATCAACGAGTAATCTTCATTGGCCAAGAGATTCCATCTACTGAACAGAAAGAGAGGAACCGCAGTACAGATCATAGCAAAACTTATGATTCATTGATGAAAACAATAGATATACGTACAGATTCACCAGTTCAGTTAACTTGCTAAAATCATCGAGGTTCGCCAATAGTTCGGTATTGTTGCCCAGATATCTGTTTAAGCTCATCACATGGCCTTATTAATACTTTGACAGCTTCGTAAATCAAGAATAAGAACAAATTTCCCGCAGATTCCAGAAAGAGTAGAGTACATTTCTCACTTCAAATTTTCATGTTGACGGAGGACAGGCATTAGGCTAAGTAGTCACTTACAAGTATTTCAGTGTTTTCACGCCGTAAAATTGTTGCGGTATAGATCCTGTAAGGCCTGAAGTTGACGCGTACCTGTGGTCTCATTAACGAGGACATTATCAGTTAGCAAAACAATTCCCTTGTACAACTATCCCAGAAGAAGCTGACAACAGTGAGAAGCAAGAAGAATAATTTTAATCCGACTATCTCCACTATGAGAACAGTCGATGCGTAGATAGAATGGACCGTGATTTTCAATCGGGACCAAACCCTATCGAGAGAAGGAAACTTACAATGATTCCAATTTGGGCATTCTAGTAAGTACCATAGGGAAGGACATATTCCACGGATTCGAGCTTATGTCTCTGCAATATAGAAGATACCAAGGTGAGTGAGAGCCAAAGTCAGGCACAAAATGTTCGTCGTCGACTTCAATCTAGAGGAAAGTTGGTGGGTGGACAATTCAAGCGACTTACAAGTATTTCAGATTTCGGCACTGGTCCAGAGAACCCGGTAGAGGACCGCGTAGATTGTTTTCACTAATGTCCAGAACTTCCAAGTTTTTTAGCTCTCCAATCTCCACTCTGAGTTCCCCAGACAGAGTCAAGTTGGTTAAATTCCTGCAAGAACAGCAACAACTTCAACTTTCAGTCCCAACGCAGAACTAGCTAGTCGAAGAGATCCTATTCCTTCTCGAATTCCGGCCAGATGAAGGCATATCTCATGACCATTGATACGAATAGATACGGCTACAGAACTCAAGGGCCAGTCTAGTACTAAACTTTGGCAGGAAAGTTTTCCCTTGGAACCATCCTGCTATATAGAGTAGTGATCTGAAAGACCGCCACAATAGCTCGGGTTAATGATCAATGTCTTCATTCAAGCCTGAAAGCGCTTGGTCCACATGTTTCCCTGTCCCACCTCCGAAAACTGGGCCTAGGTTGTTAGGTTATATCGAATGTCTCTCTTGAAAATAGTTGAAAAGGTGCTAAAGGCTAAAAGACGGCGAGCGTGTGAGTACAGATCCCCTATGTTGACCCAACTCTTTATTTATAGAAAGACTCATATTTTCCCCGTCAATCCTCCTCAGATTCTAGTCTCGGCTCCTTAATCTTCCTCCACATGGACACAACTCGTGGCTCTCACATTCGAATCTGGTCTCCACTATTTATGTATAGCTCTGCAGGTGAAGACCAACAGCAGAGACATCGAGTTTCTGCGTCCTGCTGCTGGTGGTAATTGCTTCTAGGTGAGAAGAAAATTCTGAAACTTTGCCGCTGGAAGGTGTGAATCAATCAACAGACAAGAAGAAAACTGCTGCAGTCAGAAAAGAAAGCAAGATTTTAGAAGGAGAGGATTGTTATACAATTAAAGTTTAACCTTAGGTAGAATGTTGTCTGAGGAACACCCCAGGCATTCATCGAAAGTACCTTACATCATAAGAAAAACTTACAATTGTGTCACGGTACCGTCGATACAATCAACGTACTCCCAGCCCGAACAAGGGTCGCTCCCAGCAGTCCAATTAGCAAACGTAGCTCTCGACAAATCCCCTACTTTCCATCCACTCTTCAGAGCTACAAGTGCAGACCCTGCGATCAAATTCGCGGGTTTCACTTTTCATTCGAATGACACCTGACCATCAGACAATTCAACAATCTGGGAAAGGTAGACCTATCAAGCATGTACTGAGAAAATTACATTCTTCGCCAGTACCCACGGCAAGGGTAACTTTGGACGCCGCAATGATGATCAGAAGCAAGAACATCGCGGTGCTATCGACATTCGCCATCACCGTTGCCCAAAACCTTTTCCCCCGGGATCCTCTCTCTCGACACAGAAGGACGAGATGTTTCTCAGCTGCATCCCCAGTAGAGTGACAAGCGGCTCTGCTGAGATGCCGCTCCTTCCATTCTTCTGACAACAATCCAAGCGAATCCTCCAAACTTGAGGTGTATATACCTGTCGATTCAACTACATACATGCTCTTGAATCACTAACTCGAATCTGCCACCTCCAAATGTCCAGATGCCCTCGGATTCGGTGCCTGTAAGATCCTCTTGAGTTGACAACAATGTTGATCCTAGGAACAATAAACCGTCCTACTCCTAAACTGTTGAATGGCACCACTATATTCTCGTTGAGAAACTAGAGCTGAATTGTAATCCAGCAACGGTTGCGTAATTTCGCTCCTCTCCTCTTTTGTCACCTGTTCATCCAAACGTTGTGAAATGTACAAATAAAAACTCTGTCTGTTTCTACAGATTCAATTATCGCCTTCCTGATCCTAAACATTCCAAGAGGACAGAGCCCATAGTTGCAGTATCCCTTTGCTGATTTTCTCTACGAGCCCGGCGATTCGGGTGTTCGCAGTACACACTCATTAAACAAACAATTTTCTTCTTTCGGGGGCTGCTTTTGTGTCATCGGTCGCATATTCACGGCCCGTGAACAGTCTCTCATACTTAGCGCGAGAGATATCAAGAGATAGAACCACTATTCCTATCTTCACACGAACCCAGACACCATTGGCGCTCGTTCTGAGGCCGCCTCATATTTTCCTTCTGTTGGAAGTTTCCTTCATCCTTCCCATCTCTCCTCACCTGGTGACAGACAGCCTCTACCTCTTGAGCTGAACTAAAAAAGACTAGTAGATGAATCGTAAATGTAAGACCTTCGTTATCCAAGCCTCTAATCACGACGTCGTTTTGGTCAATGGCGTCCGCCTCCTCCCACCACTTTTTCCTCTTCGCCTGCGTTCAATTGCATCACAAGGAGATTTCACCCCGTCAAACAATTGTCCCTTGTCCGGTAAAATGTCCGGACACTCAATGATTCTGCAGATTAGATTAACTCTCAGCCACTACTTTGCTTTTCGCTTTACTTTGCTCACTCTCACAGTTCAGAGAAATTTTGACTGTGTTGAAGCGGCAAAGTCAACCCAATGACTTGTTCAACAAAGTACGAGCAGGATAAGAGGACCAGTCTGGCTGAGCTGTGGGTTTAGCTTATGCGCGTCGAGTTTTAACAGATACAGTAGTGTATACGCGCTCGTGCATTTACTGCCCCAGCCCGTTCGACGTACTGCTGCTCCTTTAAGCTGACTCAGCTACGACGAAGAAGAGCGACCATTTCCTGGCCCCACACACACACCATTCACGTGGTCCCCTCCTCGTACTGTAGCCCGCAAACCGTTTAATAAACCTTCACAAGCCGGCAGAGGCTTAGATCCCTGTTCATGTTCTAGAACTCTCATCTCGTCTGTCTGTTTTATCAAAACGCACAACGGGAGTCTGATTTATTGTTTGATTTGATTGTTGTTAAACAAGCCTAAGGTCACCAACCCACGTGCCGAATACAGCTCAGGGCCTGGACTATGATGGTCTTTTCCCTCACGTTGCCGTATGTGAACGTTTCTCGTACTTTCGAGATCTCTTCACAGCCAAAGCCAAGCCAAGCCAACACGTACATTTTCGTGGAGAAAGGAGCTCGGCCGAGGAGAGAAATCAATATGATCTTTGTATGCTGGCAAATTCGCTCATCTTGTGTAGAATCATTTTAAAATCTTTCTCTCGGATCTCACAGTGGAATTCCGAAAGTCGAGCTTATATTAAAATCGACATCTCGAAAGACTGTCATCTCATAGTGGATAATTTGAGGAGGCCTGAAGTGCATCACGCGTGAGTATCCACGCTGTTTGCTGATAAGGACATACGCGGTGGTCAGGCGAAGACAAGTGTGTCGATCAGTGAACGTTCGGAGAAATCTGTCTGCTCATAGTTGAGCAGACAGACAGGAGCGGCACTCCATCCTAAATCTGATTTTAAGGTAGTATTTGTTTCACAGCTTCCGTGACCATCCAGACATTTGTGTCAGCTGATCCGACATTAGTCATAACAGTTGAGACTGCGGGAAGCTCAGACGACTGCTGTGTATGCCGTACACCCGCTTAACCAGGAACGTTCCCAACTGTATCAGTGCATAAGCTGGGGACATAAATAGAGATTTCGCGACCCCAACTTGCACCACTCGAATTCAAACCCCAAATTCTACATTATTTCTATTGGGTTCTAAGAAGTGGTAGAACCCTGTTGCTACGATTCACGAAGACTCTGGAAGACCAAAATCCAGACAATATGTCGAATAGAGCCCTACTATGCATGAACACTGGAAAAATCGTCGAATTTTTCGACGATGTAACTGTCTGCTAATTCTCTTCGTGCGCAACGATCGGGGGAAAAGGCGACCGCGTAGGAAAACCGAAGGATGGGAAGACCCCATCAAGCCGTACAAGAGAGAGATCGGCACGAGAGACGCAATTGGTCAAGCTACCTGCTGACGTAGGCATGCTTTGGGTATCGTTGATCCGTCCTAAGAAAGAATGCTGTCCCGCATTGAATCTTCTGTGGACTCGCATCGTCATCAGACACTTGACTGACAAGCGACTATATTGTTCTATGCAGTGGGCCACGGTAGGTGGGGTCGAGTGGGACACAGCAACTAAAATTAAACTTACCTCAGAAGCCTACAGAAACGTCCAGCAGATGGATGAAATTCTCGGGCAGATTTTGACTTGCGGAAGGAAAGAAACCCAAATTGATGAAGCTCAATCCCTAATTCGATCGACCCGCACATTGCAAAGGTTAACAAGAAGGCTAGAAAGATCACATCAAACCCAACAAGGATAAAACTGAAACTGATGGGACATCAAACCCATGGGACATGTTGTTCGTTTTAAGGCAACCACATTCCATCCAAAAAGTGCACCCTAGATAACCGGCGCCCGAGATTGATCAGATATTACCCTAGATACCGTGATACACTCAAACTGAGGAGCTGGTCGGACAAACCAAAATAGCGGGCATCTACGTTTTTCGGAAGTAGGTAAACTTGCTAGTGTAGGTTAAAAGGTCATCTATTCCATTCTATAAAAGTACATGTAATCTCACACAAGAACAAGTCATAAAAGTATATCAGATTTAATGACATGCCATTTCACACAACAACTACAAGTACTTTAGATTTTAGTGACCTACCATATTACACAAGAAAATACAAGTGAGTTATATTTTAATGCTATAATATAATAATGCAAATTACTCTTCTCCACCAGAATAACTATCCAATCCTTTGTTTTTTCAGTTGATTTTAGTTTTTTCTTAGTTCATTTCTCCTTCTTTTCTTTTCTTATATATACTTTATCACTCTACTTTTCTTGTCACGGAATTCACAGTTTTGAATTTTCCTTTTTATTGGATGCGGCACATATATGAATATATACACGAGAGTGTGTTTCTTCGTAAAATAGAGAGATATCCTTATGATGGCTAGAGAAGGGGCTCGCATGAATATCGACTCTAATTATCCTCTAACAAACTCTTTAAATTCTTAGAAAGCAAACTGCCGTTGTTGTAGAAGTAAAAGGCGACCGCGTAGGAAAAATGAAAGATGGGAAGACCCCCATCAAGCCGTACAAGGGAGAGAAAAAAAGGTAACATGCGGCTAAACTGCCGTTGTTATACAGCTTCTTACTTATTACAGTTACCCATGACCAGGCAAAGGTGACATGGCCTCGCCGCGGTCATTGCATTGCGCTGCACCCTTCCCGATATTTAGTTAGGTTCAGACGCGAGACCACAGGTGTACCATAGAGAATAGGTGAGGTGTCAATAGCAAAAGTGAAGTGATAGTAGTAATCCGAAAATGCGACTCCGTGTGATAGCAAGAAGGATCGCAAGGCCCATCAAGCCAGGCAAGGGGAGGACAAAGAAGGTAAATGGAAACTACACACCTGATAGTTTAGGTAAGAGAAATCTGCTCTATCGTCCCTAAGATATTTGAACTATACAAATCGTACGGTGAACTGATAAATAATTCTCTTTGATGATCGTTGAATATTTACCGAAAATTTATTTAAAAACTGAAGGGTTAATCTTCCATGAATTGGTTGCGCTGATGACTTCCTCGTAAAACTTTACCGCTAATCGTGTACATGGGCGATGATAGAAAATTGAAAATAATGAGAGGTTAAAGAATGTGAAAATTCGAATTACAAAGTGATAGCTTTTTGGGTCGTGTACAAGGAAGATGATAGAAAATTTGAAAATACTGAGAGGTTAAAGAATGTGATTATCGAATTGCAAATTAATAGCTTTTTGGGTTTCTATGAGACGGTTTTATTATAACTAAAACAGTCTGCTCGAGATTTACTTGCCAAATACATTACATTTACGGGTTGAAAGTTGTACCGATGACTTCTGGCAATCCAACCATGTTCAATATTTTCATTCATATCGTCGATTTCAATTTTGGATGGTCAAATGTTGATATGGTTAGTGAAAAATGGTTTGGTTAGCCACTATAAACAACAATGATAAGAGATGAATATTTATGTTAGTTTCGTTAAACGGTGTCCCATTATGAGGACTCGATAATCACCTTATATTTCATCGGTTTCAATATGTTACCAGATTTCATCGTCTGCAGAAGAATACAGGTCGACTGCGGAGACAAACGGCGACAGTTGTGCTATGACAAGGAAGGAGAATTTTTTGCAATGGGAATCGAGTTTGAGAGGGGATCCAAGAAACCTAGAGTCTCTTTTTGTTTTGTTAAGTGTAGGCCAGACCCGAATAGGATTTGAGGACTCCCTCAAGCCTTACAAGGATAAAACCTAAGAGGAAAATGAGGCTAAGGTCCAATAGTGCAGGGATGACAAATCCGTCTTCCTGCAACTAAAATATCAAACCTATATAAATCATATGGTCTACACACACTACTTGAGAATCTAAAAACATCACTTGTGATTTCTCTTCTGTGGATTGTAGTAGCCAGTTTACAAAACATTGTATACAAGTTGTCTAATATAAACCAAAAAATAGAAAAGTGAGAGTGGTACATCTTAACTTATAGTAGATTTTTGTATACTCCTTGATGAATGTCAAATACCATATCCATCATTCCATATAACTCTAAAGCTAGTGGAACAAAGAGATGAATTTATTGTACACCAATAAATTTAGAGACTTTAGCTATTGTTGTTTTATTTGCGGTTGGTAATAACTCCCTCCACAACTACATTGCAGGGGATCTATATCCACAATATCTGCCACTATCACTTGCTCATCTCAAACCGGATACATGTTTGAAACCACTTGTATTATTTGCATAGTATACCACTGCCCTTTCCAAGTGAGATATCTACTCTTATGTGCCATGCAAACACTATTATTTTTATGGCATCATGGGTAGCTATCCTTTATCCTCTAGACGGGATATAGGTCATATAGACCCTTGTTGCATCTAAGGTAGTACTATACACACAAGTTAATGATTAAGATGCAATTAGGTGGACCAAACCTAGGCAGAAAACTCATCATTATAGATAAAGTAATAGGTGTGATAGGAGCTACTATAGGTATTGGATTGTTTGTATGCACCTTGATAGGGTGTGTTTGAATCATGAGTCAAAATGCCCAAATACAAGGTTGAGCAAGATCCAATAAATGTATACTTGCAAGACAAGGAGCAAATATATACCCTAGTAGCACAACTAAAATAGATGTCTCAACTAGGAGAGAATGTAGAGCTTGCTAAAATTATATGTTTGTCAAAGAAGGATCCAAACCCTTGGTCCAATCAAAAGGCAAAGAGGAAAAGAATAGAATTCCATCTTGTACATGTAAAGCTACATTTTCTCTTCTCTTCTACAATAGTATATACATAGAAAAACATCCCTTCTCCACCTCAATCACATCCATCTCCAAAATTAACTTATCAATTAACCATAAAATAGGAATAAAGTAGAGTTGTCAAGAATGAACAACTACCTAAAAATATGCTATAGCTACAATCCCCTCCACGTATAGATAGTAGGCTAACCCTTTTGCATAAGATTTGTAGATATATATATATATCTATATGCAAAATCCCTTGTTACAACTTCAAAGTTCCATGGTCTGATGATATCACCAAGGACTCCCATGGTCCTCTTATCAAAAGCTCTCATATACGAAGAAGAAGGAGGAATTATTTGAAGTAGATAGGTTGGTCAACAAGCAATGTTAGAGGAAAGTATACAAAATGTAACTAGTGAATATCCTAGTAGGGGAAGATCATCCACATGAAGGCTATCCTCTACTTAGCACCTAATGCTTGACTAATTAATATAGGAATCTTTACCCTTGCTACTATTGTAGCCACTTGGAACATCTATGTAAAACTACAAGAAGGATTATCAAAGCAATTTTAAGATGCTCATAAATGATCCTTGAAAATCCTCCTTTGAAGAATTGAGAGCTATACACCATGGATGTGCAAAAAGCAATCCAACAACACATAACAACTTCTTAGGCTAATACTCCAAGACTTGTATTTTTTTCTCTTTATAGATGATATAATAAGTATAAAGAGTAGATAGTCTTGTCAATGTAACTAGCAATATATAAAGGCATTAGGGCTCATAGTACACTACTATACTCTCTAGCTTGACCCAAGAACATACACTATTGTAACCAAGTGGGATATGTAGTATTTTGTGGTTGGAATTGTCTCCTAAAATATGCAGCCTAGACAAACTCCTCTTGAAAGGGAGCCCAATCCTTAGCTCAAATCTATTTATCTAGCAACCACCTCTCTTTACCATGTATGCCACCTTCTATTATAATAAATACACCATCATGAACATACAAGAAATAAAAACCATGTTAACTCACCCAAATGATCATATTTCAATCTATCAAGTGCTAAGAAAAAAAGATTATCTAGCCTCATCATTGATGATGAGGCTAGATAATCTTGTGAAGTCCTATAGATTATTCTATAGGACTTCACAAGAAAGCCTATAGAATAAGCAGGAGGATGGAAAACTAACCTTAAAATAGCCTCAAAATACAACTTGATAGAGATGTTAACCATTTTGAAGACTAGATTTGTATCCTTGAAATAATCAATGAAGGGAATGATGTTATATGTGTAGTCACAAGTGTCAAAAATATTGATGCATTCATCTATCATGTGAGTATCCCATTTTATCCATTCATATTCCTTATGCATCTTCCTCACATAAGTTTTTACCATTGCAAGGTAAAGTGCCTATAACACTTCAGGTATGGAATATCTGAAGCCACCCTAAATAGGCCTCCATGGAGAATTAAATTCATAGCTAGCACACCAAAAAAACAGTAACACAAGATGCTACATCTTGCATCTCCTCATACTTGAAAAACCACAACCCAATCATGTCTCATCTCATATTAGTAAATGCTAACCGTAAAAACCATAAGAAATCATCTTCTATTTCATATGTCTAAAGTTTTCAAACTAAATTTCAATGGAACCGGGGTATGAAACCAAGAGACAAGGAAAATTTATTTCCAATCTATCTCTCTCATGCTAAAGTAATCACTTCATTCTAAATCTAAATGCACTCAAATCTTCTTACAAAGATCTCCATAACAATCAATTTAGGAACTAATGGAACCAAACTTGGCAATAAAGAGAATCATCTAATCACTTGTATATATCTCTCTCTCTCATTCTCTCTTTTTTATCATTGCACTCCTTATGTAAAGCGGCTTGTAGTCTAAACATAGTGCTCATTTTTTAGTCTTTTTGATATTTAGTGTTTCATTGAGAATTTTCAATTATCATTTGCTTTTGATATTGGGATATTTTACAATTTAAATGATCATTGACAAGTATGATGTAATAATATGAATTTAGTAGAGGAATTATGAGAGAAAGGTTCCCATGTGGCATCATGAAGAGTGTGTCTTTTCCAAAGGACCTTATATTGAATGTGTTGATGGTAGTCAAGTTGGATATCATGACGTGCAAGTATACAATCAACTTCATATTCCTCTTGATCATATTAAGGGATGGGAGGACGAGGGGGTTGGACATGATTGGAGAAAGAAGATGGGTTAGAAAAAAAGGGTTTTAACCTTGACACATGAAGATAGGATGAATCTGTATATGGAATACCATTAGCTAGACTAGTATCTAGAGGTGGAAATTGGCTTGATAGTATCTTGAGGGATGTTATATATGATAGTCCAAGTAGATCACATAGAAGTGTTCTTAAAAATACTTCCACTGATAGGGAAAAAGCCAAAAACCTCTTTGAAAAATTTATAGTCAATTTTGAAGGCCTAAACAGCCTCTAAAGTAGAGACCGTAATAAAATAGAGGTCATTCAAAAATGGAGTGCTCTAGAAGATCAAACTCAACTCAAGAGTTTCTTGAGATTGATGGGGTTATATTGTCAATTTTCAAGGATTCTTCAAAGTTACACAACCTCTAACAACACTACTTGGCAAAGGGAAGAAGTGGACCACACAAAAATTGGCCTTTCAGGAATTGAAAGACGCATTACTACATGCACCAATCTTGAAATGGTCTGACCCAAAACGTCCAAACAAGAAGAGTTGGCCATTGTCCTTGCAACCAAGCATTGGAAACACTATCTTGGCAAGAAGGAATATGTAGTGGAGACAGACCACAAACCTCTAGTCTACCTTAAGACACAAAAAGATCTATCTTATCAATAGATTTGGTGGGCAGAGTGGAGACAATGGTTCAACATGACAATTACATATGTGGAAGGCAAGAAGCAACTTGTAAATGCATTCACCCAAATGCATATGGTAAACAATCTGGTGGTAGAGGTGAAGATGAACCCAAAATTCTTGCCAATGATTCCTGTTGCTATAAAAATTGACCCATAGATTATAGGAGCTTGATCATCCAAAGGCATCACTAGTACCCAAGGACTCACCTTTTGTGATGGCAAGTTATGGATCCTGGATGCCACGGACATAAGAACAACCATCCTAGTGGAATGTCATGATTTTGCCATTGCATGTCATGTTAGAGTAGACAAGACCTTAGATGCAATCAAATGCCATCACTATTGGCCCAAGATGAGCAATGATGTGATGGAAAGTGTTTGAAATTACCTACTCTATCAACAAAATAAAGCTTCTAATCAAGCTCACAGAGGACTCCTTTAACCCCTCCTTTCTCCTACACAACATTGGGAATAGGTAAGCATGGATCTAGTTTGTGAATTGCCTAAGATAACCTCATGGTTTGACTCCACCCGTAGTCTTTGTTGAACAACTTAGCAAAATGATTCATGTGTGTCCTACCACCAAGGATCTGAATGCTCCATTATTAGCTCAATTGTACTTAGATGTAGTCTTTTCTCACCAAGGCCAATCTTGAGTGCTCATCATTGATAGATGCACTCAATTCACCAGTTTTGGAGAACACTCTTTGGTTTCTTCAAACAAAATTGGCCATGTCCATGGCTTACCATCCATAGACCAATGGAAAAATAGAGCAGGCTAAGTGCAATATTGAATACATGCTCCAAGGCTTCACCTTAGATGAGCAAGAAAGGTCGGACACCTTACTTCCACTGGTGGAATTTGCTTATAACAATTCAATGAATGCATCCATACATGTCACACCATTCTTCCTCATGTATGGAGAGCATCCTTTTACACCTTTGAGCTTGCTGAAGATCCACTTGGTGGCTACCAAGGTTGACATTGTCAACACTTTTGTTTCTAAAATTCAATATGGCTTGGAGAACGCCAAGTACAGGTTGTAGATTGCTCAAAATTGGCATAAAAAATATGTAGATGCACATCACTAACACATGGAGTTTAATATTGGGGATCAAGTTTGGTTGTCAACAACCAACCTCATATTAGTTTGCCCTTGTAATGTTGGGCCCTTTCCCATCCTTCATTGAATTGGCACAAGGCCCTATCACCTTGAGCTACTACCACACATGAAGACCTATCTAGTGTTCCATGTTTCCTTACTACATAGATATGCAACCCAACTGCCTCACTTTCCTTCCATACAAGAAATTTGACCTTGTCCAACACTCATTGATGGCATGAAAGAATATGAGGTCAAATGCATCCTCTAGAAACACATCTATGGTACTCGCTATCCACGTATGGAGTATCTTATACATTGGAAAGGGCACCCACCATATGAGACAACATGGGAGCAAACAATCAACTTGACCCATGGACCGATGTTAGTGAAATATTTTGAGCAATACCTTTGCAATAAGGACATTACGTCTTAAAAGGCAAGAGATTTGTAATACCCATAGCTAGATATATTATCTAGAGGTGAAATTTAGCTTGGTAACATTTGGAAGGATGTTACATATGATGGACTAAGTAGATCAAATAGGGGTGTCACCAAAAGGGTACTTCTATTAATAGAGTAGGAGTCAAAATAGCTTACAAACTTTAGAGCTAATTTTGGAGGCCTAAATAGATTAATTAGGCCACAAAAATGTGTAGAAGCTCTCCCTCATCCATATGTCTTGTCAAGAGCTTTCTAATGGTACCTCATCTATGCAAGTTTGAGCTTCCTACAAGAAGATTCTCTTTGGTTAAACTTGTTTGACCAACCAAATAGGACAAGATCCAACATGTCACCCATGCATGCAACTAATCTAAGGGTGGAACTCACTGACATATCACCAATCCATGTATCTGATCCAAGGTGGAGCTTCCTTTGAGGGAATTCTCTTTGCTATATAATAAAGACAAGGTGCTCCATTGGGCATCGGAGTATTAAGTGTGAAGCTTTGTGTTTCTTCTCATATGTTTCTCTTGGAAGTTATCCTATCTTCGTAACATTACAAAAGGCTTTTGCTTGGTGCAATTTGTAAGTCAAATGATACTTGGCCACGTTCCAGACAATGAACACTTTGGTGTAGTAACTTAGGAAGAAAATTCATTACTTGCAATGTATGCTTAGGGGAAGAATTGAGAGCCTCCCTAACACTTGACAGAGTCCAAAATAGGCAATAAGAGTAGGATAAGATAGAAATTTAGACCATAATTGGTAGTGGCAAAGTATTAGGTTTGGCAAGAAATCCACTAAGCTATCCAAGAGTGGAGTAGCAATAGGAAATTGTACATAAGGCTTCAAATCAATAATGAACAAGTCTACTTTTCCATACAACTTTGTATTATACTAAAATCTAGTCTAATAGGACTATTCTTATTGCTAATCTTGACACATCTATAGCCAACTTGATTGGACATTTTAGGTCATACCATTTCAAGATTGGTGTATGTAATAATGCGTCTTTCAATTCTTGAAGGCCAATTTTTGAGTGGTTCTCCATACCACTTCTTCTCCTTGCCAAGTAGTGTCATTTGAGGTTGTGCAACCTTGGAGAAGTCCTTGATAAATCAATGATAAAACCATATCAATCCCAAGAAACTCTTGAGTTGAATCTAATTTTTTGGAGCACTCCTTTTTTGAATGATCTCTATTTTATTTGTTAATACTTGGATACCTTTTGCACTTACTCTATGCCCTAAGTAGTCTATTTCAAACTTGCCAAACTTGCACTTTGAGATTTTGGTAAACAACTAATTTTGTTATAGAATCTAGAAGACTTCTCACATATGTTGCTTGTGTTTTATCATTGTCCAACTCTATACTAAGATGTCATCTAGGAAAATGATAAAAGATTTATCCAATTATGGACAAAATATGTGATTCATCAAACTCATGAAAATGATTGATGTGTTGGTGAGGCCAAACGACATCACTAAGTACTCAAAGTGACCAAAACTCATGTGAAAGGTAGTTCTCTCTATGTCTTCCTCTACAATCCGGATTTGGTTGTAACTGCTCCATAGATAAAGTTTGGTGAAGTGTTTTGCTCTATTGAGTTGATCAAACAGATCATCCATGCGGGGTAAGGGGTATTTATTCTTCATATTTGTTGATTTAAGTCCCAATAGTCAATGCACATGCGTATTATACCATCCTTCTTCTTCACAAACAAGAAAAGAGCCCCACATGGTGATACATTGGGTTACATAGGGTTTATCTAACCCAATATATACTCAATTTGAGCCTTACACTCCTCCAACTCATGAGTTGATAGACAATATGGGGCCTTACAAGGAGGTATCTTCCCAAGAGTTATCTCAATTTTATGATCTACTCTCCTTTTTGGTGGTAATCATGAGGGTAAGTCATTCAAAAGACATTTTGAAACTCATTCACCACATATTTCAGTTTCTCAAGAATTTGTCCATCAAGTCATGCACTCTAAACTTCTCTTATTAGACTCATGAAATATCTATCTATCTTATAAATAGCTATTGTCCTTATGACATAAAGAAGTAATTCTTGCCTATGCGGTCTTTCTTTTAACACCAATGATCTTCCATTGGCAAGTTCTCACTACTTTCTTTCTCCAATTGATTGTGGGATTGTAGTGATCCATCCATGGCATACCTAAGATTGTATCATAATGAGCTAACTGTATCACTCACAATTCTATTACTTTTGGATACTCTCCTATAGAGAGTATTATCTTTCTAGGTAATGACTCAGTCCTCTCTATCTGCCCATTAGGTAATTCTACTTCCTCATTCTTATCCTTCTCTAGATCCATTCCCAACCTTATTGAAATAGAGCAAGACAAGAAATACTTTGTTGCTCTAGGGTCTATCAATTCTCACCTGATTGCCTTCTAGGACTCCATTTTTGACAACTAATTGTGAATTTATGAGCTAACTATATCACTCACCATTCAATTACTTTAGGATAATCTCCTATAGAGAGTATTATCTTTCTAGGTAATGACTCAATCCTCTCTATCTGCACATTAGGTAATTCTACTTCTTCATTCTCATCCTTCTCTAGATCTATTCCCAACCTTATTGCAATAGAGCAAGACAAGAAATTCTTTGTTGCTCTAGGGTCTATCAATTCTCACCTGATTGCATTCTAGGACTCCATTTTTGACAACTAATTGTGAATTTATCTTCTTCAATCTTTGTGCACTCGCCCTCTTCCTTTGCTCACTTTTTTGCTTCTCCATTTAGCCAATAAGGTCATGAGGTACAATAAGGTCATGAGGTACATTTACTAGTGATCTTTGTTTTTTCATGTGATTTCTACATCCTCTTCTTTGATTCATCTCTCCATGTTGTTCAAAGATTGCTTGTATGGAAGCCAAGGGCCCTTAGGAAAATGATCATGACAATTGATGGCTATGTGCCCAACTCAACCACAATTGTAACAATAATGTTGTTCTATTGAAGTCTCTTCTCCTTGTGGAATTCCATCTCTCCTTTCTTCAACCCATTCATGTTCTCCTTGGAGTGGTTGTGCTCCTTGATTTTGAAACCTAATGTTGCTCAATTCCATAGGAACTGGTCCACCAAAGTGTTGTGTTTTAGCCCAATAACATTGGGTCAAGACTACTCCTTCACCTCCTCCAAGCACCCTTGCTATTCTCTAAGCACAAGCAATGGCTTCAAAAATTGTGTGAGGGTTTTATACAATTACTTCTTGGAAAATACACTCTTTTGACCCTTGTTTGAAAATTTCCAAAGCTTTTGTTGGACTCATGTTGGTTATTGTAACTTGGTAGATCAAGAAATGCTTCCATGTACTCTTGTATGTTGTTCTTCTACTTCAACTCCCATGGTTGGGTTCATACCATTTGCACAAAATCCATGGATTGGAAATTCTTGAGTAGCCCTTCCTACATGGCCATCCAAGTGAACTCTCTTCCTTCTACCAACATTAATCATTCCCAAGCATAATACCATGTGAGGGCTTTATCTATCAAGTACCCACATGCAAACATGCCTATAGAATGATTGATGATCTCAATTATGAATAATCAAAAGTATCAATTCATTCTTGAAATCTAGTTCTCTACTGCTCCCATGGAAGATTGTCCCTTGTAAGGCTTGATATTGCATGTCTTCTTCATCCGTAGTAACATTATGTCTTCATTGTTGATTGGGATTAGTGTTATTGGCATGAGTGACTCTCCAGGTACTTTGGCTGTTGGTATTGGGTTTTGCAACAATTCTCCTTCTTGCATTGCCTGATCATTCCTAAAGGTATGAACTTTACTTTGCAATGACTCCATGGTCATCTTGATCTCCCAAAACTTATCCAACATCCCTTGCATTCCTTGCATCAAATCTTGCAATTGTGGATCGATGATTCCTATAGACAACAAATGCTCAATTGCTACTTCATACTTCAATAGAGGGTTGATATGATCACTCAAGAGAGCTTACAAACTAGTGGGACTACCATTAGGATGTCAAAGGTTGTCACTCATTGATATTATTCCTTATCAAATTTGTGGATTATGAAATCCCTAAAATTTACTTTTGGTCTAACCACATAACGGATTTCTACTTGAGTGTTGAAAAGGAGAAGATTTGATATATTTAGATCCATTATAATAAAATAATCCCAATCTCTATTATAGATCACCACAAGGTCACCGAGTTTGGTGAATTCATCATTATATTTATGAACTTCACTCCAAAATCAAAAACAAGATATATTCTTACTTGCTCATATTAGATGTATATAATCTTGATGTGAAATGGATTCAAGAATAGAAAGTGGAATGCAAGAAATCATCTTCTAGGAGCCTCCATCCTATCCTCTCTCTAAAACACTCCTAATTTATTGGTTGCACTATGGTTTCTCTCTTCAAAATTACTTAGTCTCAATAGCCCATGTTTCTCCAAGAGGAGAAATCCACTCTCTTGGATCAAAACACCTACTCTGATACAATTGTAATGTTCCAAGGATAGGAGAACTTACAAGAGAAACATAGGAGAAGAAACACAAATTGTCACACTCAATACTCTAATGCCCCTAGAGGAGTACCTTGTCTTTATTGTATAGCAAAGAAAGTCCCTCAAAGAAACCTCCACCCTTGGATCAAATTTATGGATTGTTGATATGTCAACAAGCTCCACCCTTAGATTAGTTGCATGCATGAGTGACATGTTGATTCATATCCTATATGGTGCATCAAACAATGTTTGACTGAAGAGAATTTTTAGAGAATATTCTTGTAGGAATCTCATAATGACATGGGTGAGGTACCATTGGATAAGTTTTGATAAAACAAATAGGTAGGGGGGCTTTTCTGTCTGTAGGGAGGAAATTTTCACATTTTCAAAGTCTAATTCATCCATTTAGGTATTTGGAATTGAATCTGAAGTTTTAGGTTCTTGCCTTTCTAGTAGAAGTACTCTTTTCCTACTAGTAGAAGTACTCTTTTGGTAACACCTCTATCTGATCTACTTAGTCCATTATATATAACATCCTTCTAGATTTTAGCAAGCTAATTTTCACCTCTAGATAATATGTCTAGCTATTGGTATTACAAGTACCTAGAAGCTTCTCATCGAGAAGCTTCTTAGATGCTTCTAGAACATTTTACCAAAAATTTTCCTATATACATCTAAAATATTCTTAGAATTCCTAACTATTTTTGGTTTTGTTTACTAATTAATTAGCCTCTACTAACTTCTGTAATGTCCCAAGGACAAGAGAACCCACAAGAGAAAAAAGACAAGGCTTCAGCTCTCAAATACTTAGATGCCCCAAATGAACACCTTGTCTTTATTATATAGCAAAGAGGATCTCTCTCAAAGGGAGCTCCACCTTTGGATCAAATACATGGATTATTGACATGTTAGCAAGGTTCATCCTTAGATTAGTTGCATGGATGTGTGACATGTCAATCCTTGTCCTATTTGGTTGGTCAAACAAGGTTGACTAGAGTGAATCTTTAGAGAATCTTCTTGATGGAAACTCAAAATAGCATGGGTTAGGTACCATTGTAAATCTCTCAATGAAACAAACATGGAGGAGAAGTCAATGCTTATTATCTTGAAGTGTAGAATGTTTCAATTTTTTAGGCTAAATTCATCCATTTAGGCCTCTAAAATTGACTTTGAAGTTTTCAAGGTGTTTTTTACCTCTACCCTGTTGATGGAAGTACTCTTTGGTGATACCTCTATTTGATCTACTTAGATTATCATATATAACATCCTTCTAGATATTACCAAGCCAATTTCCACCTCTAGATAATATGTCTAGCTAATTGTATTACAAACCTTCTCCCTTTTAAGAGACAACGTCCTTGTTGCAAAGCTATTGCTCAAAAGATTACACTTACATTGGTGCATGGGTCAAGTTAGTTATTAGCTCCCATGTTGCTTCATACAATGGAAACCATTTCCAATGTATGAGATATTTCACATGTAGATGGTAGTTACCACGGATACGTTTCTAGAGAATATGTTTGACTTCATATTCCTCCGTGCCATCAATGAGTCTTGGACAAGGTCTAACTTCTTGTATGGAAGGAAAGTGGAGCATTTAGGGTACATATTTGCATAATAAGGAAACATGGAACACTTGCTGGATCTTCATGTATGGCAATAGCTCAAGGTGATAAGCCATTGTGCCAATTCAATGGAGGATGGGAAAAGGCCTAATAAAATGAGATTTAAGCTTATGAGGGCCACCTAACATGAAGTTGGTTGTGGACAGCTAGACTTGATCCTCAATGCTGAACTCAATGTGCCTATGATATGCATCTACATATTGTTTTTATCAATTTTGGGCAGTCTACAACTTGTGCTTGGCATTCTCCACACCCGGTTGGATTAGAAACAAAAGTGTAGACAACATCAACCTTTATAGCCATTGGTCAATCTTTACCAATCTTGAAGGTGTGAAAATGTGTTCTTTATACATGAGGAAGAATGGGATGACTTGTGTAGATGCATTCACTAAATTATTGTAAGCAAATTCCACCAATGGAAGTAAGGTATCCTACATTTCTTGCTCCTCTAAGGTGAAGCCTTGAAGCATGTCCTCAATAATGTGATTAGCCACTCTATTTGTCCATTGGTTTGTGGATGGTATGGCATAGACATGGCTAATTTGGTTTTGAAGATGCCAAAAGAGTGTTCTCTAAAACAAACTAATGAATCAAGTGCCTCAATCAGTGATGAGCACTCAAGACAGGCCATGGTGAGAAAAGACTACAACTATGTACAATTGAGCTAATTGTGGAGCAATCAAGTCTTTGGTTGTAGGACACACATGAATCATTTTGCTAAATCAGTCTACAAAGACTACAATTGAGTCAAACATTGAGGTGGTCTTCGGTAATTCACAAACCAGATCCATGCTAACTTGTTCCTAACGTTGTGTAGGAGTAGGGAAGGGTTGAAGGAGTCCTATGGAAGCCCGATTAGAGGCTTTATTTTGCTAATAGAGTAGGCAAATTCAAACATAATTCATCATATTGTTGCTCATCTTGGGCCAATAGTACTAGCATTTGGTTGCATCTAAGGTCTTGTCTACTCCAATGTGACCTGCATTAATAGAATCATGACATTCTACTAGGATGGTGGTTCTTAGGTTTGAGATATCCAAGATCCATAACTTGCCATCATAAAAGGTGAGTCCTTGGGTGTTGGTTACACCTTTCAATGATTGAGCTTCTCAATCATTCAAAGGTGAAATCTGTGGGTCTGTAGATCAATCTTTGTAGCAATAAGAATTCTTAGCCAAAATTTTGGATTCATCTTGACCTCTACCATCAGAGTGTTTGCCATAAGAATTTGGGTAAATGCATCTGCAAGTTGCTTCTTTCCTTCCATATATGTGATTATCAGGTTGAGCAATTATCTCCATTTTGCCTACCTTACCCACTTTGTTGTTGTTGTCTCCACTCAGATCTACCAAGATAGATTTTTTTGTATCTTGAGGTAGACTAGAGGTTTGTGGTCTGTCTCCACTACAAATGCCTTCTTGCCAAGATAATGCTTCCAATGCTTGGTTACAAAGACAATGGTCAACTCCTCTCATTTGGTGGTATGATAGTCACATTTGAGAGAAATATGCAATTGGGTACCATCCATCAATCCATTCATGTTATAAGACTACTCTTATTGCAACATCTAATGCATCTATAACCAACTTGATTGGACTTTTTGAGTCATATCATTCAAGATTGGTGCATATAATAATACATCTTTCAGTTCTTGTGTGGTATCCCACATCCACTTCTTCCCTTTGCCAGGTAGTGACATTAAAGGTTGTATGACCTTGGAGAAGTCCTTGAAAAATTGATGATAGGTCCATCAACCCCAAGAAACTCTTTAGATGAGTTTGATCTTTTGGAGCACCTCATTTTTGAATTATCTTTATTTTATCTATCAACACTGGGATAACTTTTACACTCATTCTATGCCCCAAGTAGTCTACTTCAGACTTGCCAAACTTGCTCTTTTGATTCTATCATAGAATTTGGAGGAATTCTTGTAGATGTTGCTTGTACTCCATCATCATCCCATTGTAGATTAAGATATCATGAAGAAGGAAAATGATGACAAATTTATCCAAGTATAGATGAAATATGTCATTCATCAAACTCATGAAAGTGGTTGGTGCATTTGTGAGGCCAAACAACATCACCAAGTACTCAAAGTTACCATACCTTGTTCAAAAGGTAATTTTGTGTACTTTTTCCTCTATGATTTTAATTTGGTTGTAATCACTCCGTAGATCAAGTTTGATGAAATGTTTTGCCTTGTTGAGTTGATTGAACAAGTCATCCATGTGAAGTAATAGGTATTTGTTCTTCATCATTTGTTGATTTAGTAGTCAATGCACATACGCATTCACTATCCTTCTTCATCACAAACAAGATAAGAGCCCCATATGGTGATACGATGTGTTAGATAAACCCATTCTATAGCATATCCTCAATTTGAGCCTTACATTCTTCCAATTGATGAGGTGATAGTCAATATGAAGCCTCACAAAAAGGTGTCTTCCTAAGAGATATCTTCATTTTATGATCTACTCTCCTTTTTGGTGGTAATATTGAGGGTTAATCATTTGGAAAAACATCTTCAAATTCATTGATCATAGCTTTCAAATTCTTAGGAATTTGTCCATTAAGTTGTGAACTTTAAACTTCTCTTATTAGATCCATGAAACATCTATTTGTCTTACCAATAGTTGTTGTTCCTATGACACAAAGAGGTAGTTCTTGCCTTTGTGATCTTTCTTTAATCCCATTGATCTTCCATTGGCTAGTTCTCACTACTTTCCTTCTCCAATCAATCATGGGGTTGTAGTGTTCCATCCATGGTATGCCTAAGATCACAACATAATAAACTAACTGTGTCACTTACCACTCAATTTATTTTTGATACATATGTACATAGAGTGTTATCTTTCTAGGTAACAACTCAATCCTCTTTGTTTGACCATTAGGTAACTCTACTTCTTCATTCTCATCCTTCTCTACTTCCATCCAAAACCTTATTGCAACAGAGCAAGATAAGATGTTGTATTGCTAAAGCTTTATCAATACTCACTTGATTGTCTTCTAGGACTCCATTTATAATAATCAGTTGTGTGTTTGTCTTACTCAACCTTTGCACACTTTTCCTCTTCCTCCTCTTGCTTTTACTCTTTTCCATTGACCCAATAAAGTCACGAGGTACATTTATTGGAGGAGGAGATATTTCAATTTTTGAGGCCCAATTCATTCTTTTAGGCCTTCAAGTTTGGATTTGAAATTTTTTCAGTGTTTTTGGACTCTACCCTATTAATAGAGGTACTCTTTTGGTGACATCTCTATCTGATCTACCTAGACCATCATATATGATACCTTTCTAGATATTACCAAGCCAATTTTCACCTCTAGATAATATGTCTAGCTAATGGTATTATAACTTGTATGGTAATTTCATATTATTATATTCTTGCAAACAATTGGGATTTCAATATCAATATACTACCAAAGCACCATTTCCAATAGTTCATCACTTTGCTTTGACTAGGATTTTCTAATTGTGGTCACCTTGTTTGATGAACCTTTGATCATTCAAATTGTAATTTATAAAGAGGATCAACATATTATATTTATGTGTTAACCTAGATAAATTACAAGGAGATAGTATGGTAGAGTAGTAATCATGGTGGAAATGCATAAATTTATCATTACTATGCAATAAAAAATTGAGCTTCTTATTTGATTGTTGGAAAAGAGAGATAATGAAAGTCAAGGACATGAGCAATTAGAGAGAGTAATATTTTGGGAAGGAGAAGATTGAGTTTGATTCCCAAAACCAAAATTATTTGAAGGTAAGAATTTAATGGATGTATTAGAAAATTTTGTGTTTGATTGTAAATTATTTGAAGTTACAATCCTCTAGATGATTGGAGGTAAATCTTCTTGGCTTCAATCAATTTGATGGAGCAATAAAACTATGGTGGTGATTTTGAATAGAGCATACTCAATTTTTTGCTCAAATTTTGATATGGGAAAATTTTAATAGTGTAGTAATTGAGATATTTCAAGCCATAAACACTACATGAGATCAATTGGTAAATTGAGGCAAGTTGGTTCTATGAGAAATTAGATTTCTCAATTCCAATATGTCATTATGTCAATTTTAGATATACAAGAAGGTGAAACTTTGGATTGGTTGTTGAGACATGTGAAATTGCACACCAAATTGAAGTTACCCTGAGCAAATCCAAACATCTAGATTTGAAACCATATAGATGGTTGAGCACTTTGATTCCTTGGTTACTACAACTTGATCTTTATTAAAATTTCCATAGAACTTGCAAACACACCAAACATGGATGGATAAGCCAAAACCAATGAAGATTGATGCTATCCAACAAAGACTACTTGGCATGGTAAATTAAGAACAACTATGGAAAAATGATGGTTGCTTTTACTATCACTAAATTGGACATTGTTTTGTTGAATATCCAAATAAGAATAGACAACTTTGACCAATTACCCAGATGGAATTCTTTGAACATGATAGTTAAGGAAACAAAGGATATTGAGAGGAGATAGTAAGCCATTTATTTTTGTGAATTTTATTACTTCTAATGTGATTGAAGGTTTGACCTATGCAAGTTTTATCCACTTGTAAGATATAATATCATATCATGGTTATAGAAATTTAGTTTATAGTGAAAATTTTGAGAATTACGTATCTATGCAATTAGTAAAGGAATTATATATTCATATCAAGCCAACATTAGGTAACAAATTGATGATGACGGATGGTAGAAAAGATTTTGCATTCCAAATCTTGGAACCTATTGCATTCAAGATTATGAAAGAGCATTCTAAGTGCAATGAGCTTTATAGTAACCTCCTTACAATATGATATCATTGCATATCTTCTTTGGCTTTGAATGTCATAGGGTTCAAATGGATTGAGCCCGATGATAAATGCAAGTACCACACCAAGGTAAGATTAATTGATCATGTTGTTT
Source organism: Lunularia cruciata (assembly GCA_948567375.1). Lineage (NCBI taxonomy): Eukaryota > Viridiplantae > Streptophyta > Marchantiopsida > Lunulariales > Lunulariaceae > Lunularia > Lunularia cruciata. Next base: position 2,246,270 of record OX419756.1, on the reverse strand, counting down.
TGCATCTCTTGAGGAAGACATCTAAGAATAGTCAATCTCAAGATGGGAAGTTTATTAGTGCAATAGCTATAGAGTAAGCTCTAGAGGTAAATATTCATATTTTTATAGTGTGGATTAAACCTAACACAAAAGGGGACTTTGATGAGGATAAAAAGCTTTAAAAAATAATGATTAATCAAATAATACAAGAGTTTTTATATGTGTTTTTAGGTGATCTTCTAAAAGAGTTACCTTTTGGTCAAAGTATGTGCTTCAAGATCAAGCTATTTCCAAGTAATACTCTAATGAGTAGACCAATCTATCAACTCTCATCAAAGAGTTAGAAGGACTTTGAATAATATTAATTGAGTTGTTGGAAAAGGATTCATGCAATATAACATATCTCCTTAGGGAGCACTAGTACTCTTTATACCAAAGAAGGATTGAGTTCTTCAATTTTATATTGATTATCATGCACTTAATAAATAATCTATGAAGAATGCATATCCTTTGCTTCAAATTAATGATCCAATGGATCAACTAAGTGAAGCACAATACTTCTCAACGTTGAATCTTCAAAATGGCTATTGGAAAATTCTTATTGATGGAGGGAAGATGTGAGAAAGACCGCCTTTTGCACAAGATATAGATACCTTGAATGGAGAGTTTTACTTTTTGGGTTCACTAATGCTCTTGTAGGCTTCATGAATCAAATATATTGAGTGCTGGAAGAACTACTAGATCAACACAAGTCATGTTCTTAGATGATATTCTAAATCTAGGGCTGGTATAGGTTGATACACCCTTTTTCCTAGGGTGACACTCCCTCCACATCACAATACTTTGATTGGTTCCACTAGTATGGGACTAGTAAATGCAAGGATTATGAAAGTCTTTTAAGTTAATTAGAGTCCTATAATGTGGAGGAGGTGTCAACTTAGCAAAAGGGAGGTGTCAATCTAGACCAACCCTTAATTTATAGGAAGATGGAGGTAAAATAAAGAACCAACTGGGAGAAATCTTAAAATGGCTATGATAATGGTAGTTCCATTGTAAGAATTCCAAAATGCATCTTGTGGAAAAAATAAGTTACCTTCTTGGGCCATAAGGTTTCAACAGAGGGGATCAAGATAGAAGAGGAGAAAATCAAAGTCATTATCAATTGGCCTACTCCTCAGGATGTCATATAAGTCCAAGGATTCAATGGATTAGCTAGTTTTTGTTGATGGTTCATCCACTACTATGCTTGCATGTTGCATTGTTGAATGATCTCTTGAAAAAGACAACAAGCTTTCAATGGACCACCAAGCAAGATGAAGAATTCAAGAAATTGAAAGTAATGATATCTTCAAAACCCAATATCCAACCATATAATCCTCAACTTTTTTACCTTGTGTAGTTTATTTTGATGCTTCTAACTTTGCAATTAAAGTTATGTTGCAATATTAATTTCTAGATGGATTGCAACCCATTGCCTTTTTATTTTGATGAATCAATGCAATTAAAAAGAATTATTTTTCTTGAGATCAAGAAAAATTGCAATGGTTTACACAACAAAGGTGTGGAGACATTATCTCTTGAGCAAGTGATAGTACAAATTGATCACAAAATCTTGTTGTAGACCTTACATTTGGAGCACATGAGTTGACATCCCAATGGGAAGAACAACTGTAATTAGTTGATATCAAGCTTGAGTACAAAATAAGAAAGTTTCATGTCATTTATGATGCCTTGTTAGGAAGAATTGATCTGAAGATTCTCCTTGAATAGAAACAATCACCACAATGTTAATGAAAAGTAGACTCAAAAGGTACATATAGAGTTCAAGATTGCCTTACAACAAGAACCGTTCTTTCATCTTGTATAGAGTCACCTTGCAGCATATGGCAAGAAGTATAACACTCTTTTTTGTCAAGAATGGCCTTCTATTTTGTAAGAACCAATCTATGTCCTAACTTGGGATATCTATGATTTATGCAACTTCAAGGAGCATATGATTTACAAATTTTTGGGCATATGGGTGTGGAAAAGACATTAAGTACCCTATAATACCAATAATGGTGGCCAAACATGGCATTCAAGGTTCAAGAGATTGTCCAATCTTGTTTGTAGTTATCAATGCAACAAGATAGACAACCAGAAGCTAAGTGAACTAATTCAACCATTACCAATTCTATCTACTCAATGGGAACATGTAAGCTTAGATTTCACTGCATCCTTGCCAAAGAAAAACCAAGGCCATATTGCAATAGTGGTTTTTTTATAAGCTCAATAAGTAGATACTATGGATACAATAGATGCTCCAATGTTGGCCAAGATTTACTTAGACACTATCTTCAAGCACCATAGGATGCCAAGGGTTCTCATCTCTAATTGTGATCCTTGATTCACTAGAAATGTTCACAAATACTCTTCAAACTACTCAATACCAAGCTTGCCTTGTTTATGGTCTTGCATTCTCAAATTGATGGGCAAACCAAACAAAAAAATTGCTCTCTAGAAGATCTGGTACATACCTTTGTCAATGTTAATCACACCAATTGAGATACTTGTCTTAAACTGCATAATTTTCTTATAATAATTCTAAACAAACAAGTACTAGAGTCTCTCTTTTATTCCTTTATTATAGGCAAGATCTCCTTGTTCCCAATTCTCTTCTTTTTCATCACATTTCATATCCCTTATATTTCCACCTTCTTATCCATGTTATTTTCATCCTTAGACCAAGCCAAGTCTCATCTTCTTGTTGCTTAAAATTGGCAAAACCAACATATTGATAAAACGTTTTTGTGATCTCACCTTCTGAATAAGCAATAAGGTCATGATTTTCTTTAGTACACTTCCTCTCTCACTTGGCATATAAGTTTGTAAACTTGCTCCTAATTGGATAGGTCCATTTGATATTACTCAAAATATTTTTGCTATCACCTATAAATTACACTTCTTAATCACATGAGGATCCATTCTATCTTCTAATAACACATTGCATAGAAACTGTCCACTTGAGTCTGTCCCTTGGCCTGGAAATTTTGACACAAGGTTAGAATTCTAGCTCTTCTAGAGTGGCATTTCATTGATAGCTCCAGCCCCCCAAAAAAGGGGCCTTCTTATGCCATTGATTTTCTTTTTTATCTCTATGCATTCACCTCTCCATTGACAATTTCCTCTGCCCCTACCACAGTCCAGCTTGGTGGTTTCCACTTCCTATCCAAGATTGAGCCTTGGAATTTGATGACGGGCTTAAAAAGCCACTTATAGACACTTTACGCCCAATCATTCTAGATAACAATTGCATCCTTTGTCTTAATGTGGCTATTGGCACAAAGTTAGCCAATTAAACACAATTATAGACATGTTTTTGAGTGAAAAATTACACTCATCTTCTTAAACCAAGTCTAAAATATGCAAACTATTAGATGGTTCTTATCATCTCTGTATATCTTTCTCAATAATGGCACATCTCTATAATGATTTTGATTACTAGTTATGATTGATCCTTCAATAATTCATAGTGTACTCTAGTTACATGATAACAAAAATTTAATAGTCTTTATTAATTATATTTTTACATATCATATTAACATCATTAGAAAAATATTTAAAGAGTGATTATTGTTGTAATTCTTAAAAGACAAGAAAGTAAGGAACAAAGATGAGAACACGGTTAAGAAATAGATTAATAGGGCTAACAAACCAACATTAATTTTAATGTTTTTACTATAATCGAGAGGTTTTGACAAACTTATTATATGCCTAAGATGGCTATTCTCTTCATTTTACAAATTTGGTTTATTTTTGATACCCAAATTAAAGATTATAAAGAGTTCTCTAAGAAGACATGAGTGTACTTTAATATTCTAGGGTTTTGAGCAAGGACTTTGGTATGAGAGTGATTTATTTTTTTATTTTAGGTGTGATATGAGTAGGTTGTGGTTTTGTAGATATAAGGAGATATAGGATGGAGCATCTCACATTAATACTATTATATTTGTGCTAGTATGACATTATTTCCCATTGTGTCACTTTGAGCCACACAAGATACAACATCTATGATGTGTCATGGATTCTTTACTATGCAAATGGTAAACACATCAGTGAAAGATACACAATAACTATGATTGGGCCACTTGGAATGCCATATAATGCAAATGGTAAAGACACATCAGTGAAAGATACACAATAACTATGATTGGGTCACTTGGAATGCCATATAAGGCAAATATTATTGATACTTGATTATACACACTATGTCCACTTTCTCATTAACCATTTTGAATATATTGTCAAGTAATGGGAGTGGTTAGTATACCAAGCAAGAAATATTTAGAGAGTGATCTAAGATGAGTTTTTCATATCAGTGCTTATTCTATAGGCTTCCTTGTGTACTCTATGATTGGGCTAGATTTTCTTTTTGCACAATCAATTGGCATGTAATTCCTTGCATGAGTTAGTGTGGTTGTTAATACTCTTACTTCCACAATGGTGTCTTTGTTATAATTAAGAGAACCATGTGGGGGAAGAAAGGTGTTTGTTAAAATTTATGAATTTTGGGATGAGAATGTTGAAAGTAAATTTTAGATGGTAGTACATGTAGCATTGATATAGCAAGTACCTATATTTTAGGTGTTAGGGTTTAACCATAGTACCTAGTGGTGGTATTAGCTAGGGTTAGAGTATTTTGGTCTTACCTTTTAAAGACCATGTTGTTCATTCCATCCAAATGTTGGTGGCATAGTTAAGAAGCTTGAGCAGCAAGATGTGCAAGCATCAATCTGGAGAAGCAAGATCATACGACATGATCAAGTTTTTCAGTAGCTTAGAACCTACATACTAGCCTCCAAGTATTCCATTCCTCACTTCATGCAACTAGATTTACAATAAAAAGAAATTCATAGGAGTACTTTATATACCTCTTTGTGTTCATTGTATGTTGTAAATGCAATGAAAATTTGCATCAATATTTACTATAGTTTTCAATAGGTTATGAGTCCAGGTTTCTTGGCACACCAATTGTGATAGGAGATTATCCTTGTTGTATAATTTTTGAGAGATTGAGAGACTAGAGAAGATCTTTAGATTTGAGAGTAGATTGGGACACAATGGGAACAAGGAAAAGATGTTAGAGATATAGCACACACTAGTCAATTCAATGGGGGGAATTTCTTGATTTGGAAATTCCAGATGATGATCATCTTGAAGTCAAAGAGACTTACAAGGATCATTAGTGGGACAAATAACATAAAACAAGCCACAACATATGGAGAAGAGACTGACTGGCAAATCAAGAATGATGTTGTAGAAATGTACATCTATGTAGCCATAGATGATAAGTATTTACAAAGATTAATCAATTATAGAATCACAAACTAGATGTGGAGTGGATTGATTATGTTACATGAGAAATGTGCTTCAACGAAGAAGCACATTCTCCAACAAAGATTCATTTCAATTACAAATAAATCCAAGAGAAGAGATAGCCAGTTTATTAGCTAAGTAGAAACTCTCACTAGTCAAGTTGAGTAACCTTGGTGTTAGAATAGACAAATCCTCAATCATCACCAAGGTTATTTGTAGTTAGCCAAAAGTTATTATATGGCTTATTGCCATATAACAGCTATATGAGATAATGTTCTTGAGGAGCAAAAAACTATCAAGAGACTCACTACAAGTAACAAGACCAAAGAGAGAAATAAGAGAATGGAAATCAGAATGGAAACACTCCAGTGAAGGAAACTCTAAATGCCTAGCTTGAGCTTGGCTTTGGTATTTATAAGCAACCTAGGCACAAGACTCCCAAGAATCTCCCAAGGAAGGTTCCTTCTAGAAGCTACTTTATTGGAGTGCAAGCTAAGTTAACCGTCAACTTGAGAAACAAGTTATTCTACACTTGGAAAATTCCTAGAAGCTTCTCACCAAAAAATTTGTTTAGTATGGAGTCTAATTAATTATAAGAATGCTTTACATGGACATTGAAGAGTCAACATGGGATAAATCTTCTATGGGGTGTAGAAGTATAAGTACAGGACTGATCTTCAACTATGGGATTCCATTTATGGAAGTGCATAAAAATTAGTTCACACTAGGACTGATTTATTTGTGAATAAACATGAAAAATGAGGCATGCCTCATTTTTTTGGAAGCAACTTCTCAAATGCTTTCCATCAACACCAAGATCATGGTAAATGGAGATCTAGAAAAGAAGTACATCCATCTAAAGTTTAGGACACATGTGTCTTTCAAGAGCTACGGGAGCTATGAGAATGGCTCTTGTGTGAAATGCTAATGGACTGTAAGATTTCAGGACTATACCCTATGGGTAGCTATGAGAATGGATCTCACTTGAAAACTTTGCGAGGTGATGTGTATTAGTTGGTACCAAACAATCTAGGGTTAGATAGGGGATCATTGGCACCACACATTCTAGAACTAGATAAAGACAATTGCAAGCATGTATATATATATATATATATATATATATATATATATATATATATATATATATATATAGTTTTTGTGGTAGTTGTGACTTAAATGGTTTTTGAATGAACTTAATCTTATGCAATTGTGGATGTAAGCACACAAAATTTGTGTAATTTCTATGCATGTATTGCATTGACCAGATTGATGAATGATTTTTCTCCATATAGTAGCCAAATTTATATTCCAATTGCTCTCTCAAATCCAAGTGCAATTTGTCCCAACAAAGTGGTATCAAAGTTTTTGTTTTGGAGAGAGATTGGAATGATTGCAAAAGATGGGAATTCAAAAATGACAAGTTCAACGGTAAGGATTTTGGAATTTGGAAGATGCAGATTGAGGACTATCTATATCAAAAGAAGCTATACCTACCACTTGAGACATAAAAGCCAAAAAAGATGGAGAAGCTGAGTGGGAGCTTCTAGATTTACAAGCCTTGGATGTGGTCAAATTGACATTAGCAAGAAATGTTGCTTACAAAAATGTCCAAAAGAAGACCATTCACGAGTTGATTAAGGAATTAGCAAATATGTATGACAAACCTTCAGCCTCAAACAAGATATTCTTGATTTTTTTGTTAGTCAACACATGGATGAAAGAAGGTACATTAGTTTGAGACCATGTGACTGATTTCAATTCAATCATTTCAAGATTGGAATTTGTGAAGATCAAGTTCAAGCATTGTTGTTATTATCATCATTACTTGATAATTGTGGAGCAACATTTACAACAATGAGTACTTCATCATGATCAGATCTCAAGTTGGAGAATATACAAGACTTGATTCTCAATAAAGACATTTGTAGACATAATTCTTGAAAATCATCAAGTGTAGTACTATTTGCAAAGAGTAGAGGAAGAAGGCAACAAGGTCAAAGTCAAAGAAATGGTAGATCACAATCAATGAAAAGAACTGAGTCAACAAGCCACAAGGAAGTACGTAAAGAAACTGCATGCTAGAATTGCAATAAGCTTGGTCACTTTAAGAGTCAATGTAAAAGTCTGAAGAAGGAGGAGAACTTATTGAATATAGCAATAGAACAAGAGGATGCACCTGTTTGCTATGTAGAGTGTCCCAAGGAATCTTGGGTTATAGATTCTGGTGCACTATTTCACTCTACCCCATGTGAAGATTTGATGCATAACTTTGTTGTAGGTAACCTTGGAAAGGTTCACCTTGTTGACAATAAATCCTTTTTTACCAAAGGAAAAGGCAATGTGAACTTAAAGACCTCTCAAGGATCAATATGCACTTTGAAAAATCTTTAGATATATCCTTCAACTAAAGAGGAATTTGATTTCCATAGGTCAATTAGATGAGGAAGATATCAAACATCCTTTGAAAGTGTGCAATGGAAGGTTACTTGGAGAAATCTGATTTTGGCACAAGGACAAAAGGTTGGAACCCCGTATGTTATGGGAAAATCAGACCATTTGATGATAGTTGCTAATGCAATTTATCCTTTGATTATGTGCCACCAAGACTTGTTCACATGAGTGAGAAGGGTATGAAACAATTAGTTTCCAATGGTCAGATCCCAAAGTTGAAGACTACTCAACTTGGCTTTTGTGAACCATGTGTTTTGGGAACGCAAGAGCAAGTTATCTTCATAAAGGCTTTACAAGTACAGAAAGCAAGAAAGCTAGAGTTAATACATATATATGTGTATGGCATAACTTCAATTGAGTCACTTGGAAGATCTCATGGCTATGTCACCTTCATAGGTGATGCTACCAAGAAGGTATAGGTTTACTTTTTGAAAAATAAACCAGATATATGCAATGTGTTTAAGTGATGGAAATTTGAGGGAACACCAATCAGTTTTGAAAATCAAGTACTTGAAATATGATAGTGGTGGAGATTATAGTAGCAAAAAGTTCAAAGAGTATTGTACAAAGAATGGGATCAAAATGACCAAAATTTTCCATGAGATACCACAACAAAATGGTGTAGTTGAACACTTTAACAAAAATCTCAATGCGAGAGGTAGATGCATGAGACAACAAGCAAGGTTGCCAAAAACATCTTGGGCAGATTTAGTCAGCACAACTGCATACCTCACAAATCAAGGACCATCAGTCCCTTAGGATTCAAGATTCTTGAAGAGGAGTGGTCAGGAAAGAAGGTGGATCTCTTGCACTTGAAAACCTTTGGTTGTATCTCATATGCAAGGATTAAACATAGTAATAGGGACAAGGTTGATTCAAAATTATTGAAGTGTCTCTTCACTAGATACAGATCAGATGACATGAGGTATAGTTTCTAGAATGAAGATGATGGAAATGTGCTTAGAAGTAGAGATGTCATCCTCCATGAGAATGTTATGTACAAAGATAAGCTTGGATCAGGTTTTGAGGTTACAAAAGAACAAGCAGAATCAAGAAGAAATAGTGTTAGAAGACTTTTCATAAAATGACATTGTAGGAAATAAGAGTTTGGTAGAAACTAGAGAGATCATACCAAATCCAATCACACCTACCTCTGATTTAAGGAGATCTACTAGATTGTGAGAACCAATAGAGAGGTATTCCCCATCCATGTTTTAGTTCTTCTTGATAGAAAATGGTGAATCTGAGTGCTACTCAAAGGTAATGGAAAAGGAGAAGTCATTGCAATGAGAGCTTAAAATGAAGGAAGAGATGTAATCCATAGAGAAGAATGAGACTTGGTCATGGACTAAGTTTCCAGAGTGAAAAAAATTTGTAGAAAAAATGGGTGTACAAAATCAAAGAAGAACATGATGGAAGCAAGCAGTACAAAGTCAAACTTGTGGCAAAAGGTTTTCAAAACCAAAGGTATAGACTACAATGAGATTTTCTCTCCCATAGTTAAGATGACAACCATCAGATTAGTCTTGGGTCTTATGACTACAAAGGATTTGCATCTAGAGCAACTAGTACAAAAACAACATCTCTACATGGAGATCTTGAGGAGGATTTCTATATGGCACAACTTGAGGGGTTTCAAAGCACTAAGAAAGGAGATATGGTTTGCATGTTGAAGAATCTCTATGGTTTGAAATAGGCTCCTTGGCAATGGTACTTGAAATTTAATGGCTTTATGGCCAACAATGGTTACATCAGATGTAAGAAGGATCATTTGATCATTTGTTGATTCATACATCATCTTGTTGTTTTGTGTTGATGATATGTTGGTTGCTAAACCCTACATAAGAGAAATCCATGAGCTAAAGTGCCAACTATATGATGCATTTGAAATGAAATATCTAGGTCCTTCACAATAGATACTTGGAATGAGGATTAGTAGAGATAGATTTATAGGTACTTTGACGTTGTCTCAAGAGAAGTACATCAAGAAGTTGATGGAAAGTTTTTGGTCTATAGAATACTACAATTCAAACCACTCTCTTCAGAAGTCACTTCAAACTCTCTAAGGAGCAATCACCAAGAATTGATGTAGATAGAGAGTACATGAGGAGAGTAGCTTATACATCAATAGTTGGAAATTGATGTATGTAATGGTATGCATTAGGCTAGACATTGCTTATGTAATAGAAGTTGTAAGTAGATTCATGTCAAACCCAAGAAGAGAGTATTGAGATGCAATCAAATGACTATATGCTACTTGAAAGGTACCTTTGATAAGCCACTTTGCTTCAAGAAAACATATGCAATTTTAGAAGCTTCATTGATGCAGATTTGGAAGAAGACTTGGATAAAAAAAGAGCACCACAAGGTATGTGTTTACCTTGGGTGGTACTACCATTAGTTGGATCTCTTGATCGCAAAAGAGTGTTGCTCTTTCTACCACAGAAGTTGAGTACATGGCCATCTCAAAGGCTAGCAAGGAGATGATCTAGTTGAATTGTTTTATGGTAGAGCTAGGCAAGAAACAAGGTGACAATATTCCATATTGAAAGTCATAGAGCTATCAATCTTGTAGAGAATTCTATGTTTCATGCCAAGACAAACCATATTCAATTGAGATATTGTTTCATTTATGAATTGATAGATGGTGGAGAACTTAGTTTGGTAAATATGATTGGAGTAAGAAATCATGCAGATATGTTTATCAAGGCAATCACCATTGAGAAGCTCAAGCAAAGCATAGTTGCAACTGGACTTCAAAGTTAATTGATTAGAGTGACAAGTAACTCCAAGTAGTAGATTGCTAAGTATGGAGCCTGATCAATAACAAGAATGCTTCACATGAACAATGAAAAGTTAATACAAGACATATCTTCAACTTCAAGATTTCATTTATGGAAGTGTACAAAAAAGTAGTTCACATTGGAATTGAGTTCTTTGTGAATATACATGCAAATGAGGCATGCCTTATTTTGTTGGAAATATCTTCTCAAGAGCTTTCCATAAACATCAAGAACATGGTAAAAGAAAAACTCTAAAAAAGAAGTCACATCCACTAAGTTCAAAAGAAATATGTATTACAAGAGCTATTGGATTCTATTGCAAGAGCCTTATGACTTGCAAGTAGGTTGCAAATTGTGGGACTGACTAAAGAACTTGTGGGATTGGCTCTTACATGAAAGGGTATAAGACTATGGGATTGCATTAATGTACCTTATGGGTAGCTGCAGGAGTGGATCCCATTTGTGGAATTTTGTGACATGATGTGTATCAATTGGTACCAAGCAGTCTAGGGTTAGATAGGAGATCAATTGTCACCACACATTCCAAAAATAGATAAGGGTAAGTGCAAGTGTATGTATATTATAGTGTTGGCAGTCAATTGTGACTTCAATAGATCTTGAATAAGCAAAATCTTATGCAGTTGTGGACGTAAGAAGATTTTGGCCAACCCACATGAAATTTGGGTAATATCTATCCATACATTTCCTTGACCAAATTGATGAAGAAATTTTTGCTCCATAGAATTGCCAGATTTCCATTCCAAGTGCTCTCTCAAATCCAAGTGTGATTTCTCCAACAAAAGCTTCATATGTGCTTCTAGAATATTTTATCTACAAGCTTCCTAGATGCTTCTAGAATATTCTTAGACTAATTTTACCTCCTTTTTACTATATTTAGCTTGGACTACTAACTCATTAGCTTTGAAAAACTTGTTTGCTAACTCCATATTATTACATATTCCCCAACATTAGTTGGTAACATTCTTGTTGCCATTGAGTCTTCAAAGTCATGGATGGGCATTTGAGCATTTTGGAGATGCAAAAGAGGTTTCCATGTGGCATCATGAATGGGATATCTTTTCCAAAGGACCTTGTACTTGATGTGTTATTGGCGGCCACATTGGATATTTCTATGGGCAAGAATAGGGTTGACTTCATGTTCTTCATAATCATGAATAGGGATTGGAGGAGCAAGAAGAGAAGGAAGTTGGATAAGAGTAGGAATGGAAGATGGGTTAGAAACAAAGGGTTTGAACTGCAAACATGGAAGATAAGATGGATGCATATGTTATTAGGAAGCATAATTTTGTAGGCAATAAGAGAAATAATTTGAGTAATATAAAATGGACCTATCCAAGTGGGAGCAAGTTAACTAACTTGGGTGTCAAGTATGAGAAGAAGTTACTAGAAGAAAGCATGACCATATCACCGATTTGAAAGGTGAGATCATAATGATGTTGATTTACATATTTCTTTTGCAAATTTGAGCAATAATAACACAAGACTTGGCTTGGTGTAAGGATGTAGATAGCTTGGACAAGAAATTGGAAGTATAAGGGACCTAAGATGACAAAGGAGCAAGAAAAGAATTTGGAATAATTATATCTTATCCATACGTAAGAAGAAGGGAGAAAAACCAGTACTTGTCTACTTGGAATTATTGTAGGCAAAATTGGCAATTGCAAGACAATTATCCCAATCAATGTGTTGAATGTTGATAAAGGCATGTAGTATATCCTTCAAAGTACAATTTTCTTGTTTTATTTTCCATTGATTTGAGGATGTAGATAATGCAAGCTTGATACCAAGGAATTTGAAAAGTGCTTGGCAAAATTTACTAGTAAAGGGATGATCACAATTAATGATGAGAACGCTTGGCATCCCATGGTGCTTGAAGATAATGTTAAAGTAATCTTGGCCAACATTGGAACATCAACTATATCCATGGTAGGTGCTAAATGAATATGCTTGTTGAGCTTATCAAGAAACACTACAATGGTTGTATGACTTTGGTCTATCTTTGGCAAGGATTTGATGAGGTCTAAGTTCACATGTTCTTATAGGTGGATAAAATTGGTAGTGGTTGAAGGGATCTACTCAAATTTTGGTTATTGGCTTTGTTGCATTTGTAGCTCTTACAAGATTAAACAAACCCTTAAACTTCTCATGCCATGTTGAGAAACTACCATTGACATTGTGGGGTACTCAAAGCCTCGTCTACTCCTATATGACCAATAATTGGTAAGTCATGAGCCCCTTGAAACCACACAAGTCATAGATCACTCCTCAATAGAACAAAGATACAATTCTCATTGGAGAGAAGGCCCTCCTTGAAGGAGAAAGTGTTATAATCCTTGTGATGTGATGCAAGATCACTTTGCAACAACTTCAAGAAAGGATCTTGTTGTAAATTAGTCTTGAACTCAATGTAGACCTTTGAGTCAATTGACATTGTGGTAATTGTTGTTGTTGTGAGAGATTCAAGAAGAATCTTCAAATCAGGTCATTGGGAATGATATAGAACTTTCTTGGTTTGTATTCAAGCTTGATGTCAAAAAATTGTAGTTGCTCCTCCCATTGATGATACCATCTCTTCATGTGCTCCAAAGGTCAGAATAAGGGTTTTTGATCAGTCAGTATTGTCACCTATTTTCCCAAGAGATAATGTTGCCACACTTTGGTTTCATATACTATTTCCAATTGCTCTTGATCATGGGCAGAATAATTCCTTTATGTTGCATTTAGTCATCAAGATACAAAGGTTATGGGATGCAATCCAATTGAGAATGCTTATTGCAATACAAATCCAATGGCAAAGTTAGAAGTAGACTTGGGCAATGGCTTATGGCTAGCCAGCTCACTAAAAATTATAGCGAGCTAGTTGTGGTTTGACCCAACTAATCTAGTTTACATTTTTAAGTTTAATTCAAGTCATATTATTAAGTAAGAGTGATTACATCACATAAGTAGATAGATAGCTAGCAATAGTATGCAATATGCAGAAATAGTCCTCAAGCAAAGAATTCTAAACATTAGGTCTCAAATATAGTTCTCAAACAATGACTCTGAACATAAAGTCTTGACTGTAGTAGGAAAAAACCAAAGAGATTATTCTCAAGCAATAAAATTGCTCACATATGAATTGTTCATTTTTCCTTTGGTTTGTTGAGAATTTTCTAACCCATCTAACATGTAAAGTTTTGATTTTATTTTTGGTATATAAGAAGTAGAATTATTTCTCATATGATGAATTATGTTTCATAGCCAACTAGCGTTACTTTTGTTTTGGAACTCTAAAATTTAGCCATGGCTTGGTCCAACCAGCTGGCTCTTTAAATCATGTGAATTGGCTGGCTATTTGTTCCAACTAGCTGGCTAAGCCATTTTTAGTTGTTTTGAGTATTTGCACAAGTCTAGCTAGAAGCATCAAAATCAACTACACAATGTAATTGAGGATCACATGGTTAGATGATGGATTGTGAAGACAACATATCCTTAATTTTCTTGCTTGGTATTACATTTGAACTTATTTTCTTCCCCAAGAGGTTGATTAGTGGTGCAACCATAGAGAAAAATGATGGATGAACCATCAATAAAACTGGCTAATCCATTAAATCCCCAAACTTCCATGGTATCCTTAGGAGTAGGCTAGTCAATATGGCCTTGATTTTCTCCATCTTGATCTCCTCCACTGAAACCTTACGGCCCAAGAGGTAACTTCCTTTTGCCAAAAAGCACACTTGGACGTCTTATAATAGAATTTCTAGTGTTATAGTCTTCCCAAGACTTCTTAGATATGGTTCTTGTGTTCTACCTCCATCTTATTGTAAATCAAAATATCATCAATGAACACTACCATGTATCAATCCAATAGGTCATTTAACACCCAATGCATTTGATCCATAAAGACTAGTAGAGCATTAGTGAGCCCAAAAAGTAAAACCCTCCATTCAAAATGCCCATACCTTATACAAAAGGTGGTCTTCTATGTATCTTCTCTGTGAATTAGAACCTACCAATAGCTGCTTTGAAGATCAAACTTGAGAAGTATCAAGCTACACTCAATTGGTCCAACAAATCATCAATTCAAGCAAAGGATATGCATTCTTCACTATTTATATTTGAGACCATGGTAGTATACCATCCTTTTCTGGAACAAATAGTATTTGTGCTCCCCAAGAAGATGTACCATATCATATGAAATCTTTCTTTAACAACTTGGTTAGTGTTGTTCAGAGCTCTTCTAACTCCTTTGGTGAGAGCCAATAGATTGGTCTACTCACAAGAGTACTACTTAGTAATAGCTTGATTTTGAAGAGCATACCTCAATCAAAGAGTAACCCTTTTGGAAGATCATTTGAGAACACATTTACAACCTCTTGAACTATGTGATCAACCATTGCTTGTTGAGACCTTTGATCCTCATCAGGTTCTCCTTGTGCAATTGTCTTGATCCACATTACTAAAATGGGAATGACTTCCCCCAAATTTTCTTAACAATTGCTACGTTGACAAAATTCCTATTTTGGGATTGACTATTTTTAAGTGTCTTTTTCAAAGGTGAAAGATAATCTAATCAATAATTTTTATTTTGGTGTTGTACTTGAATCAAATTGAACCTTATGACATTCAAGCCAAGGAAAACCTAGAATGATATATGAATCTCATGCTCTCTAAATATTCTTTCCCATTCTTGAATGCAACAAGATGGGAGGTATAGAATGAAAGACTCTTCTTACTATCCACCATCATCAATTTACTACTTGACATCACCTTGATAGGAATACCTAGTTCTTAGATCAAATTTGCATAGGGTGAGACTTCAATCCCATTGGAGCAAATTAGGTTCCTAGTAAGTAGTGGGACTCTTTTTTTCTTGTATCATTGTGTTCCAAGAATGCCATTTGAGTAATGGGTCAAGGTCATCTATTCTTACTTGGACATTCAATGAGGCAATGTCCAATCTGGCAACAATATAAAAACCACCATTTTGTCATAATCATTCTCAATTTGTTCTATCAAGTGGTCTTCCTTGGATGAAATCAATTTTCTTTGGTTTTGACTCTTCCACATGTGCTTGGTGTGTTTGTAGGTTTAGGAAAGGTCTACGTTAAGACCAAGTTATGGTAGCCAAGGAGTTAAAGCACTCAACCATTTGCATGGCTTCTTCTAGATGTTTGGATTGACATATAGTTACTTTTACTTTGGTGCATAATTTCAAGCCTCTCACAAACCAATCTAAGGCGTTGCCTTCATGTATATTTGGAATCAACATCATGGTGTTTCAAAATTGAGAGATGTAACTCTACATAGAGTCAACTTGTCTTAATTCTACCAATTAAACTCTTGTAGTTAATGCACCATTCATGGCTTGGAATCTCCTAATGATTTCAACTCTTGAAGTCCTCTTATATTGAAATTTGGTGCAACAAATTTTCATTGAGTCTACTCTACCCAAAATTTCCACCGTAGTTTAGCCACTCCCTCTAATTGAATTGAAACCAAGAGGATTCATTTTCAATCATCCCAAGGATGTAGCTTCAATGTACTACTCACAATCAAATTCAAAGTTCTCCATTGCATCCAATAAATTCTTACCTTCTAATGGATTAGGTTTAAGAAACTACACTTGGTCTTCTTCTTCTTATTCTTCTTCTTGGAACATTGCTCTCTCATTTGTTGTTGTTGTTGTTGTTGTTGTTGTTTCTATTACCCATCATGATCTTGCTCATCCAACAATCAAGTAAGATGCCGATCTTTTGCTATATAGCAATGATAACTTTAGGCATTGTTGCCATGATTATTACTTTATTAAACTACACTCTTGTTACTACCTAAATCAACACACAAATGGAGATGTACATAAATGCAACACATCCATTGCTCTTTATAAGTTACCAAGGATCAAGGATCAAGGATCAAGGACCAAGGATTCCTCAAACAAGTTGATTGTGTTCAAAGAATTATAACCAAAGTGCAAAATGATGAATTTGATAAAATGATGCTTTGGTAGTACACAAATATGGTAATCCCAATGGTTTAGAGTAAATGGATTTAATGTTCCATAGATTCCATCCATCCTATTCCTACTCTAATACCAATGTAAAAGACCAAGGAGAGTAATAAGAGAATAGAATATCAAAATGGAAGTCATATTTGAAATGCTCAAGTGAGGGAAACTCCAAATGCCTAACTTGAGCTCATCTTCAGTATTTATAGGCAAATTGTATATAAGATTCCCAAGAAACTTCCAAGGAAGGTTCCATATAGAAGCCACTTTACTTGGAGTGCAAGCTAAGCTAACTATTTACTTGGCATACAAGCTAAGCTAAATATTAGCTTGACATACAAGTTACTCTACCCTTGGAAAATTCCTAGGAGCTTCTCACCAAGAAGCTTCTTGGATGCTTCTAGAAGATTCTATCTACAAGTTTCCTAGATGCTTCTAGAAAATTCTCAGGCTTCTTCTATCTCCTTTTTGGTATATCTAGCTTAGACTAATAACTCATTAGCTTCTACTAAATTTTTTGCTTATTTCATAGTATTACAACAAGATTTCTCAAGGAAGAAACCTTGATTAGATATAGAGAGGAGAAAGAAGAGAGCTCAAATGAGAAAGCCTTTCTTGTTGCCAATAAAAGAAACATGAGAGGTAGCAAAAATGGTGGGGCTCAAAAGAAGACCAACATTTTTGAACTGAAGAAGGGAACAAGCTACAATAAATGTGGAAAGAAGGGGCTTTGGGCAAGAGAATGCAAAGGTGAGCATAACCTCCCAAGAAGAAAGTTGCATAATATGGCTAATCTTAGAATTCAAGGCAATGCTCTAAAAATATAGATTATTAATAGCATTCATTGCTAGTTCTAGCATTGCCATAAGTATTGATCATCTAGACAATGATGTTGGTATGTTGATGGAGGAGCTTTAGAGCACATGACCTATAGACAAGAGTGGCTCTAAGATTTCAAGAAGATTGAAGAAGGATCTTGGCCAATGCATGTATCAAAAGGTTTGGGTTGCTAGAGTGGAGGACATTGCAATTTCTTATAAGCTTGGTGCAAGAAGACAAGGAGGATCCATCATAGGAGTTCTCTACATTCTAGAGTTGAAGTGCAACTTGTTCAATATTGGTCAAGCAGTGGACAAAGGCATACAAACCACCTACACCAAAGAGGGTTGGTACATAGGAAAGATGGAGTAGTGGTGATTAGAGTATTTAGGTATAACCTTTGAGAGAGCACATCGTTCATTCCATCAAGGTGTTGGGAGCAGAGTCAAGAAGCTTGAGCAATGTGATGTATGAGTAGCAATTTGGAGAAGCAAGGCCAAACAACACAACCAAGTTTTTCATTAGCTTAGAACTTGCATACTAGCCTACAAGTAGATTTGCAATGAGAAGAATCTGCAAGAGTGATTTATATACCTTTTTTTGTTCCTTATTTGTTGTAAATGTTGTGTAGATTTGGTTCAATTTCTATGAAAAATTTCAATAGAAAATTAAATTACCTATAGAAAGAGTGAGTTTGGGTTGTATATATTTTGGAGGCAATTTTAGCCACATAATGCAACAAATTCCACTTGGTTATGATGGTGTGGACCTTGGGCAAGCTAGAGAGTAAAGCTGAGTAGCATAAGTCCTACATCCTTTGTCTATGGCTAGTATTATTGATGAGACTATTTCCTCCTTAGGTTTATTACATCCTTGCAAGGAGAAGAAGTACTATTAGAGTCTTGGAAAATAGGGTGCAATCTTTTTATATTGTTTTTTTTTCTCTTCATTACTATCATTGCTTTGAAGAGGAGAAAATAATTATTCTTTAGTTAACCTCCAAGAATACTAAAAGTTATACTATTCTTGGAGGTTTTGATATCTTAGATTGATATCAAAATTGTATATTGTGTGCAATCGTTAGTAAAAAATTGATGAGAGTGTTCAGCCATAGATGTAGCTTCCAAGATATGAAGTGAACCACTTCATATACCTAAAAATTCTAGATCATGAAACATCAAGGCAAAATGCTAGATATGTGAAAATTAGATCATATCGAGAGAGATTATAAAGGTCAAAAACTTGAATCTAGTTGAGATAGAGGTCAATACTTGAATCAAGTTAATGTTGAAAATCTTATAATTTTTTGAGGATAGTCATTATGTTAGAATACATTCAATTGAATCCTAGATACTAGATTCAAGTAACTTCTATTATATATGTCCAAGAAATTAGTGCATACTTAAAATTATTTTAATAATGGTTTCATATTGAATGACCATGCCTATAATGCAACAAGAATATATAGAATTTGTATCAAAATATTTGATGGTCTTGTAAGAACTCTTGTAACATATTCTTGATTTGTTTAAGAATTTGATATAGTTGGATACTTTGGAATCAAATGGTTGGAAGTGGAAAGCTGAGCAAGGAGTCTTGAATGTTTCAAATGGAGCTTTTGTTATGTTGAGGAGCAAGAAGGTGGCTAACCCATTCAATTTGACAAGAAATATTGTTGTAGGTGGAGTAGTAGCAATATTGCATTGCATCTTTGCAATTTTTTTGGCAAGTGTACAAGCACTTGGATCCTAGCTAGACCTTGCATTCTGGCATTCTGACTATCAACTACTTTATCATAGTGATAAAGTTCACTCTAGGTTTGGCTCATCAACTGTGCTCTATTACTGACTTTTAAGTGTGGTGTCACTTTAAATGTAGTAGAGGTGCAGATTGCTTATTATCATTGCCTTTTCAGAGGAAAAAGTGTAACTACATATGATCCACTCATTGATATAGTTTTGTGATAGAAAAGCATTAATATGTAATGCAAACAACACAAGTTAGTTGGTGTAGATATATACAAGTCCAAGGTAATCAGGTGATAGTTGCGGATGTTATGTTGTGGTCATGGGTCCTCCACATGATGCGATTTTGAAGGAGGGGTTTACCCCTCCTCATCCTTTGGATGGGCAAAGGGTGGAGAGGTAGTAACTAAAGTTTCTGAATATAAGTGTATGACTTTGAGGTTGGGAGAACAAAGAAATGACCCACATATCTTTGTTCCTCTAACCTCAAGGTTATACATAACATAACATGGATATTGTGTTTGCAAGTGTATCAAGGATTTGCTTGCCATATCCATATATATAAGGAGGTTTACTTTTAAAGAGAATGTATCCTTTGTTTTATAAAGAGCCCTGAAAAGAACAATCACACTAAGTAATATTTGTTGGGATGTTTATATGACTTACATAGATCTAACATTGTAAGATGAAGTAAGAAAGATTTTTCTCATTTAGGTGCTATTGGGCATGGGCTCATTACACCTCTTAGGTTTTATCCTTCTTGACTCTGTCTTCCCGTCATCTTCTTATCCTTTTATACTATGTGTATGTGAAATGTGAGTCGTTCCTTACCGAACGAAAAATCAGCTTCTTGTCTTACTTGAATGTCCATTGAATTTCAGTTGCCTGGATCCGTCCTTAGCACCAAACTGCTTACTGTGTAGGGGTACGGCTAAGCAACAACGAGGAGCCCTATCTGGAGTTAAAGCTTACTACAAAAATTGGACATAACGCGTTTCGACAATCATCAGTTTTGAAGTAAAATAATCTCGGAACAGTCAAGAAGTGTAAAACGTTACTGCGTGTGAAAGCAAGAAGGATGGTAAGACCCATCAAGCCTTAGAAGGAAAAGACAAAGAGGGTAAAGTGTGGCTAAACCCCAATAGCATTGGTAGGAGGAATCTGCCCTGCCCCATCTAAAATGTCTGAACTATGCAAATCAAGAAGCATAGATGGAGCTATATATATAAATAAATAAATAAAATAAAACTATACATTTGTCAGGAAACAAAGTGCAGTTTAGCACTTCACGGACAACAAGAGGGGAATGTAATATAGGGAATGGTTCAAAAGTTTGCCAATAGCAAAGAGAAAACTTGAGGGTCATCAAAATCGAGAGAGAACCCAGAACAATATGGAGGAATTACTGGACTGAAAGGTTATCGACTTGGTCAGCCCATTACACGCTTAAGAGGCACAATGGCGAACCAAACCAGAGCAAGAGATAAATTTAGGGAGTGCGATGCCTGCGAAGAGAGATGAGATTTTATTGGCGAAGAAATGGAACTCCTTTCACGACCATGCTATCTTTGCGCTTTTGCAGTACCCAGCTGTATGGATGTAAGAACGAGTAGGGTTAGAACGCTGAGATTGCACAGAACAAACGACAGGCTTCGATTGCGAGATGGCTTGTTCTAGTTTAGCAACGGGAATCTGCGTGTTCGAGGAGTTCTTGCCACATCAGTGCTGGACAGAAATAGATATCAATGTCCTTCACTCATAGAGCTTTGGTCAATGGACGCACTCGTACTCAATGCCCCTCCGACCGACCCGGTCTATGTTCGAAAGGGATGACGCGATTTGGAGATATTTTCGGCTCAAGGTTGGTCTCACGGATACGCTCTTTGGCTCTTCAGCTCTTTGGCGCGTGACTGCCATAGCATCCGAGGACTTCAGCCAGCCAGATCCGAATTCAGCCAGCTGATGGCTTGGTGAGAGGCAACCGCTTTGTGAATGGTGGAATAAGAGTAGATTATTGGTGCTTAGCCCGTATTAACGACACATACGTCTTGACGGGTCTTCCATCCTCCTTGTATCCTATGTGTCACTTGCTACTGAATCAGGTCTAGATTGGCGATTGGGAAAGAACTGGGCGCTATTCCAAGTACAAATAAAATAATGGCAAAAGGGATGGCTACCTTTATCGCAGCCCCTTTGTCCGAGAGCTATTTTTGGCCTAAAGCTTCTGGCTCTTGTTCCATTGACTCTGAAGCATAAAGAATGTTTTAATTAGACTAAACTCCCGTTGACATCCGAATCTCGAGGGATATCGATGTTGGAGTACATTAAAGTTGCAATCAGCTGATATCTGGGAGAAAGATGAAAGAGATATCCAAAACAGCAGTAAGAGCTTCTTTGTGTGTGCAGCTTGTTCAGACATCACAAGCAATGAGGTCTGTGCGCCACAGCAATGGTAGTTTGACCAGGACGACCATAGTACAATCGGGTATTGAGTAGACGGGATGGAGAATGTCTTGGAGTTAAACTGCTTGAACTTTAATGTCGTTTAATCCGGAGCGATTTTGAGTCTCGAGAAACGGTTCTGTTGTGAGGATCATGAGATCTGTAAGTGACCGTGGGAGAACCAAGAGTCTGAGCTTTTGCACAATTCCCAGCGTACGACTATCCGAGCAGTGGAAGACTCTGGAGAAGGAAGATAGGAATGGTTGAAGTTCGAACGTTGAGTAAAGTGCTGTCTAAGTTCATCTTTTCGAGCAGTAAAGTGGCTGCATGGGCAAGTTGTGCTATGAAATTTCAACGTGGAGATGAGATGTACAACTAATGAAACTAAAGCTACCAGACAGGCATACGGGAGGCAGTGCTCCCCGTGCACATTTCACCAGGTTGACACGTAGCCCTACGGCTTGCACATACTTTGTGTAGTTTCCTTCGATGATTAAACAATTCCTATTGCAATTGCTCGAGGAATTGCAGGTTCCGATCAGTAAGAATTATGGTTCCTGCAAGCTTTCGGAACAGTGCCTCTGTATACAGCAAGTCAACTGCTCAAAGCTGTGTGGTGTAACAACCTCATACCTAAATTCCGCGGATCCGGCTCTTCATTATTTAGCAAGTCTACGGTTGACACTTCTACAGCGGCAGTAATTTCTCAAAGAAGCCCCCATCGTCATGCATTTACGCGGTGCAAGAACATTTACGGGAGTGGATTGGTTGGCAAAATAGAAGAATATCCATGTCTGCTTCATGAAATTACCAACTCTTCAGATCGAGTCAACGTGGTGTGCAGGTGCGTGAGACAGTATTGTTGTCAGAATACGATTTCGGACCCTTATCGGACTCGATTGACATAAAGAAAGAGGGCATAACTACCAACGATACTCGAGAATAGCCGAGAAGTTGCATCGTTGACTTGGATAGCTAGTTGAGCTACAGAACATGCTTCGTTTGCCTTGACGTTAAATCTACAATTCTGTTGCGAAGAATGTCGCATCAACGACCCGCAATTGTTTCTCTCCGGAAATTCATGCGAGCGTCTACGGAGAGTCGTTGATGCATGATGCTACACGCATGCATGTACATTTGGACCTCAAGTTTCCCTGTGGTTTATAACATGAAGAAATGAGATCAATCTTTTAACTGTTTAGCCTTTAGCCTTCTGTAAAACATCCCATCTTTGCTTCGAATTAATGGAGGATCATGAGGATATAAGTCCATAAAGACAGAACGTACGGTTACTCCGCGAGAGGGTTGACATTTCTGGCTACTAACCAGAGATTCATCGCAAAAGTAGGTCGGAATTTCCATGTAGAAAGCAGTTTCAAAACACGTGCATGGCGATCGGAATGAATTGACAGGTGAAATTGAAATATGCCACTCGTCTTGGAAGCTTCGCTCCGAAAGCTTCGTTCCAGACTAAAGTCCGTCGGAGGTGAACGTCAGGGAAATCTCTTGTTTCACCTGGGAACTTAGGTGACACTTCTTTAACCATACCGTTGCCGGTCATTAGGATTAGACCCACATAGCGCTCATAAACTCGCTCATAAACTCGTTTGCATCAGGTGGTCGCTAATGTTGGCGACTACCTTTTCGAGCAGATCAGTCCAATACACGGTTCTCACCAACCACTGTAGCTACTGATTTGCAACTTGGAAGGCCGCAATCTTGGATATACACAGTGGAAAGTAGACGGTGTATAAGGAATTTCATGGTTATCCACCGACACCACACACACACTCCACCATATAAGTTCAAAACCTCCGATTAGACCTATCGCTGATGACAACCAGATCTAGAAATAGAACTTTGACTCTCTATTCATGTATAAGTTAGTCTTTAACAGTTTGTTTAACTCTTCACGCTTAACTCGATCTGAGTACATTTTTATGGTGTGAGACTCCTCTGCTCCCGTACCAGCTTTCAAGGAACAGCGGCATATCTAAATCGGTAATATCCATGACTGGAGTCAAGGATTAGGGAGTAAGCACTAGATTCTAAAGATTACGATTGCATTACTTTGAGGGTCAAGCACATTGCTAATGCCCTGAGTGCTTGGAGCTTCCCACTCAGTACATAGGCATATGAAACATAGGTAGGTAAGTGGGGTCAAAGATATGCAAACGAGCCTGGGATGATTCAGTTGTATGAAAGTGATGCATCAGATTGGGAAAAGAAATGAAAACCCGAATATAATTTCGTTTTTTATTGTGCTTCTGAAGCAAGTGGATTAAGAAAACTTCTCAATACTAGGTCAAATATCTTCTATTCCATGCTTGTGAGGTCCTCGAACTGGTTTGTGACTATCTTCAGTCTCCTGAATTTCCAACTTCTTAGGTTTGCAGTAAATTTTGCTTGTTTAATAATGTCACTCAACACTACGCTGTCATTATTTATGTTCAATAAAACAGCAGTGTCGAATGGGTTGTTTGAATCCTCAAATTGTACGAATGCGAAGTAAGCGTGACCATTTCTGACAAGCAGACGGGTCCGGAGACTTCAGTAGACGGGAAAGAGGGAGGACCCCGCCAATCAGTACAACGTCAAGGAGATAAGGAGAAATGCGCATGGAGTCAGATCCACGGAATGAAAGTGTCTTTCTGAGAATCAGGTACCATCGAGGAAAGTAAGATGCGCCTACGAAATAAATTTTAGTGAACTTAAAGAGATCAAGGATAGATCTTAATTTCATATAAATCTCACAACCATCTGATAACTAGCACTTAATGTGAATGACGTGCTGGTCATGAGTTTCAGAATGTGCTGTAAGGTGAATCACTGCCATCATGCAACCCCATTCGCCGAGATCGTTCAGAGTTTCTCAGCCTTTTGAAAGCACGGGTAATACGGGAGTTTGAGAAGTTCAATAATTTTGTCTCTGTAGTGCTGAGGACCTCCTTTCCGATCTCTGAGGATTTTCTGAATCATCAATACTACCAACCTGGATGAGCACCGTTTGTAGCTCGAGCCATAAAATCAACTAGTTATAAACATCATGCTTCAAAACTACAGCTCTCGGTTCTCAGCAGATCTATCCTTGTATTAAAAGAATTGCTTATCCACGTCCATACGTTCTGTATACCCTGCACTCTATCTTAATGGGAGCAGGTCCAATGAAGTCAATTTCTACGGTAAATTGAGAAACTAAGCACTTCGAATAGCATTCTCTTAAGGTCTGAGAACATTGATTATGTCTATTTTCGACCATCGAAAACTTTTCTGTATTGGATATGCTTGTTAGCAGGTGTCTTCGACAGTGATCATTCTGAGTCTCTCTAGTACCTCTAATTCCATGGATGCTTTGCACGCGAAGGCAACAGGGCCATCATTGGGTTTGTTTGTTTTGAGCTGTTATTCACGAAATTGAGGTCGAACTCGCTATTAGACATATAAGTTGATTGTTTTCATTAAAGACCTGTTGTCATGTTTGCGTTGTCTTGTTGCCAGAACTGAAGAAATCTGCGAAAATTATCTCTTGAATCCAATTCCTCATTATTATCACTTCGAATGAGATTTCAAACAGAAATATTGAGGTCTCAATATCCTCACCCTTTCAGAGCATGTTGTCAACCACAGCTCCAACAAGTGTCCTTGAACGGTACGGCGAGACTAAGATAATACGAGACTAGGTCTCATTATGATCGATATGACCAACCTCATGACGATTACGAAGACTTTTGAGCCAGAGCAGGAAGAACAGGCCAACCACAAGACTAAATTGAAAAATTAGGGACCCGCTCGATATGAACAGGTAACAGCCAGCCTGCGGACCAGAGGATCGGGAATCGGATGAACTGCTAAGACCGAACCGATTGCAAATGAATAACTTGAAAGTTGTTGCTGGTGTGAAGTACTAGTCGTAGTCGCGCGATACCGTGGACCTCATAGGATGCATATTGACAAAGAGATGTGCTGAGGCTTTGACTGCACTTGGATCAAAATAGAGGTTTAAGTTATAGCGATTTAATTGAAAATAGCATCTTAAACATGACTATAACGGATCTGAGCACAGAGTGCCCAGCGACGGGTTCAAGCGGTCAAAGTCAGCTGAACCGATGCTTCAGCGATGGCTTCTAAGAAGGAATCTTCCGAATCGAGTATATTAATCTTGAGTATGTTACTCAAGTCCTGAGAGTGCTCGTTCTCGTCCTTCTGGATGCCTATACATCTTCCAGGATGAAGTCATCAAATCATCCGTAACAGTTCTTTCCATAAAGGTCGTCCTTATGACCAGAGAGAAGGTTGGTTTACCACATTTTACTCCTAGAAACCCGTGAAGTGGTATCCATCCAGTCAGGAATTTAACAGAATACGTGCTAATGAAAACTCTTCGAGAAACCTGATGAAGAATATATAGTAAAATGACATTGATATATCCATCCACGGATACAAAGTATCGTCACTTTGGAGATCCTTGCCTTGATCATTAGT
This sequence comes from Lunularia cruciata, assembly GCA_948567375.1. NCBI lineage: Eukaryota > Viridiplantae > Streptophyta > Marchantiopsida > Lunulariales > Lunulariaceae > Lunularia > Lunularia cruciata. The sequence continues at coordinate 2,220,204 of OX419756.1, read as the reverse complement.
TGTCTAGACAGAGAAGCAAGCAGCTGCAACCCAGATTATTTATTCCATACAAGTCTTAGACGCTTGCCAATGTAGATTTTGGCAACGTCGTTAAGCGTACAAAACTCAATATCAAATAATTGAGTCGTTATAAATTGCCGAAGTTTTCACCTCGAGATCACAAGGCCTCCCAGCCTGGAGAAGTGTCCAGGAGTCTCGGGCGACACTTCCAACGAGTTACTATTCTTAACAAAGACAACTAGCACCGTGATCATGAGACGTTTCCAAGAATGCGGGCAGTTCTTTCAGCATATTACTACGGAAAACGTCAACTTCTGCAACTTTTTCTGGCTGCCAGATGGATACGGCAAATTCACAAAATAGTCTTCATGTACTGTTCCGTAAGTTTGTCAAACCAGCAAAGGAGGACTTTGACAAACTCTGAATTCAAACCCTCAAACTTTGACAAACTCTGAATTCAGTCGCATTCCATGAAAAAAGCGGTAACTGGCCAGGTTAGAGAAGACAGACCGGGGTAGGGTCAGAATCGACGAGTGCGCGCATCTTGAATTTCCGCGAGTTCAACGGCCCACCAAATGAATATTGGAAGCTCTGGGGCAGGAGGCCTTTCCCCATTGGAAAAGTACCAAAAAGGAGTACTGATAAGGAACCTATGTACTTGGATGTGACAATCAATCAGGACCCTTCGTGAAGATGCAGGCAACTGGCTGGAGTTCTCAGCAGTATTTAGCCTTCTATGTGCACATCATGGAACAATGGCCATGATAAGTGAACTTACATTTCCGAATGGCGGGGAGAGTTCATCCAGATCGAACTCATATACCATGCGTTGGAATGCACATATGTACAAATAATTAGTGGACTCAACCAAGTTGGCATCTAACGGTTTATTTCCAGAAAACACTCTAGATTCTCCTATCGTATAGCATCCAGCAGAAACGCTGAGATATATGCAGTGCTGTCTGTATCCATTGCAAGAAAAAGTAAATGAAAGGCAGCAAGGTTTACACAGTCCTCTCTCTTCACATGGTCTTTCAGTGGCTAACTAAGTTTGTAATAAGTCAACCGGGAGGTAACCATGTTTAAGTTATGCCTTCGCACGAGAAGATCTCTATCGAAGGGGTTGGATGAAGGTTGTGGATTGGAAGAGACTAAGCATAAGATCATTCGGTGAGAATCACGAACCATTCGAACCCTCTGATCTGTTCTGATCTGATGTTCCTAAATATTAATACAATGCGCGAGGGAGGAGTGCCCTCTCCGCAATTACTGCACGCCCGCAAAATTGGTAAGGAATGGACAGATACGCTGCATTTGCAGATGATCTCATGCTGAAGGCTAATAAATCTCGGTATAATGTTAGTCTTCTGAACTGAATATACTGATGTTCAAGGTGCAGATAGGAAATCATTTATGCGATCCTCATACTGACAGTCTTCTTTTAAGGCTAATGAGATTGAACGTTTGGAGCTAGGTTAGGTGGCTCAATCACCTCCACCGCGACCGCCATTTCCCCTCTTGTCTCTTTCTACTTCCATCCTGATGATCAGAATCGCAGCAATGAAAGCCTGGTCGATCTCGGGGTACAGTGTTACGTGTAATTTATCCTTCCCCAAGAAAATCGACGATGCGCTAATCTTCTTGTCAGCCTGTATATCATTTCCAAATCAATCAGTTTTGAAGTTGGAATTGGATGACAAGTTCAGCATCAAGACTGTTGGATGTTTAGGGTTTAGCTATTAGCAGACTTAGCAAACGAAGAAGTCACAGGCGAGCTTCAAGCCTGAGTAAGGGCCGATTAAGGTCTAATTATCACCTCTGCGATGGCTACATCTTTACAGTATATCGTGAAATGGTGTGACCAGAAGTCCCCCTTGAGAGTAAAGTCCGCTTTCTCCGCTCCTGCCAGCCAAATCTTGAAGGACTGATTCCACGGTAACACAGAAGAATTTTGCATTGTGAAGAGCAGGTCTTTTGGATCGTGTGAACTACCACCGCGGGATGCATCCCATCTTCTCCGAATTGACCAAACCTGTTTATCATCGACACTCGTTAACATTAGCATTTACTTAACCTGCAATTTGTGGAGGACCTGCAAATTCATCCGCTAGTGCAGAGAGCAAAGAACAAAGACATGATCATCCATCACGGTGACATATTCACATAATGACCATGATACTTTTAAACTGAAATAAGGTGATGATGATTGATCCGCTTTCCTTCTCCAAATACAAGCCTCACCAACAATCTCACATTGTCAAGGTGACTCAACCAGGCCCTAAATTCTACAAGGTCATCATGGACTCTATCCTAGTATATGGAGAATCAAACTATAGTTTCGAAGTCGACTTGGAATTGATGTCTCGATTAATAAAATGACAGACTTAGCAGTGGACAGTTTCGTATGTGCAATTCATCCAGAAATACCATGGCTTAGACACTCACTCACCTTTCTCTGTAGGCTCAAAAGAGCGTTGTCGTTGCAATCACTGATAACTCGTTTGGAGTTGAAGGTCCAGGGGGTCGTGGCAACTGTGAATAGCAGTTCTCCATGATGGTCCTTAACTGTGAATTTGCAGTCATTGCAACAGCCAACCTGTCTTGTGATTTGGAGTTGCGTTACGTGCGGCACACAGAAGGATGAGCTCACTGGTGCGGCGGGTATAACAGGAAGAACACCTGCATCCTCTGATTGTGGATCCTGGTCTGCGTAGGTAACAGCCATGATTTGACACTTCTCACAAACGGTGTTAGTTTTCGCGATACGAAGATTTATCTGGGTGGTAGAAACTAGTATACTGCTTCAACTGAGATCTAAAGTTCCACCTTCTCAATTGATACGATAATCTAATGAGCTTCTGTTTATATCAGAAACTACTTTTCTCTTTGTTCAGGTAGATGTACTATTACCAAATTTTGCAGACCCGAAGTGGCTTCAAAGCCTTATGTTCTATAGGTCTTATACTCTACAGATCTTACATGGAGCCCTTTTTGATTGGGGTTCTAGTATAGGTTCGTTCCATCGGAGATCCTGCATCACTGCTCCTATCTGACCATCTATTCCATTGAGGTTACGGTACGTATATTGACTCCAAGATGATCTTTATTTTAGCCACAAATCTTGGACTGATGAACTGTAGTGATCCTTGAATATCATGAAAGGGAAAATTGGTACCAAAGGCACCGTAGCCTAATCACTAAAGTCTGGTAACTGTCGACTGTGGATGGAGATCACGACGAAACGAATCACGACTGAGACATATCAGTCATATCCTTGTCTGATATGCTAATACGTGTTCAAGCGCATCATCGGGTTAGGTCCTAGCTTTGGTCCTTATTAAGTTTCACAAACACCGTGTTCATGCCCTGGACTGCCATTTCCAGGCTAGGGTTCCTTGAGGCCGAGATTTTGGTACTAGAACATGTTTATTAGTTTTTCTTCCCTTCCGCGGCCAAACAGCAAGCTCACAGTTGTACACTACGAACTGAACCCCTTTTCCTTAATTCATCGGTTTCAAGTCTGGTCCAAATTGGGGAGACGTGTAGAACTCCCCAAGCGTTCAAACTCTTACTAAAGTACTGATTGATTCTCTTGATATTCACTTAAAGCTAAAAGAAATGAAGCGCTATCCACATCCCTCCTGCTGCAAAGACTGAAATAAATCCAAAGGAATAATTTTACAAGGTCCTTCTTTGATTAATATGTTAAGTCCTGACTGAGTCTCCAGCGGTCAACACATCAATCAGACAAGGGCCTGGCAAAATTATTCCTTTGGATTTATTTCAGTCTCCTTGCAACAAGATAGGATGTGGATGCCGGTTCTTGTCTTTAGGTGTACGTGAATATCAAGAGAATCAATCATAGTTGATTACTTTAGTAAGGGTTTAAACACTTCGGGAGTTCTACACGTCTCACCAATTTGGACCAGACTTGAGATGAATCAAGGGTAAACATGTTCAGTTCGTAGACTACAATATGAGCTTTCTATTTGGCGGCGGAAGGGAAGAAAAACCAATGAACATGTTCTAGTACCAGAGTTTCGGCCTCAGGGAACGCTAACCTGGAAATGGAAGTCCATAGCATGAACAAGATGTTTGTGAAACTTAATAAGGACCAAAGCTAGGAGGTCCTAAACTGATGCTGCGCTTGAACACGATGCTTCAGCGTGGATTAAGGGATGCTGATTAGTCTGGGTAGAGTGACCAGAGGTATATCTGTGACGGCGATTAGAGGGCCTTCTGAACAGAGGTAATTGATTGTGTATAAGAGCTTGGGTTATTATCAGCAAAACTCAGACTCTATCGATGTTCGATCGGTTGTGGGTAAACAGCTGCTGAGGACGAAGTACTTCTTTGCATGTTATTTTGTTCTCATCGATTCTTGACGGGACTGTTTCTTGAGCAATATTCACGTTCGATTTCTTGGCCTCCTTTCTCAATAAATAAATGAAACATCTGTCGTTTAGGCGGAGTTCTTCTGGTTACATGCTGATAGGCATCCATGTGCAGTTGGGAAACCTACTAGAGGTGAGCGACTAGTCGACCTCCGGAAGCTGCTGCTAATTTACAGGCCTGAGAAGCACCTGTTTGAGTAGACCTACAGATGACTGTTGACGTAATATGATTCAAACCGCTTGAAAGGTGGAATTTGACGCTCACTTGATAGAGCCACAGGAAGAGAAGTCAACTGAAGCTGCAAACCAAACCAGGAAGAAGATCTTCTGACCTAGAAAAGTAAAATTCATAAGATCCAGAGCAAAGCCACATGTCAATTCTTTGTCCAAAGAGTAAGTAAGACTCTGTGTTTGATCATAAGCTTGTACTACAGATAGAGAAATTCAAGTTTGAAATTTCCTATCGATACGCAGCGAATCTGTGACAATTTTGAGTCGACGGTGAACCATGGATGCTGCCAGTAAGAGGCTGATTAGGATGGACTAGTATAGTGTTTATTAACAAAATTCATGGCCTCCAGACAGTTCAAAGTATCCAGAATCTCTGTATCTCCAGAAAAATCGCTGCATAAAGCGGGAATGAATCTTAAGGAGCTCAGCTCTTGATTATTAGGGGCAGTCTGGACAGCGAAGCAAGTCGGCTCTTCGGGAGCAATTCAACTTTATGATATTCCTATTTACTGTTCTGTATGTTTTATGTGAGCTGGATTTGTTGGCTGTGACTATCTGAAAGTGAGACTTTCATGATCAGTATCGTGATCTTGTCACCGTAACTGAGGGATCCGTTTGAGCCTCGGACAAAGCATAGCTGGATGCTTCTCACGAGTACATCACTGGGATATTTGGAACTGGTCAAAGGGAACTACCTGGCACACGTTATTTGTACATGTGTTTATTCCCCCCATATATATACACATCAGTCCATTGATGGGGATGTCAAAAGCAACAGAAATTTCGTGCGTCTGCACGTAATCTTTCATCAACATGAAGGTTCATCTCATTTTGTAAAGATTTTTCATAAAATTTGTATTCATTTTCGCTAATCTGCCACTGTGGATTCATCAATAATTTGTTCCTTATACATGGATTGGCGTTCGGGTCTCACTGTCATATGGTACTATTGTACCTAGTAGTTAGTAATATTTTTTCACAGATTAACATGAAAGTTGCATCTGCTGAGGAGTTGCGACTAGTTAAGGTTTGATGACTCCTTCACATGCCAAGTTCCTCAAAATCGCACGATGTATCGTCTTGGATTACTTTTCAAAAGACAAACGTTACAATGCTTCAGTAAATCAACATTGTAGATCGTTCCAAAGTGTGTATCATAAAATGCTTAAGCACGGATACTCCATTCGGCCACTTCCGATTTCTAATCTTCTATTCGGCCATGCACAAAACCAAGGTCCGAAGGTCAGTTCTAGAACATGTAAGAATGCGAAGCACTTAAGAACGAAAAGATGCGCTTGTTGATCATCAATTGATTGAGAGGCTACTGTTTCGCCAAGAGTCGAGGATTCAACTGAAAGAAACCGGTATCATGTGGGTCCAACAACCAAGTCCAAGTCCTACGGGTTTAACTCATTTGAAAACTTCAGAGCGGAGATGGTGCAGAATCTTGCCTTCGACGCGGCGAGAAGAGTGGTGAAAGAATTCGACATGCCAGGCATGGTCTTGGGTACTAGATACCGTTTGTATAGTCGAGACCTCAGAACTCGTGATCGAGCACTCGAGACCACGCTTGACGAACTCCGTTCATTCCTGTAAGTTGACCACACTTCCCTTCAGCTTGCATGTAAATTTAGGGAAATCTTACGCCTAGGACCTCGACGTAAGGACTTCGCTAAAATGTTACGTCATTGAAATTGTAAGTCATTGAAATCATCTAAGCTTCTATAGGAAAACAGAATTCATTCTTTCGCTGTCTCTGTTTCCAAGATTCTAAATCATGTCCTCTACGTTCTGTAGCTGCATCGATGTGCAGGGATTGGACGGTGTTCGATAGCTGGACACAAATGAGTTCTGAAAACTTGACCATAATCTTGTGGAAAGTCTAGTCTCCTGAAAGAAACGAACCCTGCCATAATGGCATCAGCAAGTTCGACAATGCTCGCAGTTTTATCCAACTTATTGCTTCTCGGAGTACTTTGTCACGGTTGGGACTTCACTTATGGAGATGTGGATGGGCCTGCAAATTCTACATCTCGATGGTCATCACCAGGTGTGGAAATATTTGACACATTCTACGAGTTCTCGTGTCCTGAAGCGATCGGCATTATCAACTCCATGGTGGACAAATTTCTCGCAACAGATCCAAATCTTGCAGGAGGTCTTCAACGCTTGCACTTTCATGACTGCTGGGTTAATGTGAGACAGCAGAACCAACATAAAATTTCTGCTTATTATGGTCATATCACGTGTGAATGCACATGTTTTAAAATTTTCACAATCACTGCATGCAAATATAATTTATTGGCAATGCGGGTGGCAGGGTTGTGATGCTTCAATTCTTCTGAATTCTACGTCGTCATTCTTATCCGAAAGAACGGGCTTCGCAAATTTCCTGCTAAGAGGCATTCCAGAGGTCGATGAAATCAAGGCCGCCCTCGAGGCTGTATGCCCAGGAGTTGTGTCATGCGCAGATATCTTAAGTCTTGTAGCACGTGACGCCACGTACAAGGTTAGATCTCCACAAACTAAACTTTGGAGCAGCAAACGTCTGTACTCAGACTGCATTTCTTGAAGTTCGCATTACAGATCTGTGAGTGTGTGTACTTAACACCCAAACTTACTTGCAACAGGTTGGTGGCCCGTGGTGGCCAGTTGCATTGGGGCGCAGAGATGGCTTCAGGTCGCTGGCAGAGGATGCTAACAGGAATCTTCCGTTTCCGACCTTGAACTTTAGCGACCTTGAGCGTAATTTCGCCGAGAAGGGCTTCACAGCAAGGGAGATGGTTGTTCTTTCAGGTATCTTTCAATACTAAATGGCTTAGCTTCTCTCTGCGGATAGTTCAAAGTCGGCTGAATCAACTTTAAGTATACGAGGTTCCGGAAGACATTACGCTGCTACTCAAGGAAGGTCGGAACCGAGGACCTGGTATCGGTGAACGCAGCTCACGTCTGTGTTCGCAGTTTTGGCGTATCTTAACACTTGAATGCTATTTCATTCAGGTGCGCATACAATCGGCCGGTCCCATTGTAATGCAGTCGCCCCGCAGTTGTACAATTTCACCGGAATTGACGATCTCACGAACCCCTCGCTCGACCCAGAATTTGCCGGACAGTTGAAGCAGCAGTGTCCGAAGGGGACTAAAGCGGACAATGTTGTTGATATGGATCCTACCAAAAACTCATTCGACGAGCTCTACTTCAAAAACCTTCTGGCCAATAAAGGTGTTTTCACGTCGGATTCTGCGCTTATCACAGACCCCTTGGGTCTTCAAGTTGTAACTGAAATGTCACAGCCAGGTTCTACATTCTTCTCCGAGTTCTCGGAGGCCATGGTGAAGATGGGGAACATGGACTTGCTAACTGGAGCGTATGGAGAAGTCAGGAAACACTGTCAATATATCAATAGTTAATGATTGGACCATGAATCTTGCCCGACTTCACTGGCGCTCAAGTGAGAAAGCAACGATGCAATCCGAAAGATTGAGTCAGTGCCGCTTGCAACAACAACCAGAGTTAACTAGTTCAGAGACTAAAAACTATTACATACATGGTGAACCAATAGAACTATTTGCAATGCTTGTGCATATAAGTAGTGCTACCCAAGTACAATACTCATTATTAGCTTTAGGATACAAATAGCTGTATTGTACCAAGTACAATACAGCAATTTGCTCATGCATACAGAAGTCAACTCGATGGTGCGGAGAACCCGCCGAAGGCATTATCATATACACCAAGCCATTCGACATTTTACCTTCCATCATGTATAATCGGTATAGAGTGTGAATAGTGCTCCATGACCCTGTTGGGATTGTGGTTTTAAATCTTGTTCATATCAATCACGACTTAGTCTGGACATCATGAACAGTTCTTTGCTAAGCTATTGATTGAAAAGTTAATCTTAACACGCCAGTGCCATATGGATCTAATGTGATTAGCTGCTCAGGTCTACAACTTCAAGACTGCTTGAAAGCCATAGCCAGTCAATAACAACTAGGTAACTAACTTAGTCAACCTACATTACACTTGGAGCTTTTGCACTCTTCACAGATAGATCCCTCGATAAATCATAGACCATTTTAATATGAGATGTATGGAATCTGCTTTCTTAAATGCATAGAATATATATCAATGTGTATCTCAAGCGGTATATCATGTTGATGGATTGACTGTGAGTGATCTTGTATAAGTCATATCTCATCATGTTGAAACAGAGTTTCCTTGTGCAAAGATACTTGTTTCGAGTGACCTATATATACATAGAGAGAGATTTATAATTTGATTAAAATAAAAGAGCTAGAAGTAAAATGTCCATGGAATTTGCGAACAAGATATTGTGCACAATTCAGTTTCCGCATTTTAAGTGAACCATTTTCTCTATCATAAACTTGATTTTCAAGCTCGAATTCTGTTTTTTCTAACTAAGTTCTATGTACAAGTCAAATGCAAGCTAGCCTTTTTCATTGAATTTAATTTTTATTTTTATTTTTGCCAAATTTTATCTTGGAAACTTAATTCTTATGCTATTCCCCCTATTTTTATAATGGAAACATAGAGTTTGTGCCATTTAAACCCTATTATCTTTCACTAAACTCAATATTCCAACCTAGTAGCTGCATTGGTGACAACACTCGATTTCCAAACCACTCATAGACTCAAAACTCATTTTTAAGAAAACCTAGTTTCAGTACAAAACTGAATTACCCGAACAAGACTTACCCATTTTTGTGTCGGAAATATGTCGGAAACTCAGGTTTAATAAGAGTAATCTCACTAACTGTTCCGATCGCTATTTCTACCTAGCTTTATGTTAGAAACTAAATCTCCAATAGAACTTAAACAAGGGGGGAGATTGAGTTCATATTAAGCCTCACATGGAGGTCCAGATCTCCTCCCCTATTCAAGCTAAAAGCTGTACCTTATATGTACCAAAATAGAATTCAAATACATTGCTTAATTCTCTCTTTACCTTCTACATAGGGATCCTTCCTCTTAACACCTTTTTGTTTTTTAGAAAGAAATTAGTCTTATTGGACTTCCTTATCTCTGTGCACATGCATACTAGGAATCATCAAGTCATACTTGTACATATTAGGCATTGATTCTTCTTAGCACTTCTTGTATGCATATTGGCCCAAACGGAGGAGAATTGCTTTTGTATTTGCACTTTAGATCAAGATCCATACCTCTCTTACTTTGAACTATTATCCTTTATATCCTAATGCAGCATCCTTTTTAGTAGGATGTTTCCTAGTGAGAATTATGCAAGTTTGGCCAAGAGGGCAGAGAATTGAGTAAGCATTGACATCTCCAATCAAGGTCTAACCCTCCTTAAATCATGCTCTACACTTTCCTCCTCTACATTCCAAACCCATAATAACCAAACCCAAACCTTTCACTTGACTATTTGACCCTTTATTTCTGTACACAACGGGAGGACATTGCATTCATATCTAGATATTAGATATAGATAAAGATTTGGAATCCCTTTATCTCAAGCTTAAGCCTTAGGTTATAAGTACTAGATCAAGTTTTGCATTTGTGCCTAGAAGAAGGACATTTATACATTTATAAGTTAGAGGGGGCATTTTCTTTTACTTTTAGATATACATGGAGATTGATCATGATACATCCTGATCCAAGATACAAACCCTAAGACTTGAAGCATGAGATCAGTTTGTATATGTTTTCTGCTCAATGGCAGGTCATTGCTATCTTTTGTTTATTTATGATTGGCCTAGAAGGGGTTATTTACCTCCATATCTGAAGCTTACTTGAACTTATAATATATTGGGTTTTATATAGGGATTTCAAGGCCATTTGAATTATTAACCACATAATACTTAGATTTAATATGGGAATTTGTTTGCTTAGAGTTTATTTTTTCTGCAATTATTTTCCATGCAGGTTGTACGGTCTTTTTTTGCTTTATTAATATGTAGACATGTTATGTTGGATATTACCTATATAGGACTATTTAGGGGAGTACATTAATTTATGATAAAATAACTAATTGTACATGAGTTCATAAAAATGGTTTGTAGTTACAGTCTGTAGTATATATGTAGTGAATTTTCCTACATCCATGTGACAACCCTGTGACAACCCAGTGTCAACATAAAAAAAGTAAAATGATAAGAATAGGTCTTTCTCACAAGGATACTGTTAGGAATTGGTTGGATTAAGAAGAAAAAGTATCACAAATGGAAACTTTTTTATTGTTCCATATTTTACCTCTTGGGCAGAATCTATCCCAAAAGAGAGCATTGTCACTTGACATGATGCACTACCAAAAGAAAAATGAATCACTTTGACAAATGATTTAGTCCACATGGGCTCTTGAAGGTGATGCATCAGTCTGCTCAGAAGGTCACTTTGACCCCAAAGGTCTCTACCCCAATGGTGAATACCACTATGAAGTTTGCTTCTATCCCAAAGGTGTGGTTTACACATATGGTTTTCACCCTAGAGGTTGTAGCTTCTCCTAAGTTATTTATGCCTTGTGTATTACAATGCTTGTGGTAATGTTCTACCCTTCACTCAATGCATCATAAACCCTAACAATTTTGTAGGTTTGTCACATGCTAGAATTTTTGTTATAAGTAGTACTTCATGATACTCCTAGTCCACTATGACCCTTCAATGTACCACCCCAAGCCTTTGGGACCCCAAGGATCCAACATCTTAGTTAGGCAGAAATGCACTCCGGAACTCCTAAACCTATGGTCCTACTTTAAGTTCCTCACCACTACTCTATCAAGCATATGTCACGCCATTTGTAGTGTCGCATCTAGATTTCTCAAGTGATAGTAGTTAAAGGCATTTTGGTAGTTACTCATAGACTAATTTACGACGGTCAGATTTCATATTTAGGGTACTGACTTCATGGTGGTGCCCACCATCACTTGCACCATCCGCACCATCGGGTGTGCCGTCAGTGAGACCGTTGGGATGAGACCTAGGTCAAAATCAGGAGTATATCCTGGAAGTGCAGCTCCAGAGAGCTCACTTCTCTAATGTTGAGCCTCCGAGTTCTTGGCTAGAGTGGATAGAAAGCCGGCGAGCGTCACCTGGAGTTTCTTAGGTAGAGTGGGTGTGGCTTGAATTTAATTAGTGCCATGTTGTTGGCAAGTTTTTGAGGACCAGATCAAGTATTGATCTGAGTTCAATTGATTTGAATTGTAAACCATCTGATTACATCAAAGAAGTGAGTAAGGGAGAAATTGGGTGCAGTAACTATGAGTGTTGGTGGTATTTCCAAGCTTGATGGATCATGGTGTCCCAATCAAGTAGTTCAGATTTCCCTAAGAGAGAGTGTGTGCGGAAGTGCTAGCAAAATTTGGAGCCAAGGAGAAGCAATTTTCAAGTGGAAATTATGATTTTGAGCTCAGGACCAATTTGTTGTGAGTTGAACTTAAAAATTGAAATTGAAAGTGGAGTTGGAAGCATATCCTTGCAAATTAAAGATTGGACAAACCAATTTTCCAATTTGGCTCAAGTGAAGAGTTAGCAAAGGATTTAGCAATCAGCTAGTTTTAAGGATTTATGTCAGATTTTACATCAGATTTTGTGAAGGAGTCATGTCCAATTTTGGCGAGAAGAACATTGATCCGATTCTTGGTGATTCTCATAGCTTAGGAAGTAGATAGGTACTCCAATTATGTCAAATGCCAAATGGTGGCAGAGTTAGTCTTGTGTTGATTTATGAGATGTACTGTTTTCATTTAACATTCTTGTGATTGGACCCTCTCCATTCTCTATTTCTTGTGTGTGCACCTTGTTTGTGTGACGTGCCTTGAATTTTGAGCATTGGTGCTTTGGTGTGCTCTCGGTAATGAGGCTGGAGTGATGACCAATCAGACTATCTTTTTTTTTTCCGGTGAGGCAAGAAGTGATGACCTGTAGATCTTGAGAATATGTGTTGTGATGGTAGGTTACAAGTTGCCCTTGCCCCTAGTGTAGTTGTCTTAGTTAGAGTTACATTAGTGGATAGTGTTTTGTTAGTTTTGGCACTTTGTGGTGCTAGGTTGGTGTTGGCACTTGGTGGTGCTTGGCTAGTGTTGGCACTTGGTGGAGTACTTGATGTTGTAGTTTGCGGTTGTAGTTTCTTTGTCATGACGGAGTTCTTTGGGGATTCTAGAGGAGATAACCCTGCAATACATAGTGGGTTTACTCGAAGTGGTGCTTGATATCAGCTTGTATCTCAGGTCCCAGTGAGGGAGGAGATTGACTCTAAGTTGGAGTTTGACACAAGAGTTGATCCAGTTGAGAGTGCACTTATCATATTTGCACCATTGTTGTGGGACATGGACAAGATTTATGGGGCCTTTAAAACCCCTAAGCATTACTCTGGTACAATGGGTATATTGAGTTGGATGACTTCATCTAGGAGTTTGATAGTTGGTGTGATTTGCAATAGATGCAGAACCCAACTTTGTTTACACCTTTCATGGCATGGAAGTGGTTGTTTCAGCATTTGGAGGATCTGCCAATGGACGATTACCATGAGTTCAGGAGAGCTCACTTAGAGGACATTGAGTTATGGAGAAAATATTGGTCTCTAAACTATGTCTCTATCACTTCAAGCTTGGTGGTCAAGAGAAGATCGGTTGTATCTACGAGTTCTAGCTCAAGTAGTGTTGGTGGAGCTAGTGGAGGTGCACTAGTTAGAGATAGTGCTATTATGAGTGGAGGTACCGCTACAAGAGGTGGTGTGGTACCGATCTTTAACCCCATGGTGGAGTTCTTCCATTGTTTGAGGCAGAACTACCAGGGAGTGCGGACTAACAAGTTGAGGAGCTTGCTGGAGTTCCAGCAGAAGGTTGGAGAGAGCCTACGCGAGGCATACACTCGCATGAAGTGGCTGATCAGTTTCACTTAGAGAGTTACTGAGGCCCAGGAAGTCTAGTTTTGGTATGGGATATTGGATAGGGAGTTGCAATGTAGAGTTTGTGATGCAGCAAATACAGGCTTCGTTGTTACAGGCTACTTTGCCTACTTTGGCAGTGGTCTTTGGTTTGGTTGAGCGTATTGAGCTCAACATGGTAGAAGAGAGGGAAGTGACATCTGGATTTGGTAGAGAGACCTCATCCACAATTATTACTTCTTCTAGAGTGCACTAAAGTGCACCACGCCTAGTTGGTTTTTGAGGACAAGGTGGACAACCCAAATCCTATGGAGCAAGTAGAAGGCCTATTGTAGTTAGACCTTTACCTTCATTTTTGGGTCAATAGCAGCCAATGAGTGGTAGTGTTGCTTGTTGGACTTATGGTGGACCTCACTATAGGAGAGAGTGTACTTAGTGAAGTGGCATGATACCTCTGTTGCATCACAACCAACATAGAGATAGTGTGAGCATTGCCACAGAGTTGGTCACACTAGTGATCGGTGCTTTGATGTAACAATATGGAGTTAGCAATGAAGTTAGTCGGGCTTACAAAGTAGCACATAAAACAAATTAGCCTAGAATATTTTGGAAGTATGTAGGAAGCTTCTTAGGAAGCTTCCTGACTAGCTTAGCTTGCACCTCAAGTAAGTGGCTTCTAGAAGGAAGCTTCTAGAAGCTTCCAACTAGCTTAGCTTGCATGCCAAGTAGACAACTTCTAGAAGGAAGCTTCTTGAGAAGCTTCTCAAGAGCCTTGTATGCTACCTATAAATACCAAAGCCAAAGCTCATGCTAGGCATTCGGAGTTTTCCCACATTCAAGTGTCCCAATGTGAGTTTCCATTCTCCAATTTCTCTCCTTAGTCGTTGTCTTTTACATTGGCATCAGAGCAAGAATGGGATGGATGGAATTTATGGACCACCCAATCCACTTCCGCCAAACCATTAGGATTTTCATGTCCAGATATTATCCAAGCACCACTTCACATAATTCATCACCTCACGCTTTGGGCAAGATTTTCTACATATGATCATCGTGTCTGAGGAACCCTTGATACTTCCGATTGTCACTTATAGAGAAAGGTGGACACGTTGAATCTATGTGTTAATCAATTAGATAAATTGAGAGTAGTAGGATAGAGTAGTAGCTATGGCGGTAATACCAAACGTTATCCTTGCAATGCAACAACAAATTGACCACCTTACTCAATTGTTGGGTGAATGAGACCAACAAAAATGAGACCAATAACAACGAGAACATATAAAGAGAGCGCCAGTCCGAGATAGAGAAGATCGTATTCAGTTTCCAAAAACCAAGGTATTTGAAGGCAAAAAAGGGCATAGTGGAAAATTTTGTGTTTGATTGGAAATGTTACTTCGAAGCCACCAATCTTCAAGATGAACGGAAATAGATTCTCTTGGCTTCTAGCCAATTGGATGGTGTAGCAAAACTTTGGTGGTGATTTTGAGTGGAGCGAGCTGAATGAAGGATTATTGCACCAATCTTGACATGGACAGAATTCAAGGATACAATACTTGGTTGATTTCAAACTATAAATGCCACCCAATCTGCACAAGATAAATTGGCAGAGGTGAAGCAGATTGGCTCAATAAGAGACTACATCACACAATTTCAAAACATCATCATGCAAATTCCAAATACAAGAAGGAGAAGTTCTGGATCAATTTGTGCAAGGATTGAAGTCACAAACTAAATTGGAGGTGACCATGCAAGAACCATGAAACATAGAAGAAGCCATGCAATTGGCTAAGCGCTTTGATTTCTTGGTTGCGACAACTTGGTCTCAAACTTGACTTACACCAAGCTTCCCAATACTATACGCATGGGTGGAAGAACCAACACTAATGGAGATTGATGCTATCCAACGGAGGCCACTTGGTGCAACAATTAGAGAAAGATTACAACAAAATGGAGGTTGTTTTTATTGTCACCAAGTTAGACATTGCATTGTTGAATGTACACTTAGGAATAGGCGACGTTGACAAGTTGCCCAGATGGAGTTTGTGGAATTGAATGATCAAGGAAACAAAGAATCCTAGTAGGAGATTTCAAGCCGCATACTAGGAGCTTGATTAGTTCCAATAGGATTGAAGGCTTGACCTATGCAAGTTTGCTTCACTTGCAAGGTACAATATCTAATTGGGGTTGTAGGATTTTGGTTGATTCTAGAAGTTCAAAGAATTGCATGTCTATGCAAGTAGCAAAGGAATTGGGTATTCCTATCAAGCCAATGATTGGAAGTAGTTTGATGATGGCGGATGGTGGAAAGGGTTCTGCATTCCGCACCTCGCATCCTGTTACCTACAAGATTGGGAAGGAGTATTTGGAGTGTATGAGGTTTGTGGTACCTCTACACTATGATATCATTTAGGACCTACCTAAGCTTGAACTTCATAAGGTTCAATTCGATTGGACTCGATGCCAAATTCAAGTACAACACCAAGGTAGGAATTTCAGATTAGGTTGTCTGGCATGGAAGTTTGTTGAGAAGGTAGCCATAGAGCAAACCTTGGAAGGAGTGGAGTCCCAAGATGAGAAGTTTGCCAAGAAGGCAATCATGGAGCAAGCTTGAAAGAGAGATGAGTCCTTGGAAGGGAATTTGGTTAGTAAAGCAACCATAGAGCAAGCTTTGGAGGAAGATAAGTCTGTATTCACGATGTGGATCAAGCTAATTGCACAAGAATAATCTGAGGAGGGCCAAGAGCCTCATCAAGCAATGGTTGATCAGATAGTTCAAGAGTTTGCAGATGTGTTTCTGGATGATCTGCCAAAGGGATTACCCTCTAATCGAGGTATGCCCTTCAAGATCAAGTTATTGCCAGGGAGTACTCCAATGAGTAGACCGATCTATTGGCTCTCACCAAAAGAGTTGGAGGAGTTGCGAACAACACGTACAGAGTTGTTGGAGAAGGACTTCATACAACATAGTACCTCTCCTTGGGGAGCACCCATACTATTTGTTCCAAAGAAGGATGGAGGACTTCATTTTTGTATTGATTATCAGGAGCTCAATAAGCAATCCGTGAAGAATGCATATCCCTTGCCTCGAATCGATGACTTGCTTGATCAACTAAGTGGAGCACGCTACTTTTCCAAGTTGGATCTTTGTAGCGGCTATTGGCAAATTCCTATTGATAGAGAGGATGTGCAAAAGACTACCTTTCATACAAGGTATGGGCATTTTGAGTGGAGAGTTCTACCTTTCGGACTCACTAATGCTCCAGTAATCTTCATGGATCAGATGAATCAAGTGTTGAATGGACTATTGGATCAATCCATGGTGATGTTCTTGGATGATATCTTGATTTATAGTAAGATAAAGGCAAAACACATAAATCATGTGCGAGAAGTCCTAAGACAACTATGACAATGGAAATTTTACTACAAGAAGTCAAAGTGTGCCTTTTGGCATAAGGAGGTTACCTTCTTGGGTCATAAGATCTCATCAGAGGGGATCAAGATGGAAGAAGAAAATCAAGGCCAGTACTAATTGGCCTACATTGAAGGATGCTATAGAAGTATGGGCATTCAATGGACTGGCCAATTTTTATTGACAATTCATCCATTATTATGCTCATGTGGCTGCACCATTGACTGACCCTCTTGGGAAAGAACTTGAGTTTCCAGTGGACCACCAAGCATGAAGAAGCATTCCAAAAGTTAAAGCATATGGTGTCTTCAAGACCCATTTTTCAACCATATGATCCTCAACTACCTTGTGTGGTTGATTTTGATGCTTCTAACTTTGCAATTGGAGCCATGCTACAACAAAAATTCTCAGATGGACTCCATCCCATTGCCTTTGTGTCTCACCGACTCAATACAACTGAACAAAACTAATTGGCTTGAGATAAAGAACAACTTGCAATGGTATATACTACCAAGGTATAGAGGCATTACCTCTTGGGGAAGCAAGTGATCATGCAAATTGATGTACATCATGCAAACCATTGTTGCAGACCTTACACTTGGAACACATGAAGAGTCGACATCATTGATGGGAGGAACAACTCTAACTGTATGACATCAAACTTGAGTACAAACCAGGTTGGTTCCATGTCATCCCTGATGCTTTATCACGATGACCTGATTTAAAGTCTCTTCCTCTCATCATAGTGGCAATTTCAACGGTGTAAGTTGACTCCAAGGTCCAAAACAAGTTTCAGTCAGCTCTACACCAAGATCCCTTCTTCCAAATGGAACATGGTTGCCTTGAAACATGGTCAGCATGCAATAAAGAGTACAACACCTTCTCCATCAAGGAGGGCCTTTTATTACATGACGACCGGATCTATGTTCCAGCTAAAGGTGATCTTCGACGTGTGGACCTTCAAGAAGCCTATGATTTACCCATCGTTGGTCACATGGGTGTGGAAAAGACCTTGGGTACCCTCCAACGTCAATGGCAGTGGCCCAACATGACACGCGATGTTTGAGAATTTGTCCGATCATGTGAGAGCTGCCAATGTAACAAGGCTAGCAAAAAGAACCCAAGTGGACTCCTTCAACCACTCGCCATTCCATCCGCTCATTAGGAGCATGTGAGCTTGGATCTCATCACATCCTTGCCAAAGACACAACAAGGACACACGGAAATCATGGTGTTTGTGGGTAAGCTTAGTAAGCAAATCTACTTAGCACCAACCTGTGATACCGTGGATGCTCCAACCTTAGCGCAAGTCTACTTTGACAATGTCTTCAAGCATCATGGGATGCCACGTGTATTGATCTCTGACCATGATCCTCAATTTATTGGGAAGTTTTGGCAAGCACTCTTCCAGATACTCGGCACCAAGCTTGGTTTTTCTGTGGCCTATCATCCTCAAACTGATGGACAAACCAAATGTGCAAATCATAAATTGGAAGATATGTTGCGTGCCTTTGTCAATGTCCACCATACCAATTGGGATGAATGTACAACAATTCCAAACAGGCAAGCACCGGATTTTCTCCTTTCTTTCTCAATTTTGGCCAAGACCCGCTTGTTCTAGATCCTCTTCTTGCTCCCCCTCCATCTCAAGTTCCTCATACTTCCACATTCTTGACCACTATATCCCAATCTCTCCAACAAGCGAAGTCTCACCTCCTTGTTGCTAAGAATTGCCAAAAACAATATGTGGACCACCATTGTCGTGATCTCACCTTGGAATTTGGTGATAAAGTCATGCTATCCTCTAGTAACCTCCCTCTCCCACTTGATACCCAAGTTTGTAAACTTGCTGCTTATTAGATAGGACCCTTTGATATCACCCAAATTGTCTCTCCTGTTGCTTATCGACTTGCCTTGCCTTGTCACATGCGTATCCATCCTATATTTCATATTTCCAAGTTGAAACCCTTTGTTCCTAACCCCTCTTCCTTTTCCTCTTGAGTCCAACCTCCTCCTCTTCTTGTCTCTATCAATGATCATGAGGAGTACAAAGTTGATCGTATCCTTGCACGTTGCCATATTTAACAAGGCCGTTGCCAACATACGGAGTAAAAGGTCCTTTGGAAAGGGTATCCCCTTCATGATGCCACATGGGAACCTCTTTCTCACCTCCAGAATGCACAAACAGCCATCCAGGAATTTGAAGCTTCACTGGCAACAAGGACATCACCAACTAGTGGCAGGGGAATATGTAACAATATGGAGTTTA
The DNA here is from genome assembly GCA_948567375.1 of Lunularia cruciata. Classification (NCBI taxonomy): domain Eukaryota; kingdom Viridiplantae; phylum Streptophyta; class Marchantiopsida; order Lunulariales; family Lunulariaceae; genus Lunularia; species Lunularia cruciata. Next base: position 2,201,035 of record OX419756.1, on the reverse strand, counting down.
GCGACAAAGTTAGTTAGGCTTACAAAGTAGCACATAGGACAAATTAGCCTAGAATATTCCAGAAGTATCTAGGAAGCTTCTTGGGAAGCTTCACGGCTAGCTTAGCTTGCATCTCAAGTAAGTAGCTTCTAGAAGCTTCCAACTAGCTTAGCTTGCACGCCAAGTAGGCGACTTCCAGAAGGAAGCTTCTTGAGAAGCTTCATAGTTAACTTGGCTTGCACTCTAAGAAAGCGGCTTGAAGAAGCTTCTTGAGAAGCTTCTCAAGAGCCTTGTATGCTACCTATAAATATCAAAGCCAAAGCTCATGCTAGGCATTTGAAGTTTTCCCCCATTCAAGTGTCCCAATGTGAATTTCCATTCTCCTGTTTCTCTCCTTGGTTTAGGTCTTTTACATTTGACCTACACTTGGAGTTACGGAGTGGTAGGGTTGCTATGGCAGGTAGTAAAGGAGCTCTCTTGTTCATGGAGGACGAGGTAGTAGAGGTGGTGGTAGAGGATCTACGCCTAGTAGAGGTGCAATACCTGCCCTTTTTCTGATATAGCTATGGCTACTCGGATTGAGCAATTGGAGCAGAGATTGGCTAGTATGGCTATTGCTTAGAGGAGATCAGATCCGGGTGTTGAGGCTTCCACCTCATATGCTGGTGATAGAGATGCTTTGGACTTCATGTGCGGAGCAGCTCAGGTGGATGCATCTGTAGTAGTGAGTAGGAGTGCAATCCTTGCTCTAGAGCCTAGAGGAGCATGAGTGGAGTTGGACCTACAGAGAAGAGAGGTTGGGAGACAGGTCAGACTTCCCTAGTCTTTCATGCTATCTGAAGCATTGTAGACAACATCCATGGCTCCTAGACGTCCCAATGTAGGTGTGGTAGGTGGTGATGGAGTGCATGATGGACTACCTACTAGTCAGCCACCTGCTACTACATAGATTGAGTATAGCACAATGTTGGTGGCGGCTCAGCTGATTATGTGGTGCCCTTTGTTCTCAACTAGTGATATGTTTACATTGGGAGTTGACCCAGCCCCAGTGTTCCGATTGGCTACTATGCTTTGTGAGAGGAGGGATGATGTGGTTCCTACTACTAGAGCAAAGGTGGTTGGTAGTGGAGCTGACTTGGTTGAGGAGCATGGGATCCGTTCAACCAATGGTTTATGGCAGGCAACAACGACTAGACTAGAGGAGTTGCCAAGTAGACCAGCCTTTGAGAGAGCATAGTCACACTTGGTGTTGTCCTATTGGATAACTAAAGGAGGATTTTTCGCTTGGTGGGACCTTCAAGGAAGGTCTATACACCATAGAGAGTCTTATTAGACTCTGGTGCGTAGCCTTGTATGCTGGGGAAGGTTGCAATAGTTGGTCTAGAGTTATAAAAGACCAATGTGGAGAGGTGTCCATTTCAGATCCAGACATCTCTAGGTAGTGGTTTGACACAATATATCACACATGGGAGTTTGTTGTCTAGGTTCAACCTGGTCATCTAACTAATAACTTGATGATGAGAGCTCAGGCTATTGCAACAATAGTTGAGTAATACGATGTGCTAGTTGGGGGAGTAGTGTTGTATTCCATGGGTTTCAATATTGACTATTGGGAGGAGACAACCTCCTATAGACCAAGTTGGTAGTCTGGTGAGGGACAACTATGTCACTTACTAGTACGCTTCAATAGTGGCAGTCTTGGCTCATTACAGTTTGAGACCATGACAACCTTAGTTTTAGCTTTCAGTGGTGCAGTTATTTGGGCCTGGTGACTTGTTGGAGGAGAATGCCCATGCAAAGGATACTCTAGTTCTAGAGGAGATCACTCAGATTTGGAGTATAGACGTACTTGTATGTGGAGAGAGATGAGACTACTTGGCGAGTCTCTCTACATCATGTGGCACACTTGGCTTATGGGTATCCGGAGTTATTACCAATATCAGCAGTCAGAGGTAACCATAGCGCCTTACCAACAGACATTTCCTTACTGGGGGCGCATGATTTAGAGCAACATGGGCATGTTCACTTGGTGATTTCTGGATGGCCATGTCAGGGACATACATGTGTTGGCTGAGGTTTGGGCTTCAGGATCCTTGGTTTGGTGTGTTTTTAGAGATGTTAATGATACTACAACATCTCCAAGTTCATCAGTCCGTTTCTCCTATTTACCTTTTGGAGAACGTTCCTTTGATAGGTGATTCTTGCACAAGAGTGGTTGTGAGTACACATCAAGTCTATTCTTGGATAGGACCTACTATATTGTTAGATGCAACTAGAGCAAGATCATGGGCCCATCATCTTTGTCTTTGGTGGACAAACCTCTTACCTAGAGAGGTTCTACAGCATGCATATGATGGGATACAATGACTAGACCACATCTGTGGTACCCACATTTTTCATTTTGGATGAGTTTTGAAGAAGAAATGCCTTGCTGAAACCAAATGGAGAAGAAATGAAGGGAAACTTATGTTTTGATCAGACCCGAAGAAGTTGACTTCATGTTAGAGGAAGAAGGAATCAGATTGGATCAAACCCAAAGAAATTTACTTTGTGTCAGAGGAGGGAAAAACTCGGATCAGACGTTAAGGAGGGCAAACCCGAAAGAGGAATAGAAGTTGCACGTCAGGATTCTTGCGGGGGCTATATCTAAATGACGACAAGTCCAAATCAAGCGTGCTATATCTCGTTGGAAGCATCTTGTTCAGGGCTTTCCATTGCCACCAAAATCGCAAAGTTTAGAGGTCTATATAAGAAGTTACAAGCATTTGAAGTTTCTAGAGTAGATGTACTTCGGGTCAAAGTGTCTTCGTACTTCGGACTTTGGGTTCACATGACTTCGGGTCATAAGACTTTGCCTCAAGATGAAGATGACTAAATCCGAGGAAGTCGGACCTCGGAGTACAGTGAAGGTTACTTTGGGAGTTTTGCGAGAGGGATCAGAGGAAGTTAGAGTAGAGAAAGAAGATAGTTAGGATACCCATGACTTCAATTTCAGTTCTGATTGAAGATATGATAGAAATTGAAGGAGAAGTAGCAGTAGTGAATAAACCCAAAGTGCAAGATCACACAGTAAGTGTCTTTGGGTCAATAATATGAGTGATTAGGGGAAAGTGAGTTACAAATTGAAAGTGTAGATAATGTATTCATGCTTTCAATTACAATTCTTGATGATGACACAGTAGAATTAGTAAAAGAATTGATAGTAGTTAAACCCGAAGTAAGAGAGACAGGAGTGCAGGTGTCATCGGATCTGTTATTTGATACATTAGAGAAGAGTGGGTCGGGAGATAAGGAGTTACATAGATTACCCACTAGTGGAATTTTAGATCAGGAAAGAGAATTGTTGGATCTGGTAGAAGAAGTAGAAGATGTGAAACTCGAGGACAGAATATTAGGAAGTAAAGTTACTTCGGGATCGGGTTTGAAAACCGAGGATGAAGTAGACATTGGATCAGATTAGTAACTGATTTGAGATTTGAAGAGACAGATATGAAGAGGTGCATTGTCATTTTGGATCTGCAGGTTAGAATAGTTGTTGTAGAACGGTATAGTTGTTTGAACTGTCAATTTGTTCACTATTTAAAAGTGGCATTCGCAAAAAATTGTTGTTCAGTGCTCATTATTTCTGAGAATAGATAAAGCGAAGTGCTATGAAGTAGTGCTTGTCGCTTGAGCTTGATTCCGAGTATCAACTTTGTGTCTATGTTTGTGAGTGTGTGAAGAATTTTGAAGTGCAAGTCAGTGTGCTTGTTGGATGTTGGATTCCACAGCCTTGATCTTCATTTTGTGTGTTTGATCCTTAGTGAAGTGCAATCGAAGTAATGCTTTGACAGATCTGAGAGGAATTGTAGTGTTGGTAGTATTTTGCATTTGTGAGTGTAGTGCGAGGTTGATGTGAAGCAATTTCAATCGAGGAAGTTGTGCCTTCAGTGAAGGGGTGGAACACAATTCTGAGGCGAAGTCGTTTTGCAGTGAAGTGCCGTTTTCAAGAGAGCCTAAATCATCACAATCAAGATTGTTTGGAAAGATTTGATGGAGTTGTGATTAAGAAGTGTTAATTTGTGACAAGACTGCGAGTCAATGCTTGTTACTCTCTTTTGGGTGTGGTTTCTGCCTGAGAGATTAAAGACGCAACCAAGAAGAACTAAATTGTTACTTTGACTTTGTATTTGGACATTTTTGACTTGTATCTCTGCGGGAACAAACTTTACTTACCCGATTACCGCAAAAGTGATATTTGTCGGGTTGTCACAACATCCTTGTTGATGATATCTTGGATGTTAGGCGGTAGTCTCGGATGGTGGTAGTGGCTGATCAGTGACCTATGATAGTGGTGAACCTAGTTGGATAGCCTAGAGCCGCTTTTCCTACACTCATGAGTTTCCAAGGCTCTCATGCTTTCTGAGAGGGAGGATCTGGACTTGTTTGGGACTCATAGTTATAACAATTGGTGGAGCCCAATGCCAATGAGAGAGAGTAAGCAATGGATTTTTGCACCGGTATTACCATTGTTCCAACAGTGTCAAAGGCATCTAGGCATCAAGTGTTAGGTCAAGCTATGGACCTGAACTATTTTACCTAAATTGTGAGCCTTAGCTTGGCAAAGTAGCATAGGATGTGCTTGATAGGCATCACCACTCGGACACTTGTAAGCCTTGTGCCTATTGAGACAATTCAAGCACATGTTAGGGTGATGGACCAAGTGGACATGGTATTCTTGAGACACAGCCAATAGCTACTAGGTAGAGTAGTCTACTTGGAGTCCATCCAAGTGAGCATGTGCTACTTGGATTACACTCTTGGTCCACTTGGGATGCAGCTAGAGGACGTGTGGAGCTTGCAGCCAGAGTGGAGGAAGTTTTTCACATAGAGGTTAGGACCTCTAGTAGTTCGGGGTATGACACTACTGCTCCCAAGGGCCCAATGTAGCAGCCAATCAATATGTCTTCCACTCCAACAACAGTTATAGAGGATACTTGGGAGCTAGATCTTGGAACCAAGCTTACAAGAGAGGAAAGATGGAGGATTTGGAGGTTCTTGAGGAGCCACACGAGTTTTTTTGCCTTCAATATGAAGGATTTGGGTGCTCTAAAGGGACCTGGTATACGGATTGCACTGGCTAGCAATACATTAGTTTTCCAACATCCTTATTGATATAGTGATATGGAGAGGACATTGATTCAAAACTGGAGTAGCAACCTTTTTGAGGCTGGTTTGGTGGAGATCTCACATGGAGAGTATGCATCAGCGATAGTGATGCCATCCAAGAAGGATATGCATTGCAACTACACAAATAGGCAGATGTGTGGAGATTACCATCCTATCAACTGACAGACCAAGGCTGATCGATATGCCATGCCTACCAAAGGAGATTTTTGATGCAATTGAGCATGCCAAGGTGTTCAGTACTTTAATTCTTTGAGCAGGACATCATCAGTTGCTGATCAAGGAGGAGGATAAATCCAAGACAAAATTTTGGGCTATTGATCCTCATGGCAAGGATGTGTTATGTTAGTGGAGGTTCTTACCATTTGGGTTAAAGAATGCTCTTGTTGAGTTCTAGAGGATCATAAATAGGATCCAAGCTGGATTGGATTTTGCTCGGTGCTATATTGATGACATTTTAGTCTATAACACTACTATGGAGGAGCATGAGCAACAATTGTTGGAGGTGTTTGAAAGGCTAAGATTTCATGGACTCAGATTACATTGTGTGAAATGTAGGTTCTTCCACGACTAGGTTGAGTATTTGGGTCACACTATCTACCCTAGAGGACTTGGTGTTCAGCAGACCAAGGTGGAGGCTATTGCACGTATTCTTTGTCCTACGGATGTGAGCAGAGTGCAAGCATTCCTTTGGTTGGCAAACTTCTATTGCCGCTATGTTAGAGGATTTAGTGCCATTGCCAAGGCCTTGACAAAGCTGACCAAGCTTACACATGAGTGGTGTTGGGGAGATGAGCAGGAGAGAGCTTTTGTGGAGCTCAAGGAGAGGTTGACATCTTCTCCTATTTTGAGGAGACCGATCAGAGGACAACCATTTCAAGTTCATACTGATTGGAGTATGTTGGGGCTTGGAGGAGTGCTCACCTAGCATGATGATGAGGAGAAGGAGTTTGTGGTTGCCTATGCTAGTAGCTCAAACAATTCAGCGGAGGCAAAGTATAGTTCATATGAGGGAGAGTGCTTGGCGGCAGTTTGGGCAATAGCACATTTCTGATGTTACCTATTTGGTAACCCTTTCACTCTCATCATTGATCATCAGCCACTAAAGCAGTTGATGGAGTCCGACTAGCTTTCAAGGAAGCTTGCATGATGGGCTCTGATATTACATGAGTATGATTTCATGGTTGTTCACAGACCTAGAGTGATGAACCGTGATGCAGATGGGTTGAGTAGAAACCTATGTCCTAGCCAGCAGGATCAGATCGGAGCATGGTGAGACAGCTGAGGAGATGGTGCCATGGTGTCATGCATTGGCCTTTTTGTGTATATTATCCGAGGCTTTGGTTGTATCTCTTTCATCACATACAAGAAGAATTATTGAGGTCACAGATCCAAAGAGTGAAGATATTGGTATTGTTCAGCAAGACATTCATGGGGACGTCTTAGTGATAGACTATCTTCACACTGGTGTTGTGGGTGGCACAGTTGGGGCCAAGGAGAGAGATCGTGTTCTTCAACAAACCAGACGGTTCAGATTGGGGGGTAGATACCTTTTGCGTGTATGGGAGCATGATAGAGTGAGAGTAGTACCATTTCCATCTCAAAGACTACAATTGGTCCGTCATGCTCATGAGGAGCTAGGACATTTTGGAGTAAAGCGTACATATAGCTTACTCTAGAGTCATTATTGGTGGCACGGTATACAAACCAAAGTACAACAATTTGTTGCCAGATGTGTGGTTTGTGATCGAGTTAGAGCATCATTCAATGCTCCTACACCACAGTTACGCCCATTACCTATCATGAGATTGGGGTACCATTGGATTTTGGACTTTGCCGGACCTTTACCATTGAATATGAGACATCATTGGTATGTGTTGGTGATGGTGGAGCACTTCTCTAAGTGGATTGAGTTGGTGCAACTTCCTGACAAGTCCAGTGAAGGGACAACTTACTTGTTCCTAGATCAAGTTCTTAGTCATTTTTGTGCACCATTTGAGGTTTTGATTGATCAAGGTACAAAGTTCTTGGGGGAGTTTCTAGTCTTGTGTGACAAGGCTTTGATTGATCATCATACTACATCCCAAGATCACCCTACGGTAGATGGCTTAGCAGAGAGAGTAGTTTAGATGGTGAAGAGAGGATTGCAAAAGTATGGTTTGCAGAGAGGCCACTTGGGAGATTGGGATCTCCAATTGGTTGGCCATGGGCTATCGGTTCAACCAGCAAGCCTCCTTAGCATCCTTCTCTCCTTACTTTCTACTCTATGGACAAGATCTCGATTTACCTGCAGCCATCCGTGAGATGCTAATGTAGTCTTGGACTTGGATGATCCAAATGTATAGGTGAGCTCATGTTCTCAATGGGCAGAGATCTTTTGGAGAGTGATGTCGATGGCCTTTGAGAACTTGGCAATTGCTCAGCATAGAGATACTTTACATTATGCTACTATTTAAGGAGGAGGTTATAGATCCTCAATCCGTCAATTTCATCCAAGTGACTATGTATATCTACAACAAATAGCACCGACAACACTTGATTTTTGATAGGCCACACTATCTTGGGAGTACACAAGGTTTTGCCATCTGGAGTCCTTGTGTTAGAAAGACGTGATGGTGTTGTTTGGAAGGATCATGTGCGTAATTGTGCGCCATGCCACCTCCCAAACATTGATGGTACTATGGACCCAAGCTTGACACTTGTACGTGTAGGCTTGAGGTGTATGTTATGTGGCTCTTCTGGTGGAGTTGCTACTATGTTAGTGTGTGATAGCTATTCAAGAGGATGGCATATGGCATGTATGACTCCTCCTCTCAAGGTGGTTCTTCAAGGATAGTAATTATGTCCTAAATGTACTTGAACTATAGCTAGTTCATTCTTTATATGGTATAGATTGGAGATAGGTAATTAACAATGGGGCTCCATAGCAACTGGCCTCTTGACCTTTGCCCATCATAGGGTATACCATATACTTGGAGTAGATGACTATCTGGAGTTAGAGGGACCTAACCGCCAACTAGGGGCAATTGCGGCACTTTAGAGTTTATGTATGACTTATGTGTGAGTTGTGCTTCTATAGTGTATGATGTTGACAGTGATGTATGTTGTGTAGCGATGTATATATGCACAACAAATTTCATGCCATTTGGAGTGTCACATCTAGATTGCTTGGATACTAGAGTTCCATTGATAGTAGTTAGAGACATTTTGGCAGTTACTCATAGACTACTTTCTGACGGTCAGATTTCATGTTTAGGGTACTAACTTCATGGTGGGACCCATTGTCACTTGCACCATCCACACCATCAAGTGTGTTGTCAGTGGGACCATTGGGATGAGACCTAGGTCAAAATCAGGAGTATACCCTAGAAGTACAGCTCTAGAGAGTTCACTTCTCTAATGTTGAGCCTTCGAGTTTTTGGCTAGAGTGGACAGAAATCCGACAAGCGTCCCATGGAGTCTCTTAGCTAGAGTGGGTGTGGCTTGACTATAATCAGTGCCCTGTTGTTGGCAAGTTGTTGAGGATCAAATCAAGTATTGATCTTAGTTTGATTGATTTGAGTTGTAAACCATCTGATTATTGTGGCACTTTAGAGTTTAGGTATAACTCATGTATGAGTTGTGCTTCTATAGTGTATGATGTTGACAGCAATGTATGTTGTGTAGCGATGTATATATGCACAACACATACACTAAACACACACAACACTGATATAAATACTTTTAGGATTTTAGAGGTCCCCATGCATCCACTTCAGATAATAGAATCCAATTCATGCACACCATAAGTCACATAAATTGAGCAAAAAAAATTAAATAGAAAGATTGAGGTTTGAACTTGAATTATTTTGGGACTAAGCCCTTTGTACTTCCTACTAAATAGTGATGGGGCAAATCCAATAGTTGTATGTTGTAAAAATCCCATGATGAACTCTACTCTTATCAATGTTAATCTTCTCTGATCGTCCTATCTCATTCTTAATTAACATCTATGGAGGTGTGGTTTACATGGCAGCATCCAAGCTATAGACTCTATTCGTCATTTTGTTATACCGCAATATCAAGAGAATGCTTCCAATTCCTTGTCACTATCAAAATTGACATACTGTTAACATTTGTATAGACCTTACCAAAGCTCTATACAAAAGTTTAAGTACAAAGACCACCAAAAAGGTGTTTTCTTTGTTGTGTGTTTTTTTACACTAACAACTACTAAGTTGAGCTACTTGCTCCTCTACATAATTGAATTAGCCTATCAAATTTGTCTTAATATCTTGCAAGTTCCTTTAGAATGGAGCTAAGATATCTTGGAACTTGGCTTGGGTTTGCTTCCTCACTTGGGTAAACACTTCCTCCAATTTTTTGTTGGAATAGACTTTTACCTTTCATGCATGAATCTCTTACTTAAATTATTGCAACTTCATTTGGTAGGCTTGAGTCAAGACTGACATTTTTGCTTGATTTGCAAATTGATGCATAGTAGCTTCCATGTTTGCTCCTTTTCCAAGGCGACATGGATGGACTTCATCTCTATCTTGACCTCTTGACTCACTTATACATAAATTATATGCTCCTTTTCTTCTTGTTCTTTGACCTTCCTAGTCAAGTCCTCCTCACAAAATTTGGCCAACTCCTTCTAGTTCTAGCATACCAATTCCACCTTCTTGACCTTAATTTGACCTTGATCATATCTACTTCTTCATCTCATGTATCTAATTGCTTCCATATCTCCACAAATGATTTGAGAACTCTTGACCCCCTTGGTCATTTTCTATCTTCAGAATGTTGACTTCAACCTTTATCCTCCTTAGCTCAACATCATGCTTCTTCCAACGCTCTAAATTTTCTTCATTTTCCATTGGTTCCCTATTATTGAGAATTATTTGCATTCTTCTCTTGCAGACTTTAGTTCTCTTTCTTTGGTGGTGAACACTTCCTCCAACTCATGAATTTATTCACATTGGCAATCTTCAATTGCTTCTTCATTGCCACAAATTTGTCATGAGCTTGAATTGTCCATTTGTGGGCTCGTGGTAGTTGGCTTTGGTCTATCTCTTGATTGGCAACCTAGACTGTCTAATGTAGTAAATCTATAAGCTTTATCTAGTTGGTTATATACGGATGTAGTTTGTGATAGGAAGGGAAGGCGTTCATCATCCTTTGATAGGACCCACTCTCCATTACCTTGAGGGTGGGTCCCATTCAATTGATGATCCATCATGACATGGCTTACTTTCCCAATATCTCTGAGCATATTCTTCCTCTTCATCTTTCTTCTATGATAAGTCCAAAGGCTCACTCCTTTCTAGATCAACTTGAATACTCCAAGGGCAAGACAACTCTTCAAGAGAGATACAAGAGAGATACAAGAGAGAACACATAGATTTCACATTCAATCCTCCAATGCCCCAAAAGAGCACCTTCTCTTTATTATATAGCCAAGGAGTATCTCCTCCAATGAAGCTCTACCATAGGATTATGCACATGGATAGGTGACCTGTCAGCAAGCTCCACCCTTAGATTACTTGCTTGGATTGGTGACATGTTGGTCTTGGTCCCATCTGGTTGGTCAAACATGCTTTGATCAGAGAATCTTTTAGAGAATCTTATTTAGAAATCTTAAAATCACATGGGTGGGGTACCATTGGAAAGCTCTTGGTAAGACAAACCAAGGGAGGGGGAAGGCCAAACTTTCCTTTGATTTGAGTGGGGGAAGGGGGTAAAGTGCATATTTTTGTGGCCTAATTCATCTGTCTAGGCTTCCAAAATTGCCATTGAAGTTTTCAAGCTTATTTTGGCTTCAGCCCTGTTAGTAGAAGTACTCTTTTGGTGATATCTCTAGCTTATCTACTTAGTCCATCATGTATAACATCTTTTCAAATGTTACCAAACCAAATTTCATCTCTAGATCATCTATCTAACTATTGGTATTACAAACTTCTCTCCTTTTAAGACGTAATATCCTCATTGCGAAGTTGTTGCTCAAAAGATTTCACTAACACTGGTGTGTTGGTAAAGTTGGCTTTTGGTTCTTATGTTGCCTCATACAAGAGGTACCCTTTCCAATGTACTAGGCATTTCACATGTGGATGGTGAGTATCCCGGATGCACTTCTGGAGAATGCATTTGACTTCATACTCCTCTGTGTCATCAACCATGGTTGGACAAGGTCGAATTTCTTGGATGGAAGAGAAATGGGGCGACCAGGAAGCATATTGGTGTAATAAGGAACCATGAAATATTGGGTGGATCTTCATATGTGGTAGTAGCTCAAGGTGATAGGCCTAGCTCCAATGTGATGAAGGATGGAGAAAGGTCTAATAAAACAAGGTCTGAGCTTATGAGGACCAACTAACTTGAGGTTGGTCATTGATAGCCAAACTTGATCTTCCATATTGAACTCCATGTGTTGGCGGTGTGCATCTGTATACTACTTCTGCCAATTTTGGGCAATATATATCATGTGCTTGGCATGCTCTACCCCTTGTTGGATTTTAGAAACAAAAGTGTTAACATCGTCCACCTTGGTAGCCACCGGATGGACCTTCATCAAGCTTGAAGGTGTGAAAAGATGCTCTCCATACATGAGGAAGAACAATGTGACTTGTGTGGAGGCATTCACTGAATTGTTGTATGTAAATTCCACAAATGGGAGTAAGGTGTCCCAACTCTCTTGCTCATCCAAAGTAGAGCTCCAAAGCATGTCCTCAATAGTGCAATATGCCCTCTTTGTTTGCCCATTGGTCTATGGATGGTAAGTTGTGGACATAGACAATTTGGTTTTGAAGAACCAAAAGAGTGTTCTCCAAAACAAACTAGTGAATTGAGTGCCATTATTTGTGATGAGCACTCAAGACAAGCCATGATGTGAAAAGACTACATCTAAGTACAATTGAGCTAGTTGTAGGGTAGTCACATCCTTCATGGTAGGACATATATGAATCATTTTGTTGAGTTGGTCAACAAAGACTATGATGGAATCAAACCCAAAGGTGGTCTTGGGCAATTTACAAACCAGATCCATGCTTACCTATTTCCAACATTGTGTAGGAGTGGGGAGAGGTTGGAGGAGTCCTATGGAGCTTGATTAGAAGCCTTATTTTGTTGACAAAGCAGGCAGCTCCAAACATATGCCATCACATTGTTGCTCATCTTGGGCCAATAGTAATGGCATTTGACTGCATCCAAGGTCTTGTCCATTCCAATGTGACCTGCAATTACAAAATCATGACATTTTGGTAAGATGGTGGTTCTTAGATCCGCATCATCTGGGATCTACAACCTACCATCACAGAAGGTGAGTATGTGGGTGTTGGTGATGCCTTTGGATGATTGAGCACCTAAAATTAGTGGATCAGTTTTTGTAGTATCAAGAATCTTGGGCTAGAATTGAGGGTTCATCCTGATTTCCACACGCCAAAGCACAAAAAATATAATGTTTTTTGCTTGCTTCTTATCTTGACCTTTTTTCACTTTCAAATGAAGTGAAAGGCCTCTAGTACTCAAGTCTTTAGTAACCACCAAATTGTTTGCCATCGTGTAAAAGACCGAGATCGAGGAGAGAAATAGAAGAATGGAAACTCACATTGGGACACTTGAATGAGGGAAAAATCCTAATGCCTAGCATGAGCTTTGGCTTTGGTATTTATAGGTAGCATACAAAGCCCTTGATAAGCTTCTGAAGAAGCTTCCTCAAGCCGCTTTCTTAGAGTGCAAGCCAAGTTAACTAGGAAGCTTCTCAAGAAGTTTCCTTCTAGAAGCCGTGTACTTGGCGTGCAAGCTAAGCTAGTTGGAAGCTTCTAGAAGCTTCCTTCTAGAAGCTACTTACTTGAGGTGCAAGCTAAGCAAGCTGAGAAGCTTCCCAAGAAGCTTCCTAGATACTTCCGGAATATTCTAGGCTAATTTGTCTTATTTGCTACTTTGTAAGTCTGACTAACTTTGTCACTAAACTCCATATTGTTAAATATTCCCCCGCTGCTAGTTGGTGACATCCTCGTCGCCAATGAAGCTTCAAATTCTTGGATGGCCATCTGTGCATTTTGGAGATGAGAAAGAGGTTCTCATGTGGCATCATGAAAGGGATACCCTTTCCAAAGGACCTTGTACTCCGTATGTTGGCGACGACCTCATTGAATATGGCAACACGCAAGGATACAATCAACTTTGTACTCCTCATGGTCATTGATAGGGACAAGAAGAGGGGGAGTTTGGACTCAAGAGGAAAAGGAAGAGGGGTTAGGAACAAACAGTTTCAACTTGGAAATATGAAAGACAGGATGGATACGCATGTGACAAGGCAAGGCAAGTTGATAAGCAACAAGAGAGACAATTTGGGTGCTATCAAAGGGTCCTATCCAATTAGGGGCAAGTTTACAAACTTGGGTATCAAGTGGGAGAGGGAGGTTACTAGAAGATAGCATTTTATCACCGATTTTAAAGGTGAGATCACAACAATGGTGGTCTGCATATTGTTTTTGGTGATTCTGAGCAACAAGGAGGTGAGACTTGGCTTGTTGGAGAGATTGGGATATAGTGGTCAAGAATGTGGAAGTATGAGGAACCTGAGATGGAGGGGGAGCAAGAAGAGAATCCGGAACAAGCGGATCTTGGCCAAAATTGAGAAAGAAAGGAGAAAATCTGGTGGTTGCCTATTTGAAATTGTTGTAGGCAAATTCTATAGCTGCAAGACATTCATCCCAATTGGTATGGTAGACATTAACAAAGGCACACAACATATCCTCCAATGTACAACTTGCATGTTCGGTTTGTCTATCAGTTTGAGGATGATAGGCCATGGATAAAGCAAGCTTGGTGTTGAGCATTTGAAAGAGTGCTTGCCAAAACTTCTTGGTAAATCAAGGATCACAGACAGAGATGAGTACACGTGGCATCCCATGATGCTTGAAAACATAGTCAAAGTAGATTTGCACTAAGGTTGGAGCATCCACGGTATCATAGGTTGGTGCCAAGTGGATTTGCTTACTAAGATTATCCACAAACACCATGATTACGGTGTGTCCTTGTTTTGTCTTTGGCAAGGATGTGATGAGATCCAAGCTCACATGCTTCCAGCAAGTGGATGGAATGGCGAGTGGTTGAAGGAGTCCACTCAGCTTCTAGTTGTTGGCCTTGTTACGTTGGCAGCTCTCATAAGATTGGACAAATTCTCAAACATCTTGTGTCATGTTGGGCCACCATCATTGATATTGGAGGGTACCCAAGGTCTTGTCCACACCTATGGGACCAATGATGGTTAAATCATGGGCTTCTTGAAGGCAAACAAGTCGAAGATCACCTTGAGCTGGAACATAGATCCGGTTCTCATGGAATAAAAGGCCCTCCTTGATGGAGAAGGTGTTGTACTCCTTATCACATAACGTAAGGTGACCATGTACCATTTGGAAGAAGGGATCTTGGTGTAGAGCTGACTGAAACTTGTTTTGGACCTTAGAGTCAACTGACACCATTGAAATTGCCGTTGTGATGAGAGGAAGAGACTTCAAATCAGATGTTTGTGATAAAGCATCAGGGATGACATGGAACTGACCTGGTTTGTACTCAAGTTTGATGTCATACAGTTGGAGTTGTTCCTCCCATCGATGATGTTGACTCTTCATGTGTTCCAAGTGTAAGGTCTGCAACAATGGTTTGTGATCAATTTGCATGATCACTTGTTTCCCCAAGAGGTAATGCCTCCATACCTTGGTAGCATATACCATTGCAAGTTGTTCTTGATCTCAAGAATAGTAGTTTTGTTCAGTCGTATTGAGTCGGCGAGACACAAAGGCAATGGAATGGAGTCCATCTGGGAATTCTTGTTGCAGCACGGCTCTAATTGCAAAGTTAGAAGCATCAAAATTGACCACACAAGGTAGTTGAGGATCAAATGGTTGAAGAATGGGTCTTGAAGACACCATATGCTTTAACTTCTGGAATGCTTCTTCATGCTTGGTGGTCCATTGGAAGCTTGAGTTCTTTCCAAGAGGTCAGTCAATGGTGCAGCCACATGAGCATAATAATGGATTAACCATCGGTAAAAACTTGCCAATCCATTGAATGCCCATACTTCCGTAGCATCGTTTGGGGTAGGCCAATCAATTATGGCCTTGATTTTCTCTTCTTCCATCTTGATCCCCTCTGATGCAATCTTATGACCTAAGAAGGTAACCCCCTTTTGCCAAAAGGCACACTTCAACTTCTTGTAGTAAAATTTCCATTGTCGTAGTCGTCTTAGGACTTCTCGCATAGATTCATGTGTTCTACCTCTATCTTACTATAAATTAAGATACCATCCAAGAACACCACCATAGACTGATCCAATAGTCCATCCAACACCCAATGCATCTGATCCATGAAGACTACTGGGGTAGTAGTGAGTCCGAAAGGTAGAACTCTATGACAACCTAGCAAATATCACTTTTGCGGTAATCGGGTAAGTAAAGTTTGTTCCCGCAGAGATATGAGTCAAAATTGGTCAAATACAAAGTCAAAGTAACAATTTCAATTCTTCTTGAGTTCTTCTTTAGTCTCTAAGGTAGGAACCACACCTAGAAGAGAGTAACAAGCACTGACTCGCAGTCTTGTCACAAATTAACACTTCTTAATCACAACTCCATCAATTATTTCCAAACAATCTTGATTGTGATGATTCAGGCTCTCCCAAAAATGGCACTTCACTGCAAAATGCCTTCGCTTCATAATTGTGTTCCACCTTTCCACTGAAGGCACAACTTCCTTGATCAAAATTGCTTCACATCAACCTTGCACTGCACTCACAAATGCAGAATACTACCAACACTACAATTCCTCTCAGATCTATCAAGGCATTGCTTTGATTGCACTTCACTCAGGATCAAACACACAGAATGAAGATCAAGGCTGCAGAATCCAACATCCAACAAACACACTGACTTGCACTTTGAATTTCTCCAAACACTCACAAACACAAGTACAACGTTGATACTTGAAATCAAGCTCAAGCAATGAGCACTACTTCATAACACTTTGCTTTATCTATTTTCAGAAATAATGAGCACTGAACAACATAACAATATGAATGCCACTCTTAAATACTGAAGCAATCGATAGTTCTAACAACTATACCGTTCTATAACAACTCTTCTAACCTGCAAATCCGAAACAAAAATGCACCTCTTCATATTTGCCTCTTCAAATCTCAAAACTGTTACCAATCCAATCCGATGTCTACTTCTTCTTTGGCTTTCAAACCCAAACCTGAAGTAAATTTACTTCCTATTACTCTGTCTTTGGGTTTCACAACTTCTAATTCTTCTACCAGATCCAGCAATTCTCTTTTCTGATTTGAAATTCCACTAGTGGGTAATCTATCTAACTCCTTATCCCCTGACCCACTCTTCTCTAAAATCTTCATCGCTAACTCCGAAGTCATCTGTACTCCTACTTCATCTACTTTGGGTTTTGCTCTTACATCCTTCCAAAGTTTGTCTATCTCCAACTTTACTAAGTCTAATCTAATCGTCGTATTATCTTCTACTTCTAATATCTTCTTATCTACACGAGTTCTTAGACTGATCAACAAGGCATTTAAATCTGTGTCTTTTGCCTGTCTTTGCCTCGTCTCTTGCACCAACAACTTCAACTCATGCAGCCTCGTCTCTTCAATCCAAACACTGGCCTCTGTACTTAGCATCGCGTTCATCCTGAGGACAATCTCCTTCAATGGCTCCAATTGCATCTTTCTTTCTCACTCCCAATCTGCAAGCCAATCCTCTCTATACATTGCTAACTCCGCTTTGAACTTGGCTTTCACCGTTTCTTTCTCCTTCTCCTTCTGTTCAATCTTCTCCTCTTGAGTATGAAGTAACTCTTGTAATCTATCTTGTTCCCTATATCTTACCGCCAACTCCCTCTGCCATAGTTGCTTCTTCTCTTCTACGCTCTCCATCACTCTATTGAGCTCTTGTTCCTTCACTGCTACCCTCTTCCTCGTTCGTAGCAATCTCCATTCTCACTTCTTGTCTCTTGATACTCGCCTTCGTCTCTGCAATCTTTGTATTGGAAGCGACGCCTCACTTCCCAAGCTAGCATTCACTTCTTCCTTCACCTTACTTGGACCCCCTCCACACTTTGCCTTGCGTCTTGAATGAACTCCCCTCTGAAGTGCGATCTTCTTCTCTTCGGGCTCAAGTATCTCGTCCTCCAACTTTGTGTTGTCCTTTGGCTCAAGCTCTACCTGAACTTCTTCTTCTTCCTCCACAACAGTTGGTACCGACGTCATTTCTCCACCTTTATCCCTGTCTCTAGTTGTATCCCCACTTTGCAGCATTAGATTTGGTTCCTCCTTGCATTCTGAGTCATCGGACTTGCACTCAGCTTCACCTTTTGAGTCTTCGTCTTCTGACGTGATCACCACCATGCCTCTCCTTGGATTTCCTCTCCTGGTCTTGTCATTTCTTCGGCTTCGCCCTGCCGACTTTGCTTCTTTGACTTTAGAGTACTCACTTCTATTTCCACACTCTTCCCCATCTTTGCGTAGTACTCGTCTATACTCCGGATTTGAAGGATATACTGCTCCTCTATGTCAAGTTCTCTTCTCAAGTCGGGATGGAAGTGTGACACCAGTCAATTTTTCTCCGCCGCGTTGAGCAAATTTAACCCGAGGTAAAAATGTGCTGCAAATGGCACGATGTAATGTGGAGGCGACTTATCTTGCAGATTCCACACCATTTGTCATGTCCTTCCATGGAAGCACCTTGCCCAATTGATTGGTTCTCTTGCAAATAGTTTGTGAAAGAAAACCGCTTGGTGTTTCATCACATACGTCGTCCTCTCCGGCTTCAAGATTGCCATGAGAGCACTCATGATCCTTCTCTTCATTAGATCCTTGTAACTCTCTACCTTGTATCCGTTCTTTGTTCTCTTTGAAGAAAAAGCGTCCCTCACTTCTTGAGTTTCTTTTGCTACTTCTCCCTTACCCAAGAGTGTGGCTCCTTGCTCCACGCTTGCTTCTCTCCCAAGCACTAATCTGCAATCCAACTCTGTCCAGCGAGCCGGATTTCCTCTCTTCCCCTCTTCCTTGGGGCCATCAAGACACTTGCTCTCGATAATCTCAGTCATGAAACCTGGAAAACTAACATTTCAGTTCCATGCCAAGAACATAATCCGAAGTTGGCTCAAGACTTCTATTCTTGCAATTACGTCTAGCCTCCGAATTGCATGATTCCTCACTGCAAATTCAGAGTTCTTCTTTCCTCTCCCATCTCTCCTACTTTCTCATTGTCTCTCGGTTTCACTCTCTTGACTTCTCTCTTACACATTAGCACATCTTCAACTCTATTTCCCTTCCCACGATCACCTTCAGGACGACTTCTCAACAGTGAAGGAAAATTGCTCAACATTGCTTTGTCATGAGCCCAATTTTTATAGAGTTGCGCTTTCTTCATCTCTCTTCAATTTGAGTTTCTACCAAGAAATCACACCTCTTGCATGCGCCTGTCACTGTCAATCGTACTTCACGCGTATGGGCCGCCGGTTTTGAACGGTCCCTTCTTGAATTTCTCACCCCGACAAAAGGTTGTTAGACTGTCTTTGCCTTAGGTTGAGCTCTCCCCTGATACAAAGACTCCTTACTTTGGGTTGTATGCTGACAGGGCATTTTCGAGTACTTCGCCTTATGACCCAAAGTCACTTTACTTTGGGTTTCATCCTGAAGACTCTTTTCTTTGCCTTCTTCGGCCATACAGGCACAATTCGCCTTCTCTATACACTTCTTCTCCTTTATTTTGAACAAAAACAAAAAATGTGGGCACCACATATCCCCTTCCTCAAATGTGAACGTCCACACAAACATATACCTTGGGTGTCTTAGAGACTTCCAAGTCTATGGTCCAATATCTCCAAACTCTCCACCCGTTTACTCGAGTGGCAAAAGGATTACCCTCCAGGTCTACAAGCTGCATGGACCCATTTTCATACAGATGAAGAACTCGACATGGACCCATCCACCTCAAATGCAACTTGCCTGGAAAAAATATTCAACGATTGTCATATAACAAAACCAAATCTCCTTCACGTACAGCCATAGGCTTGATATGCTTATCGTGCTTGACTTTCCTCTGTGCTTGTACTTCCTTTGTGGTTTGCATTGCATCGTCTCTTTTCTCTTCTAACCACATCAGTTGATGAATCTAAAGATCTTGACTTTCTTTATCCGATAGTCATTCTTCGCAAAGAATACGATACGTCGGTACTTCAAATTCAACTGGCAGTGTGGGATGCAAGCCATATATCAAGAAGTATGGAGTTTGTTTGGTTGTAATCTTTTCTGTCATTTGATATGCCCACAACACGGCTGGTAATTTTGTATCCCAATCATAGGCATAATTGACAGTCACCTTATTCAAAATTTTACAAAGTAACCCATTCGCCTTTTCCATTAAGCCATTTCCTTTTGGGTTATAAGGAGTCGTCTTCCAATGTTTAATCTGAAGGCAAGGAACCCCAACTCCATCATACTCCTCCAAGGCTAACACTCCAAGACTCAAGACATTGCTCACTAGAGAACTCAATGAGAGAGAGATAGTTGCAAATGAAAGGATGATGAGTACCTCCTCACCCCTTGTTTATATACTTGTGAAATAGTTATGTACCAAAGTTACTAATTATCATAGTAACTCAAGTTACTAGACTAAAAGTCAAGTAAAGTCAAAAAGTAGAAAGGAATATCTATTCACATGGGCATATTCCCCTAAGCATGTGGTCTTATCTTGACCCAACCACTAAGTCAAGGATTCCTTCACATGGGCTATCCTTGGACTAAAGAAGAATCCAAAACAAAAAGGCTTGCGGGCCCAAGAGTTCTCAACTCTTTCCTCAAAGCCAAACACCTAGGAATAATACCAAGTCAACACACTAAAATCCAAAATAGTGGTGCTTATCTTTTCTACTTCCTCTAAAGTAAGGTCCCCTCTATCTTAGCTATGACTAACTTTAGCTAACCATGACTAATATATAACCATAATTTATCTCTATATAAATAATATCTCTTAAGTACTTGTAATACCAAGCTAAATATCACAATACCACACACATGAACAAATGGGTGTTACATTCACTCCTAGACTAAGTTTTCACTTTGTCCTCAAAGTGAAGGTCTCTCTACCTTCTATGGTACATCTTCAACTTATCATGGTTAATCCTATCAAAGTGTCTTCCTCCCAACCCCTTGAGATCATAGGTGTTATTGCCCCACACCTTCTCCACTATGAAAGGTCCAAAGCATTTGGGCAAAAACTTCTTTTGCACTCTCTTGAATCAAATGGAATCAAACAACATTACCCAATCACCTTCTTTGAAAGGCTCCACCTTCTTCTTGCCTTGCCTCTTGTCATAGCTCTCTTTTTGTTTCCTTTGGGCTTGCTCCACTCGAACCATAGCAACTGCTCTTGCCTCTTCCAACTCCATGAGTTGATCCTTCCTTGACTTCTCTGCATCACCTCCTTGTGCTTTCTTCAATCTTCTATGAATGCTTTGGAAGGTAGGAAGATCAAAGTGAATAGGTAAGGTAGACTCAATACCATACACCAATTGAAATAGAGAATATCCGGTGGAAGTCTTCATGGTTGTCCTATACTCCCACAAAACTGCATGAATCCTCTTGTCCCAATGATGTTTAGCCCCCTCCATTTCTGCATCTTTGGCCAACATCATGCACAAGGTCTAATTGGTTCTCTCTGCCAAGCCATTGGAAATTGGCTTATAGGATGTAGTTACTCTATGTGTGATAGAGAAATGTCGTAGCATGGCTATAGTAATGCTTCCTGTAAACTCTCCTCCTCTATCAGAAACCAACTCCAAAGGGCATCCAAACCTAATGATAATGCGTTCATAAAGAAATCTACCCACTTCATCTTCATTCTTGTGCCTCAATGGTCTAGCCTCAACCCACTTGGTAAGGTAATCAGTAACTACCACAATGTATCAATTGTTCCTTAGGGTTCTATTGAGAGGACCTACAAAATCAATTCCCCACTTCTCAAAAGGTCCTAGCAATGAAATTGATCTAAGTGGTGGAGTGGATGTAGACTTTCTAGCAAAAGCTTGACAAACATGACAAGTTTTGCAATAATCAAGACAATCCTTGAAAATCCCTCTCCAATGGTAACCTGCATCTAGAATCTTGAAAGCAGTCACCTTTCCTGCAAAGTGTCCTCCATATACTAAACCTTCATGAAACTCCTTTATGAGTAGGATAGACTCTTCCTTACCCACTGCTCTTCAAAGTAGACCATCTGCTCCTTGGTGAAAAAGAATATCCTCCACCATTGTGTAAGGTCTAGATCTTGCTGCAAGAGCCTTCCTCTCCCTAGCATGCATCCCTTCTGGATAGTTACCTCTTGTCACAAAATCCACAATCTCCTTGTACTCCATTGGAACCTCTTGAGTGACTGAGATTTTCATGAGCTCCTCATCTGGGAAGGAATCATCCACTGGCTCATCTCCATCATGATCATAGGCTCTAGATAACAAATTAGCATTTGCATGTTTCTTTCTTGGCATATCCTCAATGGTGTAGTCATACTCAGACAAGAGTATCATCCACCTTGCTAGTCCCCCTTCAACATTAGGCTTGTTGAAGATGTGCTTCAGAGCCTTGTGATCAATGACAATGGTGGCTTTCCCTCCAATCAAGTAGTGTCTAAACTTCTTAAGACCAAAGATCAATGCCAGCCCTTTTCTCTCCATGACAGAGTAGTTCTTCTCTGCTGAAACCATCTGCCTACTAGCATAAGCTATTGGATGATCATGCCCATCTTGGTCTAATTGACTAAGAGTGCATCCTATAGCTGCATTAGAAGCATCAGTGTAGAGGATGAAAGGCTTACTCCAATCAGGTTCAGCAAGAATTGGAGCTACAACAAGGGATTGCTTGAGCTCCTCAAAAGCTTTGAGAGCCTCCTTGTCCTCCAAAATCACCATGTAATCTACACCCTTCTTCATGTAGATGGTCAATGCATAAGCCTTGTTGGAAAATGAGAAGATGAACCTCCTATAGTATCCAACCATCCCCAAGAATTGGCGTAACTTTGTCAAGCTTGAAGGGAATGGAAGGTCTGAGATTTTCCTCACCTTCTTAGGATCAACTGCTATTCCATCTTTGGAAATGATGTGCCCCAAAAGTAGACCTTCTTCACATCTAAAAATGCACTTCTCTGGGTTGAGTGATGCATTTGCCTCATCCAAGCATTGCAAGACTTTGATTAGGTGCTCAAAGTGCTCCTCCTTGCTCCCATAGACACAAAAGTCATCAATGAAGTCTCTCACAAATTTCCCAATGAAAGGTTCAAATACCTTGTTCATGAACCGTTGGAATGTGGCTGGAGCATTGCAAAGCCCAAAAGGCATGACCTTGAAAGTGTAAGTTCCCCAAGGTGTGGTGAATGTGGTGAGTTGTTGATGCTCTGGTGCAATCTTGATTTGGTTATATCCACTATAACCATCTCCAAAACTGTACCTCTCATGACCTGCAACCTCCTCCAAGATCTCATCAATGAATGGCAATGGGTAGTAGTCCTTCTTGGTAACAACATTGAGCTTCTTGTAATCCACACATACCCAAAGCTTGCCATTCTTTTTCTTCACAATGACAATTAGAGACACCCATTCTGAATTCTTTATCTCAAAGATAAATCCAGCCTCCTTGAGCTTATCAATCTCCTCCTTCACAACCAAAGATATTGGTGGGCTAATGCGACGTTGCTTTTGGCGGATTGGTCTTGCATGTGACTCCACCTCTATCTTGTGCTCCTCCAAGGTGACTTCCTTCAAATCCCTGTAACTAAAAGCAAACATATGGATGAACTTGCGGAAAATCTCCTCAAATCTCACCTTCTCCTCCTTGGTAACATTTGGACCATACTTGAGGGTAGATAACCTTCTCTCTACCTCCTCAAGTGTCAATGGTGATTTATCTGGGTCCTTCAAAACCTCTAGCTTATGTGAAAAATCCATAGCACACAAAGGATATACATTTGAATCAGATTCAAATTCATCCTCCTCCGTGGAAGTCTCCTCTTCCATTCTTGTGTCCACACCTGAATCTCCTTCTTCAGAATCTGATTCCCAATAATCAGAAGATGGTGTATCTGAATGTGAAGTGTTGGTGGTGTTAGTCACAGGAACTGTGACTCTATGGTTTGATGGGTCCTTAAGTACCCTTTGTGCCATCGATTAGTTGTGTGTGTTGCTCTCAACCATGGCCTCCCAAGAAGTAAGTCATAGCTTGAATCCTTCAAGACTTGGAAAGTCATGAGATTTTGAACTCCCAGAACTGAAACTACCACTTTATCCATCACCCCTACTGGTCAAACTTGTTGCTTGTTTGCCATGCTCACCACAAATGTTGAAGGTCTTGAGGGTATCATACCTAACTTCTTCATCAACCTTTATGACATGGCGTTCACTGCTGATCCTCCATTAACCAATGCATCCTTGATGTTGTGACCATTCACTCTCACATCAATCTTGGAGGCATATTCACAAGCCTCCCATGGTGCTGGCTTGGCATCCACCACCCCCATTGATACTGGAGCTTTTGTCTTCTTCTTTCTCTTGCTCCTTGTAGAACTCAAACCACCTCTAAGCTCCTTTCTCAAGGTAGGGTTCAAAGCAATCAATTGGCCCACTGTGATGTTAGCCTTGTGACTACCAACATCCTCCAACACATTGTAGTTCCATTGTTGCTTTGAAATCAAGAAATCCTCCATCCCCAACTTCTTCCTTGGAGTCTTTATTGTTGATGGTGTTGAGGTGTGAGTGCTCCTAGTAGACATAGGAGTATCCTTGCTTGGAGTAAATCCTTGAGAAGAGTGAACATCCTCTGCAAAACGAGCTCTCTTCTTCTCTTGTGCCAAAAGCTCCAAATTAAGACTCTTGGAGTTTGAGCACTCTCCTTTCTTATACTTGCTCTCCACCACATCTATGGATGCTATTCCCTTACCTTTGTTTAGATTAGGAGCCACTTGGGTTTCACTACCACCCTCTTTCCCTCTATTGGCTCCCTCATAACCCCTTCCTCCATGGTAAGTGGAATTTGGGCAATTCTTTTGGATATGGCCTCTTCCTCCACAACCAAAACAATTTCTATCATTGAAATTGTTGGCTGGTTGAACTCTTCTATATGGATAGTTTCCATAACTCCTAGGCCCTCTCCCTACATTCTGATCTACCTCTCTCTTCTCCCATAGTTGCACCACATTGATCTTGAGATCCGCAAGTTGTTCTATGATGATTTGAAGTGGATCCTTTGGTGGAGGTGCAAGAATTGGAGCAACTACTACTTGTGGTGCAACCCTTGTCACCAAAGTATCAGAAGTTCCACCATACTTGTAGCCTTGAGGAGGATGCACAACCTCCTTCACCACCAAATCACTCTCATCCCCTTCCAAACTCTCCTCCATACAAATTGCAATCTTGATAGCTTCAACCTTGGAAGAAGGTTTCTCATATCTCACCTTGCTTCTAATTTGTGGTCTCAACCCTCCCACAAAGTTCTTGGTGAGCATGGCCCCTATGCCAATCATTGTAGTCTCCACATCATCCCCACCCTTCCTCAACACTATGCGAAATCTGGACTCTAACTTTTCTACTCTTTCCACATAGACTCTAACTGTCTCTCCATCTCCTTGCTTGAGAAATGTAACCTCAATCATCAATCTCTCATAACTCTCATCAGGAAGAAAGTTCTCAATGAGTGCTGAAGTCAAAGTCTCCCAAGACTCCTCTTCCCCATCTCTCCTCTCTCTCTTTTGGTATTCTGACTCATACCATGTAAGTGCTGCATCCTCAAAGAAATCTGGTAATAATGAGGCCCACTCATTCTTCCTCCTCTCATTGTTTCTTATGCAAGCTCTCTTGAAGTCTCTCACAAAGGCCTCCACATCTTCTCCATCCTTGCCAAAGAAAACCGGAAGTTTCTCCATCTTAACCTCTCACTAACTTTCTCTTCTCTCATTTTTTCTTTTTTCTCTTTTTGTTTCTCTCACTCTATAACTAATAGAGTATATACATGACTAACACCATTTGAGAGTAATCCACTCTAGGGAACAAAAAAGTTCAGGTTGCTCCAAGATTTCTATAGCAACATCAAATCCTAGAGTGCATATTAATCAAACCCTCGTGGATAGTTTATCCATAAGTTGAAAGATTATCTCCATCACTAATCTTGAGAACTAGCTGATGAAGGTGGTAGTATTTCTGTAGTTGTACTAAGACTCTCTCCAAGATCCTTCACCAAAGTCTCCAAAAGTGATTTTACTCCACTACACTCATGTCCTTTTGGAAGTCCTTCAACTCCACAAATCTCACACAACTCCTTGGTCTTAGATCTTCTCCCTCCTAATCTTGGTGAAGAAGGTCCAACATGCAAACCCAAGTCAAGTAAGCCTCTCCTTTCCCTCAATCTCTTGCTCTCAAAGGTCAATGGACATGAACTTGCCTTATGTCCCTTCTCTCCACATAGAAAGCACTTAGACTCACTCTTTCCTCCAAGTGGTGTAGGTTTTGGATCCTCTCAACACTCTCTTCAAATTCTATTGTAAACTCTCTTTTCCTCAAATCCACACCTACAATCACCTCAAACCCTTGGGGAACCTTGCATAATCTCAATTTCCACTCTTGATGACCCTCCATGTTCCCAAGATGAACCTCAACACTCAAACATGTTTTTTGTTGATCTCAAACTCCTCATGCATGAGATCTCCACTCTGCAGAATTGACCCTTCCTCACAATGTCACTCAAATCTCCCAACCAGTATGTCACAGTCCTCTGAAATTTTTCACACTTGATCAAAACTCCATGGCGTCCCTCCCTGCAAAATTTCAGATCTCTTCATTGAGCCATTTGGCCTAGACACCTTTCTATTCAGCACACATATTTCAGATTTGGTCTGAAAACCACCCCCCTCACTTCAAAAACTTTTAATTCCCTGCGCAAGAAGGATCTCTCTCTAATTTTTGGGGCAGCAGGTAGGATACAATGCACTGAATTTTCTTGGAAATTTTCAGGACAATTCACTAAAAATTGAAGAAATGGCAGACTCTGTACAATTTTCCAAAGAGCATGCAGTTGCGGGAGCACTTTACCCTATCAACTTTCAAAATTTCTAGCCCAGTGCGCATAGTAGCTCTCACAATAATTTCAAATGTGCTAATTGAAAGATAACCCAAGCTATCATGTATAGAAATTTCAAGTCCAGATCTCAAACTTGAGATTTTGCCCAAAATCACCTTAATCCCCAAAATCTGCAATCCACCTCACACAATCTCTCCAATTCCTCTCATGTGTACAAGATGTACAAAATCACCTCAAAGACATCATAATGAACTACAGGGTATACAAATAGATCTTGGTTCTCTTGCATAAGTTCAGCCCTCTCCTCTCCTGATGTTCTCTCCAAGTGAGCGCTCATAGCCTCCTTTTGCCTAATGTAGAATTGAACGCGGAACATTATCTTGCCTTCTAGAGAGGTCCTAGCAACGGAACCAAAAATGTGAGCCGGCCTGTCTCTCACTCAGGTGGAACCTTTGATGGCTATTATGGTAGCGCACCATGGACTAAGAAGGCAAGGAACCCCAACTCCATCATACTCCTCCAAGGCTAACACTCCAAGACTCAAGACATTGCTCACTAGAGAACTCAATGAGAGAGAGATAGTTGCAAATGAAAGGATGATGAGTACCTCCTCACCCCTTGTTTATATACTTGTGAAATAGTTATGTACCAAAGTTACTAATTACCGTAGTAACTCAAGTTACTAGACTAAAAGTCAAGTAAAGTCAAAAAGTAGAAAGGAATATCTATTCACATGGGCATATTCCCCTAAGCATGTGGTCTTATCTTGACCCAACCACTAAGTCAAGGATTCCTTCACATGGGCTATCCTTGGACTAAAGAAGAATCCAAAACAAAAAGGCTTGTGGGCCCAAGAGTTCTCAACTCTTTCCTCAAAGCCAAACACCTAGGAATAATACCAAGTCAACACACTAAAATCCAAAATAGTGGTGCTCATCTTTTCTACTTCCTCTAAAGTAAGGTCCCCTCTATCTTAGCTATGACTAACTTTAGCTAACCATGACTAATATAGAACCATAATTTATCTCTATATAAATAATATCTCTTAAGTACTTGTAATACCAAGCTAAATATCACAATACCACACACATGCACAAATGGGTATTACAATTCACTTCCGAAAGTCTTGGCACACTTGGATCTTCCCTATTTTCTTCTTCAAGACAATGACAATGAGGGAGACCCATTCACTGCTTAAGACAGGGAAGATGATTCTGGCTCCTAAGTACTTGTCAATTTCATCTTTCACCAAAAGTGAGTACTTTGGGTTCAGGCGGTATTGTCTCTGCCGAACCGGAACCGCACCTTCAACCAGATCAATCCGGTGTTCTCCAAATTCTTGTGGAATACCCGGCATTTGATCAATAGACCAGGCAAATACATCTTGGAATTCTATGAAGAGGGCAGTGTATCCTGCTAACTCCTCCGAAGTGACTATCTTCGAAATTTTTAAAATTTTTCCTTTAGTCAATACAACATCTTGACAGTCATCGGGGTTGATGACTCCTTCAACATGACTTACTCGGCTTAACCCAAGGTGAGCTACCATCAAACCCCCTTCCTCCAAGTCAGGTTCACCCGAGGCGAGGTCATATGGATCTTCATCTTCGACATCCACCTCGTAGCATTCCAAATAGTTCACTTGGACTTTGTCTTCAGATTCATTTGAGGACGAAGATGATGAGTCTTCGGATTCGTCCTCTTCTTCTGAAAAACTTGTTTCCCTGAGGTGGGGAACTTTTGTCCAACTCACAGTCACCAGCTTCTGATCTTTGGACAAAATGTCCTTGAATCTTAACTTCTGCTGATGTAGATCCACCACAACTTTGTCACTGTACAACCAGGGTCTTTCGATCAACAAAGGGTAACCAGTCTTTGTCACTGGTCATAACATGATGTAATTCAATTTGAAGGGCACCCCTCCAATGATCGTGGTTATGTTTGACAGCATGCCCGAAGGCCGTCTCCTGGTTTGGTCTGCAAATTTCAAAAATCGGTGTGTTTGGCTCAAACGTATGATACCCGAGTCAATTTGTAGTATCTTTGGTCATGACATTCACACCGGACCCTGAATCATTGGGTATCAATGTGATCATGCACCCTGCAATCTCCGCATCCACCTCGGGAGATCCCAAATCTTCTTGTTCAATACAATAGATAGCTGGCAGGTCCTTCTTTGACATCGACCTCACCTTCTTGAGAGCCAAATTTAGCTGCTTCTTGTACAGCTTGTTATCTTCCCACAATTGCTTAAATGTAACGTTGGCATTTGTGGCTACAAGATCTGCTACAATATTTTATTGGGGTACTCCTCCCAATTTGACCGTCTTGGCCTTTGTCTTTGGGTTCAAAGTCTCTCCATGTTCCCTCTTGACTTCGGGATGCTTCAAAATGGTGACGGGATTGCTAGTGGCCTTAACCCAAGGTTCCTCGGGTTGGTCCACCTCGGCTTGGATCAGACCCTTTACTTCAGATCGGATGTCCGCCGGAAAAACTGGAGACTTTGTCTTCGTCTCCTCTTCCAAACTCAGTTCCCGAGTCCTGAGTAGTGCCTCCTTTAGCTCTTTTTGCAAGGCTTTAGCTTTGGCTTTTGCGAGGATCTTTTCCTCCTTGGTAAAAAGAATTGCCTTTGGGCGTAGTCTCTTTGCCTTTCTAGAAGACGATGAGGTTGTACTCAGTTCTTTGGGATCACGCTTCTTCTTACTGGAGCGTGTCTCAACCTTCAAAATTTCAAGGTCCAGCCATTCTCCTTCCAAGGCGGGACTTTATTCTTGAGGTCTCCCCTCCTCAAGCGTGATATAATTTACATTTGTATCCCCCTTTGCCTGAATTGCTGCATGCTCAGCGGGGTGCTGCACGCTCAGCGGGAGTCTGTACATACTTTACAGGTGGATGAGGACATTGGTTGCCCGTATGCCCCGATCATATACAATTTCCGCACAAGGGAACATACCCGATTTGCCTTCTTGGCTCTGGACAGTTTGGAGACCAATGTCCTATCGAGCCACAATTGTAACAGGCTCTGGGTGCAACATTCTAAGGGCAATTCTGGTTGCTCATCGGTGGTCTTCATGGAGGAGCATTGGGGTTATAATCCCTTGGTCCAAACCTCGGACCTTGGTACAATGTGGTAGCCTGAGGTTGTACTTCTTGCATTTGTTACACAACCTCTTCTTCCTCATCTTGGCTCCATCCCAAAACCCAATCAATTTGCTGCACCGGAAATGCATTACGAGTATTGCATTCCGTGTTTACGTGGCCTGACTTCCCACATGCGGTGCACCATACATTTTATCTCCCAAATGCTAGGGCCTTCCTTCTGTCTTTGGCCCCAATCATTTGGATCTTAAAATCCAAAAACTCCTTGATGAGGGCATCCAGCTTGGTATCCACCTTATTTACACTCTTTGCTGGAGGAGTCTTTGGTTTCTTACCCCCACGTCTTCTTACTCGTCTTGGCTTTGATTCTTCTTTGGATTCTGAAGAAGAGCTCAAAGACGTGGAGGATTCTTCCGAAGAAGGGGATGTATTGCGGGAATCTCTCCTTCTGGGCTTCTTGCCTTCTTCTCCTGATTTCTCCGGTTGCCGGTAGAGTGAGAGTGTGTTGCCTTGTAACGAGCGACATGTTTGAGTACTTTGTCAAGGGAAGTTACATTCCTCTCCCTTGCAAAGATTCGGATCTTTGGTGAAAGTCCCCTGAGGAACCAGATAATGGCTTGGGCATCGAAGTAGACCCACCACCCCCGATTGCTTGGGAACTCGGTTCAAGAGTGCCATGAACTACTCGGAGTAGTCTCTCAACTTCTCCTTTTTGCCTCGGTCTAAATTGTTGAGTGCCGCAAAGACACTTGTGTTGTAATCAACCTCCTGGAATTGTTCTAGGAAGTTGTTTCTCAAGTCTGCCCAGTCCGCCGGTACAAACTCCTTCTGGGTCACATGGGTGTACCAGCTCCGAGCTTTCTTTCAGAGCAGACTTGGGAAAATTCTTAGTCGATCCGCCAAGTCATGCTACTTGTTAGCAAAGGAGATGACTTTGAATTCTTTGATGAATTCATCGGGGTCTTTGTCTTGTTTTGTCCCCTTGTACTTCTGATAGGCGTGTCGGGTGATAGGCAACAAAGTCATTGTTCGATGCATTGGAATCGGCTGAGGTAATGTTGAACTTGACAGAACTGAGGGATTGGCTGGTATTGATGTCGTGTTGTCAGCCCAGAGGTTCCAATTCGTGAAATTCAAGGTGGGGTCTTCTTGGAAAATTTTTTCTATGAGAGTGTTGACTTCAACCCGAGTGGAAGATTTAGGATCAACACCTCCGATTTGTTCTTCAAAATTCCTTTGGGACAACCAAGGAATCATTTGTAGAAGATGTTGACACTCTTCTTTTGTAAGTGTTTGTGTTGTCTTTTCTTGAACAAGGTTCTTTAAGGATGCAACTTCCTTTACAGCTCTAGGGGAAGTCGGTGTACTGGGCCGCAATGCATATGTTTGGCCACTCGAGTCTTTCTTCTTCTTGGACAAAGAGGGAGATGCAAAGTAGCCTTGCCAACCACCCTTGTGTTTCTTGTGGTCAAGTTCTCACAGGGCTTCTTGCACTTTGTGAAGGAGTTGAAAGTCCAACGCCTCTCATTTGGTTTTGTCAACAATGGATGGGACGTTCAGACGTTTGTCTTCTTCATGCTGCAATGCTCGTCTTCGAGCTCTCTCTTCCCGTTGTTCTCTCAATGCAGACATTCATATTGCATTGATACCCAGTTTCAAATTAGGCTTCGTATTCTTCCACTTCTGAGATTTGTATCCCCGGCAGCGGCGCCAAAAATCATGTGACAACCCGGCAAATATCACTTTTGCGGTAATCGGGTAAGTAAAGTTTGCTCCCGCAAAGATACAAGTCAGAATTGGTCAAATACAAGGTCAAAGTAACAATTTCAGTTCTTCTTGAGTTATTCTTTAGTCTCTCAGGTAGAAACCACACCCAGAAGAGAGTAACACTCCACTTAGTTGATCAAGCAAGTCATCAATCAAAGGCAAGAGATATGCATTCTTCATGGTTTGCTTATTGAGCCCACAATAATCAATACAAAAACAAAGTCCTCCATCCTTCTTTGGAACAAATAGTGCCAGTGCTCCCCAAGGAGAGATACTATGTGATATGAAATCCTTCTCCAACAACTCTGTAAGTGTTGTTTGCAACTCCTCCAACTCCTTTGGTGAGAGCCGATAGATTGGTCTACTCATTGGAGTACTTCTTAGCAATAACTTGATCTTGAAGGGCATATCTCAATCGGAGGGTAATCCCTTTGGCAGATCATCCAGAAACACATGTCTACAAACACGTCTACAAACTCCTAAACTATCTAATCAACCATTGCTTGATGAGGCTCTTGGTCCTCCTCCAATTGTTCTTGTGCAATTGGCTTGGTCCACACCGTGAATACAAACTTATCTTCCTCCAAAGCTTGCTCTATGGCTGCTTTACTAACCAACTTTCCTTCTAGGGACTCATCTCTCTTCCAAGCTTGCTCCATGGTTGCCTTCTTTGCAAACTTCCTATCTTGGGACTCCACTCCTTTCAAGGTTTGCTCTATGGCTACCTTCTTGACAAACTTCCCATCTTAGGACTGACTATTCTTAGGTGTCTTACTCAGAGGTGCCAGACAACCTAATCTGAAATTCCTACCTTGATGTTGTACTTGAATTTGGCATTGGATCCAATCAAATTGAACCTTAGACATTCAAGCCAAGGTAGACCCAGAATGATATCATAGTGTAGAGGTGCCACTACAAACCTCATACACTCCAAATACTCCTTCCTAATCTTGAAGGTAACAAGATGCGAGGTGCGGAATGCAAAACCCTTTCTACCATCCGCCATCATCAAACTACTTCCAATCACTAGCTTGATAGGAATACCCAATTCCTTTGCTACTTGCATAGACATGCAATTCTTTGAACTTCCAGAATCAACCAAAATCCTACAATCCTAAAGCTCAAAATCTTCTACTAGGATTCTTTGTTTCCTTGATCATTTGGTTCCACAAACTCCATTTAGGCAACTTGTCAAGGTTGCCTATTCCTAAGTGGATATTTAGCAATGCGATGTTTGACTTGGCAACAATAAAAACAACCTCCATTTTGTCACAATCTTTCTCTATCTACTGCACCAAGTGGCCTCTGTTGGATAACATCAATCTCCATTGGTGTTGGTTCTTCCACCTATGCATATTGTACTGGTAAGCTTGGTGTAAGTTGAGGTCTAGACCAAGTTGTCACAACCAAGGAATCAAAGCGCTCAGTCAATTGCATGGCTTCTTCTACATTTGTGGTTCTCGCATGGTCACCTCCAATTTGGTTTGTGACTTCAATCCCCGCACAAATTGATCCAAAACTTCTCCTTCTTGTATATCTAGAATTTGCATGATGATGTTCTAAAATTGTGTGATGTAGCCTCTTATTGAGCCAATCTGCTTCAACTCTGCTAATTTATCTCGTGCGGCTCAGGTGGCATTTATAGTTTGAAATCGACCAAGTATTACATCCTTGAATTCTATCCATGTCAAGATTTGTGCAACAATTTGTCATTCAGTTTGCTCTACTTGGAATTACCACTAAAGTTTTGCCATACCATCCAATTAGCTAGAAGCCAAGAGAATCTATTTTTGTTCATCTTGAAGATTGGTGGCTTCGATGTAACGTTTGTAATCAAACACAAAATTCTCCACCGTGCTCCGAAGATTCTTGCCTTCAAACACCTTGGGTTTTGGAAATCAAATATGATCTTCTCCATCTCAAACTGGCGCTCTCTCTATATGTTCTTGTTGTGGTTGGTCTTGTTCATCCAACAATTGATTAAGGTGCTCGATTTGTTGTTGCATCGCAAGGATAACGTCCGGTATTGCCGCCTTAGTTACTACTCTATCCTACTACTCTCAATTTATCTAATTGATTAACACATAGATACAGCACGTCCACTTTTCTCCATAAGTGACAACCAGAAGTATCAAGGGTTCCTTAGACATGGTGATCATATGTAGAAAATCCTGCCCAAAGCGTGAGGTGATGAATTGTGTGAAGCGGTGCTTGGGTAATATCTGGACATGAAAATCCCAATGGTTTGACAAAAGTGGATTTGGTGGTCCATTAGTTCCATCCATCCCATTCCTGCTCTGATACCAATGTAAAAGACCGAGATCAAGGAGAGGAATAGAAGAATGGAACTCACATTGGGGCACTTGAATGTGGGAAAAATCCGAGTGCCTAGCATGAGCTTTGGCTTTGGTATTTATAGGTAGCATATAAGGCCCTTGAGAAGCTTCTCAAGAAGCTTCCTCAAGCCTCTTTCTTAGAGTGCAAGCCAAGTTAACTAGGAAGCTTCTCAAGAAGTTTCCTTCTAGAAGCCACCTACTTGGCATGCAAGCTAAGCTAGCCAAGAAGCTTCCCAAGAAGCTTCCTAGATACTTCCAGAATATTCTAGGCTAATTTGTCTTATCTACTACTTTGTAAACCCGACTAACTTTGTCACTAAACTCCATATTGTTACACATTGACATTTTGGTGAATGTATCTGGATGTTACTTCTTGCCTTCCACATATCTAATTGTCATGTTGAATTGTTGTCACCATTTTGCCCACCAAATCTGTCAACAAGAAAGATCCTTTTGTGTCTCAAGGTAGACTAGAGGTTTGTGGTCTGTCTTTACCACAAATGCCTTCTCACCCAAAGAGTGCTTCCAATGCTTGGTTGCAAGGACAATGGCCAGCTCTTCTCATTTGGTGGTGTGATAGTTGCATTTTGCCTTTAGCAACTTATGGGAGAAATATGCAATTGAGTGCCATCCATCCTGCCATTCTTGTTGTAGGACTACTCTTATTGCTACACTTGATGCATCTATAGCCATCTTGATTGGACGTTTTGGGTCAGACCATTTCAAGATTGCTGAACGTTGTAATTTTTCTTTTAACTCCTAAAAGGAAATTCTTGTGCAGTTCCTCATATCCACCTCTTCCCCTATGCCCAATAGTGTTGTTAGGAGGTTGTGCAATCTTGGAGAAGTCCTTGACAAATCAACAATAAAACCCCATCAATCCCAAGAAACTCTTAAGTTGAGTCTAATCTTCTAGAGCACTCCATTTTTGAGTGACCTCTATTTTATCTATTAATACTTGGATACCATCCGCACTTACTCTATGCCCTAAGTAGTCTATTTCATATTTGCCAAACTTGCACTTTGAGATTTTGGCATACAATTGATTCTTTCGGAGAATCTGGAGGACTTCTTGCAGATGTTGCTTGTGCTTTGTCAACAACCTATTGTAAACTAAGATGTCATCAAGAAAAATGACAATATATTTATCCAAGTATGGACAAAATATGTCATTCATCAAACTCATGAAAGTGGTTGGAGCGTTGGTGAGGCCAAACGGCATCACTAAGTACTCAAATTGACCATACCTTGTTCAAAAGGCCATTTTGTGTATATCTTCTTCCGCAATCCTAATTTGGTTGTAATTGCTCTAGAAATCAAGTTTGGTGAAGTGCCTTGCCCTATTGAGTTGATCAAACAAGTTATCTATGCAAGGTAATGGATATTTATTCTTCACCATTTGTTGATTCAATCCTTGGTAGTCAATGCACATATGCATTGTTCCGTCCTTCTTCTTCACAAACAATACAAGAGTCTCATATTGTGATACATTGGGTTAGATAAACCCCTTCTGTAACATATTCTCAATTTGAGCCTTACACTCCTTCAACTCCTAAGGTGATAGTCAGTATGGGACCTTACAAGGAGGTATCTTCCCAAGATGTATCTAAGTTTTATGATCTACTCTCCTTTTTGGTGGTAAACCTACAGGTAATTCATCCAGAAAGACATCTTGGAACTCATTTACCACATCTTTCAATTTCTCAAGAACTTGTCCATTGCGTTGGGCACTCTAGACTTCTCTTATTAAACCCATGAAACATATATATGTCTTACCAATAGATGTGGTCTTTATAACATACAGAGGCAAATCTTGCCTTTGTGATCTTCCTTTAATCCCAAAGATCTTCCATTGACTAGTTTTCACTACTTTCTTTCTCCAATCCACCATGGGGTTATAGTACTCCATCCATGGCATACCTAAGATTGCATCATAACAAGCTAATTGTATCATTTGCCACTTGATTGCTTCTCGAGATCCTCTTATAGAGAGTATTACCTTTGTAGGTAATGACTCAATCCTCTCTATCTAACCATTAGGTAACCCTGCTTTGTCCTTCTCATCCTTCTCTAGTTTCATCCCCAACCCAATTTCTTGTCTTGCAATAGAGCAAGACAAGAAATTCTCTATTGCCTAGGGTCTATCAACACTCTCACCAGATTGCATTCTAGCACTCCATTAACAACAATAAATTGTGCATTTATCTCCCTCCTTTGCACACTCATCCTCTTCCTCCCTCCACTTTTACTCTTCTTCACCAAGCCAGTAAGGCTGCAAGGTATATTTATTGGCAATCTTCATTTTTTGATGCAGTTTCTATATTTTCCTCTTCAATTCGTCTCTCCATGTGGTTTAGAGGTCGCTTGTATGGAGGCCAAGGGCATCTATGATGACGAGCATGAAAATTGATGGCTATGTGCCCAATTCTGCCACAATTGTAACATTGTCATTGTTTTGCTCAAGCCCCTTCTTCCTGTAGGACTCCTTTTCTCCTTTCTTTGACCCGTCTCCGTTCTCCTTAGAGAGGTCTTGCTTCTCTATCTCAAAACCAAATTTTGCCCAATTCCATAGGTACTTGTCCACCAAAATGGTGTTTCTTGACTCAATAGTTTTGCATTGGTGTTATCACTTCACCTCCTCCAAGCGCCTTGCTATTCTTTGGGAGCAAGCAGTGGCTTAAAAAATAGTACAAGGATTTTGCACCATTATCTTTTGGCAAATCCGCTTTTTTAATCCTCTCTTGAGATTTTCAAGAGCTTTGGTTGGACTCATATCAATTATCATAGCCTATAGATCCAAAATTGCCTCCATGTACTCTTGTATGCTATTCTTTTGCTACAACTCCTAGAGTCTAGTTTGGGCT
Source organism: Lunularia cruciata (assembly GCA_948567375.1). NCBI lineage: Eukaryota > Viridiplantae > Streptophyta > Marchantiopsida > Lunulariales > Lunulariaceae > Lunularia > Lunularia cruciata. The sequence continues at coordinate 2,164,712 of OX419756.1, read as the reverse complement.
TTTTGCACAAAATCCACAAATTGGAAATTCTTGAGCAGCCCTTCTAGCATGGTTGTCCAACTGACCTCTCTTCCTTCTACCAATAATGATTTTTCCTATGCATCATACCATGTGAGGGCCTTATTGGTCAAACACACCTACAGAATGATGTGTGATCTCCTTTGTAAATAATCAAAGGTATCAATTCATTCTTGAAATTCAATTTTCCACTACTCCCAAGGAATGTTGCCCCTTGTAAGGCTTGATGTTGCATATCTTCTTCATTCGTAGTAACAATGTGGCTTAGTTATTGATTGAAATGGTCTCATTGGCATGCATAACTCCCCATGTACTTTGATTGCTAGTGTTGGTTGTTGAGACGGCTCCCCTTCTTGCATTACTTGATCCTTCTTGACAACATGAACTTGATTTTGCAATTTCTCCATGGTCATCTTGATTTCCTAAAACTAGTTCAACATCCCTTGCATTCCTTGCGTCAACTCTCATAATTGCAGATCCATGATTCCTACACACAATAGATGTTCACGTGCTACTTCCTACTTCAATAGAGGGTTACAATGATCACTCGGGATGGTACAAAATCTATGGGGACTACTATTGGGACCTTAGGAGCCATCACTCATTGATAATATTCCTCACCAAAATTGCAGACTACAAAATCCCTAAATATCACTTTTGGTCTAACTACATAATGAATTTCTACTTGCATGTTGAAAGGGTGAGGATTTGGTTCATTCAGATGTATAACATCATAATAGAATGCAGATTGTCATATCCCACTCTCTGTCATATACCACCGCAGGTAGAATCACCGGGCTGGTGAATTCATCACTATGTCCATGAATTCTATTCCAAAGTGATAAACTAGCAATACTCTTATTTGCTCATGATGGATGTACATAATCTTGATATGGAATGGATTCAAGAATGTGAAGCTAGGTGTAGGAAATTGTCCTCCTGGTACATCCATCCCATCCACTCTCTGAAGCACTTCCCAAGTCTAGCAATTGCCCTATGTTCTCCACCTCAAATTACTCAATTTCAATAGCTTGTGCTCTTCCAAGAGGGATGATCCACTCTCTTGGAACTAAACATTTGCTTTGATACCATTGTAATACTCCAAAGACAAGAGAACTCTTCAAGAGAGAACACACAGATTTCACGCTCAATCCTCTGATGCCCCAAAGGAACACCTTCTCTTTATTATATAGCCAATGAGGATCTCCTCTAATGAAGCTTTACCATAGAATTAGGCACATGGATAGGTGACATGTCTGCAAGCTCCACCTTTAGATTACTTGCTTGGATGGGTGACATGTTGGTCTTGGTCCCATCTGGTTGGTCAAACATGCTTTGATCAGAGGGAATCTTTTAGTGAATCTTCTTCTAGGAATCTCAAAATCACATGGGTGAGGTACCATTAGAAAGCTCTTGGTGAGATAAACCAAGGGAGGGTGAAGACCCGCCTTTCCTTTGTTGGGAGGGAGGGGGAATCTTCACATTTTTTAGGCCTAATTCATTTTTTTAGGCCTCTAAAATTATCTCTAAAGTTTTGAGGTATATTTTGGCTTCCGCCCTATTAGTAGAAGTACTCTTTTGGTGATACCTCTAGCTTATCTACTTTTTCCATCATGTATATCCTTTTGGATGTAACCAAACCAAATTTCATCTCTAGATCATCTATCTAGCTATTGGTATTACATTAGAACTCTCTTCACCTTCTCTTCTTTCAATTCTCTCTTCAATAATGGGAACCATAAGGGGGCTTCTCAATTCTAGTACCTCATTGGAGTAGGATGCTACTTCTCCTTCTCAATCTGCATTCTTGCCTACTTACATTGGATAGAGTACTCCTATTTTATCCACAACTTGTCTGCATACGAGGCAACCTTGCACTCTTGGACTTACACTTCTCCTCTTTGGCAAGTTTTTTCTTCTTTAGTAGATCCTTGTCTAATCTTATTGGTATAGGTATGGGATACACCTTTTTGTGTTGATTTTCTTTTTTAATAATTTTATTTTTTTGGTAAGGAAGTACTTGTCTATTCTACAAATTAGATAGGAAGAACTATAGATAAGTGCTTTCTTTGAGTTATGACTCCTAAGCCAACATCCTGAATGACAGAGTTTGGTCAGAAAAACACTTGGAGGAAGAATTCATGAAACTAACTTGAGACCAAAGTGTGCTTGAAGGCAAATGGGTTCAAGGAAGTAGTAATTTGGCCCAAAGGTGTATGTCCAGAATGTCATTTTGCCCGATAGCTTTGCACAACAATTGAAACTCAACTAAATGACTTTGCTCCAAAACATATCTTTTTGGACCTGACACATAGCAAGCACCATACACCAATTTGATGCGCCACCAACAAATTCAAGGATAACCATCCCAAACAAGAAGGGGGGTCTGCATTTTGAGGAGGACAATTGGGATTTGGCCCAATGCAAGTATCAAAACTTGGACCATTGGGTGGAGAGTAATAGTTTGCATGTACAAGTAGTGCTTGACATTGAAGGTGTGGCGAGGAACAAGGAAAATCCAACCACTTTCTGACCAAAGAATGATTGAGTACTTTGCTTAGAAAACAAAGTGTGGAATGGCCATTTCCACTTTTCAAGAGATTGATTAAGCATAGTCCATCCTAAATTCAAGCCTTCAATGTTATAGTTTGCTAGTCTTCAAAGCCAAACCAGCCTTTGCTTCCATTCCATAGTCTTTGAGAGAATGGTGTTTGCTTGCACTGAGCTACCCTTAGGCTTGCTTTGATTCTTTTCCATTTTTCCTAAACCCTTGTCAAATTTTTTAAAGCATTGGTTTTTTCCTTTTTTGTCTGATAGTCCCTCAGCCCTATCGGACAGTCTTCCCTAGGGACCCCACCCCCTTACTATAGCATCACCTTGGGAAAAACTAATTCAATAGGCCTTCAAAAGGTGTTCAAAAGCCCATGAAGAAGGATCCCAAAGCCATCCTCCAAAGCACAATAGTGAATGCTTGGGTGGTGTATTGTAGGTGAGAGATAATCCAAAGCAAGCAAATGGGATTCTTACTATGTGATTGGGATGCAATCAACTTTGAGATCATCCATGAGACCATGAGATAGGAGGTGAGAAGTAGTGATGACTCAACATGAAATCCCATAGGCTAGATAAAAGAAAATTGGAGGAATGTACTGGTCTGGATACATGCCCAATAGGAGCAATGACCATTGATACTAGGTTTTATGACCAAGACCCAAGAGATCAAGAACACCTTTGGAGAACCTTGCAATTGCGATGATACTTGGCAAGTTCTTAGTTATAAGGATCCAAATCAACAATCACTTGGAGAAGTAATTGTGAAATTGTTCCATCACAAATTAAAAACTTACTTAACCCATACCCAAGTTGTCTTCTTTCATAAGACATAAAAAAGATGAGCTTGTGAATTGGGCTTGCATGTCTATTTACATGCCCAAATTCATCACCATGATTTCTTAGATGAGAGAGGAGTCTCTTACCTAGCATCCTTTCAATCCATTTCTACATGGGGTTCAACTTGCTGATAAAGGAAGAGCATAGGAGATTTTTGAGTCATTTGGAGTCACCCTATCAAGGATTACTTCATTTCCAAGCCCATTGATAAAAATAGTGGGAGGTATATGCACAATTTGTGCAAATTTGCAAGTTTGTGCTCATGGAGGAGGAGGTGAACACCAAGCCAAAGGAGAAATGAGCATTACCAGCCAAGACTACCACCGCAATAAAGAAGCAACAACCCTTTGATCATCAATGTGGTCTCAAAACCCAAAAAGGAGGAAGAAGAGAAGAAGAGGAAGGGTCCTTCACTCTATAGTTGGAAGAAGAGTACTATGAAGAAGAAGACTAGTTTGAGGATGCCCAGTCTGCCTCCAAATTCCCAATACTTGAAGACCAAGAAGAAGCAAAGGAGAATGACAAGAAGGACAATGAAGCCCAAGAGGAAATGATTGGCCTAGAATCCAAACCCCCCAACCTTACTTCTTAATCACCATCTTTGGAGAAGAAGGATAAAAACCAGAAGGAGATGTACTTTGGCCCAAAGTTCCAAAGGTTGTTCAATCCCAAGACTAGGACAATTCCAAAACTAAAGAAGACATAGATGTTGAGACAAAGGAAATTCATCCCAATTGTAGAAGAAGAAGAAGAAGCTTGATCTTTCAATACAAGGAGGAAGGATTGAGTTGAACCATTGCCAATCAAGTTCTAGAAGGTGCCCACTTTTTTATTCTTTTGATGGGGTCAATTTTGTAGTTGATTGAACCCTTGCTACCCTGATACTAGCATGAGTGTCCAAAGATTGTGGGCTATACAACCTTGGTGCAAAGAATGCACAAGGAACTTTACACAAAGAAAGTGCAAGAAAGGAAGCTCCATCAAGAAGTGACCTAAAGGTCAGATTGCTACAAGGAGGAAGCAAAAAAGGTAAACTCCTTGATATAGGAAGTGCTCAAAGAGACAAAGCAAAAGGCCTATATGGGCCTCTATGTTCCATCAGGAGAGGGATATGGGAAAATTACAATTGGAGTTGGGGAAGCTACAAATGGGAAGAAGGATAAGGATCTCACCTACAAAGATCAACTCCAAGCTTGAGACAAGGAAGTACAAAGCCTACATCAAGAATTGAGTAACACCAAGGTTTGAAATGCAACCTTAGAATTGTAGATGCTTGAGTATTGAAAGGAGGTAGCATCACAATTGGATTCCAAGCTAAGGAATTGGCTTTGGCCATGGAGAAAGAGGCCAAACAAGAGAGCCTACACAAGATGTTGGAGGAAATTTTTCAGGCAAAGTGCTTGCAGATTGAAGAGAAGAAAAAGAAGGAACTCTACCATGTGGAAGAAGTACATGTGCAATTTGTGAAGGTGTTCCAAGAAGAAGCTAAAGGGAGAGCAATTGACTACCAAGTTTAGAAAATTGAGGTTTCAAGCTCACAAGCTAAAAGGAAAGAAGTACAAAGAAGAATGGATGGACCAACTTGCTCTCCAATTTCAAAGACATGTAGACATTAAGTTCAACAAAGTAAAGAACTCCTATTTGCTTAATATTGCTGCTTACAAGGAGTACACCAAGAAGGTTATGCAAGGGATATTCTTCTCAACAGACTATAGTGGCAAAGGAACCTAAGATGTCATAAGGACCATAATGTTAGATTATTGTACATCCTTTCATCTTTTCTAGCAATTGTACATAGGACTTAGTTGTTTCTTGCAAGAAATCCTGAACCTATCCTCTTAAATATAGATATTCTTTGTACATTTGTAAAGTAGGAACTAGATTAAAATTCTTTGGCCCAATACAATTTTTGGAACAAATGGCATTTGCTGAGTTATGGCCAAAGAATCCTTTCATACAATAGCTTAGGTAGACATTCATTACATGCAACACATACTTAGGAGAAGAATTGATAGCTTTCTTGTCATTTGATAAAGTCTCATTAAGCAGTTAAGAGTAGGATAAGATAGAAATTAAGACCAGAATTGGTCGCAATAGAGTAGTTAGGTTTGGCAAGGAACCCACTTAGCCATTTAAGATCCTTCAATGCAAAGTGAAGTAGCAATAGGAAATTGTACATAAGGCTTTGGTCATATAACCTTAGAGTCTACTTTACCATACAACTTTGTATGACACCAAAGTCCAATCTGATCAATCCAGATTCACCTAGTGTTTGGCTTTGAATGCCCTTGCCAATGTAAAGGTGTGAATCTTCCTAAAGGATGGTAATTGTTGAATCCAAGAGGAAGGATTGGCAAATGGGGTATGAATGTGCAAGGGAGCCTGATGATGGATTTGATAGGTCCTAAGTGCCATCAATGACACAAAATCAAAACTCAAGCACATTTACTTGCCAGCTAAGCCACTTCAATGGCATGCCTTTTGGGAAAAGGTAGAACATGCTATTGAGGTTAGAGGCATCAGGCCAAAGTGCACCATCACCTCCAAGGAAACTTTAATTACATGTAGTTTTAAGAATAATTTAGGATATTCTCAAGTCTACGTAGAGCACCATAGTGGGTTCCTCTAACCCCATACTAGAAGTGATTTCTGCCCAAGAGGTTCAACAACAAAACGTAAAGAAATTGGAACTTGTGACATTTTCTCTTCACTTCTAGCTAGTTCCAACCCATATCATTGTGGGATCAACTTGTTCTTACTAATTTACTATTAGTATGTTGAAATTGCATTGTTACAATAACCTTCTTATCTTTGGTAGCTTACTATCAGGTTGATCCCTTTTCCTCTTGCCTTAAGAATCTACTTTTGTTGGAATTTTGGCAACATCCAACATCTCCACATTGCACCTTCAAAGTTGGACAATCAAGATATATTCTTCTTGCTATATGATGGGTTCACCTCTTCTCAAAGATGGGATCTCTATGTGGTTGTTCTTCTCAACTCTTGTTAAGGGGACAGATTGCACTTCTTCCTCTTGGTTTCCATCACCTCCTTCCTCATATGACTAAGGAGAGCTCAATCTGAGAGAAGGACATCATTGGTCTTGGTTATGGTTGCTCTTGTTCTTGAGTGAGGCCACCTTCTTGTCCCTCATATAAAACCTCCAAGTTGGGAGTAATCTCCATTCCTTGGTTACCATCATCCCCTTTCTTCAACTTGTCAACTTCATCTTCATCAGAGCTGTTGTCCTCTAATTAGTCTTCAATTACCAATGGGTTGGGCTCGTGCCACTTCATATTTTGCACATTTGTTGATGCAATTGTTGTCTTCTTCCTCTTGTTGGAGCTTGGGTCAATGGGATTGGAATCTTGACCCACTTCCCTATATCTCAATTCTTCAGCACCACATCCTTGTGTTTATGAGTTTCCACTACATACTCAAGTTGGGATTGATAATACCCACCCTGACGGGTAATGGTCAAAAGAGAATGAATTCTTGTCTTCCTTCTTAAACAACTTCATCTCAATATAGAAATGTATCACAAACACAAAGAGAAAGGTGTTTTTTTGTTCATCTTGACATTCTCCATAAACTCTCATAATTGCTGATAGAACATCTTTGCCCAATCCATTGGGTGTCCTTTGTGCAACAACTAGGAGAATGTAGCTAGCTATCGTTAACATTCATCATCAAATTTAACTTGAACAACTTTACTATTGATATAACAATTGTGCATCTCACTAGATTGTTATACCCATTCACCTTCCAACCACTATTGGTCTTCTTGTTCTTGAATGAGGCCATGAATTTTTTCATCATTCCCCCATTTGGTCTGGACCACTCATGACTCAAGTACATTGCTCTTGGAGTAGAAATTGCTTCCACAAGGACCTTCTGCCAATGTACCTCTATCCATGCAATAATATTGTCCCTCAATTTGGGGAAATTTGGGTTCCTCCTCTTCCAAACCTCCTATACTTCTAGGAGGTATGTGACCTCACAAAGCATTTTCTCAAGTGCTTTCTATAGATACCAAGATCATAGTAAACAAAGCTCTAGAAAAGAAGTTAAGTCCATTTGATGTTTAGGACAAATATGACTTGTGTGACCTCTGGGATTGTGGGACTTGTAGGAAGGCAAAGGGACTATAGGAAGGATGGCAGGACTAAAAAAAATGACTCTTGTGGTAAAAGGCTATGGGATTGTAGGACTGCAAGATTGTGCCTACGGGTTGCTATAGGAATGGATCTTACTTGCATAACTTTGTGAGGTGACGTATGTCAATTGGTGTCATACAATCTAGGGCTAGATAGGGAATCAATTGGCACCACACATTCTAAATTAGATAAGCAAAAATGCAAGTATATACATATTTATAGTGTCAACAGTCAATGGAGATATTGATAGTTCATAAATAAATAAAATTCTTTAAGACTTTTAAAAAATTTTAATAAATGAAATCCTATGTAGTTGTGAATGTAGGCAGACATTGTCACAATTACATGAAATTTGTGTTATTATTTTACATGCTTTCCCTTACTAGATTGTTGAATGAATTTTTCTCTATAGAATACCCAAATTCATATCCATATTGCTCTCTCAAATCCAAGTGCAATTTCTTCCAACAATTCCCACATGTGAGAAACACCACAAGTGCAAAGGTTACCAAATTTACTTCTTTGAAACAAGTGGTAATACTTTCTTCATGTGGTTTCCATCTTGGATAACTGACTTTCAAGCCAAAGTTCTCCGTGGAAAAGTTGTGTTCTTGGTCACAGGTATCATTGCTCCAAAATTTTGTAGTTGAAGTATTGTGGGAAACTATACAGGGGAAGGGTTCCAACCCCAAAGATCTCCTTCACCCAAAGATCTGCTTCATACCCAATGCCTTTGGACTTATCCTTTAATACATTTTCTCTTTCCATCCTCTATCTTTCTCATTTGGACAAAGTAAAATCAACTAATCTTATCTTCTTACTCTAATCTTCACTAAAAGCTATCAAAATTTCTCAATAGGAAATATGAAAACTAAACATGTGCCTATGAAAAAGTAGCTCTTAGCTAGTACAATCCATTTAAGGAAAATGCATTTATTATATGCATATTATATGTTTATATTAAGAAAAAGAAGAGAGTTTCCTTGATATTGAAATAGTAGGTTATGCATCATCATGCAATGTATAAAATCATAAGAGAAGCCAAGTAAGTAGTAATGTACACCAATTTTAAGTGCAATAGGTTGTTTTATTTGGAGAGAAGATTTCAGTTGATTGATTTGAAGAAATTAATAAAGTAAATTAACATCCTAGTAATTATCTTGTATTTTGGACGTCATTTTTATGATAAAGTATAAATAATGTTTCTAACCATTTTATGTAGGTAAGCAATGAATATAGAGACATTTGTAGAGATAAATAAATTATTAAAGGAAATTTTCCAAAATACCCCACTTAAAAAAGTACTTTCCAAAATGCCCCCTGTAGCCAAAGTTATTACCAAATCCCTTCCTTGCCCGACAACTTCAACTCCAACAATAGCACCACAATAGTATCTTCGCCAAATCAACACACAGAGCTTCATGGATGCCTAACATAACCTGGCGGAGCGCTTGGACGGCATGCGTGATTTTCACATGCATTGACATGTTGTGAACTAAATTTATTTTTACTGTATAATGATGAATGGAGGGATTCCTCATCGTGAAATGGACAAGTGTGGAGAAAAGAACATAGTATAGAAGTGAAATTTTTAAATGAAATGGGCATTTTGGAGAATATGTTTTTGTAAGTAGTGTATTTTAAAAAAAAATTAGTGTATTTTAGAAAAAAGCTATGGGATAGTGGGGCTGCAAGATTGTACCTACGGGTTGCTACAAGAAGCGATCCTACTTGCATAAGTTTGTGAGGTGACGTATATATATCAATTGGTGCCATATAATTTAGGGCTAGATAGGAAATCAATTAACACCACATAAGTTTGTGAGGTGACGTATATATCAATTGGTGCAATATAATTTAGGGCTAGATAGGAAATCAATTAACACCACACGTTTAAACTAGATAAGGGAAAATGCGAGTGTATACATATTTATAGTGTAGGCAGTCAATAAAGATTTTGATAGTTCCTAAATAAAAATCATAAAGACTTTGAGAGCTTTTTAATAAATGAAATCCTATGTAGTTGTGGATGTAGGAAGACATTGTCAAAATTACATGAAATTTGTGTAATTATTTTACATGCTTTCCTTTACCTGATTGATGAATGAATACTTCTCCATAGAATACAGAGATTCATATCTGTGTATTCTATGTATTCTATTTGTGTTGCTTTCTCGGAGCGCCTGGACAGCATTAACATGCTCTTCACATGCATTGACATGTTGTGAATTAAATTACTTCTACTTTATAATGATGAATGGGTGGGATTCCTCATAGTGGAATGGACAAGTGTGGAGAAAAGAACACAGTATGGAAGTGAAAGTTTTAAATGAAAATGGGCCATTTTCTTTTTTAAGTATTGTATTTTAGAAAATTCCCCATTATGAAAGAGAAATGAATCTTGAAGCATTTGAATGTTGACCATTGACAATATGTATCAGACCGAGCTTCTCTTTAAAGCTGATCTTATGAATATGTATTATTTGTAGTGTATCTAATCCACATGCTCGTCTCTCTTGTAGGTGGGTTTAGTGTGTTGTTTCTTCAGAAAGATAGTAATTTACTTATTTGTGATAGTACAACTTTACACCATAGAGAATAGAGATTATAGGTTCTCGAGAGATTAGGGCTTACACTTGTTACTCTTGTGTTTAATAAAATTTTAAATAGTTTCTTAAATAAAAAGAAGCTTTTTATTTAAGAGTTTTAGAAATTTGATGCTAAGGTAATTAATTCCTCTTTTTTTATCAAGCTTTCTTTTTGAAGAAGAATAAAAATGATTCTTATTCTATAACAACAGATAAAATTAAAATATTATTAATATTTCTTTCTTTCTTTCTTTCTAATATCTTTTTTTTATCTTTTTCTTTACTGCTACATTTCTTATAATAAAATATAATTGTGCATTATGTGTTAGAGAACTCAAAATTATAGACTGAATTTTTTTCTATCTATTTTCTGTTCTCAAATAACAGTTGATTAGATTTTCTTGAGATTTATGATTTACATTTTTACAAATATGACGTTATATAATCTATACTTTTGTGGAAGAGAGACAAGAGGAGAAGTTTCTTCATAGGTTTGTCCTGAAACATTGGACGTCATCCTAAAAATATGTCAGGATTATTACATGCAAATGTTATGTTTTGATTTTTTATTCCATCTATCAAAATGAATACTTCTTATTCAAGCAAAAAATAGTATTTGATTGCAAAGATTTGCAATTGAAAGAAATATTTAACCTGCATGCAAGTAGCATGAAGTTTGATAAGAACTTCATTCTCTTATATCATTCGGATCATTCATTCAGATCTCTTATATCAAGATTCAAATGTTAGAAATATGCTATTATAAGCCTTTAAACATATAAAATCAATAAGCATATAATATGCTGCCATGGATTGAGTTTTCTTTTGGTTTTTTCTATTTCTTCCTGTTTGTAAACTACTAGATTCTTTCCATTTAGCTCTTAGAATATCACTTTTAATTTCTAGTTCTTGGTGAGTTCTTTTGTATATTTAAAAGGCTTGGTGATAAAGAGACCTGTTGTGTAAAAAAGTTATTGAGTTCAAAAACAATATGCAATATAGGATGTACCATTAGAATCATTCATAATGTTCAATAAAAATTCTTAAATAAACAGTATTGAAGAGACCATTAAATCTGAATATAAGAAGTTAATAAAACATATAATCAAGAGAAAATTGATTTTTGTTTCTCTTTTCAATTGCATCGGATTTCTTCTATCGTGAGATTATCACATTTGAATCCAATCTGTCATCTTCGCTTTCCTCTTTCTTTTCTCTTGTATAATAGATATAAATAGAAATTATGATTTTATTTTTTTTATGTTTGCAAATCCCAATCTGGAAGTATGCACTATACATTAGAGAGTGAGCAAGTGTCAAGCTGAGCTCAGAGCAAAAGTGCGGTAAACTTTCTCCAATAAGATTTGATATGTTCAAAAGGATTTTAACTTTGCACGTTCAATCCTTTTGGGTCATGATATCATTTTATATAATTTAGAAAGCGAAATCAAAATTATCCTTATCATTTTTCTTTTTCATTAAATACATTTTTTCACTTAGTCTGATCTTGTATGTCCTGATTCAATATGCAACAGGGCCTCAAGACGAAATCCTCACTAACTCTTCAAGATTTGTTTCTGACATGTATTACGATGCGGGTTCGCCTCCATTTCTTCTCTGGCAAAAGTATACGCATCTGAAAAGTGCACGTGTCATACAGAATTCGATATTTTCCCAAAGAACTTGGTCGTCTTTGTGGACTTTATCACCTTTTCCACAACAACTCACCGTACTTTAATTTATGAACAAACCCCTTGTAAAGTAAGAGTAAAAGCTAACTTTATCACCTCAAAGCTCGACATTGAACCTCTACTACAGTTCGATCATGGCCACGAAAGCCTATCTTTTACAGACATATACTGTCTACCATTGCAACCCCTGTAAATACTGGCGCCTCCCTCCGTCATAATTTGTCACAGCTTTTGTATGCCTTGTCAGAGAACGCAAAATCATTTCCGATAAGAAACTTGAAATCCATCGAGAACTTTTAGCGTTTTCCAACACTGATTCATTAGCCTAGATATTTGTAAGTTTGTTACGGTGAGACTTGTGGCTAAATACCTTCTCGAGTCATTGTCATCTTTGATATTTGTAGACATTCTTAGAATCCTCTCATATTCTCCCAGAATCAGCAATATTCTCCGCGTCCATTTTGCACGACCAAATAGAATTGCATGTTCGTTCTCGACCGATTTAGTCAAGGAATTTGATATTAGTCAATTGAAACTTCGTCAGCACGTCTTAGAAGTAAAGAGCAAATTTGCAACTGTTCAAATTTCAAGCTGGGAACACTCAACTGAGAGGAGGACCCTCATGGATGAAGAGGCATGGACCAAGTTGTCTCCTCAATAGAACAACACCCAGGGGTTGAAGTCGTTCTGTAAAGAAGGCTCCAAGACGCTGACAAAGGATGTAATAAAATCTAATCGGATTAATATACATTTCTCTCCAAAAGTTCAGGACAATTGGCACTTCATATAAGCTTGTATGTTCAGGGCAATTGGCAGAATAAATGCTCGATGTCAATGTCATAAAATTTATGTTCAATAAGGTCACGGACTTCCTCGTCAAGGTCACATCCTGAGGCAGAAGTAACTGTCTTGTATTGCCATTCCGAATCCGCCTTGCTTCCACGTAACCAGGCTTCCCGTCATCTACGTCATTGGCACAGAGTTTCCTTAGAAATTTTGAAATCCATCAGGTATCAAGCAGATAATCATATGCTTGCTGCAAACCTCGATATCTAAGGGCTGAGAGTCGGTATTTTAAGCGCGAGCAATAGCTAAGTTGCCTCGCGTACTGACAAGAAAGCAGACCAACATGAAGCTTCTCAACTTGGAGTTGCATGCCAAAATGTGATTCTGGATTTCAGATTTGAAAGCACTATGCAAGTGATATTGACATGATCATGACTTACAAACATCTCTCTGAGAGGTGGAACCTCAATTTGGTTTAGATAATCTCTTGAATAAGTTTGACTTAGTTGATTCCTAATCTGAGAATCTATATACGCAGTCAGATTGTGATCGATTCTGAGAGGTATAATCAAGTCAATGTTGACGTACACTGGCCACCCGCCTGTCAGGATTTTGACGGTGGCCTATTCTGTGAGAACATGATAAACAACGCAGAGGACTTCTGCGAAAGTTATTTGAAAGTATCCCCAGAGATGATGCTCGGGTCTGTTCTCGCCAATGCTTGAAAAATTGCTGGTTTCCTACAGTCGTGAGATGTGTCTACTTTATTTTAATCAAGGCACCTCAGTTGTAGCTCTCTATGAATCAATGTGATAATCTACAACAATTTCACAATACAGGAAAATCAGCTCGTGAACGTACCGGTATTTAGGTTTCTGGTACTTTTTCCTTGATTCCACCATACTTTGCTAGCGCTGCGGGGCATTTGAACAGGAACCTACTTTGCACCACATGTTATTGAGTCAACGAGCTCCTGACAACACAACTAGAAGCAAGTCTCCTTCTAAGTCAGTCCCTCTTAACTATAATCCCTCATCTGCATAGTATCCTGCCAGGGATCATACGGCCAAGGCTTATTGGTCAGTACCTATGTACATGTCATGTTATGTGCGGGTTGGGTAATAACTAGATACAATCTCAATCTAGGTTGTTTCCCGTAGAATATATACATCATTGGCTGAAGCGCAAGTGCGTAATGTTATGTTATGCATTCCGACATATCAGTGAGGCGAGCAGAGGTACCAGAGCAATTCTCCAAGCCTCGTTATAGTTCCCATGGAGGTAAGGACACCCAGAGTAGACTTGAGTGCTTGGCAGGATCCCACACGCTATCCACACGAGTTGGAAGTAGCTCGTTTGGCATTTCAAGTGTGGGGCTTCGCCGAATTCGTCAACCATGACATCACGGATGAAATATTAGATGAAGTCTTCGAAGCTAGCCAGGCGTTCTATGCATTGGAAGAGGAAGAAAAGCTTGAGTGCATGGGACATGCCGAAGGTTTGGGACAGGCTGCTAACTTTCAACCAGGTTATCGGGGGGATATACGAGCACCAGATGGCAGAAGACGAGCTAAGGAGCACTTCGTCTGTTCACATTATGTCAAGAAGGATGAGATACTGGAAGATATCTTCAAGCCCGTGAATATTTGGCCCAAGAATCCTGCTAATTTCAAGTACAGTTCAGTATACCATGTTTGAGTTTTAATTGTCATCCGAGCATGTCTGCCCTTTCACAAGTAGAGATTAGCGTAGATACTGCCTCTGGTATGTAAGTTCCCAATGTGTAGGCGATGCATATGATGTCAAAGATCTGTGCCTTAGCTTAGTGCCAATTTCAATGCAAAACAGTTGACCGAAACCTTGCCAAAAGCTGGAACTGTTCATGCCAGAGATGACGTCCAGATGTATCCAGACAGGAAGTAGATGGCACTGACTAAGGATTTCATTTGAAAGATGTGAGTTCAGAGTTGGCACGATATGTCCTCGTTATCTTGTTTCTTCGCGTGCCAATTTTCCGTGACGTTTGAGTCCATCATTGATTCCGTATACTCAAACAGTCTAGCTGCAACATTGCCCGATCTATTTCAAGCGTATTGATCTGGTTCTCATGCTCATCCTACAGAAGTTCCGTCAAGGCGCTGTATCAGGAGTTCACAAGGCTGTCCAGTACAACTCTGATGGACATCTTTTCTGATTGTCTCGGAATTGAAGGCAGCTTTCTAAGTGAGAGAATGTCTCCACCGGATAAGCTTTGTAGACGCTTTTTCTTTCTACACCACTGCCATCAGGCGACGGACATCAACAACACAAAATATCAGTTGCCAGGTGTGCCTGCTCATGAGGATCCTTCAGGTTTCACTATAGTTGTGCAGGCCAATAAGGGTGTGGACGGGCTACAAGTACTTCGTGATGATGTCTGGACGACTATTCGACCTGCCAAGTACTCTCTTTTGGTCTTTCCTGGTGACTGCTTGAAAGTTTGGAGCAACGGGTCGATGGAGAGCATCACACACCGAGTGATCAACTCCCCGACTGCAAGTAGATTCAGCTTAGCGTACTTCGTGTACCCTCCACTGGACATGATTATTGAACCCATAGAGAAGCTGCTTAGTCCAGAAAACCCACCTTGCTACAAGCCTTTCAAGCTCTTCGAGCTTACGAATTTGGATCCCGAGATCAGGCGACTCAAGCACTTCAAGTTATCACGTCCAGAGTCTGACAAGCAGAAAGATTGAAGGTCGATAGATTGCTATTTTTGTGCTTGGCGAACGAATTTGATGTTTCTCTGTACTCCCTTTCCTCTGCACTGATCAAAAGTAACCTCGGTATACCCACCGGTCATTATTGCTCTTAGGATCCTGATGATAATGTCAACTTCAAGCTCCGCAAGAATATACGTAGTTCCTATCGATGACTATTCAATACGTCAGAAGCTGATCTCTTTGTATTCCAGGCCTTTAGTCCCCTGTGCTGTTGTCGAAGATGACTATCTGTAGTTCTTTATCTTCAGGAAACCTTCTCAATCAAGTATCTCCCCGTACGATTGTAGCTAGAGAGATTCTGGCCTCGTTTCTGCAACACTCGTTAATTTTGACTGTCATTTTAAATTCTATTTCCAAAAGGCTTATACGGGGCAAGAAAGTCAGGTCGACGACACGTGAAGCATGTCTGCATTAAAAGAGCTGATACTTAATAATGACGGGAGGCGCACACTGCAAGGAGTCTAAGAGTTCCGGCATTCCCCATAAAGTCACTGTCTTATTGGCAGAGTCAAGAGTCCCTGAATGTGATTTCGCGAGATACGATAGAAACAATGTCGTGTACTACACAATGTAGGCGTTGACGTTGTTCATTTCAGATACGGAACATCCATCCAACTTTAGTCAAGGACTTCCTAACGTAATGTTTAGAGGTAACCTTCCCTGTTGATTCTAAGACATTCGAATTCCTCCATGATCATGAACCTCATCACAGTAACTTATTTTATCTTTGTTCGTACTATGTACTGAAAGTTCTTTCGACAGAGTACGGTGTAGACACAAGTCACCCGATCATCGAAGAGAATACTAAATTTTCAGTGATGGAGAACTGACCGAAGTTCACCATATGGTGTGTGGCTACTTTTAGGAGAAGAGAGTAGCGGTGCCGTAAGGCTAGTGTCTTCGTCATGCTAGCTTTTAATGGTATGGGCACCACATCGAGAGCTGAAACGAAGCTACAGCGTGTACATTTGTTTGTAGCTATTTAAGCAGGTACAGCGCGGTGGCAGTTTTTCAGTACCGGTACCCAATGGTCTGGTTCTTGTAGAGTACCATTCGATTGATTGGCTATCGTTCAAACCACAGAAACTCTCGCACAAGTCTATAACGGCTGCGCAAACCTGTGACTCTAAGGGCGACTTCACACTTTACTGCACATTGATCATCACTGAATTTCACAAACCCATGTGCCTATGATTCGAATCCGTAATAAGTCAATCGGATCACAGTCAAGTATACCTCTGCCTATCCCTTCAAACGAAGCATTGGCAGAGATATACTTGACTGGCTCATACGCTAAAATGTACTGTCGATCGGGCTTCAACGCCATTCATCACAATTGACAGGTCGACCGTCAGGCTGGCGGTCGTGCCATAGTAGCCAGTGAGCGAGCCCACATGCAGGTACTCACTCACATTATGAATCTGACGGCAGAGTAGAAAATGCGCCAGTAAGCTGCACATTATATCATCTAAAAAGGGTCCTCCTCTCAAAAGAAATTTTGCACAATTAAGAATTTTTTACATTAAATATAGAAATAGAATAGAGTTTCGCGGTTTCTTGATACACGGATCTAACTGCAGTGGGAAGAAAATGATCAAATTTAGATACTGACTGTATTTCGAGAATTCATTTCACTTGTTTTGAAGGAGTTAAACCTCAGTTACTTCTCATTGTGATTTCTTGTCCATAAGGACTGAACCATATTTCCCAAATGTGGCGCAGTTTGGATATTTCCAATTGTCATCCTGTACATCATGCTCTTTTCTGCTCAAATTTAAAGCGATTCTGTATACAAATACAGATATATATATTTACAAACTGAATAACCATATTCCCTAATTTGATCTGATGAAAAACATAAGAAGATTCCATAAACATGGCATTGATCTATTTAAATTTATAAACAGAACAAATGAATAACTACAATAAGGTTAATGAAGTCAGATTTTGAGGGCTACCATCTACAGGACAATTCTTATTCATCTGTACAAGAGTATCGAATTCTTCAACCCGCTTGGGGAATCTATCGTCAGTTACATTATTTTCTTATTTCTTATTTTATCTAAAACTTACAATCATAAATTTTAATAATACTTTAGTACAATTTGGTATATAATGGATGATCATTGGTAAGCAAGATAAATTTTAGAGTTCAGTGTAACATGTTGACAAGATCTTATTTCTTTAGAATATGTCATAATATGGAATAGAAACAATTTACCATATTCAGAAAATCAAGAAAAATTATGAAGCTAAATTCTAGATGATTTTTTCTTCTAATTAACATCCATAGGAGTTTCAAACTTGTACAGTTAGCTAGCTTCGGGTGTCCATTGTAAGATTTTTGCCTTATATTTTTATACATATGAGTATTCGATAGATGCTATTTAAAGAAGAAAATTCCAAAAACCACCGTCATATTGATAATCTTGGACTGATAAGGTAGGCTTTAAAAAATCCTAATTTGCTTAAGAAAAAACTTTGGGAGCTCAAACATTTCCTGATTATGGGTTGTAAATTTAATCTGTAAAATCTCATTCCACTAAATCATAAGATCTTTAAGTTAAAATTAATGCTAAGCTGCTATTATCAAAGCCTACAAGTTGGTCTAAGGTCACGATATTTCATATATAAGCTACCAAATACATATATTGTTTTATGGCTTGAAGAACAAAAATGCTTGTTGCTAAATGTTTTGCGTAGTATATATATATAGAGAGAGAGTAGCATTATGCTTTGCATTGCTTAGCAATTCCCAATGCGCTTTGCTTCCCATCCTTCTTGTGTTCTATGTGATCTGCATAGACCGCGTAGAAGACACAAGGATGAGAAGACCCCATCAAGCCATACAAGGGTGACCCATAATAGGTAAAATGGTGCTAAGCCCCTCTAGAGTAGATGTGAGAAATCTGCACTATAGCACCTGAGATATCTGAGCTATGCAAGTCGTACGGTCTACAAACAACTAGAGCATCTAAAGAAGCATCACCTAGTGTGGTTGCTCTCATATAGATTGCACCAACCACTGCCCTCTGTAGAGCAATGGACAGACGATGTCTAAAATATGCTACAAAGTATGAGAGTGAGAGTGGCACCCCTAGCGCCTAACATGATAAGCTCTCAAGCACTTCTTGACAAATGTGTTGAATGTCATGTCCATCACATATTACTCCAAGGCTAGAGGAACAAAGAGGTGACCTTGCTACATGCCCTATACTTGGAGATCTTATGAGCTTCTGCTGCACTAGCTGCCCATCCAAGGAGATGGGCAATCACTCCCTCCAAAACTATATCACATGTTGGGTCCATAACCACAATATCCGCTACTATCATTTGATCATCTCGGACCAAGTATAAGTCTGCCATGACATATTTCATTTGTAAAGCATATGAACACTCCATCCAAGCCAAGTATCCACTCTTTTGTGCCATAGAAAACACTAGGTCCCTAATAGCATCATGGGTAGCTATCGTCTGTCCTCCAAAAGGACACCATGTCAAATAGACCACTACTGCATCTAGTGTAGAACCACACTCACAAGTGAGTAATGAAGATGTAGATGGGTGGATGAAACCTAGGCAAAACCTCATTGTTGTAGAGAAAGTAGTTGGTGCAAGTCGGAATGCCCTAATGCATTGTCGAGCTAGGACCCAAGAACCTGCATAATTGTCGGAGCAAGAGCAAAGGTGTGCCCTAGTGGCTTGAGGAATGGACAAGTCAACTAAGAGAGAATGTAGCATATCCTCACACTATCGCCCCATCAAGGAAGATTGTAAACCTCGTGTCCAATCTAACAATAGTGAAGCAAAAGATGGAAAGTCCTCATGTTCCATGGGGATAGACTATCTCTCTTCTACCGCAATAACAGCTGGAGAGAAAAAGATCAGTCCTCTACCTCTATCACATAAGTCTCCAAAACCAACATATCAACAACCACAAAACAAGAGGAAAGTAGGAGTGCCGAGAGAGCCCAACTCCCCAAAATGCTATAGGTGCCATCTCCTCCATAGATAAAAATACAACCCTCCACATGAGATTGGCAGAACCATTTGTCTAAGTGCCAAATCCCCTATAACACACTCAAATGTCCTTTGGTCTGATAATATCACCAAAGACTCCCATAATCATCCTATCAAAGGCTCTAAGATATGACGGGAAGGACAAGGAGGGGGGAACTTTGTGGAAGAGGTAAATCAATCAAAGAGCAATACTAGAGGAGAGTATACCAAATGCCACCTACGGATCTCCTAGTAACGGAAGGACATTCACATGGAGAACATCCTCTACAAGAGCAACGTCTAAGAAGCGTGTGACAAAATCCTTGGATCCTATTGGCACTCCAAGAACATGCAGTCCATCTATAGATGTGATATACCCCTTTGGAAGTTCAAGGTGGGAAGGGAAACCTTAAGAGGACCATGCCCTACACCTTTACTCTCAAGCCTACTAGATGTAGCTTGGTAGCCAAATGGTCAAAGGCATGTTTACTTTGATCTACATGGCCCACAATGTGTGTATCATTTGACAAGGAAGGAATACACAACCTAGCATGGCTAAAGTAGTGGATAAGAGAGCTCTAAAGTGAGTCATGGCAAATAAGGGACCCCTAAAGGATCTCGCTGATGTGTACCAACAGTTATATCCAAGATAGTGACTCCCTCATGTGAAAAACCGTGCTGGTACTAAAGGGAAGCAAGAGACCCATAAAAGACCACAAAAAAGGAATAAGACTCGCCAAGGATCCACCAACCTCCCTCAGCTCTCTAAAGATGGATGCCCATAAGATGCTATTAAAAGCATTCTCAACATCCACATGTAGGACTACCCACTTTGGATGGATATCTAGGAGTGCCTTAATGCCTAGAGATATAGCCTCACATCCTCTAGGTGTAGCTACTCCAAACCAAAGTGGACAAAGGTGTTGTCAGAAGTGAGAATGATGCTAAAGGCTTATCAAATGCAGAAAGATCTCTCCAATAGCAATCAATCTAATGCCTCCCGTATCTTTCTCCATCACAAGAAGTCAACTAGCACCTAATGCCCGACTAAGAGACATAGGAGTGTCTTCTCTTGCTTCTACTACAACCACCTGAAACAACTTGTTAAGACCACTAGAAGGATCATCCACCTGAAAGCAATCTCTAAGGTGCTCATGTACCATCCTTACAAGCCTCATGAGGAAAAGTGAGGGGTAGTGCACAATGCTTGTGCAAAAAGTGACCTATCAAGACATAAAGGCTGCTCAAGCTGATAATCTAAGACCTCAAATGGTAATCCTTCTTCTACCATAGGATGTAGTGAGTGTAGGGAAAAGATAGGCTCATTAGTATGACTAGCCATAGACAAAGGGTGTAGCACTCATGTTTCTCTACTAAACTCTCCCGCTTGACCCAATGTCCTACACCATCATAAATGAGTGGACTTTGTGGTATCTTGTGGAAAAAACTATCTCTTAAAATGTGCAGCCGTAACAAACTTCTCTTGAAGGGCTGCCCAGTTCCCCCACTCGGAATTGACAAAATCTAACAGTTGCCCCTCTATCCCCCGCAATATCTCCCTCTAGCATAATAAAGACACCATCTAGGGAGTAAGAGGAATAGGAACCATGCTAACTTATCCAAGGAATCACGTGCCAAACAATCAAGTGATAGACAAAAAGCATGTCTACCCTCAACATGGAGTATATGGGGTAGCCTATGGAATAGATGTGGACATGGAAAACTAGTCTTAAATAACCCCAAAATGCAACCCGCCTAAGAAGCTAACCACTCCCATGACTCAATTGGTATCCTTGGAACGATCAACAAAGGGATAGGGAAAGCATGCATAATCCTGAGTGTCACTATTGTCTATGGGATTGCTTGCCTCACGTGAGCATCCCCAAGTAGTCCAATCATATTCTTTGTGCATCCTTCTCACATGGGTCTTTACCCCTTGCGAGGTACAACATTGATGACACACAAGGCAAGGTGTATCCCGAGCCACTTTAGGTGATCCCACATGGGGAGATGTAGCCATGGCTAGCACAAGAAAAAATGATAGTAACACATGATGCTCCTCTCCATATCTCCCCATGTCTGCAAAACCACAACTCCTTACATCCCAACTCACATAAGAAAATACAATCTCTTCAAACCCTACAAACTATAAACTCTCATAACTTTCAATTTTCATCTCAAAAATTTTCAAACTAAGTTCTCATGAGACTCAATCATGAAAACCAAGAGAATAGAAATGGAAATTCTCAATCCATCTGTAACATTATGGAGTTTAATGATGAAATTAGTAGGGCTAACAAAGTAGCAAATAAGACAATTCTAAAAGTATCTAAGAAGCTTCTTGGGAAGCTTCCCGGCTAGCTTAGCTTATATCCCAAGTAGGTAGCTTTTAGAAGGAAGCTTTTAGAATCTTTTAGAAGCTTCCAACTAGCTTAGCTTGCACGCCAAGTAAACGATTTCTAGAAGGAAGTTTCTTGAGAAACTTCCCAATTAATTTGGCTCGCACTCCAAGGAAGCTTCTTGAGAAGTTTCTCAAGAGCTTTGTATGACTCCTATAAATACAAGAGCCAAAACTCATGCTAGGAATTTAGAGTTTTCTCTCATTCAAGTGTCACAATGTGAGCTTCCATTCTCTTATTTCTCTCCTTGGTCTCAGTCTTTTACATTGGTATCAGAGCAGGAATAGGATGGTGGAATTTATGGACCACCAAATCCACTTCCACCAAACCATTGGGATTTTTGGTCCAATTACTACCTAAGCATCGTTTCATACAATTCATCACCTCACGCTTTGGATAAGATTTTTTGCATATAATCACCATATTTGAGAAAACCTTGTGTAATATCATGAGCTACCCATATGATCTAGATGTGAAATTTGGTTTGGTAACATCTAGAATGATGTTATATATGATGGTCAAAATAGACCAGATAGAAGTATCACCAAAAGAGTACTTCTACTAGTAGAGAAAAAACCGAAATAGACGTGAGAACCTTAGAACCAATAGCTAGACATATGATTTAAAGGTGAGAACTGGTTTGGAAACATCTGGAAGGATGTTACACATGATGGACTAAATAGATCATAAAGAGGTATCACCAAAAGGGAACTTCTACTAATAGAGTAGGAACCGAAATATGCCTAAAATCTTTGAAGGCAATTTTGGAGGCCTAAACGGATGAATTAGGCCTCAAAAATGTGCAGATTCCCCCCCTCCACCAACAAAAGTTAGTTTGGCTTTCCCTCCCCCTGGTTTTTCTCATCGACAACTTTCCAATGGTACCTTACTCATGTGATTTTGATACTCCTATAGGAAGATTCCCTTCGGTCAAAGCTTGTTGGACCAACCAGATAGGACCTAGACCGACATGTCACCCATCCAAGTAAGTAACCCAAGGGTGGAGCTTGATGACATGTCACCTATCCGTGTGCCTAATCCTATGGTGGAGCTTCCTTGGAGGAGATCCTCTTTGTCTATATAATAAAGAGAAGATGCTCCTTTGGGGCACCAAATGTTGAGTGTGTAATCTGTGTTTTCTCTCTTCTCTTGTCCTCGGAGTATTACACCTTGGTGCTTTCAATTGTAACTTATGGAGAATGGTGGACATGCTATATTAGGGGTGGCATGATAGAGTAGCAACCATGGCGGCAATGCCCAAGGTTATCATTGTTATTCAGCAACAAATCAAGCACTTTACTCGTATTGTTGGATGAACAAGATCATTGACAACAAGAGCATGTAGAGAGTGTACTAGTTTGAGAAGGAGCATATTAAATCTTATTCCCTAAACCTAAGGTATTTGAAAGCAAGAATCTCTTGAGTACAGTGGAGAATTTTGTGTTTGATTGTGAATGTTATTTTGAAGCTACCAATCTTCAAGATGAGTGAAAACAGATTCTCTTAGCTTCTAGCCAATTGGATGAAGTAGCATAGCTATGGTGGAGAGTCCGAGTGGAGCAAACTGAACAATAAATTTTTGCACCAATCTTGACATGGGCAAAATTCAAGAGTGCAATAATCATTCAAGTCCAAGCTATAAATGTCATACGAGTTGCACGAGATAGGTTGAGGGAGTTGAAAGAGATTGGCTTTGTAAGAAGTTACATCATGCAATTCCAAAACACCATCATGTAAATTCTAGAATATTGGAAGGGAAGCTCTAGATCAATTTGTGAGGTGCTTAAAGTCAAGAACAAAATTAGAGGTAACCATGCAAGAGCCACAACACTTGGAGGAAGCCATGCGTTTGACCAAATGTTTTGATTCCATGGTTGCAACAACTTGGTCTTGACCTCCACCACCATAGAACCTACCAATACACTACACATGGATGGATGAGCCAGCACCAATGGAGATTGATGCCATTCAACAAAGACCACTTGGCATTACAGATAGAGAAAGATTACAACAAAATGGTGGTTGTTTTTATTGTCACCAATTGAGGCATTGCATTGCTAAATGTCCACTCAAGAATGGGTGATCTCAACAATCACCTAGATGGATTTTGTAAAGCAAAATAATCAAGGAATACCAATAGGAGATTTCAAGCCAACTATTGGGAGCTTGATTAGTTCCAATAGGATAGAAAGCTCGACCTATGCAAGTTTGCTTCACTTGCAAAGTACTATATCTAATCGGGGTTGTAGGATTTTGGTTAATTTTGGAAGTTCAAAGAATTGTATGTATATGCAAGTAGCAAAAGGATTGGTTATCCTTATCAAGCCAATAATTAGAAGTAGATGGTAGATGGTAGAAAGAGTTTTGCATTCTGTACCTTGCATCCTATTACCTTCAAGATTGGAAAGGAGTATTTGGAGTATGAAGTTTGTAGTGGCACCTATACACTATGATGTCATTCTAGGACTATCTTGGCTTGAATGTCATAAGGTTAAATTTGATTGGAACTGATGAAAAATTCAAGTATAACACCAAGGTAGGAATTTATAATTGGTTGTAAGACCTCTGAGTAAGATACCTAAAAATAGTCAGTCTTAGGATGGGAAGTTTTTTGAGAAGGTAGCCATGGAGCAAGCCTTGAAGAGAGATGAGTCCCTGGATGGGAAGTTTGTTAGTGAAGCAGCCATAGAGCAAGCTTTGGATGAAGATAAGTTTTTTTTTTTACGGTGTGGATCAAGCCGATTGCACAAGGACAATCTGAGGAATGCAAGAGCCTCATCAAGCAATGGTTGATTAGATAGTTCAAGAGTTTGTGAATGTGTTTCTAGATGATCTGCCAAAGGGACTACCCTCCATTTGTGGTATGCCCTTCAAGATTGAGTTATTACCAAGGAGTGATCCAAGGAGTACTCCAATGAGTAGACCAATCTATCGGCTCTCACCAAAGGAGTTGGGGGAGTTACGAACAACACTTATGGAGTTGCTGGAGAAGGACTTCATATGACATAGTACCTCTCCTTGGGAAGCATCGGTACTATTCATTCTAAAGAAGGATGAACGACTTTTTTTTATAATGATTACCATGGGTTCAATAAACAAACAGTGAAGAATGCATATCCCTTGTCTCAAAGCAATGACTTGCTTGATCAATTGAGTGGAACATGATACTTCTCTAAGTTGGATCTTTGCAGTGACTATTGGCAAATCCCCATTGATAGGGAGGATGTGCAAAAGACTGCCTTTTGCACAAGGTATGGGCATTTTGAGTGGAAAATTCTACCTTTTGGGCTCACTAATGCTCTAGCAATCTTCATGATCAGATGCATCAGGTGTTGGATGGACTATTGGATCGATACGTGGTGGTATTCTTGGATGATATCTTAATCTATAGCAAGATGGAGGTAGAACACGTGAATCACGTACAAGAAGTCCTAAGATGACTACAACAATGGAAATTTTATTGCAAGAACTCAAAGTGTGCCTTTTGGCATAAGGAAGTTACCTTCTTGAGTCACAAGATGGAAAAGGAGAAAATCAAGGCCATTACTGATTGGCCTACTTCAAAAGATGCTATAAAAGTATGGGCATTTAATGGATTGGCCAGTTTTTATCAACGGTTCATCCACTATTATGCTCATGTGGTTGCAACATTGACTGACCTCTTGGGGAAGAACTTGAGCTTTCAATGGACCACAAAGAACAAAGAACCATTCCAAAAGTTGAAACATATGGTGTCTTCAAGACCCATTCTTCAACTATATGATCCTCAGCTACCTTGTGTGGTTGATTTTGATGCTTCTAACTTTGCCATTGGAAATGTGTTGCAACAAGAATTCCTAGATGGATTACATTTCATTGCCTTTATATCTCACCGACTAAATACAACTGAAAGAAATTACTCTACTCAAGATCGAGAACAACTTGCAATGGTATATGCCACCAAGGTATGGAGGCATTACCTCTTGGGGAAACAAGTGATCATGCAAACTGATCACAAACCATTGTTCCAGACCTTACACTTGGAACACATGAAGAGTCAACATCAACGATGGGATGGAGTAACTCAAATTGTTTGACATCAAACTTGAGTACAAACCAGGTTGGTTCCATGTCATCCTTGATGCCCTATCATGATGACCTGATTTGAAGTCTCTTCCTCTTATCATGGTGGCAATTAAGACTATGTCAATTGACAATAAGGTTCAAAATAAGTTTTGGTCAGCTCTACAACAAGATCATTTCTTCCAAATGGTACATGGTTGTCTGATAGCATGCGACAAGGAGTACAAGACCTTCTCCTTCAAAGAAGGCCTTCTATTCTATGAGGACCGGATCTATGTTCCAACCAAAGGTGATCTCCGACTTGTGCACCTTCAAGAAGCCCATGATTTACCAATTGTTGGTCACATGGGTGTGAACAAGACCTTGGGTATACTCCAATGCCAATGGTGGGTGCCCCACATGGCACAAGATATTCGGGAGTTTGTCCAATTGTGTGAGAGTTGCCAATGTAACAAGGCCATTAACCAGAAACCGAGTGAAATCCTTCAACCAGTCCCCATCCCATCCATTCATTAGGAACATGTGAGCTTATATCTCATCATCTCCTTGCCCAAGACAAAGCAAGGTCACATTGGAATTGTGGTGTTTGTGGATAAGCTTAGTAAGCAAATCCATTTGGCACCAACAATGGATATTGTAGATGCTTCAACCTTGGTGCAAATCTACTTCAACAATGTATTCAAGCATCTTGGGATGCCGCATGTACTCATCTCTGACCGTGATCCTTGCTTCACTAGAAAGTTTTGGCAAGCACTCTTCCAGATACTCGGCACAAAGCTTGCTTTGTCCATGGCCTATCATCCTCAAATTGATGGAAAGACTGAATGTGAAAATTGCACCTTGGAAGACATGCTTCATGCCTTTGTCAACATTCACCATACCAATTGGGATGAATGTTTTGCAATTGCAGAGTTTGCCTACAATAACTCCAAACAAGCAAGCACCGGATTCTCTCCTGTCTTTCTTGATTTTGGCCAAGACCCACTTGTTCCAAATTCCCTTCTTGCTCCTCCTCTATCTCATGTCCCTCATACTTCCACCTTCTTGACCACCATCTCTCAATCACTCCAACAAGCCAAATCTCATCTCCTTGTTGCTCAAAATTGGTAAAAAAAATACACGGATCACCATCATCATGATCTCAACTTCCAAGTTGGTGATAAGGTCATGCTCTCATCCAATAACCTCCTTCTCCCACTTGATACCCAAGTTCTTAAACTTGCCCTTAATTGGATAGGACCCTTTGATGTCACCCAAATTTGTCTCTCCTATTGCTTATCGACTTGCCTTGCCTTGTCATATGCACACCCATCCTATCTTTCATGTTTCCAAGTTGAAACCCTTTGTTCCTAACCCAATCTTCTTTTTCCTCTTGAGTCCAACCTCCCCCTCCTCCTACCCCTATCAATGATCATGAGGAGTAAGAAGTTGATCATATCCTTGCGCATCGCCACATTCAACGAGGCCGTCAACAACATATTAAGTACAAGGTCCTTTGGAAAGGGTATCCCCTTCATGATGTCACATAGGAATCTCTTTCTCATCTCCAGAATGGACGATTGGCCATCCAAGAGTTCAAAGCTTCACTGGCAACGAGGATGTCACCAACTAGTGGTGTGGGAATATATAACAATATGGAGTTTAACGACAAAGTTAGTAGGGCTAACAAAGTAGCAAATAAGACAAATTAACCTAAAATATTCTAAAAGTATCTAAGAAGCTTCTCAAAAAGCTTCTCGAGTAGCTTAGCTTGCACCCCAAGTAGGTAGCTTCTAGAAGCTTCTAACTAGCTTAGCTTGCATGCCAAGTAAACGGCTTTGAGAAGGAAGCTTCTTGAGAAGCTCCCCAATTAACTTGGCTTGCACTCCAAGAAAGCGGCTCAAGGAAGCTTCTTGGGAAACTTCTCAAGAGCCTTGTATAATCCCTATAAGTACAAGAGCAGAATCTCATGTTAGGCATTTGGAGTTTCCCTCATTCAATTGTCCCAATGTGAGCTTCCATTCTCCTATTTCTCTCCTTGGTCTTGGTCTTTTACACCATCACTCTCAATCTGTAATGATCACTTTAAAACCCTAAAACCCTAAAAATACCCATAACTTTCTACTCAATTCTCCATAGTCTTCAATCTAGGTACCAATGGAACTTAAATTGAAAAAAATTCAGAATCTACTATTCACTCAAGTGATATATGCTAGAGAGCACTCCAAAAATATGTATCTTTCCTCTCACATCTCTCCCTCTCCTCTCCCCTTGCTCCACACTCTCCCGAATTACAACTATACTCTCTATATAGGAGCAAATACGCTTTGGTTTCCCAAGTTTGAAAACCAATAGGATGACAGGTCATTTCACAAGGGCAGGAGTAATTGTCCTAGCATCTTGCAAGTAGATGGATCAAACCGTCGGTTGAACCTCCTCTCACTTGGGTCCATAGTGAAAAGATAATAAAAATAATATTGATATCAATCATCCTGTCCTGTTAGTAATGTCAAGTTAACATTCTAATCAAGTAGATAAATAGTGATAATTCAATATGGTTTTACTAAAATTCAATTGATTGCTACTTTTGAAATAAAGATTTTGAATCATATGTGTATTACTATAGAAAAACCATTAGATCACACTAGAATTCTGCTGTTATGTATTTTATGAGATTAGAAAAATATTTAATAATTCATATATGTCATTTTATTTTATTAATATTTGGTAATTTATGTTATCTTGATTTTTAACACTTTACTACAACTTGAAAGTCAAAAAGTTATTCTGAATTGATACCTTCACCTTTTATGTACTGGACACTTGAAACTACACTTCATAAAAAGATGTAGAGAACAGAATTTATATTATAAGTGAATACATCATGAATGGAGTAACTGTAAACTTTGAAGAATTTTAGAAGTTATGCTTGCCTTCCTGCTTAAATCCTATGTCATCATAAGCATGGATTTTTGACCTGATGGTATCCAAATTTGTAAAAGACTTATCAATAATGTTTGATAAATAAACAAAATATGTCATTTTCTTGGCACAAAAATTTCCATATTTTCTGAAAATGGCTAAATCACATTTATTCCATCATGTATAAAAGATACGTATAATTATATGAATACAGTTCAATTTCTTCTATTTTCTATCTTTAATTAAATACCTTGGCAAAAATTAATACCTATTTGATCATTATAAATTAACAATTTTCATTACCTCCAAAACCAACATGAATTGAGTATCAATCTACTATATATTATCAAGTAGGCTTCTAATATGCATTTCACTGAAAAAATAGTTGAACATTCTTTTAGTATTCTAAACATCTAGTAAATTTACAAGAAAAAATTTCAATTCTATTCATGAAGTAGTATAATCATTTGGTATACTATACTCTAAGTAATTTATAGATTGAATGAGCTCTTTGTAGAGTTAAAACTAATATCATAACAACAAAATTTATATTTTTGGTTGATATTTGCTAGTGTTTAAGTCGTAAGCAGCAATGCCAATAGCCAGCTAGATACCTCGCTGACATGAGGACTAGAACATGCCTATATCACATTTTTTATTTCATGCAATGATTTCCAAATTCTTCTCTTGTGTACTTACGCATTCTCACCATGCTTTTCCATAGAATTTGCAGCTTCAACATGTAAGCACTATGCTAAAATTCGTTAACCATAATTTACAATCTTTGTGAAAGTACAAATCTACAGTTTTTAGGCCCTACTTAGCTACTTGCAAATTTTAAATCTATATCTTGCTATAATAACCTGATAAACTTTGACTGAAATAGTGATTTTCGTATCCATCTGGGGTTCAAGAACCTAATATAACAACATATAGTACAAATAGAGCGAAAGCTAACGTACTTAGACTAGGGTACGTTTTATAATCCAAGCTAGAGAGGCACTCCTTTCTTGAAAGTAATATTTAAATAACTAAGAGGGATTATAAATAATCATAATTCCTATAAGTTGTTGTAACTGTAGAACGGACGGACCAAAGACACAGTTTACCTGCACCGCAGGACTCGAATTAACGATTTCCGGATAATGTAAAATGTTATGGAACTGATCCTAGAGTCGATTCCCTGATAGTACGTGCGTTATATCGAATACAATCACCATTAGCTCTGGGACCGTGCACATATTTGTAAGAATATTTGCCCATCCTTCGTGTTTGCTACGCGGTCGCCCTTCCTCTCTATTTATAAAGAGTCTTCACGAAATTCACTGATTTCCAACATTTTAAGACTTTATCAGACATTATAGACAACATTATAAGCGTTTATCATTCATCTATACTACTGTGGCTTGGCCCCATTTTATCACCATGTCTAATCCTTGTGCAGGTTGATAGGGTCTTTCCATCCTTCTTGTTATCACACGGGTCGCCTACTTCATATTATGAACGGAAGATGGGGTTCAAGGGTAAGCCAAGCCTTAGAGTGAACATAAGTAAGACTTGTGATCCATTGAATTTAAAGGTTGACATATCTAGTAAACGTAGATCATAACGACGAAATCGGATCCAATTGTGAATTGCTGCTATCATCAATACGTAGATAACATTCTTAAACATATGAAGGGGAAGCTATGGGTCCGCTGGAAAGCTTAACTAGAGTGGACACCTACGAGATGATGGATATCTACGTTAATTTTGGGAAAAAGATTTATCATGACAAGCGTTTAAAAGAAATCAAAGATATTCTCTAGATAATTTCACCGAGCTCTTATGTTCGATATATAGCTTGACGTCCAATATATGCAGAACATGTGTATGTTATGCATGCGTGTTGACTCATGAAATGCGTTGATTAGAGTGTTTATTGGTAGAAAAATATAGATACGGGCCAGAGTTAACAATATCAAGAACGAGGAGAAAAAACCTTAGCTTACCTTTCTTCATAACTGTGTGTTTTACCTCTAACCTATAAAATTATAAACCATAATAATGATAACTAAATTGAACATACAACTTAAAGCAAATGGAAGCTGATAATTCTAGTTCACTAAATGTCGGACTAACCGCCTCTTATTTCTTGAAAAGTAGAAACTTTCTAAATGTACTTTTATATTTCTCTGAACAATTTCATAACAACATTTACAATCAGAAGGAGAAGTGAGGATATGAAATTTAAATATCAAATATAGAGTATTTTGGGTTTCAGTATCGAGCCTCCGTTTACTGAATATCATATAAAATTTACGAAATATAAGTAACAGGTTTACTATAGACTGTAGTGTTACGTGCATATTATATAAATATATATATTAAAATATAAATGTATATATGTGTGTGGATCCTAATCAACTATATGTACAAGCTCTATAGTTTTTGTATAGAATAACAATTTGAAACTAGAACTTCATGATGCATACGAGCAGTTTTGCCATCAAAAGCTAGCTCTTGATGTATTTGGTAAATATTGAAAGAGTCAAATACTCAATCCTACACTATGTGATGGAAATGAATATCGATTATGAGTATTTCTACAGTTTAGGCTTGATACGATTTCCACACAAGTTTGCTATTTCAAGCTACAAAAAATGTTATTGCCTAATGTCTAAGATAGAGAACATAGTCTTATGTTGAAGCATTAAATGTAATCCTGATCAAAAAGTTATCAGAATATATTTTATATAGATATAATAAACATTATATATATGGTTTATAAATAAATAACAAAAAATAATGATTATATATTATTGGGTTTTAGAAGATTCTAAATTGTGGACTTCAAAGACGATTGACCTTACAAGCTTTAAAACGTATTTATATTGAAACAATGTATAAAGTCATAGAAAGTGCCTTTTCAAAACATACTTGTATTTATAAAGGAATTTTTATTATTTATTTGGCATATATACATTTAAAATGATAAAAAAGTGAAGAAAGACACATTTTGTCAATTATTGTAGCTATCTATTTTAATTTCTAATATTAACCATTCTAAATATGTTTATAAATTTTATATTAACATAATATAATTAAAATTTATGAGATTGAATATATTTAAATAATTTATAAATATAAATAGAAGAATATTTTATTTTTTATTATATAATTTACATAAATTTTATTTATTATTAACAAATATTAACAAATGTACTCCATAGGAGAACAATCACACTTGGTGATATTTCTTTGGATGTTCTAGTAATTTATAGACCTTATAACTCATATAATTCAAATATCTCAAGTGAAGTAGGGTAATTTTTATATCAATTTTGTTCTAATAGTTTATAGACTTTATAACTTATATAGCTCAAATATCTCAAGTGAGGTAGGGTAGATCCTATTGGGACCTAACCTCATCTTACCTCTTTTGTCACTCCTTTATCTTGCTTGGTGGGGTCTTCCTATCCATAGTGTCTTATGTGTGGTCTTCTTTTCCTAAATTAGACACACATGCCCTTGCATAGCATGGAATCCAAGTAGTTGCTAGGCAGCATTCATATGCTTTGCAGACAACACGTGTCAAGGCCAACTTATACTTGGTCTGAGATTATCAGATGCCAATAACAGATGTCATGGTTTTGGATCTTATGCGGGATACAGTTTTGGAGGGAGTGATTAACCAATCTCCTTGGATGTGCGATGAGTGTAGCAGCTGGTCGCAAGGTCTCCAAGTATAGGGGCATGGAACAAGGTCACATCTTTGTTCCTCTAGCCTTGGAGTTATATGGAGTGATGGTCACGACGTTCAACACATTTTTCAAGGAGTGTACGAAAGCTTATCTTGTTAGGCGCCAAGAGGTACCACTCTCATTCTTGTACTTTGTAGCATATTTTAGACAATGTGTGTCCATTGCTTTACAAAGGATAGTGACCGGTACAGTCCATAAGAGAGCAATCATACTAGGTGATGCTTCTTAGGATGTTATGGTTGTTTGTAGACCGCTCGACTTGCATAGCTCGGTTATCCTAGTTGCTGAAAGGCAGATTGTTCATATAGACTTTCTTGGGGCTTAGCACCGTTTTACCTTTTTTTATCTCTCCCTTGTACTGCTCGATGGGGTCTTCCTATCCTTTGTGTTGTGTCCACGGTGGACCTTATTAGTTGCTAGAAAGAAAACAATAGGGGGTTTCAGAAATAGTTTTATGAAGTTTTGTATATTTTTATGTAGATTATTATGAAGCGTTGACTAAATCCGTAGAGGGTGTGGGTGGGAGAAAGAAGAGTCCCAATACGGAGTTCTGGCCAAGTTCCTTATTATTAGCAAACTCCATAAGAGGTGGTTTGTAGAAAATAAGGGATATGAAGTTTTCCATTGTCACACCGTAATGCATGAATTACATATTAGTGTAATAAAGTGCCTGGTTTAGGATGAATATGGTCCCCGCCGGTTGCCGCTTGGTGTAATGTGTTAATTTATGCTTAAATGAGATTTTGCTCATTGTTGCTCATAGCCGCTTGTTGTAGATGGTAGTTGCTCGTTGCTATTGGTAACCGCCCGATAATGTGTTAATTTAGGATTAAATGAGATTTTGCTCATTGCTGCTTGTTGCTGCTCTTCGCTGCTCGTTGCTGCTCGTCACTGCTCGTTGCTGCTCGTCACTGCTCGTTGCTGCTCGTTACTGCTCGTAGCCGCACATAGCCGCTCCGATGGTGCCCAAAGCCACTCGTTTGCACCCGAAGCTCGTTGGTGCTCATAGCCGCTCATTGGCGCTTGGTAGTAGCTTGTTGCCGCTGGTAGCTGCACATTGATTTTGCATCCAAATGTGAGCTTGCATTGCAATCAGGTTTTTGCTAAATTTTTGTTGCCCTTTTGGAGTAAAATTCCTTGACCTCCAATTAATTTCTTGGTTGCCGCAAGACAATGCAAATCATTTTTTATAACTAGTGTTATCTCCCTCGCCACACTAATTTATGGAAATGAACCACCACACTAATGCAAAACTATAAAACCCACCGGTTTAGTTTATTGATAAGAGCATTTGCAGATGGTGAATTTGAATTTTTGAGATAAGCATTTTGGATCCGCCGAAAAATTTCATAAATCCCTCTCTAAGAATCAGCCAAAAAAAAGTGGTAACTTTCTCAAGAAATAGTATCATCTCTTTCGACAATAATTATTTCACTATGAACAATCCTAAATATATGCAATATAATGCTTAATTTTGACAAATGCTTAAATGTAAATTACCCAGGATATATACCAAAAATAATTATGAAATATTTATTTATTAGCACCTCATCTCTTCAAAGTTCATTAAAAATAGTTACAAAATTATAAAATTTATTCGTGTGACACCTGTCAAAATGATTTCTGAACGCCTTAATGTTTAGAATTTTTGACGCGTAGATCACGAGGAAAACATATTTCTGACACCTTCTCGGGCCGTTTCTCGGTTTGGGAGCCCTTGACTAAATAGATTTCACTAACGTGACCTTGCGCGCAAGGAAAGTCTGACATCCTGATCGCAATCTCTGCTCCGTATCTTGACTTCGTTTCGCAGGAGATATGTTGTACTTCCGTCTTGCGTCATGTTGAAGTCAAGTTTTCTGTCACTGAGGTAACTTCAGTATCGGGAAGACACCTTTGGTCTTTCTTAACTTATGTTATCTATCTCACAAAGATTGCCTGTTGTTCTACAAGGTTCTACTGTTGCAAGCTAGATGCAATGCGGGCACAGAACATAGAGTTTACTTTTACTCGTCATAATAATGTCATGCTATTGACATGCCGGAATTGAGATTGGAAACTAAAAGTATATATAATCGCACGTAACAGACTCCCATTAACTTACTCATTAGAGATAAAGGCGACCGCGTAGGAAAAATGAAGGATGGGAAGACCCCATCAAGCCGTACAAGGGAGAGAAAAAAAGGTAACATGGGGCTAAGCCCCATGTTACCTCATTAGAGAAGAAAAAGATCGACCGAAAATAAGAGAATATATTCTTTTGTTTAAAATAACTTTCCATGGTCGTGAACGTTAGGTAAGTGAGGAATATATTCTCTGCCACTGACACCTGGTACATTTCGGGAAATGTGTACAATCTGTGAAATTGTTGTCATGCTATGGCATCCATTTGTTCTATGTGGCAGTAATTTCAAAGTAGTCTGTGGAGATGTTCATCTTGGCATGAATACCTCATTAGACTTGCTAACTGACGGAGCAGATGAGAGAGATAGGTGTGAGAGGGGCGGGTCAGGTCGGGGGAAGAGTCAGAAGTGAAACGACTCAAACGAGATAGTAATCGTTACATTAATTTTTCATATAGTGGATTTTTCTTAATAGGTTATAATTTTTCAATATGGTTTCGATAGTATCCCAATTAAAGGTTATGGAAAGTCATGGAGAGTTTTGTAGGAAGATGTAAATGTATTTTCATTTTTGTATCGAGGGTTTACATTAGTAGGAGGGGTGGAATAAGATTGTTGTGTTTCTCAAATTTTTTTTTTCATATACCTGTTTGACTGAAATCTAGTATGCAAATGATGGAAATCAAAAATATAAATTATGAGTATTTATAGTTTTAGGGTTTTAGGAGTTGATATTTACTTATGTGAGGTGGAAACTGAGCGAGTTGTCTATTATACAAGTGTGAGGGGATATAAAGTTGAGCATCACAAGTTATTTTCATTATTTATGTGCCAATTATAGTTTCATTTTCTTGCTAAGAGAAGCGCAAGATATAACATACTCCTTGAGTCATAAAATCTTTACCTTGCGAGAGATAAAGATCCTATACGAAAGATACACTTATAGTTTCAATTTCTTGCTAAGAAGGTCACAAGATATAACATACCCCATGAGTCATCAAATCGTTACCTTGCAAGAGATAAAGACCATATAAGAAAGATACACCAAGATTAGGATAGAAACACTTGAGATATCTGCATGTGGTGTGCTATTACAAAAAGATCATTAACTTCTAAATTTACGTATGTTTTGTCAAATTCTTTTATTGATCAAATCACAAGAGTGATTAGCACTCAAAAAATGCTAAATTTTGGTGCTATTTTTATATGCCTATGTTTATCCCATACGTAATTGGTGTATTCCATGATGAAGTTAGATATATTTTTTGCTCACCACTTGATTTATTAGTAAGTAATTTATTGGATGAATCAATATGGTTCTCATTTCTCCTACTCCATTGGGTTTTGCATGATTCTAGAGGATGGTGTGCATGGCAAAGAAAGGTAGTTGCTTGTTTTGGCAATTCAGATTGGGGATTGGACTACCTTTCAAGAGGAGTCTATTTTGATGGCATGCTTTAGGAAATAGTTTCAAGAAGAGAGTTCTATGAATTGTTGGGGTGGATTGAATTGTGAGGCTATATTTTTGGGTATAAGAGCACTCTTAGCTATCCACTCAAATTTGGGATGTCTTGCTAGTGGATGTTTGGAATGTTTTAAACAGTGTCTCATGGGATGTCTTGCTAGTATATGTTTAGAATGTTTGAAATAGTATCTTATGTGGATCAATCTTAAAGAGCTTAAGGAGGTTAATAAAGTTTTTGCAAGTCTTATTCTTTTTATGTGGTCCTTCTATAGTTCTCTTTCTTCACCTTACTACGATACAACTTTCCACAAGTTATGGTTTGTTAGTCATTTCTTAGCACATGATAAGGAGACCCCTTAGAAGGACAACTATTTACCATGGCTTATTGTTGAGCTATTTTGTCTACTATGAGGTCATGCTAGGGTGTGTCTTTATTCCTTGATAGATATTATGAGCAGGCATTATGAGCTTTGTAGACCAGATTAGGCAAGTCTTTGACCACTTGACTACCAAACTTCATCTTTTAAGCTTGAAAGTTTGTATTTAGATTTTAGGACACTGTACACTTTAGGTATTTCTCTTCACTCCCAATTTTTAAGTAGGTGTCTTGCATCTATAAGTAACTTATGCACACTTGGAGTGAAAGTAGGATCCAAGGATTTTGTCTTGTGCTACTTATGCATTACTTTTATAGAGAATATCTCTAATTTTTTGAGGTACAAGAAACCACACCAAGGAAAACACAAGAGAAGAAACACAAGAGAAATACAAGACTTCATCCCTCAATACTCCGATGTCCCAAAGGAACACATTGTCTTTATTACATAGCAAAGAAGAACCACTTACAGGGAGCTACACAATTGGATCAAATACATGGATTGGTGATATGTCAGAAAACTCTCCCCTTAGGTTAGCTACATGGATTGATGATATGTTGATCCTTGTCCTATTTGGTTGGTCAAACAAGTTTTACCAAAGAGAATATTTGGGGAATCTTCTTATAGGAAGCTCAAAGTAACATGTGTGAGGAATCATTGGAAAGCTCTCAATGAGAAAAACAAGATAGGAGAATGCCTTCCTCTTTGGAGAGAGGGAGGGAATATTTCATTTTTTGGGGGTCTAATTCATCTCCTTAGTCCTACAAAATTGGCTTTCAATTCAGCCTCTGCCCTACTAATGGAGGTATATTTTGGTGAAACCTCTATCTAATCTACTTAGATCATCATATATAGCATTCTTCAAGATATTACCAAGCCAATTTCCACCTCTAGATAATATGTCTAGCTAATGATATTACAATATCTTTTAAGTAAATGACCTTCTACTAAGAAATACATAAGTGTCATTTGGTAAAATCTTTTCTAGTAGTACTCATTTAAAATTATTATTCCTTCTCCAGTCTTCCTATTACAATTGAGAGGTTTTGATAGGAGTATGTTAGGAGTTTTGGAGGAACACAAATTGGTTAGGTTTACTCATATTGATATATACTCAAATCAATAGGTTAGTCTTTAAGATGTATTTGATAGAGATGATAGAAAGCTTTTCTTCTCTAGATATTATTATGGCAAACAAGAGATGATTTCCTACAAGTACCAATGATTTTTCATCCTTTGCCTTTCAGTTGAGCAAAGGTTTGTAGTCTTCTTTGATGGACCTATACTTGAAGCAGGCTCAATATTCTCTTTGTTGATCCATCTATTCCTTCTGCTAAAAGTGGTAGTCTTTATTCTTGCTCTTGTAAGTGTACAAGCTCTTGGATCTTAGTTCAACCTTGCTTCATTGCATTTTAACTCATACTAACTATTTACTTTACAACAATGAGGTTCCGCTCAGGTTTGGTATACCTATCTACATCTTTATTACTCATAGGCAACACAAGTTAGGAGTAGACTTAGAAATGGTAGGAGGTAACTAGATGACAATGCAAAGAATATTAGGAGTAGACTTAGAAATAGTTGGAGATGAGTAGTGACAATAAAGCTATTATGGTTGAGGATCCCACACACAAGGTAATATAGGAGGGGTAGTTATATATCTTCCTAGTAAGGAATGAGGAGAGTCTTTAGGTGATGTAATTTTGGAAGGGATAATTAATTATCCTCTTAAATGGGGGATGAGTGGTAATAACCAAGATCTCCTTATATAAGAATATGCAGCAAGGTCACAATTGTTTTTCTTATTTTTTTGAAAGGCAACCGCGTAGGAAAAACGAAGGATGGGAAGACCCCATCAAGCCGTACAAGGGAGAGACAAAAAAGGTAACATAAAAAGGTACAAAAAGACACAAAAAGGTCACAAATTTGTTCTAGAGATATGGATACCATGTTTGACAAGTTTGTCAAAGATGATGCAACAGCTTCACGTACTAAATAATAGGTGTATTACTTTCATTTCTCTGCATTTTAATTTACTTAAGACAATGGAAGTTTATTGTTCTATGAAGAACAATGACAATAAAAAGTGCAATCAAAGGAAATTTATCAGACTAAGTGATGGTTTTTAGTATGCCTCATGGGTTTTTTGACCATTTGATTGATAAAACCTTGAAATTACTAAGCAATAGGCTGATAGATTTTTGATTGTACAGCTTGATTGGTCTTTCCTTTATCCTCTTTTTTGTTATCGTCTATATGTTGCCCTTTTCACTTGCTAACTCGCTTAACTTGTAGTTAAACTAGTTTTTGCCCTGGACATCAAAGTCAACGTTGTGGAGAAAAAGGCAACTATGGAACTTGAATGCATATACCTCGAATGTCAAAGTAAGCTTCAGTCAAATCAAAGTAATCGGTGAGCAGCGCACCAGAATTACGACACTACGAACTCCGTATTCTGAAGGGATTATGGAGGCGATTTAAGTCAAATTGTCTCCTCCTACAGTTCTTCTATAGCTCCACCTCACCATCTACTGTACATCTCTTCTTCGTACTATGGGTTCTAACTATGCGCTAAGGTTCAAGATCTAGAGATTTTAGTGACATCCATAAAATATCTGTTCGAGAAGAAAGGGAAACGTTCTGTAAAAATTGTAGGGTTTGATAAGGTAAATTTAGATGATACATCTTTTAAATTTAAATGATAGACTTGACTGGTGATCCCGTGTCCTTGAAAATAGTATGTGTCACGTTCTAGATTGCCCATTAAATTTTCTGTGACTAAAGACTTTTACCCGAAAAGACTAATAGGGAGTTTCAGATTTAGGTTTTCCATACAATCTTTAGTCTGTAAAATTTAGCAATCTGTAGTCTGTAAATTTTTTATGGGTAGAGCTAGAGAATATAGTAAGGGTTTCAGATATAGATCTAGGCTTTATAGGTTTTGGGAAAATCCATAATAACGTTTGCCTGCAACCCATATAATTTTTATGGGAAAAATGTAGCAGGTAAATGTGGAATTTAGGGGTGTTTGGCTCACAGCCATGAAATATATCCATGATCCGTGGGTTTTCACAACTAAGGGGGATGATTGTAAACATGAAGTGAGACTCTATTAAACATTGATCACTGATTAATGCAACCATGATTTAAATTTGAAATGTGAAATTGTCTGGATTGTGGGGTTGTGGTTTTCATCAAAGGAGCAACAAACTTCACTATTACTTGCTACATTGTTTTCATGCTTCCCATTTTACAATTCTGCATCTATAGTGGTAGATTGGTTGTGTGAATGCTGCAAAAATGCCACACACTAGTGCTTGTGTATAGCTCCAAAAAAAATAGTGAAAAATGGTGAAATGCATTTGTGAGATGACAAATCAATGTGGAGCAAGATGTTGAGTGACTTTGATGAACTGAATATTGAACCCTTTGATAATGTGGATGATGTTTGGAGCAAAGGCAACCAGGGAGATGATATATTATTAGATATTAGATTTGTTGTGTAGGTGGTGTAGTTTCGCACATAGAGTTTAGTATTTGCATCATAGAATTCAATATGCTTGGAGTAAAGAGTTTGCTTTGAAATTTAGATAAAGCCGCATTTAGATAACTCACTAGGATGGATGTTTACTTGTTTCAAGCTTTAGTGAATACTATAAAGGATCACCATGTGTTTAAGAAATATTCCAAGAGGAATCAAACCTCCATCTAGATCCAAGTCATGCTAGCTCTAAGCACAATGGTAACAAGTGTGTATAGCAAGAGGGATGAACATTTGGGGAACAAGGGGAGGATCAGCAATCAGTGAAGCTGATTGAGTCATGATAGCAACTATCTTCCTCCTTTGGAAGGAGGTGAAGTGGTCCAATAGTGATGAGAGAGGAGGAATATCCTTAGTTTTTGCACAAAAAGGGTTTCCAAGTTGCATATGATTAG
This sequence comes from Lunularia cruciata, assembly GCA_948567375.1. Classification (NCBI taxonomy): domain Eukaryota; kingdom Viridiplantae; phylum Streptophyta; class Marchantiopsida; order Lunulariales; family Lunulariaceae; genus Lunularia; species Lunularia cruciata. The sequence goes on along the minus strand of OX419756.1, from coordinate 2,124,315 downwards.
TCAACGGTACACTATCCCCTTAACATAAAAATTTCCATTGATGGGGAGATTTATTTCAGTAAGAAGAGGTTTTATTCCATAAATGGACAAGTGATGTATAACAATCAAGGAGAATAATACATTTTGTTGGAGGTAAGGTGAAACTTTGTTTTTTATTTGTTGAGTTTTACTTAATGCTATAAATTTAGATCTCCTTTGGGGTTTAGCTTTTAGTTGTACTTTCTATGTAGACTGGATGGTACTTGTTTATGATTTGGCATTGCATAAGAGAAGGGATATAAATGACCTTTTAATGAATTTGTGTTGGTGATTTGGTAAATACTAGGGATACTTTGATCATGCCATGGTATGGCATGCTTGTGGAGGTCTCTCATTTAGAATGATTTGAATAGGAGAGGAAATAGTATGATATTTGACCAACAAAAATAATTATTGGGGGATTTTGTGTATGTGCCAATATGTCATCTTTCAAACAAGTGTGCTCTAAAGAGAAAGTTGATTTCAATCAATCAATGTGTTGCTTGTATGTGAGAGCTCAAAAGGCACTTGGAAGTTTCAATAATATACATTACAAGAAATTATGGGAAGTTTACTGGTAAACCAAGGTACTCGTAAAATTTTTCTATAGTACACATAGAAAAGAAAAGGCTACAAAAAAGAAATGCAAGTAAATGTTTTAACGTTTATTGAACCACCTTAGAGGTGATTTCTATTTCCCTCATGAATGTGGGAGAGATTAATATCTATGGGGGCAAAATCAATCAACTTAACTTTAATTATATACTATAGAGTACTAGAACAAATAAATAAGAAAGAAATAGGTGAGAAATAAAGAAATGGAAAGAAATAATGTTTTTTTTAATGAAATTGAAATTGAATCTATCCCATGAGTTCAAGTCCATCATATTCAAAATTTATTAGTCCTTCTTTGCATCACCTTTGTTAATTTGATTTGGGACCCATTTAACTCAAATGGTGTACAATTTTACATTAATTGTATTGTTGCCTTTGCATTATAGTCATTAAAGTGACATATCTCCTCTTATCTACCCTCATTTCACTATAAGGTTATGCTCAAGATAGGGGTTTTGCTCTCTCCTTTACACTCATTATTGTTGTTAAACTGACATGTCTCCTCTTGTTAACCTTAATTTCAATACAAAATTTTGCTCAAGATAGAGGTTTTGCTCTCTCCTTCCACTCATATTGTTAGAGAGGTTTTGCTCAAACATGGGTTTCCCTCCTTACACCATGAACACCCCTCTTTAGAGCAACATTCCAAATATGTATTCCATATAGGAACTAAAAGGGAATTGCAATATAGATATTCTTACAAAGAAAGGGAATGGTTTCAAGGACTAATCTTTAAAAGATGATTGCAACATTGATATTTCATGCAAACAAGGTGAATGGTTTAACTGACTTATCTTTAAAAGTTGAATGAAATATAGTTATTTTCCTCAAACAAAGTGAATAGTATCAAGGAAATTATTTTCAAAATGATTGGAATACTTCATAAAACTTCTAGACTTCAATCCTCAATTTGTGTTATCTCTTTCAAGATAAAACTCTTTCATAACTCAATTGAATCAAATTCCAATTTCTTCCTTGAGGGTTGTTTCTTTCCCCACTCTCCTATTGTTTATTGTTTAGTTCTTGTCAAGATCAACTCCCAAATCCCAATTCACACAAATTGTTTCAAATCACATCAAGTAGATCTAAATGCTTTGTCAGATGATTGATTAAACTAATGCACAAGATTTAATATTAATGGGAGCACCCATAACCTGTAAAAATATACATGTTACAATTTCAAGCGCAGATAAATATTTTATAGCTATGGGTCTTCACATATAACACCTACAAGTACCACATCAATCACTATCCATAAAATATATCCCTATGGGTACCTATAAATGGTTTTACAAGATTTTATGGGAAGTGAAAAGTGCATTTTTGAAACCCCAAATGCATTGGACTCTTGAAGGCAAGGTGACACTCAAGGAAAAAAATTAGAGTTTAGTTGAATGACCTCAAGAAATTTATATTTGTTGAAATGGGTTAATGGATATATAATTTTGCATAATTTGCTCATCAACTTATCAAATATATGGAAAGAAGAAGATGGTAATTTTATGGAAGAGGTATAATCCAAATGTGGAGGTGCAATTGAATCCCATAAAGAATACAAAGAAGAGATTAAAAATGCAATTTTGTATCATTGTCTTGCTTTCAACAGCAAACTAGGTGGTTTGTTGAATCCAAGATTATAGTTATGTGATGTTGTGTTTTGATGAATTCATTGTAATAAAGTCATGGAGCTGCTACATTCAAATTTTGTGCTAAGTGTCTTGATAGTGAGATGGGTTACATGATTATGAGCATGTCAAGATTTCAAGTGGATTGCATATATATACGGAGTCATCCTATTGTACATCCAAGCAAGATTGAGCAATATTGCAGTATTACACTACATATATAGTACTCTTTACATATTAATTTTTAAATGGATTTATATAAAAAATTATCTTATACACTTACTTTCTATTGTTGTGCATGACAATAAATAGCATTTGAATTTTAGAGATACATATTTTTTTGTTTGAGATAGTATTTCAAATAGAAAAATCATGGATTTTAGTTGGAGGAAAAAGTACAAATGGTTAAAAGAATTTGGAAAAATATTTAGAGATTTCTGAAAAGGTATGTTTTGGTTCTTTCATTCAAGAGTATAAATAGTTGAGCAAAGGTGGAAGGGAAAGTTTTTAAAAGAGTGAAGTTGGGTGTATATTTTAAAGCAAAGGTCAAGGAAAGAATGAAGTTGAAAGAGAGGGTGGGAAGAGAAGAGAGTGTATAAATGGTGCATATTCTAATGTGGTGAAGTGAGTGATTCTAGAAGGAGCACAGAAGAGAAGGTTTACTGAGCAGTGAGTGAGCCATAGCCACTATATCTAAAGGTAGTTTAAGAGCACATTGGAGAATGGACGGGTAAGAATGATTCAAAATAGCCAATTCAAAAAAATTCAGAAAAAAAAAACAATGGTATTTTACAAGAGAATTATGGAAGAGGATAACATGGAAGGAATTCAAGTGGATCTCTTCCTCATAGAATTTCACTCTTTGTTAGATTCCATGATTTTCATAAAGTAGTGCTTGCTAGATAAGCACCAGTTAGGTATTTTCTGAACAATATCTGTGATCCATCTCAAAGCAATTGGCCTCAAAATTACGATTGGGATGCAATATGCTCAACCCCATGTAAGTATTTTTGAATCTATTCCCTCATTTTGGATAATTGATTGAAGAATGGTTTGATCTCAATTGCCAACGGTGCTAGCCCTAAATATAAACCACATAGGCCACAAACTACATAACCTATGTGGAATACATAGACTATATGGTCTATGCTTAGCTAGTTATTTTTCTTGTTTTATGAACTTAGAATGTGTTCCTTTTTGTGATCCTTTTGGGATGAAAGTTGCTTGAATGGATTGTAACAACCCAATCAACACACAATTGAAGTATATTATAAGTATCAAGTCAATCCCACAAGGATACGGGTTGGAAATGATTGAATATGAAGGAAAATATCACATTGGAGTCCTTTACAATTTAATCTCTTAAGCAAAGACAACTCCTAAATGAGGACAATGACACCAAGAAGCTGCACTATAGAAACAACAAATAATAATCGCTTGCACAAAAATATATAATTCCAATGAATTATGAATAATGATGGTTTAGAACACAAAGTGCTACTCTTCTCCAAAGGTCTACTAAGACTTTTTGAAGGTAGTTGTTCTACCCTTCTAAAGACAAGGTATATGGTGTTTTGAAGACTAGCGCTTCTTCAAAAGGCACTTACCTTTCCCAAAGATTTTTGCTCCTTTTGAAGATCAAAACTCTAAGGTCTTCCAAAGATTATGTGCATCTCCTTCCAAAGGCACCACATATGAAGTAAATGTACTTCTCTTGCAAAGGCACTATAGCAATATGGATTTTAGCAATGAATTTAGTCAAAGCTAACAAAGTAGTGAATGGGCCAAATTAGCCTAGAATATTCTAAAAGTATCTAGGAAGCTACTTGGTACCCTCCCAAGTATTGGGTAGCATGCATGCCAAGTGGAAACTTTTAAGAAACTTCTCAACTCTGGCTAGCTTAGCTTCCACCCAAGTAGGTAGCTTCTAGAAGTTTCCAACTAGCTTTATTTGCATGCCAAGTAGGCCACTTCTAGAAGGAAGTTTCTTGGAAAACTTCTAGGTTAACTTGGCCTACACTCCAAGAAAGTGGTTCAAGAAAGCTTCTTGAGAAGCTTCTCAAGAGCCTTGTATGTTCCTTATAAATACCAAAGCCAAAGTTTATGCTAGGCAATTGAAGTTTCACACACTCAAGTGTCCCAATGTAATCTTCTATTCTCTTCTTTCTCTCCTTGGTTTGATTTTTTATATCAGTATTAGAGAAGGGATAGGATGGATAGAATTTATGGACCACCAAATCCATTTTGGCTAAACCAATGGGATTTTTTTGTTTGTGTATTACCCAAGCATCATTTCACACATTTCATCACCTCACACTTTGGGCAGAATTTTTTGAATACAATCACCTTGTTCAAGGAACCTTTCATATTGCCGGTTGTAACTTGTGGAGAATGGTAGATGTGTTGCATCTATGTGTTAATAAATTAGATAAATTGGGAGTAGTGTGATAGAGTAGTAGCCATGGTGGCAATACCCGAGGTTATCATTGCTATGCAACAACAAATCAAGCATCTTACTTGATTGTTGGATGAACAAGACCATCAAAAACAAGAGCACATAGAAAGAGTACCAATTCAAGAAAGAGAAGACTGAATCCAATTTCCAAAACCCAAGGTATTTGAAAGAAAGAATCTTTTGGATGCAATGGATAATTTTGTGTTTGACTATGAATATTATTTTGAAGGTACCAATCTTCAAGATGAACAAAAATAGATTCTCTTGGCTTCTAGCCAATTAGATGGAGTAGCAAAGCTATGGTGGAAATTTTGAATAGAGCAAGCTAAATGGCAATTTGTTGCACTTATTTTGACTTGGGTAGAATTCAAGTGTGCTATACTTGGTTGATTCCAAGCTCTAAATGCTACACAAGTTGCACAAGATAGGTTGGCAAAGTTGAAACAGATTTTCTCTATAAGAAGTTACATAATGTAATTCCAAATATACTAGAAGGTGAAGCTCTAGATTGATTTGTAAGGACTTGAAGTCACAAACCAAACTAGAGGTAATTATGCAAGAGCCACACTTGGAGGAAGCCATGCGGTTGGCCAAATACTTTGATTCATTGATTGTAACAACTTGGTCTTGACCTTGACCTCCACAAAACCTACCAATACACTACACAAAAGTGGAGAAGACGGGACCAATGGAGATTAATTCCATTCAATGGAGACCATTTGGCACCATAGATAGAGAAAAATTGTGACAAAATGGTGGTTGTTTCTATTGTCACCAAATTAAACATCGCATTGTTGAATGTCCACTCAAAAATAAGTGACCTCAAAAATTCACCCAGATGGGGGTTGTAGAGCATAATGATCAGGAAATGAAGAATCCTAGTAGGAAATTTTGAGCCACCTATTGGAAACTTGATTAGTTCCAATGGGATCAAAGGCTCGACTTATGCAAGTTTGATTCACTTGCAAGGTATGATATCTAATTGTGGTTATAGGATTTTGGTTGATTTTGGAAGTTCAAAGAATTGCGTGTCCATGCAATTAGCAAAGGAATTACATATTCCTATCAAGCCAATAATTGGACGTAGATTGATAATGGCGGATGGTAGAAAGAGTTATATATTTTGTACCTCACATCATGTTACATTTGGGATTGGGAATTAGTATTTGGAGTGTATGAGGTTTGTTAGTGGCACCTCTACATTGATGTCATTTTGGGTTTGCCTTGGGTTGAACATCATAAGGTTCAATTTGATTGGACTCGACAACAAATTCAAGTACAATACCAATGTAGGAATTTCCAATTAGGTTGTTTGGCACCTTTGAGTAAGACACCTAAGAACAATCAATCCCAAGATAGGAAGTTTGTTAGGAAAGCAAACATAGAGCAAGCTTTGAAGGAAAATAAGTCCCAAGATGGGAAGTTTGTCAAGAAAATAGCCATAGAGTAAGCTTTGAAGGAAGATGAGTCCCTAGATGAGAAGTTTGTCAGTGAAGCAGCTATAGAGCATGCTTTGGAGGAGATAAGTCTATTTTCACAGTGTAGATCAAGCCAATTGCACAAGGAGAACTTGAGGAGGTCAAGAGCCTCAACAAGAAATAGTTGATCAAATAGTTCAAGAGTTTGCGGATGTGTTTCCAGATTATCTACCAAAGGGATTACACTCTGATCATGGTATGCCCTTCAAGATTGAGTTATTACTTGTGCTTGGCTTGTGCTAAGCACAAGCTAATAAATATCTTGTTTAGATAACTTTGAGCCTCGACTAGAGTTCATGTTAATTTGGAAATAACAATTACCCTATGCATATTTAGAATTGTATGTTGGTCTAATTCCATGCCATCTATATTTCTTCATTATTGTTATATCTTATCCTTGAACAACTTCGTGAGATCTTCCCATCCTTCTTCTTATCTTGCACGGTCATCTTTTTCTTGGTTATTTGCTAATCTTATGATTAGCAAATATTATGATTACTTATGATTAAACTTAGACATTTGTCTAAGTTTCATGCCATGTGTATTCTTTTAGTCCTTTTTGGGGGCCATTATGAACCGTATCCATCTTATAATTGGGACAATTGGATCTTTGCTACCTGTCCCACAAGTAGATGTTGTTGGGTCTTTTGCTTTTCTTTAATACAATAAATGGATAAGCATATTTAGAAAGTAACTTGAATGTGTGAATTGGGTCTCCCAATTGCAAGATAACACTTTCCAATTCTTGACCATTTATTTTATTACACTTCATGAATTGTGACAAGGGCCCGATCCAAGTAACTTGCTTGATCTATTCTACACTATGGAACATGGGCATGAAGAGGACAAGGCACATAAGCGGTCAATAGGCCGGCAAGAAGTAGCCACATGATATGACTGAGAAAAAGTGAAACTTTAGAGAACACCCTGCTGGTGTTTGAGCTTTCATCATATATAACATCTTTGTTAGGAAGTACTCTCAACCGTCATCTATCTTTATTATTTCAATTATCTTTCTTCAGTCCTTGAGATAATGAGTGCATGTGAGTTGTTGTTGAATTGATCAATGAACTCCAATGAGTAGACCAATCTATTGACTCTCACCAAAGGAGTTGGAGGAGTTGTGAACAATAGTTACAAAGTTGTTAGAGAAGGATTTCATACAACATAGTACATCTCCTTAGGGAACACTGGTACTATTCATTCCAAAGAAGGATGGATGACTTTGTTTCTATATTGATTACCATGGGCTCAATAAATGAACAATGAAGAATACATATCCCTTGCCTCAAATTGATGACTTTCTTGACCAATTGAGTAGAGTACAATAATTCTCTATGTTGGAGCTTCATAATGGCTATTGGCAAATCCCCATTGATAGGGAAGATACGTAAAAATTACCTTTTGCACAAGGTATGGGCATTTTGAAGGGAGAGTTCTACCTTTGGGTTCACTTATGCTCCAACAATCTTCATGGATCAGATGCATTGGGTGTTGGATGGACTATTGGATTGGTACATGATGGTGTTTTTGGATGACATTTTAATCTATGGATGACATTTTAATCTATAGCAAGATAGAGGAAAAATATGCAAATCATGTGCAAGAAGTCCTAAGGCAACTACATCAATAGAAGCTTTATTGCAAAAATTCAAAGTGTGCTTTTTGGCAAAAGGAAGTTACCTTATTAGGTCATAAGATCTGATCAGAAGAGGAGAAAATCAAGGCCATTATTGATTGGCCTACTCCAAAGGATGCCATAGAGGAACAAGCATTTAATGGATTGACAAATTTTTACCGATGATTCATCCATTATTATATGCATGTGACAACACCATTGATCGACCTCTTGGAGGAAAACTCAAGCTTTCATTGGACCACCAAGCATGAAGAAGCAATTCAAAAGTTGAAACATATGGTGTTTTCAAGAACCATTCTTCAACCATATGATCCTTGAATACCTTGTGTGGTTGACTTCAATGGTTCTAACTTTGCCATTAGAGCTATGTTGTAACAGGAATTCCCAGATGGGTTACATCCCATTGCCTTTGTGTCTCGCCAATTAAACACCACAAAAAGGAATTACTCTACACAAGATTGAGAACAACTAGCAATAGTCTATCCCACCAAGATATGGAGACTCATGCAAACAAATCACAAATCCTTGTTGCAAACATTACATTTAGAACACATGAAGAGTCAACATCATTGATGGGAGGAGCAACTCCAATTTTTTGACATCAAAGTTGAGTATAAACCTGGTCAGTTCCATGTATCCCTGATGCTCTATCACCATGACCTGATTTGAAGTATCTTCCTCTCATCACAAAAACAATTACGATGGTGTCAATCAACTCCAAGGTCCAAATTGAGTTTAGGATAGCTTTACAACAAGATCCCTTCAGATGGTACAAGGTCATCTTGCAATATATGATAAGGAGTAAAACACTTTCTCTTTCAAGGAAAGCCTTCTATTTTATGAGGATTGGATATATGTTCTAGCCAAGGGTGATCTACGACTTGTGCGGCTCCAAGAAGCTGATGACTTACCACTCGTTGGTCACATGGGTGTGCACAAGACCTTGGGTACCCTCTAATGCCAATGGTGGTGGCCCAACATATCACAAGATGTTCAAGGGTTTGTTCAATCATGTGAAATCTTCAAACATAACAAGACCAATAACCAGAAACCAAGTGGACTCCTTCAACCACTCCTCATTTCATCTACTCAATAGGAATATGTAAGCTTGGATCTCATTACATCTTTGCCCAAGACACAGCAAGGTCACACAACAATAGTGATGTTTGTTGATAAGCTTAATAAGCAAATCCATTTGGTACCATTCTTTGATATTGTGGATGCTTCAACATTGATGTAGATCTACTTCAAAATTGTCTTCAAGCATCATGGGATGTCTTGTGTACTCATCTTTGACTGTGATCCTAGATTCACTAGAAAATTTTGGCAAGCACTCTCCCATATACTTGGCACCAAGCTTGCTTTGTCCATGACCTGTCATCCTCAACAAACTGATAAACTAATAGACAAACTGAACATGCAAATTGCACCTTGGAAGATATTCTTTGTGCCTTTGTCACTATTCACCATCCCAGTTGGAATGAATGTCTTATAGCTACAAAGTTTACATATAGTAATTCCAAATAGGCAAGCACTGGATTCTCCACTTTCTTTCTCAATTTGGGCCAAGATCCACTTGTTCCAAAATCTCTTGTTGCTCGTCCTCCATCTCATGTCCCTCATACTTCCACCTTCTTGACCATTATATCTCAATCCCTCCAACAAGCTAAATCTCATCTCCTTGTTGCTCAAAATTGTTAGAAACAATATGCATATCACCATTGTCGTGATCTCATCTTTCAAGTTGGTGATAAGGTCATGCTCTCATCCAATAACCTACTCTTCCCACTAGATAAAATTGCTCTTAATTGGATAGGAATCTTTGATGTCACCCAAATCATTTCTCATATTGCTTATTGACTTGCCTTGCCTTGTCATATGCACATCTCTATCTTTTATATTTACAAGTTGAAACCCTTTGTTCCTAATCCATCTTCTTTTTCCTCTTGTGTCCAACCCCTTCTTCCTCCCGTCCTTATCAATGATTATGAAGAGTATGAAGTTGATCAAATCCTTGCACATTGCCACATCCAATAAGGCCGTTGATAAAATATAGAGTACAAAGTCCTATGGAAAGGGTATCCTTTTCATGATGCCCCTTGGGAGTCTCTTTCTCATCTACAAAATGCACAAACAACCATCCAAGAGTTTGAAGCTTCAATGGTGATAAGGAAATCACCAACTAGCAGTGACAGAATATGTAACAATATGGAGCTTATAAATAAAGTTAGTCAAGGCTAACAAAGTGATAAATGGGCCAAATTAGTCTAGAATATTCTAGAAATATTTACAAAGCTACTAGGTACCCTCCCAAGTATTGGGTAACATGCATGCCAAGTGGTAAATTATAGGAGGAAGCTTCTTGTGAAACTTCCCGGTTAGATTAGCTTGCACTCCAAGTAGATAGCTTCTAAAAGCTTCCAACTAGCTTAGCTTGCATGCCAAGTAAGCTGCTTCTAGAAGGAAGCTTCTTAGGAAGCTTCTCTGTTAACTTGGCTTGCACTGCAAGAAAGTGGCCAAAAGAAACTTCTTGAGAAGCTTCTCAAGAGCCTTGTATGTTCCCTATAACTACCAAAGCCAAAGTTCATGCTAGGCAATCAAAGTTTCCCACACTCAAATGTCCCAATGTAATCTTCCATTCTCCTATTTCTCTCCTTTGTCTCAATCTTTTACGACATTAATCTTAGCCGTTTGAGCAATTTGGAGTTGGCGTTGAGCCTCTACTAAGTCATACTATAGGAAGTCAAACTATGATTGTAGAGTCATTGCCTTCTCATTCTAGGCTGTCCCTACTTCCCATATCCTGCAATTGTGCTCTTTGGTGAGCCCTTCTAGCTCTTCTTGCAACTCAATGATTCAAGTGTGGGCTAATGTCATGCATCTAATCTCTATCAATATAGAGGTTAGACCTTGTTTCCATTCCTTGCTTGGGTTATCTGTCCACTATAGGAATTCCTCCTTAAACCACTGGTTATGCACTAAGGTGTCTAACATGAAGGTGAACACCCGCAGTTTGTGAGAATCTATAGGACATACTTCTTGCAATCTCTTGGCCAATACACTGGCCTTTGTTGACATATGGGGTGCTATCTGCCCTAGAGTCCAAAGTAGTGGGGCATTCTACAGGAGGGAAATAGCCTTTTTGTAAGTGATATTGTGGGTGAGGTACGTTTTAGTTCCAACAAGTTTGGGCGGTCTTGCACCATCAACATCATACTCATCTCCTTATCTCCTTCTTTCTGGGGAGATTCTACAAAAATTTTGCTTGAATTCAATAGGAACAACAGACTACCTAGGAGTCTGGGGGAGTAATCATCAATGGTGATGCATTAGTGTCTTTGGTTCTTTATCTTTTGATACCAAGCCTCTCATTCTTAAAGGAGTCGGCTCTTCTTGCTAGTTGTTACTGGTTGGTTTTCTATGGATTACTTTCAGCTCTTTTTTCCTTGATTGGGATCAGTGAGACAATGACTTCCCTCTTAGGGCTTGTGATCTTCTTCCTCTTAATGCTTCTAGCGTCAATTACTATGAGCTCCCATAGCTCAACTGCTTGGGGTCACAGAATTATGCTCATTTGTAATCTTAAGATGTGTTCCCACTCTTTCTTAGTCCACTTAGTGAAGTGTGAGACCAATTTTGTTGTTACATGTAAGCTCATCTATTGCCTACCACTCCACTTGGTCATTTCTTGGTAGTTCTTGTTGAAGATTTGCATTTGTGATGTCAAAGTTACCTCTTTAACCAAATTCTCCCTTAGCTCAAAGGTTCTTGGAGACAAAAGTTCTACTATGGCCATAAGGACAGGACCCATTATGGAAGGCTTTCCTCTTGATGTCTTCTTGGTGGGGATTTCTCTCTTGAATCCCATACAACATTCTTGTAGTTTGTAAAGATTACATGGGCATAATCTAACTCTTTTTGGACTATGCTTCTAATGATGATGTTTGCCAAGGACAAGTTTAAGTATTATACATTCCTTTGGCATCTTATCAGCCAATGGAAGTTCTTCATTGCAAAATATAATGGCAAGTATGTTACTACTGTCATGGGGAATCCATTCTTGTGCATGGTTCCCAACATATTCTTAGATGGCTTGAAAAAGAAGAGCCCAAGTAAAGGATTTGGGATGAATTAAAATTCACTCCAAGCTAGAGGGACATCAACTGACTGCTTGGTAGGAAGAACATCCTACAAATTGTTTCCTCTATCATAGGAAATAATTTCTACTCTAGATCAGCTACAACAATCAGTAAGTGGATCATTGTTGAATCCACTTGGATCTCCTCCACCATCCTATGTATTCAATTGAGCTTCTTGTTAGCTAAGAGGTAAAAAGTGTGGGCCATGATGTTCCACAACCCACCTACTTCCATGTTTCTCCTTGTTTCTAGGTCCATATTGTTGAAGTTGCATTAGTGGTTTGGCTGCATGTAGATTGGTGCAATGATTGCGGGAATTTTTTTTTGTATATGAATAGTGGTAGTCATGAAATTTGCAATGTTTGGGTATTGGAGATGAACTGTCCTTTATGTGATGCAATTTTGCACTTGATTGTAAAGAAATGCATCCTTTTATTATTATGGGGCTTTGCAGGCTCCCGTAGTTTAATGCTGGTTCCTTTTCCTAGATTGCGGGTTTGTGTGGGAGTATCCTACAATGAAGGGAGCATGTAATCATTCTTTTAATTGTGTCAAGAGTCCTCCCAATCTTGGAGGAGGGAATTCTTGTAATGGTCATCATACACTACAAGTAGGTATCTTGTGCTTATTTTAAAATACAAAGAAATGATTACAACTCCATTGTTAGCACTTGCATGTTACTAACATCTTGTAAGTGAAGTGAACAAACCTACATCCAAAGGTAGTTATTATTGTAGACTATGTCACAAGCGTAGTCTTGTTGTTGAAGATTCTTGGACCAATGCTTGCATTCCTTCTTCCTCCTTACTTGTTTGGTTTCTCCTCCTTTCTTTATTGTGTAATATAGTTTGTATGTAGATTCCATCTTGCATGGAGTTTGCAAGTTCTTGGGACAAAAATACACACCTAGAAGAGTTGGTGGTAGATATCTCACTCCTATAGTGCCAATTATAACGGAGGTATTTGTTTGAAAAGGAGGAGAACAAGAAAGAGGAGGAAAGTGTCACATAGTCTGGTGAAGGATTGGTTCCCAATCAAAGATCAAACAACAAGGAGGTATTTGGTATGACAGTGTGCATAGCCTACCTTTAAACCCATCTTTCAAATGATTTTTTTACTTCTAATTCCTTCAAGGAGGCCAAAGGTGGTACATGGGAATATCATCTTGGTAATGAAGACAAAGATGGCTAGATCTACCTTGGAGGATTTTTATTGGGCAGAGATGATGCTATAGGCTATTGAGCAAGAACTAGTCGTTCTACATAGGCAACTTTTCCATCCTGATAGTTGCCACTTCAAGGTGACATTTCTAGGATACTTCTCACTTATTTGTTCATGGAAAAAGGATTGATTGTGGAGGACAACGTGGTATATGAAAGCATGGATGAGGAGGATGAAATCTTCATCCACGATAGAGAGTAGCACGAGTATGAGGGGACCAAGTGTCACGGGGATAAGCATGTGTAATACCAAGAGCTAGCCATCTGATCTAGATGTGAAATTTGGTTTGGTAACATTTGGAATGATGTTATACATGAGGGTCAAAATAGATCAGATAGAAGTATCATCAAAAGGGTACTTCTACTAATAGGGCAGAAAACCGAAATAGATTTGAAAACCTTAGAACCAATAGCTAGACATATGATTTGAAGGTGAGAATTGGGTTGGTAACATCTGGAAGGAGGTTACACAAGATGGACTAAATAGATCAGAAAGAGGTATCACCAAAAGGGGACTTCTACTAATAGAGTTGGAACCAAAATATGCATGAAATCTTTGAAGGCAATTTTGGAGGCCTAAACGGATGAATTAGGCCTCGAAAATGTGTACATTCCCCCCAACAGAGAAGGGGCTGGCCTTCCCTCCCCCTTGCTTTGTCTCATCGAGAGCTTTCCAATGGTATCTCACCCGTGTGATTCTGAGATTCCTATAGGAAGATTCCCTAAAAGATTCACTCCAGTCAAAGCTTGTTTGACCAACCAGATAGGACCAGGACCGACATGCCACCCATCCAAGTAAGTAATCCAAGGGTGGAGCTTGCTGACATGTCACCTATCTATGTACCTAATCCTATGGTGGAGCTTCATTGGAGGAGATCCGATTTGCCTATATAATAAAGAGAAGGTGCTCCTTTGGGGCATCAGAGTTTGAGTGTGAAAGTGTGTGTTTCTCATGGTTTGTTTCTCTTCAGGTCTCCTATCCTCAGAGTATTACAGCATGTAGAGGAGGATGAGTGAGAGTTTTGTTTTACCCCAACCTTAGAAAACTTGATGCTTTCTTTGCATGTACTTCCTATTTTACTCACACAATAAAAAGTTGAGGAATGTGTCTGCAATATTGTATGTTTAAGTTATATACTTGGTTTGATAAGTGGCTTTTTTTGTTATCACTCTTTTATGCTTAATTTATATACTTGATCTTATGTTGCAAAGGGTTTGTGAACATGTAACTATCCCTAAGATGAACCCCCATTAGAGGATATTTGGTTTGATAGTGGGGTTTTGAGTGGGGATTGTATCCAAGAACCATTACATAGTGGGAGAGTAGAGGATGAGAAGGAGACATGTTTAATGTTTGTAGTTACATTAGTACTTGAGGAGGAGACACCACAATTTTTGGGAAAGATGGAGCATGGTTTTGTTTAGAGAGAGTAGAGTAGATGAGAGTAGGATTATGAATGAAGAGTGCCTTCTTATTGAGCATGAGAGAAGACTAGTAGAGAAGGAGATGCAAATCAGGGCAGAGGAGCACCTTATTGAGAGGGCGAGTTTACTAACCAAGAGAGAGATCTAACTTAGCATTGAGGAGAGCACTAGAGTTGAGAGATTAGTAGAGTTAGATAGGCTTCTCATACATGAGAGTGCTAGAGTTGAGAGATTGGGCGGAGTTAGATACACTCATGTCATGTCAAGAGTTGAAGGTTGAGGCATATCAAGTTCAAGAGATATGTTACCATAGAGATTTTAGGGATACTATGGAGGCTTTGGAGAGGATTCCATCTGAGTTAGCTACTACCTAGAGAACTCTAGATGAGTTGAAGATTGAGTTAGAGGATGCTTATATGGATGTGAGGACTTTCATTCATGAGTATGGAGAGACACACGTGAGGACTTTGACCAAGGGTGTAGAACATCATACTAGTGGGATAGAGGCTAGGAGATACCTAGATTGTTGTGCATATGAGAACTCGGACCGTTAGTGGGATGGAGATGCACTCTCATGAGGTTCATATTAGAGCCACATAGACTACATCTATTGGGCAAACCACTCATGTGACATAAACTACAATGAATACAAAAACTGGGCTGCATTGACTGTTTTGGGAGGGCCTAGGAAGGAGCCTTAAGGGCAAAAATATCAGAGATATTGTGCCTTTGAACACCACACTTGGATGATCTTGCATCTCCACATCATTTTAGAGGTAGCAATAAGGAGTTATTATAGCTTCAAGAGAGTACTACAGCTCTAATAGATGAGGTATCTAGGTTGAGGGGTTTGAGAGAGAGGATGAGCTTATCAAGATCATTCATACCTTGTATCCTTTATCACATAATTTGAGGAGGAAGATTCTAGACTTGCATGTTGGTTGTTTAGTAGATATGGGTGCACCTTGTTGTCCTCTATTTTTGTAGTGGTGCAGAGAGACTATGAGACAAGGCTAGACTATTGTAAAAAAAGTGGCTCTTTACGGTATATCTCCCAACCAAGAGTTAGAGAGTTTATGGAGTTTTGCATAACAATTTGAGCTTATTGTTTGGACCAATTGCTCAAAGAGTGAGGTTGAGTAGCTTTTTTGGTCCACATGGGATTTTAATTTTCTAGCGGATGGAGTAAACATAAGAGTGTGGCTGATGCGATGCCTTGGTGAAATGGATATGTTTATTGATGAGTGTAGAGGTTACATGGTTAGACCTTATAGCACATTTACATCCTTTGGTTTCTTTATCAAGGATATATTGATAGTTGAAAATGACACTCTTCTTTATTGTAAGAACCATCCATATGGTGCTATACATCCTCCTGGATTTACTCCTCAGCATACACCTAGGACCTCTAACACCTCCACATTAGATATCCTTATAGCTCTTCAAGATATATTTAGAGCCAACACATGGCCAACTATTATGTTTTTTAGATGAGGAGTGGAACTCAAGTAGTCTTAGAAATTATAGCGCAGATGGTTTGTGTGAGCCCATTATGCATCCCATGGAGAGGGAATGGATGTGGACATATAGTGCTTTCTTCTATGCAGGATCCTCTACCAACGGTTGAGGATGCACTCCGGCATCTGGTTACATAGTCTACTACTTGCATAACTTTATCAACATATATGCATACACTTACTAGTATATTTATATGTACTCCTATACCCTCATTCTCTTGCATCTTATACTTTGTATATAAAAATTTTGTTGTTGACATTTGTCAATTATGTACATAAATGCATACACTCATTATGGGTTGCAAGTTTGCAAGAAGGTTGAAGGTGTTATCTATCTACTCTTCTGTCGTATCAAGTTATGCTAATCTTTTCCATGACAGACAAAGTTGTATCAGGTTGTGCTAATCTTATCCATGGCAACAAACCATCAAAATCTTTTCCACGGCAACAAATCATGCAAATCTTATAGTGACATAAGTTTCTCGGTGCATGTCTAGAGATAATTGGAGTCTTTGTTGAACAGGTTAAGTTAAGAACTGTTTTCAAACCTTCAACTTTAGGTACATGTATAAGAAACTTTACAGAGGTTTTGTTGAACGGGTTAAGTTGTTGATTTCCACGACATAAGAAGTTTGCTGATTTTGGTATTTGAACTATTATAGAAGTAGCTGACCAGTATCAAGATTTATGCTTCAATTATTCAATAATACTGATTGCCACCCTCAGTGCCTTCAACCTGATGAGTGGCCAGTTATGAAATCTGCGTCCTTTTCGCTACGGAGATGAACACATGAAGAGACTTCTTACCTTCTATGTGTGTGACTTTGTTCCGTCATCGGTTGACGAATAGTGTGAGTCTGTTCATGTCTTGGTTGAATTCCCCATTCCGGAACTCGTTTGGGAGGAAGTCTGCTTCACTTTCACAAACCAAATTCTTACCAAATTCCTCTCACAAATGTTTTCAAACAACCGTCACAAGCTGTTGGTTGCTTTATACTCGGGTTGATAAGAACGATTCCACTTCTGCACAGGCATGTTATGCATCCTCAAATAGTTTTCAATTTTAACCGTCTAAGGTGAATGACCGCTTTTAAGAGGGTTCAATGTATGAGGCTTGATATTCTTCTCATGCTTCGGCTATGATGATAGTTCATAGAGTGATGATTCGTCGGTCGTCTTTGCTGTGTATACGTAAATAACTCTTCTGCCAAATTTGGCCTTCGCCATGCATTTGCTTTGGCTTTTTGTCTCGTAAGTGTGTAAAGAGCTTTGAGTTGCTCGGCGTGCGGGCATATCATGGGTGTCCGTAGTAGCTTGCCAAGGATTAAGTGGCAAATCATGAAACCTAGTGTAGCGGAAGACTGAAGATCGACTATTTTTCTCAACATTTTGATTTCTGTGCAGCCAGTGCAGTCCTTGTAGCATGCAACCCGCGCTTCCACGTAAGCTGCACATCCTGGGCATCCTACGGATACTTGTCATAAACCCCACATTTGGCATGTTTGGTCTAGAGCATTGCGTTTTACAACTCTAACACGAAACAATTCGAAACGTGCTTCGAACGCTAAATCCATATACTCCTAGTAAAAATTATTAATATTTCGAAACATGCTTCGAACACCTTATGCTTAATAAAAAATAATAGCGTCTAATCAAACAAACCACAAGAAACAAAATACTCTCGACGTCCCTTCCGGCTTCGAAAGAGGTTGAAGACAGAAAAATAACAAAGTACATTCACCATGGAATGGAATCATATCTTATATATATATATATATATATATATATATATATATATATATATATATATATATATATATATATATATATATATATATCTGTCATTATAATCTGGAAGAAGAAATTTTGGAGAAATTGCATAATTGCTACGGTCAACACCCCAATGTGTGCAAATCTATCTCAAACCGTGGTGTAATTATACTCCTAATCTCATCAAAGGCTTTCCTTGTTGAGGCTAATTCCATAGTCACGGAGAAAAACCTTTTGGGTTTTTCATTTCTATCTTTAATTCTAAGTTTCTCAACTTTGTACCTTTTTTCCATAGTCTGAATATCTGCTCAGCCTCCCGTCTTTCTCTTCTATGCTTCTACAAGCGATTGGTGTTTCTCTATCTTTGAAACTTTTTGTGCTTCTATCTCTGCCATCTTGTATCTCTCTTGAGCTTCTATAAATTCACTTTTCCATTTACTATGGTTTGCTAAATCTTGTGACAAAGTAGCAAGAGCATGAGTAATATCTAAATTCACTTTGAAATCTTTCTTCTCTTATGAGATTCACTATCTACTTCTCAAGAGTGATTTTCCTCTTCTGGTCTAGCATCTTGAGATAGTATTTATTCTGTTCTTGTTCTGATGATGGTGCAACATCTTCAAGCATTCTTGGAGATTCATCAGTTGGTATCATTCCCAACACATGCTCCGCTCCACTCTCCTATACAAACAGATAATGAGAATCTAGTCCTTTGGTACTTGGTATCGTAAATAGATTGAATCCACCCCAGATTCTAGAATCTCTTCTTCATAGATTGATTGAAATTTCCTCCATTCTTCCTATGAGGCTCTACCTGCATCCTATCACCCCTCCCTCCTCAAATATATACACTTGAAACTTGTCACTATCACCAATATTTTCAACAACACCTAAACCAATACTCATTAGTATAGGAGGAGAAATACTTGCACGGCCTTTGAACATGAGATCCATTCAATCAAAGTGCATGCATATAAACACAATCTTATAGCCTTCTTATAGGTCTTATGCCCATAGGTGCCTCAGCCATGCCCATTGTCTTGTAGGCCTGCCGCTCTCACAACTATTGTAGGACACATTTGTCGTAAACTTTACACAAATGTAACTTCTTTTCTAGTGCTTCATTCTCCATGATGTTGGTGTATATGGAAAGCCCTTGAGAAGATGCTTTCAACCAAAAAAAGCATGCCTCATTTGTATACATAGAGATATTTGTCCCAAAAATAATTGTCTTTTTCCTCACTCTCATAATATGAAGATCTCTCTTGTGCTTACACTTCTACACTCTTGTAGATGATTTGTCTTGTATTGACTCTTTAACATTCTTATGATAACTATCTTGTAGAGCATTCTATTAATAATAAGACTCCATATTAAAACCTCACACTTGAAATCTGACATTGCTTATCACTCTAATATATAGGACAAACAATTAAGTTTGAAGTCCAACTACAACTATGTATTGCTTGAGCTTCTCAATTGTGACTACCTTGGTAAACCTATTTATGGGATTGCTTACTCAAGTTCATTACTCTACCATCTATCAATTCACAAATGAAATGATATCTCAATTGAATATATTCTATCCTTGCATGAAACACAAGATTGTTTGTAAGATTGATATCACTCTAGCTATCATTATGGAGTAGATTGTCATCTTATTTCTTGCATAGCTCTACCATATAGTTTTTAAACCAAATCATCTCTTTGCTTGCCTTTGAGATGGCAATTTACTCACCTTCTATGATAGAAAGAGCAACACTCTTCTATAAATGAGACGTCCAACTTATGGCAAAACCACACATTGTAAACACATTCCCTATTGTGCTCCTTTGATTATCAAAGTCTCTTCCCAAATCTTCATCCATGAAGCCCTCTAGAATAAAATATTTTGTCTTGAAGCAAAGTGCCTTGTCAAAGGTACCTTTCAAGTAGCATAATAGCCATTTTACTACTTCCCAACTCTCTCTTCCTAGGTTTGACATGAATCTACTTACAACCCCAATTGCATGAGCAATGTTTGGCTTAGTGCATACCATAACATACATCAAATTGCCAATTGCTGATGCATAGGGTACTTTGCTCATGTACTCTATATTTTTATCAGTACTTTGCGATTGCTCATTAGAGAGTTTGAAGTGACTTATCAAGGAAGTGGTTCAAATTGTAGCATCCTATAGACCAAACTTTTCCATCAACTTCTTGTTATACTTCTCTTGAGATAACTTAAAAGTAGCTGTAGATTTATCTTTGGTAATCCTCATTCCAAGCATCTATTGCAAATGATCTAGATCTTTCATTTTGGCTAGATCACACAATTGGCGCTTTAGCTTGTTGATTTCACTCACATTGGATCCATCAACCAACATATCATCAACATAAGTAGCAACAATGGTCCATCTTGCATATGGTGTTATCATTTTTGGCCATAAAGCCATTAAACTTCAATTACCACTACCGAGGAGCATGTTTCAAACTATAAAGGCTGTTCTTCAACTTGCAGGCAATGTCTCCTTTGTTGGCGATTTGAAACCCCTTAGTTCATGCTATATAATCCTCAAGGTCTTCATGTAGAAATGTTGTCTTTAGATCTAGTTACTCTAAATGCAAATCCTCTACCGTCATGAGACCCAAGACCAATCTGATGGTGATCATCTTAACTACAAGAGAGAAAATCTCATTGTAGTCTATACTTTTTGGTCTATAGAAAACACTTTGCCACAATTCTAGCCTTGCATTGCTTGCTTCCATCATGTTCTTCTTTGACTCTATACACCCAATTGTTTTGCAATTCCTTCTTTCCCTCTAGCAGCTTGGTCAATGACAAAGTATCATTCCTTTCTAAGGATGACATCTCTTACTTCAATGCAAGCTCCCACTACAATGGGTCTTCCTTTTGCATTACCTCTAAGTAGCACTCAAGTTCATCATTTTTTGTCAAGAGTAAGTGATACATAGATTGAGAATACCTCTCTATTGGTTCTCATAATCTAATAGATCTCCTCAAATCAATTGTAGGCATGATTGGATTTGGTATGATCTTTTTTTTTTCTACCAAACTCCTATTTCATACAAAATTATTCTTTGAAATGTCTTCAAACACTACTTCTTCTCAATGTTTTTCTTATTCTTTTATAACCCCAGGACCTGATCCAAGCTTATCTTTGTACATAACATTCTCATGGAAATTGACATCTCTACTTCTTAGTAGTTTTCTACCATCTCCATCCCAAAAGACAACAACCCATGTTATGAAACACTTCTTTGACTTTGAATCAAGCTTGTCCCTATCACAATCTTGAAAATCTGCATATGAGACACAACAAAAGGTTCTCAAGTGTGAGATATTCACCTTCTTTCTTGACATCCTCATGGATCTTGAATCCCAAAGGAACTAAGGGTCCTTAATTTATGAAGTATGCAACTATGTTGACTGCACAAAACGTTTTTGGCAACCTTGTTTGTTCTCTCATGCATCTAGCTCTCTCATCGAGAGTTCTATTTAAAAATTCAGCGACACCATTTTGATATGGTGTCTCAAGGACAATTTTGATTATTTTGATCCTACTCTTTGCAGTATTATCTCTAAACTCATTGCTATTATACTCTCCATAATTATTTGTTTTCAAGCAGTTGATCTTCAACCTTGATTGGTCTTCAACCTCAGATCTCCATTGCTTGAAAATATTGAACACATCTGGTTTACTTTTCATAAAATAAACCTATACCTTCTTGGTAGCATCATTTGTGAAGGTGATGTAGTAGTGAGATCCGTTAGAAGACTCAACTAAAGTCAGACCATACACACATGTTTGTATCAACTTTAACTTTCCCGCTCTTGGTGCTCTTGTGGCCATTGTGAAACTTACTTACTTTCGCTTTTCCAAAATATGTGGTTTGCAAAAGCCAAGTTGAAAACTCTTCAACTCTGGGATCTTGCCGTCAATTGCTAACTACTTTATACCCTTCTCACTCATGTGACCAAGTTTTTGGTGCCATAAGATCAAAGGTCAGATTGTATCAACAACTGTCATCAAATGGCTTGATCTTCTTGTAACATCCAGAGTTCCAACCTTTTGTCCTCATGCCAAAATATGGTTTCTTTGAGTAACCTTTCCTTGCACATTTCCAAAGGATGTTTGATATCCTTTCTCATTCAATAGACCTATCAAAGTCAAATTCCTATTCAGTCCAAGGACATATCTAACATCTGTCAATGTCCATATTGACCCTTCAAAGGTCTTTAAACTCACATTTCCTTTTCCTTTGATAAACAAGGATTTATCATCCACAAGGCAAACTTTTCTAAGGTTCCTTGCAATAAATTTTTGCATCAACTCTTTACATGGGGTAGAGTGAAAACATGCACTAGACTGTATCAGCAAGTGCTATGAGACACTCTACATAGAAAAAAAGTGTATCTTCTTGTTTTGTTACTATGTTCATTGAGTTTTCCCCCTTCTTCAAACTTTTACACTAATTCTTAATATAACAACGTGGCGTTTACAAATGAGTTATTTAAGACTAATGAAGTAGAAAATATGCCAAATTAGGCAAGAATTATAAAAACATTCTAGAAGCATCTAGGAAGCTCCTTGGTACCTTCCAAGTATTAAGTAATGTGCATGCCAAGTGGTGATTTCTAGGAGAAAGCTTCTTGGGAAGCTTCTCAATTAGCTTAGCTTGCACACCAAGTAGGCAACTTCTAGAAGAAAGTTCCTTGGGAAACTTCACACCTAGTTTAGCTTGCATACCAAGTAGGTGGTTTCTAAATGAAAGCTTCTTTAGAAGCTTCCTGGTGAGCTTGACTTGCATTTTGAGAATGTGGCTTTTAGTAAGTTTCATGAGAAGCTTCTCAAGAGCCTTGTATGTTCACTAAAAATACCAAAGCCCAAGTTCATGCTAGGCATTCATAGTTTCCCTCATTCAAGAGTACCAATGTGATCTTTCACTTTGATCTTCCATTCTACTATTTCTCTCCTTGATCTTTTACACTTAGAGTGACCAAGCTTATTGCAATTCCAACACACATTTTCTCTACATAATTCTTTGCAGCCTATTGACTCACTTTTCCTCCTTGCTTTTGATCTACCATTTCTTTGACTTTGACCTTATTGAGGTCTTCTACATGTACTCTCAAGAAGTAGCACCGCAATTGATGATTCTGAAGAATTTTGTCTACAAATGTCTTCATTGAGAATCAAGTCTCAAATACTCTTAAACTTGAGATCACTTGATCTTGAGGAACTCCTCACTATTATGATTGTTGCTCCCCAATTGTCAAAGTAATGATGATAATAGCAACAATGCTTGAACTTTATCATCAAAGTTAATCTTCATAGATTCAAGTCTTGAAATGATTGAGTTGAAATCATTCATGTGATCTCAAACTAATACACCTTCTTTCATTCTTGTGTTCAGCAATTGGAAATCTAAGAATACCTTGTTTGAGGCTGAAGGTTTCTCATACATACTTGACAACGCCTTAATCAACCTGTGAATGGTCTTTTCATAGATAATGTTATATGTAACATTTCTTGCTAATGTCAATCTGACCACACCCAAGGCTTGTAGATCTAGAAGCTCCCACTCACCTTCTTCCATGTTTTTTGGCTTTTCTACCTCAAGAGGTAGGTGTAGCTTCTTATGGTACAAATAGTCTTCAATCTACACCTTCAAAAATCCAAAATCCTTACTATTGAACTTATCTATTTTAACTTTCTCATGTTTTACTATTGTTTAGCTCTCTCTCCAAAGATCAATGCTCTTATACCAATTTTTGGGATGAAAGAACTGAAATTGGAATCGGAATTGAGAGAGCAACAAGAATAAAAATCTCGCTATTCTATAGAGAAAAGATCATTACTCAATGTAGTCAAGAATAACATGCATAAGAAATTACACCAATTCTATGTTGTTTGGCCAATGCCTGTCTATGTACACAACTGTACAAGATTTTGTTTGTTCAAGAACTATCAAAGTCACAATTGATTGTATAATTTACAAATGTATAATCATTTTCACTCACTCTTTTATTTTGTTTTGGATATGTGGTCCTAATTGATCCTATATCTAAACCTTAGATTGTTTAGTACAAATTGATACACGTCACCTCACTCAGTAGTTCCACAAGTGTGATCCTACCATGTAGATTCTTCTAGGGGCCATAGTCTGGTAGCTTTCCTGTAGGTCACGCAGCCATGCAGCATGCCCGTTATAGAATCCCGTAGTTCTCATAAGACACATTTGTCCCAAACTTTAGGTGTACTTAAATTTTTTTCTAGAGCTTTGTTTCCCATGATCTTTGTGTGTGTGGGAAGCCCTTGAAGAGATGATTCCAACGAAATAAGGCACACTTCATTTGAAGTCCCACAGTCATGCATGTCCCATAGTTTTGTAGCTTTCCTTTAGGTCCCACGGCCTGCCCGTTATAGAATCCCGTAGTTCTCATAAGACACATTTGTCCCAAACTTTAGGCAGACTTAACTTCTTTTCTAGAGCTTTTTTTCCCATGATCTTTGTGCCTGTGGGAAGCCCTTGAGGAGATGATTCCAATGAAATAAGGCACACTTCATTTGAAGTTGTATTCACATATATATTGGTCCTGGTGTGAACTTCCTTTCTATTCACTCTCACAATGAAATCATGTAAAATGAATATTTGTCAGGTATTTGCACTTCTACACTCATGTAGAATATCTATCTTGAAGTGGCTCTTCAACATTCTCATGATAATTATCCCATAGAGCATTCTAATAAAAATCAGACTCCACAGTTAACAAGACCTTCCCCAAAACTCTTCTTCCAGTCCCTTGCTTCCTTGTAGGATTTCATGTACCTTATGCATTTTTGGTATAATTTATTGCTAGTCAAGGAAGGTGTAAATCTTCTCCTGGGCCAAACTAAAGAGTGATCATGTAACTAAAGCCATGCTCTTTTGACTTGGCTGTTTGCATTTGCCACAATGAATTTATGCAAGATGCTCTTCATTCTCTAGATAATCCTTTATATGATGAAGAATCATGCAGAACCTATCATCCTCATCCTTCTCATCCTTGGCTTTGTTACCCAATAGCAAAGATGATGAAATCATTTTCAAAATCTTTTGGAATTTCACAGATGGTGTGTTACAATAGAACAAACTCATAAACTAAAATGGAGTGAATTGTAATGGAGTAGGGAGTTGAAATGAATCGAAGAGGAGAAATAGAATAGAGAGTTGGTATGGATTGACTGCAAAGGGAAATGAGAGATCTAAGATCACCCATTGATTTTGTTGTCATCAATTTGTAATGAAAATCCCAGTGGAGATAACTGTAATTTCCTTGTTTGCGGCAGTGCGTGGCTCAACTCAGAATCTTACCTTGCCGCAAACATACTACTTTAATGCAAATTTCTTTTATGGCAATTTCAATGAATAGTTTAAGAGTCACCTAGTTAGATACTTCACAAATTCATCTAACCATTCTCCAATCTCATAGAGGAGAGACTTTAAACGTGACTTCTTAGTGTGTTCCTCTCTATGTGCTCCATGTGGCACTTCTAGATCTTCTAATTTGAACTTATGGGATAGTTTGCTATCCCGGCTTTAATTCTCGCTTTTGCTTCTTAATATATTTGCATTTCATAGTGTCACTCTCTTATATGTCTATGTTTTCTATGTTCTCTAATTCTTGATTATCTTATAGGGTGAAATCACTAATGTAAAAGTCACTGATTTGGCTTGGAAACGTTCAAAATTGAAACCCAGCTACTGTATAAGCCGCTTTCATTACCTGCAAATCAATTTCCTGGGCTGTTTCATTTTCACTCCACAAAATTTACGGCTACTCATAAAAGTTTTCATGGATGTCAATGCAATGCCCATAGAACTCTATCTCTTTTGAACCCCTAATGAGTTTTAACGCGTAAAAGTTATATAACCGTAACATTTTTGATCGGGAATCTAAAACGAGACGCATAGCTTTTTAAGCGCCACGAGGATCATTCGTAGAATCCTGTGATGTAAAATTTATATTTACATAACTTAAATTTACGCTAATATTTCAAACCTAAAACTGCAGGGACGTTTTTCTTTCCTAAACAAATCGTGTCCAGAGGTATCCATAAGATATTTTCCGGATTGCAGTAGAACTCCGTCGGTTTTTCTTTCTTAAACAAATCCTCTCCAACGGCATCTATAAATTATTTTCCGGATTTCACAGAAATCCGTCGAATCCGGAATCTGAAACCCACAGATTCCTACGGGTCTGGGGAAAGCTAAGTCGAAACCCCCTGATGTATCATCTTTGTGTTGTTCAGAACTCGCTGTTGAGTCTGGTACCGTTAGACAGTACGCAACCATATCCACACACGATCTGAGTTTCGAACTCGATCATCGTAACCAGGAAATTCGCATGCCATCACGGAGGTCCTGGTGGGAATCGCATGTGGTACGTGTAATTCGTTTGCCTCCAATAGATTTTTACCCACTTTACGGGCCGCACATTATGTATGCTTGCAGCGTAACAGGAACGGACGACAAATCTCTATCGGTGTCAGTGGTGGTGGATCCTACTCGACATGCGAAACAGGAAGCAAACGTTTCAATCGAGGGGATATCTCAAAGAAAGTGTCTCACTCAAATTAAATCTGTTTATATGAAAATGCACTAGAATATGTGCTCTGAAAGTACTTAATTGTATCAACATCACACCGACATTGACCAAAAGAGAACTCGGTCTGCTTTTAGGTACTTTGTTTCACCCATTTAATTGCATAAGGAACGACAAAAGTTTTGCAACATTACCCTGGAGTTTCCGAAACTGATAATCCAGATTCTCCTGGAGGTGAATCTGGATTCAGTATAGCTTGGATGCAGTCTTGTTTGATTGTCTACTTTGCTCGTTTGAGTCGCATCTGTTAACGATTTTCAGCTCAGGAACGCGAAATTGAGAAGCTATCAAGGACTACAGAAGTACAACGAGCTTTCCTAAAACTTGAAGAAAATGGGAATTCTCAGAAAGCTTTCCGCGCGACATATTAGTTTGAATTTGTAAGCCTACGAACGATTCTGTTTGCAGTTCTAGGGTTGAACATTTGTGTAATTGCAAGCTGTAAGACGGTCTAATTGCAAGCCAGCGACAACAAATTGAGGTTTCATCACGGCAATCGAATTGTCGATCTCAATGGATTCATGAATGAGCTCTGTTCGCAACAAGTCCATGAGAGCACCCAAGTTGAAAACAAGATCTCTTAGGTGATCCCAGTGGAGCCATTCTCAGCAGACAGTGGCATCACACAAACACATCCTGGATAGATCTTATTGACTAAGGTAGAGCGAAGGTCGACATCGGCTGATAATCGAATCTGAAACATTCTTGTACCCCAAGATATACGTCGAAGTTTATAGACATTTGGAATGCTTTTGAGACAAGTAGTTTCTCTGAGTGGTAGTTACTGACAGCAAGCTCATGAACGTACCCATTACAGGTGCTATTAGCATGCTCAAACTGTTGGTGAGGTAGTTTAGCTCTAATGATAGGAGTTCTCGATCCAATACAACACAGAAGCTGCAGATCGCAATGAGTGCCGGGGGCAATGATGGTCCGAATCAAGTGGGTTTCTTTATATATACATTTGCCAGCTATAATCTATCAAAATACTAATTAAATGGAAGTCTCTGTTATGAAAATACTCACTTCCACATGAATATCAGGCAAGCTTTTCACTCACAGGAACTGAAATGCGCGATGCAAAGGATCTTCGCAGTCCAGCTTTTCCCTTCATGAGCATAGCGCTTAATCTATGCTGAAATTGTACTCTGAGTATACGATTCTAAAATAGTCTGCAAATTTAGAATACTTGGATCGTGACCAAGTCTCGATCTGGTCATTTAATTTACTAAATTTTTAGAAACAGACATGCGAATATACTATACCTTGGTCATGGTCCTAAGAATCTGGGAAGCACTATCGAAAAGTTTCCTGTGAATAATGGCGAAGACAGTAGCCCAAACCTGGGGACTGTAACACACAAGTAACCAGGGCAGTAATCTTTCCTGAAGTGTCCTACACGAATAAGCATCGTCTACTTGCTGTTCTGCGAAGACGTTGTCAGTGTTCTCAGCAGATTTCACTTGCCCCCATCTCCTACGGTTGTGGCATGGTCAAGTCTTGAGAACGTCGTGCTATATTGTGAACTGGGATGGTGGGGTCTTCAGAAGACCTGGAGCAAGCACCAAACCTCTCATGTAAAGCCTGGACTCACGTGCATGTTTCTAGCAGAAATGCTAAAATCTTGGACGCAAATTTCAGTATGAATATGACATTGGGATTGCCCCTGACCTTGGCCCCACCTGTACTAGTTAGAGAGGTCGTGAAATTCGCCTTCAACCTCTTGTGATCCTAAGGAGTTTTCTAAGATCGACAGGTTTAGCTCCCTGCTTCTAGAATTCGGATCCTCCTAGAATTAGAACTGTACATTAGTCTGGATTACCAGCCTGGCTGTGGATTGATGATACTGGCTGAACCAGGCTGGAGAAAACTCGCTCGTACCTAAGCTCCCGCATGTGGTCAAGGGAACCCTTTGGAATGCGGACCTTAATGCAAAGTGCCCAGGGTTCGGTAGTCTTGAATTCAGAATTCTGCTTGAGTTACCGCTAATGAGAGAAAACTACGAGATGATGCGTAGTCTAAAGCGTGTAAATCTTTGAGTCATTTGTCCCGAAGGGGAGTAGCAAAACAAATTGTTGGTAATTTGTTGCGTCACATCTTCAAAGGAAGCACTTTCATAGATCTAAATCAGCTTGTAGGGCAGGTTGATGACGCAGGGTATCACCAGTACCTGCAGTAGGAAAGCGCTAGCTAAGCATGCATGCGATTCTTGGCTACTCATGTTGCTGGGTGTAGATCGGCTGGTGAGACACTAACTTCTCTTGAAACTTGAATAGAGGTGGCAATGTGCGGCTCTATTACAAATTTATTCCTATGGTTTCATTTCCTCTCAGCAAAGAGTTTTCATCACCTGGAGGTTCCTCTGGCCACTAGCAATGTTCCAGTTCAATTATGTTTTCTCAGGAACTTACTTGTAGTGCTCAATCACTTGAAAACCTTCGAAGATTTTCCGATAAAATTCTAATTCGGGTTGCTTTGTGTGGGGCTTGAAACATACTAGGATTGAGCAACTACAATTTGGCTGGTTGTTCTGCTGGATTGATGACACCCGACGACGCAAAGTATTCGAGGAGATACAGTCATGGCCCCGGAAGGTGCAGAGTTGCAATGGTCAGGTCTGACTACCAACGCCTTATTAATCGCAGAGAAGGTCCGAGAGGGGTGGTACAAACCAAGTGAAGATGTGGAAACATTTGATTCTTCAGTCCAGAAGTTGCAGGCCTGGGAGAATGTGTTAGAAAAGCACAAGATAGCTGACCTTCCCGCCCTTAAACTTTCGCTGCAAGAGGCCAACAAGAAGCTGGAGAGCGAGATCCAAAGAGCTAGAACTATACAATGCTCCAGATCTTGCTGGAAATCGTTTCGTGTCCTTGCATTTCCTAAGGACTTGGCTCTCAGTATACAGCGAGTTGCTGACACCTTCGAAAACATTCCAGGGGTACCACAGGAAGGAGGAGTCACAGCTGCAGTGGTATTGGATGAGTCTGAACATGCTTTGCCTTCAAAAGTCCACTTCAGCCCAGATCGGAAGTACGTTCCGCCTACTATCACAGTTGCAGCTGTGGAACAAGCTTTAGACGACGATGGGGGTCCTCAAGTGGTCGTCGTCTATGGACAACCAGGAACAGGGAAGTCGAATCTTGCAAAGTACCTCGGTTTGAAGTACCAAGGTGTCTCACTTCCCAAAACGTTCGAGAGGAGTATGAGTCCAAGGCCCACTCCAGCGATGAGCCCTGCAAACCCAGTTACGCCGCTACCAAGGAGGTCCTTTGGATTTGGAACCAATCCCAAGTCTCATGTTCTAAGATCCGAGAATGGCAACAATGGGAGCTCCCCCGGAACAGCATGGCCATTTTTCAGGAGATCAGTCGGAACGAGGCCTAGTCGAGAAAATAAGACGCTTAGGTCTTCAGCTAGTCCCGGTGCGGGAATGAATCCAGGTCTAGCATTGAGTCCCGGTGGAGCAACGCTTAGTGTTGTGCAACCTTCGCGAAGGTCCCTACAACTTCCACCAAATCCCTATTCTCCCAAGGTTCCACGCAAGCGTTTCCCATATGGAGTTTTTTACCTCGACTGCGGGAAGGGGGTTGACGTCCAGAGTAAGCAGTTGGAGCTACTAAAAATCTTGGGATTTCCATTTCCAATGACGAAGGAGGAGGATCAGCAGCACAGTCATTTATCCTTTTCGGGTCCTACTTGCCACAAAGCTCTAAGTGAGCAGCTGAAGACGCAATTGGATAAGCAGAAGGCGCTCATAATTCTTGACGACGTGTGGGAGGCTGATCTAGTTGAGAAGCTAATGGTCCCTGGTGTCCATGTTAAATTCTTGGTGACGTCGCAAAATTCAGAGCTGTGGCGAGGTGCCAAGACCATTCAAATCGAGAGGTTAAACCTAGAAGATGCTCGGAAGATACTTGCGAATCATGTCGGGCTCAGCTACGGTGTAATTCCTGAATCTCTGGAGGTGATAATTAATTTTCGTAAATGGATAGATTTTAAATCTTGGTTTGTTCTTTAGTATCCTCAATTGAGTTGTTCCTTCTTACACATCCAATTTGATGCTTGCCGTGCCTGACCAGTAGAAGTAAGCTGTCCGACAGAGTTGAATTGTAATAGGCAATCATACGCTCATGCTTCCCAGAAAATTCTCCGACCCAAGTGCC
Source organism: Lunularia cruciata (assembly GCA_948567375.1). Lineage (NCBI taxonomy): Eukaryota > Viridiplantae > Streptophyta > Marchantiopsida > Lunulariales > Lunulariaceae > Lunularia > Lunularia cruciata. The sequence continues at coordinate 2,093,598 of OX419756.1, read as the reverse complement.
CAATCTCAACCCCTTGATCCCCCCACTAAAAAGAGATAGAAGAGGACTACCAATCTGTATTGCTGAATTAACACTTATATTGTCCACTGCAGGAGGTCGCAGATAAATTTGTTGAGGCAAGTAACTACAACCCTTTGGCCTTGGCCAACATGGCTATTGTAATCAAAGCAAGTCAAACACCTCATGGGGAAGAGACAGATCAATGGGAAGAAGTGCTCAGAGACTTCTCAATTTATTTAGGTAGTCAAGAGGATCGTCCAGGTCCTCTCGACGACAAGGGATACCTTGACCCATGTAGGGCTTCTATGATGCTTGCTGTGGAATCGATGCCTCAGGAAGCGTTGGAATTGTTAATTTTGACTGCAGCTTGTGAGGGACCGTATGTTCCAGAGGTTGTAATCAGACTCCTCTTTCAAAGCATAAACGGACCTGGGGGTCTGTCAAAGTTCTCTAAATGGAAGACTTATCTTGGAGCTTGGTCGTTGATTAGCATCCAGGATCAGTTTCAATCGGTGACACAAGATTCTTCCGATCATCTTCCATTTTTCACCTGGTCAATTCATGGATTTAGGAAGGAATATCTCAGGGAGGAAAAGCAAGATAGCATCAATTCATTCATCAACTCTTTGATGAACGACAACAAACATTGCAAGGGGACCGTTGGAGCGGAGAGACTCCTGGCTGCTTTGTGTGTTCTGAATGGGGAGCCCACCCTGGCGCAGAGGGCAGCTGAGAAGCTGGGAATCTCAACAGATAGACGAGACTACAAGAGGAACATTATCGAGCCATTTGTGTCCATGCTCCATCCCGGTGCCGAGGAGGAGTGGAAACAGAGATCGAATCGTCTCGCAACGCAGGTAATTCCTTAGCAGGCGCTCAGACTCAGAAGTCTCATTTGATTTATAATAATTCTCAAGATATATAATTGTTCCTTCTGAATATCCTCGACGGTTCAAGGGGATCCAATAACGTTCCACTTCAGAATGTACTTCAGATCTGTAAGTAATAAGGTAAAACGCAGACACCACGAGGAGGACAAGTGTACTTCAATATGGTCTGACCGTGCAGGAATTCGACAGCGATGATGAAAGGGAATTGATTTACTAATTAGTCAAGTTTTTGGAGTGATCTTTGCAGGTTATTCTGAGGTTTGTATGCGCTGGGGAATTGGATGATGAAGCTATTTCGAACTTGCTGGAGATTCGTCAAGTTGCTGACACCGTTTGCATGGCTATGTGTGTCTTCGGGGAGAACCCATCTCTCAGGAGGCTATCAGTAGCACTGGAGATGACCGTCAAAGCAGTGTTGAAATTGCTCGGCGGAAGTACATCTGTTGCAACGCAGAGAGTGGCGCTTGACGCATTCATAGCAGTCACGCAGTTCAACACGGACCGGCAGTCGAGCAACATGATGGCTCTAGCAGCATCTCCAGAGGCTCTTCAATGTCTGGAGCATATGTTGGGTGACAGCAAAGACCCTATCTGGCAATGCAGAGCCGCAGGTGTTCTTGGAAATCTCTCTAATTATCACGAAATGGCAGTGCGAAAGCTGATGGTGATGCTGGCAAATGACAAATCAGAGAGGGTTCAAAGGGGAGCAACTTCAGCATTTGCCAGTCTAGCTTTGGGAGAAGAGAACAAACCCAAGATGGCAGCATCTCCAGGAGCTCTTGAAACTCTTGTAGGTCTCTTATGCCGTGAAGTGCCAGAAAGTGTGCAGCGGTATGCAGCAGTAGCTCTGGCTAATTTGGCTACCGCTCCCGAAAATCGTGCCAAGATGGCTGATTTTCCCGGGGCTCTTGGCAATTTAGTCGGTTTGTTATCTGAAGACATCCCAGAAAGTGTTCAACGCTACGCAGCGTGGGCCCTTGCGAATTTGGCGGTGGCGGATGAAAATCAGATCAAAATGGCATCATTTCCCGGCATGCTACAAAAGCTTGTGGGCAGACTGGCGAAGAGTGTACCTGAGAGTGTACAGCATCAATCAGCACGAGCCCTCGCAAATTTGACCTCTGCTTACGAAAATCTTGTAGCGATGGCAGCTTTCCCGGAAACATTGGAGAAATTTGTAGAGTTATTGGCCAAGGATGTACCAGTGCACGTCCAAGAACATGTATCGAGAGCCTTCGCCAGTCTTGCTTCGGCAGATGAGAACAAGATAAAAATGGTGGCATTCCCTAATGCTCTTCCAAGATTAGTGGGTCTTTTAAATCGTGAAGTTGCGGAGAGCGTTCAGCACTTCGCAGCATGGGCCATCGCCAACTTGGCGTGGGCGGATGAAAACAGGTCCAGGATTGCATCGCATCCAAAAGCTCTTGAGATGCTTGTGGGTCTCTTAGCCAGAGATGTTCCGGAGAACATTCAACAGCACGCAACTCGAGCATTCGCTAATTTAGCTTGGGCACATGAAAACAAGGCCAAAATGGCCTTCTTACCTGGAGCTCTCGAGAAACTCGGGGGCCTCTTAGCGCGGGATGTGCCGGAAAATATCCAGCAACATGCGGTGATTGCCCTGGCCAAATTAGCCATGGCTGATGAGAATAGGGTCAAGATGGCGACGTTCCCAGGACTTCTGGAGAGGCTGGTAGGCCTTCTGGCCAAAGATGTGCCTGAGAATGTGCAGAGGTATGCAGCTTGGGCTTTTGCCAATCTGGCTTGGGAGAGCGAGAACAAAACGAGGATGGCTGCATATCCACGGGCAATCGAAAGGCTTGTTGGGCTGCTATCTGAAGAAGTAAATGAGAGTGTTCAGAGACAGGCAGCCAGAGCACTTACAATTGTCGAGTGGAAGGGCAAAGGTGGCAGCGATTTGATGCTCAAGTCCGCAGAAGCGTTGATAGGACGTGGATCCGTAAAGTTACAACAAGGATTTTACAAGGAAGCGCTAGTGGATTTTAACAGAGCGAACGAATTAAGACCTGGCCATGAAGAGATCTTATGGTAACTTTCTCAACTCTGACTAGCTTCTGAACTTCAAACTTCTTACATGTGGATTGAACTTGATCTCCTTTCCCAATTCGGAGCGTAGAGTCAACTAGTTGTACCTCAAGAAGAGTTTTCTAATAGTTCTCCCCGTGGCGACCGGAAGCTCGACGCATTGACAACGAACACGATTGCCCTCTACCAATGGCCATGGAAACTGAAGAACTTTTGGTGGCTAATACCACAGCTAAAGTTGGTAGTACTCCCCAGAACAACCAAAATTCATGATGCACTGTCCGGCGTTGGCTCTTGTCTACTGTAGTGTGTCTTTATAATCGATGAAAACCTCTATGCTTTCTTTTATTTGAACCGCCAGATTTTGGAAAAGGATATCCGACTATCTAACTCTCCGGCCTTGTGCAGGCTCAGGGCCTTCGCGTTGGTGAAGTCCACAAAAGACTATCGAGGGGCCCTCGTGGATTTGAACAAGGCGATACAAGTAGCCCCACACGAGTATTTATCGTGGCAAGAGAGGGGCGTGTTGAAGCACCTGATGGGTGACTATGCCGGAGCTTTGGCTGATCTGAACAAAGCCATGGAGATCTCAGCAAACAACTATGAGATTTTGAAACACAGGGGATATGTAAAACACGTCTTGAAGGACGACATAGGGGCACGAGCGGATGGAGAGAAGGCCATCCTCTTCAGACCAATGAGAGTGGATTCTGCAAACTACGGGAATACATGCTTAGGGGTGCAACCAGTAGAGTTTCTTACATACAAACTCAAGTAGACTAGTAAAGGGTAACAAATATGTACAATACATGTAGACAAACATTACATTTTCGACAAACTAAATGAATTCTACCTAGGCCCATATCTCAACAAGGAGTAAAGAGAGGTCATGTCATGGTCAAGCCGCATTCCTGATGGGGTTTTGGCCTGATTTTCAAATCCTAGGTAATACACCACCCCATTATTATTCATGGCCCCATTATTCATTCCAATCTCTTCCACCTCACAAGCAAATAATCCTCAACTTCATCCACGACATGAGGTTTAGAGAGATAGGACAAAATAATAAATGAATATATACAGAGAGTGGCATAAGACGTATAAGAGGCGGTCATGGAGACGCAACAAACATACGAGAAGGCACCTCCAGGTTCACGAAGAAATTTGAAACCGTATGGTACTGCCAATTTTTCTTGCAGCAATAATATACTTGATGTGTCCAATCCACGTAACAGGGGTTCAATAATAGAAACCACCGATATTTACTGGCAAAATTTTGAATTTATAAAATAGTTTGCAGGTACCCGGAAAATGGAGAGCATTTCAAAACTAAATCCTCTATAAACTGTTATACTGGTGAAAATTCAGGAAGTGCTTTCAGTTGTCAAAGTTTCAGAAAGACATAAGGGAAATTGGGTGAGCTAAGTATGCTGGCGGAGGGAAGGAGTACAAGGAGAGCTTCCCTGGTGGAAAAATAGACATAACACATTTGAAAATCTATGAAAAATTCCTTGCGTGCTGCTCTGAGTGATAGGATCAAAACCACACACGTCCAAATGCATTTAATGTAGAGGTTGAAATCTAGAATTCCCTACAATGTTAATTCTATAGTCTTTGAATTTGGACGCTCCATAAGAGTCATCTATTTTCTCCTCTAGAACATCAATTGTTATATCCAAATCTGTTGACTCTCTTCCTTCACCATTTGTGCTTCCTTGAGAATCTTATAAGTGGGTAGTTTGAACTTTGTTGGCAGAACTGGGTGTAATCCATATGTTAGGCTATAAGGAGTCTCCTTCATAGTGATCTTTTGCATACTACAATAGGCCCACAAGGCTTTCAGTAGTTTATTTTCCCAATCACATGCGTAATTCATTGTTATCTTATTCAAGATTTTGCAGAACAATCCATTAACTTTCTTTGTTAGATTGTTTGCCTTTGGGTTACAAGGTGTAGTCTTCTTATGCTTGATCTGGAAGTAATTTTTGAAACACTCTATCAAGTTGTTCAGCAAATGCATTCCTCTATCACTCACAAGTTCTAACATGCATCCATATCATGAGATGATGTTGCAAAAGAAAATTTTTGCTATTGTATCACCATCATCCCTTTGACTATCCTTTGTGTAGCTTTGGCTTTGACTATCTTCATGGCATAGTTCTTACAGACCTAGATGTATCTTCATCATGTGATCTTCTTTGCAAGTTAGATTGGACTCACAAAGTTGATTCCCTATATTTTGAATGAAGCCAAAGGTCAAATGCGCTTGAGACGCCATTACATTGAGTATGTTGGTCTTCATGTTAATTGGCATGCATCACATCTCTTGATATATTTTTGGACGTCCTTAGACATGGTAGACCACCAATAATCAATCATTAAGATCTTATTCATGGTGTTCTTAGGGGCAAAGTGTCCTCCTATTGCTTCAATGTGGAGTGCATTTATGACACCTCCTATCTCACATGATTCCAAACATCTCCAAAGTACTTTGTCTCCTCCCATCTTGAACCAAAAACTCTCCTTTAGCTCATAAGGACCCATCTTATGAAGGACACCACTTGTTGCTCTAGGTCCATTTCTTTAAGGCACTACAATGTGAAAAGATATCTGTACTCTACAAATTAATGCATATCCTTCATGGTTGAAATTTGGTATTTCTTCATCCAAAAAATCATCATTAAGATCTTTGTTTTGGTCTTTTGTGTTGAGTTGTGATAAAATGTAGATGTTACCATGTTGGTGTCCTTTCCTTACTTGGATGTTGTAAGTGAATTCTTGTAGGAGTAGAATCTACCTTGCCATCATACTAGACAGATCTGCCTTCTTCACCAAATGTTGATTGGCATCACGGTCTACATGGAAGATAAATTCATAGCCTAACAAGTAGTGATGGAATTTCTTATAAGCATATGCCAGATCTAGGGCTTCTCTCTCCATGGTGTTGTAATTTTTCTTAGCTTGAAACATTTGTTTGTTAGCATAGTACATAGAGTAATCCTTTTTGTTGTTGTCCTTTTGTAATACCAATAGTTAGACATAGTAGCTAGAGGTGAAAATTTGCTTGGTAACATTTGCAAGGATGTTATGTATGATGGTCTAGGTAGATCAAAAAGAGGTGTCACCCAAAGAGTACTTCTATGACTAGGGCATGAGCCAAAACAAGCCTGAAATTGTAATACCAAAAGCTAAACATATCATCCAAAGATGAAAATTGGCTTGGTAACATCTTGAAGGGTGTTATATATGATGGGCTAGGTAGATTAGATAGAGTTGTCACCAAAAGAAGACTTTTATTAATAGAGTAGGAGTCAAAATAGCTCAAAACTTTAGTCAATTTTGGAGGCCTAAAAAAATGAATTAAGCCTCAAAAATGTGAAAATTCTCCCCTGGCCCCTTGCCAATGGAGGGAAGGTTGGACTTTCCTCCCCCTCCCCCCAAGTTTGTCTCATTGAGAGCTTTCCAATGGTACCTCATCCACATGATTTAGAGATTCCTATAGGAAGATTCACTCAAGATTCCCTTTGGTCAAACAACCAGATATGATCAGAACTGACATATCACCCATGCATGCAACTAATCTAAAGGTAGAGATTGTTGGCATGTCACCAATCCATGTATCTCATCCAATGGTGGGGCTTCCTTAAGGGAAGTCCCCTCTGCTATATAATATAATCAAGGTGCTCTTTTGGGGGATTGGAGGTTGAGTATGAAATTTTTTGTTTCTTCTTTTGTGTTTCTCTTCATGTCTCCTATCTCCGGAAGATTACACCTTTTGAATCAACATCACTCTGATTGCTATTGAGGAAGTATCTCCATTCACTTGAAAGGTATTCTCCCATTTGAGTTTCATCATGAACGCTTTGATTGATTCTCCCTTTAGGAAAAAAAAGGATTCTTCTTGGTCCTTGTCAAGATGTATTCTTTGTTCTTCTTTATCATCTTCATGAGAGGTGCTACTAGGATTGCATAGTTGGCAATGAATCTTTGATAATACACTACATGGCTCAAGAAAGCTCATAGTTCTCTCAAACTCCTTAGGGATTCTTTGGCTTCAATCATCTTCACCTTCTTGGCATTTACCTCCACACCTCTACTTGATACCTACTTTCCAAGCAATATTCCATCAATCATCACAAAGAAACAGTTCTCAAGATGTAAGGGTAATGTGGTCACTCGACATCTTCAAATGACTTCCTTAGTGTAATACCAATAGCTAGACACATGATCTAGGGATGAAATTTGGTTTACTAACATCTGGGAGGATGTTATACATGATGGATTAAGTAGATCAGATAGAGGTATCACCAAAAAAGTACTTATACTATTAGGCTAGAAACCAAAACATGCTTGAAGACTTTAGAATCAATAGCTAGACATATGATCTAGAGGTGAAACTTGGAGTGGTGATATCTGGAAGGAAATTACACATTATGGAGAACAAAGATCACATAGACATATCACCAAAAGATCACTTCTACTAATAGAATAGAAGTAGAATATAGCTTGAAAACTTTAAAGCCATTTTTGAAGGCCTAAACGGATGAATTAGGCCTCAAAAATTGGAAACATTCTATTCTCTCCAGAGGAAAAGGCTTTCCTTTCTCCCCCTTCATGATTTGCCTTATCAAGAGCTTTCCAATGGTACCTTATCCAAGCAATTCTTAGCTTCCTACAAGAAGATTCCCTAAAGATTCCCTTTGGTCATTTGACCAACTAGATAGGACAAGGACTGACATGTCACCCGTCCAAACAACTAATCCAAGGATGGAGCTCACTGATAGCTCACCAATCCATGTATCCAATCCAATCCAATGGTGGAGTTTCCTTTGAGGGGATCCTCTTTGCTATATAATAAAGAGAAGGTGCTCTTTTGGGGCATCGCAAGATTGAATGTGAGATCTGTGTTTTCTCTCTTGAAGAGTTCTCTTGTCCTTAGAGTATTCCAATGGTATTAGAGTGAGTTTTCTAATCCAAGCATGTGGATCACCCCTCTTGGAAGAGCACAAGCAACTAAAATTGAGTAATTTGAGGTGGAGAACATAGTGAAATTGCTAGACTTGGGAAGGGCTTTAGAGAGCAGATAGGATGGATGCACCAAGAGGAAAATTTCTCACACCTAGTTTCCCATTCTTGAATCCATTCCACATCAAGATTATGTGCATCCAACGTGAGCAAATGAGAGTATTGCTAGTTAATCACTTTGGAGCGGAATTCATGGATAGAGTTGTTGATGAATTCACCAAACCCGGTGATTCTACCTATGGTGGTGTATGATAGAGAGTGGGATTGAAAATCTTTATTCTATTATGATGTTATGGATCTGAATGTACCAAATCCTCACCCTTTCAACACATAAGTAGAAATCCGTTATGTAGTTAGACCAAAAGCAATGTTTAGGGATTTTGTAGTCCGCAATTTTGGTGAGGAGTATTATCAACAAGTGATGGCCTCTAAGGTCCTAATAGTAGTCGCCATAGTTTGTGCACCCTCCCAAGTGATCATTCTAACCCTCTATTGAAGTAAGAAGTAGCAAGTGAACATTGATCGTGTGTAGAAATCATAGATCCACAATTATAGGAGCTAATGCAAGGAATGTAGGAGATGTTGAACAAGTTTTGAGAAATCAAGATGACCATGGAGGCATTACAAAATCAAGTACAAACCCTCAAAAATGATCAAACAATGCAGGAAGTGGAATTGTCTCAAAGCCTAGTACTTACAATTGAAGTAGTTGGAGAGATACCCATGCTTATGACATCGAACTTAACCAATGATGATGCCACATTGTTACTACGGATGAAGAAGACCTACAATATCAAGTCTTACAAGGTGCAACATGTTATGGGAGTAGTGGAGAATTGGATCTCAAGAATGAATCTATACTTCCGATTGTTCTCGACAAAGATCACTAAGCATACCGTAGGCATGCTTGCATGTGGGGACCTAACTGATACAACACTCACATGGTACGATGCTTGGGAACGATCAATGTTGGTAGAAAGAAGGGAAGTCATGTGGATAGCAATGCAAGGACTTTTGAAGAATTTCCAATTTGTGGATTCCGTGCAGATTGCCCAAATCCAACTATGGGGATTGAAACAAAAGAATAACGTACAAGAGTACATGGAAGCATTTCTAGATCTACAAGTCGCAATAACCAACATGAGTCCAATAGAGACTCTAGACAATTTCAAACAAGGGTTGAAGGACCGGATTCACCAAGAAGTCATGGTACAAAATCCTTGCACTATATTTGAAGCCATTGCTTGTGCTCAAAAAATAGCAAGGGCACTTGGACAAGGTGAAGGAGTAGTTCTACCTCAACATTATTGGGCAAAAATGCAACACATGGGTGGACTAATGTAAGACCAAGAGCTAGCCATATGATCTAGATGTAAAATTTGGTTTGGTAACATCTAGAATGATGTTATACATGATGGTCAAAATAGATCATATAGAAGTATCACCAAAAGAGTACTTCTACAAATAGAGCAGAAACCGAAATAGACTTGAGATCCTTAGAACCAATAGCTAGACATATGATTTAAAGTTGAGAATTGGTTTGGTAACATCATTCCACATGATGGACTAAATAGATCAGAAAGAGGTATCACCAAAAGGGACTTCTACTAAAAGAGTAGGAACCAAAATATGCCTGAAATCTTTGAAGGCAATTTCAAAGGCCTAAACGGATGAATTAGGTCTCTCATTGAGAGCTTTCCAATGGTACCTTACATGATTCTAAGACTCATACACAAATATTCCCTAAAATATTCCCTCTAGTCAAAGCTTGTTTGACCAACTAGCTAGGACCTAGACCAACATGTCACCCATCCAAGTAAGTAATCCAAGGGTGGAGCTTGCTGACATGTCACCTATCTGTGTGTCTAATCCTATGGTGGAGCTTCCTGAAGAGATCTTCTTTGTCTATGTAATAAAGAGAAGGTGCTCCTTTGGGGCACCAAATGTTGAGTGTGTAATTTGTGTTTCTTTCTCTTCTCTTGTCTTTGGAGTATTACAACCAACACCTATGGAATTGTGCAACCTTTGGTTTCAAGATAGAGGAGCACGACCGCTTCAAGGAGAGCGGAGATAGGTGCAAGAATGGAAAGATGGAGTCCAACGAGGAGAAGGAACTTGAATAGAACAAATTCATTGCTATATAATTCATTGGTATTGGGCACATCTCTATCAATTGTCATATTCATCTTCCTAGAGGCCCTCGGCCTCCATATAGGCAATCTTTGAACAGCATGGAGTGACGTATGAAGGAAGAAGAGGTAGAATCACCTCTAAAAATGAAGATCACTAGTAAGAGTACCTTGTGGACTTACTGGCTCAATAGGGAAATGGACAAGCAAGGGGAGGAAGAAGATGAGTGCGCAAAGATCTAGAAAGACAAACTCACAATTTATTGTCGTGAATGGGGTCCTAGAAGGCAATTGGGTGAGAGCATTGATAGATCATAGAGCAATAGAGAATTTCTTATCTTGCTCTGTTGCAATAAAATTGAGGATGGATCTAGAGAAATATGATATCGAAGAAGTAGAGTTACCTAATGGGAAAACAAAGAAGATTGAGTCATTGTCCATAAGAGTAACACTCTCTGTAGGAGAATATCAAGAAACAATTGAGTGGCGGGTGATACAATTAGCTCGTTAGGATGCAATCTTAGGCATGCCTTGGATGGATCAATACAACCCTATGGTAGATTGGAGGAAGAAAGCAGTGAGCACCCACCAATGCAGAATTATTAGGGTTGAGAAAAAGCACATAGGCAAAAATTGCCTCTCTATATCACAAGAACAAAAGCTATCTATAAGATAGATAGATGTTTCATGGGTTTAATAAGAGAAGTCCAGAGTGCACAACTTGATGGAAAAATTATTGAGAAATTGTAGGATGTGGTAAATGAGTTTCAAGATGTCTTCCTAGATGATCTACCCCCAAGATTACCACCAAAAAAGAGAGTAGATCATAAAATTAAGATACTTCCGGGAAAGACCCTTCCTTGTAAGGCCCATATCAACTATCACCTTGGGAGTTGGAGGAGTATAAGGCTCAAATTGAGGATATGTTGCAAAAGTGGTTTATCTAACCCAATGTATCACCATACAAGGCTCCTATCTTGTTTGTGAAGAAGACGGTATAATGCACATGTGCATTGACTATTGGGGCCTCAATCAGCAAATAATGAAGAAGAAATATCCTTTACTCTGCATGGAGGTGGCATCTAATTGCATACTTCTCTCAAAAGCTATTATAGGCAAAATGCAATATCACACCACAGAGTGAGAAGAGCTTGCTATTGTCCTTGCAACCAAGTATTGGAAGCACTATCTTGGTGAGAAGGCATTTGTAATGGAGACAGACCATAAACCTCTAGTCTACCTTGATACAAAAAAGATCTATTGTGTTGCCAGATTGGGTGGGCAGAGTGGTGACAACGATTCAACATGAAAATCACCTACATGGAAGGCAAGAAGTAATTGGTAGATGCATTCACCAGAATGCCGATGACAAACAATTTGGTGGTAGATGTCAAGAGATGAACCCTAAATTCTGGCTAAAGAATCTAGCTACTAAAAAAATAGATCCTTAGATCGTACGAGCTCAATCATCCAAAGCCATCACCAAAAACCAAGGACTCAATTTTCATGAAAGTAAATTATGGATCCCAAATGCCCCAAAATTACGCACCACCATCTTAGCAAAATGTCATAATTTTGCCAGTACAGGTCATGTCGGAGTGGACAAGACTTTAGATGCAGTCCAACGCCATTATTATTGGCCCAAGATGAGCACCAATGTGATGGAACATGGAGCTGCCTACTTTGTCAACAAAACAAAACCTCTAATCAAGCTCTTGTAGGACTCTTGCAACCTCTTCCTACTCCTACGCAACATTGGGAATAGGTGAGTATGGATCTTGTCTGTGAATTTCCCAAGACCACCTTAGGATTTGACTCCACTGTAGTATTTATTGACCGACTCAACAAAATGATTCATGTACGCCCTACCACCAAGTAGGTGACGGCTCCACAACTAGCTTAGTTGTACTTAGATGCAGTCTTCTCTCACCATGGCTTGTCTCAAGTGCTCATCACCGATAGAGGCACTCAATTTACTAGTATGTTTTGGAGAAAACTCTTTGGCATGGAATTAGCCATGTCCACGGCTTACCATCCATAAACCGATGGCCAAACAGAGCGGGTCAATTTCACTATTGAAGATATGCTTTGGGGCTTCACCTTAGATGAGCAAGAGAGGTGAGACACTTTACTTCCATTGGTGGAATTTTCCTACAACAATTCAATATATGCCTCCACCAAAGTCAAATCATTCTTCCTCATGTATGGCAAGCATCCTTTTACACCTGTGAGCTTGATGAAGATCCATCCGGTGACTACCAAGGTTGATGCGGTCAACTCTTTTGTTTCAAGAATCCAATAAGGCATGGAGAATGCCAAAAATTGACAAAAGCAATATGCCAATGCACACCATGGGCACATGGAGTTCTAGGTAGGAGATCAAGTCTAGTTGTCAACAATCAACCTCATATTAGTTGGCCTTCATAAGCTCAGACTTCACTTTATTGGGCCTTTTCCCATTCTTCATTGAATTGGTGTTGTGGCCTATCATCTCAAGCTACCACTACACATGAAGATTCATCCAATGTTCCATGTCTTCTTCCTACACAAATATGCACCCCAATCAAACCCCCATCCCTCCATACAAGGCATTTGACCTTGCCCAATACTCATTGATGGCATGGAGGAATATAAGTTGAATGCATTCTCCAAAAATGCATCCATGGGACTCGTCACCCGCTTGTGGAATATCTCATACAATGGAAAGGTTACCCATTGTATGAGGTGACATGGGAGCTAGCAGCCAACTTGACCCACACACCAATCTTAGTAAAATCTTTTGAGCAGCAGCTTTGCAACAAGGACGTTGTGTCTTAAAAGGAGGGAGGTTTGTAATACCAATAGCTAGACACATGATCTAATTGAATTAGGACTCAAAAATAGAAGGTTTTCTCTACCCCCTTAGAGGAAAGAGGTTTTCCTTTCTACCCCTATGGTTTACCTCATCAATAGCTTTCCAACTGTACCTTACCCATGCAATTCTGAGCTTCCTACAAGAAGATTCCCTAAAGATTCCCTTTGGTCAAACCCATTTGACCAACTAGATAGGACAAGGACTGACATGTCACCCATTCAAATAACTAATCCAAGGATGGAGCTTGCTAACAAGTCACCAATCCATGTATATAATCCAAGGGTGGAGGTTTTTTTGAGGGAATCCTTGTTGTTATATAATAAAGAGAAGATGCTCCTTTGGGGCATCAAAGGATTGAGTGTGAGATCTGTGTTTTCTCTCTTGAAGAGTTCTCTTGTCCTTAGAGTATTACACTTAGGAAGGAAAGATGGTCTTTCCTTTGGCCAAAAACATAAAAATTATCAATGAAAGTTTCAATGACTTTTTTTAAGTAATTCTCGAAGATGGTCGTCATCATTTGCTAGAATGTGACAAGAGCATTGCACAAGCCAAATGACATTTGGTTGTAAGCATAAGTCCTCTAATTTACAATGAAGGTTGTTTTGTCCCCTTTTTTTTCTTCCCAAATCAAGACCTAAATGTCTAAGAAATTGTAGCATTCATGTCTCTCAACCTGGTCCAAGATGATGGTGAAGAGCAGAGGTGATGATCCTTCTTTGTGGCTATATTGAGTTTTTCCAAAAATCCTAAAACACACTTTTTCTTGGGCATTGACAATGAAGGATACCCATTTTCTCCTAAGTACAAGGAAGATAATGCCAAATTATAGGTTCTTATATTTCTCATCCTTCACCAACAATGAGTACTTTGGGTTGAACCAATACTATAACTTTGATCAGTACCACTCCTTCCTTGCTAATGAATACCTAACAATTGCTCAATCTTCCAAGTGAAGAAATCTTGATACTTTGTGAACAAGGTATTGTAAGCTTTGTATTTGTCCTTGATCATGAACTTAGAAATCTTTAGCAATCTCCTTTTTGCTATTTGGCATGTCCTTGTAATCATTTGGATTGATGATGCACTCTATGTAGCTTATGGGACTTATTCCCAAGAATGCCAAATTATCCTCTTGACCATTGGGCAATCATTCCTTTTAAATTCATCTTTCATCTCATAACACTTGAGGTGTTTCACCATGTCCTCTCCCAAAGACTCTTCTACATCCTTGGAAGTTTCTTTTGTTTACTCCTGTTTTGATAATAAAATTTCTCCCATATAAGGAATCTTCTTCCAATATATCAATATTGATTTGGGATTGATAAATATTGAATTTGGAAAATAGAGTGTGTGCTAGTGCCTTATTGTGCACCTTGTAAACCTTAAATCCTTACCAAGTTAAGGTTCTTATTATCATCACCTTCAAGAGTTTATGCACCAACCTTGAGAAATCAGATTTTGGAGCAATTGACCAAGACCTTACACACTATTACTTCAAAAATGGATAGCCTCTCTCATAAATATATTTCTCCTACATTTCTCATTGTATTTCCTTCCACACTTCCTCCCATTGGCATTTCTAATTGTTCAAAAATCATTTCACAACATATTCCATCACTCTCATTGATTACACACTCAAGTCCAAATTCCAAGTCTTTGTCCTCACTCTTTGTTTATATTACGTGAGACTTCTATATTTATATATCTATCAAGAATGGTATCAACTATGCTTGCTTGTATGAATAAATTGTTGCATACCATTAACCAAAATGCAATCACAATGGTTTTGGATGGTCCTTTGTCATAATCCTCAAATTTGTGACTACTTAAAGGACCTAGAGAACTTCATGAAAATATATGGGAGTGGTTATAAGATGCCCATGCAAAAGAGTGTTGAGTTCTTCTATATGGCCACAAATCTTCCTCATTTAAATGGAGATGGGGATGGGGATGGAGATGGAGATGAATCAACAACAAACTAAATCATTGTTGTACTCATTACCACTAAATGGACATTATGTTTGGGAGAAGTGCTAATATATCTCCTTGTATATTTTTTATATGGAGCTTGGAGATGAGATTAATGGTGTTTATTTAGATATAAGAGTTGAGGATGAGAGTAATATTGTTGATTGAAATATAGGGGTTGGAGATGAGAGTAATGTTTTTGATCTTTTAAGCTCACTAGAAGTGGAAGAGATTGGAGTCTCAAAAATTGTAGGGTCTGGAGTAACACAAGTGTTCTTTATGGAGGAGGATGAATTCACCATTGAGGACACTCCATATATGTTCTTAATTCCTAATACACCAAGGGAAGGAGATATTGCAAATATTGTACATGTTTTAGATGAGCTAGAGGACAAGAGTGTGAGCAAGAGTTTGTTCACCCCTTGATTTTGAAATTCAGTGATGTTTCATATGGGAGAGGCACATGCAAAGAAGATAACAACGTAGGACATGGAATGAAAGAAGTTGATTCTGATTCTTGGAGAATGAGGAAGATTTGTAAAGGTTTTGTACAACCTTGACTATCAATATCTGGATTTGTGCATGACTTTGCCAACCCCATACCAATATGGGGCAGGAGGTAATGGATACTAGAGCAAGGATCAAACTAGCTAAGATTGAATCCACAAGGATAGCCAAGACTGAGGAAATTGAAGCTCAATAAATAGCAAAGCTAGAGAAAATTAGAGCTAAGGAGTAATTGAGAAGATGTTACATGTAGGTAAAATTAAGTCCAAAGCTCAAAAAATCCAAGCAAAGGAAGAATCAAAGAAGATGTCAATGGCAAAAAAGAAGATCCAAAGCTAACAAGAAAAGGAAGAATCAAAGAAGATGCTAATGGCAAAAAAAAGATCCAAAGCTAAAAATCTAAAATTTAGAGAGAAGAAAGAGAAATCTAATCACATTTCATGTTGCATTTGCAAAATTTTTGAGGGTAGGAACAAACCATGAGAAGACCAAGAGTTATATCCATGCAATTTTTGGAATTGATTTTGCAAGTATTTAGGATTCTAGAATGTAAACTATGTAATGAAAATAAAGATAGTTCTAATTTTTTCCATTTTTTTATTTTTCAGGGATTTTCCAGATGGGGATTTGTTGGGAATTTGTTGGGGGTTTGCAAGTTCAAGATTGTGTTTAATTAGTATGTTGTTTGTCCCCAATGTTAGTTGGGTTTGTCAGGGATTACAACAAAGTAATGAGCACTAATGAGGGGTTGCAAGGGGTTTGCAACATGAAAACTTGAGCATACTCTTACTCTCTTTCTACTTACAAGGATGAAATATGTTGATACTTCTATTTATGCAAAACCTGAAACATGAAATACCATACTTGACATCAACTCTCCTTGAATTTGAGAAAGCTAGACTTCTCTTATCTCAAATATTTTGAAGTTAAAGAATAGTCCCCTACTTTTGATTGCTACACTACTCTTGATCTTGATGATCTAAACTTGAAAATTAAGAATAGGAAGTTAAGGTTTCTTTTCAAACCCACACTTCATCTTATTTCTCATTTACATTCAAAAATTGGGTCACCACTTTTGACAATATACTCTTCCTAGACTAGGCAAATTTGAACTTGCAAACTTGGGACATTCTAGCTTTAAACTACTTAAATTAGATCTCTACGGAAACTACAATTAACATTTGCAAATTACACACCAACATAAAAAACCACAATTCATTCATAGATCATAAAGTGCATTGGGAAAATAAAAAAAATTCCCTTTCATATTCTGTTTCATACACAATTCACTAGCTTTTTGATGTGATTTGAGGAACTCTTCCATGACAATCTCTTTTAAGCATTATCTACCTTGCTCTTGGTGAATAGCTAGTTTTTCATTGTTCATCTCCTTTTAAGAATTCACGTTCTTCCTTGGTCCATGGATTGTGTAAATTTATCAAGAAAATTATGCAATATAATACATACACTTCTTTATTTCAGAAAGTATGCATTTCAAGAATCATTCTTCAATTTGGATCTGATTTTTTGTAATGAGTGCAATTGAGCCTTCAATATCCCAATGCAATGTTAACTAGATATCCTAATCTGTACTACATGTTTATTAAAAGATTTGTTTGTCAACTATATGAGCAATTTGCAAAAAGAAAACAAGATGACTCACAAAGATAAGGCTAAAACTGCCAATCATTATTATACACTATCAAAGGAATTGCATTGTCTATCATAGTTCAAATCACCCAAGAGTGCTGATCTCTTCCAATAGGTCATGTTATGATATGATCTTAGGGTTTAGGGTTTAGGGTTTAGGGTCTAAACCACAATAACGCCTCAAGTAATTAGCACTTCTTGGAAATCTAACTCAAGGCAGTCCTAAAAATGCTTATGAACAATAGTCACAATAGGAACAAAAGGAGAGTGATACAAGCTTATGCCCAATAGTCATGATAGGAACATAAGGAGTAGTGACAAAAAACATGACTAAACACTAAGTCATTTTGAAAACAATTGCCTCTTGCAAAATGTATGATCCTTCTTTTGTCATTGATATAATACAACCCTTTATGGCCAAAATAAAATTTCTCTTTGACAGTGGGTCTTTTTATTAAGAGGAAGAGAGTCACATTGACTATTCCTTCACACCCCTTCTCTGCAAATAAGCCAAAACTCCTTACCTTTTTCCTCTTGATTGGACCATTGTAACTCTCTATTCTAGATCTCTAATATTTCTTGCATCACTCTATCAATATAACCTATTGTAGATCTTGCACTAGTACCCAAAATAAATAAACCTCTCTACACTATCTCTATTTTTGTGATGTCCAAATTGATTGAGATCTATAACAAGTTATATCTAAATGGGGCCTCTCTCTCTCTTACCTTCTTGAATCCTAGATATTCTCTAAGGATTTCCACCAAAGCAAAAAATGAGACCCTATCCATGTAGGTCAAGTTTTTGAGGGAAGCAAGGTCAAGTTCTTTGAAATACTTTTCTACAAAATAGGTATTATGGAGAGTTTGAATGTGTTGTTGGAGATACCTTACCATGTGCACACTCTCCCACCACACACAAAGGATTTCTATGGTATTCTTCTCTACACTCATCTCATGACATCTTCTCTAAGTCAACTCATAAATCCCATCCCAAGTAAATATTCCATGGATCAACCACAAGTGTATATTATATCATGAGTATTACCAAGTTTAGACATGTGCACATTCTTGCACCTCTTCAAAAAGAAGAAGTCCTCAATAGAGGCCACTCACATTCAAATTGTTATTAAGAACATATTAATTTTAAATTGGAGTGCATTTTCCCATATGTTCTTGGCTTCCGGATTGCACATATGTTGATAATAACCATCATGTTCTTAAGAATGTCATAATATCAACCAAAGAGTCCTCCCTTGCTAAGTGGGGAATGCCAAAAGGAATCAATCCATATAAACATAAAGATTCTTTAATATCTACTTGCAAGTACTTAAATTTAACAAGATCAGACCATTGGACCATTCTCCCACTACCAACAATGTTATGGACCTCTTCCTAGAGTCTTCCATTGCTAAGTGCAGAATGCCAAAAGGAATTGCTCTATTTAAATGTAAAGATTCTTTAACATATGCTTTCAAGTGTTTAAATTTAACAAGATCAGATTCTTGGACCATTCTCCTAGTACCAACAACATTATGGATCTCTTCCTAGAGTCCTTTGTTGCTAAGTGCAGAATGCCAGAAGGAATCAATCCATGTAAAAGTAGCTATTCTTTAACATCCACTTTCAAGTACTTAAATCTAACAAGATCATGTCCTTGGACTATTCTCCCACTACCCACAATGTTATGGATTTCTTCTTAGACCTCCCAAAGATGGTCTAGATATAGCATGAGTGAAATAATGTCTACCTATGATATTATGCAAGGAAGGTACTATTCAAAAGCAGAATGACCAGCTAGAGTCGTCCATTGCTAAATGTAGAATGCCAAAAGGATCATTTGTGTAAAAGTGATGATTCTTTAACATCCACTTTCATGTACTTATATTTAATGATATCAGGTTCTTGGACCATTTTCTCAATACCAAGAATATTATGGATCTCTTCTTAGACTTCCTAAAGGTTGTTTGGATGTAGCATGAGTGTAGTAATGTCCACCTATGATATTAAACATGAAAAGTACTATTCTAGAAGTAGAATGACCATTATAAATATCATGGTTATCATTGCACAAAAGACCAACAATATTAGTTAGTAATCATACATTAGAGTTGTACAATGTCCTAGTATGAAGTTGACTAGGCAATTGATTTTGGAATCACACCACACAAGGAATGTTTCACTACCTTTAAGGTTGTGGAGATGCAATTGTATATGGTTACAAGAGATGATACCAAGCACCAAATCCAACATAATGGGTCTACATTTTGCTTTCTATTGCCCAATCTTTGTTCAAAGGATTGCAAAATGTTCTCCATGTACCTACCATATCCAAAACTTCTTATTTGTAAGACAATTTGTAGAGCAAGGTATGCAAGTACGCATCAATAGAGAAGGATGTTGATGGTAACCTTATAGCACAAGTAGTAGGAGTGAGAGGTTGTTCAATCTTGATGCGTCTATACCTCCCTTACAATCTAGCATGTTCAAACAGAGTGGTCCAATAATGTTTGACATTACCATCTAGCACAAGCAAGTTGGGCATATGAACCTCTAGAAGTTGAAGAATCTTCCTTCCTCTAGTTTGGTCACTAGATTGCCTAAACTCATGTTTATTTACTTCTATAATCTATGTCATTTTGGCACGTAGGCTAGACAGCCCCTTAAGGTACCAAGTACACATGCTAGCAAACTCTAAAATTGGTGCATATTGACATATGGATTGTTTTTTTGAACAAAGCTTGAGTGGTTTTCATTGCTTTGTGTCTTTAACAGACAATTACTCTCACTACACTTGAGTCTACTTTCTAAACAATAAGAGTCTATAGGAGTACTTTCAGCATTTCAGACTTACTAAAGACTAGTAGAGCAGGAATTTGGTTTTGTGTTCCTCCATTGAAATCTGATGGAGGAGGAGAGTTATTTTCTCTAGAATTTGACCAATACTTGCAAGATCAAGGTATCTTGAGACATGAAACATGCACCTTCAATCCATACTAGAATAAAGTTGTGGAAGCAAAGCAATTATTACATGGTTGAGCTTCTCATTAAGTATGATATGCTTAAAGAGAAGTACATGCCCAAGGCTTATTGGGCTAAAGCTATTGCATGTGTAGTGTACATGCTAAATTGGACACCAATTGCTATAGTTCACTCTTGTACACTTTGGGGGTATTACATTCAATAAGCTTGATAATCCTTCCTCAAGGTCTTTAATTTTATTTCTGATGTGCACATTCTTGATGAAAAGCTTAAGAAGTTAGATCCAAAAGCTCAGAAGTGCATTTTCCTTGGATATGATCTAGACTCTAAAGAGTATAGAAATTATATTCTTGCAACATAAAAGTTCTATGTTAGTAAGGATGTTATCTTTGATGAGCTAGCTTCTTGGTTTGTGTAAGCTTCCATTGTTTGGTTTTTGTGAGCCTAGGGAGTACTAATTCTGATAATTTTCCTCTACAGCTACTGGGGAACCAAAAGAGGTTGTTCAATCTACACCCTACTCCACTAGTTCATTAGGTTTTGCCTCTACTATTATGTCCTCTTTGGGAGGAGTATTTCCTTTTGGGGACGTCGTTACTAGTGAGGAAAAAAATATTCATCCTTCAATGCATACTTGCACCTACACATGATACACGTATGTAGGATGTCATCTCAACAAATATGCCCTATACATTGGAAGAAATTCAAGATCAATCAAATACCTGCTCCACAAAAGTCTCAATGGGTGAAACATCCTTGTTATGCAATTAATTGAGTGTTTTCTTGTTACACATCATACATATATGACAACTATTTTGCAAGAGAAAGAACCAACCACCTTGGAAGAGGCTTTACATTAGGAACAATGGGTTGTTGCCATGTAAGTAGAACTTGTTGCTCTCTACTGCCAATGCATATTGGAGTTGGTAGATCTACCTTATGGTCATAAGGCAATTTGTTGTAGGTGGATCTTTTGTATTAAGCATAATTCCAATGGCTTTGTGAACAGGTACAATGCATACTTGGTGGCAAACTATTATGCACAATAATATGGTATGGATTATGATCAAATGCTTAGTCCAATTCTCAATGACACTATTTGTACAATGGTTGTCATTGCAATTCAACAAGGGTGGCAACTATACAAGATGGACTTCAAGAACATCTTTCTCAATGGTGATTTTGAGGAAGTGGTCTCCATGGTGTAACCATTGGTTTTGAGGATCCATGATTTCAATCTCAAGTCTACAAGTTGCAAAAAGTGATCTATAGCTTGAAACAAGCACCTAGGGCAAAGATTAGTTCCTTCTTAGTAACTTGTGGGTTTGCCATTTGTCCTTTTGATTCCTTGTATGTCTTCAAGAAAGTGGATCAAGGCTTGATAGTCACTATCTACATCTATGATGTCATTATCAATGGTAGTTGTGAGAAGCTAGTATCTCACCTTAAGGAGAACTTAAAGACTCAATTTGAGATGCAAGATATAGATGGCCTTAAATATTTCTTAAGTGTGGATTTTCTTGGGGATGGATAGGATATATGGCTTGTGCAACATCACTATGCCACCGACATGTTGAACAGGTCTGGCATGTTAGAATGTAGGCCTATGGCTACACATTTGGAGAAAAACCATCATTTGGATGTTGATGATTTTAATTTGCTTGTTGATTCTTGTGGATATAAACAAATGGTTGGTAGTATAATCTATCTGTCTATCACCCAATCAGACATGAGTTTTGCAGTTGGAGTTGTCAGCTAGTTCATGCAAGCACTAGGCAAATAACACTTGGAGGATATCAAGCACATTTTCTAGTATATGAATTTCACATTGCAGTTTGGGCTTCACAACATTTTTGGTGGACCATTAGTCCTACACAAGTACATGGATGCAGATTGAGTAAGGAGTGTCATTGAGTATCATATTGTGTAGATTTTTGGACTTGGGAGTGCTACTAGGAGTTGTGCTATTGTGAGATGTGAGTTGGGCTTCTAAGAAGCAAACAATTGTAGCTTTGTTCTCCACTATGCTTGAGTATCATGGAGCCATGCAACTTGTGAAGTTTTTTGGCTTTTGAGTTTTCTCTTTAAAATTGGTGTGGATTGTTGATTTCCCATTATATCATATACATATACCACAAGTAGCATCAAGTTAGCTTCTAATCCAATATTTCATGTTGGGACTAAGCACATTGAAATGAACTATCATTTTGTAAAACAATTGAGCTTAAGTTTGTAGCACAAGAGAAAAAATAGCCATTATCTTTTGGGCTTCACTCCACTTTTGGTGGATCATTGGCATTACATGGTTATAAGGATGGATATTGGGCAAGAATGTCCTTGATAGAAGATCTACATCAAGGAACATGTTTAGACTTGGGAGTGCTGTTGTGAGTTGAGCTTCTACAAAGAAACCAATTGTGGCATTTTACTATTCTAAGGTAGAGTATAATAGAGCCACCAAGTACAACTTGTGAATTTTGTTGGCCTTAGAGTTTGCTATCTAACATTGATGTGGTTTGTTTATTTCCATTTTATTATATACAAATAACATGAGTAATATCAATTTGGCTATTAATCTTATATTTTATGGTAAGACTAAGTATATTGAAGTGCACTACTATTTTGTTAGTGAGAAGGTTTCTTGTAGGGCAGATTGAGTTTAAATTCATTAACACAAGAGAATAGATAGTCAATACCTTTATAAAAGCTTTATCTAGAGGCAAGTTCAAGGCTTTAAGACTAAATCTTGTGTACAAACTATTGAGTCTATCTTTGAAAGGAGTGTTGATATTATACCAAGCTCATAGTGACTTACTTAGAGCAATCACATAGTACAATTGTTTAGACTTCAATGTTAATTTAAACCATTGTTTTATATATATGAGAGTAGTTTCCTCTCCTCATTCATTCTTGCTTACCTTCTTTCTGTGCAACTTTGTTCTCTCTCACATTGCGTTACGATTGGAGTCTAGAGTCTTAGTCCAATCCTTTTGTCTTTCCATATACATAGTGTCTTTGAATGACTTTAATTGGTTTTTTAGAGTCTTAGGCCAATCCTCATAACTTTTTCATATCCACAATGTTAATTTTGCAATAGTTTCAAAACTAAAGTTGATATAGTGCCATTATCATTGGAAATAACACTAAGTTTATCAAACTTTGGTATTACTCTCTATTTTAGTTTTGTTTTTCCTCAAAGCAACAATAAGCATCAATCACCTTATGCTAGTGATTGGTGAATCCTAACCCATGATTGCTAATTGATGACAAGGTCATTGATGAGATCACATGTACCCAAATGCAGCTAGACCAAACAAGTTAAATTACTTATACCCTTCAGCAACATGGTCATTATTGTTTAGTCCTTGATCAAGTAGAAACAGATGGACCTTGTATGGACTAAAAGTAGAAGTGTGTCAGCACATGAACTCAGATTCTGATTTTAGATAAGCATCAAATACATCACCTTTGATGTTTGATCAAGCAATTAAAGGAGAATGCAAGTATTGTAGTGTGTTCCCAAAAAAGAACCTGTCATAAGTTGTGTCAAATGAATACTCTCGCTATCATCTTGTTCTCCATTAGCACATCAACAAAGTCATGGCTGCTGCTAAAACACTTTTTATATTTGACCCGTGATGATGATGTTACAAAGAAACGCATGAATTTTGTAGGCCAGACTTTTCATTGCCACCTCTTTTCCACCAATGTCCAGCCATCTAAAAGCAAGAAATTAGTCTCTCTTTGAACTTGATGATGAGCAATTTGCTATATACCTTTGAACTTATATATTTCAACCATGGTTTGATTGCTCATTACTTCCTTGTAGTAATTTTTGCCAAATATGAATTGAGTAACATTGTTGAAGTTCAAGTCCAACAATTGAGTCAAAACATCAACTATTTTTCCATTTGATATTTGTAGGAACAAAGACATTACTTTACTATTAAGTTCTATCACTATATTGATAACCCTATCCACAGCTGTAACCAATTATCTAGTCACACCCTCTCAAGGGGTGCAACCCTACGGATGACTTATTTTTTAACCCAAGAGCACTCATTCTGTATTCTATACACTAATATAATTTTGACTTCTCTTACAAATTTCTCTCATCTCTTGAGATCTAGGATTTACTTTATGGTATCAGAGCTTTACAAGGTATTTTAGACAAAAACTTTCACTTTTGAGAGCTGTTATGCCATGCACAACACACTTGAACACTAGTACAACACTCCACAAAATTTTGAAATTTCTCTTCGCAAACTGCCTATAGCCCAATGGTAGTTCAATTCCTGGAGAGTCTGCATCCCAACAATTTTCAAATATTCATATTTCTGCTACACAAAGAGTAGAAAAAGAAGAAAACCACTTCTTTTATAGTCATTGACAATGATGCGTTCTTCAAATGTGATCAACAACACAAAGCGTACCAAATTTGTTGGCTCGGATTGGGTCAACTAGCAAGAAGACATGGAAGATGAACTTGCTTGGAAGGCATCTAGGATGTGGTAAGTGGCTAGTTGCTCTGTCCAAAGCCAATTCCTGACCCTAAAAATCTTGTAGTCATTACTAACCATGCGAATATTAGTGCATAGAAAGGAAATAATAAGAAAGCTTTAGAAGCAACCAAAGATTATTATGCACCAAATCTAAGAGCACACATTACCAATAAGAAAAAAAGTAAGGAGGCAATGCACATACTAGGAATTGTCTTCTCCATCACAAACATAGTACATCAACATTTTCTTTGGAGCAAATTCCTTGGATTGAAAATGAAGCCTCAAGAATCTATTACACATTATTTGCACAACTTTTTAGCACTAATGCAATAGTGCATTACCACCAGAGTAAGCATCACATCCCAAGATATATTCTTAACCCTAAAGTGTTCCATACCTCCCAAATACTAAAATGTCTTGCAACAACTCATGACACATGGTAATGTCACCACCAACTACCTAATCACCATTCTAATTCAAGAAGAGACTACCTTGTAGTCTTCTTCCTTTGAAGGCATTGCTTCTTTTTGGACACAATGTTTCAAAAGAAATAGGAGGGCAAGAATTCCTTCACATGTAACCAGAAAAGGTAAAACTTTCACCCCTCTGATATGCACAAAAAAAATTGTACAAAAACAACAAATCCGCAAGGAATCCTTGCCCAAATTGCAAGCAATATTTCCATTGTTGTGATTTTCTTTAATTAAAACTACAACTTATAGTACAACATCATCCAAATCACAACATAAAGGAAAACCAAAAGTCAAATTTGATGGCAAATCATTTGACCAAACACTTAGGTTTTTTACCTCATCCATGTTTGTTAATCTACATGAGCCCTAATTCCAAATGAGGCAAAAAGGTGCACATTGGTGTATTGATATTGATGCCACCCATCAATTAGCATAAGAGAAAATTTAGTTTTAGGAAATGAGATCAATCTCTACTCTTCAAAAACCAAGTGACAAACATGCACATCTACCTTAGTGATGATTCTTTATTACCAATAGGTGGTGTTGATATAGTCACATCTGGTTATCCACACTAAACACATTAACAATTCAGAACATGCTTTATGTACAAAGACTCCATAAGAATCTCTTCTATGTTGCAAAATTCAACCATACATAAAGCACTCTCCTAATGAAAAATTTTGGGTTAATTGCACCAACAACAATATCATCATCTACTATGATCTGCACCATAACCTTTACTTGCTAGGAGATTCAGTTCTTCCTAAACCCCAATCTGCCCATTATCAAACCAGCCAGCAAACAACCAAAAAACTATAGGTGGTAGTTGTCTTAGCTTTTGTTTTGGTGAGTAATCAACAAAGAGAGTTAGCACATCCTCATCCAACACTTAAACAAAGTGCATATGTTAGCTCAACATCCCAAGCCACATCCTACAACAATCACAACTTGTACTTTGGATCTTCCCAAGTCTTCTGAAATTCTTTGTATGACGTTTTGATCAAGATAAGTTGTTAGTTCATCAATAACTTCATGCGCTATAGCTCTTGTTTGAAACCACTATTTTAAAAGAAGCAACATCCAAAGCCCATCAGCTTGGGCACAATTCCTTGATCATTAATTCTCCTTCTTGCACTTTGTCAATAGTGTATGGTCAACTAACCTTTCCCTAGTTGACAGTGCCTCACTTACATAGTCCTTAGCCAAAATCACATCATCCTTGACCAACTTTTTTAAATCATGTATGCTTTTAGTCACCAAAAAATACCTATGCCACTTCTCTTTTAATTCAAACTACACTTTTTCAAGATAAGTCTGAAATAGTGGCTCTACATTATTAAAAACTGATCCAAAAAATAATAATATTTTTCTTTCTAAAAATAACAATAATCATGCCCCCACATATTTCATTATCTTCACTAAGTAAAAATAACATTCTATTTCATGTTTTTTGTAATATTTCCCTTAAGCATATTACTGCACTAGTGACCAATACACTACCAAAAAACTCTACCACATGTTTATTTTCTAATATGGGGAAACTGCACTCATTATGGAACGAACTGCACTCTAACCAAACCTGACACTCTCTAAGCACTTAAAGTCAAGTGCATCCCACTTCACACTTGCACTACTTGTATGCATGGGAAACACACCTGCCCCAAGTTCCCAAAGCAAGCCTTATACTAGGCCACTAAGCCCATGGAGATTGTTTATAATGACCTCAATGGTCAAGTTTCACCACCAGCATTTATCATGTATGATCATATATTTCATAAATTTTATCAGTGATTTTTCCCAATACACTTATCTTCAATTTCTCAAGTGGAAGTATCATTTCTTTGATTCATTCATCTGCTTTGTCACATTTTCTTAAGCAAAACAATGAAAAACTTAAGAAAATCCATTCCAATGGGGTTGGTGAATATTTTGGCCCCAAGGTTTCTAACTATTGTGTGTAATAGTATCGAAAGAGAACATAAAAAAAGGTATGGCTAAGAGTGAAAATTTTAATTTATATGATATGGCCCAATGTATGCTCCATGAATTGAGCCTTGCCAAACCTCACTAGAGACTCAATAACTTGTATGAAATATCTTCAAATTGGCACCCTACTAAAGCCATACCTCATTTTTGTACTCCATTTGAAATGTGGCACCAACAAAAACTATACTTATCCAATATATGTATCTTGGGTTGCCCTTGCACAAATTCTTTTTGAACTGCAGTGTAAACTAGACCTTAAGTCTGAAGCATGTATTTTTCTTGGGTATAATGATAATCAGGTCAAAGGTTACAAACTCTAACATTGCTGAGATGGGTTTGTCTTCACCTCTAGATATGTCGTGTTTCAGGAGGAGGATTTGCTAGCTAGCTTGCTTACATGAGAGTTACACTCAGTCCATTGCTTCTAGTTCCATTGATTAGGATCTTCAGGTAGTAGATCCTACAATTCTATGGTCAAGTTGTCCTAATGAATCTAGTACAACAGCCCCAACTATTCAATGGCTTCATAGCTTGCCCCACTAAGTCAAGCTACATCCATGCAATCTCACCCTTTTTTTGTTATTTAATAGCAATTTTCCCAACTGTCCAACTAGTTGTCCCTCCTCCAATGGTCACACCACCTCAGCTTGAGTCTTTTGAAGAAGATTTTGTTCATAGAACACCTGGTTACTCTTCTCAAATTACTAATCTGTTATATGAAGATGGTCATCTTAACCCATTATTTGAGGCTTATGTTATTATCTAGGTGCTATCTTGTTCACCATTTTGTGAGATCCGAGCTTCCTAGCCTGGTCCCTCATCACCATCTAGGATTTCTTCTCCCTTGTCTTAACATGTTAACTCCATTCCTAATTCTCTAAAATAGCAAGTAGACAATTTTTGTAGTACACTCCACTTTTTATAGGCTATTTGGTTCATTTGACCATAACTCTTTCTTTGATAATCAAATGGATGAAGTTGATGAAATACATCAGCCTATGCTAGCCCCAACACCGGTTCTTAGAAAATCTGCCTACTCTAACCAAGGAGTTCTACCTCCTTGGGCTTAGGAGGAAAATTATGATCCAACATACTAATTCTTAAGACTTGTGCATCCAAGAAATATGCTTTAGTAGCTATTTTTTCACAAACTCATTTAGAGCTGACCACATATTTGCAAGCTCTTTTGTCTCTTTAGTGTGTTGTGCGTATATACATCGCTACACAACATATATTGCTGTCAACATCATACACAATAGAAGCACAACTCACACATAAGTCATACATAGACTCTAAAGTGCCACAATCAATCAGATTGTTTACCACTCGAATCAATCAGACTCAGATCAATACTTGATCTGATCCTCAACAACATGGCACTAATTACAGTCAAGCCACACCCACTTTAGCTAAGAGACTCCTGGTGACGTTCACCGGCTTTCTGTCCACTCTAGCCGGGAACTCGAAGCTCAACATCAGAGAAGTAAGCTCTTTGGAGCTGCACTCTCAGGGTATACCCCTGATTTTGACCTAGGTCTCCTCCTAACGGTCCCGCTGACGGTACACCCGATGGTGTGGACGGTGCAAATGTGTCCCCGCCATGAAGTGAGTACCCTAAACCTAAAATCTGACCATCAAAAAGTAGTCTATGAGTAATGGCCAAAATGCCTCTAACTACTATTATTGGAACTCTAGTGTTTTAGCATCTCAATGCGACACTACAAATGGCATGATAGTTATCATGCATATATACATTGCTACACAACATACATTGCTTTCCACATCATACACAATAGAAGCACAACTCACACATAAGTCATACATAGACTCTAAAGTGCCACAATCGCCCTCCTAGCTAGTGGTTAGGTCCCTCTAACTCCAGATAGCCATCTACTCTAAGTATATGGTATACCCTATGATGGGCAAAGATCAGGAGACCGGGTGCTATGGAGCCCCATTGTTAGTCGCTTGTCTGCAATCTATACCATATAAAGAATGAACTAGCTATAGGTCAAGTACATCTAGGATATAACCACTGTTCCTGAGGAACCACCGTGAGGAGAGGAATCGTATATGCCATATGCCATATGCTCGAACAGCTATCACACACTAACAGAGAAGCAACTCCACCAGAAGAGCCACATAAAATACACCTCAAGCTTGCACATACAAGTGCCTAGCTTGGGTCCATAGAACCATCAATGTTTAGGAGGTTGCATGGTGCACAATTGCGCACATGGTCCTTCCAAACAACACCATCACGTCCTTCTAATACTAGGACTCCATATGGCAAAATCTCACGCACTCTAAAGATAGTGCGGCCTGTCAAAACATCAAGTGTCGTTGGTGTTGTTTGCTGTAGGTATACATAGTCGCATGGATGAAATCGATGGATATACATAGTCTATAACCTCCTCCTCAAATGGTAGCATAGCGTAAAGTATCTCTATGTTGAGAAATCGCTAAGTTCTCAAAGGCCATTGGCATCACTCTCCAAAAGATCTCTGCCCGTTGAGAACATACGCTCATCCATACATCTAGGTCATCCAAGTCCAAAACTATAGTAGCATCTCGACAAATGGCGGCAGGTAAATCTGGATCTCGTCCATAGAGTAGGAAGTAAGGAGAGAAGGATGCTAAGGAGGCTTGCCGGCTGAACCGATAGCCCATGGCCAACCAAGGTAACTAGAGATCCCAATCTCCCAAGTGGCCTCTCTGTGCAAACCATACTTTTGCAATCCTCTCTTCATTGTCTGAACCACTCTCTCTACTAAGCCATCTGCCTCAGTGTGATCTCGGGATGTAGTACGATGATCAATCAAAGCCTTGTCACACAAGACCTGAAACTCTCCCAAGAACTCTGTACCGTGATCAGTCAAAACCTCAGCTGGTGCACCAAAATGACTAAGAACTCGATCTAGGAACGAGTAAGTTGTCCCTTCACTAGACTTGTCAAGAAGTGCCACCAACTCAATCCACTTGGAGAAGTGGTCCACCATCACCAAAACATACTGATGATGTCTCACAGTCAGCTGTAAAGGTCCAACAAAGTCCAAAATCCAACAGTAACCCAATCCCATGATAGGTAATGGGTGTAACTATGGCCTAGGAGCATTGAATGATGCTCTAACTTGGTCACAAACCACACATCTGGCAACAAACTGTTATACCTTGGTCTGCATACCGCACCACCGATAATGACTCTAGAGTAAGCTATATGTACATTTGACTGCAAAATGTCCTAGCTCCTCATGAGCATGAGGGACCAACTGTGGTCTCTGAGAAAAAGTGGTACTACTTGTACTCTACCATCCTCCCATACACGCAAAAGATGTCTACCCTCCAATCTGAACCGTCTGGCTTGCTGAAGGACACAATCTCTCTCCTTGGCCCCAACTGTGCCACCCACAACACCAGTGCAAAGATAGTCCATCACTAAGACATCATCATGAATTCTCGCTGAACGGTACCAATATCTTCACTCTCTAGATCTATGACCTCAATAAATCCTCTTGTATGTGCTGAGAGAGATACCACCAAAGCCTCTGCAAATATACATAGAAAGGCAGATGCATGCTAACCTGGCACCATCTCCTCATCTGTCTCACCATGCCAACGTGCTCCGGTCTGATCCTGTTGGTTGGGACATGGGTTTCTACTCAACCCATTTGCATCACGGTTCACCACTCTAGGTCTGTGAACAACCGTGAAATCATACTCTTATAAAATCAAAGCACATCGTGCAAGCTTTCCTAAAAGCTTGTCTGACTCTATCAACCACTTCAGCGGCTGATGAGTAGTGATGAGAGTGAAGGGGTTACCAAATAGGTAACATTGGAAATGTGTTATTGCCCAAACTGTTGCCAAGCACTTTCCCTCATATGAACTATACTTTGCCTCCGCTGAGTTGTTGGAGCAACTAGCATAGGCCACCACAAACTCCTTCCCCTCATCATCATGCTAGGTGAGCACCGCTCCAAGCTCCAACATACTCCAATCAGTATGAACCTGAAATGGTCATCCTCTGATCGGTCTCCTCAAAAGAGAAGCAGATGTCAACCTCTCCTTGAGCTCTACAAAAGCTCTCTCTTGCTCATCTCCCCAACACCACTCTTGTGTAAGCTTGGTTAGCTTTGTCAAGGCCTTGGCAATGGCGCTAAGTCCTCTAACATAACGGCAATAGAAGTTTGCCAACCCAAGGAATGCTCGCACTCTACTCACATCCGTTTGCCAAGGAATACATGTAATAGCCTCCACCTTGTTCTGTTGAACACCAAGTCCTCCGGGGTAGATAGTGTGACCCAAATACTCAACCTGCTTGTGGAAGAACCTACACTTCCCAAGATGTAATCTGAGTCCATGAGATCTCAACCTCTCAAACACCTCCAACAATTGTCTCTCATGCTCCTCCACAGTAGTGCTATAGACCAAAATGTCATCAATGTAACACTGGGTAAAATCTAATCCAGCTAGGATCCTATCCATGACCCTCATGAACTCAACAAGAGCATTCTTTAACCCAAACGGTAAGAACCTCCACTGATCTAACACATCCTTACCATGAGGATCAATAGTCCAAAATGTTGTCTTGGACTTATCCTCCTCCCTGATCGGCAACTGATGATATCCTGCTCGAAGATCCAAAATAATGAAGACCTTTGCATGTCCAATTGCATCAAAAATCTCATTTGGTGTATTCATGGCATACCGATCAGCCTTGGTCTGTCGGTTGATAGGACGGTAATCTTCACACATCCGCTTATTTGTATAGTTGCCATGCATATCCTTCTTGGTTGACATCACTATCGTTGATGCATACTCTTCATGTGAAATCTCCACCAAACCAGCCTCAAAAAGGTCACTACTTTGGCTCTGAATCAATGTCCTCTCCATGTCACTATAGCAATAAGGACGTTGGAAAACTAGTGTATAGCTAATCAGCTCAATCCGTATACCAGGTCCCTTCAGAACACCCAAATCCTTCATATTGAAGGCAAGACAACTCGTGTGACTCCTCAAGAACCTCCAATCCCTTCGTCTTTCCTCTCCAGTAAGCTTGGGTCCAAGATCTGGCTCCCAAGTATCCTCTGTAACTGTTGTAGGAGTGGAAGATGTTTTGACTTGCTGCTACACTTGGCCCTTGGGAGCAATAGTATCATGCTCCAAATGTAAAAGACCAAATCTGAGGAGAGAAATAGGAGAATGGAAACTCACATTGGGACACTTGAATGAGGGAAAACTCCAAATGCCTAGCATGAGCTTTGGTTTTGTTATTTATAGGTAGCATACAAGGCCCTTGAGAAGCTTCTCAAGAAGCTTCTCAAGAAGCTTCCTCAAGCCGCTTTCTTAGAGTGCAAGCCAAGTTAAATAGGAAGCTTCTCAAGAAGCTTCCTTCTAGAAGCCGCCTACTTGGCATGCAAGCTAAGCTAGTTGGAAGCTTCTAGAAGCTACTTACTTAAGATGCAAGCTAAGCTAACCGGGAAGCTTCCCAAGAAGCTTCCTTGATACTTCTGGAATATTCTAGGCTAATTTGTCTTATGTGTTACTTTGTGAGCCCAACTGACTTCGTCGCTAAACTCCATATTGTTACATATTCCCTCGCCGCTAGTTGGTGACGTCCTCGTTGCCAGTGAAGTTTCAAATTCCTGGATGGCCATCTGTGCATTTTGGAGGTGAGAAAGAGGTTCCCAGGTGACATCATGAAGGGGATATCCTTTCCAAAGGACCTTGTACTCCGTATGTTGGCGACGGCCTTGTTGAATGTGGCAACGCACAAAGATACAATCAACTTTGTACTCCTCATGATCATTGATAGGGATAGGAAGAGGGGGAGGTTGGACTCGAGAGGAAAAGGAAGAGGGGTTAGGAACAAAGGGTTTCAACTTGGAAACATGAAAGACAGGATGGATATGCATGTGACAAGGCAAAGCAAGATGATAAGCAACAAGAGAGACAATTTAGGTGATATCAAAGGGTCCTATCCAATTAGGAGTAAGTTTACGAACTTGGGTATCAAGTGGGAGAGGGAGGTTACTAGAGGATAGCATGACTTTATCACCGACTTCAAAGGTGAGATCGTGACGATGGTGGTCCGCATATTCTTTTGGCGATTCTGAGCAACAAGGAGGTGAGACTTGGCTTGTTGGAGAGATTGGGATATAGTGGTCAAGAATGTGGAAGTATGAGGAACCTGAGATGGAGGGGGAGCAAGAAGAGAATCTGGAACAAGCGGATCTTGGCCAAAATTGAGAAAGAAAGGAGAGAATCTGGTGCTTGCCTGTTTGGAATTGTTGTAGGAAAATTTGGCAGCGGCAAGACATTCATCCCAATTGGTATAGTGGACATTGACAAAGGCACGCAACATATCCTCCAATGTGCGATTTTCACGTTCGGTTTGTCCATCAGTTTGAGGATGATAGGCCGTGGACAAAGCAAGCTTGGTGCCGAGTATCTGAAAGAGTGCTTGCCAAAACTTCCCGGTAAAGCAAGGATCACGGTCGGAGATGAGTACAAGTGGCATTCCATGATGCTTGAAAACATTGTCAAAGTAGATTTGCGCTAAGGTTGGAGCATCCACGGTATCACAGGTTGGTGCCAAGTGGATTTGCTTACTAAGCTTATCAACAAACACCATGATGGCGGTGTGGCCTTGTTTTGTCTTTGGCAAGGATGTGATGAGATCCAAGCTCACATGCTCCCAACGAGCTGATGGAACGGCAAGCAGTTGAAGGAGTCCACCTGGCTTCTGGTTGCTGGCCTTGTTACGTTGGCAGCTCTCACACGATCGGACAAATTCTTGAACATCCCGTGTCATGTTGGGCCACCACCATTGACGTTGGAGGGTACCCAAGGTCTTGTCCACACCCATGTGACCAGCGATGGGTAAATCATGGGCTTCTTGAAGGCACACAAGTTGAAGATCACCTTTGGCTGGAACATAGATCCGGTCCGCATGGAATAGAAGGCCTTCCTTGAAGGAGAAGGTGTTGTACTCCTTGTCACCTATTGTTAGCCGACCATGTACCATTTGGAAGAAGGGATCTTGCTGTAGAGCTAACCAAAACTCATTATGAATCTTGGGATCAATTGACACCATCGTAATTGCTGTCGTGATGAGAGGGAGAGACTTCAAATCAGGTCATTGTGATAGAGCATCAGGGATGACATAGAACCGACCTGGTTTGTACTCAAGTTTGATGTCAAACAATTGGAGTTGCTCTTCCCATCGATGATGTTGACTCTTCATGTGCTCTAGGTGTAAGGTCTGCAACAATGGCTTGTGATCAGTTCGCATGATCACTTGTTTCCCCAAGAGATAATGCCTCCATACCTTGGTGGCATGTACCATTGCAAGTTGTTCCCGATCTCGAGTAGAGTAATTTCTTTCAGCTGTATTTAGTCGGTGAGACACAAAGGCAATCTAGAAAATCTTGTTGCAACACAGCTCCAATTGCAAAGTTAGAAGCATCAAAATCAACCACAAAAGGTAGTTGAGGATCATATGGTTGAAGAATGGGTCTTGAAGACACCATATGCTTTAACTTCTGGAATGCTTCTTCATGCTTGGTGGTCCATTGGAAGCTCGAGTTCTTTCCCAAGAGGTCAGTCAATGGTGCGGCCATGTGAGCATAATAGTGGATGAACCGTCGGTAAAAACTGGCCAATCCATTGAATGCTCGTACTTTGGTAGCATCCTTTGGGGTAGGCCAATCAGTAATCTGATCTTCTCTTCTTCCATCTTGATCCCCTCTGATGAGATCTTATGACCCAAGAAGGTAACCTCCTTCTGCCAAAAAGCACACTTTGACTTCTTGTAGTAAAATTTCCACTGTCGTAGTCGTCTTAGGACTTCTCGCACATGATTCCTATGTTTTGCCTTTGTCCTACTATAGATAAAGATATCATCTAAGAACACTACCACAGACTGATCCAATAGTCCCTCCAACACCCGATGCATCTGATCCATGAAGACCGCTGGAGCATTAGTGAGTCCAAAAGGTAGAACTCTCCCCTCAAAATGTCCATACCTTGTGCAAAAGGCAGTCTTTTGCACGTCCTCTCCTTCAATAGGAATTTGCCAATAGCCGCTACAAAGATCTAGCTTGGAAAAGTAGCGTGCTCCACTTAATTGATCAAGCAGGTCATCGATCCAAGGCAAAGGATATGCATTCTTCACGGTTTGCTTATTGAGCCCACGGTAATCAATACAGAAATGAAGTCCTCCATCCTTCTTTGGAACAAATAGTACCGGTGCTCCCCACGGAGAGGTACCATGTCGTATGAAATCCTTCTCCAACAACTCTGTAAGTGTTGTTCGCAACTCTTCCAACTCTTTTGGTGAGAGCCGATAGATTGGTCTACTCACTGGAGTACTTCCTGGCAATAACTCGATCTTGAAAGGCATACCTCGATCAAAGGGTAATCCCTTTGGCAGATCATCCGGAAACACATCTGCAAACTCTTGAACTATCTGATCAACTGTTGCTTGAACCGGCACTTGGCCCTCCTCAGATTGTTCTTGTGCAATCGGCTTGATCCACACCGCAAATATAGACTTATCTTCCTCCAAAGCTTGCTCTATGGCTGCTTCAGTAACAAACTTCCCTTTTAAGGACTCATCTCTCTTCCAAGCTTGCTCCATGGTTGCCTTCCTGGCAAACTTCCCATCTTGGGACTCATCTCCTTTCCAGATTTGCTCTATGGTTACCTTCTCAACAAACTTCCCATCTTGGGATTGACTATTCTTAGGTGTTTTACTCAGAGGTGCCTGACAACCTAATCGGAAATTCCTACCTTGGTGTTGTACTTGAATTTGACGTCGGGTCCAATCAAATTGAACCTTATGACGTTCAAGCCAAGGTAGACCTAGAATGATATCATAATGTAGAGGTGCCACTACAAACCTCATACACTCCAAATACTCTTTACCAATCTTGAAGGTAACAGGATGCGAGGTGCGGAATGCAAAACCTTTTCTACCATCCGTCATCATCAAACTACTTCCAATCACTGGCTTGATAGGAATACCCAATTCCTTTGCTACTTGCATAGACATGCAATTCTCTGAACTTGCAGAATCAACCAAAATCCTACAACCCCGATTAGATATCGTACCTTGCAAGTGAAGCAAACTTGCATAGGTCGAGCCTTCAATCCCATTGGAACTAATCAAGCTCCCAATAGGTGGCTCAAAATCTCCTACTGGGATTCTTTGTTTCCCTGATCATTTTTTTCCACAAACTCCATCTGGGCAACTTGTCAAGATCGCCCATTCCTAAGTGGACATTCAGCAATGCAATGTCCAACTTGGCAACAATAAAAGCAACCTACATTTTGTCGTAATCTTTCTCTATCTATTGTGCCAAGTGGTCTTTGTTGGATAGCATCAATCTCCATTGGTACCGGTTCTTCCACTCGTGCGTAGTGTACAAGTAGGCTTTGTGTAGGTCGAGGTCGAGACCAATTTGTCGCAACCAAGGAATCAAAACACTCAGCCAATTGCATAGCTTCTTCTATGTTTTGTGGCTCTCGCATGGTCACCTCCAATTTGGTTCGTGACTTCAATCCTTGCACAAATTGATCCAGAACTTCACCTGGAATTTGCATGATGATGTTCTGAAATTGTGTGATGTAGCTTCTCATTGAGCCAATCTGCCTCAACTCTGCCAATTTATCTCGTGCGGCTCGAGTGGCATTTATTGTTTGAAATCGACCAAGTATTGCATCTTTGAATTTTGCCCATGTCGAAATCGGTGTAAAAATTTGTTGTTTAGCTCTTTCTACTCGAAATTGCCACCAAAGTTTTGCCACGCCATCCAATTGGCTAGAAGCCAAGAGAATTTGTTTCTGCTCATCTTGAAGATTGGTGGCTTCAAAGTAATGTTTGCAATCAAACACAAAATTCTCCACTGTGCCTGGAAGATTCTTGCCTTCAAACACCTTGGGTTTTGGAAATCAAATGCAATCTTCTCCATCTCAAATTGGCGCTCTGTCTATCTGTTCTCGTCGTTGCTGGTCTCATTCATCCAACAATCAAGTAAGATGCTCAATTTGTTGTTGCATTGCAAGGATAACATCCGGTATTGCCGCCATAGCTACTACTCTATTCCACTCAATTTATCAATTTATCTAGTTGATTAACACATAGATACAACACGTCCACCGTTCTCCATAAGTTACAATTGGAAGTATCAAGGGTTCCTCTGACACGGTGATCATATGTAGAAAATCTTGCCCAAAGCGCAAGGTGATGAATTGTGTGAAACCATGCTTTGGTAATATCTGGAAAGAAAGTCCCAATGGTTTGGTGGAAGTGGATTTGGTGGTCCATAAATTCCATTCATCCCATTCCTGCTCTGATACCAATGTAAAAGACCGAATCCGAGGAGAGAGATAGGAGAATGGAAACTCACATTGGGACACTTGAATGAGGGGAAAACTCCGAATGCCTAGTATGAGCTTTGGCTTTGGTATTTATAGGTAGCATACAAGGCC
Source organism: Lunularia cruciata (assembly GCA_948567375.1). Taxonomy (NCBI): domain Eukaryota; kingdom Viridiplantae; phylum Streptophyta; class Marchantiopsida; order Lunulariales; family Lunulariaceae; genus Lunularia; species Lunularia cruciata. The sequence continues at coordinate 2,056,092 of OX419756.1, read as the reverse complement.
CTTGAGAAGCTTCTCAAGAAGCTTCCTCAAGCCGCTTTCTTAGAATGCAAGCCAAGTTAAATAGGAAGCTTCTCAAGAAGCTTCCTTCTAGAAGCCGCCTACTTGGCGTGCAAGCTAAGCTAGTTGAAAGCTTCTAGAAGCTTCCTTCTAGAAGCTACTTACTTAAGATGCAAGCTAAGCTAACCGGGAAGCTTCCCAAGAAGCTTCCTAGATACTTCTGGAATATTCTAAGCAAATTTGTCTTATGTGTTACTTCGTGAGCCCAACTGACTTCGTCGCTAAACTCCATATTGTTACACCCGACCACTAGGAGTCCCAACCTCTATGTGAAAAACTCCCTCCACTCTGGCTGCAAGCTCCACACGTCCTCTAGCTGCATCCCAAGTGGACCAAGGGTGTAATCCAAGTAGCCCATGGTCACTTGGATGGACTCCAAGTAGACCACTCTCCCTAGTAGCTACTGGTTGTGTCCCAAGAATACCATGTCCACTCGATCCATCACCCCCCATATGTGCCTGAATCGTCTCGATAAGCATAGGGCTCACAAGTGTCCGAGTGGTGATGCCTATCAAGCACATCCTACGTTGCTCTACCAAGCCAAGGCTCACAATCCAGGTCAAACAATTCAGGTCCATAGCTTAACCTAACACCTAATGCTTGGATACCTCTGACACTATTAGAACAGCGATAATACCGGTGTGAAAACCCATCACCCGCTCTCTCTCTCATCAGCATTGGGCTCCACCAACTGCTGTAACTATGAGTCGCAAACAAGTCCAAGTCTTGCCTCTCAAAAAGCATGAGAGCTAGGGAAACTCATGAGTGTGGGAAATGCAGCTCTAGGCTGTCCAACTAGGTTCACCACTGCCATAGATGACCTATCAGCCACTACCACTGTCTGAGACTGACGCCCAACATCCAAGATGTCATCAACAAGGATGTAGTCAAGTTGTTGAATCCCTTCATAAGCACGCTGTAAAACCTCTCTTGGTAAGAGGTTTGTCTACCAAAGATAAAGACAATGAGCCCGTGATCCCACTCTGGCTGCATCTAACAATACAGCAGGTCCCATCCAAGAATAGATCTGATGTGTACTCGCCATCACTATGGTGTGAGAATCACCCATCAAAGGAATGTTCTCCAAAAGGTAAGCTAGAGAAACGGACTGATGAACCTAGAGATATCATAGTATCTGTAACATCTCCCAAAACATACCAAAACAAGGATCTTGAAGACCCAAACTGTGGCCCGCACGTGTATGTCCTTGACATGGCCATCCCAAAATCACCAAGTAAATAGGCCCATGTCTCTCTAGGTCATGCGCCCCCAGTAAGGAAATATTTGCTGGTAGGGCCTTCTGGTAACCTCTAACTATTGACATCGGTAATAACTCCGGATACCAATAGACCAAGTGTGCCACACGATGTAGAGAGACTCGCCTAGCAGTCTCATCTCTCTCTACATACAAGTACCTTTGTACTCGTATACCCGCCTGTAATACCATAGCTAGTCTGGTGCTAATCCCACCGAACAACTCCAATAGACACATCCCTTCTACTAGATACTACCAAGCAATGAGTGAGGTATCCAGAGGTGTCAAAGCAATTACCTCTAGAGGCTCATCCTCACACTCATCTCCTGATGGTACAAAGGCTCCACTCCAAGCCTATTGCACCAACTGATCTGCATGCTACTACAATGCCTCCTCGAAACTCCACAATGGAACATCCAAGGTGGATAGAACAATCCCACTCGTACTCCAAATTTGAGTGATCTCCTCTGGTACTGGAGTATTCTCTAAATGGGCGTTCTCCTCTAACAAATCACCAAGCCAAGTAACTACACCACTGAAAGCTAAAACTAATGATGCCATGGTCCCGGACTGTAGTGAGCCAAGACTGCCACTACTTAAGCGTACTGGTACGCAACATACACATCCCAACCAGGTCTATAGGAGGTTGTCTTCTCCCAATAGTCAATGCTACAACCCATGGGGTATAATCCCTTGACTAGCACATCATATGACTCAACTATCGTTGCAATAGCCTGAGCTCTCACCACCGAGCTATCAGTTGGATGACCAGGCTGAACCTGGACAACAAGCTCCCCACGTGGGATGTACTATGTCAAACCACCACCTAGATATGTCTGGATCTGAAATGGACACCTCTCCACATCGATCTTTTGTAACTCCAGATCGACCACTGCCGCCTTCCCCAACAAAAGGGGTTGCGTACCAGAGTCTAACAAGACTCTCTGTTTGGTGTATAGACCTTCCTTGAAGGTCCCACCAAGCAAAAAATCCCCCTCTAGTTATCCAATAGGACAACACCAGGTGTGAACTGCGCTCTCTCAAAGGCTGTCTCAAAGGCTGGTCTAGTTGGCAACTCCTCTAGTCTAGCCGTTGCTGCCTGCCATAAACCACTAGTCATTGAACGGATCCCATGCTCCTCAACCAAGTCAGCTCTACTACCAACCACCTCTGCTCTAGTAGTAGGAACCGCATCATCTCTACTCTCACAAAGTGTGGTAGCCAACCAGGACATTGGGGTTGGGTCACTCCCAATGTAAACATGTCACTGGCTAAAAACAAAGGACACCGCATAATTAGCTAAGCCGCTCCTAGCATCATGCTAGACTCAGTCTATGTAGTAGCAAGTGGCTGACTAGTAGGTAGTCCATCATGCACTCCATCACCACCTACCACACGTGCATTGGGACGTCTAAGAACCATGTATGTTGTCTGCAATGCCTCAGATAACTGGGGAAGTCAGACCTGTCTCCCAACCTCTCCTCTCTATGGGTCCAACTCCACTGATGCTTCTCTCGGCTCTGGAGCACATACTACACTCCTAGTCACTATTGTAGATGCATCCACCTGTGTTGCCCCGCACATGAAATCCAAAGCATCTTTGTCACCAACATATGAGGTGGAAGCTTCAGCACCCGAATCTGATCTCCTCTGAGCAATAACCATACTAGCCAATCTCTGCTCCAACTGCTCAATCCCAGTAGCCATAGTTGTATTAGAAGTAAGGGTAGGTACTGCACCCCTACTAGGTGTAGATCCTCTACAACCACCTCTACCATCTTGTTTTCCATGAACTAGAGCTCCTCTACTACCTGCCATAGCAACCCTACCACTCCATAACTCCGGGTGTAGGTCAAAACAATGATCACTAGTGTGACCAAATTTGTGGCAATGCTCACACTGCCTCTGTGATGGCTGTGATGCACCCAAGGTATGAGGTCCACTACCCTGAGTACACTCTCTCCTATGGTGAGGTCCACCACAAGTCCAACAAGCAACACCACCACTCACTGGCTCTTGCTGACCCAAAAATGAAGGTATGGGTCTAACTCCACTAGGCCCTCCACTCGCTCCATAGGATCTAGGCTGTCCACCTTGTCCTCAAAAACCAACTAGGCGTGGTGCACTCTAAAAGAAGCCACAGCCATGGATGAGGTCTCCCTACCAAATCCAGATGTCACCACCCTCTCCTCTACCATGTTGAGCTCAATATGCTTAGCCAAACCAAAGACCACTACCAAAGTAGGCAAAGTAGCCTGTAACAATGTACCATCACAAACTCTACGTCGCAACTCCATGTCTAGTATCCCCTACCAAAACTGGACTGCCTGGGCCTCAATAACTCCTTGAGTGAAATTGATCAGCCGCCTCATGCGAATGTATGCCTCACGTAGGCTCTCTCCAGCCTTCCGCTGGAACTCTTGCAAGCTCCTCAGCTTGTCAGTCTGCACTCCTTGGTAATTCTGCCTCAAACACAAGAAGAACTCCACCATAGGGTTAAACTCCGGTACCACACCACCTCTTACAGAGGTACCTCCACTCGTGGTAACACTATCTCTAGCTAGTGCACCTCCACTAGCTCCACCAACACTACTTGAGCTAGAACTCGTAGGTACAGCCGATCTACTCTTGGCCACCAAGCCTGAAATGATAGAGACATAGTTTGGAGACCAATATTGTCTCCATAACTCAATCTCCTCCAAATGAGCTCTCTTGAACTCATGGTAGTCATCCATCGACGGACCCTCCAAGTGTTGAAACAACCCCTTCCATGCCATGAAGGGTGTGAACAAAGTTGGGTTCCGCATCTACTGCAAATCACACCAACTGTCAAACTCCTGGATGAAGTCATCCAACTCAATGGTACCCATTGTACCAGAGTAACGCCTAGGGCCTTTGGAGGCCCCATAAATCTTTTCAATGTCCCACAACAACGGTGCGGACACAACAAGTGCACTCTCAATTGGATCAGCTTTTGTGTCAAACTCCAACTCAAAGTCAATCTCCTCCCTCACTAAAATCTGAGATACAGGCTGATACCAAGCACCACTCTGAGTAAACCCATTGCATACTACGATGCTCTCTCCTTTGGAATCCCCAAAGAACTCCATCATGACAAAGTAACCACAAGCACACCCCCAATCACAAATTGCAATCGCGACTGCAACCGCAAACTGCAACAACAAGTACCCCACCAAGTGCCAACACCAACCAAACACCACCAAGTGCCAAAACTAACGGAACATTGTCCACTAATGTAACTCTTACCAAGACAACTACACTAGGGGCAAGAGTGACCTATAACTTGCCATCACAACATGTATTCTCACGGTCTGTAAGTCATCACTTCCTACCTCACCAAAGAGAAACAAAGATAGTCTGATTGGTCATCACTCCAGAGCACCAACGCTCAAAATTCAAGGCACCTCACACAAACACGATGCACAAATAGGAAATAAAGAATGGAGGGGGTCCAATCACAAGAATGCTAACCAACAACCCTCCATCTCATAAATCAACACAGGACAAACTCTGCCACCATTTGGCATTTGACATAATTCAAGTACCTATCTACTTCCTGAGCTACGAGGATCACCAAGGATTGATTTCAAGTTCTTTTTGCCAAAATCTGACGTAACTCCTTCACAAAATCTGACATAAATCCCTTAAAATGGTTGACCACTAAATCCTCAGCTAACTCTTCACTCTAGCCAAATTGGAAAAATCAGTTTCGTCTAATCTTCATTTGTGAGGATCTGCTCCTAACTCCACCTTCAATTTCAATTTCTGAGCTCAACTTGTAACAAATTGGTCGTGAGCTCAAAATCACAATTACCGCTTGAAAATTGCTTCTTCCCTGGCTCCAAATTTTGCCAATGCTTCTGCCCACACACTCTCTCAGGGAAATCTAAACTACTCGATTGAGACACCATGATCCACCGAGCTTGGAGATACCACCAACACTTGTAGTTCCTCCACCCAATTTCCCCCTGACTCACTTCTTTGATGTAATCAGATCGTTTACCACTCGAATCAATCAAACTCAGATCAATACTTGATCTGATCCTCAACAGCTTGCCAACAACAAGGCACTGATTACAGTCAAGCCACACTTACTCTAGCTAAGAGACTCCATGTGATGCTTGCCGGCTGATTACAGTCCTACCACACCCACTCTTGCCAAGAACTCAAAGGCTCAACATCAAAGAAGTAAGCTCTTTGGAGCTGCACTCCCAAGGTATACCCCTAATTTCGACCTAGGTCTCCTCCCAACGGTCCCGCTGATGGCACACCCGATGGTGCAAATGGTGCAAGTGACGGTGGGCCCCGCCATGAAGTCAGTACCCTAAACCTGAAATCTGATCATCGGAAAGTAGTCTATGAGTAATGACCAAAATGCCTCTAACTACTATCACCAGAACTCTAGTGTCCGAGCATCTTGATGCAACACTACAAATGGTGTGACAAGTGTGTTGATGGCAACATGCCATAGCAAACAAGTTGATGTCACAGGACCAAACTAGGACTTGGGAATACACTATCTTCCCCAGAAATCATTGACCCATAACTTGTAAGTGGCTTTTTAAACTCAAACTTAAACCCCATGGGCCCATAGATTGGTGCAAAGCTGGTTGTTAGCTAGAGGCTCTATGGATTAATATGGGCGGGTTATCTTGGTATATTCTCCTTAGCTACATGTATTCAATCAATCCAATCAATATTTTCTATTGCTGCACAACATGATTTCTACACCCATGTTACATGAGACGGACTCCAAGATAATGTTACTCCATGGTTCTATGTTTGAGGAGACCTACATGAATATTCCTGAAGGTATAACAGATCCTTCTAGCAATAATATCTACCTACTCAAGAAGGCCCTTTATATGGCCTTAAGTATTCACCTAGAGAATGATACTTAGTGATTAATGCTTACTTGCCAATAGGGGCTTTCTCAAGTCCAATGTTGATGGAAATTTTTACTACCACTATCCCGTATTTGACATTGCTATATTAGCACTAATGTTGATGATAATTGCTTTCAATAACTTTTCCTTCCTAATCAAGATAAAATCCAAACTTTCAGACCACTTTGCCATGAACAATTTTAGTGAAAAACATCATACTTGAGCTTACAAATCACTCAAGACCATCAAGAAGGTTGGATCAATCTTTCAGAGCAACTTTATTTTCTACAACTCCTCATGCAATATGGTTTTTCTGATGTTAAACCCGTCTCTACTCGTATGGTACCAAGTGTCATTTATCTTTTGAAGACTGGCCTTCTATTGATGAGGAAAAGGCTAGATGTGATTAGTTTCCTTATCAAACTCAATAGGGTCCCTACTCTAGGGCTCTTCTAGTACCTGGTTGGATTTATCATACACCATTAGTGTATTAGCTCAATTTATTGCTAATCTTGGAAATACACACATTCAGGCCATAAAACATACCCTAAGGTATGTTAAAGGTACTATTAACTATCTTTTGGAGTACAAATGTCAAACTCTCCCATTCAATATATGGTTTCAATGATTTTGATTGGTAAAGGTGGACCAATGGCGCTCAACCTCTAGTTCTTGCTTCATATTTTGCAGTGGAGCAATCAATTAGGGCAGCACCTGTTGATTGGTGCTGCTTTAGTTAGTGATGAATACACGATGTAGTTGGTGACTGGTATTTTTTCATGTCCAATATAGTAAGGGAACTTTGATTGTCACAATGAATGTGAATAGTAGAGGTTGATATAAACTAGATACTCCCAAGCCATTGGCTGATCCAAACAACTTCAAAAGCTGCATTAGCCATAGCCATGTACTTTGCTTCAGTACTCAACAAGGCTGTGGTCTAAAAAGACTCAACAAAGCCACATCCTTGTTGAGTACTGAAGCAAAGTACATGGCTATGGCTAATGCAGCTTTGAAGTTGTTTGGATCAGCCAATGGCTTGAGAGTATCTAGTTTACATCAACCTCTACTATTCACATTCATTGTGACAATCAAAGTTCCCTTACTAAATTGGACATGAAAAAATACCACCCTAGGACTAAGCATATTACCATTTATTATCAATTTATTAAGAAACTTGTTGCTAGTGGCACTCTTAGTTTTAGTTATTGTCCTAGCAGCCAAATGTTGGCTAATATTCACACTAAAGCCCTTTATGGGCCTGAGCTCACCAATTATCTTTGATAATAGGTGTGCTAGGAAGAGATGTGTAGTATATCAATTTAAGTGAGGAGGATAGGAAGAGAGAAATTACTTTATTGTTAAGTTCTATCACTACATTGAACACATCTATGCATGATCCACATCTCTAACCAATTATCTAGTGAAACATCATACCCTCTTAAGGGCACAACCCTAGGAGTGACTTATTGTATAACCTACTCTCATTCTACATTCTATACTCAAACACAATTTTGGCTTCTCTTACACATTTCTCTCATCTCTTGACAATATCTAGACTTTTTACCCTATACCAATGTATTTGTGGAATTGAACTATAAGTTTAGTACCACAAAATGGGACTCCATGCATCCTTGTAGGTGGAATTTATAGCTCGCAGATAAATCCATACATATTGTGTATATGGTTATATAGTAACTAGTACTTAAGAAAAGGCATCTCTCTTCATTTCTAGTGCGTTGAGCTATCTATCTATGGGTCAAACAAAAGACCAATACACATGCTTGCATCTTGAATTCCAAAGTAGGATTATGACCAATCTACCTCTAAGGGAATAGTATTTTGCTTGTTGTACACTCAACTTGCAAGAAATGGTAAAAATGTTATTAGAGCTAGAGGATTGTTTTGCTTGCAAGTGATTACTATTTTTCTTCTTGTTGCAAGAAATCATAAAATTGTATTATAGCTTGAGGGTTGTGACATGATCAAGGATTGGGAATTAGAATTGAGCTTTGATCAAGATCAAGACTAGTGAGAAAATACTCAGATCATGTAATTGAGAATTAGAACCACTTTTACAAATTATCAAAGGTCAAGACTTGACCTCTTCCCTTTTCTTGAACTGCTAGTTGTATAATCTAAGTTCCTCTCTTTGAATCAAATCATCACTTATTGTTCTCTTTATGTGGGCCATACTTGCATTTTGAGTATATTATCTGATATCACAATGATAGAACCTACTTCTCTAGCTACAATCCAATCAAATCTTTGGTAATAGCTTTGGCTTCTTCATCCAGCAATCAGTGCATTCATCTTTTGGATGAGAAAAACTACATGACATGGAGTTTTGTAATGCATTATCTTCTAAGCTGTTGTTAGTTACAAAGCATGTAGATGGGTGATCACAACTCCATGATATAGGAAACCTACTCATAAGAGAGAAAGATGAGATGTAGAAGAACTAGTTGTGCACACACAGATTATCCTTAACATCAAGGCTTTGCAACATAGTCACATATGCAAATGTGACTTTGCAAAAGAGATGCAGGACAAATTAGCTGAAATACACAAATGCATAGGTGTTATGACTAAGCTTTTCTTGTAGAAAAAGCTTTATAATAGTTATTACACATGGGGAGTCAATGGATCTTTGTCAAATCTTTAACTTGAGGGACCGGTATATAAAAGCCAAAGAAGAGATAGCAAGCAAAGTATGGCTTTCCTTGTATTGAATGCACTACCTAAATTTTGGGATCCTTTGGTTTAGTCATTAAGATCTAGAAAAGAAGATAATACCACAAAAGACACAACGCAATCAACATCCCCCTAAGGAGGAGAAACAAAGAAATCAAAGGATAGACACTCCAATCTCAACTCTTTCTCTAAGCAAGGTTGTGAAGCAATTTTAGAAGAAATAGTTTTTACAAAGTCAAACCCAAGATTAACCAACCCAAGATTACTTGTAGAGTTTGCGGATGAAAGGAGCCTTGGAAGGAAGATCCAAGGTATTTCTTGTCAAATGGTAATAAGACAAGTGTTGGTGTTGCTATTGTGTTGTCAACCCAAGAGATCATATGCAAATCTCAAGTAAGATTGCATCATTTGAAGAAATATTAGATTACATTTGCATTGATTTTACTATTGATGTGCATATCCAAGGAGACAAGGAGAAGCTACACAACTTCAAGAATGCAACAATCAAACTTAAAGGTTACAATGGGAATGTTAGTGGATTAAGAGGCTCAAGTGAGATGCATCTTTCATATCCTAAGCCTCAAGGATGATTTCTACCATTGTCAAGGATTTACATTGGTTTCTAGGATTATGCAATATGTTTTTCTATGTAGTGATATATGCAAGAAAGGTTGCATGTTCAACTTGAATGGAATCAGAGTCAATTGGATACTACTATCAAGAGATGCACTCATATGCAGCAAGCTAAATGGTAAAGCTTATCTTATGCCTTATAGAATTGAGGAGATCTCAATCATAGCTAGTGCAAATAGCTCCAATTGTATGCTTATAGAATGACATCAAGCATTAGCACATGCATCAATGCACACAATATGTGATGTTGAACATCTTGGGGTCAAAGGATTGATCATCAAAGGAGAAAAGATTATCATACCTATCTGTGAGTTGTGCATTGTTGGTAAGATGCATTGACAGCTCTTTTCAGATAGCCACAAGCATGCAAATAACATTTTGGATGTAGTTGTACTAGGTCTTGAATACTCTAATATAACTAGCTTTAGTGGAGCTAAATAATAAGTTGTATGGAAAAAAAATAATTGGGTATACCAATTTAGCTCTCATGTATACCAAATATCAATTCAAGGTTACTTATACAACTTGGGAAACAAAAGTTCATAAAGAAAAACTATAAAGGTGAAGACCTTCCTCACACATCAAGATACAAAATTCTTGAATTAGAAGCTTAGTGCACATTTCAAGGCTAAAGGCATCTATCATATGGTGACACTAACCTACATGCCTGAGATTGTCAATGATAGAGCGCATGATACAAAAAGAATTTGAAGAGGTACACACACTCCTTGGTGATGTAGGGTTAAGTCACCGGCATTGGGCTTTGGGAGCTAAGTTTGTGATGTGGACATGAAACCAATTATTGGTATCTAGGTAAGGCAGTACGACATTGCATAAAGCCTTCTACGGTAAAAAAAACCACTCTCTTATGCTCATCAATTTCATTGCACAACTTGGTTTCATATCCCAAAGGAGAAGCATCAAAAGCTTGATGCAAAGGCACAAAAAGTATTTGATTGGGTACTCAAAAACAACAAAAGGGTATGAATCTTTGACCCTAAGACTGAGAAAGTAAGTATTGGTAGAGACATGGGTTTCCTTGATGCCAATATAGATATGAAAATAACTAATTTTCCATCAAGAGAAGGAGAAGTGGACATTAAATCTGATGAAGTCATGGATTTTTGGTTGCAACACCCAAGATTGGAGAGCAATATGCCTAGTTTGGAGCCATAGATCCAAGAATCTCCCATCAAAGATATAGTACATGTCCAGAAGCAATGTCGTAATGCAAGAGGTCTTGATCCGGTGAATTTCATAGAGGGAAGGTGACAACATCACATCCCATGAGGAGAAGATGAAAAATTTGTGCAAGAAGACACCAACCTTCCCATTGAGGTTATAGACATTATTCATGCCATGAATGTTAAATCTGATCCAAAGACTGTCTAGCAAGCAATGAGATCAACTTTAAGCAAGGAGTGAGAACTTGCAATTAAGGAGGATCTCGATCTGCTACAAGCGCATGGCATGTGAGAATTTGCCGATCTGCCTCATGATCAAAGGGCAATAGATTGCAAATTGATCTTCTATAAGAAGTTTGAGAATGATGACACAATTGACCAATTCAAAGCACACCTAGTGTCAAAAGGCTACTCTCAAGTTGAAGGTATTGATTACCACAAAACCTTTGCACCTATAGCCCACCTTGTGACAATTCATATATTTGTCATTGTTATTGTTATGCTTAGATGGAATGCATTACAGCTTGATAGCATTTCATCTTACATGAATGGAGAGTTGAAGGAGCAGAACATTTACATGAAAATTATAGTGGGGTTAGAAGTTCCTTCCAAGCAAAAAGATAAGGTATTGCAATTGCTGAAGATACTATATGGTTTGAAGCAAGTTGGTAGAGGATGGAATGAAAACCTAGATTATCACTCTTAAACCTAGGTAGACAATGGTCGCACTCTGATCCTTGCTTGTACTTAACACATGTGGGCAATTTGGTACTAGTCCTCATTGTTTACTCGGATGAGATGCTGATTGGTGGTGGGAATTTTGAAATTCTCACTTCATGAAAGAAGGAGTTATAAAAACAATACCAAATGAGGGATCTTTGCAAACTCAACCACTTCCTTGGCATTAACTTCCAAAAATATAAGGAACTTAGCATTGTATCTCCTAGCCAAGAGAAATGTATCTCTCCAAAGCCAAAGGAGTTTGGGCTAAAAAATGCAAAGGCAATTGCAACACCAACAGAGAAAGGTCATCTAGATAGGCATCCAAATGACAAGCTATTGGATGTAGATGGCATGAAGCTATACCAGAAAGCTATGGGTAAGTAGTACCTATCCAACAAAACAAGGTTCGATCTCTCATTTGCTTGTCAGTATTTTGCTCAATACATGGCACATCTGTGTATTTTACATTGATAGGAGTGAAGCGAGTATTCTGCACTTGCAAGGGATGAAAAATTCAGTGTTGCGGTATGGTGGAACACATACAGGTTTGCAGCTTGCACGTTCTTCTGATGCAGATTGAGGAGGTTGCAAAGAGACATGTTGCTCAGTTGGTGGCTTTGCATTCACATTAGGTGAAACTAGAGTGACTTGGTCAAGCAAGAAATAGTCTATTGTTTCTCTTTCATTAATAGAAGTAGAGTATGTCGTTGCAAATAGTCCACCATAGCTAGCAAACAAACCCATAGCTATTGTGTCTAAGGGTAGACAAGGGGATTCCAGATTTTCAGACCTTTTTGGGAAGTGGTGTGAATTTCTGAACAAATTTATGGACACCCGTAATGAGAGTTTAGATGAAAATTGAATGGTCCCAAAATAGGGTTTGAAAATTTTATAATAAAATCAAGGTGGATAGATTTCAATTGTATGTCACTGGATTCTACAGGACGTGTTTTCAATTTCAATATGTCTCTACAGGTCGTGTTTTTAATTTTCCATAGAGATATTTACGGTTACAGACATTTGGACATTGACGCGTAATAACTCTCCGTACTCCTACACGCCACCCATACAACTTTTACGTTCTACCCATTCATTTAGGGATTCTCACGGGTGTTCCAAAAGCCTAAATTTGATACCCCTATAGTATAGTAACTGGCATTTAAGCAAGGGCATCCATCCTCATTTCTCGTGCGATGAGCCAACCGTCTATGGGTCAAGCAGAAAAGGAACACTGGCTAGCAGCTTGAATTCCGAAATAGGATTAGAGGACTGTTTTGCCTCACTCTATCTCTTCTTACATTCTGCCCCACAAAGATCATCACAAGTCTTCACGACAACCAAATGAACATGGCACTTGCTCTCATACAGCATCATAAATTTGTGCGTGTTTTGCTCGGAGCGCTACAAAAGTACGCACCCGACGAATCCGTTATATGCAGTCCTCTAAGACCGTCTTTTTCAGATCGGGAAATGAAAGATATGCGGCATAATACCTGAAATTGGCTCAAGCGTTCGCGGTTAGACCATACCGTTGTAGTTTATCTCGTCTATTATTAAATGACGACGCCCTGGAAATTGTTTGGAAGTGATCCCGGCTCAGGCTCGTTTGCCTAACAAACACACGTGGTTGAGATGGGGGCTAGAACCATTATGTAGCCACCGGAAACTGAGACCATCCATCTCCAAGCCACCGCCTATGATTTAAGGCTGTATTCAGTTAGGGAAGATTTCCTGGCCATCTCTGGGCTCGTTACCATGACACAAGGTATGCTGCCCATTCTAAAGGACACCGACGGCCCGTACTCCTCTGGCAACAACCCCCATTTGCTGGTGAGGAACCGTTCCCATAAAAAAAAAATTCCAATCACGGGTCATCGTCTTGGTCCGTATGGAAGTCTTTACTTTTGTGCTCGTCCGGCACAGGTTGAATAAACCGACCAGCTTAGCGAGGCAAGCTAGTGTTATGAGAGAAGTATGAGAGAAGTTTTAATTTTGGCCCAGCTGCAGCCAGTAGCTACTCAGCGTTACAATGTCTGTGCTTGTAGTTCTGCCAATTCTCTGTGTTTTGAACGATAGAAAAAACTGGAGTAACGGGGCCAGGACTTGGGCTCGAGAGGTTGATCACGGGAAGTCGATACCCTTCCCTTCCTTCACTTCTAACTATTTAAACCTGGGAAATATCATTAAGGAGGTATTTCCCAGGCCTCCATGACATTTCCCAGGCTTAAAGATACCTAAAGTACAGTACACAGAATGGTGTAGATTGAACATTGCAGTCAATTCTCTGTATCTCGCCGAGAGACAATTGCTAACCAGGTTGTTTTAATTCCAATCGGTCTTCCCTAGAAATGAGAGACCGGAGTGTCGTGTTATTTTGGCTTGTTCTCAAAGTTGTGGATACCCAAAGTACCCACAGAACACCACCCACTAAACACACTAATTTCACTCAAGGCACATAAAGGCCGATATCATGCTATACCTCCCCCGCAGAAGATTGTTTTACACAGTACTCCAAAGTTTTCGTCCATTATCCTCTGATTCATACTTGTGTGTGATAGAAGAAATGAGAGGATGCTAGGCATCACACTTTTTAATCTATCTACCCTGCCAATGTCAGCAATAATATATATTTGAGCATGTGGACCAATAAAGTGTTCTTTCGTCCAGTGTCCTCTGATTCATAATTGTGAATGTGAACGACAAGATCTAAATGGCGTGTGAAATGTCCAATTCTCGTCATCGTATATAAAATGTTTTGACGAAAGGGTTGATGTGAATCATGTAGAATATATAAGACAAGATTCTCATGCATTCTGTATTGATCAGCATTCGTAAAGATGTGAATGGATTCAAGCCACTTTGAGAATATAACGTCGTGTATTCATCGCTAATATATTCCAAAAGAGTCCAAAACATGAGATCTATATGTGAAGCGAGAATGACCAAGGCGAGAATGTGTGTGCGCGGAAGTAATTGAGGTCCGTCGTGAGGCAGAATCTTGGAAGACAAGCAGACCAACAGATTCTGCCCCGGAAAATATCTCTTCCGCCAATCGATAAGTATTTAAACCTGAACTTACAAGCAATGTGCGTTCAGACCTTGTAACCGAAGTGGATGTTGTAGTCTGATGATTATCTTTTGACTTCTTGTGACAGGGCTGGCGACAAGTTGCCTGCGCAATCTATAGATGTGGCAACAAGAGGTAGTCCGTCCGCCTACTGGAGAGTCGTGAGGTCGTGAAGTGGCATGTTCGATAGACTCAACCTAGTTTCGTTTTCATGTTATTCTACACTTGGTGAACACTGTAATGTATGGAGCGATGGATTCATAGTTGTTCTCGAAGGTCAAAGAGATCGCTGTCCTCCGTGCTCTTTTGCCTCCAATGTATCTGGTGCTGTAAATCCCCGTGCAGTGGAGATGGGCTACTCAAGGACTGTGCTACACTGCAAGTTACACTGTACATAGGGTATGGGAATCTCAATGACATGACGTTTTGGGATCAAGAACAACTGGAGGCCACTTCCAAGGTGATGCCGTTTTGAAAGTAAACTTCCACCGGGAGTCTTGGAGTCACAATAAGTTCCAGAGGATTCTTTTTCGTCAAAATCAAGTGTCCAGTTTCCTCTACATCCACATCCATTGGCGCCATGCCCGGAGGAAGAGCAAAGTTCATTGTGTGGATGTAAGAGGCCAGCGTATATTCTATCATGAGCGTTCCCAAGTTCATACCCGGGCACATTCTTCGACCGGCCCCGAATGGCAGGACACCACAATCTTTTCCCCTCACATCCACATCACTATTTAAGAATCTGTCAGGGTTAAACTCCAGTGCATTCTCCCACACTTTCTCATCTCTCGAGATTGCATACGTGTTGATAATAACTCCAGTGTTCTTGGGGATGTCATATCTACCAATCTTAGTGTTCTCCATTGCTAAGTGTGGAACGCCGAGAGGAACCGCTCCATGTAAACGTAATGATTCTTTCACAGCTGCCTTCAAGTACTTGAATTGAGCGAGATCAGATTCCTGTACCATTCTACCTTCCCCAACAACGTTATCGATTTCCACCTGAACCCTTCGGAGCTGGTCCGGATGCCGGATCAGTTCAGTTAATGTCCACAATGTCTGTTTAGCGGTGGTCTCAAAACCAGCGCTGTAGAGATCCTGAAATTTTTCAATGGAAGAGAAAACGGAATTTCGTTAGACATCGACACAAATGTCTAGTGAAGATACAGCTGCGTTTTCTCCTGAACGCACCAGTCGGTATCAATCCCCATGTCCGTGTGAATCGTGATTTTAATACTAATGTCAATCTTATTTGTTGAGAAGGAAATCGGCGATTGGACCGTGACTTCTTGAATACTACAAATGTATCAAAAAGGTTTTAAAGGTTGTTCCTTTACTCCTGGATCTAGCAGCGTAGTCTACAGTTTCTAGTCCTGGGTTGAGGATAATCGCATGACAGTAGCATTTTTCAGCAGAGCAGCAGACAGAGAGAGCATCTACGATGATTCGCAAGCAATACTTCGCAGTTATGGAACATCAGAGGACTGAGGTGTCTTACCAAGAAGAAGCCTAATATAAGCTCTGTCGAAAGGATACTCGTACTGTCATCTTGTTCTGCCAATAAGACATCAACAAAATCTTGGCTGTCACTGAAGTTTCTTTTGATGCGGTGCTCATTGACAAGGTTATAGAAAAAAGCATAAAGTTCGTCGGATCGACGCTTCATTGCCGCTTCTTGTCCGCCGATATCCAGCCATCTTAACGCAGGGAATATGTCCCCCAGTAGGTCGAACTTGCCCATGACTGACTCGTGTATTATAGCTTTGAACTTCGCTGCTTCAGCAGCGGTTTCCTCGTTCATCGTTTCCTGGTCGTAGTAATTTTTGCTGAATACGGATCGGGTAAGGTTGTTGTAGTTCAAGTCCAACAAGCGGGGCCAGATATCGCTTTGCTTTCCACTGGCCCCATCTGCCAGAGTGTGCCTGATGGAATGCCTCACTACATCTCTTCTTACATCCTGCAATTATACAACCCTTCTCAGCCATTGCAAGCATAATATGTAAATTTTACCTTGGTTTGTTGGGGATTTGCTCGATGAACACCAGAGTGTGCGTACTTGTCCGACATCTTATGGCCTCAACTGTCAGGTGGACCAATTGAAAGCTATGTAGATATCATACCTGAAATTTAGCCAATCGCTTTGGAGAAAATAGTTCTTGGTGAGACAATTTGCGCAACAGGCGATGCTCATCCCGTGGTTGCAGTAATACCATTCCTGGAGTGCCTTTGTACAATACCTCCACTGATATGAACTGAGGACGCCCCGAAAACTTGTTGTCTTGGGTTAGCAAAACTTCTCTGGCCATCTCTGGACTCGTAACCACCACATAAGGCTTACTGCCCATTTTGAGAAACATCAACGGCCCGTACTCCCTCGCCAGCAAGCCCATTTGCTGGTGAGGGATCGTTCCCATCTGAAAAATGTTTCCAATCACAGGCAATCCTCTTGGCCCGGGTGGAAGTCTTACTTTACTGCTCTTCCGACGCAGGTTGAACAACCACAGTAGCCCCGCGAAGCAAGCCAACACGATCAGAGGAGCTTCCAATTCGCCTGGCCGCAGCCAGTAGCCACTGAGCTCTGCTATATCTTTGCGTGTAGTACTGCCCATCGTCTCAGGTTCCAAATTGATAGAAAAATTGGATTTACGAGGACTTGGGCCTCAAGCTCGAGACTTTGATCTCACGAAATCGATACCCTTCACTTCCCTTCACCTCCCAATCGTTTGCAATTAACGAACTATTGCAGGCCATGCAGAGGGGTAGAGAAGACTCTCACTGATCAGTTGAACTGGATTGCTACACACGAGCATGAACTCAAATAAGGTTCTACTTTATGATCTGCACACGAGGATAAACAATCCGCTCTGCTCAAGATTGCAGGCCTGACACCTAAGCTATATTCAGCATGATAACAAAACAGTGAAACTGACTTATGCGCTGAGGCAAAAGTGAAATAAGACAATGCCTCGTGCTGTCCGACGTTCTGTTTATGATGTTGCTCGCCAATGTACATTACTTCATGTGCGGAGGATTCCCTTCATGCAGTGGAAGGAATCTAGTGCTCACTACGACAACTGCAAGGACTCTCAATGTCTGTGACGATTCGACAACGACAGCCAGAACCTGTATACGACATGTTTATGCAACGCGATAAGCACTCCCGTTGCTAATTGAACGCCGGATTTAGCAAAATCCGCAGCGCCGTCCAGATATAAATACGCTCGAGAACAGATTTTGCTCGCAGGATCGTTGACAGGTCGTTGATCCATTAAGTTACTACAAGGAGTTCACAAGGAAGCGCTAGTCCAATTCAACAGAACAAACGAATCACGATCAGGCCACATGAGGAAATGATTTTGGTAATGCCACCCTTTTGTGTTCGTATCACTTGAGTCTTCGTTTCGTTTATTTTGAAGCATGAGATTCCATGAGATTCTAGGTAGTGGAACTATGTCCAATTCAATCAGCAGTTGAATTCTTATTAAATTCGGACGTACTTCCAACCTCATACTGCTCACTAGGATCTGAAGGTTTCGGGCTCTCCTTTGGGGAAGGATTACTTTTATAGTTCATCTCCTCCGTCGGTTGAGGAATACACACTTGACCTATTCTATTCTAGTACATTGTTACCTCCCTAGGGCCTCTATTCTAGTACATTGTTACCTCCCTAGGGCCTCATACTTGGCACATAATTACCCATCCATAGACTCATTTATATATGTTTGATAGTACCATTTGTCACCCATTTTACTATAGGAACACCTTTAATAGCATCTCACAAGCATGGCATCCATCTTTGGAGAGCTCAAGGAAGCCGGGGAATCTTTGGTGACTTGTTCTTTTTGTGTGATCTTTCTATGGCTCTCTTGCTTCCCTTTACTACCAACATGGTTGTTCACTCGAAGAAGTCACCATCTTGGGGTTGAGTCAATCAATGTCTTGGAGTTAGATAGTTGTTAGTTGTACATGATAAGGAGATCCCTTAGTGAGACCTTTATTTGCCATAGCTCACTTCAAAGCTCTCTTATCTACTACTTTGGCCATGCCATGTTGTGAATTTCACTCATTGGCAGACGATACATAAATCAGAGGCCCTATAGATCAAATTATGCAAGCCTTTGACCACTTGACTACCAAGCTACATCTTGTAGGTTTGAGAGTCAAGGTGTCAAAGTGTAGAGCTTAGTCCTCTTCAAGTATCCCTCCCCACATGGAGCTCCTAGAGTGGTGTGTCACATCTATAGATTGACTATGTATTCTTGGAGTGCTAGGAGTACCCGGGGATTTTGTCAAATGCTTCTTAGATGCAACCCTTGCAGAGGACATTCTCTGTGTGGATGACCTTCCTCTCCGAGGAGATCCGCAAGTTGCATTTGGTATATTCTCCTCTAGTATTGCACATCAACTAACTTACCATTTTCTCATGGTTCCACCTTCTTTGACCTTCTTCTAACCTCTAAGAGCTTTTGATAGGAGGATTATGAGAGTCTTTGATGATATCATTTGACCAAGAACATTTGAGTGTGTGATAAGGGATTTGGTATATAGAAAAACATCTCTATCTATCTTGTGTGGAGGTGTAGGCCTATTTTTTATGGAGGAGACAGAACCTAAAGCATTTTTGGGTAGTTGTGCTCTCTTGGCATCTCTACTTTCCTCCCATTTTGTGGTTGCTTATAGGCCAATCTTGAAGACATATGTGATCAAGGTAAAGGAGGGATTCTTTTCTCTCTAGATGTTATTGTGGCAAACAAGAGATGATCTATACCTACAAGCACGGGAGGAACTTCCATCCCTTGCTTTCTAACATCAAGTTGGACCAAAAGTTTGCAGTCTTGCTTGCTGGAGTGAAATATCAACATATGTTGCATTCTCTCTTAGTTGACTCATCCATTCCTTGGGCTTGTACAACGCATCTTCACTCTTGCTCCATCAAGGATGCAAGCTCTTGGATCCTAGCTCAACCATGCATTAAGGCATTTTGACTTGTACCAACTACTTTCTCTACAGTAAATGAGGTTCCATCTAGGTTTGGTCCATCCATCTGCATCTTCATTTCTTACTTGTGAGTATGGTTCTACACTAGATGCAACATAGATCCATATGACATGGTGTCCTTTGGAGGACAAAGGATAGCTTCTTATGATACCATCAAGGATATAGTGTTTGCTATTGCATGAGAGAGTGGATATTTTGCTTGGAGGGAGTGTGTGTATGCTTTACATACAACATGTGTTAGTGCAGACTTATACTTAGTCCAAGATGATCAAGTGATAATAGCGGATGTTATGGTTACAAATCCTATGCTTGGTGTAGTTTTGGAGAGAGGATGATTACTCATCTTCCTGGATGGACGGTGAGCAAAGTAACAACATGCAAGGTCTTCAAGTATAGAGGTATGCAATGAAGTCACATCTTTGTTCCTTTAGCCTTGGAGTTATATTGAGAAATGGACACAATGTTTGATACATTTGTCAAGGAGTGCACAAGAGCTTATCATATTAGATGACAAGGGGTACCCCTCTCATTCTCATACTTTGTAACATATTAAGACATTGTGTGCCCATTGCTTAATAGAGAGCAATGGCTAGTGAAATCTATAGGAGAGCAATCATACTAGGTGATGCTTCTTTAGATGCTCCAGTAGTTTGTAGACTTGCATAGCTTGGATATTTTAGGTGTAGTAGTGCAAAGTTCTTGATTCAATACTATTAGGGCTTAGCTCACTTTTACCTCTTTTGTCTCACCTCTTTTGTATGGCTTGATGGTCTTCCCATCCTTTGGGTTTCTATGCGGTTGGTTCCTTCCATTTTTTATGGCCATGCATGCTTCTATAGCTATAACAAGAGGAAAATATATAGAAGTATGGGTTGTAAGAGCCGTCCTTTTAGCCAGAAAGTTTCTTATAGTATGGTAGCCCTTTTTCTATTAGGAACTATAATGATAGTGGATTCAAGTACTTATGACTTCAAATGATCTCTTTGGTTGGCTTGTGATCTTTTGGCAAGCCTTGCATAAAGTATACTTCCCACACTTCTTGACTTTGTATCATTAGACTCTATGAAGATTCAAGTGTATCTTTGTGAACATATGCACACTCAAACATATGCATGACTACTTGAAAGAATAAGGATTCTCTCTTGTGGTGAGAAAGGCTCCAAAGCCTAGCTCTAGGTCTCTCCTTTAGTTCAGGATTTCCAATTTACATTCAAGGAGTTTATCACACTTCTATTGTGATTGTTTCTTCCATATCCAACACTACTACAAATTTAATATGCTATAGTGAATTTTATATATATATATATATATATATATATATATATATAATACATTAAATCTGCTATATTTTCTACCTCTTGCAAAGTTGTGTAGTGCTCTATGGCAAAAAGAGCACTCCTAGGAGATCTTCCTAGAAGCCTCTTTTTGTGTACTCAACAAATGCCAATTGTGTGAACTCTCTTGTGGTAGATGTGATAATTGTACAACAAAGATGTCTCTATGCCATAGAAGTTTTCGTGCATGTATACATCACTACACAACATACATCGTTGACAACATCATACACTATAGAAGCACAACTCACACATAAGTCATACATAGACTCTAAAGTGTCACAATAATCAGATTGTTGACAACTCTCAAATCAACTCAACTAAGATCAATATTTGATTTGTCACTCTATAAACTATCAACAACTGTGCACTAATGACAATCAAGCCATACCCACTCTAGCTAAGAGAATCTAGGTGTAGCTTGCCGGCCTCTGTCCACCATAGCCAAGAACTCGAAGGCTCAACATCAAAGAAGTAAGTTCTCTGAAGCTGCACTTCAAAAGTATACCCTTGGACTTGAGCTAGATCTGGTCCCACTTATTGCACACTTGATGGTGCAAACGGTGCAAAGTGACGGTGGGCCGCACCATGAAGTCAGTACCCCAAGCACAAAATCTGACCGTCGGAAAGTAGTCTATGGGAAACTGCTATAATACCTCTAACTACTATCACTGTAACTCCAATGTCCGAGCAATCTAGATGCGACACTACAAATGGCATGAGAATTGTTGTGTGTATATACATCAATACACAACATACATTGTTGTCAACATCATACACTATTGAAGCACAACTCACACATAAGTCATACATAGACTCTAAAGTGCCATAATTACCTCCCCCCCCCCCTAGTTGGCAATTAGGACCCTCTAACTCCAGATAGCCATCTACTTTAAGTATATGGTATACCCTATGATGGGCAAAGACCAAAAGGCCGGTGCTATGGAGCCACATAGTTAGTTGCTTGTTTGTAATCTATACCATATAAAGAATGAACTACCTATATGTGAAGTACATCTAGGACATAACCACTATCCTTGAGGAACCACCATGAGGGGAGGAGTCATACATACCATATGCCATCCTCTTGAACAGTTATCACACACTAACATAGTAGCAGTCACCAGAAGAGCCACATAACATACACCTCCAGCCTGCACAAACAAGTGCCACGCTTGGGTCCATAGTGCCATCAATGTTTGGTATGCTTGGGTCCATAGTACCATCAATGAGGTGGCATGGCGCACAATTGTGCACATGATCCTCCAAACAACACCATCACGTCCTTCCAACACAAGGACTCCAGATGCCAAAACCTCACGTACTCTCAAGATAGTATGGCATGTCGAAACATCAAGGGTCATTGGTGATGTCTACTATAGATATACATAGTCTCCTTGATGAAATTGAAAAATTGAGGGTCTATAACCTCCTCCTTGAATGGTAGCATAGCATAAGGTATCTCTATGTTGAGTAATCGCCAAGTTCTCAAAGACCATCAGCATCACTCTCCGAAAGATCTCTACTTGTTGAGAACATGCACTCATCCATACATCTGGATCATCCAAGTCCAAAACTACAGTAGCATCTTGACAAATGGCTACAAGTAAATCTAGATCTCGTCCATAGAGTAGGAAGTAAGGAGAGAAGGATGTTAAGGAGGCTTGCCAACTGAACTAATAGCCCATGGCCAACCAAAGTAATTGGAGATCCCAATCTCCCAAGTGGCCTCTCAGCTAAGCCATCTTCTTCAAGGTGATCTTAGGATGTAGTACAATGATCAATCAAAGCCTTGTCACACAAGACTTGAAACTCCCCCGAGAACTCTGTACCTTGATCAGTCAAAACCTCAGCTGGTGCACCAAAATGACTAAGAACTCAATCCAAGAACAAGGAATTTGTCCCTTTACTAGACTTGTCAAGAAGTGCTACCAACTCAATCCACTTGAAGAAGTGCTCCACCATCACCAAAACATACCAGAGATGTCTCACAATCAGCGGCAAAGGTCTAGCAAAGTCCAAACTCCAATAGTAACCCAATCCCATGATAGGTAATGGGTGTAATTATGGTGTAGGAGCATTGAATGATATTCTAACTTGGTCACAAATCACATATCTGGCAACAAACTGTTGTACTTTGGTCTGCATACCGCGCCACCAATAATAACTTTGGAGTAAGCTGTATGCATGCTTTACTCCAAAATATCCTAGCTCCTCATGAGCATGATGGACCAACTGTGGTCTCCAAGATGGAAGTGGTACTACTTGAACTCTACCATCCTCCCATACACGCAAAAGATGTCTATCTTTCAATCTGAATCATCTAGCTCGCTGAAGGACACAATCTCTCTCCTTGGCCCCAATTGTACCACCCACAACACTAGTGTGAAGATAGTCCATCACTAAGATGTCACCATGAATGTCTCGTTGAACTATACAAATATCTTCACTCTTTGGATATGTGGCATCAATAACTCCTCCTGTATGCGTTGAGAGAGATACCACCAAAGCCTCAAAAAATATACACAAAAAGGCCAATGCATGCCAACCTAGCACCATCTCCTCATCTGTCTCACCATGCCAACGTGCTCCGGTCTGATCTTGCTTGCTGGGACATGGGTTTCTACTCAACCCATCTGCATCACGGTTCACCACTTTAGGTTTGTGAACAACCGTGAAATAATACTCTTGTAAAATCAGAGCCCATCATGCAAGCTTCTCTAAAAGCTTGTTGGACTCCATCAACCACTTCAATAGATGATGATCAGTGATGAGAGTGAAGGGGTTACCAAATAGGTAACATCAAAAATGTGCTACTACTCAAACTGCTGCCAAGCACTCTCCCTCATATGAACTATACTTTGCCTACGCTGAATTGTTGGAGCAACTAGCATAGGCCACTGCAAACTCCTTCCCCGCATCATCATGTTGGGTGAGCACTGCTCCAAGCCCCAACATACTCCAATCAGTATGAACCTAAAATGGTTGTCCTTTGATTGGTCTCCTCAAAATAGGAGCAGACGTCATCCTCTCTTTGAGCTCTACAAAAGCTCTCATACTCATATTCCCAACACCACTCTTGTGTAAGCTTGGTCAGCTTCGTCTAGGCCTTGGAAATGGCACTAAATCCTCTAATATAGTGGCAATAGAATTTTGCCAATCCAAGGAATGCTCGCACTTTGCTCACATCCGTAGGCCAAGGAATACATTCAATAGACTTCACCTTGGTCTGTTGAACACCAAGTCCTCTAGGGTAGATAGTGTGACCCAAATACTCAACCTGCTCATGGAAGAACCTACACTTCCCAAGATGTAATTTGATTCCATGAGATCTCAACCTCTCAAACACCTCCAACAACTGTCTCATGCTCTTCCACAATAGTGCTAAAGACAAAAATGTCATCAATATAGCACCGAGCAAAATCCAATCCAACTGGGATCCTATCCATGACCTTCAAGAACTCGGCAAGAGTGTCCTTTAACCCAAATGAGTAGTCTGACTAGCAAGTAGTCTATCATGCACTCCATCACCACCTACCACACCTGCATTGGGACATATAGGAGCCATGGATATTGTTTGCAATGCATCAAATAGCATGAAAGATTGGGGAAGTCTGACCTGTCTCCCAACCTCTCCTCTCTATAGATCCAACTCCATTGATGCTCTTCTAGACTCAGGAGCACATTTTGCACTCCTAATCACTATTGTAGATGCATCCACTTGTGTTGCTCCACACATTAAGTCCAAAGAATCTCTATCACCAGCATATGCGGTAGAAGCTTCAACACCCAAATCTAATCTCCTCTAAGCAATGGCCATACTAGCCAATCTCTACTCCAACTGCTCAATCCGAGTAGCCATAGTTGTATCAAAAGTAAGGGCAACTACCACACCTCTACTAGGTGTAGGTCCTCTACCACCACCTCTACCACCCTGTCCTCCATGAACAGGAGCTCATGTACTACCTACTATAGCAACCCTACCACTTTGTTACTTTAAGTATAGGTCAAAGCACCAATCACTAGTGTGATCGAATATGTGGCAATGCTAACACTACCTCTATGCTAGCTATGATGCACTAGAGGTATCAAGTCCATTGAGTTGAGTACACTCTCTCCTATGGTGAGGTCCACCACAAGTCCAACAAGCAACACCACCACTCATTGGCTGCTGCTGACTTGAAAATGAAGGTAAGGGTCTAGCTCCACTAAGCCCTCCACTCGCTCCATAGGATTTGGGCTATCCACCTTGTCCTCAAAAACCAACTAGGCGTGGTGCACTTTTCTACACTCTAGAAGAAGTAACAGATATGGATAAGGTCTTCCGACCAAATCCAAATGTCACCACCCTCTCCTCCACCATGTTGAGCTCAATACACTCAGCCAAACAAAAGACCACTGCCAAAGTAGGCAAAGTAATTTGTAACAATGTAGCATCACAAACTCTACATTGCAACTCATTGTCTAGTATCTCATACCAAAACTGGAGTGCTTGGGCCTCAATAACTCCCTGAGTGAAATTGATCAGCCGTCTTATGCAATCTCTCCAACCTTCTGTTGGAACTCCTGCAAGCTCCTCAACTTGTCAATCCGCACTCCTTGGTAGTTATGCCTCAAACACTAGAAGAACTCCACCATGTGGTTAAATTCCGGTACCACACCACCACCTGCAACGATACCTCCATTCGTGGTAGCATGATCTTCAGTTGGTGCACCTCCATTAGCTCCACCAACACTACTTGAACTAGAACTCATGGGTATAGCCAATCTACTCCCAGCAACTAAGCCTGAAGTGATGGAGATATAGTTCAGAGACCAATATTGTCTCTATAACTCAATCTCCTCCAAATGATCTCTCCTAAAATCATGGTAGTCGTCCATCGGCAGACCATCCAAATGCTAAAACAACCCCTTCCATGCCATGGACGGTGTAAACAAAGTCAGGTTCAGCATCTACTGCAGATCACACCAACTATCAAACTCCTAAATGAAGTCATCCAACTCAATGGTACCCATTGTACCAAAGTAATGCCTAGGACCTTTGGAGGCCCAATAAATCTTGTCCATGTCCCACAACAATGATGTGAACATGCCAAGTGTACTCTCAATTGAATCAGCTCCTATGTCAAACTCCAACTTAGAGTCAATTTCTTCCCTCACTAGGACCTGAGATACAAGCTGATATTGAGTGCCACTCCAAGTAAACCCATTGCGTACGACAAGGTTAACTCCTCTGGAATCCCCAAAGAACTCCATTGTGACAAAGTAACTACAAACGGAACCACAAAATGCAACTACAAATTGCACTCGCAAATACCCCACCAAGTGCCAACACCAACTAAGCACCACCAAGTGCTAATACCCATAGAACACCACCCACTAATGTAACTCTAACTGAGATAACTAGACTAGGGGAAAGTGCAACCTGTAACCTACCATCACAACATACACTCTCACAATTTGCAAATCATCACTTCTTGCCTAACCGGAGAGAAACAAAGGTAGTCTGATTGGTCATCATTCAAGCCTCACTCCCAAGAGTACACTAGAGCACCAACGCTCAAAAGTTAGAGCACTTCACATAAACAAAGTGCACAAATAAGAAGTAGAGAATGGAAGAGGTCTAATCACAAGAAATCTAAACAAAAACCCTCCATCTCATAAAGCAACATGGGACTGACTCTGCCACCATTTGGCATTTGACAAAAGAGAAGTTTTTATTTACGTCCTAAGCTACTAGGATCACCAAGAATGGGATCAAACTACCTCTCCTAGCCAAAGCTACAAGCATATAGATAATAGTGGGCAAGTCACTAGGATAACAAGTGAGGATGGACCAATTGGCTAGGGCACTAGTCTTGGAACAAGAGATCTAGGGGTCAAACCCTATTGCGCACAATCTAGCAAGATGGGCAGATTTTGTCAAAAAATTAGCAAGATCTACTCTAAACTAGCTAGCCTCACGCCAGCAAGTTGGCTTGTTGGCCCTTCTAGGCCTTTATAGCCCTATGCCTTAAAGGCTTTTAATGCCAAAATTCAGCCAAAGGAGACCTTTCTTCTTGACACTTCAAACCTACTCCAAATTTGGCAAAACTCCTCTAAATCTAGAAAAAACTCCACCAACTCTGGCCAAAATCTGCAACTTCAAAACTCCTTTAAATCTAGCAAAACTCTTCTAAATCTGGCCAAAATCTGACATAAACTCCAGCAAATCCTAACATAAACCCTAAATTTAGCTAACTGCCAATTCCTTTGCTAACTCTCCACTTGAGCCAAACTAAATTAACTGGTTTTTCCAAATACAAATTCACAAGAATAGGTTCTCAACTTGACCTTCAATTTTACTTTTTGAGCCCAACTTGCAACAAATTGGTCCTAATTTCATCTCCTAAAGTGAGTTTAGGGTTTAGTTGAGCTCAAAATCACAACCATTGCTCAAAAATTGCTCCTTCTTTGCTCAAAAATTGGCAAGCACTTCTGTACACAATCTGCCTTTTTGCCAAATCTGCATCAAGCAATGAGTTTTTGCACACCAAGGAAAAATTGAACTCTGATCAAGCTACCAATGATCCATTGCACTTGGAGATACCACCAACACTCACAATTTCTACACCCAATTTCCCCCTAACTTCTTTGATATAATTAGATCATTTACAACTCTCAAATCAACTCAACTCATATCAATACTTGATCTGTCACTCTATAAACTACAAACAATTAGGCATTGATTACAATCAAGCCACACCCACTCTAACTAAGAAAATCCAGGTAATGCTTGTCGGCCTCTATCCACCATAGCCAAGAACTCAAAGACTCAACATCAAAGAATTGAGCTCTTTAGAGCTACATTTCAAAAGTATGACCCTTGGACTCAAGCTAGTCTGAAACCCTAACGGTCCCACTAACGGCACCCTAGACGGTACAAATAGTGCAAAGTGATGGTGGGCTATACTGTGAAGTTAGTACCCCAAACACAAAATCTAACCATCAAAAAGTAGTCTATGGGAAACTATTGAAATACCTCTAACTACTATCACTCCAACTCCAATGTCCAAGCAATCTAGATGTGACACTACAAATAGCATGACAAAGTACAAACAAATGGTATCAAGGGAAGGATCTGATCCTTTGTTGAGCAAAGAGCATAAGATAATGTTGCACAAGGAATGGTATTGAAGGCATTGAAGACAACCATCCAATCTAGATGGATTTCCAAGGATGCTATAATGCCAACAATAACCATTTTGTATCTACTTGGAGTAGCCAAAACAAACTTATGAGGAAATAGAAAAAGATAAAAGGAGTTCCAAAGCTATACATGGTACATGAGCCTAAAAAAAAGAAAAAAACATCCTCAATAGTAATGGAATGCATATTGGGTATGTCCTTTGAAAGAGCAAAGAGACAAGATGCACCAAATAGATGAGCCTTGGATCTTATACCTCTAAGAAGCATAAAACCCAAGGCAATATGTTGACAAAAAGTAAAGAGAAAGAAGGAGCAAAAATCTAAAGTACCTAGCAAAAGACAATCACATAAATGCTCAAAAACCAATCCCCATTGCCCACTCATTGAGAAATGCAAAGAATGGAGTAAAGTGTAAGCAAAGAAGACATCCTCATTGATCTGACAATCATGGAAGAAAGAAGGAAGATCCTCAATAGCAAGTGGATGCAAGGACTATAAAGCTGATAAAATACTTGGGTTATGTCCAAGAAGGTAATTTTGCTTCTATTGCTTGTCTATACTTGCTTGTCTGCTTGACCTAACATCAAGGATTGACAAAGACAACAATGCTCTAGAGGTAGAGCATAAGACTAAGTAGACTTTACAACCATCTTGGCTATTGCATGAGCTATATGGTATATTTATCTTGTAGGGCTGACCAATCCACTCTCAAAAACCTTTGTTACCTAGAGGTTATCTCTTGGTAGCACAATCCATATCCAAAGAATGGGAGTAAAATATAATATGGAAAGAAGGCTAATATGGTCCAAGTAGAAACATATTTGCCCTAATCATCTACCAAGTGCAATGAGAAAAATTTACAACTAGGAATTTGAAAGAGCATAGAGAACTTAAATTTGGCAATATGATAGAGCAAAAATCATTCATCAATCTGGTAGAAAAAACATGTATAGAAATTATGAAATTATGCCAAATTATGTAGAAATTATGCCAAATTTCATGTCACAATTGCATATGATTTTTATTTTACTCTTGAATTATTGTTCAAGAACTATAAAACAATAACTTTCAAAGTCACATTGACAACCAATACTTACACTATATATATACACTTACACTTTGAAATCCTTATCTACTTATGTAACATGTGATGCAACATTGATCCCTTACCTAAACCCGAGATTATCTAGTATCAATTAAGACATATCACCTTACTCAATTGCACAAGTGGGAGGCCATGTGAGTAATTTTCTGGTAAGTCCCGTGGTCTCGTAGCCTTCTTGCAAATCCCATGTGCATAGGTCCTGGTTTCATGCCCATAGTCCTACTACCCCTAGTTCCTCCAACTCCCGCAATGGAACCCCGTAGGTCCCATAGGACACATTTATCATGAACTTCAAGTGAGCATAACTTTGTTTCTAGAGCTTAGTTTTCCATGATCTTGGTGATTATGGAAAGCCCTTGAGAAAATGCTTATAATGAAATATGGCAAGTCTCATTTGCATTTATTTTTAGAAAGATATGGATTTTAAAATCAACTTTTGTTTTGTTCATTCCCATAAATTGAATCTCATAATATGAAGATTTGTCTTGTACATGCACTTTTACACTCCCATAGAATATCTCTCTTGTATTGACTCTTAAACATTCTCATGATAATACTCCCATAGAGCATTCTAGTAATAATCAAACTCCACACTTAACACCAAGTTGTACATAATATTAGTGAGAGCATTGAGCCTACAAGCTGTATGGAGCCAACATGATGCATATGGATTTTGATATTCATATATGGATGAGGTTAATTTAGTAATAATACCTAAATAAAATCCAAAGAATATATTGTAAGTATAAGTGATATTGTAACAATATAGAGTTTAGCGACAAAGTCAGTTGGGCTCACAAAGTAACACAAAAGACAAATTAGTGTAGAATATTCCAGAAGTATCTAGGAAGCTTCTTGGGAAGCTTCCCGATTAGCTTAGCTTGCATCTTAAGTAAGTAGCTTCTAGAAGGAAGCTTCTAGAAGCTTCCAACTAGCTTAGCTTGCAAGCCAAGTAGGCGGCTTCTAGAAGGAAGCTTCTTGAGAAGCTTCCTATTTAACTTGGCTTGCACTCTAAGAAAGCGGCTTGAGGAAGCTTCTTGAGAAGCATCTCAAGGGCCTTGTATGCTACCTATAAATACCAAAGCCAAAGCATGCTAGGCATTTGGAGTTTTCCCTAATTCAAGTGTCCCAATGTGAGTTTCAATTCTCCTATTTCTCTCCTCAGATTCGGTCTTTTATATTGGTATCTGAGCAAGAATGGGATGGATGGAATTTATGGACCACCAAATCCACTTCCATCAAACCATTGGGACTTTCATGTCCAGATATTACCAAAGCATCGTTTCACACAATTCATCACCTCGCGCTTTGGGCAGGATTTTCTACATATGATCACCGTGTTAGAGGAACCCTTGATACTTCTAGTTGTAACTTATGGAGAACGGTGGACGTGTTGTATCTATGTGTTAATGAACTAGATAAATTGAGTGTAGTGGAATAGAGTTGTAGCAATGGCGGCAATATCGGATGTTATCCTTGAAATGCAACAAAAAATTGAGCATCTTACTAGATTGTTGGATGAACAAGACCAGCAACGACGAGAACAGATAGACAGAGCGCTAGTTCAAGATGGAGAAGATTGCATTCGATTTCCAAAACCCAAGGTGTTTGAAGGCAAGAATCTTCCATGCATAGTGGAGAAGTTTGTGTTTGATTACAAACGTTACTTTGAAGCCATCAATCTTCAAGACAAGTGGAAACAAATTCTCTTGGCTTCTAGCCAATTGGATGGCATGGCAAAACTTTGGTGGCAATTTTGAGTAGAAAGAGCTGAACGACAAATTGTTGAACCAATTTTGACATAGGCAGAATTCAAAGATGCAATACTTGGTCAATTTCAAACAATAAATGCCACCCGAGCCGCACGAGATAAATTGGCGGAGTTGAGGCAGATTGGCTCAGTGAGAAGCTACATCACAGAATTTTGGAACATCATCATGCAAATTCCAGATATCCAAGAAGGTGAAGTTCTGGATTGATTTGTGCAAGGATTGAAGTCACAAACCAAATTGGAGGTGACCATGCGGGAGCCACAAAATGTAGAAGAAGCTATGCAATTGCTTGAGCGTTTCGATTCCTTGGTTGCGACAAATTGGTCTCGACCTCGACATGCACAAAGCCTACCAGTACACTACGCACGAGTGGAAGAACCGGTACCAATGGAGATTGATGCTATCCAACAAACACCACTTGGCACAGCAGATAGGGAAAGATTACGACAAAATGGAGGTTGCTTTTATTGTCACCAAGTTGGACATCGCATTGCTTAATGTCCACTTAGGAATGAGCGATCTCGACAAGTTGCCCAAATGGAGTTTGTGGAAGAGAATGATCAGGGAAACAAAGAATCTCAATAGGAGATTTCAAGCCGCCTACTGGGAGCTTGATTAGTTCCAATGGGATTGAAGGCTCGACCTATGCAAGTTTGCTTCACTTGCAAGGTACGATATCTAATCGGGGTTGTAGGATTTTGGTTGATTCTGGAAGTTCAGAGAATTGCATGTCTATGCAAGTAGCAAAGGAATTGGGTATTCCTATCAAGCCAATGATTGGAAGTAGTTTGATGATGGCGGATGGTAGAAAAGGTTTTGCATTCCGCACCTCGCATCCTGTTACCTTCAAGATTGGGAAGGAGTATTTGGAGTGTATGAGGTTTGTAGTGGCACTTCTACACTATTATATCATTCTGGGTCTACCTTGGCTTGAACGTCATAAGGTTCAATTCGATTGGACCCGACGTCAAATTCAAGTACAACACCAAGGTAGGAATTTCCGATTAGGTTGTCTGGCACCTCTAAGTAAGACACCTAAGAATAGTCAGTCCCAAGATGGGAAGTTTTTTGAGAAGGTAGCCATAGAGCAAATCTGGAAGGGAGATGAGTCCCAAGATGGGGAGTTTGCTAGGAAGGCAACCATGGAGCAAGCTTGGAAGAGAGATGAGTCCCTAGAAGGGAAGTTTGTTAATGAAGTAGCCATAGAGCAAGCTTTGGAGGAAGATAAGTCTGTATTCGCGGTGTGGATCAAGCCGATTACACAAGAACAATTTGAGGAGGGCCAAGTGCCGCATCAAGCAACGGTTGATCGGATAGTTCAAGAGTTTGTAGATGTGTTTCCGGATGATCTGCCAAAGGGATTACCCTTTGATCGAGGTATGCCCTTCAAGATCGAGTTATTGCCAGGGAGTACTCCAGTGAGTAGACCAATCTATTGGCTCTCACCAAAGGAGTTGGAGGAGTTGCGAACAACACTTACAGAGTTGTTGGAGAAGGATTTCATACAACATAGTACCTCTCCGTGGGGAGCACCGGTACTATTTGTTCCAAAGAAGGATAGAGGACTTCATTTTTGTATTGATTACCGTGGGCTCAATAAGCAAACCGTGG
This sequence comes from Lunularia cruciata, assembly GCA_948567375.1. NCBI lineage: Eukaryota > Viridiplantae > Streptophyta > Marchantiopsida > Lunulariales > Lunulariaceae > Lunularia > Lunularia cruciata. Next base: position 2,023,564 of record OX419756.1, on the reverse strand, counting down.
GCTCAATAAGCAACCCGTGAAGAATGCATATCCCTTGCCTCGGATAGATGACCTGCTTGATCAATTAAGTGGAGCACGCTACTTTTCCAAGCTAGATCTTCGTAGCGGCTATTGGCAAATTCCTATTGAAGGAGAGGACGTGCAAAAGACTGCCTTTTGCACAAGGTATGGACATTTTGAGTGGAGAGTTCTACCTTTCGGACTCACTAATGCTCCAGCGGTCTTCATGGATCAGATGCATTGGGTGTTGGAAGGACTATTGGATCAGTCCGTGGTATTGTTCTTGGATGATATCTTAATCTATAGTAGGACAGAGGCAGAACACAAGAATCATGTGCGAGAAGTCCTGAGACGACTACAACAGTGGAAATTTTACTGCAAGAAGTCAAAGTGTGCTTTTTGGCAAAAGGAGGTTACCTTCTTGGGTCATAAGATCTCATCAGAGGGGATCAAGATGAAAGAAGAGAAGATCAAGGCCATTACTGATTGGCCTACCCCAAAGGATGCTACCGAAGTACGAGCATTCAATGGATTGGCCAATTTTTACCGACGGTTCATCCACTATTATGCTCACGTGGCTGCACCATTGATTGACCTCTTGGGAAAGAACTAGAGCTTCCAATGGACCACCAAGCATGAAGAAGCATTCCAAAAGTTAAAGCATATGGTGTCTTCAAGACCCATTCTTCAACCATATGATCCTCAACTACCTTGTGTGGTTGATTTTGATGCTTCTAACTTTGCAATTGGAGCTGTGTTGCAACAAGAATTTCCAGATGGACTACATCCCATTGCCTTTGTGTCTTGCTGACTAAATACAGCTGAAAGAAATTACTCTACTTGAGATTGGGAACAACTTGCAATGGTATATGCCACCAAGGTATGGAGGCATTATCTCTTGGGGAAACAAGTGATCATGCAAACTGATCACAAGCCATTGTTGCAGACCTTACACCTAGAGCACATGAAGAGTCGACATCATCGATGGGAAGAGCAAGTCCACTTGTTCGACATCAAACTTGAGTACAAACCAGGTTGGTTCCATGTCATCCTTGATGCTCTATCATGACGACCTGATTTGAAGTCTCTTCCTCTCATTGCGGCAGCAATTACGACAGTGTCAATTGATCCCAAGATTCATAATGAGTTTTGGTTAGCTCTACAGCAAGATCCCTTCTTCCAAATGGTACATGGTCGTCTAACAACAGGTGACAAGGAGTACAACACCTTCTCCTTCAAGGAAGGCCTTCTATTCCATGCGGACCGGATCTATGTTCCAGCCAAAGGTGATCTTCGACTTGTGCGCCTTCAAGAAGCCCATGATTTACCCATCGCTGGTCACATGGGTGTGGACAAGACCTTGGGTACCCTCCAACGTCAATGGTGGTGGCCCAACATGACACGGGATGTTTGAGAATTTGTCCGATCGTGTGAGAGCTGCCAACGTAACAAGGCCAGCAACTAGAAGTCGGGTGGACTCCTTCAACCGCTTGCCGTTCCATCAGCTCGTTGGGAGCATGTGAGCTTGGATCTCATCACATCCTTGCCAAAGACAAAACAAGGACACACCGCCATCGTGGTGTTTGTGGATAAGCTTAGTAAGCAAATCCACTTGGCACCAACCTATGATACCGTGGATGCTCCAACCTTAGCGCAAATCTACTTTGACAATGTTTTCAAGCATCATGGAATGCCACATGTACTCATCTCCGACCGTGATCCTTGCTTTACTGGGAAGTTTTGGCAAGCACTCTTTCAGATACTCGGCACCAAGCTTGCTTTGTCCACGGCCTATCATCCTCAAACTGATGGACAAACCAAACGTGCAAATCATACATTGGAAGATATGTTGCGTGCCTTTGTCAATGTCCACTATACCAATTGGGATGAATGTCTTGCCGCTGCCGAATTTGCCTACAACAATTCCAAACAGGCAAGCACCAGATTCTCTCCTTTCTTTCTCAATTTTGGCCAAGATCTGCTTGTTCCAGATTCTCTTCTTGCTCCCCCTCCATCTCAGGTTCCTCATACTTCCACATTCTTGACCACTATATCCCAATCTCTCCAACAAGCCAAGTCTCACCTCCTTGTTGCTCAGAATCGCCAAAAAAAAATGCTGACCACCATCGTTGCGATCTCACCTTTGAAGTTGGTGATAAATTCATGCTATCCTCTCGTAACCTCCCTCTCCCACTTGATACCCAAGTTTTTAAACTTGCTCCTAATTGGATAGGACCCTTTGATATCACCCAAATTGTCTCTCTTGTTGCTTATCGTCTTGCCTTGCCTTGTCACATGCGTATCCATCCTGTCTTTCATGTTTCCAAGTTGAAACCCTTTGTTCCTAACCCCTCTTCCTTTTCCTCTCGAGTCCAACCTCCCCCTCTTCCTATCCCTATCAATTATCATGAGGAGTACAAAGTTGATCGTATCCTTGCGCGTCGCCACATTCAACAAGGCCGTCGCCAACATACGGAGTACAAGGTCCTTTGGAAAGGATATCCCCTTCATGATGCCACCTGGGAACCTCTTTCTCACCTCCAAAATGCACAGACGGCCATCCAAGAATTTGAAGCTTCATTGACGACGAGGACGTCACCAACTAGCGGCGGGGGAATATGTAACAATATGGAGTTTAGCGACAAAGTCAGTTGGGCTCACAAAGTAACACATAAGACAAATTAGCCTAGAATATTCCAAAGTATCTAGGAAGCTTCCCGGTTAGCTTAGCTTGCATCTTAAGTAAGTAGCTTCTAGAGGGAAGCTTCTAGAAGCTTCCAACTAGCTTAGCTTGCATGCCAAGTAGGCGGCTTCTAGAAGGAAGCTTCTTGAGAAGCTTCCTAGTTAACTTGGCTTGCACTCTAAGAAAGCGGCTTGAGGAAGCTTCTTGAGAAGGTTCTCAAGTGCCTTGTATGCTACCTATAAATACCAAATACCAAAGCTCATGCTAGGCATTCAAAGTTTTCCCTCATTCAAGTGTCCCAATGTGAGTTTCCATTCTCCTATTTCTCTCCTCGGATTCGGTCTTTTACAGATATGGTGCATGGAGAGAAAGGATGGATGTACAAAGAGAGCCTTGTGAGTATGATGTACAAAGGAGAGACGAATATACAAAGGGAGCCTTTGCTCTCATCCATACACATTGAGATCTCCTTTGATGCTAGGGCTAAGCAAATCTTCTCTTCCAAACAACCTAAACTAGACTTTATGGGATGTTAGTTTGTTTGAACGTGGCAAGGGCATAAAGAGATGAGTCTTATCTAGAAGTGCTGGTAGGTTAATAGGGTGGGAGAAGCCCAAGGTGGAGACATCAAACATGGGTATGACAATAATAGAGCATCCTCCATAGAAGGATCATACCATTTATGTTTCTCCCTTGTAGAGTGCAAGGTATGTGACAAGGAGATAGAAGGAGTTCTCTTTCAATGTACTTGAGTCATTATGGTTGCAAGCTAGAAAATTTTCCAAGAGCTCTACTCCCTAATTGCAATTAAGGTGAGGAGTGTTGTATATGTTATTCCTTCTAAGACCTTGTGCTAAAGAACAAAGAGGGACATTGTCTATTGCAAGTATGCCTCCCAAGAGACTAAAAAGGAAAACACATGTCCAAAAAATGACTCATGAATAGCAAACCTACAAACTTAAAAGGCAAGAGAAGAGAAAAGAAAGAACAAATACAAAGAAAATACAAGAAAAGGAAAATAAAAAATATGAGAAGTGCATATATATGCCCCAAAGAGGTCTATTCTTCCTCCAACATTAACTCCAACATTAAGTTTAATAGCCACTCATTGCCAACCACATATTGCTCATGACACAATTTCCCTATCAATGAATTCAAAAAAGATAGGTCTTGCTTTCTGTCCCAAAGTGTACTCCGAGAAACACTCCACTCTATAATAAGTCATAAATATCATTTCAAAATCCCTAATTTAGCTATTAAATCCATAATTTTGGCATAAATCACTAATTTTTTTCAAAATTTGTAATCATATGATCAAATCCTTAATGTGGTTGCTAAAACCCTAAACTAGATAATCCAGTGTTAAATCTATCACTCCAAGTCTTGATGTTTTTGTGGTAGTGGCACATTAGCAACCAATCCTCCCACCCCATCATCCTTCCTTCCTCAGGTCAGCTCAAAGCTACTACTTTGACATAAGAGGCAAAAAATCTACATCACTTAATGTTGCTCTTGCTACACACATATTTTCCTTTATTTTAACCTCAACCTTAACCTTTATTTCCTTTATTTTATTCCCAAAATCAAATTTTATTACTATGGCTCTTCTTGCATAAAAATTCACACTCAATTTTTCCTCAATTGGCAAATGTAATATGCCTTCTTACCCCAAACATAAAGAGGAACATATCACACAAAAACCCAATGGTCTTGTTAAGAAGTTTCAATTGTAAAATTAAGGGGATTTTTATGGAATTTTTGCAATACATGTAAGAACATTTATGGGTGCTTGTTAAAAGAAGAAGTGCTCTAAAATGAAACATTCATGAAACATTTTATTGATATTGACTAAACTTAAAGGCCATTTTATTTATCTCCCAAAGGCTATAGGAAAGTGAAGTTTACGTGATTTAGTTCATTAGGTGAGAATCATAATTGAGACTAATTAGTGTGTTACATATCAACGGTAAGAATAAAGAAAATGTTATGTGTGTCACAAGAACAAAGACAAAGCAACAAAAATATTGCATATTTCAAAATTAACCTCCCAAAGTATGACAAATTCCATGGATCTTTTGTTTGATTGTGTAGTTTGGAATTCTCTAGTTCCCTAATTAAACAAAACACCAAAATTGGCTGATAGTTTTTTTGGGCCCTAAAGATGGAAGTTATGTAAATTTCAAGCAAGTTCCAACTTTGAGAGGAATTTTAACTTCAAGGGAAATTTAGTGTACACCAAATTTGACTCTTTTGAAATTTTTGGAATTTTGTAGTGTATATGGAGGACATACACTCTCAAATTGAGTTTTGAGTTGTTTCTCTTCTATTCCATCCCACTTCTTCTTATCATTACCCCTCTTCACTCCCATTCCATCAAAGAGCTTTATATTCCAATGCCTTCTAAAAATGGTGTTCTTGGGACCTTCTATATGAACTAAAGGAAAAGGAGGAAAATATAGATTCAAAATGATCCCTCTCCACTATTCTCAAATCTTGGGTTATTTGGACAACCCCAAACATTTCAAGCAAATTCATAGGGTCAATACTAAGAAACTTGTTCAAAATGAGCATTACATTCAATTACATGGCCACAGATCTTATAAAATTTAGGAATGGCTTCCTAAGTCTATGAATGGAGATAGATTGGAGAAAAAGGTACATGAAGTGGTACATGAAGTACTACAACTCCATTTGAAAATAGAAGAACAAGTGTTTTGGGATAAAAAATGCAATTTGGAATTTGAGAGAGTAGCGGGAATCCAAATTTGGCTATGAGTTGGAGCAAAAATCAAACATCAATCTGTTCAAGGAAAATATGCATAGAAATTATCCCAAATTCATGTTATTTGGCCAATGTTTTACCTATGTCCATAGCTGCACAAGATTTTTATTTACTCTTGAATTGTTGATCTAGAATTGTCAAACAATAATTGTCAAAGCCATATTGATTACCAACACTTATAATATATATAAACTTGCACTTGGAGACCCTTATCTAGTTTTAGAAGGTGAGGTGCAGATTTAATGTATTTAAACCCTAGATTGTCTAGTACCAACTGATACATGTCACCTCACTCAACTCCACACGTGAAATCCAAGCACATAGCTTCTCTAGATAGAACATTCTTGTAGTCTTGGAGCCTTCCTGCAAGTCCCATGCTCATAGCTCCTACAGCCATTCCCATAGGTCATACAACCTGCCCACAACTCCTAGAAGATATATTTTCCTGAACTTTATATGAGACTCATTTCTTTTCTAAAATTTCTTTTTCCCATGATCTTAAGGTTTCTGGAAAGTCCTTGAGAAGACGCTTCCAATGAAATAATCCATGGCTCATTTGCATCTGTATTCACAAAGATATGGGTCCCAATGTGAATTATTATTTTTGTTCACTCCCATAAATAGAATCTTGTAATGTGAAGATCTGTCTTGTATTGACTCTTCAACATTCCTACAATGCATTACCATAATTAATGAAAATCCACACTTAACAAAGTGCACTAGAGAAGGCTTCAAAAAGAAGGAGCTACAATGAGGATGGAGAACCATTGATAATATGTTGAATCCCATGTATCCACATGTAAAACCAATAGTAAGATATATTATCTAGAGATGAAAATTGACTTTGTAGCATCTAGAAGGATGTTAGGTATGTTGAGCTAGTAGATCAGATAAAGGTGTCACATAAAGAGCACTTCTACTAATTCAGCAAGAGCCAAAAACAACTTGAAAATATAACACAAATAGCTAGATATATGATCTAAAGGTGAAAATTGGATTGGTAACATCTGGGAGGATGTTATAGATAATGGACTAAGTAGATCAGATAGAGGTATCATCAAGAGAGTACTTCTACTAATAGTGCAAGAGCTAACAAAAGCCTAAAAACTTTAGTCAATTTTGGAGGCCTAAACTAATGAATTAGGCCTCAAAAATGCACAAATCTCCCACTTCCCTCCTCCCAAATGGAAGAAAGGCTAGCCTTTCCTTCTCCTAGGTTTGCCTCATTGAGAGCTTTCCAACTGTACCTCATCCACATGATTTGGAAATTTCTAAAGGTTCCCTTTAGGAAGATTCCATAAAGATTCCCTTGGTTAAAGATGGTTTGGCCAACCAAATAGGATCAAAACCAACATGTCACCCATGCTTGCAACTAATCTAAGGGAGGAGCTCACTGACATGTTGCCAATCCATATATCTGATCCAAGGATGGAGCTTCCTTAGAGGAGTCCACTTTGCTATATAATACAATCAAGGTGCTCCTTTGGGGTATTGGAGGATTGAGTGTGAAGCTTGTGTTTCTTCTTCTGTGCTTCTCTTAAGGTCTCTTATCCTTGAAAGATTACACCACATTATGAGAGGATGAACATGATGTTAGAAGGTAGAGCTAAGATTTCTCCCCCGACAATTGTAAGTATTGATGTAGGAGTGAGAAATTTGGTGAATATCTTTATAATGTCAGGGTTTACTTAGGGACAGCGCTTGTTGGAAAATGAAGAGGTTTGCTTGCTAATGAGGGGTTGGGTTCAGGTTTGCTTGGTGTGAGATATTTATGGGTAGTGAGGAAATGCTAACTAAAACCTTCTAGTCTATAACTAGAAATCTAACCAATATTATTGATAGTGTTTTGAAGTAACCCATCATTCCTCTAGCTATCTCATAGGCCAAGCAACAAGTAGTATTGGTAGGGACACTTTGGCACATGGTAGGGAAAAAACCTCTAAAGTAACATTTAATCCCTTCAATAGTAAAAAACTTCTTGAATGCATCAAGATTGCCTTTGTATTTGGATCATCAACCTAAATGACACTCTTGCTTACATCAGCTATGTAGAGTAATATCCCAAATAGTACCCCAAATACAGCTCCTATTGCCAATTAGGATCCTCTTCCTAATTCTGAATTACTCATTTAATCCCAAAAAATAAAGAGAACAAAAGCAAAGTGCATATGTGAAAGTTGTGTCATGTTGTCCTAGGAGAAGCACTATGCATCTTCTCCCAAAATTTGAAATAAATTATACCACTTCTTACATAAGTATTCAACAACCAAGTTCCCAATGTGAATTTGAAATGAAAGATGGACAAGATTGGACACTATAAGGTGTTGAATAAAGGTCTATGGAAGGTAATGAGCAACAAATACATTACAATTCAATAAAGCATCTCAATGAATGTCAAAATTCCTATGTATTTAGGTATGTATATATATATATATATATATATATATATATATATATATATATATATATGTATGTATATGTATGTATGTATGTATGTGTGTGTGTGTGTGTGTGTGAGTGTGTGCTCAATGTTCAAATGAAATTAACTCCTCATGATATATTAGAAGAATGAATAGTATACTCTAATACATTATCCTCTAAATTTGCATCTAGGGAAGTGTAATACCAATAGCTAGATAGATGGTCTAGAGATGAAATTTGGTTTGGTAACATCTGGAAGGATGTTATACATGGTGGAATAAGTAGATAAGCTAGATGTATCACCAAAAGAGTACTTCTTCTAATAGGCCCAAAACCAGAACATGCTTGGAAACTTTAGAATCAATAGCTAGGCATATGATCTAGAGGTGAAACTTGGAGTGGTGACATCTAGAAGGATGTTACACATGATGGAGAATGTAGATCAGATAGAGGTATCACCAAAAGAGCACTTCTACTAATAGGGTAGAAGCCAAAATAGGCCTGAACTTCAGAGGCAATTTTGGAGGCCTAAACAAATGAATTAGGCCTCAAAAATGTGTGAAACCCTCCATCCCCACCTCCCTTCCAATCAAAGGGAAAGGCTTGACTTCCTCCTGCTTGGTTTTTCTCATTGATAGCTCTCCAATGGTACCTCACCCATGTGATTCTGAGATTCCTTCAAGAAGATTCTCTAAAATATTCTCTAGTCAAAGCATATTTGACTAACCAAATGAGACCAAGACCGACATGTCACCCATCCAAGCAAGTAATGTAAAGGTAGAGCGTGCTGACAGGTCATCTATACATATATATACCTAATCTTATGGTAGAGCTTCATTGGAGGAGATCTTCCTTGGCTATATAATAAAGAGAAGGTGCTCCTTTGGGGCATTGGAGGATTGAGTATGAAATCTATCTTTTCTCTCTTGTATCTCTCTTGAAGAGTTCTCTGTCCTTGGTGTATTACATGAAGGTACTCCACTCTAATCCACTCTAGTGATGCATCAAAATGTACAATGATGGGTCTATTGATCAACCCATGACTATATCTCTACATGAGTTTCCACTATTTGTCATGCATAGAGATCCACACTATAACCCCTAAGACAACTTGAGTGAGGAACTCAATAGCATAGACACGTGACTCTTCTAAATCTATCTTAGAGAGCTATCAAGAGGCCTCATGATGAGGTGTGTAAATCTTCTCCCTTTATCAAAAAAGGAGTAAATGTTGGAGGATGGATAGCATCATGAGGATTTTTCTTACAATATGGAAGAAATGCACTATCAAATATCAATATATCTCAAACTAATAGAGTTAAAGCCATAAATGCATTTTAAATTCTATGTGTAAAACCTCTCTAGCAATTCTTGTCCAATAGTCCTTGTACCCATCCTCTCTATCAAGCAAGGCCATGAGACATGCTCCAATGTGTATTCTCTTAGAAAGGAAAACCTCATCCCACATGGACAAGAGGAGACACACTATCTCTAACCTCATGCTACCAATCCAAATGGCAACCTCAAAGTGCATCATATAATACTCCACAAACTCTCTAATTATGACATGGGATACATTCAAAAACATACTTGAGCCTTTAAAATATGACCATCTACACTGTTATACTAAGTTGGACAATTTGGAAAGAGACTACTTGTATCCCACATAATATCCATCAAACAACCAACATCCAAAAGTAATATCTTCCTTTGCTTCTTGTGAGCATAAATGATGCAAGGAATGAACTCTTTAGATAAGTTCATACTCTCTCTCAACATCATAAGTCTAGAAAGCTCACATGTGAGTGTCATACTCCTTTCCTCAAGCCACTTGGTCTCCTTATTGATATGTCCAAAAGGAGGTAGGAGTATGGGATCATATGAAACTTATGTTCTTCAAGCAACCATATCCATATTGGGTGTTAGTGTGATGACACCTAATGGCAACCCAAAGGCATTTGATGTAGATAAGGCTCCATTTATGTTGCCTTAGACTATGTTGCTACATCAATAGGTTGAGCCTCATTCTTTATACTATCAATCTGAGTCTAATCAGTGACACTCTCTATATAGTTGGTCTAAGCGTCTAATCATACATGTATCTTCATATCCTTTGGCTCTTCATAAGCTCTTTGGGACTCATCTCAAAATTCCCTAGTAGTAGTCAACTCTCTCAATTAAAACTCCTCACTAAGTTAATAGTACTTTTACAATGTCTCTCTATAGAACACAAGCATTTTTAACTGAAACAATCTTTCTAAACTTGAACTCTTTATAGTCCTAAAGTGTTCTTCCCTCTCAATTAGATCCTTCTCCCTCTCAAGAAGAAGGCGCTTCCTCTCCATTTTCTTCCTTGCCCGTGCCCCACTCTCCCCTAGCTCTAAACCTCCTAGCTTTCTTGGACTCACAAGTATCAATGATGGACAAGTCTTCTTCTCATGTCCTAACCTTAGTGTAGGTAACCTAAAATCTCCTCACCTCCTCTCACAACTCTACCTTCTAATACAAGATCCTCGAAAGGAACAACAAAGGGAGATTCTCAAAAGAAAAAACATGAGGAGTGGCCTCTAAAGGAATAACATGAGAATAGTGACATGTGCACAAATAAACTTCAATACTGCCACAATATATCTCTAGTATTTAACATATTCAAATAATGAAAACTATATATGATGTAAAATTATTTATTATGTGTTGTAAAGTACTAATACCAATGCAAAAACATATAGTTTGCAAAAGTAATCTCTACACTATTCTCACTCCCTTATGCTCATCCTTATTTTATGCATCATGGAAAAATACTTCTTCCTCCTTGGGAATGCTCTTGTAAGTCATCTCATCTTCTCCCATGAATCCTCTTTCCAAAAAGAGATGAGTGAGAAATTGTCCAATAAATGATATCTTGAATAGTCTACCATTTGGATGCATGAGTTGCTTCTATAAGAATGTAAACTCTGACTAGCAAGCAACATAATCTTATTCCAATCATAATTCTCTCCAAACCTCTCAATCTTAGTCTTCAAGATCAACATGAGATGCCAATGCTCACCAAATCTCTCAATCTTAGTCTTCACATTCAACACAAGATACCAATGCACCACCTTAGATATCCTAGAAAGTGCAAAAAGTAACCTAATCATATGGAAAAGGGGTCTCCATGCTAAATATACATATTGCCAAGCTAGATATTTCCTTGCTATTTTATCTCTTACTAGAAACCAATCCTCCATTGAATGGTATCCTTTCCTATACTCTCACTTGACAAAGCAAAGGCCTCCCTTATACCCCCAAGTATGAGAGTGAATAGTCTCCCACTAACTCCCCTATTTTGCATCTCTACATCCTATATGCTCACAAACTTGGTGTAAGAAAAAACATGAGTGAACACAAAATAAAGCACATTAAAAAAAACTACATTTCACTACAAATGAAAAATAAAATCTGGTTTGCTCATGCAAGAAGGAGGTTTCTTTGTTGAGAAAGGAGGATTTGGTCATTGAAGAGAGGATTGCTTGCACATCAAGGGATTTGTTTGTGGATAGATAGGGTTCATTCATTGAGTGCAAGGGTTTGCTCAAAAGATTGGATTTGTTTGTAGCAAGGGATTCAAAAGGATGCTTGCTTGCAAGTTGTGAGGTCTTTTTGATAGAGGTTAAGGTTTACATGCAGCAAGGGATGTAAGCGAGAGGTTTGCTTGCAATGTGTAGGCTTTGTTTGCTAAAGGTTAGGGGTTATCCAAATCAAGGTACCCCTTGATGCAAGTAGTTTGGAAGGGAGTTCACTGGCCAATTGTAGGATTCATTTGCAAGAAATTAGGGTTTACTCATTGGTTTGGACAATTTTTGCTTGCATGCAAGGGTGCAGATTAGGGTTTGTTGTTGCTACTTGATCCAAATCCCTAATTCAAGGATTGATGTAGGATGTTGGGTTTTATGCCAAGGTTTAGGGTTTGTCCACCATGTAAGGGTTTGTCCTCCTCCAAGGTTCATTCACTAGGTTAATTGATAGAGAATTGAATGAAGAATTGAAAAACAAAATAAGAGAAATTGAAACAAGTTACTATTATTTAAGCACAAAGTATTCAATTCCAATGCATACTTTCAACCCAGGCGCATCTAAATCCCCCACCCAAATTAACTTTGTATATTTTCTCACTTGATTCTTGTTCAACTAACCCACTTAATGTTTGTCATGTGGTCCGTAATTGAATTAAACTCAATCAACCCATATCCTTCTTGAAAGTCCTCCATGTTGGACATATCACACAAATTCTTTTAATTTGTAATTTCACTAGCCATCTCTATAAAAGATCAAGACCAAGGAGAAAAAGAAGAGAATAGAAGATCACATTGGACACTTCAGTGTGTGGGAAACTCCAAATGCCTAACATGAGCTTTAGCTTTGGTATTTATAGGGAACATACAAAGCTCTTGAGAAGCTTCTCAATAAGCTTTCTTCTAGAAGCCGTCTACTTGATGTGCAAGCTAAGCTAGTTGGAAGCTCTAGAAGCTTCCTTCTAGAAGCTACCACTTGGGGTGCAAGCTAAGCTAGTTGGGAAGCTTCTTCCTAAAAGTTACCACTTGGCATGTATGTTCCCCAATACTTGGGAGGGTACCAAGTAGCTTCTTAGATACTTCTAGATTATTTTAAGCTAATTTGAGCCATTTGCTACTTTTTTAGCCTTGACTAATTTCATTGCTAAACTCCATATTGTTACATATTCCCCCACCGCTAGTTGGTGACGTCCTTGTTGCCATTGAAGCTTTGAACTCTTGGATGGCCATTTCTGCATTTTGTAGATGAGAAAGAGGCTCCCAAGTGGCATCATAAAGGGGATACCCTTTCCTGAGTACTTTGTACTCTATATGTTGTCAGCAGCCTCGTTGAATTTGGCAACATGCAAAGATCCAATCAACTTTATACTTTTCATGATCATTGATAAAGATGGGAGGAGGAGGAGGTTGGACACAAGAGGAAAAAAATGATGGATTATGAACAAAGGGTTTCAACTTGGAAATATGAAAGATGGGGCGGATGCACATATGACAAGGCAAAGCAAGTCAATAAGCAATAAGAGAAATGATTTGGGTGACATCAAAGGGTCCAATCCAATTAAGAGCAAGTTTATAGACTTGGGTATCAAGGAAGAGGGGTAGGTTATGGATGAGAGCATGATCTTATCACCAACTTGAAAGGTGGAATCATGATGATGGCGGTTTGCATATTGTTCTTGACAATTTTGAGCAACAAGGAGATGAGATTTGGCTTGTTGGAGGGATTGGGATATGGTGGTCAAGAAGGTGGAAGTATGAGGGACATGAGATGGAGACGGAGCAAGAAGATATTCCAGAACAAGTGGATCTTGGCTAAAATTGAGGAAGAAAGTAGATAATACGCTACTTGCTTGTTTGGAATTATTATATGCAAACTATGCAACTGCAAGATATTCATTCCAATTGGTATGGAAACGTTAACAAAGGCGCAAAGCATATCCTCCAAGGTGAAATTTGCACATTAAATTTTTCTATTAGTCTGAGGATGATAGGTTATGGACAAAGCAAGCTTGGTGCCAAGATTTCTAATGAATTGAAGATCAAGATCAGAGATGAATACATGATTCATTCCATGATGCTTGAAGATAATGTCAAAGTAGATCTGCGCTAATGTTTGAGCATCCATAGTATCAAAGGTTGGTGCCAAATGGATTTGCTTACTAAGCTTATCTACAAACACCGCTATTGATTTGCGACCTTGCTTTCTTGTGGGCAAGGGTGTAATGAAATCCAAGCTCACATATTCTCATCAAGCAGATGGAATAGGGAGTGGTTGAAGGAGTCCACTTGGTTTTTGGTTGCTCTTCTTGTTAAGTTGGCAACTCTCACATGATCAAACAAACTCTCAAACATCTCATACCATGTTGGGCCACCACCATTGGTTTTTGAGGGTACCCAAGGTCTTGTCCACACCCTTGTGACCAATGATTGGTAGGTCATGGGCTTCTTGGAAGTGCACAAGTTAGAGATCACCCTTGGTTGGAACATATATCCAGTCCTCATGAAATAGAAGGCCTTCCTTGAAGGAGAAGGTGTTGTACTCCTTTTTGCATGTTGCAAGATAATCTTGTACCATCTAAAAGAAGGGATCTTGTTGTAGAGGTACCCTAAACTCAATTTGGACCTTGGAGTTGATCGACATTGTTGTAATTGCCGCTATGATGAGAGGAATAGACTTCAAATTAGGTCATTGTGATAGAGCATCAGGGATGACATGGAACTGTTTGGGTTTTTACTCAAGTTTGATGTCAAGCAATTGGAGTCGCTCCTCCCATCGATGATGTCCACTCTTCATGTTCCAAATGTAATCTCTACAACAAGGGTTTGTGATTGGTTTGCCTGATCACATTTTTTCCCAAGAGATAATGCCCCCACACCTTGGTGGCATATACCATTGCTAGTTGTTCCCAATCTTGTGCACAGTAATTCCTTTTTGTGGTGTTTAATTGGTGAGACACAAAGGCAATGTGTCTCAATGGTATGTATCACATCTGAGAATTCCTATTGCAACACAACTCCAATGGTATAGTTAGAAGCATTGAAGTCAACCACACAAGGTTATTGAGGATCATATGGTTGAAGAGTGGATCTTGAAGATGACATTTTTTTCAGCTTCTAGAATTCTTCTTCATGCTTGGCAGTCCATTGAAAGCTGGAGTTTTCTCCAAGAGGTTGGTCAATAATGCTGTCATGTGCACATAATAGAAGATGAACCATCAATAAAAACTTGCCAATCCATTAAATGATTGCACCTTTATGGCATCCTTTGGAGTAGGCCATTCAATAATGGCTTTGATTTTCTCTTCTTCCATCTTGATCCCTTTTGATGAGATCTTGTGACCCAAGAAGGTAACTTCCTTTTGCCAAAAGGTACACTTTGACTTCTTGCAATAAAACTTCCATTGACGTAGTTGCCTTAGGACTTCTCGCACATGATTTTTGTGTTTTGCCTCTATCTTGCTATAAATTAAAATGTTATCCAAGAACACCACCATGTACCAATCCAATATTCCATCCAACACCCAATGCATCTGATCCATGAAGATTATTGGAGCATTAGTGAGCCCAAAAGGTAGAACTCTCCATTCAAAATACCCATACATTGTGAGAAAGGTAATCTTTTGCACATCTTCCCTATCAATGAGGGTTTTCCAATAGCCATTGTGAAGATCCAACTTAGAGAAGTATCATGCTCCACTCAATTGATCAAGTAAATCATCAATTTGAGGCAAGGGATATGCATTCTTCATTTTTTTGTTTATTGATCCTACAATAATCAATTCAAAAATGAAGTCCTCCATCCTTCTTTAGAAAAAATAATACTAGTGCTCCCCAATGAGATGTACTATGTCATGAAATCCTTCTCCAAAAAATCTATAAATATTGTTTGCAACTCCTCAAACTCCTTTGGTGAGAGACGATAGATTGGTCTACTTATTGGAGTACTTCTTGGCAATAACTCAATCTTGAAGAGCATACCACAATCAGAGGGTAATCCCTTTGGCAGATCATCTAGAAATATATCTGCAAACTCTTGAACTATTTGATCAACCATTGTGTGATGAGGCTCTTGAACCTCCTTAGGTTCTCCTTGTGTAATTGGCTTGATCTACATTGCAAAAATAAACTTATCTTACTCCAAAGCTTGCTCTACAGTTGCTTCACTAACAAACTTCCTATCTAGGGATTTATCTTCCTTCAGAGCTTGATCTATGGTTGCTTTCTTGATAAACTTCTCATCTTGGGACTGATTGTTCTTAAGTGTCTTGCTCAAAGATCTCAAACAACCTAATCGGAAATTTTTACCTTGGTGTTGTACTTGAATTTATCATTGGGTCGAATCAAATTGAACCTTATGACATTCAAGCAAAGGTAAACCCAAAATGACATCATAGAGTAGAGGTGCCACTACAAACCTCATCCACTCTAAATACTCCTTCCCAATCTTGAATATAACAAAATGTGAGGTGTGAATGCAAAACCCTTTCTACCATCCGCCATCATCAATCTACTTCCAATTATTGGCTTGGGAGGAATGTTAATTGCATGGACATGTAATTCTTTGAACTTCCAAAATCAACCAAAATCCTACAACCACGATCAAATATCATACCTTGCAAGTGAAGCAAACTTGCATAGGTCAAGCCTTCAATCCTATTGGACAATTCAAAATCTCCTATTGGGATTCCTTGTTTCCTTGATCTTTATGCTCCACAAACTCCATCTGGATGACTTGTCAAGGTCGCCCATTCTCGAGTGGACATTCAACAATGTGATGTCCAATTTGGCGACAATAGAAACAACCATCATTTTGTTGTAATTTTTCTCTATCTGTGGTGCCAAGGTGGTCTCCATTGAATGGTATCAATCTCTATTGTTGCCGGCTCTTCCACCTGTGTGTAGTGTATTGGTAGGTTTTGTGGAGGTCAAGGTCAAGACCAAGTTGTTACAACCAAGGAATTGAAGTGTTTGGCCAACCGCATGGCTTGCTCCAAGTGTTGTGACTCTTGCATAATTACCTCCTATTTGGTTCATGAATTCAAGCCCCTCACAAATCAATCTAGAGCTTCACTTTCCAATATATCTAGAATTTTCATGATGATGTTTTGGAATTGCATGTTGTAACTTCTTATAGAGCTAATCTACTTAAACTTTGTCAACCTATCTTATGCAGCTTGTGTGGCATTTATAGCTTGGAATTGACTAATTATTGCACTCTTGACTTCTGCCCAAGTCCAAATTGGTACAAAAAATTGTCATTCAGCTCGCTCCATTGGAAATTGTCACCATAGCTTTGCTACTCCATCCAATTGGTTAGAAGCCAAGAGAATCTAGTTTTGTTCATCTTGAAGATAAGTAGCTTCAAAATAACATTCCTAGTCAAACACAAAATTCTCCATTGCACCTAGAAGATTCTTGCCTTCAAATACCTTAGGTTTTGGAAATTGGATTTGGTCTTCTCCTTCTTGAATTGGTACTCTTTCTACATGATCTTGTCATTGATGGTCTTGTTCATCCAACAATCAAGTAAGGTGCTCAATTTGTTACTGCATAGCAATGATAATCTCGGGCATTGCCGCCATGGCTACAACTCTATCACTCTACTCCCAATTTATCTAATTTATTAACACTTATATGCAACACGTCCACCATTCTCCATAAGTTACAACCATAAGTACCAAGTGTTCCTTGGACAAGGTGATTGTATTCAAAGAATTCTGCACAAAGTGTGAGTTGATGAACTATGTGAAATAATGTTTGGGTAATACACAAACATGAAAATTCTAAAACATGAGAAATCACCCATGAAACTTGGAACTCACTAAATTGCAAATACTACAACATCTCATTTTAAAGATTTTAAAGATCCTTACTTTCCTGTAAGGATAAATAACCTGAATAACCTTCAAAAACCCTTACCTTGCATATTGCCACATATCACTCGCACATTGATTGAATAAGAACCCTTCCAATTGAAATGAATTTCTCTATCAACCTTTGGTCCCTCTAGTAAGAGGAATAATCACACACCCTTGAAATCTCTTTAACACAAAGACACTTGAAATTCTAGATCTCACTTCTTTTTCAAACCATGCCACTTTGTTCTTGAGAATGAGTCTCAATAATTTGGTTTGTAGTTCATGAGCTAATGCCCTAATCATTCATCCCCTTGCATGTTCTATTTCCATTATGCTCAAATTTGTCAACTACTATGGCTAGTTGTACTTACATAGAATACATATCTTTTTTGATTCCTTTTTAAAACTTCATATTCTCTATTGAGTTTGAGTAAAGAATGAAACGACTTAACATCCATCTACATTAGTTGTTTAAATGAGCGGAAATCAAGATGTCTAAAAAAATTGATACAAAAATTCTATATTGCTATGGGTTTAAATTCTTTCGACTAAGTTTGAGAATGTACAAAATCTCACCATCTCATAATTAGTTCATTTTCTTCAATATCAAGTTCATCATCACTTTATACTTTCATCCATTTTTCAAAACCTCCAAATCCAATTCCTATATGGTAATATCAACTTCACCTTTTACCTCTGGAATCCATTTTCTAATGCATTTTTTTATATCTTTCACTAATATCTAGAAGGTACAAATACAAGGCATTGATTTTGATACCTCAAAGTGATAATGTTAATGAATGAGATAAATGTAGATTCAATCTTAATGTGTGCTTTCAATCTGCTGTTCTCTTGATTGAGAATTCCTTCTCTATGAAGAATGTGGGAATTGTTGGTTTATACAACAAGCTCCAAAGTGTGACATCTATCTTCCATATTCAAAAAAACAAATTAAGCATATTCATATTCTTAATTAAATTTAATGGGTTAATTAAGAGTTGCAGTGAATTCCAAAAACTCCTATGAGTCATAAAATTTACAACCTGTGGATAAGAAATCTCTTCGTAAATTCTTAGAATACTCCCACGCTCTAAGGGGGTTTACAGGAAGTGGTATGAAATCCGTGAAATTTATGGACACCCGCTATTAAGGTTTGTTGAAAATTGAATGGTCCCCCTAAAAGATGAGGATCTGAAAATTTTATAATAAAATCAAGATGGATAAGCTTTAATTTTATATCACTGGACTCTACAGGATCACCCGTAACCTGTAAAAAGCTGCGGGTCATATTTTCAATTTTCCATAGAGACATTTTATGGCTACGTAATAACTCTCCGTGCTACCCATATAATTTTTTTCATTCTACCCATAAACTGATTTACCAATTCCTACGGATGTTCCAAAAGTCTAAATTTGAACCCCTTTATTTGTAAAAATATTAGAGATAATCATAAAAAGTTTGTATGGGATATACATATATAAGTAGTGAAAAATAACTAACGGACCCCTTGTTGTACTGGTAGAAGGTACATCTTGGTTGCTTTTCTCCTCCTATCTGTAGATTATGATATTAAACTATGGTCAAAACTAGTCAATTGGTACATTTCCAACGATCCTTCATATGAGATCTTTCGGTCAAATGAAACATCAAGTTCTATCGTACTTGCATTCTCAAGGGTATAAAAAATCCTCCTCAAAGTAAAAATGAATTATTTTTACCTTTTTAGAAATTGATGTGATGGTAAATAAATTTAAGGAATTAAATTGGGTTTAAACTTGTGATTATAATAAGAGGTTTCACTTTGGCCGTTTCTGCCTTAAAAAGATAAATTACGTTGAATTTATAGGATATCCCATAAATTATTATAGGATATTATACGAGAGTATTCCCATAACCTATAAAAGTTAATCGACCATGATTTTGGTGATCGATAAAAATTTACAGACTACAAGATGTCCCTTGGACCACAAGCCCCAAATACTCGAACTAAAATTAACGCCAGACCGAAATTTAACCTAACCCCTAAATTTTCTATAGACGCATTTGGGAATAAACTTGATTTAGTTTAAGGATCCGGCAATATATTTACGGTAACCTTATGGGAGATGGCCCCAAAATGAAATCCCCTAACGAGTGTGTTTAAGGATATAGAATGATAATAGGGAAAGTCTACCTCGTAGATCACAAGAAGGACGGGAAGACCCATCAAGCCGTATAAGGGAGGGACAGAAGAGGTAAAATGTGGTTAGGCGTCAATAGTTTCGGTATGGAAAATTTACACTATCACACCTGAGATATTCAAGCTATGCTAGAATTAAAGTCCATAAATTATTAGGAGTTCCGAAGAAAAAACACCACATTGCTCTCCTACGAATTACACCCGCCAATGTTCTCCATAGAGTGATAGAATGATAATCGATAGTAGATTTAAAAGTCCGGATTGCGTAGATCAATTTACTCAGGACCAGAGCTCTACTCTCCACGATGATGAGTTCCTGAAGAAACTCGCGATAAATTCACAAGAGGCTTCTTTTCAATATGTTAGTGAGACTTGAAACTCGTAAAATAGCCTCCTTGCAGGTGTATGTATGATACGTATGATAATATAATATATGTATGATCTAGCACTCCCTTATTTTGTCCGGGTTTTTGGAACCTTTGGCCAATTTCTACCATTATCGAGATTATCGATGGTAGCATGTGCTTGATCCAGCGCTTCATTCTCTGTTTGTCTTCGTTCAGTAGACCGTTCATTTTGCTTTTATATGCCAAGTTCTTAACCTACTATAAGATTCATGCTCATCAAATTCTATGGTTGTTGTGAGGCTAGCGAATGAATTTCTAGTACGGTCATCAAATGTTGAATGATAGGGACAAAAGTAGATATTAACTAGATAGAGACATTGGACTATCTGGAAAACCATCCGTAGAGCCATGGACACCCGCTAAAAGCTCTTTTATATATATATATATATAAGTTGCGTTTGCGGATTTGCAAATTATGATTTCGTTTGTCACGCTGAAACAGATCTGACAAATTTGGTCTATTTTTTCAGAACACTGGACTGTCATTTAGTCATTTCGAGTTTCAAAGAAATGGCAATGATTTTCTTTTTCCGTAGGCGAAACCCTCTCACCGATTGTCTTAAAAGGTCATATAACAATTTAACTCCATCTCGAAATTGTTTTCTAAGTTTTTCAAACATCAATTCCGATAAGTGACCCTTAGTGAAAAGTCCATCATACTAAACTCAAGTAGTCAAAAATCATCCGTCATGTTTTAAATTCGTAGAGTTAAGAGAACGCATTAAAGTTCCTCAAGATTGAAATTACGGTAAATTTTGGAATCGCACTCATTTATTTCTGCAAATTAAGGTAAAGAAATGCCTTTCGATCTTGTCTTGAACTTAATATTCCTTTATATGATTTTATTTCGTAATTTATCTTCTAATCGTAATAATGTTATTTTTATTCGAAAGAAGATATATAGAAACATTCTACAAATCTCAAATTGAGATATTAAACTAGTAAAGCTCCAAATAAATAAAAAATTTAATAAATTAGATACTAAAAATTTTGTGTGAGGTATTAAATTAATCAAACTACATCTAAACTAACTTCGTGTAAATATCTAAATCGTCGTTTCATCAGCCTTAGAAAGACTTAGCAAATCTATTTAAGCATAACGAACTATACTAATAAAGTTTTGTATTATTAGAGATTTAAAAAATATTCTTTAATTTAGCAACCTACGAAAAACTATATGTAAGCGGAGTAAGCGATAGTATGAATAATTATTGTGTCGGTCCTCAACTTTGATCAAATTTATTGACCTCAAATTTAATGTGAAATATCAAGAAATTCTACATTCTGAATGTCACATGTAAAGTAATGTCTTATGAAGATATCAAACAAATACTCATTCCCTCTTCAAATCATTCTACTCTTCGCAACACCGTAATGTCGCTCTTGTGTACAAGATTTTATGATATAAATATTATCAAAGTAATTTATAACCAAAATTTTAAAATTTGAAGTTTTAATTTTCTCCCATAACTGTAATATATCTCTTTTGAATTAGACAAGGTGAAATTTTGATTTTTTATATAAATAAATTTTTATCAATCATAAAAAGTCTACAATAATATTGAAAAACTTCCGATTACATACAAGTAACTAAGAATAAACAGGCCGATTAAAATTGTCAGTAGAATGACGTTAACAAGTTTAAAAATACACACAAACAAGTAGTCTAATAGAATAACAGTAGAGGAATGAGGATAAGACTTCAACTATTCTTAGAAAATTAATTAAGATTGATCATGCCAAGGGAATAACACTTAAAGGCATTGAAGGAAGTTTCCAATTAGTAATTAATCTTCTGGAGTTGCATATTAACCATCCTAATCTATGGAAATCTTATAAACTCTTTGGTATGCATATGTTATATAAATAAGGTATGTGTACTATTGGCAAAAGTCCATTGAATTGATTACAATCTTTAGATCTTAGAAACATTTTAAAATATTGAATTAGATATTTTAAATGTAATCAATAAGAAATGAAAGTTATTATTAAATAGGTTCAATCATTTATCACTGCAGAACAGAAAATTATGTTGGTTGATATCTATGGTTGAGGTATGCAATTAAATGCTTTTGAAGATAAATAAATGTTGTTTGAGACTTTAAGTCGTTCAAGATGACTAGATTTATCCATTTTCTAGCAAAATAAAGTTTAGTAGACATGCTAAATAAATTTATGTATTTCTTTTATTTGAATATAATATCATTATTCCTTTTAGAATTACATCTAATTGTTAAACTAAAAATTTTGAGAATACTTGAAAAAAATTTCAAAGTTGTAGAGGTTGTCGGAACGTGCCCTCCGTCTTACAAGACATTTTCGGACCTTACGTTACCTTACCCTCACCCCATGAACAGAGAAAAACATTCTTCACAAGCTACCATACATTATGTACAAACTTATTTATAAAATCTTTATGGATATTCATAGAACTGTAATTGAAAGCCCCCTGATATATGTAATTCTGCCCATTCTCTTTGTTCCAAACGAGGGTGGAACTGGACGAACGAGGACAGCACTTGGGGTCGAGAGTTTGACCACACGAAGTCGATACCCTTTTCTTCCGTCACTTCTAACTACGTAAACCTAGGATATATCATTAAAGAGGTATTTCCTTGGCCTCAATGACATTTCCCATGCTTAAAGATATCTTAAATGAGAGAAAAAGAATCGTTTAGAAAACACTAAGGAGGGGAGGATTACAAGGGTGAGACAAAAGATAGGTAAAATGAGACGAAACCACAATAATAAATAGGTATGAGAAATCTACTTTTCTGTACCTAAGGTATGCTAGCTATCCTAGGTATGCAAGTAGTAAAGTCTATAAACAATTGGAGCACCCATAGAAACATCATCTAGTGTGATTGTTCTAGTATGAATTGAACTCACTAATGCAAAGAACATTGGTTGATGTAATCCAACCCAGGCTCTCTTAACAACAATGAACATACATTGTCTGAAATATGCTACAAAGTATGAGAGTGAGATTGGCCCTGTCCGCTTAACATGATAAACTCTCACACACTCCTTGACAAATGTGTCAAAAATTGTATACATCACTCCAAAGCTAGAGGAACAAAGTGGTAACCCCTTTGCATACCCATATACTTGGAAACTTTGCATGGTGCTGCTTTGCTTGCTGTCCATCCAAGGGATGAATAGGGTCCATAACCACAAGACTTGTTCTTGATGGGTCTTCCCATCCTTCTTAGTCCATTATCCGTTGATTCATAATTGTGTGAGCTAGAAGAAAATGAGAAGATTCTAGACCTCCACTTTTTAATCTATCTGCTCAGCAAATGTCATTAATAATATATATTTGAGCACGTGTGCAATAAAGTGTTCTTTCGTCCATTACCCTCAGATTCATAATCGAGAATGTGAATGACAAGATTTAACAGGCGTCTGAAATGTCCATTTCTCGTCATAGACTGTAAAATAATTTGACGAAAGGATTGATGTGAATCATGTAGAATATTTAAGGCAAGGATCTTATGCACTCTGTACTGATCAGCATTTCTAAAGGTATGAATGGGTTCAAGCCAGTTTAAGAATATAATGTCGTGTATTCATCGCTAATATACTCCAAAAGCCTCCAAAAAATGATATTTATATGGTGTAGCGAGAATATGTGTCCACGGAAGTAATGGAGGCTCTTGGGAGGATCGGGAGAGCATGAAGACCAACAGACTCTGCGTCGGTGAAGTATTGCAAACCTGAGCCTACAATCAATGCCCATTCAGACCTTGGACCGAAGTGGCCGTTGTAGTCTGAAGATTATATTTGACTTCTTGTGACAGGGCTAGCGATAAGTTACCGGAGCAATCTACAGTGACAACGAGAGGTAGTCTGCCAATAGGAAAGTTGTGGAGGAAAGTGGCGTGTTCAATAGACTCATCCTAGTTCCGTTTTCATGTTATTCTCCACTTGGTGGAACACTGTAACGTATGGAGCGTTTGATTCATAATTGTTCTCGA
This sequence comes from Lunularia cruciata, assembly GCA_948567375.1. NCBI lineage: Eukaryota > Viridiplantae > Streptophyta > Marchantiopsida > Lunulariales > Lunulariaceae > Lunularia > Lunularia cruciata. The sequence continues at coordinate 1,999,702 of OX419756.1, read as the reverse complement.
AGGTCAAAGAGATGGATATACACCGTGCTCTTTCGCCTCCAATATATCTGGTGCTGTAAATATTCGTGCATTGGGCATGGATTACTCAAGGACTGAGCTACACAAGAAGTTTCGCTGTACATAGGCTATGGGAATCTCAATGGCGCATGACGTTTTGATATCAAGAACAACTGGAGGCCATTAACAAGGTGATGCCGTTTTGAAAGTAAACTTCCACCGGGAGTCTTGGAGTCACAATAAGCTTCCTATTGTGACTCCAAGACTACAAGAGGGGATTCTTTTTCTTCCAAGTCAAGTTTCCAGTTTCCTCTACATCCACATCCATTGGCGCCATGCCCGGACGAAGAACAAAGTTCATTGTGTGGATGTAGGAGGACAGCGTATGTTCTATCATGAGCGTTCCCAAGTGTACAGGGCACATTCTTCGACCGGCCCCGAATGGCAGGACACCATAATCTTTTCCCCTCACATCCACATCACTATTTAAGAGTCTGTCAGGGTTAAACTCCAGTGCATTCTCCCACACGTTCTCATCTCTCGAGATTGCGTACGTGTTGATAGTGTTCTTGGGGATGTCATATCCACCAATCTTAGTGTTCTCCATTGCTAACTGCGGAACACAGAGAGGAATCACTCCGTGTAAACGTATGATTCTTTCATAGCTGCCTTCAAGTAGTTGAATTGAGCGAGAGAGCAGATTCCTGTACCATTCTACCTTCCCCAACAAAGGTATCGTTTTCCGCCTGAACCCTTCGGGACTGATCCGGATCCCGGATCAGTTCAGTTAATGTCCATAATGTCTGTTGAGAGGTGGTCTCAAAACCAGCGTTGTAGAGGTCCTGAAGTTTTTTAATTGAAGAGAAAGCGGGCATTTGTTACACATCCACACAACTGCCTAGTAAGGATACAGCTGTGTTTTCTCCTGAACGCACCAGTCGGTATCAATCCTCCTGTCCTAGTGAATCGTGAATTTCTATACCAACGTCAGTCTTATATATTGAGACGGACATCAGCGATGGGACCATGACTTCTTGGATACTACAAATGTATCAAAAAGGTTTTAAAGGTTCTTCCTTCACTCCTGGATCTAGCAGCGTAGTCTACAGTTTCTAGTCCTGGGTTGAGGAGACTCACATTACAGTATCATTTGTCAGCTGAGAGAGAGTGAGAACATCTACGATGATTTGCAAGCACTACTTTTGCAGTTATGGAACAGTTGCAGCATCAGAGGACTGAGGTGTCTTACCAAGAAGAAGCATAACATAAGCTTTGTCGAAAGGAAACCCGCACTGTCATCTTGTTCTGCAAATAAGACGTCAACGAAGTCTTGGCTGTCACTGAAGTTTCTTTTGATGCGGTGCCCATTGACAAGGTTATGGGAAAAAGCATAAAGTTCGTCGGAGCGACACTTCGTTGCCGCTTCTTTTCCGCCGACATCCAGCCATCTCAACGCATGGAATACGTCACGGAACCTGAGTAACTCGTCTATTATAGCTTTGAACTTCGCTGCTTCAGCAGCGGTTTCATCATTCATTCGTTCCTGGTTATAGTAATTTTTGCTGAATACGGATCGGTAAGGTTGTTCAAGTTCAAGTCCAATTAGCCGGGCCAGATATTGACTTTCTTTCCACTGGCCCCATCTGCCAGAGTGTTGCCTGATGGAATGCCTCACCACATCTGTTCTTACATCCTGCAATTATCACAAGCCTTCTCAGCCATTGCAAGCATAATATGTAAATTTGACCTTGATTTGTTGGGGATTTGTTCTATGAATCCCAGGGTTTGCTCAAGTCCGACATCTTATGGCCTCAACTGTCAGCTAAACCAATTGAAAGCTGTGAAGACGTCATACCTGAAATTTAGACAATCGCTTGGGAGAAAAATGGTTCTTGGTGTTACAATTTGCGCAACAGGCGATGCTCATCCCGTGGTTGCAATAATACCATTCGTGGAGTGCCTTTGCACAATACTTCCCCTGCTATGTAGTGAGGACGCCCGAAAACTTGTTGCCTTATTTGGTGGTTACGAATCCATCTCTGCACTCCTAACCACCAGATAAGGCTTACTGCCCATTTTGAGATCATCAACGGCCCGTACTCCCTCGCCAGCAAGCTCATTTGCTGGTGAGGAGGGATGGTTCCCACCTGAAAAATGTTTCCAATGACAGGCAATCTACCCGGGCCAAGACGTCTTTACTCTACTGCTCTTTCGGCGCACGTTGGACAACCCAAGTAGCCCTGCGAAGATGCCAACACGATCAGAGAAGCTTGCGATTCGCCTAGCCGCAGCCAGTACCAACTCAGCTCTGATATATCTTTGCTTGTAACACTGCCCATCGTCTCAGGTTCCAAATGGACAAAAGAATTGGAGTTACGAGGAAGCGGGCCTCAAGCTCGAGGCTTTGATCACACGAAATCGATACCCTTCCCTTCACCGCCCAATCGTTTGAACGAACGCACTGGCAAATGTATACCTCCTGCTGTTCGACATTCTGTTTGTGATGTTGCTCGCCAATCTACATTACTTCATGTGCGAGGTTCCTTCATGTAGTGGAAGGAAACTAGTGCTCACTACGACAACTGCACAGGACTCTCAATGTCTTCACAATTCGGCAGCGACACTCCAGAACCTGTAGGCGACATGTTTATGCACCGCGATAAGCACTCGCGTTGCTAATTGAACGCCGGATTTAGCACAATCCGCAGCGCCGTCCAGATGTAACTGCGCTCGAGAACAACAGAGGATCGTTGACAGGACGTTGATCCATTAAGTTACAACAAGGATTTCACAAGGAAGAGCTAGTCAATTTCAATTAAGTCTTTCGCCCTGGACGATTTAAGATCATGCCACAAGAGGAAATGTTTTGGAGATGCCAACCTTGCGTGTTCCTACACTTCGGTCTTCGTTTCGTTTATTTTGAAGCATCAGATTCGGTGAGATTTTCGGTGATGGAACCTTGTCCAATTCAATCAGCAGTTCTTACTAAATACGAACGTGTCGGAGTTCATTCATTTTCAGCGTGCTTGTATCTCATCAATTCAATAATAGTATAGGAGCGCAGACAGAAGAAGACGAAAAAGGCTACAGCGAAGGATAACAGGAAGGACGGCAAGACCCCATCAAGCCGCACAAAGGTAATACGTAAGAAGTAAAATGGAGCTAAGCTTCAAAGTATCGGCATGAAAAATCTCTATAATATCGATATGAAATGACTGCATTAGGGGAGCTGAACTACGCACCTAAAAGTCTGAACTATGCAAGTCCTACTATCAACAACAACAGCAACATCCAACAAAAGCAATTAAAGATACAAGAACGTTAAGAGCGTTAACGTTAAGAACAATTAAACATTGAACTCTCTATAGGGCGAACTATTTCGTACATGTGTCTAAACCTATCCAGTACCTTACCAAATGTCATCCCCATCAGAAGTGTGGTTGAAAATTCAGTGTGTAGGAGGAAGGTGACCGCGGGTGAAATCCTTCTTGTTTCAGACCCAAGCCTTGCAATGAATAGACATGGGGTAAAATGGTGCTAAACCCATTAGTATCGATAAAAAGAATCTGCCCTGCTACACCTAGAATATATGAGCTATGCACTATATTATATTCTATATTTCTTTTTCATGTGCACTATATTGAGGATTAGCATCTTGTCACGCCATTTGTAGTTCCGCATCTAGATGCTCGGACACTCGAGTTCCAGTGATAGTAGTTAGAGTTATTCTAGTAGTTTCTCAGATACTATTTTCCAACGGTTAGATTTTGTGTTCGGGGTACTGACATCTAGATGCTCGGACACTCGAGTTCCAGTGATAGTAGTTAGAGTTATTCTAGCAGTTTCTCAGAGACTACTTTCCGACGGTTAGATTTTGTGTTCGGGGTACTGACTTCACGGTGGGGCTCACCGTCACTTTGCACCATTTGCATCGTCGAGTGTGCCGTCAGTGGGACCGTTAGGGTTTCAGAGCTAGCTCGAGTCCAGGGGGTATAGTTTGGAAGTGAGCTCCAGAGAGCTCACTTCTCTGAGGTTGAGCCTTTGAGTTCCTGGCTATGGTGGACAGAGGCCGGCGAGCCTCACCTGGATTCTCTATGCTTCAGTGGGTGTGGCTTGATTGTAATCAATACCCAGTTGTTGACAGTTTATAGAGTGACAGATCAAGTACTGATCTGAGTTGAGTTGAGTTGAGAGTGTTAAGCAATCTGATTATTGTGGCACTTTAGAGTCTATGTATGACTTATGTGTGAGTTGTGCTTCTATAGTGTATGATGTTGACAGAGATGTATATACGCACGACCATCTTGTTTGTCACTATTCATGAACTTGAGTTAAATTTTAAATTTTATGTTGAATATTGTCTTATCAAGAATTGTTATAAAAAACATAGTAGTTTTTATTCAAGTCTAATATAGTGCATTTTTTTCATATGAATTGTTTTCCATTAATGTTTATTTGATATGGACCAATGGTTCATATCAAAGAATGTTCTAGCAAACAATCGTGGATATGTGGTGTGGAAACCTAACCTTTTGATCTACATATCCAATTGGTTGGTGTTGTGGTCCCCTTAACCAAGGAGTTGACATGATGAGGTGTTGGTTGTTCTTTTTCCCCCAAAACTTGGTGCCTCGTCGGGTTTGTTTCACTCAGTTGTGTGGTATCATTGTACATCTTGGTTGTTCTTCTCTTCCCATTAGTTTTTGCCTCATTTTGGTTTATTTTCAGCAAATTGTGATATTATATTATTGATCAACAGTAGTCAATTAGGCGCATTCCAATGATCCGTCAAATGAGATTTTAGGTCGGTCAAATGAAACATCAAGTTATGCCATACTGGGATTCTCAAGGATATAGTGTATGCATGATCTAGCGCTCCTTTATCTTTTCAGGGTCATTCGAACCATTCGTCCGGTAGAACGTCAAGCTCTACCGTTATCGAGAATCTCGATGGTAGCGTGTGCTTGACCAGCGCTCATTCTTCCATTTGTCTTTTATCAGTTGGAAGATCATTTAGTTTGTATGCTGAGTCCCCAACCTATTATAAGATTCATCTTTCATCAATTTCTGTAGCTGTTGCGAGTTATGAATCCGTAGTATGGTCACCAAATGTTAGAGTGAAAACTTCAATAGACAGAGAAATCGTTTCTGAAATTTGAAGCCATTACATTGTTTATCGGCTATGATAATGTGTGATCTATCAACCTAGACATTCACAACTTCATGGGTATGCAAATGCACGTAGAATAGAAATATTTCTTATACTCTACTTATACTATACTCTACTCTCTAAACTCTATCAAGAAAGATTTTAATCACTATCTATACAACACCTAGAGATCAGTATATCTCCTTCTTCATCTATTTGAGTTTACCGTTGAATAAATATTTCATACCAGTATACTATTTTATCCCTTGACTATATTGTCTATCGCTATTGGAGCTAGTCCCATTTTACTTCTTTTGTCTCCCCCTTGATGGGCTTGATGGGCTTGATGTGATCTGTGTGGTCGACTTTTTCTCTCTAGCAAAGTCTAATGCTCTTGATCCAATCATTAGGTTTCTAACACATCACTAAAAGAATGGGCGCAGAATTCCAGATACTTGTTTGTCCACAACACAAGCTACGATGTTCTCAGATTCCATGCGGCAAGATAAGACTGGAAGGGCTTTCTTACAAGCTTTCATCAGACACACGTATGCATGGGCATATTATCCATATACTTCGGGGAAAAGGAGACTTCATAGGATAACAAGAAGGACCGGAAGACCAGTCAAGCAAAACAAATAAAACACAAGAGTTAAAATGAACTCTAAGTATGGAGCCTCTATATGCATTTACTATTGAATATATATATAACTAATAAATATGGTGTATTTTGGAATAAATATGTAATAGAATTTGAGAAATATAATACATTGGGCAATTGACCATCTATAAGAAATATGGATAATTTGATAAATGTCACTGTAATTTTCACTATTTTTAAATATATCCATGGAAGTTAGTATAATTGGAAATATGCCCATCATTACCATAAGATGCACCCTCTTCCCTGTAAAAGGCACCTCAAATAAATTATTCCTATATGTGTTAATAGTGAATCCAATGCTTTGGTTTTGTTTCGGTTTTGTTTCCTTTCATTCATTTCACTCACGGAATGAAAGGAAACAAAACCGAAACAAACCGGCTTCTAAACCCCTCCACGGGCTTCATTTCAAAAATAAATTTAACTGCTTATTATGGCTCGCCTCTGATTTTTAACGCTAGGTCTAATTCTGGCCCTCTTCCCTCAATAATCATGAATTGATGGGTCGAGTAGGAACACCCACCTAACGTGATTATGTATAATTATAATAGAGCAATTATTATTATAATTATACATAATCACAATAGAGCAATTTGTGTCACATTGTACACACACCTCTTTACATAAAGAATAAGACGTTTGCTGTCTACCATCGCCAAATATATATTACTTACTACTCACAACGTCTTGAGGAAGAGTCAATCAAACCTATTGAACCTAACTGGTAATATACATTCATTGATCAAAAGTAAAGTGTAAATTGGCGCGTTCCAACAAGACAAAGACGAAACAAGAAAACAGAAGATGTAGTGCGTATATACATCGCTACACAACATACATTGCTGTCAACATTGTACACTATAGAAGCACAACTCACACATAAGTCAAACATAGACTCTAAAGTGCTACAATAATCAGATATTTACAACTCTCGATCAACTCAACTCAAATCAATACTTGATTTGTCACTCTATAAACTGCCAACAATTGGGCATTGATTACAATCAAGTCACACCCACTCTAGCTAAGAGAATATAGGTGACGCTTGCCGGCCTCTGTCCACCATAGCCAAGAACTCAAAGGCTCAACATCAGAGAAGTGAGCTCTCTGGAACTACACTTCAAAAGTATACCCCTGGACTGGAGCTAGGTCTGAAACCCTTATGGTCTTGTTGATGGCACACTCGACGGTGCAAATGGTGCAAAGTGATAGTGGGCCCCATTGTGAAGTCAGTACCTTGAACACAAAATTTGAGCGTCGGAAAGTAGTCTATGGGAAACTGTTGAAATACCTCTAATTACTATCATTGCAACTCTAGTTTCCGAGCAATCTAGATGTGACACTACGAATGGCATGACAGTTGTCGTGTGTATATACATTGCTACACAACATATATCGATGTCAACGTCATACACTATAGAAGCACAACTCACACATAAGTCATACATAGACTCTAAAGTGCCACAATTGCCCCCTAGTTGGCGGTTAGGTTCCTCTAACTCCAGATATCCATCTACTCCAAGTATATGGTATAACCTATTATGGGCAAAGATCAAAAGGCCGGGTGCTATAGAGCCACATCGTTAGTTGCCTGTCTGCAATCTATACCATATAAAGAATGAACTAGCTATAGTTCAAGTACATCTAGGACATAACCATTATCCCTGAGGAACCACCATGAGGGAAGGAGTCATACATGCCATATACCATCCCCTCTTGAACAGCTATCACACACTAACATAGTAGCGGCTCTACCAAAAGAGCCACATAACATACACCTGAAGCCTGCACGTATAAGTGCCGAGCTTGGGTCCATAGTACTATCATGTTTGGGAGGTGGCATGGCGCACATGATCCTTCCAAACAACATCATCACATCCTTCCAACACAAGGACTCCAGATGAGAAAACCTCACGCACTCTCAAGATAGTGCGGCCTATCAAAACATCAAGTATCATTGGTGCTATTTGTTGTAGATATACATAGTTTCGTGGATGAAATTGACGGATTGAGGGTCTATAACCTTCTATTGATCCTCAAATGGTAGCATAATGTAAGGTATCTCTATGTTGAGCAATCACTAAGTTCTCAAAAGCCATTGGCACCACTCTCCAAAAGATCTCTGTCCGTTAAAAACATGAGCTCATCCATACATCTGGATCATCCAAGTCCAAAACTACAATAGCATCTTGACAAATGGCTGTAGGTAAATTTGGATCTTGTCCATAGAGTAGAAAGTAAGGAGAGAAGGATGCTAAGGAGGCTTGCCGGCTGAACCAATAGCCCATGGCTAACCAAGGTAATTGGAGATCCCAATTTTCCAATCTCTGCAAACTATACTTTTGCGATCCTCTCTTCATTGTCTGAACCACTCTCTCTACTAAGCCATTTGTCTCAAGGTGATTTCGAGATGTAGTACAATGATCAATCAAAGCCTTGTCACACAAGACTTGAAACTTCCCCAAGAACTATGTACTTTGATGATCAATCAAAACCTCAGCTGTGCACCAAAATGATTAAGAACTTGATCTAAGAACGAGTAAGGTGTCACTTCACTAGACTTTCCTAGAAGTGCCACCAACTCAATCCACTTGGAGAAGTGATCCACCATCACCAAAACATACTGATGATGTCTCACAATCACCAATAAAGGTCCAATGAAGTCCAAACTCTATCGATAACCCAATCCCATGATAGGTAATGTGTAAAAGTCCAAGACTAAGGAGAGAAATATGAGAATGGAAGCTCACATTGGGATACTTGAATGGGGGAAAAATCCAAATGCCTAGCATGAGCTTCAGCTCTTGTATTTATAAAGATCATACAAGGCTCTTGAGAAGCTTCCTTGAGCCTCTTTCTTGGAGTGCAAGCCAAGTTAATTGGGAAGCTTCTCAAGAAGCTTCCCTCTAGAAGTGGCTTACTTGGTGTGTAAGCTAAGCTAGTTGCAGCCTTCTAGAAGCTACTTACTTGAGGTGCAGGCTAAGTTAGCTGGGAAGCTTCCCAAGAAGCTTCTTAGATATTTTTGGAATATTCTAGGCTAATTTGTCTTATTTGCTACTTTGTTAGCCCTACTAACTTTGTTGCTAAACTCCATATTGTTACATAATGGGTGTAATTGTGGCATAAGAGCATTGAATGATGCTCTAACTCGGTCACAAACCACACATCTGGCAACAAACTATAGTACCTTGGTTTGCACATTGTGCCACCAATAATGACTCTGGAGAAAGCTATATGTACGCTTTACTCCAAAATGTTCTAGCTCCTCATGAGCATGATGGACCAACTATGGTCTTTGAGATGGAAGTGGTACTACTCGCACTCTACCATCCTCCCATACACACAAAAGGTGTTTGCTCTCCAATCTAAATTGTTTGGCTTGCAGAAGGACACAATCTTTCTCCTTGGTTCCAACTGTGCTACCCACAAGACCAATACAAAGATAGTACATCACTAAGATGTCACCATGAATGTCTTGCTAAACTATACCAATATCTTCACTCTCTAGATCTGTGACCTCAATGACTCCTCCTATATGCGCTAAGAGAGATACCACCAAAGCCTCAGAAAATATACACGGAAAGGCCAATGCATGCTAACTTGGCACCATCTCCTCATCTATCTTACCATGCCAATGTGCTCCAGTCTGATCTCACTGGTTGGGACATGGGTTTCTACTCAACCCATCTACATCATTGTACACCACTCCAGGTCTATGAACAACCGTGAAATCATACTCTTGTAAAATCAGAGCCCAGCATGCAAGCTTCCTTGAAAGCTTATCGGACTCCATCAACCACTTAAGCCGCTAATGATTAATGATGAGAGTGAAAGGGTTACCAAATAGGTAACATCGGAAATGTGCTATTGCCCAAACTGTTGCCAAGCACTCTCCCTCGTATGAACTGTACTTCACCTCTGCTGAATTGTTGGAGCGACTAGCATAGGCCACCAAAAACTCCTTCCCCTCATCATCATGATGGGTGCAAACTGCTCCAAGCCAGGACACGGTCGGACCAGTCAGCTTTGGGGGCTGAGCGGGCGGAGCCGTAACATACTCCAAATTAGTATGAACCTAAAATGGTTGTCCTCTAATTGGTCTCCTCAAATAGGAGCAAATGTCAACCTCTCCTTGAGCTCTACAACAACTCTCTCCTGGTCATCTCCCCAACACCACTCCTATGTAAGCTTGGTCAGCTTTGTCAAGGCCTTGGCAATGGTACTAAATCCTCTAACATAACAATGATAGAATTTTGCCAACCCAAGGAATGCTTGCACTCTGCTCACATCCGTAGGCCTAAGAATACATGCAATAGACTCCACCTTGGTTTGTTGAACACCAAGTCCTCCAAGGTAGATAGTGTGGCCCAAATACAAAACCTGCTCATGGAAGAACCTATACTTCCCAGGATGTAATTTGAGTCCATGAGATCTCAACCTCTCAAACACCTCCAACAACTATTGTAACAACCCGGCAAATATCACTTTTGTGGTAATCAGGTAAGTAAAGTTTGTTCCCATAGAGATACAATTCAGAATTGGTCAAATACAAAGTCAAATAGTAACAAGTAGTTCTTCTTGGTTGCATCTTTAATCTTTTAGGTAGAAACTACACCCAGAAGAGAGTAACAAGCATTGACTTGCAGTCTAATCACAACAATTTATCACACTTAATCACAAATCCATCAACTCTTTCCAAACAATCTTGATTGTGATGATTCAGATTCTCCCAAAAATAGCACTTGATTGAAAAACTACTTCACCTCAAAATTGTGTTCCACCCCTCCACTAAAGGCACAACTTCCTTGATCAAAACACATCAACACTACATTGCACTCACAATTGCAGAATACTAACAACACAACAATTCTTCTCAGATCTGTCAAGGCATTGCTCCTATTGTACTTCACTCAAGATCAAACACATAGAATAAGATCAAGGCTATGGAATCCAACATCCAATAATCACATTGAATTGCACTTCAGAATTCTCCACACACTCACAAACACAAACATAGCATTGATACTCAGAATTAAGCTCAAGCGACAAGCACTACTTCATAGCACTTTGCTTTATCTATTCTCAAAAATTATGAGCATTGAACAACAACACACTATGAATTCCCCTTTAAATAGTAAAGCAATTGATAGTTACTAACAACTATACCATTCTACAACAACTCTTCCTACTTGCAAATCCAAAATGACAATGCACCTCTTCATATCTGCCTCTTCAAATCTCAAAACTATTACTTCTCCGACCCAATGTCTACTTCTTTCTTGGCTTCCAATCCCGAAGTAACCTCGCATACTACTCTATCCTCGGGTTTCACAACTACTAATTCTTCTACCAATTCTACTACTTCTTCACTCTGATCTACAATTCCCGTCATGGGTAACCTACATACATCTTTTCCCTGCAACCCAGTTTTCTCTAATATCTCCAATGGCAACTCCGAAGATATTTGTACTCCTATCTCTTCTACTTTGGGTTTCTCTCTAACATCCTTCCAAAGTTTATCTATCTCTAACTTAACTAAATCAAATCTAATCGTGATATTGTCTTCCACTTCCAATATCTTCCTATTTACATGAGCTTTGAGAATAATCAGCAAAGCATTCAAATTCTTATCCTTTGCATTCCTTCTCCTTGTCTCCTGCACCAACAATTTTAACTCGTGCAACCTTGTTCCTTCAATCCTTACACTAGCTTCTGTACTCAAAATTGCATTCATCTTCACTACTATCTCCTTCGGTGGCTTGAGCCTCATCCTTGTCTCACATTCCCAATCCGCATGCGAGTTCTCCTGATACATTGCTAGTTCCTCCTCAAATTTGGCCTTCATAGTCTCCTTCTCCTTCTCTTTCTGCACTACCTTCTCTTCAAAATTACAAAGTAACTCCCTCAATCTTTCTTCTTCTCTATACCTCATTGTTAACTCCCTTTGCCAGAGCAGCTTCTTCTCTTCTACACTCTACAAGCTCTTGCTCCTTCTCTGCTACTCTTGCCATAACATGGATGATTTCTAATCATGAATCAACAAACTGCTATTTCAAGATTTCATACTCAACTATCTGTCTTTCCTTGGCTATGACATTTTGCTTTATTACTCTCTCTTTACTTCCCACTTCCCTCTTTAAGTTCTCTATTACTTGATTATGTACTACTGCATCTACTTGTAGTACCTCCCTCTGCTCCTCTCCTTGGGTTATACTCTTCTTCAACTCCAAGTTCTCTTCTTCTAACCTCTCCAACACCTGCAACACAGTCTTTACCTCTAGACACTCCGATTGCATCTCTTTCTTCTTCTCCTCCAAATTTATTAACAATGGGCATACAATCTCCCACAGATACTCCACTCCTCTGCTCTGATATACTTTTACTTGCAAGCTTTTCTCCTTCTTTGCTTCTTCTTTGCTTGACATTCTTCTCCTCTTTCTCTAGAACTTTGTCTTTTGACTTTGGGTTATCTTCTTCTACCATTTCTAGCTTTCCCTCTTCTTCCTTTGGTACCAGCTGCATCTCCACTCCATCTTCACTCTTGCTACTTGCTTCACCATTCTACAATGTGAGTTTAGGTTCTTCCTCTCTCTCCGAGTCTTTTGACTTATACTTGGCTTCACCTTCTGATTCTTCTCTTGATGACACAATTACCATTGGGTCCTTCTTTGGGTTTACTTTCCTGGTCTTCCAAGGTCTCATTGCTGCTACTTCTTCTTCTTCTGGTCGACTCCTCTTCTTCAACTTTGGAGCATTCACCGCCAACCGCATGCTTTGCCCTATCTGCACATAGTACTTGTCATTGCTCTTGATCTGAAAAAATGTATTGCTGCTCCTCCGTGTCAGCATCTCTTCTTTAGTCGGGATGGAAGTGTGACACTATCTTGTGTCTTCCTGCTGCATTCAATAGATTTAATCCCAAATAGAAGTGGGCTGCAAATGGCACAATGTAATATAGAGGCAACTTGTCTTGCAAATTCCACACCATTTGTCTTGTATGTTGATGGAAGCACTTTGCACAATTGATTGGTTCCCCTACAAACATCTTATAGAAAAACACTGCTTGATGTTTCATCACATAAGTGGTTTGCTCTGGTCTGAAGATAGCCATCATTGCTTCTATGATGCCTCTCTTCACAAGGTCCTCGTAACTCTCAACTTTATAACCATTCTTTGTGCATTTTGAAGAAAAAACGTCTTGCACTTCTTGGGTTTCTTCAACTACCTCTCCTTTCCCCAAGAATATGGCTCCCTGCTCCTCACCCACCTCTCTTCTGAGTAATAACCTCCAATCCGACTTTGTCCATTGAGCCGGATTTCCTCTCTTACCCTCTACTTTGGGTCCGTCCAAACATTTATTCTCAATGATCTTGGTCATGAAACCTAGAAAAATAAAGTTCTAGTTCCATGCTAAAAATGTGATCCAAAGCATGCTCAAGACTACAATTCTTGCAATCACATCTAATCTCTGGATTGCATGATTTCTAACTACAAATTCCGAGTTCTTCTTTCCACCTCCTATCTTACTCTCCTCCACTCTAGGTTGGTGATTCCCGCTCGAATCTCGGGCTAACTCTCTTGACTTCCTCTTGATGCACAAGCACGTCTCTTACTACACTCCCTTTTCCCCAATCTCCCTTAGGACTACTCCTTAATGGTGATGGGAAATTACTTGTCATCTCTTTGTCTCTATCCTAAATTTTATAGTGGCGTGTCTCCTCAATCTTTCTTCACTTTGAGTTTCTACCAAGAAATCACATCTTCTGCATGCTCTTGTCAATATCAAATTTTCCTTACTCATAGGCCAGCCATTTTTATGTGTGATACCTTCTTGAATGTCCAACCCCGAAGAAAAGTTGTTACACTATCCTTGCCTCGGGTTGAGCATCCACAAGACAAAGTCTCCTTACTTTGGGTTGAATGCTGACAAGACTCATCCAAGGACTTTGTCTTTTGACACAATGTCACTTTACCCCGGGTTACAACCCAAAGACACCATTCTTTGCCTTTTGATGCCATAAAGGTGCAATACGTCTTTGTTTATATACTTCTTCTTCATAAATAAGAAAAAAAAATGTGGGTACCACAACTATCTTTCATGCTCCTCCACAATAGTGTTATAGACCAAAATGTCATCAACATAGCACCAAACATAATTCAATCCAACTAGGATCCTATCCATGATCCTCTAGAACTCAGTAGGAGTGTTCTTTAACCCAAAAAGTAATAACCTCCATTGATATAACACATCCTTGCCATGAGGATCAATAGCCCAGAATGTTGTCTTGGACTTGTACTCCTCTATGATAGGCAACTGATGTATCCCGCTCAAAGATCCAAAGTATTGAAGACCTTTGCATGCCCAATCGCATCAAAAGTCTCCTCCAATGTAGGCATGGCATACCAATCAGCCCTAGTCTATGGGTTGATTGGACGGTAATCTCCACACATCCACCTATCTATGTGATTGCCATGCATATCCTTCTTGGTTGGCATCACTATAACTGATGCATACTCTCAATGTGAGATCCAACCAAACCAGCCTCAAAAAGATCTCTACTCTGGCTCTAAATCAATGTCGTATCCATGTCACTATAGTGATAAGGGTGTCAAAAAATTGATGTATTGCTAGTCAGCTCAATCCGTATACCAAGTCCTTTCAAAGCACCCAAATCCTTCATATTGAAGGCAAAACAACTAGTGTAACTCCTCAAGAACCTCCAAACTCTCCATCTTTCCTCTCCAATAAGCTTGGGTCCAAGATCTAGCTCCCAAATATCCTCTATAACTGTTGCAAGAGTGGAAGACGTACTGATTGGCTGCTACACTAGGCCCTTGGGAGCAATAGTGTCATGACCCTGACCACTAGAGGTCCCAACCTTTGTGTGAAAAACTCCCTTTGATCTGGCTGCAAGCTCCATACGTCATTTAGCTACATCCCAAGTAGACCAAGGGTGTAATCCAAGTAGACCATGCTCACCTAGATGGACTCCAAGTAGATCACTCTCCCTAGTAGCCATTGGCTACATCCCAAGAATACCTTGTCCACTTGGTCCATCTCCCCCAACAATGTGCCTAAATCGTCTCAATAGGCACAAGGCTCACAAGTGTCAGAGTGGTGATGCCTATCAAGCGCATCCTATGCTGCTTTGCCAAGCCAAGGCTCACAATCTAGGTCAAATAGTTTAGGTCCATAGCTTGACTTAACACCTAATGCCTGAATACCTCTAACACTGCTAGAACAACGGTAATACCGATATGAAAACCCATCACCCACTCTCTTTCATCAATGTTGGGCTCCACCAACTACTATAATTGTCAGTCCCAAACCAATCTAGGTCCTCCCTCTCAAAAAGCATGAGAGCTTATGAAACTCATGAGTGTGGGAAATGCGGCTCTAGGCTATCCAACTAGGTTCACAACTACCATAGGTGTCCTATCAGCCACTACCACCATCTGAGACTAATGCCCAACATCCAAGATGTCATCAACAAGGATGTGGTCAAGTTGTTGAATCCTATCATAACCACGCTGTAAAACCTCTCTAGGTAAAAGGTTTGTCCACCAAAGACAAAGATGATGAGCCCATGATCCTACTCTAGCTGAACAATATAGCAGGTCCTATCCAAGAATGTACCTGATGTGTACTCACCACCACCCAAGTACAAGAATTACCCATCAAAGGAATGTTCTCCAAAATGTAAGATAAAGAAATAGACTGATGAACTTGGAGATGTTGTAGTATCTATAACATCTCCCAAAACACACCAAAACAAGGATCCTAAAGACCCAAACTTTGGCCAACATATGTATATCCCTAACATGGCTAACCAAAAATCACCAAGTGAATAGGCCCATGTCTTTCTAGATCATGCGCCCTCAATAAGGAAATGTCTGTTGGTAGGGCCTTCAAATAACCTATAACTATTGACATCGGCAATAATTTAGGATACCAATGTGTAGGCCAAGTGTGCCACATGATGTAGAGAGACTCGCCAAGCAGTCTCATCTCTCTCCACATACATGTACCTTTGTACTCGTATACCCACCTGTAATACCGTAGCTAGTTTGGTGCTAATCCCACTGAACATTTCCAATAGACATACTCCCTCTATGGGATACTACCAAGCAATGAGTGTGGTATCTAGAGGTGTCAAAGTAAGCGACTCTTGAGGCTCATCCTTGCACTTATCTCCAAGTGGTATGAAGGCTCCACTCCAAGCCTTTTGCACCAACTGATATGCATGTTGCTACAATGCCTCCTCTAAACGCCACAATGGAGCAACCAAGGTGGATGGAACAATCCTACTCATAATCCAAATCCAAGTGATCTCCTCTAGTATTGGAGTATCCTCTACATGGGCGTTCCTTTCCAACAAGTCACTAGGCTAAGTAACTACACCACTAAAAGCTGAAACTAATGTTGTCATGGTCCCGGATTATAGTGAGCCAAGACTGCCACTACTAAAGCGTATTGGTAGGCGACATACCCGTCCCTCACTAGACTGCCAACTTGGTCTATAGGAGGTTGTCTCCTCCCAATAGTCAATGTTGAAACCCATGGGGTATAACACTGCTCCCCCAACTAACACATTGTATGACTCAATTATTGTTGCTATAGCCTGAGCTCTTGCCACTAAGCTATCAGTCGGATGACCAGGTTTAACTTGGACAACAAGCTCCCCACGTGTGATGTATTGTGTCAAACCACCACCTAGAGATGTTTGGATCTGAAATAGACACCTCTCCACATCAGTCTTCCGTAACTCCAGACTAATTACTGTAGCCTTCTCCAACAAAAAGGGCTACGCACCAGAGTCTAACAAAATTCTTTGTGGTGTATAGACCTTCCTTGAAGGTCTGACCAAACAAAAAATCTCCCTCTAGTTATCCAATAGGACAAAACTAAGTGTGAACCGCGCTCTCTCAAGGCCAGTCTAGTTGGCAACTCCTCCAATCTAGCCGTTGCTACCTACCATAAACCATTGGTTGTTGAACGGATCCCATGCTCCTCAACAAAGTCAATTCCACTATCAACCACCTCTGCTCTAGTAGTAGGAGCTGCATCATCCCTACTCTCACAAAGCGTGGCAGCTAATTGGAACACTGGGGCTGGGTCAACTCCTAATGTAAACATATCACTTTTTGAAAACAAAGGGCACCGCATAATCAGCTAAGCCGCCCCCAACATCATACTAGACTCAATCTATGTAGAAGTAGGTGGCTGACTAACAAGTAGTCTATCATGCACTCCATCACCACCTACGGCACCTGCACTAGGACATCTAGGAGCCATGGATGTCATCTGCAATGCCTCAGATAGCATGAAAGACTAAGGAAGTTTGACTTGTCTCCCAACCTCTCCTCTCTATGGATCCAACTCCATTGATGCTCCTTTAGGCTTTGGAGCAACTTCACTCTTAGTCACTACTGTGATGCATCCACATATGTTGCTCCGCACATGAAGTCCAAAGCATCTCTATCACCAACATATGATGTGGAAGCCTCAGCACCCAAATCTGTTCTCCTTTGAGCAATGGCCATACTAGTCAATCTTTGCTCCAACTGCTCAATCTAAGTAGCCATAGTTGTATTAGAAGTAAGGGCATGTATCACACCTCTACTAGGTGTAGATCCTCTACCACCTCATCTTCCATGAATTGGAGCTCCTCTACTACCTGCCATAGCAGCCCTATCACTCCGTAACTCCGGGTGTAGGTCAAAGCATCGATCATTAGTGTGACCAAATTTGTGGCAATGCTCATACTACCTCTATGCTGGATATTATGCACCAGAGGTATCAGACCCACTGCCTCAAGTACACTCTCTCCTATAGTGAGGTCCACCACAATTCCAACAAGTAAAGTACCACTCACTAGTTGTTGTTGACCTGAAAATGAAGGTAAGGGTCTAGCTCCACTAGGCCCTCCACTCACTCCATAGGATCTGGGTTGTCCTATGAGCTGGCCTATCTCTCACTCAAGATGAACTTCTAATGGCTATTATGGTAGTGCGCCATGGACTAAGAAGGCAAGGAACCCCAACTCCATCATACTCCTCCAAGGCTAACACTCCAAGACTCAAGACATTGCTCACTAGAGAACTCAATGAGAGAGAGAGAGATAGTTGCAAATGAAAGTATAATGAGTACCTCCTCACCCCTAGTTTATATACTTGTGAAATAATTATATATCAAAGTTACTAATTATTGGAGTAACTCAAGTTACTAGGCTAAAAGTCAAGTAAAGTCAAAAAGTATAAAGGAGTACATCCACATGGGCATATTTCACTAAGCATGTGATCTTATCTTGACCCAACCATTAAGTCAAGGATTCCTTCACATGGGATATCCTTGGACTATAAAAGAATCCAAAAAAAGGCTTGTGGGTCCAACAGTCTCAACTTTTTCCTCAAAGCCAAACACCTAGGAATAATACCAAGTCAACACACTAGAATCCAAAATAATGGTGCTCATCTTTTCCACTTCTTCTAAATTAAGGTCCCTTCTATCTTAGCTATGACTAGCTAAAGTTAGTAGAACCATCCTTTATCTCTATATAAATAATATCTCTCAAGTACTAGTAATACCAAACTAATTATCACAATACTACAAACATGCACAAATGGGTGTTAGATTTATCCCCGGACTAAGTTTTCACTTTGTCCTCAAAGTAAAGGTCTCTTTACCTTCTATGATACATTTTCAACTTATCATGGTTAATCTTATCAAAGTGTCTTCCTCCCAACTCCATGAGATCATAGGTGTAATGTGCCCACACCTTCTCCACTATGAAAGATTCAAAGTACTTAGGCAAAAACTTCTTTTGTAGTCTCTTGATTCGAATGGAATCAAACAACATTACCCAATCATCTTCTTTGAAAGGCTCCACCTTCTTCTTGCCTTGCCGCTTGTCATAGCTCTCCTTTTTTTTCCTTTGGGCTTGCTCCACTCGAACCATAGCAACTGCTCTGGCCTCTTCCAACTCCATGAGTTGATCCTTCCTTGACTTCTCTGCATCACCTCCTTGTGTTTTCTTCAATCTTCTATGAATGCTTTGGATGGTAGGAAGATCAAAGTGAATACGTAAGGTAGACTTAATACCATATACCAATTGAAATGGAGAATATCCGGTGGAAGTCTTCATGGTTGTCCTATATTCCCACAAAACTGCATGAATCCTCTTGTCCCAATGATGTTTAGCCCCTCCATTTCTGCATCTTTGGCTAACATCATGCACAAGGTCTGATTGGTTCTCTTTGCCAAGCCATTGGAATTTGGCTTATAGGATGTAGTTGCTTTATGTGTGATAGAGAAATGTCGTTGCATGGCTGTAGTAATGCTTCCTATAAACTCTCCTCCTCTATCAAAAACCAACTCCAAAGGGCACCCACCTAATGATAATATGTTCAAAAAGAAATCTCCCAACTTCATCTTCATTCTTGTTCCTTAATGATCTAGCCTCAACCCACTTAGTAAGATTATAAGTAACTACTACAATATACCAATTGTTCCTTGGAGTTCTATTGAGAGGACCTACAAAATCAATTCCTCACTTCTCAAAAGGTCCTAACAATAGAATTGATCTAAGTAGTGGAGTGGAAGTAGACTTTCTAGCAAAAAGCAATGATCTTCTCTTGTGCCAACTGAACTCCTTCCTGAACTTACTGAAAACTCTGCCGCTGAACTACTACATCAACCCAAAGTACTTTGGCTTCTTCTTCTCCTTGAGTTAACCTTTCTTTCATTTGCAAGACTTCATCACTCACATACCTCACTACCTGCAACTCATCCTTCACCTCCAAATGATCTTTCTTCACTTCCTTCTTCTTCTTTTGCAACTAGAATAATAAAGGACAAACAAGTTTTGCCAAATAATCTACTTCTCTGAATTCTTCTACATCATCATCTTTGGCTTTGGTAGGAAACTCTTCCATTGGGGCCTTAATCCAAAGTCTTGATCTTCTTACCTTGAATGTGACCTCCTCCAAGCTTTCCTTCTCTACCTTGACTTGGCTTAGTTTTACACTTGCAGCTTGCAGACTTCTCTTTGTTCTTCTTCATCTTAGAAATACCAATACTAGCTCTTCCTCTTGCTCCTTGGGAATATCCACCATATTCTAACATCTCCTGACCTTCAGCAAAAAGGCATAGTCTTTAGGAGATAATAGCCGTTTGAAATTATAGCTCCTCCAATTGTTAGGTGTAGAAATGCATCACTCAACCATGTGTGGAGACAATGTGCTCCAAAATTAGACCTTCTTCACATCCAAAAATGCACTTCTTTGGGTTGAGTGATGCATTTGCCTCATCGAAGCATTGCAAGACTTTGATTAGATGCTCAAAGTGCTCCTCCTTGCTCCCATAGACACAAAAGTCATCAATGAAGTCTCTCACAAATTTTCCAATGAAAGGTTCAAATATCTTGGTCATGAACCATTAGAATGTGACTAGAGTATTGTAAAGCCCAAAAGGCATGACCTTGAAAGCATAAGTTCTCTAAGGTGCAATGAATATGGTGAGTTGTTGATGCTATGGTGCAATCTTGATTTGGTTATATCCACTATAACCATCTCCAAAATTTTACCTCTCATGACCTACAACTTCCTCCAAGATCTCATCAATGAATAGCAATGTGTAGTAGTCCTTCTTGGTAGTAGCATTGAGCTTCTTGCAATCGACACATACCCGAAGCTTGCCATTCTTTTTCTTCAAAATGACAATTGGAGACACTCATTCTGAATTCTCCACCTCAAAGATAAATCCAGCTTCCTTGAGCTTATCAATCTCCTCCTTCACAACCAAAGATATTGGTGGGCTAATGCAATGTTGCATTTGGCGGATTGGTATTGCATGTGATTCCACCTCTCTATCTTGTGCTCCTCCAAGGTGACTTTCTTCAAATCCTTGCAACTAAAAGCAAACACATGGATGAACTTGCGGAAAAACTCCTCAAATCTCACTTTCTCCTCTTTGGTAACATTTGGGCTATACTTGAGGGTAGATAACCTCCTCTCTATCTCCTCAAGTGTCAATGGTGATTTATTTGGGTCCTTCAAAACCTTTGGCTTAGGTGCAAAATCCATAGCACACAAAGGATACACATCTAAATCAGATTCAGATTCATCCTTCTCCGTGGAAGTCTCCTCTTCCATGCTTGTGTCCACACTTGAAGCTCCTTCTTCAGAATCTGATTCTCAATAATCAAAAGATGGTGTATCTAAATGTAAAGTGTTGGTGGTGTAAGTCACAAGAACTGGGACTCTATTGTTTGATGACCCAATCCTCAAGTACCCTTTGTACCATCGATCAGTTGTGCATGTTGCTCTCAGCCATGGCCTCCCAAGAAGTAAGTCATAGCTTGAAGCCTTCAAGACTTGAAAAGTCATGAGATTTTGAACTCCCATAACTGAAACTACCACTTTATCCATCAATCCTACTAGTCAAACTTGTAGTTTTTTTGCCATGCTCACCATAAATGTTGAAGGTCTTGAGGGTATCATACCCAACTTCTTCATCAACCTTTCTGACATGGTATCATTGTTGATCCTCCATCAACCAATGCATCCTTGATATTGTGACCATTCACTCTTGTTTCAATCTTGGAGGCATATTCACAAGCCTCACATGGTGTTGGCTTGGCATCCACTACCCCCATTGATACTGGAGTTTTTGCCTACTTCTTCCTCTTGCTCCTTGTAGAACTCAAACCACCTCTAAGTTCCTTCTCAAAGTAGGATTCAAAGCAATTAGTTAGCTTTCTGTGATGTTAACCTTGTGACTACCAACATCCTCCAAGTCATTGTAGTTCCATTGTTGCTTTGATATCAAGAAGTCCTCCATCTCAAACTTCTTGCTTAGAGTCTTTGGTGTTGATGGTGTTGAGGTGCAAGTGCTCCTAATAGACATAGGAGTATCCTTGCTAGGAGTAAACCCTTGAGAGGAGTGCACATCCTCTGCAAAATAAGGTCTCTTCTTCTCTTGTGCCAAAAGCTCCAAATTAAGACTCTTGGAATTTGAGCACTCTCCCTTCTCATACTTGCTCTCAACCACATCTATATATGATATCCCCTTACCTTTCTTTGGATTAGGAGCCACTTGGGTTTTACTACCTCCCTCTTTCCCTCTATTGGCTCTTTCATAACCCCTTCATCCATGGTAAGTGGAATTTGGGCAATTCCTTTGGATATGGCCTCTTCCTCTACAACCAAAACAATTTTTATCATTAAAATTGTTGGCTGGTTGGCCTCCTATATATGGATAGTTTCCATAACTCCTAGGCACTCTCCATACATTTTGATCCACCCCTCTCTTCTCCCATAGTTGCACTACATTGATTTTGAAATCTGTAAGTTTTTTAGTGATGGTTTGAAGTGGATCTTTTGGTAGAGGTGCAAGAATTGGAGCAATTACTACTTGTGGTGCAACCTTTACCACCAAAGTATCAAAATTTCCACCATAATTGGAGCCTTGAGGAGGATGCACAACCTCCTTCACCACCAAATCACTCTCATCCCCTTCCAAACTCTCCTCCATACAAATTGCAATCTTGATAGCTTCAACCTTGGAAGAAGGTTTCTCATATATCACCTTGCTTCTAATTTTTTGTCTCAATCCTCCCACAAAATTCTTAGTGAGCATTGCTCCTATGCCAATCATAGTAGTCTCTATATCATCCCACCCTTCCTCAACACTATGCAAAATTTGGACTCTAACTTTTCCACTCTTTCCACGTAGACTCTCACTTTCTCTCCATCTCCTTGCTTGAGAAAAGTAACTTCACTCATCAATCTTCCATAACTCTCATCTAGAAGAAAGTTCTCAATGAGTGCTGAAGTCAAACTCTCCCAAGACTCTTCTTGTACATCTCTCCTTTCTCTCTTTTGGTATTTTGACTCATACCATGTAAGTGTTGCATCCTCAAAGAAATTTGGAAATAATGAGGCACACTTATTCTTCCTCCTCATCTTTTCCTATGCAAGCTCTCTTGAAGTCTCTCACAAAGGCCTCCATATCTTCTCTATCCTTGCCAAAGAAAACTGGAAGTTTCCACTTCTTAACCCCTCACTATCTTTCTTTTCTCTCAATTTTTTGTTTTCTCTTTTGTTTTCTCTTACTCTATAACTAATATAGATTTTATACATGACTAACACCATTTGAGAATAATCCACCCTAGGTAGTACAAAAGGTTCAAGTTACTCCAAGATTTCTATAGCAACATCAAATCCTAAAATGCATATTAATCAAACCCTCATGGATAGTTTATCCATAAGTTGAAAGATTATTTTCATCACTAATCTTGAGAACTAGTTGATGAAGGTGGTAGTATTTCTTGGAAATTTTCATGAAAATCCATTGAAAATTGAAGAAATGGTATACTCTGTACAATTTTCCAAAGAACATGCAATTGTGAGAGCAATTTACCCCATCAACTTTCAATAACTCTAGCCTAGTGTGCATAGTAGCCCTCATAATAATTTCAAGTGTGCTAATTGAAAAATAACCCAAGCTATCATATGTATAAATTTCAAGTCTAGATCTCAAAGTTGAGATTTTGCCCAAAATCACCTTAATCTCCAAAATCTGCAATCCACCTCACACAATCTCTCCAAATCTTCTCTCACACAATCTCTCCAAATCTTCTCAAGTGTACAAGATGTACAAAATCACCTCAAACATATCATAATGAACTACATGGTATAAAAATGGGTCCAATTTCTCTAACATAAGTTCAGCCCTCTCTTCCCCTAAAGTTCTCTCCAAGTGAGCTCTCATAGCCTCCTTTTGTCTAATATAGAATTGTACATGAAACATTATCTTGCCTTCTAGAGAGGTCTCGGCAATGGAACCAAAAATGTGAGCTGGCCTGTCTTTCACTCAAGATGAACCTTTGATGGCTATTATGGTAATGCACCATGGACTAAGAAGGCAAGGAATCCCAACTCCATCATACTCCTCCAAGGTTAACACTCCAAGACTCAAGACATTGCTCACTAGAGAACTCAATGAGAGAGAGAGATGTTGCAAATGAAAAGATGATGAGTACCTCCTTACCCCTAGTTTATATACTTGTGAAATAGTTACGTACCAAAGTTACTAATTAATAGAGTAACTCAAGTTACTAGGCTAAAAGTCAAGTAAAGTCAAAAAGTATAAAGGAATACATCCACATGAGCATATTCCATTAAGCATGTGATCTTATCTTGAACCAACCATTAAGTCAAGGATTCATTTTCATGAGCTATCCTTGGACTATAAAAGAATCCAAAACAAAAAGGCTTGCGGGCCCAAGATTTCCCAACATTTTCCTCAAAGCCAAACACCTAAGGATAATACCAAGTCAACACATTAGAATCCAAAATAATTGTGCTCATCTTTTTCTACTTCCTCTAAATTAAGGTCTCTTCTATCTTAGCTATGATTAGCTAAAGTTAGTAGAACCATCCTTTATCTCTATATAAATAATATCTCTCAAGTACTAGTAATACCAAACTAAATATCACAATACTACATACATGCACAAATGGGTGTTACAGTCCACCCTATCCTCAAAAACCAACTAGCGCGGTGCACTCTATTGCACTCTAGGAGAAGTAACATCTGTGGATGAGGTCTCCTTACCAAATCCAGATGCCACCACCCTCTCCTCCACCATGTTGAGCTCAATATTCTGAGCCAAACCAAAGACCACTACCAAAGTAGGCAAAGTAGCATGCAACAATGTAGCATCACGAACTCTATATCACAACTCCCAGTCTAGTATCCCATACCAAAATTGGACTAACTGGGCCCTAGTAACTCCTTGAGTGAAACTGATCAACCACCTCATGCAAGTGTATGCCTTGCTTAGGCTCTCTATAGCCTTCTGTTGGAACTCTTGCAAGCCCTTCAACTTGTCAATTCGCACTCCCTGGTAGTTTTTCCTTAAACACTAAGAGAACTCCACTATGGGGTTAAAACCCAATACCACACCACCTCTTGTAGTCGTACCTCCACTCGTAGTAGCACTATCTCCAGCTAGTGCACCTCCACTAGCTTCACCATCACTACTTGAGCTAGAACTTGTGGGTACAACCAACCTACTCCGGGCAACCAACCCTGAAGTGATGGAGATATAGTTCAGAGATCAATATTGTCTCCATAACTCAATCTCCTCCAAATGAGCTCTCCTAAACTCATGGTAGGCGTCCATCGATGGACCCTCCAAATGCTAAAACAACCTCTTCCATGTCATTGAAGGGTGTAAACAAAGTTGGGTTTTGCATGTGCTGCAGATCACACCAACTATCAAACTCCTAGATGAAGTCATCCAACTCAATGATACTCACTATACCAGGGTAATGCCTAGAGCCTTTAGAGGCCCCATAAATCTTGTCCATGTCCCACAACAACAGTACAAACATGCCAAGTGCACTCTCAACTAAATCAGCTCCTATATCAAACTCCAACTCAGAGTCAATCCCTTTCCTCATTGGGACCTAAGATAAAGGTTGATACCAAGCGCCACTTAGAGTAAACCCACTGCGTATTGCAAAGCTAACTCCTTTGGAATCCCCAACGAACTCTGTCATGACAAAGTAATTGCAATTACAAATCAGAATCACAAACTACAACCGCAAGTACTCCACTAAGTGCCAATACCAACTAAGCACCACCAAGTGCCAATACCCACAAAACACCACCCACTAATGTAACTCTAACTGAAATAACTAGACTGGGGGAAGTGCAACCTATAACCTATTATCATAACACACACTCTCACGGTCTGCAGGTCATCACTTCTTACCTTACCGAAGAGAAACAAAGATAGTTTGACTGGTCATCACTCTAGCCTCACTACCAAGAGCACACCAAAACACCAACGCTCAAAAGTCAAGACATCTCACACAAAAACATGGTGCATAAATGGGAAGCAGAGAATGGAGGGGGTCCAATCACAAGACTTCACAAGCTCTAGCCAAAATCCGCAACTTCAAAACTCCTCCAAATTTTGCCAGAATCTGACGTAAACTCTAGAAAAAATCTGACATAAACCCTAAATTTGGCTGACCGCCAAATCCTTTGCTAACTCTCTACTCAAGCCAAACTGAATTAATGGGTTTTTCCAAATCACAAGAATAGGTTCACAACTCCACCTTCAATTTTACTTTCTGAGCCCAACTCACAACAAAATTGGTCATGCTTTCACCTCTTGAGCTCAAAATCACAACCAATGCTCAAAAATTGCTCCTTCTTTGCTTGGAAATCTGCCAGTGCTTCCGCACACTGTCTGCCTTACTACCAAATCTGCATCAAGCAACGAGCTTCTGCACACCAAGGAAAACTTGAAATTTTATTGAGCTACCAACAATCCACTACAGTTGGAGATACCATCGACATTCATAGTTTTTGCATCCAATTTCCCCCTAACTTCACTTCTCTGATGTAATCAGATCATTTACAACTTTCAAATCAACCCAACTCAAATCAATACTTGATATGTCACTCTATAAACTACCAACAACTAGGCACTGATTACAATCAAGCCCCACCCATTCTAGCTAAGAGAATCTAGATGATGCTCACCGGCCTCTGTCCACCATAGCTAGGAACTCAAAGGCTCAACATCAGAGAAGTGAGCTCTTTAGAGCTGCACTTCAAAAGTATACTCCTGGACTTGAGCTAGGTCTGAAACCCTAACGGTCCCATTGATGGCAAACTCAACGGTGCAGATGTGCAAAGTGATAGTGGGGCCCACCATGAAGTCAATACCTTGAACAAAAAATCTGACCATCAAGAAGTAGTCTATGGGAAATTGCTTAAATACCTCAAACTTCTATCATTGTAATTTTAGTGTCCGAGCAATATGGATGCAATACTACAAATGGTTTGACAAAGACACTATTCATGAGGAATCAATGAGATTCTTCTTCTTGCATTGCTTGATCATTCATGAAGATCTGCACTTGACTTTGTAATGCCTCCATGGTCATCTTAATCTCTCAAAATTCATTCAACATCCCTTGCATTCCTTGCACTAGCTCTTGCAACTACGGATCCATGGTTCTTGCAACACTCAATTGCTATTGTCTACTTCAATAGAGAGTTAATATGATCACTCTGGAGGTGCATAAACTATCAAGACTACCATTGGGATCTCAAAAGCGATCACTCGTTGATAATACTCCTCACCAAAATTTCTAACCACAAAATCTCTAAACATCGCTTTTGGTCTCACTACATAACAAATTTTTACTTGAGTGTTGAAAAGGAGAGGATATGGGACACTCATATCCATAACATCATAATAGAATCTAGATTGTCAAATCCCACTCTTTGTCTTATACCACCACAAGTAGAATCACCGGGTTTGGTGAGTTCATCACTTTGTCCATGAATTCTACTCCAAAGTGATAAACTAGCGATACTCTCATTTGCTCATGCTAGATGTACATAATCTTGATGTGGAATGGATTCAAGAATGGGAAGCTACGTATGGGAAATTGTCCTCCTAGTACATCCATCCCATCTGCTCTCTAAAGCCCTTCCCAAGTTTAGCAATTACTCTATGTTCTCCACCTCAAATTACTCAATTTTAGTAATTTGTGCTCTTCCAAGAATGGTGATCCACTCTCTTGGATTAAAGCACTCGCTCTAATAGCATCGTAATAATCTGAAGACAAGAGAAGGGAGAAAACACAGATTTCACACTCAATCCTTTGATGTCCCAAAGGAGCACCTTCTCTTTATTATATAGACAAAGAGGATCTCCTCCAAGGAAGCTCCACCATAGGATTAGGCAAATAGATAGGTGACATGTCAGCAACCTCCACCCTTGGATTACTTACTTGGATGGGTGACATGTTGGTCTTGGTCCTATCTGGTTGGTCAAACAAGCTTTGGCTAGAGAATCGTTTAGTGAATCTTCTTGTAGGAATCTTGAAATCATGTGAGTGAGGTACCATTGGTAAGATCTTGATGAGACAAATCAGGAAGGAGGAAAGGCCAACCTCTCCTTTGGAAGGGGGTAGTGTGCACATTTTCAAGGCCTAAATCATCCGTTTAGGCCTCCAAAATTGCCTTCAAAGATTTCAGACATATTTTGATTCCTACTCTATTAGTAGAAGTCGCCTTTTGGTGATATCTCTTTTTGATCTATTTAGTCCATCATGTGTAACATCCTTTCAAATGTTACCAAACTAATTCCCACCTTTAAATCATATGTCTAGCTATTATTTTTAGGGTTTTCAAGTCTATTTTGGTTTTTGCCCTATTAGTAGAAGTACTGTTTTGGTGATACTTCTATCTGATCTATTTTGTCCATCATCTATAACATCATTCTAGATGTTACCAAACCAAATTTCACATCTAGATCATATGCTAACTCTTTGTATTACACTCATGAAGAGCTAGGACATTTTGGAGTAAATTTTACATATAGCTTACTTGAGAGTCATTATTGGTAGCATAATATGTAGATTGATGTGTAGTAATTTGCTGCTAGATGTGAGGTCTGTGACCAAGTTGGACTGTAATAATATGGAGTTTAGCGACAAAGTTAGTAAGACTAACAAAGTAGCAAATAAGATAAATTAGTCTAGAATATTCCAAAATTATCTAGGAAGCTTATCGAGAAGCTTCCTGACTAGCTTAGCGCTCACCCTAAGTAGGTAGCTTCTAGAAGCTTCTGACTAGCTTAGCTTGCATGCCAAGTAAACGACTCCCAAAAGGAATCTTCTTGAGAAGCTTCTCAATTAACTTGGCTTGCACTCCAAGGAAGTGGCTCAAGGAAGCTTCTTGAGAAGCTTCTCAAGAGCCTTGTAGGATGTAAAAGATTGAATCCGAGGAGAGAAATAGGAGAATGGAAACTCACATTGGGACACTTGAATGAGGGAAAACTCCAAATGCCTAGCATGAGCTTTGGCTTTGGTATTTATAGGTAGCATACAAGGCCCTTGAGAAGCTTCTCAAGAAGCTTCCTCAAGCCGCTTTCTTAAAGTGCAAGCCAAGTTAATTAGGAAGCTTCTCAAGAAACTTCCTTCTAAAAGCCGCCTACTTGGCGTGCAAGCTTCTAGAAGCTTCCTTCTAGAAGCTACTTACTTAAGGTGCAAGCTAAGCTAACCGGGAAGCTTCCCAAGAAGCTTCCTAAATACTTCCGGAATATTCTAGGCTACTTTGTCTTATGTGCTACTTCGTAAGCCCAACTAACTTTGTCGCTAAACTCCATATTGTTACATAGGATCCTTATAATACAAGAGCCAAAACTCATGCTAGACATTGGGAGTTCCACATTCAAGTGTCTCAATGTGATCTTCCATTCTTCTATTTCTCTCTTTGATCTTGGACTTTTACATTGGTATTAGAGCAAGAATGGGATGGATGGAATTTATGGACCACCGAATCCACTTCTGCCAAACCATTGGGCTTTTTGTGTCCAAAGTACTACCCAAGCATCATTTCACACAATTCATCACCTCGCCCTTTGGGTATGATTTTCTGCATACAATCACCTTGTCTGAGGAACCCTTGGTACTTCTAGTTGTAACTTATGGAGAATGGTGGATGTGCTACATCTATGTGTTAATAAATTAGATAAATTGGAAGTATTAGGATAGAGTAATAGCCATGGCGGCAATACAAAAAATTAGCAACAAATTGAGCACCTTATTTGATTGTTGGATGAAGGAGACCAGCAACAACAAGAACATATAGAGAGAGCATCAATTCAAGATGGAGAAGATCATATCCAATTTCCAAAACCCAAGGTGTTTGAAGGCAAGAATCTTCTGGCACAATGGAGAATTTTGTGTTTGACTATGAATGTTACTTTGAAGTTACCAATCTTCAAGATGAACAAAAATAGATTCTCTTGGCTTCTAGCCAATTTGATGGTGTGGCAAAACTTTGGTGGCAATTTTGAGTGGAGCGAGCTGAATGATAGATTGTTGCACCAATCTTGACATGAGCTGAATTCAAGGATGCAATATTTGGTTGATTTTAAACTATAAATGTCACACAAGACAAATTGGCGGAGTTGATGAAGATTAGCTCTATAAGGAGCTACATCATGCAATTTCAAAACATCATCATGCAGATTCCAAATATACAAGAAGGTGAAATTCTAGATCGATTTGTGAGGAGATTGAAGTCACAAACCAAATTGGATGTGACCATGCGGGAACCACAAAACGTGGATGAAGCTATGCAATTGGCTGATCACTTTGATTCCTTGGATGTGATAACTTGGTCTCGACCTCAACCTACATAAAGCCTACCAATACACTACACAAGGTGGAGGAACCGGCACCAATAAAGATTGATGCTATCCAATGGAGGCCACTTGGTACAATGGATAGAGAAAGATTGCAACAAAATGGTGGTTATTTTATTATTGCCAAGTTAGAGATTGCATTACTGAATGTCCACTCAAGAATGAGCAACCTCGACAAGTCGCCAAGATGGAGTTTGTGGAGCGGAATGATCAAGGAATTCCAATAGGGATTTTGATTTTGAGCCGCCTACTGGGAGCTTGATTAGTTCTAATGGGATTGAAAGGTTGACCTATGCAAGTTTGCTTCACTTGCAAGGTATGATATCTAATTAGGGTTGTAGAATTTTGGTTGATTCTAGAAGTTCAAAGAATTGCATGTCTATGCAAGTAGCCAAGGAATTGGGTATTCCTATCAAGCCAGTAATTGGAAGTAAATTGATGATGGCGGATGGTAGAAAGGGTTCTACATTCAATACCTCACATTCTATTACCTTCAAGATTGGGAAGGAGTATTTGGAGTGTATGAGGTTTGTAGTGGCACCTCTACACTATGATATCATTCTAGGACTATCTTGGCTTGAACGTCATAAAGTTCAATTTGATTGGACCCAATGACAAATTCAAGTACAACACCAAGGTAGGAATCTTTTATTAGATTGTCTGGCACCTTTGAGTAAGACACCTAAGAATAGTTAGTGCTAAGATAGGAAGTTTGTCAAGAAGGTAGCCATAGAGCAAGCCTTGAAGGGAGATGAGTCCCAAGATGAGAAGTTTGTTAAGAAAGCAGCCATGGAGCAAACTTTGAAGAGAGATGAGTCCTTAGATGGGAATTTTGTTAGTGAAGTAGCCATAGAGCAAGCTTTGGAGGAAGATAAGTCTGTTTTTGCTATGTGGATCAAGCAGATTGCACAAGGACAATCTGAGGAGGGCCAAGAGCCTCATCAAGCAATGGGTGATTAGATAATTCAAGAGTTTGAAAACATGTTTTTGGATGATCTACCAAAGGGATTACCCTCCGATCATGGTATGCCCTTCAAGATTGAGTAATTGCCAAGGAGTACTCCAACGAGTAGACCAATCTATTGACTCTCACCAAAGGAGTTGGAAGAGTTGCAAACAACACTTATGAAGTTGTTGGAGAAGGACTTTATACGACATAGTATCTCTCCTTGGGAAGCACTAGTACTATTTGTTCCAAAGAAGGATGGAGTACTTTGTTTTTGTATTGATTACCGTGAGCTCAATAAGCAAACAATGAAGAATGCATATCTCATGCCTCAGATTGATGACATGCTTGATCAATTGAGTGGAGCATGATACTTTTCCAGGTTGGATCTTTGCATTGGCTATTGGCAAATCTACATTGATAGGAAGGATGTGTAAAAGATTACCTTTTGCACAAGGTATGGGGATTTTGAGTGGAAAGTTCTACCTTTTGGGCTCACAAATGCTCTAATAGTCTTCATGGATCAGATGCATTAGGCATTGAATGGAATATTGGATCAATACATGGTGGTGTTCTTGGATGATATCTTAATCTATAGAAAGACAAAGGAAACACACATTAATCACGTGTTAGAAGTCATAAGATGACTATGACAATAGAAATTTTACTACAAGAAGTCAAAGTGTACCTTTTGGAAGAAGGAAGTTACCTTCTTGGGCCACAAGATCTCATTAGTGGGGATCAAATTGAAAGAGGAGAAAATCAAGACCAGTATTGATTGGCCTACTCCAAAGGATGCTATAGAAGTATGGGCATTTAATGGATTGGCCAATTTTTACTGATAGTTCATCCACTATTATGTCCATGTAGCTACACCATTGAATGATCTCTTGGAGAAGAACTCAAGCTTCCAAAGAACCACCAAGCACAAAGAAGCATTCCAAAAGTTGAAACATATGGTGTCTTCAAGAGCTATTTTTCAACCATATAATCCTCAACTACCTTGTGTGGTTGATTTTGATACTTCTAACTTTGCAATTGGAGTCGTGTTGCAGCAAGAATTCCCAAATATGACTACATCCCATTGTCTTTGTATCTTGCCTACTAAATATGGCTGAAAGAAATTACTCTGCTCAAGATCAGGACAACTTGCAATGGTATATGCCACCAAGGTATAGAGGTATTATCTCTTGGGGAAACTAGTGATCACGCAAACTGATTACAAACCATTATTGTAGACCTTACACTTGGAACGCATGAAGAGTCAACATCATCGATTGGAGAAGTAACTCCAATTGTTTCACATCAAACTTGAGTACAAACCAGGTTGGTTCCATGTCATCCTTGATGCTCCATCTTGATGACCCAATTTGAAGTCTCTTCTTCTCATCACGATGGCAATTACGATGGTGTCAATTGACTCCAAGGTCCAAAATGAGTTTTGGTCAGCTCTACAACAAGATCTCTTCTTCCAAATAGTACATGGTAATCTTACAACATGCGACAAGGAGTACAACACCTTCTCCTTCAAGAAGGCTTTCTATTCCATGAAGACTGGATCTATGTTCTAGCCAAATGTGATCTACGACTTGTGTGCCTTCAAGAAGCCCATGATTTCCCAATAGCTGGTCACATGGGTGTGAACAAGACCTTAGGTACCCTCTAGTGCCAATAGTGGTGGCCCAACATGGCACAAGATGTTTGGGAGTTTGTATGATCATGTGAGAGTTGCCAATGCAACAAGGCCAGTAACCAAAAACCAAGTGGACTCCTTCAACCACTCCCCATTCTATCTACTTGTTGGGAACATGTAAGCTTAGATCTCATCACCTCCTTGCCCAAGACAAAGCAAGGTCACACAAAAATTATGGTGTTTGTGGATAGGCTTAGTAAGCAAATCCATTTGGCGCCAATGGTCGATATTGTGGATGCTCCAACCTTGGCACAAATCTACTTCGACAATGTATCAAGCATCATGGGATGTTGTGTTTAATTATCTCCAACCATGATCCTTGCTTCACTAGAAAGTTTAGGCAAGCACTCTTCCAGATACTCGGCACCAAGCTTTCTTTGTCCACGGCCTATCATCCTCAAACTGGTAGATAAACTTAACGTACAAATTGCACCTTGGAAGATATACTTTGTGCCTTCATCAACATTCACCATATCAATTGAGATGAATGTCTTGCAGCTATGGAGTTTGCATACAATAATTCTAAACAAGTAAGCACCATATTCTCTCCTTTCTTTCTCAATTTGGCCAAGACCCACTTGTTCCAGATTCCCTTCTTGCTCCTCCTCCATCTCATGTCCCTCATACTTCCACCTTCTTGACCACCATCTTCCAATCCCTCCACCAAGCCAAATCTCATCTCCTTGTTGCTCAAAATTGGCAGAAGCAATATGCAGATCAGCATCGCCAAGATCTCAACTTTCAAGTTGGAGATAAGGGAATCCTCTCATCCAATAATCTCCCTCTCCCAGTTGATACCTAAGTTCATAAAATTTCCCCTAATTGGATCGGACCCTTTGATGTCACCTAAATTGTCTTGCTTGTTGCTTATTGACTTGCCTTGCCCTGTCATATGCGCATCCATCCTTTCTTTCATGTTTCCAAGTTGAAATCTTTTGTTCCTAACCTCTCTTCTTTTTCCTCTTGAGTCCAACCTCCCCTTCTTCCTATCTCTATCATGAGGAGTATAAAGTTGATCGTATCCTTGTGCATTGCCACATTCAACAAGGCCATTGACAACATATAGAGTACAAGGTCCTTTGGAAAAGGTATCCCTTTCATGATGCTACATAGGAACCTCTTTCTCATCTCCAAAATGCACAACTAGTTATCCAAGAGTTTGAAGCTTCATTGGCAACGAGGATGTCGCCAACTAGCAATTGGAGAATATGTAACAATATGGAGTTTAGCAACGAAGTTAGTAAGACTAACAAAGTAGCAAATAAGACAAATTAGCCTAGAATATTCCAAAAGTATCTAGGAAGCTTCCTGACTAGCTCAGCTTGCACCCCAAGTAGGTAGCTTCTAGAAGCTTCTTCTAGCTTAGCTTGCATGCCAAGTAAGCAAATTCTAGAATGAAGCTTCTTGATTAACTTGGCTTGCACTCCAAGAAAGTGGTTCAAGGAAGCTTCTTGAGAAGCTTCTCAAGAGCCTTGTAGGATCCTTATAAATACAAGAGCCAAAACTCATGTTAGGCAAAACTCATGCTATTTTATCCACATTCAAGTGTCTCAATGTGATTTTCCATTCTCCTATTTATCTCCTCAGTCTTGGACTTTTACATAGAGCATCATTTAATGCTCACACACCACAATTACACCCATTACCTATCTGTAATACCAAGGGTTAGCCATATGATCTAGATGTGAAATTTGGTTTGGTAACATCTAGAATGATGCTATACATGATGGTCAAAATAGATCAGATAGAAGTATCACCAAAAGAGTACTTCTACTAATAGGGCAGAAACCGAAATAGACTTGAGAACCTTAGAACCAATAGCTAGACATATGATTTAAAGGTGAGAATTGGTTTGGTAACATCTGGAAGGATGTTACACATGATGGACTAAACAGATCAGAAAGAGGTATCACCAAAAGGGGACTTCTACTAATAGAGTAGGAACCGAAATATGCCTGAAATCTTTGAAGGCAATTTCAGAGGTCTAAACGGATGAATTAGGCCTCGAAAATGTGCAGATCCCCCCCCCCAACAGAGGAAAGGCTGGCCTTCCCTCCTCCCTGGTTTGTCTCATCAAGAGCTTTCCAACGGTACCTTACTCATGTGATTCTGAGATTCCTACAGGAAGATTCCCTAAAAGATTCCCTCCGGTCAAAGCTCGTTTGACCAACCAGATAGGACCTAGACCAGACAGGTCACCCATCCAAGTCATTAATCCTAGGGTGGAGCTTGCTGACATGTCACCTATCTGTGTCCCTAATCCTATGGTGGAGCTTCCTTGGAGGAGATCCTCTTTGTCTATATAATAAAGAGAAGGTGCTCCCTTGCGGCATCAAATGTTTGAGTGTGCAATCTGTGTTTTCTCTCTTCTCTTGTCCTCAGAGTATTACACTATCATGGGATTGGGTTACCATTGGAGTTTTGGACTTTGTTGGACCTTTACCATTGATTTTGAGACATCATTGAATTTTTTTGGTTATGATGGAGCACTTCTCCAAGTAGATTGAGTTGGTGGTACTTCTTGACAAGTCTAGTTAAGGGACGGCTTATTGTTCCTAGATTTGGGTTCTTAGTCATTTTGATGCATCAATTGAGGTTTTGACTAAGTACAAAGTTCTTGGGAGTTTCAAGTCTTGTGTGATAAGACCTTGATTGATCATTATACTACCTCCCAGGATCACCATAAGCCATGTAGCTTTGCAAAGAGAGTGGTTCAGATGGTGAAGTTAAGATTATATAAGTATCTTTGTAGAGAGGCCACCTAGAAATTGGGATCTCCATTTACCTTGGTTGGCCATGGGCTATTGGGTCAACCAATAGCCTTCTTAGCATCCTTCTGTCCTTAGTTTCTACTCTGTAGATAACATCTAGATTGACCTACAACAATTTTTCATGTAGGGCATATCAAATACTTGGAGTCGATGGCTAGCTCGAGTTAGAGGGAAGTAACCGCCAACTAGGTTGCAACTGTGGCCCTTTAAAGTTTATTTATGACTTATGTGTGAGTTGTGCTTTTATAGTGTATGATATTGACATGAATGCATGTTTGTAGTGATCTATATAAGCACAACAACTATCACAAATTTTGTAGCACTAAAGCTAGTTTGCTTGGATGCTAGAGTGCTACTGTTGGAAATCATAGTTATTTTAGTAGTTACTCATGAACTACTTATTGGTGGTTGGATTTCATGTTTGGGCTATTGATCATGGAGGGACCATTGTCACTTGCACCATTTGCTTTGTTGGATGTGCCATCAATGGCACCATCAAAGTTGGAGACCTAGGTTGAGCAGAGGAGTATCCTTTTGTAGTGCAGCTCTAGAGCGCTCACTTCTCTAATGATGAGCTTTCAAGTTTTTGGCTATGATGGATAGAGGCCAACAAGCATTGCATGGAGTCTCTTAAATAAAGTTAGTGTGACTTGACTATAATCAATGTCCAATTGGTAGATTGATGAGTGAAGGATAGAGTATAGATTTGATTTGAGTATGATTTGAGTGGAAGAATGATTGATTGCATCAAAGAAGTGAGAGCCATGAGGAATTAGGTGTAAGAAATGAGGGCATTAGTGTATCTCCAAGCTTGGCTAATCATTGGTGCATATGATCATGGTCCTAGATTTCATTGAGAGTGATCGTTTGTAAAAGCTTTGTTTGTGTTGATGAAGATTTGGCAATGGGGCAAAAGTTGTACAAAAGCGTTGGCCAGATTGGCAATGGTGCCAAAGCTAATTTTCTTGGATGTTGGAGTGGTAGTATTGGCAATCATAGTTATTTTGGTAATTCCTCATGGATTACTTATTGGCGACAAGATTTCATGACAGAGCTACTAATCACATGGTGGGACCCACTGTCACTTGGATGTGCCATCAATAGCACCATTAGGGCTAGAGACCTAGGTCAAGCAAAGGGGTATACTTTCAAAATGTAGCTCTAAAGAGCTCACTTCTTTAATGTTTAGCCTCAAGGTGTGAGTTGTGTTTCTATGCATGATGTTGATAGCAATGTATGTTGTGTAATGATGTATATACGCATGAAGTTACTCTCAATTCAAGATGAAGAATAGCAAATATATTATTGGTTTGGTAGCAACCCTTAAGGAATAGTATATCAATAGAAGTTTCATGATAGCTAAAAATTTGAAATTACAATACCAAAGACGTGAAAATTGTCATCTAGGATAACAATACTTGAGAAAAAGACAATAAACTTCAAATCCAATATTGAACTATGAGAGGATGAGCTTTTCTCACATACTCTTGTAAGTGGTACACATGATTTTATTCAATTCTTTAATCTATAGTTGCGTTCATGTAGAGGCTTATTATAACCCATGATGGAAAAATGGACCATAAATTTCTCAGACCTCTCTCATTGAAGACTTTTTGAAGCTCACAAGTTCACTTCTCTTGCAATAAGATCTTTCTCTCAACAAAGAATATAGAATATGGATGCAACAAAGGGAGAAAGATGACCATGTAGACACCTAAAGGTTGGGAAGACCCCATCAAGCCAAACAAAGGAGAGAAAAAAGAGGTAAATATGGCTAGGCTCCAAATAGTATCAATATGAGAAATCTTCCCTATCACACCTAAGATATCCAAGCTATGCAAGTCATAAGGTCTACAAACTATTGGAGCATCCAAAGAAGCATCACCTAGTGTGATTGCTATCCTATGGATTGCACCAGCCAATGCTCTCTATAGAGCAAGGGACACACTCTATCTGAAGTATGTTATAAAGTATGAGAGTGAGAGTGGTACCCCTTGATGTCTAATATGAAATGCTCTCATGCACTTCTTGATAAATGTGTCAAATTCCGTGTCCATTGCTCAATATAACTCCAAGGCTGGAGGAACAAAGAGGTAACCTCGCTGCATATAGCTATACTTGGAGATCTTACATGCAACTACTCTACTCACTGCCCATCCAAAATAATGAGTAATCACACTCTCCAAAATTGCATTATTTGTAAGATTTATAACACAACATCCGCCACTATATTCTGATCATCTCAGACCAAGTATAATTCTGCTCTGACACATGTCATCTACAAAGCATACAAATGATCCCTCCAAGCAAGGTATCCACTCTCTTGTGCCATAGCAAACACTAAATCCTTGATGGCATCATGGGTAGCTATCCTTGGTCCTCCAAAAGGACACCGTGTCATATGGATTGCTACTACATCTAGTGTAGAACCACACTCATAGGTGAGTAACAAAGATACAAACAGGTGGACCAAACCTACGCAAAACCTCATTGTTGTAGAGAAGGGGGCTAGTGCAAGTTAGAATGCCCTAATGCACAGTGTCGTGTTGTGGTTTGCATAGCCCATAAAAAAGTGACTTATCATTTTTATCTCCACATTAGTGCGGTAGGTTGTTTGCTAGATCCAACAGATGAGATATTGCCATGTAAGCAATCTATGTACATGTATGTGATTGGCCACGTGGTTTACAATCTTATCATGTTTGAGGGCTCTGATGAATAAAGATGAAGGTGAGTGGAGAGACGAGGGGTGTTTTAGTCAAGGAGTCTCGAGGAGGATGAGGATGTTGGGAGTGAGAGTTGTAGCAATGTGTGAGTGGTAGAACATCAAAGGATACATTTGAGCATGAGATGTCCCATGCTCCCAATCTGCCACTCCCGAATCCTTATCTAATCAGGCTTTAGATTTTGCACCATGACGGCTTACGGGCTAGCTGGTGGCATGTTTTGGGGCGGTATTCATGGAGTTGGTGATGGGAAACTCGGATCCTATCATCCTTTTAGTGCTTACTTATGAGCATGTTTGGTACTTGACAATATATGTGCTTCTATAGTTGGGGAATGCCTAAATTTTTGCTCATAAGCTTCAAGGTGGAGTTGTGGGGTCCACTTGTCAAAAAGTAAAAAGCCTAAAGGACAGATTGGGTCCCAAGAGAAAAGTCTAGAGTTTTTTGATCATCAAAGGAGTTAGGGGAGGTCATTTGAGGAACGAATGACATGGTTAGAAAGAGGAGCTAACAGGCTACAATCTGGAGATAAAAATGACACAATTTGAGCTGATTCCAAGAGGGATATGATCAATTGAATCAAGGGGGTAAATTCATATCCAGGAGCACAAAGTAGGCAATTGAGAGAGTTTCTTAAGACATTTTTATTATCTGTTAGTGGGATTAGAGAGTAGACAAAGTGCTTACAGTATTGAGCACAAGAAATTTCATTTTTGGATCAATCTCAAATTGAAGTTGATTGAAGTTGAAGCTCTTAAGGTGTAAGGTGATGGAGAAGAGCTAGTAATCAGGTTTGGAGTGTTGGTCACTCCTCAAGTTAAGGTTCAAGATACCTTATGAAAATTTCCAATCTTGTTCTTTGTTAGGGTGTGCACTTTTTTGTGAAAGTTTCATGTGAATTATTCAAATAGAGAATTCAAGGTCTTGGATCAAGTATACATGGGTATGCAGAGCTCACAAGTTAGCACAACCCAAGAACTGATCCATATCTAGGGATGGGGGTTGAATTAGGCCATTAAATTTTGCAAAGTGTTAAACAAGAGCACGACCAACTACTGTGGAAAGTTTAGTTTGCTCTAGAATCACAAAGAGTGAGATCTGATGCGATAAGTTTTATTAAAAAGACTGTCGTAAGCTTGAAGGAGCATTTCTTTCTTCAATCCTAATTGAATGTCAAATCTCTCACTTTTTTGACTATGATTGAGATTTCAGATTTCTAGAGTTTTTTTTTCAGATTCAAGTGTACATCTAATTTAGAAATCAGTGGAAAGTTGGCAAGAACCAGGGGCAAAATGTCGTGCGTATATATATCGCTACACAACATACATCGCTGTCAACATCATACACTATAGAAGCACAACTCACACATAAGTCATACATAGACTCTAAAGTGCCACAATAATCAGATTGCTTAACACTTTCAACTCAACTCAGATCAGTACTTGATCTGTCACTCTATAAACTGCCAACAACTGGGCACTGATTACAGTCAAGCCACACCCACTCAAGCATAGAGAATCCAAGTGACGCTCACCGGCCTCTGTCCATCATAGCCAGGAACTTGAAGGCTTAATATCAGAGAAGTGAGCTCTCTAGAGCTCACTTCAAAGCTATACCCCCTGGACTTGAGCTAGCACTAAAACCCTAATGGTCCCCGCTGATGGCACACTTGACGGTGTGAACGGTGCAAAGTGACGGTGGGCCCCACCGTGAAGTCAGTACCCCAAACACCAAATTGGACTATCGGAAAGTAGTCCTTGAGAAACTACTAGAATAACTCTAACTACTATCACTAGAACTCCAGTGTCCGAGCAGCTAGATGCGGAACTACAAATGGCGTGACAGTTGTCGTGTGTATAAACATCGCTACACAACATACATCGCTGTCAACATCATACACTATAGAAGCACAACTCACACATAAGTCATACATAGACTCTAAAGTGCCACAATCGCCCCGCTAGCTGGCGGTTAGGTCCCTCTAACTCTAGATAGCCATCTACTCTAAGTATATGGTATACCCTCTAATGGGCAAAGATCAGGAGGCCGGGTGCTATGGAGCCCCATCGTTAGTCGCTTGTCTGCAATCTATACCATATAAAGAATGAACTAGCTATAGGTCAAGTACATCTAGGACATAACCACTGTCCTTGAGGAACCACCGTGAGGGGAGGAGTCATACATGCCATATGCCATCCTCTCAAACAACTATCACACACTAACATAGTAGCATCTCCACCAAAAGAGCCACATAACATACACCTCAAGCCTACATGTACAAGTGCCAAGCTTGGATCCATAGTACCATCAATGTTTGGGAGGTGGCATGGCGCACAATTGCGCACATGATCCTTCCAAACAACACCATCACGTCCTTCTAACACAAGGACTCCAGATGGCAAAACCTCGTGCACTCTCAAGATAGTGCGGCCTGTAGAAACATCAAGTGTTGTCGATGTTGTCTACTATAGATATACATAGTCACCCGGATGAAATTGACGGATCGAGGGTCTATAACCTCCTCCTCGAATAGTAGCATAGCGTAAAGTATCTCTATGCTGAGTAATCGCCAAGTTCTCAAAAGCCATCGGCATCACTCTCCAAAAGATCTCTGCCCGCTGAGAACATGCGCTCATCCATACATCGGGGTCATCCAAGTCCAAAACTACAGTAGCATCTTGACGAATGGCTGTAGGTAAATCTGGATCTCGTCCATAGAGTAGAAAGTATGGAGAGAAGGATGCTAAGGAAGCTTGCCGGCTGAACCGATAGCCCATGGCCAACCAAGTTAACTGGAGATCCTAATCTCCCAAGTGGCCTCTCTGCAAACCATACTTTTGCAATCCTCTCTTCATCGTCTGAACCACTCTCTTTGCTAAGCCATCTGCCTCAGGGTGATCTCGGGATGTAGTACAATGATCAATCAAAGCCTTGTCACACAAGACCTGAAACTCCCCCAAGAACTCTATACCCTGATCAGTCAAAACCTCAGCTGGTGCACCAAAATGACTAAGAACTCGATCCAGGAACGAGTAAGCTGTCCCTTCACTAGACTTGTCAGGAAGTGCCACCAACTCAATCCACTTGGAGAAGTGCTCCACCATCACCAAAACATACCGATGATGTCTCACAGTCAGCGGTAAAGGTCCGGCAAAGTCCAAACTCCAATGGTAACCCAATCCCATGATAGGTAATGGGTGTAATTGTGGCGTATGAGCATTGAATGATGCTTTAACTTGGTCACAAACCATACATCTGGCAACAAACTGCTGTACCTCGGTCTGCATATCGTGCCACCAATAATGACTCTGAAGTAAGCTATATGTACGCTTTACTCCAAAATGTCCTAGCTCCTCATGAGCATGACGGACCAATTGTGGTCTCTGTGATGGAAGTGGTACTACTCGCACTCTACCATCCTCCCATACATGCAAAAGGTGTCTACCCTCCAATCTGAACCGTCTGGCTCACTGAAGAACACGGTCTCTCTCCTTGGCCCCAACTGTGCCACCCACAACACCAGTGCAAAGATAGTCCATCACTAAGACATCATCGTGAATGTCTCGCTGAACTGTACCAATATCTTCACTCTCTGGATCTGTGACCTCAATTACTCCTCTTGTATGCGCTGAGAGAGATACCACCAAAGCCTCTGCAAATATACAAAGAAAGGCCGATGCATGCCAACCTGGCACCATCTCCTCATCTGTCTCACCATGCCAACGTGCTCCGGTCTGATCCTGCTGGCTGGGACATGGGTTTCTACTCAACCCATCTGCATCACGATTCACCACTCCAGGTCTGTGAACAACCGTGAAATCATACTCTTGTAAAATCAGAGCCCATCGTGCAAGCTTCCCTGAAAGCTTGTCGGACTCCATCAACCACTTCAGCGGCTGATGAGAGTGAAGGGGTTACCAAATAGGTTACATCAGAAATGTGCTACTGCCCAAACTGCTGCCAAGCACTCTCCCTCATATGAACTATACTTTGCCTTCACTGAATTGTTGGAGCGACTAGCATAGGCCACCACAAACTCCTTCTCCTCATCATCATGTTGGGTGAGCACCGCTCCAAGCCCCAACATACTCCAATCAGTATGAACCTGAAATGGTCGTCCCCTGATCGGTCTCCTCAAAATAGGAGCAGATGTCAACCTCTCCTTGAGCTCTACAAAAGCTCTCTCTTGCTCATCTCCCCAACACCACTCCTGTGTAAGCTTGGTCAGCTTCGTCAAGGCCTTGGCAATGGCACTAAATCCTCTAGCGGCGATAGAAGTTTGCCAACCCAAGGAATGCTCGCACTCTGCTCACATCCGTAGGCCGAGGAATATGTGCAATAGCCTCCACCTTGGTCTGTTGAACACCAAGTCCTCCAAGGTAGATAGTGTGACCCAAATACTCAACTTGCTCGTGGAAGAACCTAAACTTCCCAGGATGTAATTTGAGTCCATGAGATCTCAACCTCTCAAACACCTCCAACAATTGTCTCTCATGCTCCTCCACAGTAGTGCTATAAACCAAAATGTCATCAATATAGCACCGACCAAAATCCAATCCAGCTAGGATCCTATCCATGACCCTCTGGAACTCAGCAGGAGCATTCTTCAACCCAAATGGTAAGAACCTCCACTGATATAACACATCCTTGCCGTGAGGGTCAATAGCCCAAAATTTTGTCTTGGACTTATCTTCCTCCCTGATCGGCAATTGATGATATCCTACTCAAAGATCCAAAGTACTAAAGACCTTTGCATGCCCAATCACATCAAAAATCTCCTCTGGTGTAGGCATGGCATACCGATCAGCCTTGGTCTATCGGTTGATAGGACGGTAATCTCCACACATCTGCCTATTTGTATCGTTGCCATGCATATCCTTCTTGGCTGGCATCACTGTCACTGATGCATACTCTCCATGTGAAATCTCCACCAAACCAACCTCAAAAAGGTCACTACTCCGGCTCTGAATCAATGTCCTCTCCATATCACTATATCGATAAGGACGTCGGAAAACTAGTGTGTCGCTAGTCAGCTCAATCCGTATACCAGGTCCCTTTAGAGCACCCAAATCCTTCATACTGAAGACAAAACAACTCGTGTGACTCCTCAAGAACCTCCAAACCCTCCGTCTTTCCTCTCTAGTAAGCTTGGGTCCAAGATCTAGCTCCCAAGTATCCTCTGTAACTGTAGTAGGAGTGGAAGACGTATTGATTGACTGCTACACTGGGCCCTTGGGAGCAATAGTGTCATGCTCCCGACCACTAGAGGTCCCAACCTTTGTGTGAAAAACTCCCTCCACTC
This sequence comes from Lunularia cruciata, assembly GCA_948567375.1. Lineage (NCBI taxonomy): Eukaryota > Viridiplantae > Streptophyta > Marchantiopsida > Lunulariales > Lunulariaceae > Lunularia > Lunularia cruciata. The sequence goes on along the minus strand of OX419756.1, from coordinate 1,956,209 downwards.
TGGCTGCAAGCTCCACACGTCCTCTGGCTGCATCCCATGTGGACCAAGGGTGTAATCTTAGTAGCCCACGCTCACCTGGATGGACTCCAAGTAGACCACTCTCCCTAGTAGCTACTGGATGTGTCCCAAGAATACCATGTCCACTCGGTCCATCACCCCCAACATGTGCCTGAATCGTCTTGATAGGCACAGGGCTCACAAGTGTTCGAGTGGTGATGCCTATCAAGCGCATCCTACGCTGCTCTGCCAAGCCAAGGCTCACAATCCAAGTCAAACAGTTCAGGTCCATAGCCCGACCTAACACCTGACGCCTGGATGCCTTTGACACTGCTGGAACAGTGGTAATACCAGTGCAAAAACCCATCGCCCGCTCTCTCTCTCATCAGCATTGGGCTCCACCAATTGCTATAATTGTGAGTCCCAAACAAGTCCAGGTCCTCCCTCTTGAAAAGCATGAGAGCCTAGGAAACTCATGAGTGTGTGAAATGCAGCTCTAGGCTGTCCAACTATGTTCACCACTGCCATAGGTGACCTATCAGCCACTACCACTGTCTAAGACTGACATCGAGCATCCAAGATATCATCAACAAGAATGTGGTCTAGTTGCTGAATCCCATCATAACTATGTTATAGAACCTCTTTGGGTAAGAGGTTTGTCCACCAAAGACGAAGACGATGAGCCCGTGATCCCACTTTGGCTGCATCTAACAATACAGCAGGTCCCATCCATGAATGGACCTGATATGTACTCCCACCACTCTAGTGCAAGAATCACCCATCAATGGAACATTCTCCAAAAGGTAAGCTAGAGAAACAGACTGATGAACCTGGAGACGTCGTAGTATCCGTAACATCTCCCAAAACACACCAGAACGAGGATCCTGAAGACCCAAACCGTGGCCCGCATGTGTATGTCCCTGACATGGCCATCCAGAAATCACCAAGTGAATAGGCCCATGTCTCTCTAGGTCATGCGCCCCCAGTAAGGAAATGTCTCTTGGTAAGGCCTTCTGGTAACCTCTAACTGCTGACATCGATAATAACTTTGGATACCGATAGGCCAAGTGTGCCACATGATGTAGAGAGACTTGCCTAGCAGTCTCATCTCTCTCTACATACAAGTACCTTTGTACTCGTATACCCGCCTGTAACACCGCAGCTAGTCCGGTGCTGATCCCACCAAACAACTCCAATAGGCATATCCCCTCTACTGGATACTGCCAAGCAATGAGTGTAGTATCTAGAGGTGTCAAAGCAATCGCCTCTGGAGGCTCATCCTCACACTCATCTCCGGATGGTACAAAGGCTCCGCTCCAAGCCTGCTCCACCAACTGATCTGCATGTTGCTGCAATGCCTCCTCTGAACTCCACAATGGAACATCCAAGGTGGATGGAACAATCTCACTCGTACTCCATAGTCGAGTGATCTCCTCTAGTACTGGAGTATACTCTGCATGGGCGTTCTCCTCCAACAAGTCACCAGGCCAAGTAACTGCACCGCTGAAAGCCAAAACTGATGCTGCCATGGTCCCGGACTGTAGTGAGCCAAGACTGCCACTATTGAAGCGTACTGGTAGGCGACATAACCATCCCTCACCAGATTGCCAACCAAGTCTATAAGAGGCTGTCTCCTCCCAATAGTCAATGCTGAAACCCATAGGGTATAACACTGCTCCCCCAACTAGCACATCATATGACTCAACTATCGTCGCAATAGCCTGAGCTCTCACCACCGAGCTATCAGTCGGATGACCAGGCTGAACCTGGACAACAAGCTCCCCACGTGTGATGTACTGTGTCGAACCACCACCTAGAGATGTCTGGATCTGAAATGGACACCTCTCCACATCAGTCTTCCGTAACTCCAAACCGACAACTGCAGCCTTCCCCAACATAAGGGGCTGCGCACCAGAGTCTAATAAGACTCTCTGTGGTGTATAGACCTTCCCTGAAGGTCTCACCAAACAAAAAATCCCCCTCTGGTTATCCAATAGGACAACACCAGGTGTAAACCGCACTCTCTCAAAGGCCAGTCTAGCTGGCAACTCCTCCAGTCTAGCCGCTGCTGCCTGCCATAAACCATTGGTCGTTGAATGGATCCCATGCTCCTCAACCAAGTCAGCTCCACTACCAACTACCTCTGCTCTAGTAGTAGGAACTGCACCATCCCTACTCTCACACAATGTGGCAGCCAACCAAAACACTAGGGCTGGGTCAAGTCCCAATGTAAACATGTCACTGGCTGAAAACAAAGGATGCCGCATAATCAGCTGAGCCGCCCCCAACATCATGCTAGACTCAGTCTATGTAGTAGCAGGTGGCTGACTAGCAGGTAGTCCATCATGTACTCCATCACCACCTACCACACCTGCATTGGGACGTCTAGGAACCATGGATGTTGTCTGCAAATGCCTTAGATAGCATGAAAGACTGGGGAAGTCTGACCTGTCTCCCAACCTCTCCTCTCTGTGGGTCCAACTCCACTAATGCTCCTCTAGGCTCTAGAGCACGTACTGCACTCCTAGTCACTGCTGCAGATACATCCACCTATGCTGCTCCGCACATGAAGTCCAAAGCATCTCTATCACCAGCATATGAGGTGGAAGCCTCAGCACCCGAATCTGATCTCCTCTGAGCAATAGCCATACTAGCCAATCTCTGCTCCAACTGCTCAATCCGAGTAGCCATAGTTGTGTCAGAAGTAAGGGCAGGTACTGCACCCCTACTAGGTGTAGATCCTCTACCACCTCGTCCTCCATGAACTGGAGCTCCTCTACTACCTGCCATAGCAGCCCTACCACTCCGTAACTTTGGATGTAGGTCAAAACATCGGTCACTAGTGTGACCAAATCTGTGGCAGTGCTCACACTACCTCTGTGCTGGCTGTGATGCACCAGAGGTATCAAGTCCGCTTCCCTGAGTACACTCTCTCCTATGGTGAGGTCCACCACAAGTCCAACAAGCAACACCACCACTCACTGGCTATTGTTGACCCAAAAATGAGGGTAAGGGTCTAACTCCACTAGGCCCTCCACTCGCTCTATAGGATCTGGGCTGTCCACCCAGTCCTCGAAAACCAACTGGGCATGGTGCACTCTACTGCACTCTAGAAGAAGTCACAATCATGGATGAGGTCTCTCTACCAAATCCAGATGTCACCACTCTCTCCTCCACCATATTGAGCTCAATACGCTCAGCCAAACCAAAGACTACTGCCAAAGTGGGCAAAGTAGCCTGCAACAACGTAGCATCACGAACTCTACGTCGCAACTCCCTATCCAGTATCCCATACCAAAACTGGAATGCCTGGGCCTCAGTAACTCCCTGAGTGAAACTGATCAGCCGCCTCATGCAAGTGTATGCCTTGCATAGGCTCTCTCTAGCCCTCCACTGGAACTCCTGCAAGCTCCTCAGCTTGTCAGTCCGCACTCCCTGGTAGTTCTGCCTCAAACATAGGAAGAACTCCACCATGGGGTTAAACCCCGGTACCACCCCACCTCCTACAGCGGTACCTCCGCTCGTAGTAGCACTATCTCCAGCTAGTGCACCTCCACTAGCTCCACCAACACTACTCGAGCTAGAACTCGTGGGTACAGACGATCTACTCCTGGCCACCGAGCCTGAAGTGATGGAGACATAGTGTGTAGACCAATACTATCTCCATAACTCAATTTCCTCCAAATGAGCTCTCCTGAACTCATGGTAGTCATCCATCGGCGGACCCTCCAGATGCTGGAACAACCCCTTCCATGCCATGAAGGGTGTGAACAAAGTCGGGTTCCGCATCTACTGCAGATCACACCAACTATCAAACTCCTGGATGAAGTCATCCAACTCAATGGTACCCACTGTACCAGAGTAATGCCTAGGGCCTTTGGAGGCCCCATAAATCTTGTCCATGTCCCACAACAACGGTGCGGACACACCAAGTGCACTCTCAATTGAATCAGCTCCTGTGTTGAACTCCAACTCAGAGTCAATCTCCTCCCTCACTGGGACCTGAGATATAGGCTGATACCGAGCACCACTCCGAGTAAACCCATTGCGTACTGCAAGGCTAACTCCTCGGGAATCTCCAAAGAACTCCGTCGTGACCAAGTAATTGCAACAACAAACCCAAACCACCAACTGCAACCGCAAGTCACAACCGCAAGTACCCCACCAAGTGCCAACACCACCACGTGCCAACACCAACTAAACATCACCCACTAATGTAACTCTAATCAAGATAACTACACTAGGGGAAGGGCAACCTATAACCTACCATCATAACACGCACTCTCACGGTCTGTAGGTCATCACTTCCTGCCTCATCGGAGAGAAACAAAGGTAGTCTGACTGGTCATCACTCCAGCCTCACCACCAAGAGCACACCAGAGCACCAACGCTCAAAAGTCAGGGCACCTCACACAAACGTGGTGCACAAACAGGAAGTAGAGAATGGAGGGGATCCAATCACAAGAAATCTAAACAAAAACCCTCCATCTCATAACACAACACGGGACTGACTCTGCCACCATTTGGCATTTGACATAAGAGCAGTTTGGATCTAAGTCCTAAGCTACCAGGATCACCAAGAATGGGATCAAAGTGCCTCTCCTAGCCAAAGCTACATGTGTATAGATAACAGTGGCACAATCACTAGGACAACAAGTGAGGGTGGACCAGTTGGCTAGGGCACCAGTCTAGGAACAAGAGATCTAGGGGTCAAACCCTGTTGCGCACAATCTAGCAAGAAAGGTAGATTTTGCCAACCAATGACCAAGATCTACTCTAAACTAGCTAGCCTCACGCCAGCAAGCTGGCTTGCTGGCCCTTCTAGGCCTTCGTAGCCTCTCATAGCCCACACCCCTATGCCTCGAAATGCCAAAATTCAGCCAAATGAGGCCTTTCTTGTTGCCACTTCGAACCTCCTCCAAAATTGGCAAAACTTCTCCAAATCTGCGAAAGTCCTCCAAACTAGGCGAAACTTCTCCAAATCTGCAAAAGTCCTCCAAACTAGCAAAAATCCTCCAAATCTGGCCCAAATTTTGACGTAAACCCTAAAGATGGCTGTCCGCCAAATCCCCCGCTAACTTTCCACTCGAGCCAATTTGACAAAACGGGTTTTTCCAAATCACAATTTCATGAGAAGAGCTTCCCAACTCCACCTTCAATTTCACTTTTTGAGCCCAACTCGCAGCAGATTGGTCCTGCCTTCACCTTTTGAGCTCAAAATCACAACACTGCTCAAAAATTGCTCCTTCTTTGCTTGAAATTTGGCCAGCGCTTCCGCACACCGTCCGCCTAACTGCCAAATCTGAATCACTTGAACGAGCTTCTGCACACTAGGGAAACACAGAACTTGAATCGAGCTACCACGATCCACCGAGCTTGGAGATACCACCAACACTCAACGTTCCTGCACCCGATTTCCCCCTGACTTCACTTCTCTGATGTAATCAGATTGCTTAACACTTTCAACTCAACTCAACTCAGATCACTACTTGATCTGTCACTCTATAAACTGCCAACAACTGGGCATTGATTATAGTCAAGCCACACCCACTCAAGCATAGAGAATCCAGGTGACGCTCGCCGGCCTCTGTCCACCATAGCCAGGAACTCAAAGGCTCAACATCAGAGAAGTGAGCTCTCTGGAGCTCACTTCAAAACTTTACCCCCTGGACTCGAGCTAGCACTGAAACCCTAACGGTCTCGCTGACGGCACACTCGACGGTGCGAACGGTGCAAAGTGACGGTGGGCCCCACCGTGAAGTCAGTACCCCAAACACCAAATCAGACTGTCGGAAAGTAGTCCCTGAGAAACTACTAAAATAACTCTAACTACTATCATTGGAACTCCAGTGTCCGAGCAGCTAGATGCGGAACTACAAATGGCGTGACAAAAACCCTAAAGAGGGGATTTCAAAATTAGGGTGAGAGTTGCAAAAACCTGGCCAACTTTGAGAGCTTTTCAGAGGAGTTGCAGTGATTTGATTGAGGCCTATTTTATATCATTGGAAATATTATCTTACAGGCTTTCCATTGAATCATAGAACACTTGAATTCAAGCTACACACAAAGAGTTATGTGTATATGAGTTGGGCAGAGTTTTCCCCATCAAGAAGACATAGGAAATCCCCACATGGAGTAGGAATTTGTTGAGATCTGAAGTACAACTTGGAGGAGACTTGGAGTATAGGTTGAAATTAGCTTGATGAAAGAGCACAAAGGCTCTGAAGCTCTTTTCCAACAAAAAGCACGGAGAGTTGTTGCCGCATTCCTGTGATTGGATCCTCTCTATGCTTGCATGCTTGTTTGTACACCCAGTTGGTTTGGATTGGTGAGAGGGCATTGCGCTTAGATTCTTTCCTTCTAGGAGTACTATGTATTTCTCCTTAGTAATGTTGGAGGTGATGACCAGCAGACCAGGAGTGCATGTTGTGATGACAGGTTAGGTTGCCCGTCACTACCCTACCCAATAGCAAGAATACTAGTTACGAGAGTGGAGGGTTTTGATTGTTAGGTAACACGCGTGTTCTGACACGTAGTTATAGGTTTACCCACAACTTCTAATCTGCAATCTCCACAGCTAGGCACCTTGTGTGTTCCCAAAGAGAGGAAAGAAAAGTACGACAACGGTTGAGCTAGGATCCAAGAGCATGCACTCTTGCAAAAGCAAGAGCAAAGATGTGCTCTAATGGCCCAAGGAATGGAGGAGTCAACTAGGAGAGAATGTAGCATATGCTTACATTGTTGCTCCATCAAGGAAGACTGCAAACCTCTAGTCCAATCTGATGGTAGTGAAGCAAAGGATGGAAGATCCTCCCCTGCTCATGCGGATAGACCATCTCTCATCTACCACAATAAAACCTGGAGAGAAAAGGATCCCTTCTCCACCTCAGCCATATATGTCTCCAAAACTGGCCTATCAACAACCACAAAATAGGAGGAAAGTAGTGGTGCCAAGAGAGCACAACTACGCAAAAATGCTATAGGTGCCATCTCCTCCATCGATAATAGGCATACCCCTCCACACACGATTGGTATAGATGTCTATCTACGTGCCGAATCCTTCATCACACATTCAAATGTCCTTGATCCGATGATTTCACCAAAGAGTCATATAATCCTCCTAACAAAAGTTCTCCGGCTTGATAGGAAAGTCAAGGTAGGAAGAACAGATTGGAGAAGGTAAGTGGGTCAACGGGGCAATACTAGAAGAGAGTGTACCAAATGCCACTTGTGGAACTCTTAGTAGAAGTAAGTCATCCCATGGAGAATATCCTCTACAAGGGTAGCATCTAATAAACATGTGACAAAATCCTCAAGTTCTACTGGCAATGCAAGAACTGTAAATCCATTTGGAAATGTGACTCACTCTTATGGAAACTAAAGGTGGGGAGGGATACATGAAGGGGACTATGCTATGCAATTTCACACCTTGACAAAGGAACAAGGGCAACCCCATAGAAAAAATGAAGGAGTGGAAGACCCCATCAAGCCATGCAAGAGAGAGACGAATAAAGGTAAAATGAAGCTAAGCCACAACAAAGGGGGGAAAAGATGCAAGATGCAACAAAGGGAGGAAAAGGAACCAGGAATACTAGGTAGAACGGAGGTATCCGCAGAGAACTTTGTAGTTTCCTACGTTTGACTTTAAGAACCATGAAATACCTACTTCACTGTCTCAGTATGAATGACGCTCCACAGGAGATGTACGTATTATCTTTGATTCCCTCGAAGTAGATGACAGTATGGTGACCATTCCCAGAATTAAGTTTTGCATGACACTAATTCGAGTCAAGATCCATTTACAACTGCCACCCATTTCTCGTTAACGCATATGTCTAGATCTAGTTTCACAGACGAACACTATATGAACCTCTCAGATGTATTCCCAGAGCAGACAGCATCATCAGTTTCGGGGAGAGAACTTTTGAAATCTACCTCGCGATCAAACAAGAAATATTATCATGTCTGTCAGAAAGTGAATCATGATCTTTCCAAGAGTCAATACCTGCTACATTTTTCGTACAGTACGGAACTGTGTGAAATGACTGTGTCGTCCAGCAACGCTGTCACTGCAACAGATTCTTTGTGATATATAGTCCAGTACGATACCATTTGGCAAACTTCATTAGTATGAATTTATTGACGTAACTAACTTGCCTCATATGTGCTGGTGGTATGTACCGTGCAGATATGACCCGGATGAGCTTTCCTCTCTTACATGGAGCGGTTGTTGTTCTCCAGTTTCCCCTCGGACGCGGCTAATGAAGAAAGATTAATACAATGCTGAAACCGATATTAGTACCATGGTTGTACCTAATTTCGGTACCAGGATGCAGTAGAATCCAGACTGTAGGCTGGATGGAGTACTGGACGATGAGTATTTCTACTACAGCAAATTAAGAACATATGTCAAATTGTACAATGATGAGCACCTGCAAAAGTTTGATATTTTGCTCATAACAGGTACGGAGAATAGAAGTACAGTACATTGGCTAATAATAGATAGCTTGTATGATTTTGAGTCGACAAGTTGAGAGATATGATTTATAATGATTATGCTAGGAATTCAGGCTAGTAGGGGCTGTGACAGATAAAGGCTGACAAAGCGCTCCCCGTCATTGGCAGAGACTGCAGTCCATGACATTGTAATGATGTACAGAAAATCTAGTCTGCGGCCTTCCAAACGGATTCCGATAAATCGAGATCAAATTACCTGTCTAATTTATCTACAGAGAAAACAGAGAGCGTATTGGAAAGTGCAACCGCATGCAGTGTATAGGAGTACATTAATCCAGATCCCTGCGTGACGAATCTAGTAGAGTAGTTTTGCAAACATGAAGCATTCAGTCTATGGTATTACACTATTCTTCACACAAAATTGTGCACTATCTGTTCGGACCATAACATGCAATTCGCTCTGAAGACTTCTAGTTCCTATGTGTATCCAGTCTCATGTCGAGTTTGGGGCCATGGTGGTGACTCGAGCAAATGCTTATGTTTCCAGAACATTCTGCTTGAGGATACCAGTGAGAACACCACTTAGGCAAGGAAAGTAACGAAAGTAAGTTAGAGAGGAACACACTATTGCAAGAGACGTCAAGGAGATTCGTACATGAAATCCGAACTCTAGGAGAGAAAACTAACTTTTCCAAATACGGCCCGGTAAAATTGAAGGATTTTATTAAGTTAACTACATTTATAAACCGTGTTAGAGACTCAATGTCCTCGAAGACACCAAAAGCTTCCCCATCGAGTTTCGCCATCTCCTAACGTTGTAACCAACCAGGATGTAACCTCCTAGTGAAAGTTACATCCTGGGTTGTTGGATGGATATGTTTGCATCATGCTCTATATCGCAAAGACACAGTAGGTGCTGTTCTATTAATAATATATAACATGTAGGTAGACTTTTTACGTCTATGAACGGGTCCACGAAGTTATTAGGTTCCAGATGTCAAGGTTGTATCTGTAAGTCTAGCTTGATAGTTGAATCAAGATGACGAATGCAAAAGTATAAGATACTTGACGTCCTTAGCAAAGAAATCATTGACGATGTGTTCAATGGGCTTGACTGTGGTAGCGCGAACTACAGTCTAAGTGAATCAAAATGTTTCTGCCAGAAGTAAGCACGTACAGAGAATGTTTTCCGGCCTGCTGTATGCCATAGACTCCCCCAGATAAGACTTCTCCCATCAATTAAACGGAAGTCCCAACCTTAAAACCCATTTTGTTCGAGGAAGTGAACAACCTAGAAACAGCAGCTGAGTTCAAATGTCTTCAACCTTTAATTCAGGGATTGTTGAGGAGGTTTCCTCTACTTGTGATGAACGATATGGATCCTTTGTGCCATAGCTACTTCTCTTGAGCTACCAGTACTTATCCCTGTGTATCCAATTACACAAATCTCTGGTTCCCGGTTTACTGTCGTAACTGAAACCATATTGGTAAACTCAGGAATCAGAACCAACTACTGTGCTCTACGTGAGTTTCATCCAGAAGCAAGTGAGATTGTCCGTTATCCGTTACCTGGAACTGATGGTCCAGTGGGAATGAAATTGTGAGATGTTTGAGTATTTATCTGAACGATTGGAACAGACTCTCTAAGTCTTACTGCACCGCGATCTTCTTATTGACGCGACAAGAATAGCTTGAAGCATTCGCTCTAGTACTGTGGCGAGAGGGTGTGCGAGAGTGAGTCAGTAGTACTGCATTTGACTTCTTTACCCGTCCTCGTGCAGTATGGCTCTGATATCGATAGAAACTCCGAGGTTCCTCAAATCGCTGGACTTCCAATTGAGACCAGTGAGGAGATTATAATATGCCACAGTTTGGGGGTCATAACATTATGATCATACAAAGATAGATTGGTAAGTAAGCAGAAACTGAATCATACAGTAACTGTACATGTCTGTAGTTGGCTTGACTAGCTGGCATTTGCTTACAATGCTGTATAACGGCAAAACAGAAGGTCCACATTGCTCATTAGCTATACCTCATGCAGGCAGCCGAGCAGTCCTCGGCAGAACACAACCAAGCTCGGTGGATCTTACATCTCCAACTTGCGGGACGTTAGACACACACATAGGATTCTAGAATATGTCAGGAAGATGCCAAACTGGCGTATCAAAGACTTCATCTGTTCGTTTAATCAGAGCAGACCGTGGATGTTCGTGATTTCAAGCGTGTTCCTGCGTGGCTGGGTCTTGACGAGTTACAATTCTGTTACTATTCTGTTATTTTCCACCGAAAGTGCACAACATTGCTTGTAGGTTGTGGCTTCAATCTGCAGTTCATCACGTTCGCTTCCCGATTAATGAATGAAGTCTGTACTCCCACTTGGTGTAATTGTCCGTACACGATTAACCACGCGTATCCCGCAGTAAAGGCGTTTGCGCGTATCAGAGCAACAGTAACCATTTAATATATTGAGATATTGCATTGACGAAAGGACAGTCAAAGCAGCAAATTTGCCCAATTTGCAGTGCCATATTTTAGGTCCCATGTTTTATAAGCTTATAGCACGTTGTAGTTCAAGTCAGCCAAAAGTACGAACTTTACATGAATCGTAACTGATATAAAATGAATTATAATATGAAATAATCTTCATGAGAAAAAATTGTAACCTTTAGCACAATTGAATCCATCCGATCAGTTAAGTTCCTAAACATTGAGCGATATTACTATATCTAGCAAATACCCCTAATAATGGAAAGAAACCCGAATGGTGTTTTCTGCATCATTGGAGAATCGGACAAGGTCTTGAAGACATTTCCTTTAGAGGCTTTTATATTTGATATACAAATATAGCTTAATAACTTTAAGACTCGAGTTATATTACAGTAATATTATGTTATACGGGTAATATATGTCCAACCTATATACTTTCGATAATAAACGTTCCCTTCTCGTTTTCCAAGCAACATTCTGGTTCTGCGTGAGGAATCCGAAATGAAAATCATACTTGCAAGTACCAAAACACTAGCTTAAATATGTGAAAATAGTTGTTTTTAACTCTTATTTGCATTCTTCTTGGCTTGTATAGTCAAAGTTATAAAAATTATTACTCATTAGCTTTTTAGGAAGGTTGATGGTAGTTAAACGGGGAGCACCAGAAGAATAATCTCCATTGTGGATAAAAGGCCTTCGCCTTCCAGGGCATCGGTCCATAAATTTGAAACTTTGTGATATGGAGCAATCTCAGTTATCAATCATAAATCTCTAAATGATACAATCCAGTAGTGAAAACTATCAACAAATGATGTGACAAGATAAGCAACTATAATTTACATTCGTATAGCAGAAAAATAACTTAAAAATTTAGGATAGAAAAATTTATGATTGAAAGATAACTAATATATTCGTTTGCATGACCTAAAGTGGTATCCCTTACAGATAGAATAGCTAATCAGAAAAAAGAGGATGTAAAAGATAGAAATTTCTTTTTCTTTTCATTTTAAAGATTTCAAGATAATTTTCATTCGAATGCTGGGAAAAACCATAGGACTTGATAACCATATTACTTGCCTCTATAATGATTATCTTCATGCAAAGTTGGACTAAGAACCATGTAATGTTATATTACGCTTTAGCCCAATGCTACAAGGGGTAGCGTGAGGAATAAAAGAATGCGATTTTGCAATAAAAGTATCTTTCTTAATTCTTTCTGTATCCTAGACGACTTAATGAATACTAATAAGCTACCCAATGAGGATATTTTGATAAGAGCAATGACTTTTTTATTAACTAAAATTGTCTTGTTTTGTTTTCTTTGCCACTGCTGTCTACCGAGGGCAGTGGCTGGTGGAGTCATAAGAGGGTCATCACACTAAGTGATGTTTCATAGGATGTTTCAATTGTTTGTAGATCACACAACCTACATCGCTTAGATATCTTAGATGAAGTCGGGCAGATTACACTAAGATCACACTAAGTGATGTTTCATCGGATGTTCCAATTGTCTGTAGATCACACAACCTACATCGTTTAGATATCTTAGATGCAGTCGGGCAGATTTCTCATATAGATTCTATTGGGGCTCAGCCCATTCTACTTTTTCATTTCTCCCTTGTAAGGCTTGATGTTCTTCCCCTACTTCATGTTTTCTACGCTGTCGCCCTTGTATGCTTTAGAACTTAGCCCGGTTTTTGACACTAAATATATTTTAAGAAACCTCCTCCGATAACAAATGGACGATCCAGATTGAAAAGAAATCTTTTATCTAAGCTGAATGTACTTCAAATAACGTGAACGTGACTCCAAGAGGTCATACACAACACTTAAACCCACTGATTTACCCGAAGCCCGATAAAACAGGTTTCTAGACTTGGTTAAATTGAATTAAATCATTTGGAATGAAAGACGGTATGTCCACACCATCTCAGACTTTCAAGGATAACAGATGATCGAAACCTGGTTCATATCGTCTTGTACTCTTGAGGCCTTTATTAGCTTTATTAGGCAGAATTACCGTATTTTATCGACAGTGAGTAGAGCATTCGTGGTAATCAGGGTATTTTGGAGATCTCATTAGATGTAGCGATATCCTTGTTATCTCTGTCGATCTGGATGTACTGAGCGAAATCACCTCGTACTGAAAATAGCACAAATATCCTCCAACAGGATCAGAAACAATCAGAAACACAAAGCTCAAAAAAGCGCGAAAATGTAAATCCCCTCACCTAGCCAGCAGGGAGTCCATCTTTTTCATCTATGGTAATTAAAGTATACTTGAGTGTCTGCAGTTCTCCAAATTTAGTACACCCAGAACAGGTACAGTCTTAGACGTTCCAAACTGTCTAATCTATGGCCGGTGAAATGATCAATATCAATGATTGATTGCGATCCATTTCTCCTTCTTTTCAAGTTGGCCTCTCGAGATAAAGAACGGTTTATATCGATGCGATCATTGGTACCTTGTACAGTATCAGCAACAACAGTTTCGGAATGCGTTGGATTGCAGGTACCATCCATCTGACAACCGCTGGATCTCACCACCCACCCCGACTTGGGAAATGAAGCATTCACAAATTTGACCTGGCTATAGGACACCACTGTAAAGATTCTAGAACTTAGCATCGTACTATAAGATAATCTAAGAAACCAATCCCATCTGCCTGCAAGCAGGATCGATTTATCTAGCTGGGTAGATTATTCAGTTTTATTTTACCAAATTTGCAAAACACACTTTCCCCTTCCAAAATTACTACCTTCAGGATGACCCTTCAAATGTACTACTGTTAGAGAACTTTGACTCATAATTCTATCAATGTTAATACTTAAGCTTGGGCCCTAATATCAGCAACGACGGTGTACCCGTGAAACATATTTTTCTACTTGAAACAAAATGAATCCTCTTTAATAAAAATACATCCTAACCTGAGATACTCATACAAAGGAGATCTGTATTGACTATTAAAGTTATCTTTGTCTTATTAATAAATATAGCAAAGTTTCTCACTTCTACAAAGTAACTTCTTGAAAATGTATGAAATTAAGTTTTCACTAGAATTATTTCTTCCCTTCAAATGATCATAATTTTGAAGAATGGGTGAGTATTCACTGTAAGTCGTGAAAAGACAACTGATGTTTAATGCTCAGCTTTAGAAACGGCTCTAATTCTACTCTTTTTTTGTTCCTGTTGCATCATCTTCTTCTTTTCTTTGTAATTATTTAGCATGGGTCAAGATCCCGATTTGTGGTTCCTAGAGTCTTTATCCCTCTACGGGCTGCAATAATTAAAAGCTTATTAGAAACTCATGTGGATCATATCTTTAAGTACTGCAGATCTCAAGGATTATAAGATATCAAGTTGACTTTTCTTTTTCTTCATTCTTACTGGTTGATTATCTTAATGTGGACGCAAGAACCGGTTGCATCTACACTGAGAAACATGATATTTTTGAGAGAAGATAAGTAGGTTTAGTAGTAAATTCAATGAACATAATTAAAACCTCTCTTCCTGTATTTTTTTTCCTCGCTCATATCTTATCAGCTTTTTTCCTTGTTTACTCCATACTAGTTTGCCAAATTTCTCATAGAATACTTCAACCCTCTATCCCATCTCAGTCTTCTCTTTCTGTGCAGTTCCATTCAGGGTGTCAAATTTAACCTCTGATCTTAGACCAGTATACTTACATCAGATACAAAATTTCCCCATTTTTTCCCCGACTTTCCCTTGAGCAAGTATTCTAAAGGATATTTTAAACTTGTTTTCCATCTCTGGCGATTTAATCTCCTCTTTCCATACATTTTATTGAAAGAATCAGCTCTAACCTCTGTTCTAGTGTTGTTTTCTTGTATAAAATTTCACAATTTCTTTCCCTAATTTCTTTTCCTCCCGACCTTGTTCTTACTCTTCTTCTCGTCTCGAGCAATTTGCTTCTCCTCCCAAGCAATTTTCTCCCGTTTCTTTCCCCGGAGCATTTCCCCATCTCCAATAACTCCTACAAGCAATCAGGATCCAGGAAATGTAATGATCGACCAGACCCGGCCGAGTGATGAAAACTGAGATTTATCTTATCTAGATTGTTGTGAAGTTAGGGTAATCGCAAACTTAACATTGAGGTAGTTTGGTCTACAACTACAATAGATGAAAAAGCTGTACAATCAAATACGGGATAGAGTAAAGACGTCGAACCAGCAGTTCAGAGCTATAAAGGTGTACTGTCATTCTCCGGTGAGATGTTCTATTTATTTCACCTAAACCATGATCCCAAGTTTTAAGCATTAAGCTTCAGCTTGAAAATAATCTGCACAAGGATTATTTTAATTCGGATCTGTGATCGTTCGGATCGCTGAATGACAATTGGTCTCTCTGTGTGTATGTGTGTGTGAGAGGTGACTCATTGCGAATAGTCACATAATATGGTTTGCGGTGCTGTTCAAATTCTGGGATGCCTTCATACTTCTTTACTCTCTCCAGGCACCCATACGTTTGAACCGAAACCACTTAAAGAACTCAATCTGCAACTTAATCTCAGGTGACTCATCTTCAGAAAGTCCTCAGATACTGGAGAGCTAAAACATGCGATCAGCAACTTCAGTAGTTTCTGCGGGTAGGCCCTTAGTTGAGTGGTTTATATGTGTTGTGACCTGACCGGCTTATCACGCCCCCTCAATCCCAAATTCAGTTGCAGTGATTCCAGTCATTTGATATCTGGCTGTATTGTGCATTACAGGCATATATGGAAAATTTTCCCTCCTCATCATCTTATAGGTGTCCATGTGAGAGTGCACAAAGTTAAGTGTTGACAAACATTGTTACATTCTCCAGACTAACTTGATACATGGACATGCGTTTGCTTAGATACGCGCTTATCGTTTACATATGGGAAATTTTCTCCACATCACGAAACATTCGTATTACGAGAGAGAAAAGCCAATGTACTATAGTATCTTCGAAAAGGAAAAACCTCTCCCCAGGATTATGTTACCAGAAGGAATCATGCGATTACCGAGGCAGATATTTGTTGAGAACACAATCGACGTTGATACTTCAGTGACACCGACAAGGCACAATTTGTGGTATTCCTTTGTTCTCTTTCCTCTACAGTGAGGAAATTTACGACCTCTTGCTGAAAACTTGATTGACAAATCATACGTTCGCCATTTCATGGCACAAGTAATGATAATAAGGCTCCTACTTTCATTACTGAGTTATAACGCGTCTCTAAGCGTAATGAAACTTCCTCCCAACGAGGATAAATCATAACTTAAGCTCTTTTGTCCAATTGATGCAATCATTGTCCATCGATTAATTGCAGTCAGGAAACGAGATTAAACACTCGCCATAAGTAATTGCAGACAGCTGAGAATATGTGAATGGCTGCCATTTGCGGTCTATCTCGTGTACTGTGGAAGAAATGCGGCTTAGCCCCATTGTGCCCCCTTTGTCTTTTCTTTGTACGGGTTGATGGGGGTCTTCCCATCCTTCTTGCTTTCACACGCGGTCGCGTTTTTCGACTGTGGAAGTACAGGACAGATTTCTCAGACAGTCCACGGTCGTGGCATATAATCTCTCAGGGGGAACACATCTCTTTGTTATGCACCTTCGTCTCATCTTGTACCTGCTCATGTCCGCCACTAACACCAAGGCCGAGCTAATACACGAGTCGTGTAAACTGACAGATACAAGACCAATATTCGTCGACACGGCTCTTGTGGCGGGAATGAGAACCGCGTGAACGATAATTCATAAGAACATTAATTTACATCAGATGTGTAGAGATCGCAGGAGTCGTCACAGTTTCGTGGAAGTGATGATATGCCGCATGCAGGAGAACGGTTGTTCGTTTCGCTACATTCCTGTGGACCCTTCCTCGCAGACCTAAGTCTGCACTTTCTCAGGAGAATAAGTAATCTAATATCAGCGAAATAGTTATTTGACGCATCTCGTCGAGAAGATGGTTGCTAAAGCCTCGATGTATACTCGTAGCTCGACCAACTTCGGCATAAACTCACAGAAATATGAATCACCGCGTGAGGTTCAAATCACCAGAAGGCTTGAACTTTGTGTCGTACAGTTGCCCTTTCTCCTTACATGACTCACAGCTTAGAGCTAGGAAGATATTGGCACAAAGCTGAGAGATTATAGAGCCCTGTGGAACGCCCTCTGTGTTGTATTGCGTGGCCCTAGAAACTGAAGGGTAGTGAAGTAACTGTCAGTTCTCTCAGGGACGATCTGTGCTTAGCAGATCCTTCTAGCCCTGCGCTTGACCAAATATCTTTTCACCGCATTGTGGTTTTCAAGATAGCGGATAGGTATTTTTTTCATGGTGGATCATGAGCGATTTCTAAAACCTATTCAGACCAAGTGAAGCAAGCTGAAACGAGCCACGGACTGTTGAACAAGAACAGAACTTTGAATCAGGAACTTGGGAGTGATTTCGACTTTTACCTGACGTTCTACCAACGTACATAACGACCTAGTCTACACGATAAGAGTTTAACGCCAAGAAATAACGAGAAGGAAACCCTCACCGTGCGCCAAGTTCGAGGGTGATGTACGCGAACCTACTTCCACTTCCAGTGTCTAGATTTCTGAATAGACTAAACTTGAGACGAGTAGTCTTCGATGTTCCAGAAAAAATTACTACGAACAGTCGAGTTGCCAGGACGTGATGCACAGCAAACGCTTTCTAAATTATTTTCGAGCTGAAGAATCGTTAGCGCCCTCCGAAGACCCTGGATGACATCCTGAACACACATTGTCAAGCCAACACGAGCTGAATCGACTTGGACTATGAAAGAACGGCATACCTGAGATGTCGGGCAGCGTTCATAGGAGTCAAGAGGATTGATCTGTGATGAGAGAACATAGTAAGATAACCCAAGATACTCTACTGAAACAAAGATTCAGATGATTCAAACGATCCTGGCAGAGAATCTGGAGTATCTTACAATGTTCACTAGCCACGTGAGATTGCTCTAAGATTGATCCACACCGAACTCCTGATAACACTGAGCTCGGGAGGTGCGATGGGTTTACGTGCACTACTTCGGAGCCGCAAGCCAAACGGGGGGCCATCGGAAAGCAAAGGTTAGAGAAAGCCTGGATAGCTTAAGGACTGCAGCGAGGCATCGCTCATGAACCTCCTCGCGGCCCCAACTCAGTATACGCAAACAGCACACTATAAAGTCTCGCGTAGGAACTCTACATATATACGCTTCCAGATTCCTAGTAGCTTCCAAAAGGTAAATGCAGGTAACTGGAAATGCCACCAAATTCGGTGACGATGAACTGGAATGAAATTGTCGGCACACATCTCCAGGTGCTAGTATATGTTTAGGATCTAGTGTGCTCATATCTGATCTTCGCCTAAACTCCATTTCTTTAATTGTATTTAGTTGGCACACATGCCCAGACGGCCAGGATGTTTGTTAAGGATCTCAGCTTTTTGGTCGAAACGGAGTTTCTTAGGACTGTTAACATGAGTCTTGGGTTCGCACTACGACGTTAGATATGACTGCCTTTGGTTTCTCTCTTCGGACAACAGCCGATACTATCGACGGAACACGTGATACAACGTTGCTACCCATCACCACTTAAAAACCTGGAAAATTGCAAATAGTGTCCGAAGGCCACGTGGTCACATCTTAACAAGATCCCCTCACGAACTGTATCTGGAACGAACTGAACTAAGGTGTTTTCGGCCTCTCCAACTGTTTCTGGAGTCACTATCCTTCATGATCACTAATTTGGACTCAAATGGAGCAGTGTTCATACTATAGGTTTGGTGTTGCTTTGTGTGGTGAACTCTTAGTGGCTTCTCAGTCTTGAAGAGAGGCACCGGCATCTTGAATTTCAAAAAGAACTACAGTAACTAACGCACTGGATGTATAGGGATTGCTGAACTTAGTCAACAACCCGAAATGATGCTTTCTAAAATAAACGTGGGAGACATCCACAGATTAAGCAATGAACAGGTGGAGCTAGTCAGACTGATCTGCATCCAATTTCTATCCCACTTGTTCTCCAAGTGCAATATTGAAATCTGCAATGTGCAAATCATATACCCATTTCTTATGTGGTGACAGTGACTGAAACTTAGTGGTGTAATCATATCCATTGCTGACTTTCCAGACTCGCCCGCAAGGTCAAGGTGTGTCCGTTTGACAAACAACACGACCTAGGATGCTTCAGTATGATCACTGTTCATCAAGAAATCAGTTTGTCTCCTTCTAATCTGGGCTTTTCTTAAATCTCAGTCGGCACGATCGATCGTAATGAGAGAAAAAGGACTTATGCCAAGTCCATGAACAACTGCAACGTTTCTGGATAAGCATAGCCGTGTTGATATACCCCATGGAGGGAATTACTTCTAAAGAGAATAATACCTTCAGGATGGATCATACTCATGCCTGGGCTAAGGTGGAGCCTGGCCCTTCAGCTGAAGACGGCTGCATGTCCACTTTTATCCGTCCTACAATTTAATCCATGTTGCCTTTATTGCATGTCACAAAATGGATCGTGTTATGCCTGGCCTCAAGGTGGAGCCTGGTGAAAACTCATTACGGTTTTCCTGTCTACTTCCACACGTCCTAGCGTGCATCAAAGTCGCCTAATAGGGCATCACGCTAGTCGGATCATAAGCCTAGGCCTGATTGTGGTGGAGCCTGCTTCTACAGATTCAAGACGGTTCCTGCCGACTTCTACCCGTCATAAAAGAAGCATGTAATCACAATTGAGCATTTTGTCGCAAGAGGATCATCTGATCATGAGGTTCAGATAAACGGGCCAATCATGCTGCCGCTTGAGGCGGTCCCAGCCCTCAGGAAGTGGCCAATCCATGATGGAAAAGAATGACAGGATTCACTTGATCCTCAGAATTTTGCTATGCCTCCGGGCTCCAGATCCTGACATTCCAACCGTCTTATAGAGTGCTTGACAGGTGCGTTGCCTCATTTAGAGTCCCTGCATGCAAGCTTTACGCTACTACTAGTTCTCCTCTGGAATATAGGTTTATCATTTTGTTGGAATAACAAGCCTGGTCCACACTGCGTTCAGATTAAGTCTTGTCCGCCCATCTCCTCCTTGCCTGAAGTAGATCGTTGAACACTGGGAAGGAACGGCCAATGAAAATGCTTGTAGCTTCTGCAATCACAACCACCAGTGGTCTTCTCGTCCTGCTGAATATCTAAGGTGGTTTTCAAACTATTAGAAAGACCCTAACTCTAGAACCTGATTGAAACCTCCCTGACTTTTCAATCGTAAAGTGGAAGGGGAGTCTGAAACCGTCGCTGGTGAGGGCTATTTACATAGTGCAGATGCTTCAGAAGAGTTGCAGCTTTCTATTTTGACCTCTCCGGTTGCTAACTTCGTCCTACAAGGGTGACCATGCATGATGAATGTTGGCTCAACCTGGAATCGAGGAAAACGTCACGGTGGATTCAACTTATTTCAAGCGATTGTATCATTTCGGAAACTTTACTGACCTACAAATTACCATTGAACAAGAAATCTATGGACTGACTTCAGTTTACCCCATCCCATGGACATCTATTCCCGACTCGAATCCCATTTCAACGGTGACGGTGGCACTATAGTCTCGCAGAGTACGTATGGAGAGATAACCGAGAAAAAAAGAACTTACTACCGACGATGTTGCATACAGCTACATGTCTAAGGATGATCGCTTAGTACTTTCCAGACTTGGACCCGGAAGCTTTTCCCGCCTCCACCTTCTGTCCTCCTAGATTTCTGCTTGATTGTGATAAATGTCTGCTGGGTTGTGGGTATCCACGATTGTAGCGGAGGTGTTTAAGACATCCCTTGTAGTCAAAGCCATAGGCATGTCGATGAAGGTCATGGATGAAAACCATCTCTTTCTGCGGGTTGAAGAGACGGAAACCTTGTCAGTTTACTTGCACATGATAATAGTCCATCCACTGTGCTAACGTTACAGGGTTGCAGCTAAGGTGGTAATAGAAGCCGAAGCCAAAGCCATCGCTTTTGAAGGGACGGAGATATAAAGCAATTTCGGGCACAGTTCTATCCACAAGAGATAGGGTCAAAGCGTTGCAGGACCTCACCTTGCAGGGGAGCTCGACCATAAATGAGGAAATCAAAGGATTGGGAGAAGGAGAAGAAGAGGAAGAAGAATCCGAGTCAGAATCCATTCTGGTGGACGATATCAACTCACGCGTAAACAGATTTCATGGTGCGGGTTTTTGAGCTCTTGAACAAAATGCTATGCTCTGATTATCCCCGTCATTTCCAGCAATTCCCGGTCGCCGCGATTGTATAGCACAGAGGAAGAACAGTTCTGTGTGACTTACGGTTTTACTCCCATAAATGTCTTGCCTCGACGTAGAAAAGAACGAAAGCCGGTCGAACAAGAACAACAGTATCCAGTCGAGTAGAGCGCGATCTTCCATGTCATGACATCGAAGCGTTTTAGGTCTAGGAGGCCCACGACAGAGAAGTTAGAGCAATCATTCGCAACTTCGGTGCTATGTGACGAGCAATTGCGTCCGTACTACATAGAATCCAGTATCTAATCATCGGTCTTTCTGAGGTAATCTATTCCCAGAAAAGACGTCGAGGGGCCCAATGTGATTTTGGTCACGATCACGTGCAAACGGGTTCGGTTTGGATGAAGTGGCTGCTTACCTACAGGAAGAAGTCCAACCCAAAATGGACCGTTCCGACTTCACATGTCCGTGGCGTATGTACTTCTCGCAAGCAGTTTGTCATGACTCTTTCTGTACGTAACTTGACTCGTTTCTGGAGTTAGTCACAGTGACCCCGCTCGAAAGAGCGTCTCGACTGCATAGCTCATCATTTCCTCCGAAGCTTTCCCTAATCCCGACCTAGACTTACCTTCGACTGCAGAGCGTCGCTTCATTTAGAACAAGGTCGAATGATCTTCCGTTGTTTTCAAGACATACAGTCGTGCCACCTGTGAGAGGCTCCAACTGCCGCGTTAGACTCGCGGAGGTAGCCAATCACCCCCTGAAATATCCTAGTGAACTAGTGTGTCTAGCTCACTTTAGCAGCCGGGCGGCGGAGGATGAAGGTGCTCAAAGAGTGAATTGATATCGGCTGAGTTGCATTGGGGACAAAACTTCTTCTGCAGGCTAGTTTATTGTGATCTGCAAAAACTGCAGAATACTCTCTTCCACACATTCATCTTGCAGAGGACGAAGGTCGTCAAAATCTGCTGATCTTCACCGTTTCAGCCACTTTACGTTTAGCGGACGTACCGAGGTAAAATATGATAGACAGATGAGAGAAGAACCACCGTAGATCTACCGTCTGCCTGATTCCTCTCTAGTTCGGATAACTTGAAAACCACAGCAGGAGCAACTTGCGCCAAAGCTTTGAAGGCGCTCTCCAGCATCAGTTTTTCGCGATAATGAGATGAGTGAAACAGACTGACATATATCAGTCAGATATTACGATGACAATGGGCTCAGGGGACCAAACTTGGAGCGTGGTCCAGGCAGTGTGCTCCCTTCACTTTCCAGTGGAAGCCATATTCTAGTGCTGGGGTTATAAATTTTGTCCAGCAGATGCCTTCGTGAAAGGTTAAACCCCACCATTTCCAATTAGAATTAGCTCATTATATGAAATGGACATCAGGTTATCGATAACCACATCAAGAGTCGTATTCATGAATATGCCCAGTTTGACTTGGAGATGATTAGAGAAGAAAAGACAGGCAAAATTTGTGCATGTCCCGTGCTTCGCGTACAAGTTATCGATCAAAAAGGAATTCGGAGGCAGTTTTGTAGAATGTCACTGAAGTTCTTTCTTCTATTCATGAGGATAATCGTGGACAGTACTAAAGCTCCAAGCAGAGACAAGGCTCTTCGGAACCGCAAACCGAGATTTCCTGTAGTGAGACCACGTTCAAATGACTCGATAGTCTGTTTACTTTGTAGTCCACGTACCTTAGTGTACAAGATCCTTTAGATAAAACTCCTGCAGACCTGGGCAAGGAAGTAGGTGCTTCATTTGACGGAGTCCAACTTGCTCTGTGAGAGATTTTATAGGAGCATCCACATGCCAAATACTTATGAACCTAGCGCACCCATTGAGACTAGTCTGTTCTTGTAACAATGCCGTTGCTTCGGTGAATTGAGTAACGCGCCAACAGATCTACTGTCTAAACCGATGCTTTCGTTATCCCGAACCTACTGTCTATTTCGAAACCGTCGCACTTATGGGATCTTCTGTATTTATCCGTACAGAAACTCCCATAAGTTTCCCAGAGAAAGAGAGTTTGAAATTTTCGCGTGTTTAGGTACTGTAGGCTCTCAAGTGCCTACCTAGTGTGACATGGAATTTGAATGGGTATTCAGATTACCTTTTCCATTAATGCTCGCAAGCAGGAAAGTAAACCGTCTAAAATGTATAGTTTAACTCTCTTCGTTAGCTTGCTCTCTTGCCTCAATCTGAGCCCACAGATTGAACCACTATCAGCGTCTGGATATGAGAGGGAGAATTTGAAGCAGTTATTGCGCTGTCCAGAAGCACAGAGACTCTACGGGAGAGTAAACAAGCATCGAAATCAGATAGGAGGAAGGGGTGTGGCCAAGAACCGTCAGGTCATGCCCTCCACAGATATCAACCCACTTGGTATATTTCATTCATACTACACGGCTAAAAGAGCAATATTTCTATTTGCTCTACGGATTTGGCCCTTAAAATAGCACGTCAAGCAAGTTTTTTGGAAGTCGGAAGAAGATCTCAGCGAGAATGAAAAAGATAGTGGTATCATCTATCAATTGTAGACAGGCAGAGACAATCGTAACAGTCGATCAGGTCATTCACTAGAAAAAAGGGTTAGTAACGCTGTTTACAAGCCTCGATATGAGGCCTTCCTTTCTCACAGATAAGCCCGAGAATAAGATAGAGAGATAGAGAGGCACAGATACGGATACATCCACATCCTTCTTCGAGAATAGCTGAGCACCGATAATCCTCAATGCATGGACAGACACCTAGACGCGCAGTACAGGTCCACATTGCCATCTTAATAAAACGAGATGTTTCTTTAATCGTTCCCTGATCCAACAGGGCAATACTTGCTTTAGTTTCTATTGACTTACTGAATATGTGACCCTGACTACAGAGTTAATTCTAACAGTCTCTACTGGTTTGACACATCCATTGAGTGAACTTTAGTTAACAATCTCAGTACTGGACCTTACCACGTATCTATAAAAATCTGCTCTCTGCACTTAGCGAGGTATTGCGTTCTTTCCCTGGTTGTATTGAAAGAGTCGCCAAGGTTGCTCGACTCAAAATATCAAGTCAATAACCTAAGCTAAGCTGTACATAGAGCCACAGTACATAACCTGAATAGCAGTACGAAGTTCTAGCTCCTCAATCTCGGGAAGTCTCTCAGGGGAGTCTAAAGTTAGTCTAGTGTGCTAATATGTAAGATACGACATGTTGATGCAAGACAGATGTAAAGAACGCGTACACAAGTGAAGACGATGAATGTGAAAAGAATGGAACCTTCTCTGACAAGCAGACACCTCTTCTCCCGTGTGTGACTCTCCAAGTCAACTTGCGTGTACTCTTGGATTACTACAGAAAACAAACACTAGTTTCCCTTAGCGCTCAAGAAAAAACATCTCAGTGTACAACATCAGTGGGGCTTTAGAACCATAAACCACTAAAGTAAGTGTACATCTCTTAAATCCACCACCTTGAGAGGAAAAGCATTGAAGTGCAATGCACCGTGTGAAAAGCTTGCGAAGTGGGAAAACAGCGGAGTAAACACAATAGTACCTGCATGTTTGCGAGAGAGTAGAACATTCAAGGCGCCATCCCACAGAATTGAGGGCAAAATGCAGTAGAGGTTCATCAGCAGATTATATAGCGGCTGTATACTCCACAGAACTATCCACCTAATTTGTCGATTATGATACAGATCTTACTAATGTAGGAATTTCAAGATTGACAGCAAGGATTGGCGGTCATGGACAAGATTGAATGACTGCAGTATGCTGTCACAGCGTAGAATGCCAATCTTGAACATTGTCATGTCTTGGTATCCAAGACGTCTTTGCAGAGACTCCAAAGCTTAAATTAGCTAATCCTGATAGTAGTCGGGATCAGCAATCACGAGGTGATGAGAATCCACCCATTCGGTTCAAGCAGTTTCTTGTGAACGCCCAAGGGGATCTGGGGTAAACAGGTGGTAACCTGTAAACAGTAGAGCGGGCTAAGGTCAGTTGCAACGTTCCTCGCCATCATGAATGTCGATTGTTACTCGACCCCATTACCTAGAAGTGGATGGAGAATCTCTCTAGGATCGGAGACGCAGTTAGCAAGGAGCAAGCGGGGGAGACTGCGCGAGAATATTGCGCGTACTCTACTCGATAAGGCACATTCCCGGAAACCACCGTTATTTCCAACAGTGACTTTCAGTCTGGCAATCTCAAATGTTGCTGAGGCGGAGTATTATCTGTAAACACCTCTTTGTGCTTCGCAAATATGTTTACATGGAACAACTAACGGCTATTATGGTCCGTAGCACAATTGAGAGAAGCCAATTCCGGGTAAAATGAGGGAAACGCAGATGGTTGAGCTAGTAAAGACGCACCCCGCAGGCTGAGAAACAAGAGTACGTCACAACATTATTCTCCACTTCACTAACGCATCCAGTACTCCGAAGGTCCGCCACATAAATCTCACTGAGGGTGAGAGATTGATGTAGAGGATCTTCCCGACTTCCGTCGCGAAGCGTCCGGATCGATGGGTAATTCGGAAATTGCGACGGCCGTTCTCTGATGGAAGGATTTCCGGTGCAGATCCGTTATGACAATCACATTTCTGTCAAAATTGCTCCAATCTGTCCACTTCACCAGCTTCCTCAAGTTCCGCGGTAGATTGTTCGAACAGGATGTGGACTCTGAACCTTGTCGTCCGGCTGGGGTTCCACATGCAGGTTAACCCTTGGTATGATTTGTACTTTTGTCACGCCTTCCAGGTCTTCCAAGAAGTGTCAAGTCTTCAACTGCTACAGCATGTCATTTTCTGCTTACCTTCCAGGTACCTGCTCTTGGTTGAGGCCTTCTACACACTCGTTGGATGCTCTACTGTCTGGTTTCAGGGAAACCAGACAGTAAAGCAGATGTATGGTGGCCATCATCGCTTTACTTGTTCACGATTTACAAGTAAAGACTAATCCCCGTGTTCAATTACAGAAGGGATGCGAGATCTGCACTTGTTCATAATCATATTCAATCAGCAAGAGAAGGTTCAGTAAGGCCGCAAGACACCTTCATTTGTGAAATTATCTTTAATATCTGAAATTAAATCCACATGATCGATTGTTTGCCAGTTCCACATCCGTCCTCTTAACTGAATTACTAAAAAGTAGCCTTTGAGCTGGCTGAGAAGTCTAATTCAATATTGTGGTTACAAGTACATCAAACGGACGCGACCACAGCTCCAACTCATACGACGATGTTAGGGAAAGAATACAATTGAGCAATACAGTCCCAACAGTTTACAGACAAAGCAGGGCAGTGCCATATCTTACAATGCAATTGTAGGGTATAACTGGCAGGAGTGCTTTTGAATCATCTCCACAGGTCACATCTGAATCGTCTTCCAGGTCCCCCTCAAAGGTTCTATCAGGGCATTCCCCAACTCTGAGTGGATCTGAGTGCTCCACAGATGTTCCAGCTTTTAAACACTCATCTGACGACTGAGGATCAGCTTTCTAGGCACTCTGCAAGTCCGGCCAACATCTCGCCGAGACGATTAACGTTGACGTCCATCTGATCTTCGGCCTAGCTTGAAACAGCATTGAATGAAAAAGGAAGTGGCGGAAAAGCAGCCTCTCGGATAAGATGGGAGCCAAAAGTAAGCTAAGTAGGTACAGGTGGAGAGTTCGTATGCAAGACTTCTCCTCTTTTTGGAGAGTCGGTAGAGTCTACTGGAGAGTGCGGGGATCAAAAGATTCATCTGCCTTCGCAAAATGCAAAAACATGCTGAGATTTTACATCTGCAGGCAGTGAACTCTCTGGTCTACCAAATGCCTGACGTCAATTCTACCAGATGACAAGATGGAGTTCTTCCAAACCTGCCCCTGGATACATGTCGAAGGTCCAAGCTGTTACCGTCCAGAATTTTAGGAGTCGAACTAGAACAGTCATCTGCTTGTGTACTCTCGTTTACACTTGACAGTCTATAATACTGCTCACATACGAGCTGGATTTGAGCGTTAATTGATAGGGTATTTGATCTATAAGTCGTGATAAATATCACTTCCGCTGACACCCTTCCAATTTCTCGCCCGCTAACATTGAAGGGAGCCGGAGGCGAACACGGTGTAAGGAGTTAGCTGAGGCTTAACATAATTGGTGCCAAAGAATCATGACACAAAATGTTTCAGACATTCCAAATCGTAAACGTCCATTGGGGACTACATGTTAGTTGATCCGGCTCAACGAGCAATGATAGTGATTGCTATGACCGACCTGCAGACCTCCAGACCGACCATCGTCGTTCCACGGCCATTTTGAATATGAATGTGGTGAGATTTTCACCCTAAACCAGGATAACCACACCTCATGCCCGACTGTGAAAGGGACTGAGGGCAAGTGAGAATCTCAAGGAACAATCCTGGTGTTACCTCACCCGTACGAAGCATCTTCCAAACAACGATGTGAGGTAATCTCAACATACTTGATGTTCAGCTGGCGCTTGAATATCCCCAAGCTTCTGATAGATTGTTAGTGCATATTCGCTGTCAAGTTCCACCATCCTCGAGCTTCTACGCTTACGTGCTAGAGTTAATTACTGGAAGTTGAGCTGTGAAAGTACTCGCTGACCTCCAACCTCTCACGTCTAAATCGTGTGCGATACAGATGTGACAAGGCTTGGGAAACTTTACTGTTCTCAAAAGAGTTCGCAGCTTAGCGTATTTCCAGTTGCCACATTTGGTCAGTAACAAACGATGTGAAACCGGAGCCTGTAGCTGAAAGCTCAAATGAGCTCATTTTGGGCACGACCGGCATCTTTCCTGGACCTCACTTGTCCAAAAGTCCCGTTTTCAGCTTGCGATTTCTTCGAGGTTGGCAATCAGTCCCAAAATCACCATGGATACTTGAGAAGCGATTCCTGCAGTTAACGAGCTTCTCATTCGACGGTTAAAAGAAGGACGCAAGGTGTGGGTGAGCTCGCTTAATGTTAGTCTCACGGGGAGAGTGGCCAGAAAACATCATGAGATAGTCCAGATCCTCTAGCTGGAAGAAGTCAATCTGGATCCAAATGCCGCAAGAGCGCAAAAGCACGACCTTTTGTCGTTAGAGAATCTGGAGTATCTTAGGGTGTTCGCTAGTCAAGACGGAGGGGTCGGACCGTTCCATTCTGTGCGTTCTCAACGAAGTGCTTGAGAAGAGACGAGAGACCTTGCGATGCAACAAGACGAACAGAGGGGAGTAAGAGACAGCCAGGGAGGCAGATGCAATGTATGATAAGTAGTAGACAGTGAGACACCGTCCGTGAAGTAACATGTGCCGAGCTGCTTCTCGTTCACACCTTTGCTCACCTTCAGATGCTGCTGGGGAGCAGCGTGTCTCCTTACAGACAAGTAGTGGAGGCAGAACAACAGTGGAGTGTACAGCGATGTGGAAGAGCACCCACATAGGAAACGGTTATTGCATTAAACTCTAAGTCAGAACGTAAAACTAGAAGGGGGAAAGGATTGGAGGCCTCAAAAGGAGAAAGGCCACATGGGCTTTAAAGTCTCCATCTGTCCTTTGTTGCAGGAGTCCTCCTCCTTTCCCGCTTAAAATAGTTGAAGACACCAGCTACAATATTAATAAAGATTCTTGGCAGCTCCCGACAGCTGGTCTAGCAATCGAAATAAAATCTACTGTAAGATCTCGAATTAAAACACGTGCGAAAAAATATATTTGAGAGATGGTGAGTCCCATCACCCGACTAACGAAGCCCGAGATCATGATGAGGACTGGCCGAAGCGTGCATTAAGCTTGAAATTGACGGGGTACTCATCTTCGCTCACAATTTGGGCTCCTGTCTGGCTGTGACGTCCAGTGACTCCAACGTATCGAGTTGCCAGGTTGTTTGAGGTTGTCATTTGAACAATCATCACTTTAAATTTGTACTGATGTGTACTTTGTGAAAAATTACGACAGACTCCAACTTTCAACGAGCTCAAAATTCTTGTAATCTTCATCAACGGATGATTATTGCTTGACGAGGTAGCGTATTTGTTTACCTTCGGTCGCACTTTCGGCTCTCTGACTATGACGTCCAATGACTCCAGTCTGTCGTGTTGCCAGTGTCGTTTTGGGGTGTCGTTTGGTACAACCATGACCTGTGTGACTTTAAATCAACCTCGTTGAATTCGGTATGCACTTCGTGACCCACGCTTTACACTGTCGTGTCGTTCCAATGAATCTTTGCTGAAGTTTGGGTGGCATTTTCTTTTCATACAAAAGATGCACAGTACTGCAGTTGCTTGCGACTTCGATTGGGCTCGAAAGTCTTGCAATATTGATCAACGAGTCATTACTCATCTGAGTGTGGTTCATCGATTTAGCGACGACAGGTTACACTTGAGAACACGATGAATTTTAGTTTCATCAACGACATGTAGATTGGGCTCTGAGGATGATCTTAAAGTCTATCTGAATCTGGAGATAATTTCTGCACAAGTTTTGAGTGTGTCAGTTTTTGTTGGGCTTTAATTATTAATTGCTCCTCAGGTACCCTTGCCATACATAGATAGGCCTTTTAGTGTCCCTAGACCTCCACACAGGTGTTTAATCTGGAAAGTGAAGAGATGATTATTGCATCCGAATTCATAGTGTCTAGCATGGAGAAATTCCTTATTTATGTTCATCGCTAGGTACTGTCCTAGTTACATAGGTAGCAACTGAAAGCGTTTCCTAGTATCAGGAATGTAGATAAATTCACATTCCGTAGGAGAACTTTCTAAGACTTCAAAATATAGCCATGAATCAATGAGACAGTAGTTATTCATAGGAGTTTATTAATGAGGAGACTATGGCCCATGAATGAACCAAATAAATCGTTGGCTGTTTGGAATGAAAGCTAAATGGAATTACATCTACGTCAAAGAACCATTATTGTATTTTATCATCAAATGTGAGTTTCAGGATTTGAGGTTTAGGAGATGAATCCTAAACCTAAAATTCTGAATAACACCAACGATCAATTATTGGTGTTACTCAAAATATAATGAATGATACCAAAAATCTCATACTGCATATGCAAGGTGTTCAAGAAGTTGATATTTTATCTAATATAGATATGCTGACACACAAGTATTGAAGGAGGTGAGAATTATGCTAACATAGGATTCTTGAATTAGAGCACAATGTATTTTATGTAGACTAAATCAATTTTGTAAGTTATGCTGCAGAGATTTAACTAGTAAAGAAGCAGCTTTCAAACTTAAAGAGACTACAAAATCTTGCATTCTTATTCTTATTCTTATTTTATGAAATAAAATAAAGTCTTTACAGATAGAAAAAAATTTTAATAGACATTTTCTTCCATAAACATATGAATATCTGCATCACATCTGCATATATGCTATTAAAAGCAGAAAGGTTGTCTGGATATAATATAGAAAAACCACATCAAAACTCATCAGAACAATTACTATTAATATCTCTAAGACTTGTGTTTGAGTATAGATTTGGAATCAAACAGTAGATTACAGAATAATCATATATATACGCATGGTTTACATTGATTTAGATATGAATAAAGAATTTTGCGTCGTGCAAGTTCAAGTGCCCTAATAACTTATTATAGAACATACATAATTTATCCACAAAAGCTCACTCCTGAATCTCGGAAAATTTTATTCGAATCATCTAATTCATTTTCCTGCAATTCAACATCTACATTAACCCACAAGAGAAATCCTGTGTCGAGCTCCTTTTATCATATATAGTCTGAAGGAGAACACCCATAATAAAGAAGAGTCCCTTTAGGAGAAAAAAATATTTTTTAATTATGCCGTTTTGATTTTACTCTGAATGAGAAAACATTTTCTGAAAAAAATTTTAACAATATCGTTCTATGATTTAATCAACAAGTAATTGTATACATTGGATACATCTGCTAGAAGTGCGCCGCTTACTTTGATGAAGGTATAACGAGGGTAAATTAAAACGAATCTCCACTGTAGCTAGACTCTCAATTATTATATTGATTACTTTGAAATGCTAGTATACTTTCATGATGAGGTGCTTACCATGACAATTCACCACTGCCAGTTCTTGATGCCTCGAATTTGAAGTTTTCTGAATGATTTAACGAACAATAAATTCAATTAAAGACATGAGAATCAAGGAGAAGAGCTGGAAGCCACCATGATTATAAACTTTCTTGGCATTGACTCCTCGTTAACGCACTCCAAACAGCGCTCTATGGTTAACAACGTGTAGTGTTGAACGTCCCAATTGATATGCACATGGAAAGAGTTGGAAGGCTTCGTGATCTGGTCAAAACCAAAACCAGAAGGGCGTTTAGATCGACGACAATGAGGAGAAGCGGTGGAGTATTTTCAACATTTCGACTAGATGACGACTGTGGGAGATACAGGACTTATTGCTCTGCAAGATGTTTATGGTGGACGAGATGAAATGGGTGACTGCGGATTCCGCATTCGAGTGCATTTGTCATCGCCGTTTTCATTGATGTATTCGCGTCCAATTTATTGAAGAAGAAATTTTCGGGGACTGATGCGTCTAAAAGTGGACATCTAAATGTAAGAGACGACGAACTTCGACGAACCATACTCCCGTTTTAGTTGTGGAGCGAGGACCAAGTGCAGTGCAAGCGAACACTATCCATGTCGCAGGAAACTCATAAATAGTGGGCAGAACGAGATTCACCATAGGATTCCAACCGGAGTAAACGTATCTGTGCTCGAGAGCACTAATTAAAATAACATTGGCCTTTTCCGTTACAACGTGATCAACGATGTAGATATCGTGGGCTAAACGATGGTGGCAGACACTAAATAATTGAATCCATACTAACCATAGGAAGCCTGATTACACACAGCCATGCTTGCTCGGAGATTAGACCCAGATGACAAGAGACGTTCTTCTATTTTTCTATGGTTGTTTAATTTTGTAACGCCCCTGTTATTCACTAGCCATGTTTTTCTTCGCGCATCGAGTGCTGGTCACAAGAAATGATCCGACCTCGTCCCCAAAGCGCGCTGAGTCACGGTAGGATTATCCACGAAAACAACCTCTAAGCCATTATCCTCTAAGCCCGGGGCGTTGATCTCGTTTTCAGTTGTGCTGGCTTCTATTTCAGTTGTAGTTGGCTCCTAATTTGCTAAGGTTTTCACAGTTCCAACCTTCACTGAAAATCGACATTACCACATTTCGCTCAAGCGGTTGCGAGCAGTTGACATTATTGACAAAGTTGACCGATTTACTCTACTTCAACGAATATAACACCGACGAATGTCGAATCGTTTCTGAGAGTTTTCATTCCGGTTAAGTTCCGTTCCGTTAAGTTTCTAGAACTATCCTTTTAGAGAGTTAATTTACGCTGCTTACTAATTCTCTGCAACAGATCCTAAGGAATCGTGTCCTCAATTTAGCTGGATGGAAATTACACGCCATCACTCATTCGGAGAGGAAAGCAAGTGGATAGTAACGAATCCAGAACTATATTGAACACGGTCAAAATCCCTCTAAGAGGATGATAAGATGCAAAGAAGGGTAAGCCATTCTCTCTTGAGACTGGGGTCCATACTCTTCTCCGATAAGTTTCTGGGCACTGAGACATGTACATCTACAAAAAGTTCACGTAGGGAAGCCAACGTGCCGTAAACCTAAACTCTAAAACTGCAGGTGATACCCTTCACGGTGTATGTGTTCCAGCTTCAAATATAGGTAGGTCCTGAGGTTCTCTGCTAATCAGGAAATCCAGAATGTTTAACTTTCATCTCGGAAATGCCAGTGGAATCGTTTGGGCACGCCGACTTGAACATGTGGTCGAAGCTGTCGACTAAAATGGCTCTTTACCACCTCCGAACGAGAGATTTCAGGAGCTGCAAAACACACCAGCTCATCAGTATATTATTGGAGACATCTGATGTGTAAATCGAGAATTATTAACTGCGTTAGATCCTTGTGGATATCTGCTACCTTGCGAATGTCTGCTCTGGGAAGAAATGTTTCCCACCTTCAATTGCAAACAAGAGTTTTGATGTTGCCCCTTTCCTATGGACATATTTTTAAGGTGCAGAAAGGGAGTGTTCATCCTTCAACTCCATCAGTGTATGCTCCATATGGGAGGAAGTTCCGCGCTTGCAAGCATTGGGATAATACGTGATCATACTGAAGGGCTAAAGAGCTTCTGTCTACATCTGCTTCATCTGATCCTATCACGAACTCGAAATAATGAAAGCATAGTGGGACGAGGCCAACTAGTGCCCTGCTAGTAATCCGATACCATCACCATGCATGTTCTTTCATTTCTTCAGCGTAGGTGGTCTGTCCAAACCTCAAAAAACTCGAATGGGTTGCCCTTTCGGTCACCCTTTTTGTTTTGGAAAGTCTTGTCGTCATTCGGAAACAATGCAGTGAATGCAGTGCGCCATCCTACTTGCAGAACGAAAGTGCTCGCTAGAGACACCAGAATGAAAGTCTGAGCTGGAGCATGCCCGGTAGAGAGACCCCTTATCACTAGACTCAGCTGATACACACAAAACCAAACAGTCGTGGTTAAAACCTGCTGCAAGGACTTCGGCAAAAAGTACTCAGTCATACATTATAGATACTTACAGGAATTCCGACTGCCCAAGATTTCACGGCAGCAAGAGAAGCCACTTTTAGTCCTTTCAAACCCTGTCCTTCAGGTCCATATCCACCCACGAAATATGTACCAAGAAGCCAGCCTGAAATAGGAGTCAGAACATTGCATCGCATGTTAGAATCCAATTTCCACTCGGAATGCAAGAAGAAATCTAGTACGTAACGTATGGAGTAAAGGTCAAGTTTGCTCCTCACAGCAGAGGTTGCAGACATGAAAAGATCTGGACAAAAAACCTTTTTCGTTTAGCTGCTGCTGGGAGGAGTAAAATGGAACGAGTCACAACTTTTTTCAGATGTGGTTATCATTTGTTTGAAGAGAAGGCAGGCATCGAACAAGGAAGTAAACCATCGTTCTCCTAAAAGCCGCTGAGTATTAATAACTTGATGCTGCAAATTGCTTAGACTTCACAGTTTCCAGCAAAGAGAAGCTTTGCATGAAAGCCCCGGAATTCGACAAACAAACACACGAGCAAGAACGAGAATGAGAACGAACCTGCAATGAAAGGGTCAGCTGTGCGGACAGCATCCCAGTCGAAGGCTGACATGCCATGACTCATGCGCCCAATTGCGGCGAACAAAAGCAAGAAAACGATATCTCCTCCACCCAGCATGTAAATCCGTCTGCACAAGCTCATTCGTAGAGTTTAGTAGCTTCTTCCGGAATCCTGCTCTACTCGCGTTAGTGTCAGGCGCGCAGCAAAGGACACGGTGAGATGCAAAGATCGTTTATGTATGTGCCTGATACGCACATTCGGGTACATATGACCAAAATGATCCCTCTTCACTTTTGCATTTGAGACTTTCTTCTCGATTATCGTCTTCAACTCTCCACATCTACCCTCGGAATCATATCAGTGTACAGGAAAGCAGTTTAACAAAAATATTCAAATATTCACAAAACAGAATGCATAAACTGGAATTTCGAACTGTATCTGGAGAGAACGAATAAAGCAATCAGCTTCAAAAAATAGAATCAAGTTATACCAAAGCCGCAATCAGAAACCCTGAATGACTCACCCCCAAGTAGGTTGCGGGCCATCATTTTGATCTCGATCCACCTGAATGACCCCTTCTAAATTATCATTGTCCGCTAACGAAATTGGGACAATTGAATCCTGGGTTGCAGGGCGACCTGGAAGATTAGGTTTCTCCGAGCTCCTTCTCAAGACGGGTCTGCGGACGCTATTGACATGATGCGCAAGGAGACTACCCTGTCCAAAGTCCAATCCTCTTCTGCTCCTGCCAAGTTCAAATATGGAACTTTTATCCCCCAAAATCAGTCGCCTAGACGGCTGCAGACCTCGGGCCTCATAGGCTGAGGAGGACGATGAGGAGGACGATGGGGAGTATGTTGCGGACGAAGATAAAGACTGGAGTCCGGGCTGCTGTGGAGCAGCAGCGGCAGCCGAAGTTGTGCAGGATTGAGGGGCGGTAGTCGCCACCATAGCTGGAGGTTCCAAAGACAGTTCAGTTCAGTCAGCCGATTCCTCAAGAAATTGCGATATTCAATCGTCTCAGTCTTCAAAGAATCCCCCGTCCATTACTTGCTCTTCTCCACGGACTCTAGAAATTAAAATGGCTCGTGCCTTTGCTCTAGAAAGTTCGGACTTCTCCATTGACATTGGATCGAGACAAGGGGGATGATTTCAAAACGTGGAGGCCACGCTGTAGGATTGGACGGGACCGGATATAAGAGCTGAGATGGCAAGCTGAGAATGAGAGGACTGGCTAAGGAGCTGAAGGAGGTGCAGGGCGGACAAAACAGCATAATTGATGCTCCAGAATAGAGAAGTGCTGCTTGCATTTCAGCCATCCCAAAGTCTGTTTACTTAGAGGAGATTTTGGCGAGACTTTTGGCAGAGTAGCGGTCTCCGGCCTCTAAACCCGCACTCGGACCCCTTGCAGAGGTCCTAGTGAGTACATGTTTAATTTTCAGGATCTGGTGATGATTGAGAAACTTTACTTGTGGCCATTTTAATGCCGACACCCTATGTTCGTCATACTTGGAGATCCACCTGATTTGGCATCCAACTTCTTTCGTAGTCTTGCTAATATGGTACTGCCTGAGCAGTTGACCACATCTGATTGAACCGTCGTCTTTTAATCTCGATGCCGGAATTACCTTAGGTGGGAGTGAAATGAGCGGCATTACTCTTGGTCATTTCAATGCGGAAATTGCTGTATCTAAGGTGTTGAATGCACATGAACCTTCTCCTCCTGGGTCTATCGAGGAATCAACCTCAGAACCGTCTGGATTAGCTGTAGATATAACGAGCTATCTTCTTAGGGGTGGCAAACGGGCCATGTTCACAAGGTTGAATGTCGCTGTCCTAGTATAAGACAGCTTCCCTACGGAGATACTGCGTTGATGTCGGCTCCAGACAGTATCACACCTGGCTTTCGGTATTAGTAGGATAACATGGTTTAAATTTCCTTGTTAGCTCTCCTGGCTTCAAGAAATCGAGTGAAGGATAGGCTGGTTTGAGCTCTCCTCAACTATTATTGAAGTAGTTGCAAACTTTCTTCAGATCGAGGCGTATCTCAATATACGAAAGGTTCTCTGCTTCCCGTCTGTCTGGCAAGCTTGAAATCAAACCAATTTTACAGGTCGCCGCGTGTTGAGAAGCTCATCTCAATGCAGGGCTTGATCTGGTTGGTGGACAAACGACTTGTAATGGCTTCTTTCCTGATAAAACTCCTGCTAGTTCTGGACCTACTTTCTTTCCACATCGGATAGAGACACAACATTGTTTTATAGAGAGGTTCACTAGGTGATTAAATTGTATATGCATGAAGGACGAGGGACTTGAGGGCCATGACTTGCGTCCATTATGACTTCGGATGGTTACCCTTGCGGATAGAGAAAGAAAGATTGACGATTATTACATTCCAAAGAAAGTATAAAGGCCTAAAGAATCTCAGGGACACGATTTTCATAGTGCACAGATAGAGTACCTGGATCTACTGTCGTTGTAACGATCTGACCAACCTATAGCTCTTCTGAAACTGAGGACAGGCAGGGCTACTGAACTCATCTCAAGTCAAATACTTTTCTGTTTTCCCGTCAGGTTGCAGCCATGCAGAACATAGTCCCTGCAGGTCGCGAGGTCACAAGCAGTATCACATGAAAATCTGGGAAGGCAAAAGTAGAGTATGGATCTCTCTTGGAATATAACGCATTGTTTGTTAGCTGCATTATACTCGGGAGCCTCAGTCTTCCTGGGAAGGAATTCTCCTAGTCCACAGGTGGCCTCCAATCACAACGAAACGAAGATCTTCACTTGACACCAGCCTTCGACTGGTGAAATAAGATGGGACATGCATGGGAACAGAAAATTTCACTAACAAATGCAGCTTTCATCATGTTAAGTTTTCATCAAAATGCAATTAAGTAATATGTCGGACACATTGCACCAAACGCAAATTTTGTTCACTGGCGTGCGGTGGGCATAGACTTACGCTGTGAAGCGTGAAGAGAAACAGAAGAGATACCTTACCAAACAAACTTTTTGCAATGTTGAATCTGAAGCTGATTGTCTAGCAGATCTTCTTTGCACGGATCGGTAAGATCCAACTAAAGGGCAGTCCATCATATTTCGGCTTTACCAAATTGAGCAACATAAAATTTACGAGTAACGCCAGGTTCCAATGCCTGCAAGGTGAGAGGGGACGACACATTTGCAGAACCCTCAAGAGAACAAAAACTCCTTTCCTGTTTTCGGATGATCAAGAACGAATGTACAGTCCATCCATAATATCCTGACTAACAGCGTAAATACGGTTCAGAGCACGTTCTGAAAGTTTCACACGAACGACAGCCAACATACTAGTTACGGTTACCATTGAATTGACGAGCGACAGAAATTCCAACAGAAGTGGTCTCAAGCCAAACATACGCGCAAATTCGGTGCAATGATGATTCATGAGTAACAACCGCCGATGGGTGCACTGCTGGGAGAAAAGGAGGTACAGAGTTTATGAGCTCTATTATCCATCCCTCACCAGATCTTCCTTCATGTCACTGATCTTCGCAATGAAGCAAGCGACTTGCACCATGGTTTTCTGCGGGTCAGTAAGATAACCAGTCGCACATCACGAGAACATGATCTTTAAATCTAAGTACTCCACGGTTGACGAAGGGCAGCCCAAACAAATGTGGCAATTTAAACTAGACCCACAATCACTGAAATCAATCCAATATCGAAGACCTCTGGCTGACAGGCAGAGGCCGTCTTCTCATCGAACCCAGTCTATAAGTCTTTCCACTTGAACCTAGCTGCAGCCCAGGACCTTAGAGTCTGTGCTTCTATTCACGCTATAAAACCAACCAAGCACATCTCACCACATTCTTATAGAAATAAATTGCAACAACGATGCATCTTGTCATAAACTTGAACTTGGACTCTTGTATGAGAAGCGACGAGCAAAGAGACTTCAGACTCCGTGTTTGAGAATGATAAGAAGGGTCATAGCACTTAAAGGATCTTCTGGCACATAAGAAATTGTTAGATTAGATTTACAGACACATCTACGGCGAAGTTCCGTTCCATTATAAGGACAACAAAGGGGCTTAATGATGTAGCAAAGTAATAGGCCACAGAATGGGAGAATAAACAACTGACAAGTACGACACACTACACACTAGATTTACAGACACACCTTGCGTTTTAAGTAATACTTTAAACGCAAGGCAGCAAGTGGCTACTCAATAATTGCCACCTCCTTTTATACATTGAAAAGTAACCTGGCAATGAGACCAAACCTCGAGCATTGGCCAATCCAACACTCCCCCACAGCATACGGTATTCATTTTCACGAGTCTCAACGAGGTTTAAAGTACGAGTGCGAAGATCACTAGCAGATTCCCAAGCACAGCCTAGTTTTAAAGAGATAGATTATAGTCAAAGGTTAGAGCAACCGAAGGAGCCAAAGAGCTTATGTGAATTTCGGATGTGTGCTTTTTCAGGTCAAGCTGGCTTCAGGAAAGTTTATCCCATTCAAGAAAACTTACATTTACATTACATATCATGTGCAAGGACTTCTTGCGAATGCCTTCCGGCTGCGAGTATATTCACTTCCTGAAGAACATCCAGTATACGAGTACAAAACTGTGGATCGGCACCCCGGACTACCAACGCCGGAATTGATATGCGCTACCACCTACCTGATCCGAAAGGGGAAGAAGAAATATTCTCTGATA
The DNA here is from genome assembly GCA_948567375.1 of Lunularia cruciata. Taxonomy (NCBI): domain Eukaryota; kingdom Viridiplantae; phylum Streptophyta; class Marchantiopsida; order Lunulariales; family Lunulariaceae; genus Lunularia; species Lunularia cruciata. The sequence goes on along the minus strand of OX419756.1, from coordinate 1,917,202 downwards.
CTTTTCGCATTGAATTGACTGATGAAGGAAATGAGCTGATTCTAGTCTGGACAGTTCAAATGCTGCTGAGCTAGTTCTCAGCATTTCGTCCCACTGTCGACAGATCCAGAAGAGCACCCTTACTGAGAAACTTCATCAGGCAAGAATGACGATTGAGGAGCAAGTTCACCATCTTCTTAGCACGACTCAGTGCAAATAAGCAGGGATCTTAATGCGAATGAACAAAATGCTCATGACATAAGCAATGCACACAAACGAAACACCTGCCGCAACAAACGAGAGACGTACAGTCCTCGCTCTCGCCTTGTCAGTGGCCAGGTCTAGCATCACAATCCCTATTCCCCCGAGCACAAACATGAACCCTGAAGAAAGTCCTTCGATAATATACTGCCCATTGACACGGCCGGGCAAGAACACCACCGGACGGATGGCTCCTGTGACCGGATCCTGTCTGCTCCCAATTCCTGGTGGCTCCACGATCACATCGTACACAAACCCTGAAATGACTAAGAAGTAGGAGACCAGAACCACTGCGAAAACGGCAGAGGCCGGTGGAAGCGATAGAGCCGGTGCTTTCAATCGCAACCTCGGCACGCGCAAGGCCGAGTACGGAAGCTTAAGCAGCAATAACACTGGGTCTGTCATCGCTGCCAACGATCCCTCCTTGGATCCGATCGGAAGGGCTCAATTCGAATGCTAGTCGATAAGCTCTCGACGAAGTAACAAACAGCAAATACGTCTGTGACTGTTTGATACAGCTCCGCTTTCTCTCGACGAAACCATCACGACGACCTTTTTCCCCGTCGCGTGCCGTCCCACTGTACGGTATGTATGGCACAAGTTAAAGGTTCAATGCGCAGTCAAAAGTGCGTCGTCCTTCATTAGCATAAAACCATAACGAGAAGCACTCTTTCACTATTAACTCTCATGGTCTGGTACGCTAAAGTTTCTCGTTGAAGGTCTCTCTACCCACTCTCTGCAGTGTTAGTTTCTAGGGAAAATTTGAAAAGTGCCCCTGTAGTTTTCACTATTTTGAAACATAGTCCCGGATGTTTCGTATAATTGGAAATATGCTCCTCCTTCCCTGTAAGACGTACTCCAAATATATCATTCTTGTATGTGTTGAACAGTGAATCCGATCCTTTGGTCTTGTTTCTTTTCGTTCTTTCCGTTAGTGTCAAGTTGCAGTAAACCGAGCCTCTTTAGGAGAACCGGCTTCTAAACCCCTCCACGAGCTTACCATGGATCGCCTCTGATTTTAGCGCTAGGTCTAATTCCTAATTCCGGCCGTTTTCCTTCAAGAATCATGAATTGATGAGGCGAGTAAGGGCACCCACATATCATGATTACATATAATTATAATAGAGCAATTCGTGTCACATTGTATCCACAGCTCTTTACATCCGCTCGCTACCCTCAGCAAATATATATTACTCACTACGTCCTGGGGAGGCAGGTGAACCTCTCTTGGAGAATTCATCGATCGAAACACACAGTAAACTGGCGTTCCAACGCGACGACAACTAGGCGAGAAACCAAAAGATGCTATTCGTGAGGAATCATAAACCACGATCTAGAACCCTTAAACACTTACAGGAATGTTCTACAAGAAGGAGATGCGTCTTACAGGAACCGAGGGTATATTTACAATTATACTATTTTACATGGGCATGTTTCAAAATAGTGAGAACTACAGGGGGATTTATCAAAAATTTGCGCTAGTTTCTATGCAAAGTCATGTCTCAAAATAGTGAGAACTACAGGGGTATTTAACAAATTTGCCCTAGTTTCTATGCAAAGTGATGAGAGGCTTTTTCTACATCAATTCCATGGTGCATTAGAAACCTGAATTATCATAAGAAAGGGTCGTCTTTGCATCATTTGTATGCTCGAAGACGAATGAGTAGAGCCCCAACTCACAACTCATGCAGTTGACCATAAATAAGATGATTCATATCATGTGTATTTTGTTGACATTTTGTTGACATTTTGTTGAGATGCAACCAACATGAATCTGCTAGGCCAAATTGAGAAACCATGAAGAGGGTATCAAAATGTTTCAACCATGACACACTTTACTTCATGTCACCCGTTTTGGATTGCCGTAACATCAAGTGATATTTTAGAGCCTTCCAATTGCAAGCAGCCCAAAAAATTCGTTGAGATATTCCATATACTACTTTCCATCGCTCAAAATCGGTTTAGTTCGGCGATTTGAAATGCTATCCGTTGGAACCAGCACTCAAATATTTAAACTCCAATACTTTACCCTGGTGAGCGAAGGCTCTTGGATCTTCTCAAAGCATAGGTCCATGAATATCACTCGGGACGGAAGGACTTTGCAATTACACATAATTATACCATAGATTCAACATAATAGGTTCGACCTATCTCGTCCAATAAACTCATCGCTGAAGTTATAATTTTTTAACTCTTGATGTCTCTCAACTCAAGAGTCTCTAACAAGATGATTGACTAGCATGGTTTCGAGATCTTATATACATCGAATGCCCTCAACGTTGGAAAAATCTAAAGTTTATAAACTTTTTACAATAGCTGTCCTACCCGAGGAAGATCCTTAAATAGAAGTCCGGAGAAACAAATTTGAACTCGCAGTTTAGACAACTATTGCAAAATAAGGAATAAGAAACATACCGATACCGAACTTAGCCACTTTTTTCCAAGGTCCTCTCTAAAGCTCATCGGCAACAATCAACGATTAGACATGATCGAGCGCTCTCAGCTGCAACAATAGCAGTTATAAGATTCAGACTATGAGCATTTGTTAATGCTTATACCTCGTTCCTCGCCCCTGCATGTGGGCAAAGTTCGTTAGACTCTTGATTCTTCCCCTGGATGTGGAGAAGCGGAAGACTGAGGTGACGGCCTGTTGGAGCTCGCGTGTATAGCCAGGCTTCTGCCTAGAGGTGTGTGAGATTTTTCTTCTCCGTTTATTCAAATCACTAAGAGATTGTCCATATCTGCGAGGGGATTTCCTAAGGTTACTGTTGACTATGCTCGTCGAAATAGTCGAGCAGTCCCCCGTGCGGCGGCTGAATTGTAATCTGCCTGGAACGGTTCTGGAGTCAGAAACCTGCACACGATCCTGAAATATCAAGAGTGACCTTCGCTATCCCCTGCACGGGTTTCTTCAGAATCTCCTCATAAGTACTCTTACTTAAATTACCAGGAACCAAATTCAAAAAGGAAACCCTGTACACGGTCCTGGAGTACCTTGAGTGACCTTCGCTATCCTTCGCACGGGTTTCTCCTGAATCGCCTCATAAGTACTCTTCCTTAAATTACTACGAACCAAATCCAGAAAGGAAACAATGATTGTTCATACTAACCCTGATTTAATCGTGGAGAAGTATGGAGAGTCGAGTGAGTACAAGAGAATGTGCCTTTTACTCCGTGAAAAATTCAGTGCAGAATCTGAGTTGATTCCTAGCTATCGTCAATGTTCGTTGCAGTAGATATACGGGCCCAGACTTCCGTTGTGGATTACATAAACCACACATATTCGTCCTTACAAGCGTATCAGGACTTTGCTTTGGATTTTCGTAAACAATCATTCGTTTCCTCAAGCGCATCGACAGGATAGATTGAGGTAATCTTGATGACCCAGACTACGGTGCCTACGAAGTAAGGAGCAAGACATTTTTATTTACTCGAGGTCAGAGACAGATTATCCACGTGAACAAGCCTGCTCTGGTTTCCTTCCACCTTGAGGGTAACAATTTGTAGTGAAGCACAATGACGGTCAGGGAAGGGGAAGAATGTTTCCTGAAAAGCAGATTTATGGCAACAAGTTGGCTTCTAAATGTAACGGCCTGAATCCTTTCTTAGGCTGATAAAGTGCAAAAATAGAGCTCAACTCGAGAGCTCAAAAGACTCCAGCGAGTTGAGACAAAACAAGCATTAATTGAGCACCTCTGACGAGCAGAGTTTGCCATCATCCGAGAGTCGCCCACAATGATCACGCTTCGGGGTGTTTCGCCCACACTCGGAAGCGTGATCATTGTGCGTGACTTGGTGAAGTGCCTCTGGATCAACAGCGACACTACAACCCGTAGGAAGAAGCCACGCACGCCGGAACCTTTGAAGCATTTATGTATGTGGAGCAGAGGTGTAATGATGGCAGCACTTTACAAAGAAATTCAATGGATGCTCTGATTCTGCATCTTCATTGAAATTCTCGTGCTGCCCATGCGTTAACCGGTCCAGTATAATTCAGACATTTTGGATTGTCATGCAAGACTCCATAACGCTGTACAGCAACCTCAACAATCCACTCCATACTCTATGAAGACGAGTGAACTCATCACTGATGAACTTTCTCTTCATCTAGAACTCTCAAGAATGGGTAAAGTTTCTTCACCAGCGCATGATGTATGCTTTCATAAGACTTCAGCACGGGTATGCAAATGGCTGTTCTGTGTTTGACTGTGCAGTAAGGTGGTGTAGCACTAGACGAGTATAGCAATGATGGAAAAGTGGCCTGATGACGAGAGGCAACTGAAAACCGCTAGACGGGGTAAAAACGAAAGCAATGAAGGACCATAATTTCCAGCTTGAAGGTTCTCATGAACGATAGTGGAAAATAATCTCCATTTCAAAGCACACATACGTAGAAAAGGCTACTGAGTCTCATGTGAAGATTCGACTTGGTTGCCTTCAGACTGTTTAAATTATCAAAACATTTTGATGAGCCTGTCGACGGTGAGATTGATCCGTAATATTACTTCGGAAGACTCTGAAATCGGCTAGTAGCTGTCTACTTGCCTGCCACCTCACCAGGTGTATAACATGATGCTCCAAAGGTCTCTCTGGGAGAACTTGTCATAAGATTTCTCAGCTCGGAGCTGCTATTCATTGGGCTGCACTAAAAGATAACGACAGCTGTTGATAAATGTGGCCGTGTTTCAATCTAACTAGGAATCCACACTCTATAACGGGGAAGACTCGACAAATGTTTGCTACCTAACTGCATCACCATCTCAAAATAAGAAGACCTTGACATCTGTTGCATATGGCTTCTATAATTCACAATTCAAAAGATAAAGATGTAGAAGACCAAAATTACCTACTCAGATTTAGTAACCATACTCTAGATTAGTAACTCTGAGATCAGCCCAAGAGATTACTGAGTGAAGTTGCTTCTCCATCTATCGAGTTAACTTTATCTCATCCCTGTTCCATATGTATCTGTCCGTCGTCTTACATCAGGAGAACTAGGAACGTTGTTGGAATTCTGTGAAGCAGCTGAGTTGCTTTTGCGAACGTCTGGAGAAGTAGGAACATAGGTGCCTGACAAGGTTTGACGACGAAAATCAGGTGAGCTTGGAACTGCCTGAGAAGTCGGTCCGTATAGCCCTGTACTAGAGTGCCGTCGAGGATCAGGCACATTCTGCGTGTACACGCCTTGGCCGGAGTGTCGTCTGGGATCGGGTGACTGTGGCATTCCTATTGATGCAGCAGCGCTTACTTGCCTCCTCATTTCTGGTGTTCCTGATGACCCATATCTGTTCATAGAAGGTGAATTTGGAACTCCAGAAAAAGATCCTGATCCTGTCATTAATTTCCTGATATCAGGAGATGGAGGAGCTGCCAATGCTTTCCTAATAGGAGAACTAGAAGGTGAGGGTAAAGCATTGTCATCGTCAGCAGTCACCTCCTTCAATACTTCATCCACGGCTTTCTCCAAGTCCTCGATCCTTGAAGCCATCTCGTCAAGTAAAGGACAGGTTAAGGCAACGACGAGATTATTGGGACAAGTATTCTCATAAGAGCAAGTTTATTCACAAGCAACACACATTGAGCTAAGCCCCCTCTGTGCATCATCTCAGCAGCGACTTGTTACGAGGGAATTGAGACCCTCAAGTTTTGACGTGCTTGAAATGAAGAGCAGAACCTAGCAGTATCCTTCCATATGCTTATTCACTTCTCTTGCTGTCATCCGACCCCTCGGCTTTGGAACCGTAGTGACATGGAGAATGTCGCTTTGGAAGCATATATCCTCCACCGACTCAAGAACAATAACGAATGATTGAAACGAAATGACTAGAGAATGCATCACTGAAAGAACCAGAACGCTCCTAAACGTAACAAGGAACTGCAGAAAAGGATATTTCTCACGATTATGGCATCAGACATGGATTGGAAACGTAGTTGCTGCACAACCCACGAGGAGTCACGAAAGATTATCAAGATCCACTCACAGAACGCAGTAAGTAGCAAGAACAATTTTGAACAAATTACCACTTTCTCTGTGGGTGAGCATTTGTTCTCGTTGGTCATACAGCTAAAATTGGTATCAGAATGAAATATCGGCAAAGGCTCGAAACCTACTACTGACAGCAGACGACCATACCTGAAGAAGAGCCAGATAGCTCAGAAATTGAGATATGGAAAAAAACCACTCACCATTTGCTGCAGGAGATTTTGAACCTGCATATATCAAACCAGGGCGTAAGTTCAAAAAGACCTGGATAGTCCCATACTAAACAAGGCAGCAGGCCTTGGAGGCGATTAACCATGCTTCATTCACCAGATACTATACTGTTTTACCTGTTTATCCGGCGTCTCTCTTTTCCCTTCATGGTTCATTTTACCCAGTGAGTTCCATGGAACTTTAGAATCCACTATCAATCTCAATCTGTCTCTTTTACTCTCAGAGCAAACAGAGCAATATTTTCTTTCTTTCTGTCCCTCTTTCTGCCCATTGTGAGCCATATGTCCGGGTTTCACTAGGTTTCCTCTGCCTTACGAGTTCCGTTCACAATTCATGAGGTTGAATTGGATCAAATTGAATCGAGAGGCGAGAAAGGAAGCTTTGTGACTAAACACTTACGAAGGCCGTGAGGTCTGCAGTGCTCTGGGGAGTATCAGCAGCTCCACCAGCACCCCCCTCGGAGGCCCCTGCTTCATGCATTCCTGGGCCGAGGGAGAAACCGGAGGCCTGCCCGTACTTCGCTTCTTGTGCACGTAGAAAAGGAGAGTCTTGCACTCTTCCAAGGTACGGAGAATCCACCATTCGGCCGCCCATGAAAGGAGAGTCCTGCGAAGGAAATAGAACGCGAACAAGAGAAACTTCTGAGTCAGGGCGAGAAGAAAAGCCGAGCCGGATCAATACCCGGAATCCCCACATAGGGAAGGATGAGGCTACAGTAGATCTAATGATCTCACAGAGAGACAAAGAAGTCTACTGAAACTGCACACGTAGACTGTTGAAAAATTGGTTTCCATTTCGCTCACCATGTCTCCTGAACTACTAAAAATCCCCTGCGGTTCAAAGTCCTCAAGCAGGAGGGTTCGTTGCCACTCCTCCAGCTCCCCGGAATGTGGTGGACTCAACCGTCGCGGAATAATTATTGGACTGTAGATTCTGTCGTGGAGAGCCTGGAACGCCTTACGAATCGGAATCCTACGTACTCGGGTTCCTCTGTAGCTTCCTTTGCTTGTTCCTCACCTCCTGATAAGCCATGAATTGATGCAAAACACTGGGTCCTGCGGCAAAATTGTCTCATGTCCACTGGACCGGCACCTCTTGCTCAACTTTTCTGCTCAACTCTTTGCTTCACAGCTCTATTCATCTGCCCACTCCTCGAATTCTTCCTCTTGGCCTGTAGTTTCGCCACTACTTGCCACCAGCTGTTCCAATTTCAGCGACTGGTTTGATAATTCGTTTCAGAAAACTCGACCGCTACAGATTCTTTCAACTGTGGAAACTGACAAGAGTCCGACTCCTCACTGCGGCCTTCAGAATCACATCAGCACTAAAGCTGTCCCGCCTTATCATTGAGCGAGTAGTAGGCCAAGTTCAGATGCCATGCGGGTCCCCCTAATCAGATCGTCAACTTCACGCACAACACAGGAGTGCACTTCCTAGCGTTGTCCGTCACTTGCAGTTCCAGTCGAGTACAGTACAGTTCTACACTGAATTTCTCATCACCTATAAGAGGGGTCAGATTAGATTAAAAAGAGATCCCTATCCTCACCACGGCTCGCAACCGGATTCCCATTTATAACAATCACTGCAGATTCATTTCTCCTTTCCGCGGAGGCCTAACTTGGAGTCTTGTCTTAACCGTTGTCCCCGGATACTGAGTATGGTGGTCGCTATCCATGCTTTCCGTTAATTCGTCTGCTAGAGGTTGAGACTCATTCGTGCGAGAATTTACCTCTATTTATAGGGGGCACAATTACTTGAACAACCTCCAAAAGCACGTTGTCTGACACAGATGAGGAGACGTTTCTGTTACTTTCCCCGTCGTGATGGATAGCTTATGCCAGCAACTTTACCGTTGCTTACACCTGCTGATTCCCTTCTGGATGAGGTTTTACCTTTAGTTTCAGTGACATTCCTCGGCTCAAGCAGGAAAGGTAATGACATAACATTTGTTTGAGCTGTAATGACGATGCAAGGTATTATTAAAGTGTTACAAAATCTTTAGTCACACAGGCTGTCCAAATTTGGTCACTTTCTGGAACTTCATTAACGGTATCAAGTTTCTGCGATACACAATAAGTGAAGTTAGCGTTATGAAAGAAAATGAGTAATCCATTCAAGAAGAAAAATCTGACAGGAGATAGATATAAGACATGACGTTCCTTACAGAAGTGGTTCCGGAAGAAGGATGCAATCTTTCTTTAGCAAGATGCGAATCATGGTCGTTACTAGCAGAGATTTGAGTCCCATGTCTGCTATATTTTAAACCACGGGTCGAGTCTCTTACTACCCGTGTACTCTGACTCTACTCGCAACCACTATTCCACCGTCTGTTGGAGTTGTTTTACGAGTTCTTTTGTGCTATTGCAGACGCACCTAGGCGTCAGTCCAGGAACAGCATGATTTCTGGCTTTTGATCCCTGCACCAGTGCCGCCGCCAGTAGTGATCGTAAGATGGTAACAGCCGGGTGTAAAGAGGTCTACCTTCTCCCTGCGACTTGCAGGCTGGAAATTGCCGTTACTCTATCCTGCCTAGAATGGTGCTCTAGCCACATGTAGCTGCTATCTCAAGTGCACAGCATGGGTCATCTCGCCACAAAATCGTGTGTCTACATTGCCACAAAAGCGTGAGCTTCCATGTTTTACACGGGACGTATGTGCACAGTTGATCAAAGTACGACGCTGCCGAAGAGTAATTCCGCACTTGATTGACTAATTCCGAGCACAGCAAGGTTTCCGGTGGCTGAAATGTGTGCTTGGTCCTTGTACTCGTTCCCTTTCCATAATTCAATCTAAAGCCAGCCTTAGACCGTATGGAACATGATGCTTGTCTTAGACAGAAAACCCCTATAATCTCACTCGGCGAGTTCAGGGTCTTGCAATCAAGATGACATTCATGCAAAAAGTGGCTAAAAGAGCACAAATTCAAGCTGCAGCTTTCCTTCACACTGGTTAGGTTACGTCTCAGATTTCCTGCCAGCACAATCGTCCTCTCTATTGCCTTCTATGTCTACGGCTCTGTTGAGCAGAGGAAATTGCTCAGTCTTGTCTTGCTCTTTCGTATTCTGCCAAGAGCGATCCCTGCTATCATCCTTTTTCGAGGCATTGATGTAGGTCTTAAAATACAGGGCACTGAAAACCACAATCTGCATAGAACCACAAGCGCAGCAATCACCTGGTTGTTCAAGAACATATCCATGAAGATCATCCAAAAAACATGAATACGGCTCTGGTTATCGTGAACGTTGAAGTTACTGCATGTTAGTCTTCGCTAAGTATTTAACGTCTGACGTCGACCAGTGATGCTCGTTGGACTGAAGAAGTCCTGAACTGGTGAGACTTTGTTCAACAAATCATGTAAAGACACAAGGTAACGGAAGAGTGTGAGGGATAACATACCGCTGCTCCCCATTGTTGCACCGTAAGGGGGTGTGCGAACAGCAAGCAAGATAAAAATATGCTGATAAGCTGCACATAGACGAGATTGCATTACCGGCCTGAAGAACAAGTGTATAACAGAATCCCAAGTATACAACGGCAAGTGACACAAGCAGAAACATCTGAGCTGAAGCTAAGTATAGACCACATCAAAACCTGTTGTTGACCAACATCACATTAAGGATTCAACGAATTCCTTTCCGCTCCATGCAAAACAGTTACCTGTCTAGTGGTCATTAGAGTCGCAAAAATTAGAGCTCCAAATGTCCGGATAGTATAAGAAATGAAGAATTGGCTAGTAGTAGCAGCCTGAAGAGAACAATTGTGAGTCATGAGAACGTTGTTCAACATAAAATGCACTAACAGACTAGAGACTAGTACTTTGAGTTGACTTTCCGATCCGAAAAAAGGTTCATACGAGTATTACTGTGACATAATATATCATTGTAAACTCAAGGCAGGTAGCACGATGGCATTTAAAGTTACTGACTTCTACTTCCAATTTAGTGAATAAAACCAAAAACAACTGCAGGTGAATAGTCCAGACTTACACAAGAAAGAAGAAGTATGTCGTAAAGACACTTGGGGTGGCGGATCAGAAAATCGATGGCCAGAGACCATTGTCCCTGGGCAAGTAGCCCTGTAGTATAGACAAATCAACTAAAACGGTTAACGAAAAATCTTCGAACTTGAACAGGCTCGAGCGCTAAAGCATTTCAGCGTAAACAATCAACAAAGCAAAAGTGAGACGAATTACCAGTGGTACTCAGAGCCCCAGAACATAGGGTCACGTAAAATATTTGATTGAAAATGTCCATGTTATAGCCCTTGAACAATTTGTCTTGAAACGTGCTCGTGAATCCATCAAACCTGCCACAAGAATCTAGTATTACAAGTCTAACCTGATCTCTAGGCAATCATGGTCTTACCGGACTTCATGTAACAGGAACAGATTAGAAACTGAATTCCGTAGTGCGTGGATGACAAAGACGGGGCTAGAAGCAGGCCGAGCCACCAACTGAATCAATCAAACTAGAGAGCTCCTTGATGTAGACCATTCCAACCTTTATTACTGTCTTCTATTTACAGAGAAGACTAGAAAAATAAAAATTTGCTCAAGAAGTTCACATGCATGTATACGTCAAACAGCCTAGTCACAATGGAACTTTCCGTGTATCAAGATTAGATTCGCAGACGCATACCCCAAGTATCCTGTCATTAACAGAATTCCCCAGAGGTTGTTATCATTGTCTCTCTTCAAGGGGGCTGATGCCTACAAATTCAAATTGCAAACAATCATGTGTAAGATATTTCACAATGCAGCAATTTTAGTCTAGCATACTCCAACTTAATTTGCTGTTACAGGCATGGCTCAAGATGGTGGAGAGATCAGCAGTTCGGAAGCCAATATTATGAACAAACAAAACCTTTACTCTGAATTCAAAACACTTGATTGGCCAAGGACGTAACATGGAGAAAATATCGAGATAAAACATAATAAGGTAAAGGTGGACAAGTGTTCGAGATGTAGATAGACAACAAAAGCTTTTGATCCTTACCGAAGTCAAAAAGAACACAGCACAGCCAACGGTGACCGAGGCAGCTACAATGTAATCATGTCTGTTGTACCTCTTCTGCATGATAAACGTACCCCAGATCTGCACATAAAATTGTCATAAATGAGACGCAGATGCAGACCCGCGGTTAAAAGTTGGAAAGGAAGTATCGATGCAATGATGTGATTTTTAAGGCCCGGTCCTAAGAAATGACAGATTTCTGATACCCATTTAAAAATTTAAAGCTCAAGTTACGAGACACTGATGTATCAACTGCTCACCCCGTCGACACGGAACCTAGCTTCTGAAGTAATGCCATCCATCTACTTCTTGCACTCCGATATTTGGATACACTACATAAAGATGGTTCATCCTCTTTGGCTTTTGAGAAACTGAATAGAAGTACATATCAAAAAACACAATAGGATATCCAACGCCCTAAAATCGCTCTTGCATCAAAGATTTAACCGCAGCGAAGAATACGTCTGTCTTGATAGTTCTTAACAATTTTCTGATCAAGACCTGTGATAACCTAGACGACATTGAATGATGTATTCATCACCCACCATAACAGGTAACATTTTTGCACATTTCCCAAGCGTCTGCACTGGGAAGCTTACATGCTTCAGGGCCTGTTTCATACATGGTAAAGATACTTCATTAGCTCAAGCAGCTTATTTCCACATGTTAGTGTCAATTTCATCACTGAACCTGCAAGGCAAGCATTATCTAACATATAGCGACATCCGTGAACACTGAGCTGCACTCCTAAGGACCAGCCGCAATTCAGCCATCCAACAAATTACTGACATTGCGAATGTAAATCCTTGTTCCACCGCAACTATGTAGAGAACAATGGTAAACCGAATTTCATTCGTGTGACATAGTTCAGTGACAAAGATAAAAGCCATATAGAAGTAATTTGGCAATGGTGTTAGAGCAACACGACTTAGAGGGATGTAGGTTATGAGGTATGGGCACATGAAGCACACCTCGTACTGACAAGTAGTTGAAAGAACGTTTGAAAGAGAGACAGCTGCATACTTATATACAGGCGCAACTGGAGCAATGTCTTTCCCTTTTACCTGTTTGCAACAAGGCACAAGGTGTCAGAACGTATCAACTTCTATGAGCAGACGTTTGAATTTTCTCGTTCTGTTTCGAAGCTGAGAGAGGCTCATTCGTATTTGAGATTAAATCAAAGCTAGTATTACAACCATTAGATATATGGAAGTGTAATAGTGTCAGAACAAAATTCTTGGAGATATATATCAGCATTGGTTCTAGTGTGGGCAAGGTGGAAACAACGGCCAGGTTTATGCGACTACTTGGCGATGACTGAAAATGCACCTCCTCAAAACGCCATTCCAGGACCAAACCGCAGGTAGGCTGGTAGGAACGAGGTTGCTGAGAACGCATGGCCAGACTCACCAGAACAATAGTTGCAGTAGCAACGGAGGTTAACACTCTGTTGCACAAGACGATAAAGAGCGAGTATCTGAAGTACTCTTTCTCCGAGCCATAAGGGGCACTCATGATCCGTTCCTAAAGAACAAGACAAACAGAAAGTCATCAAAATGAGAAAGCCTTTGATTAAACACAAAATCTGGCAACAAGGAAAGAAGACGAGATTGCCTTAAAGACTTCATAGCTTGTGAGCCAAACCAGCGACCGACATGAAATAAACCAAGTAGTACTTCTTGGACTTTTGATGAGAATGTAGCTCGAAATATTCCTTCAGGTGTACTGATCCCTCATGCTAACGTTATTCACCTACTCAACACAGATTCGGAACCAGAGGTCATACAGAAAAGGTTTTCGAATTTCACTCATGATACGAAGATGAGAATGAAAATTCTGAGCTGCTGACGGAGAAAAGAGCAGCAGTAGAGGAGACATCAACGTTCCACAACCTTACTCCGTAGCCTAGAAGAAAATTGGAATGGCATTTTCAGGAGGTGCATTTCAATGGCACTACTGTAGTAGCTTTCGGAGGATGAGAGTATCATCCCAAAGTTTTGAATAAACAAATTAATGCCAAGGCAGAGGGATCAGGAGCGAAAGAGAAGAAATTCAGCTACCTGAAGGAGCCCGTATAGGACTAGGGTGGACATAACACCCACAACGCAAAAGGCCAACCTTGCAACATTAGAGTGACCCAGAGTGTAAAGAAGTTGGGCACCGCGCATTTTCAGGAGCATTGCTTCCTTCCTTTCTCCCTTCCTCCGCTATTTGCTGCTGCTGCTTAACCGCTGATTTATTGAATCCGAGCCAAGGTCCTTCGCTTCTTCATCTTTCACTTGTCGCTCAGTTCCTCCACCACCCCCTTTTCTCCGCCGGATCCACCTATTTGCTTCACGAGCCCACCGATTCTTTCGTTGCCCACATATGACTACAATAAGTGCTCTACAGCAGTGTGAGTGTGATCTATGCAATTCAAATCGAACCATCACAGTCAGGTGGTGCCCATACGAATAATCACCCACTTACATAGGAACAATCCTGTCAGCTTCCACATGTCTTCCGCTCCGTGTTTCAGTTCAGTCACTTCCTCGTTTTCCGTATTCATCTTCGTCTGCTCTGCCCAATTCCCTCTCCTTCCCAACACACACGGGCACTCAATTCTCCTGCGCATACGTAGATGTACATCCAGCAAATCTCGTAATTAGCATTTTCCACCTTAATCCCTTTTGTGGAAATTACTGATCAGCTCCGCTAATAAAGTATCTTTCCTGCCGGCTCTCTCCAAAATACCATCTCTTCTGACACAAACGCAAAACCACGAATGAAGAAGCTTTTGCGTCTCAACTTCTGGCTCCCTGATGCGCCGGCTGTAGCAGGTTAAAGTACTGTATTACAGTCCACAGCAGGTTCTCGTTCGCACGTGCTTGTCGCACCTGTTTCATGCCTCGGCTCCCCGAATCCTTGGCTTAATGGTCCCTTTACGCCTCCTTCAAGTTGCTGTCGTGCCTCATTTCATCTGTGATTTCTCGAGAACTCCGTCTCATTTTGTGTGATCTCCCGTTGTCCCCTTAACTTTGGATGGCACTACTCTTCTTGAGACTTGCAGGTAAAAGGTTTCCTGTCATGTTGTTTATCTTTGCTCCAGTCAAGTTACTCGGTGCATTAAGCAGAACTGCAGAACTTTTGTATCGTGTGGATGCTGATGTAGAATTCCATATTCTCTATATGGAGAACCGGAGGACTTGATGTCCAATACTTTCATTTAGCCGGAATGTTAAGAGATGAAGACATTACCAGGATCATAAGCATCGCTGGATTAAGTTGTGACTGTGATGTCTGAATCACAACCAAAACTGACAAAGAAGATTATCCGATAGTTTAATCGAAGAACCTAAATTTCAATGCAGCACTAAGAACAAGGCGGGACTGAATATGATCCATGATCTATCTTGCCTCCTGGCGGATTTTCCATTCATTTGTCTGCCCTTGTAGCCATTTTTCTAGCATGATTTAGTCCCTTGATAGAATCCTATTCTTAGTGGCATAGTAACATACTGATATGTTGGTTATGAGTTGCTGACAATAAGTGTGCACGATCACATAACGGTGACGGAAACTTATACGACAGTATTCTTACATGCATGGCCCTCATTCTTAGAGCAGGAGAATCACGTCTACTTTGCTTCACCATTCCCTCGCATTTTGAGCTGGACTTCTAGTTTGTCGTTCAGAGCGAGTTTGATGATCTCTTCAAACAGTTTTGTGGGCAAACGGTCCATTTGCTACATTAGTTCTTTGAATCTGGACTAAAGTTCCACCAGCGTTTGTCTGTCTTTCGGTCTTATAAGCGCAGTACGTGCGATGGTGGAGCTTTGAGGTGTGTTCAACAGACTGAATTTAGCATTTTCCCCTTTCGTTATAGCTATAGTACGTGCACTGGTGGACCTCGGAGGTGTATTTGACAGACTGAATTTAGCCTTTCCCCTTTCGTGTTATAATCTGCGGGGATGGAGTTTCCAAGAAGGATGGGGAAGGACCCATCAAGCAGTACAAGGATAAGACATAGGAGGTAAAATGGGGCTAAGCTCCATTTTACCATCGAAGTTTCAGATGTATTTAACACTAGAAGAAGGCGAACATTCAACACTCAAATTCCTACTTGAAACTGGTGGTGATGATTACTGACGGAAATTGACTCCTTGGTACAACAAAAAATTTCTAATATTTGAGGTATGAGAGTGAAACGACGTAGTAACTACTCGAGCTTCGATTGCTGATCTTGTTTACTCAACAAGATCTGTTGCAAAATCTCTCATAAAATCTTGTAGGAAATGTGCCAATAAGTTCTGTGAAGAAATTTGGAACACAGTTCCCAAAATGTCAAATACGTTTTAAAAAGGCTAAATAATTTATTTGGATGATAAATATGATTAACAGTAATTAAGAGTTCTAAATATTATTATTTATTCTAATAATAGAGCTATAATTGACGCTAGTAAAAATTCTTGAAGATTTGTTGGAAAAATTTTAAATCAGAAAACTTCGTTCATACTTAATAACTGTGGGTTAAAAAAAAAGGATTGCAGTTAAAAATTTGCTACAATATAGGTCCCGTTCCAAATTACACATTAGTTCGTTTCAAATAGGAAAATTATAGGGTCTCTATGGAACCCTAGGGCAACCGTAAAGATATATTTGGGTACCTGTAAAAGAAAGGGTTGCAAAAGTGAAACGTCCGTATAACATTTTACGGGTACCCATATAGTTTAAGGGTACCCGTACCCGCTAAACCACATTTAGCAATCGTTTTTTGGCATGGGTGAGCTAAGCGTTAAAGTGTGATTAGGTGACACTAATAACTAATAACCAGGATCAGTTAATAGAACTTGTAACGAATAATAATTGTGTAATTCCTCTTGCACAAGCCGCACGTATAGAAGAGGAATTTGGGTGGGATAAGGCTCCAGCACCTAAAGAGGAAAGGGTGTGCCAAGATACCGCTATGCCCATGGAGGAGGAAAAGGAAATCGCAAATAAAGAAGATGGTGAACAAGAATGTGAATCAAGGAAAAGGAAAAGAGTAAGGTGTGTGAGAATGGCACCTTCCTCCACCTTGGCTTCATTTATGCAAGATCTTTCCAACCAATCAAAATTGAGAACTGAGTCCTTGGAAGCCAAAGAAAGATGCTGATTGGTAGAAATAAAAGCACAATGAATAGCCAAGGTAGATTAGCTATGAGTGAAGGCCTAGGTGGAAAAGAAGCTCAAGTGCAAGATGTTGAGATCTAAAGTAAGGAAACTATGCATAAAAGAGAGATGTGTTAATTCAAGGTGCTTCCACTCAATGACATCAAAATTAGCTAGGTTAGTGAAAACACCCAAAGAGATCAAATTTATAATGAGTATGCTTAGTGAGATAGATGACACATCTTTAAATGCCACGGTTGATGTTGTTGCTTGAGGGAGTTAAAGTTACCACACAAGTCCCAAATTCCTTGTTCTCATTACCCTAGTGATTATAATCATTCAAATTCTATAGAGTAGTTGACAAGCAAAGAGATGGTTAGGTTTTCTAAAGATTAGCTCATTTTACAAAAAAAATTTACATAGTACTTTCATTTTACACAATATAGACAAAAGTAATGTATTATTACAAAGTAGATTGGACAACCAAGTATTACAAAATAAAGACAATTGAGTATTACCTAGTAGATTGTTAATTGATAAGTATTATACAATGTGGATTTTTGTATCTACAAGAAGAATATACATAAATTTTGTTTGAATGATTTTTCATAATGACTTTCATTTCAAAGTTTTTCTATAATGATTTTGGAGGGTTGGAGTGTTCTATGTTATTGTTATGATTGTTAAATCTAGAAGAGTATTTTTATATTGATTGTGGATGGTTGGAGTGTTTCTATGTTATTGTTATGATTGTTGATCCAAAAAAGTATTTCTATATTGATTTTGGAGGATTGGAGTGTTTCTATGTTATTGTTATGATTGTTAGATCCATAAAAGTATTTCTATATTGATCTTGGAGGATTGGAGTGTTTCTATGTTATTGTGATGATTGTTAGATCCAGAAGTTCTTATTATTAATCCTTGAAAAGTTCTTATTGTAGGGTAAGTGATCATAGTTAGTTCATTTCACAACCTAGTCTATAAAAAGATGACCATGTTCTATGAAATTGGGCAGTAGAGAGTCAAGTTATAAGTCACATGTCAGCCAAAGTTGTAGAATCAAGTACTAGTTGGTTCAATGAAGAGTATATAAAGATTATTGCAATTATAGTAATATAAAGATTAGTCAAGTAATAGCTGGTTTAATGAAAAGTTGGGTTATAATTATATAGAGATTATGGAAATTATAGGTATATAAAGATTAGTTGAGTCAGTTATAATTATGTACCCAACTTTCTCAAATGAACCAACAAAGTCTCATGATGTGAGTTGAGAGTCTTTATTTATTTGATGGATCTAGTGGACTTGAACTATGTTACAAGGTAATAAATATATTTGATTACAATTGAAGGTATTTAATTAAAATTGTGGGGATTTTTTTAAATGGAAGGTTTGGATGGGAGGTTACTTGCAGGACTGTTGGCAAAAATGGAGAGTTTGGATGAGGGATCACTTTGTGTGATTGTTGGAATAACTTGAAGGTTTGGAGGGAGCTGCTTGGAAGACCGCTAGCAAAAGGATTTGGGTGGAGAGCATGGGAGATCATTGGTGGTTGGTTGCAAGAAGGAGACTCAAGGGGTTGTTTAGGGCTATGAGTGTGAGGAGTTGAGTTAATGAGTAACTATAATACTAATAGCTAGACATATTATCTAGGGTGAAAATTGGTTTGGTAACATATGGGAGGATGTTATATATGATAGAATAAGTAGATCAGATAGAGATCTCACAAAAAGAGTACTTCTACTAATACGCAAGAGCCAAGAATAACATAAAAACTTCATTCATTTTTGGTGAATAAATAAATAAATGAATTAGGCCTAAAAAATATGCCTATTCCTCTCCCAATAGAGTAAAGGTTTGACTTCCCTCCCCCTAGGTTTGTCTCATCGAGAGCTATCCAATTGTACCTCACCCATGTGATTTTGAGATTCCAATAAGAATATTCCCTAAAGATTCTCTCTAGTCAAACCTATTTGACCAACCAGATAGGACAAGGACCAACATGCCACCCATCCAAGCAACTAATCTAAGGGTGGAGCTTGATGACATATCACCAATCCAGTATCTGATCCAAGGGTGGAGCTTCATTTGAGTAGATCTTCTTTGCTATATAATAAAGAGAAGGTGCTCCTTTGGGGCATCCAAGTATTGAGTGTGATGCTTGTGTTTTCTCTCTTGGAGAGTTCTCCTATCCTTGAAGTATTAAAATGGTATTAGAGCTAGTGTTTTAATCCAAGAAAGTAGATTTCACCGCTTGGAAGAACACCAATTATTGAAACTAAGTAATTTTGAGGGGAGAAAATGTAGTACAATTGCTAGTTTTTGGGGGGTGTTTTAGAGAGAAGATGGGATAGAGGTACCTAGAGGAAAATTTCTTGCACCCAAATTTCCATTCTTGAACCTATTCCACATCAAGATTATGTACATCCAACGTGAGCAAATGAGAGTATCGTATTTGATAATATATCCTCATTTTTGATAATATTCCTTCATTTGATCTCAATGGTGAACAATTGAATTAGACATTGGCCGTGTATAGGAATCATAGATCTGCAATTGCAAGAGTTGATGCAAGGGTTTTAGGAGTTCATACAAGGAAATGTAGAGGATGTTGAACAAGTTTTGGGAGATCAAGATGACCATGGAGGAATTGAAAAATCAAGTATGTACCTTCAAGAATGATCAAGTAATGCAAGAAGAAGAACCATCTCAACAACTAGCACTAGTGATCAAAGTACATGGAGATCACTAATCATTTTGTAGGTGTGTTTGCGTGTGGATACTTGACCAATAAAGCCCTCACATAGTATGATGCTTGGGAATGGTCATTGTTGGTAGAAGGAAGAGATGTCACTTGGATAGCCATGCAAGAAAGGCTGCTCAAGAATTTCCAATTTGTGAATTCTATGTAGATGGCCCAAACCATACTCTAGGGTTGAAGTAGGAGAATAACTTACAAGAGTACATGGAGGTATTTCTTGATCTATAGGTTATGATAACCGATATGAGTCCAACCAAAGCTCTTGATAATTTTAAAAGGGGATTAAAAGAGCGGATTCACCAAGAGGTAATGGTACAAAATCCTTGCACTATTTTTAAAGCCATTGTTTATGCTCAAAGAATAGCAGGGGTGCTTGGAGGAGGTGAAGTGGTAACCTTGATGCAAAACTATTGGGTTGAAACACACCATTTTGATGGACCAATTTCAATGGAATTGGGCAACATTTGGTTCCAGGACCAAGGAGCAAGACCCTTCTAAGGAGAATGGAGACAATTTGAAGAAAGGAGTCCCATTAGGAGAAGAGGCTCAAATAGAACAACAATATTGTTACAATTGTGGCCAAGTTGGATATATAGCCATCAATTGTTGTGCTCATCATCCTAGAGGCCCTTGGCCTCTATATAGGCAACCTTTGAACCACATGGAAAGATGAATCAAAGCAGAGGATGCTAAAATCACATTGGAAAACAAAGATCACCAATAAATCTTCCTCACGGCCTATAATACCAAGGGTTAGCCATATGATCTAGATGTGAAATTCGGTTTGGTAACATCTAGAATGATGTTATACATGATGGTCAAAATAGATCAGATAGAAGTATCACCAAAAGAGTACTTCTACTAATAGGGCAGAAACCAAAATAGACATGAGAACCTTAGAACCAATAGCTAGACATATGATTTAAAGGTGAGAATTGGTTTGGTAACATCTGGAAGGATGTTACACATGATGGACTAAACAGATCAGAAAGAGGTACCACCAAAAGGGGACTTTTACTAGTAGAGTAGGAACCGAAATATGCCTGAAATCTTTGAATGCAATTTCGGAGGCCTAAACGGATGAATTAGGCCTCGAAATTGTGCAGATTCCCTCCCCAACAGAGGATAGGCTGGCCTTCCCTCCCCCCTGGTTTGTCTCGTCGAGAGCTTTCCAACGGTACCTTACTCATGTGATTCTGAGATTCCTACAGGAAGATTCCCTAAAAGATTCCCTCAGGTCAAAGCTTGTTTGACCAACCAGATAGGACCTAGACCAGACAGGTCACCCATCGAAGCAAGTAATCCAAGGGTGGAGCTTGCTGACATGTCACCTATCTGTGTCCCTAATCCTATGGTGGAGCTTCCTTGGAGGAGATCCTCTTTGTTTATATAATAAAGAGAAGGTGCTCCTTTGGGGCATCGAATGTTTGAGTGTGCAATCTGTGTTTTCTCTCTTCTCTTGTCCTCGGAGTATTACAATGGTATCAGAGCAAGTGTTCTAGTCCAAGAGAGTGGATCACCCCTCTTGGAATAGCACGAACTACTGAAACTGAGTAATTTGAGGTGGAGAACATAGAGTAATTGCTAGACATAGGAAGGACTTTAGAGAGCGGATGGGATGGATGCACCGGGGGGACAATTTCCCGCACCTAGCTTTCCATTCTCAAACCCATTCCACATCAAGGTTATGTACATCCAGCGTGAGCAAATGAGAGTATCGCTAGTTTATCACTTTGGTGCAGAATTCATGGACAGAGTGATGAACTCACCAAACCCGGTGATTCTACCTGTGGTGATATATGACAGAGAGTGGGATTTGACGATCTACATTCTATTATGATGATATGGATATGAATGTCCCGAATCCTCTCCCTTTCAACACTCAAGTAGAAATCCGTTATGTGGTGAGGCCGAAATTGATGTTTAGAGATTTTGTGGTTAGGAATTTTGGTGAGGAGTATTATCAACGAGTGATAGCTTCTGAGGTCCCGATGGTAGTTCCGATAGTTCGTGCGCCTTCCAGAGTGATTATATTGACTCTGTATTGAAGTAGACGTTAGCAATTGGGTGTTGCATGAACCATGGATCCGCAATTGCAAGAGCTGGTGCAAGGAATGCAAGGGATGTTGAATGAATTTCGAGAGATCAAGATGACCATGGAGACATTGCAAAGTCAAGTGCAGATCCTCAGGAACGATCAAGCCATGCAAGAAGAAGAGCCGTCTCAAAACCCAGTACCTGCGACTAAAGTACTTGGAGAGGCAACCGTGCCTACGAACCCTATCAACGATGAAGCCACATTGCTACTCCGGATGAAGAAGACCTGCAACATCGAGCCTTACAAGGGGCAGCGTACGATGGGAGTAGTGGAGAATTGGATCTCGAGAATGAATCGATATTTTTGATTATTCTCAACAGAGATCACAGAGCATGCTGCAGGCGTGTTTGCATGTGGGTACTTGACCGATAAAGCCCTCACATGGTATGATGCTTGGGAACGATCCATGCTGGCAGAGAGAAGGGAGGTCACATGGACAGCAATGCAAGAAGGATTGCTCAAGAATTTCCAATCGGTGGATTCTGTGCAGATGGCTCGAACCCGACTATGGGAATTGAGACAAAAGAATAGCGTACAAGAGTATGTGGAGGCATTTCTGGATCTACAAGTCGCAATTACCGACATGAGTCCAGCAGAGGCTCTCGACAATTTCAAACGAGGGTTGAAAGAGCGGATTTGCCAAGAAGTCATGGTGCAAAACCCTCGTATGGTATTTGAAGCTATTGCTTGTGCGCAGAGAATAGCCGGAGCATTAGGTGGAGGTGAAGGAGTAGTTCCACCTCAACATTATCGGGCAGAAATGCCACACATGGGTGGACCAGTCCCGATGGAATTGGGCAACCTTCGATTCCGGGATCGAGGAGCATGGCCGCTTCAAGGAGAGCGGGGACGGGTAGAAGAACGAAGAGATGGAGTCCCACGAGGAGAAGGGACTCGAGGAGAACAACGCCGTTGTTACAATTGTGGCTGTATTGGGCACATATCTACCAATTGTCGCACTCGTTTCCCTAGAGGCCCTCGGCCTTTGTACAGGCGATCTTTGAACAACATGGAGAGGCACATTGCAGAGGAGGAAGTAGAAACCACTTCGGAAAACGAAGATTGCCAATAAATGTACCTTGCGGCCTTACTGGCTCAATAAGGAAGCAGAGAAGTGAGGGAAGGAAGAAGAATAATGCGCAAAGATCCCGAAAGGCAACCTCACAATTGATTGTTGTGAATGGAATCCTAGAAGGTAATCAAGTGAGAGTATTAATAGATCCGGGAGCAACAGAGAATTTCTTGTCTCGCTCTGTTGCAATAAGCTTGGGAATGGATCTAGAGAGAGATGGAAGTGAAGAAGTAGAGTTACCAAATGGGCAAACAGAGAGGATTGAATCATTACCTAGACGGGTAACCCTCTCTGTAGGAGAGTATCAGGAAGCAATTGAGTGGCGAGTGATACAGTTAGCCCGTTATGATGCAATTTTAGGCATGCCATGGATGGAGCAGTACAACCCAATGGTGGATTGGAGGAAGAAAGTAGTGAGAACCCACCAATGGTCAATCATTGGGGTTAAAGAAAAATCACACAGGCAGAAACTGCCTCTATATGTCGTAGGGACGACAATTGTCTGTAAAACCGATAGATGTTTTCTGGGTCTAATAAGAGAAGTCCAGAGTGCACAACTTGCTGGACAAATTCCTGAGAAATTGAAGGATGTGGTGGATGAGTTTCAAGATGTCTTTCCCGATGATCTACCCTCATGATTACCACCTAAAAGGCGAGTAGATCACAAAATAGAGACACTCCCGGGGAAGACATCTCCTTGTAAGGCCCCATATCGCCTATCACCTCATGAGTTGGAGGAGTGTAAGACTCAAATTGAGGAGATGCTACAAAAAGGGTTCATCCAACCTAGCGTATCACCATATGGGGCCCCTGTCTTGTTTGTGAAGAAGAAGGATGGTACAATGCGCATGTGCATTGGCTATCGGGGTCTCAATCAGCAAACAATGAAGAACAATACCCCTTACCTCGCATGGATGACCTGTTTGATCAACTCCATGGAGTGAGGTACTTCACCAAACTGGACTTGCGGAGCGGTTACAATCAAATCCGAATTGCAGAGGAGGATGTGTACAAAACTGCCTTTCGAACCAAGTATGGCCACTTTGAGTATCTTGTGATGCCTTTTGGCCTCACCAATGCGCCTGCCACTTTCATGAGCCTAATGAATGACATATTTCGTCCATACTTGGATAAGTCTGTTATTGTCTTCTTGGATGATATCTTAGTATATAGTAGCACGATGACAGAACACAAACAACATCTACGAGAGGTCCTCCAGATTCTAAGACAGAATCAATTGTACGCCAAAATCTCAAAGTGTGAGTTTGGCAAGTCTGAAGTAGACTACTTAGGGCATAGAGTAAGTGCAGAGGGCATTCAAGTATTGACAGATAAAATAGAGGTCATTCAAAAATGGAGTGCCCTAGAAGATCAGACTCAGCTTAAGAGCTTCTTGGGGTTGACAGGATTCTATCGTAGATTTGTCAAGGACTTCTCCAAGGTTGCACAGCCTTTAACGGCACTACTTGGCAAGGGGAAGAAGTGGACATGGGGAACTGCACAAGAGTTGGCCTTTCAAGAATTGAAGGCCGCCTTGCTACATGCACCAATCTTGAAGTGGTATGACCCAAAACGTCCAATCAAGTTGGCTACGGATGCATCAGGCGTAGCAATAGGAGCAGTCCTACAACAAGAGTGGCATGACGGATGGCATCCAATTGCATATTTCTCTCAAAAGTTGTTACCGGTAGAGTGCAACTACCACACCACAGAACGAGAAGAGCTGGCCATCATTCTAGCAACCAAGCATTGGAAGCACTACTTGGGCGAGAAGGCATTTGTAGTAGAGACAGACCACAAACCTCTAGTCTACCTTGAGACGCAGAAGGATCTATCTAGTCACCAAATTCGGTGGGCAGAGTGGCGACAACACTTCAACATGACAATCACCTACGTGGAAGGTAAGAAGCAACTTGCAGATGCATTCACCCGCATGCCAATGGCCAACAACTTGACGGCAGAGGTTAAGATTAACCCTGAATTCTGGCAAGAGATTCTAGCTGCTACAAAAATTGATCCACAGATTGTAGAAGCACAATCGTCCAAAGGTGTCACCAGCACCCAAGGACTCACCTTTCGGGAGGGCCGATTGTGGATCCCAAATGTCCCAGAATTACGCACCACCATTCTAGCGGAATGTCATGATTCGGCCATTGCAGCTCATGTTGGAGTGGACAAGACCTTGGAGGCAATCAAGCGCCATTACTATTGGCCCAAGATGAGCAACAACATGATGGACTATGTGCGTAGCTGCCTGCTTTGTCAACAGAACAAAGCTTCTAATCAAGCTCCTGTAGGGCTCCTTCAACCTCTTCCCACTCCTACCCAACATTGTGAACAAGTGAGTATGGATCTCGTCTGTGAATTACCCAAGACCACCTTAGGGTTTGACTCCATTGTGGTCTTTGTGGACCAGCTCAGCAAAATGATTCATGTACGCCCTACCACCAAGGAGGTGACCGCTCCACAACTAGCTCAACTATACTTAGATGCAGTCTTTGCTCACCATGGCTTGTCTAGAGTCCTCATCACCGATAGAGGCACCCAATTCACCAGTTTGTTTTGGCGAACACTCTTTGGTTTCTTCAAAACCAAGTTGGCCATGTCTACAGCTTACCACCCACAAACAGATGGCCAAACAGAGCGGGCTAATCGCACGATTGAAGACATGTTACGCGGCTTCACCTTAGAAGAGCAAGAGAGGTGGGACACCCTACTACCGTTGGTGGAATTCGCTTACAACAATTCAGTGAATGCCTCCACCCAGGTCACTCCGTTCTTCCTCATGTATGGTGAGCATCCCTTCACACCTTCTAGCTTGATGAAGATCCGTCCAGTGACTACCAAGGTTGATGCAGTCAACACATTTGTTTCTAGAATCCAACAAGGTGTGGAGAGCGCCAAGCACAGGTTACAGATTGAACAAAATCAACAAAAGCAGTATGCTGATGCACACCGTAGGCACATGGAGTTCAATGTTGGGGATCAAGTGTGGCTATCGACAACCAACCTCACATTAGTTGGATCTTGTAAGCTCAGACCTCATTTTATTGGGCCTTTCTTGATTCTTTGTTGCATCGGCGCTGTGGCCTATCACCTTGAGCTACCACCACACATGAAGATCCATCCAGTGTTCCATGTCTCCCTATTATGCAGATATGCTCCTCAATCAGGCCAAGGTACTTCCACACAGGACATTCGACCTTGTCCGACAGTCATTGATGGCATAGAGGAATATGAAGTAGAGCGGATTCTCCAAAAGCGCATGCATGGTACTCGCCATCAGTGGGTGGAATATCTAGTACAATGGAAAGGTTACCCCCTCTATGAAGCAACCTGGGAACCTGCTACCAATTTGGCACATGCACCAGTGTTGGTGCAAGCATTTGAGCAACAATTGCACAACGAGGACGTTGCGTCTTAAAAGGAGGGAGGTCTGTAATACCAAGGGTTAGCCATATGATCTAGATGTGAAATTCGGTTTGGTAACATCTAGAATGATGTTATACATGATGGTCAAAATAGATCAGATAGAAGTATCACCAAAAGAGTACTTCTACTAATAGGGCAGAAACCAAAATAGACATGAGAACCTTAGAACCAATAGCTAGACATATGATTTAAAGGTGAGAATTGGATTGGTAACATCTGGAAGGATGTTACACATGATGGACTAAACAGATCAGAAAGAGGTACCACCAAAAGGGGACTTTTACTAATAGAGTAGGAACCGAAATATGCCTGAAATCTTTGAAGGCAATTTCGGAGGCCTAAACAGATGAATTAGGCCTCAAAATTGTGCAGATTCCCCCCCCAATAGAGGAAAGGCTGGCCTTCCCTCCCCCCTGGTTTGTCTCGTCGAGAGCTTTCCAATGGTACCTTACTCATGTGATTATGAGATTCCTACATGAAGATTCCCTAAAAGATTCCCTCAGGTCAAAGCTTGTTTGACCAACCAGATAGGACCTAGACCAGACAGGTCACCCATCCAAGCAAGTAATCCAAGGGTGGAGCTTGCTGACATGTCACCTATCTGTGTCCCTAATCCTATGGTGGAGCTTCATTGGAGGAGATCCTCTTTGTCTATATAATAAAGAGAAGGTGCTCCCTTGGGGCATCGAATGTTTGAGTGTGCAATCTGTGTTTTCTCTCTTCCCTTGTCCTTGGAGTATAACACGTCCTTATTGGCTCAATGAAGAAGAGAAAAGGGAGGAGGGGGGGGGGGCAAGTGCAAAGGTGGAGGAAGACAAACACACAACTGATTGTTGTAAATGGAGTCCCAAAAGGCAATCTAGTGAGAGAGTTGATAGACCCTAGAGCAACAAAGAATTTCTTGTCTCTCTCTATTGCAATAAGGTTAGGGATGGAACTAGAGAAGGATGAAGCAAAGTTACCCAATGGTCAAACAAAGAGGATTGAGTCATTACCTAAAAATATAGCACTCTCTATATGAGAGTATCAAGAAGCAATCAAGTGGCAAGTGATACAATTAGCTCATAACAATACAATCTTAGGTATGTTGTGGATGAAGCACTACAACCCCACGGTAGATTGGAGAAAGAAAGTAGTGAGAACTAGTCAATGGAAGATCTTTGGGGTTAAAGAAAGATCACAAAGGCAAGAGATACCTCTTTATGTCATAGGGAACACATTTATTGGTAAGACATACAGATTTTTCATGGGTCTAATAAGGGAATGCTAAAGTGCCTAAAACAATGGACAAATTCTTGAGAAATTAAAAAAGGTGGTCAATGAGTTTCAAGATGTTTTATGCATGAATTATCCTTAGGTTTACCACCAAAAAGGAGAGTAGATCATAAAATTGAGATACTTTTTGGGAAGTGTAATCTTTTGAGGATAAGAGACCTAAAGAGAAACACATAAGAAGAAACACTCAATTTCACACTCAACCTCCGATGCCCCAAAGGAGTCCCTTGACTATATTTTATAGCAAAGTGCACACCACCAAAGGAAGCTCCACCTTTGGATTAGATACATGGATTGGTGACCTATAAGCAAGCTCTGCGCTTAGATTGGTTGCATGCATGGGTGACATGTCGGTTATGATCCTATCTGGTTGGTCAAACCATCTTTGACCAAAAGGAATCTCCTTGTAGGAATCTCCAAATCACATGAGTGAAGTACCATTTGAAAGCTCTCAATGAGACAAGCCTAGAGGAGAGAAGGTTAGCCTCTCCTCTATTGGGGGGGGCTGCACATTTTCAAGGCCTAATTCATTTGTTTAGGTAGCTAGAATTGGCTATGAAGTTTTTAAGGTATTTTTGGCTCCTACTTTATTAGTAAGAGTCCTCTTTTGGTGACATCTCTATTTGAACTACCTAACCCATCATGCATAACATCCTTCCAGATGTTACCAAGCCAGTTTCCACCTCTAGATAATATGTTTAGCTTTTGGTATTACAAATTCAAGCTATTTTTGACTCTTGCTTTATTAGTATAAGTACTCTTTTGGTGACACCTCTATCTAATCTATCTAGCCAATCATACATAACATCCTTCCAGATGTTAACAAGCCAATTTTCAACTCTAGATGATATGTCTAGCTATTGGTATTACAAGAAGATACCTCCTTGTAAGGCCTTTTATCCACTATCAGTTGTTGGAGGGGTGCAAGGCTCAAATTGAGGATATGTTTCAGAAGAGGTATTGGGTATAGATTATGTATCCACCTAATGTATCACTATATGAGGCTCCTATATTATTTGTGAAGAAGAAGGCCAGAACAATGCGCATGTGCATTGACTACCAAGGACTAAATCAACAAACAATGAAGAACAAATACACATCACCTTGCATGGATGACTTGTTTGATCAACTCAATGTGCAAAGCACTTCATTGAACTTGATCTGTAGAGCGGTTACAACCAAATTAGGATTGCAGAGGAAGACATGAACAAAATGGCCTTTTGAACAAGGTATGGTCACTTTGAGTACTTGTGATACCGTTTGGCCTCACCAATGCTCCAACCACTTTCATGAGTGATGTATGACACATTTTCCATACTTGGATAGCTATGTTATCATATTCCTTGATGATATCTTAGTCTATGTCATGATGATGATAGAGCACAAGCAATATCTGCAAGAAGTCCTCCAAATTTTATGGCATAATCAATTGTATGCCAAAATCTCAAAGTGCAAGTTTGGCAAATCTGAAGTAGACTACTTAGGGCATAAAGTAAATGCAAAAGGTATCTAAGTGCTAATAGATAAAAATAGAGGTCATTCAAAAATGGAGTGCTCTAGAGTATCAGACTCAACTCAAGAGTTTCTTGGGATTGATGTGGTTTTATTGTCAATTTGTCAAGGACTTCTCTAAGATTGCGCAACCTCTAACAACACTATTGGGCAGAGGGAAGAAGTGGATGAGGGACCACACAAGAATTGTACTTTCAATAATTGAAAGATGCATTACTACATGCACCAATCTTGAAATAGTAAGACCTAAAATATCAAATCAAGATGGCAATTGATGCATCAAGCCAAGCAATAGCAACAATCCTACAACAAGAGTGGCATGACATAGAGCACCCAATCATAAGTTGTTATCAATGTCATCGAGAAAAAAATCTATATATTCCATTAGTGTTATTTAGTGTGGTAGGTAAACTAGTAGAAAATTATGTAAATTTAGTTAAAATACTAGTTGTAGGTAATAAATTTTGGATTCCAATAGTGAACTTCAGTATCTGTAGAAATTAGAGCTCATTAGTTTGCTATGTTGAGATGACCTAGGGTACCATATCTAGGAATCCTACAATGCTACCAAGGTGGGTGGAGGGGTTTATGCTCTTGTTTGCAAATCTCTTGTTAGTAGAATATGAGTTGTATAGGTATACAATGAGCAGATTAAATATTTTTCATTGTTAGTCATGGGGAGTTCCTAATAGAAGCCTCTACAGAGAGGCTGATCTGGAACATCCAACAGTTAAAACCACATGGATTGAGTGAAGGCGCAAGGGAATGTTGTGAATCATATGGAAGGAATGGATGGAGAGGAAACAAAAATAGAGAAACATAGGAGAGTGAGGAATCAAAAGTGCATCAAAGAAAGGAAACCATCAAGATAGAAGACAAGAAATGAGAAAGGAGGTTTTTTGAGGAATTGAAGGAAGGAATAGAGGAAAGGGGTTTTGAGGAATCAAAAGTGTAGCAGAGAGAGGAAATCATCAAGAGAGAAGATAAGAAACAAGAAAGGAAGTTTTTTAGAGGAATCAAAGGAAGGAATAGAGGAAAGGGGTTTTGAGGAATTGAAAGTGTAGCAAAGAGAGGAAACCATAAAGAGAGAAGACAAGAAACAAGAAAGGAAGTTTTTTAGAGGAATCAAAGGAAGGAATAGAGGAAAGGGGTTTTGAGGAATTGAAAGTGTAGCAAAGAGAGGAAACCATAAAGAGAGAAGACAAGAAACAAGGGAGGTGGTTTTTTTGAGGAATCAAAGGAAGGAACAAAGGAAAGGGGTTTTGAGCAATCAAAAGTGCAGCAAAGAGAAGGAACCATTGAGGAGAAGACAAGAAACAAGAAAGGAGGTATTTGAGGAATTGAAGAAAGGCAGGGAGAAGAAACAAAGTAAGGCAAGGAGAAGGAACAAAGGAAGGTAGGAGAAATGAATCAAGGGCAAAGAGAATCAAAAACAACAAATCAAGAGAAAGGCAAAGAGAGGAGAAATAGGAAATCAAGAGAAAGGAACCAAAAAGCATAGAGAAGAAACAAAAATAAAGAAATGTAGCAGAGAGAGGACTCAAAAGGTAGGGAGACAGAGGGAAAAAAACAAAGATTTTTGTGGTAATTGTTGAGGAACATCTTTATCTTTAGAGAAAACTGGTCAATGGAACTTTATGTTGGATGTTGTGGATGTTGACTTGAACACAATAATGGTTGTGATTGTTTTATTCAACTTCAGATTGGTTGAAAGGAAGTCAATAAATTACCTATTCTAAGTCTTTGGATGGACTCTTGAAAATATGAAGCCACATAGTTCTAAGAGGGAAATTCATTTGCTGAAGTTAAGGGAACAAGAGACAACAATCTACTCTTGGAGATGCAAGCTGTGTGCATTGAGCCTCAATAACTTTGTACTATTGGAAGAGAAGGAATCTAAGTATTCATAGGCCTGGTTTACTAAGAAAGAGTGTGAAGCCCCCTTAAAATCTCACCTCAAGGAAATAGAGTACACCATCCATCAAGCTCAACAATTGGATGTAGCATTTCTCTTGGATATAACAAGCTTGAAGGTGGGAGAATCATTTTCTCCTCTTTAAATTCTCATTGATGCTCTCTAGTTATTGGTGAAGATGTATTCTAAGAGTCTAAAATTGTCAGATGAAGAAACTCATCCAACATGATTTGTGCATCTATTGTTTGGAAACTGGATCTTGTGGGATTGGAATGGAATAAAATTTCCTCTAGCTGTTCTCTTCCATGCTTCACTAAACTCTAGATCACAAGTTTTGATTCTCTTCAAGGTGCATTTGATTGAGGTTTCAAATGGTAATGCTAACTCCTTAGAGCAACAAATTCCATTGAGCTTCAAATTCTTGAGGTCTATCAGATTGGGAGAAAAGGCTACTGCATAGGATAACTTGAAAGAGTAGAAGAACAGATCAAGTTGTACAAGGATAAGACATGACAGGTAAAACTGGAGCCAAGCTCCAATAGTATCAGTATCCATAATGATTAATGTTCATTTTTTGCAACCATATTGTGCTTTGTAGCCATCGATGTAGATGGTCAAGAATGAGATAGTGGCCAAGGCGTCAGGTATCAGGCTATGCCACTTCTATAGAATACAAAGATCCAATAGTTGGTGACCCTAGGTGCAACTTCACTAGCAACTACAAAAGGAGTTGAAAGTGAGTTTAATAGAGCTCTTTGCAACATTAAGCTAAAAGATGGAGGTGATTATATGGAAGTTATTTATGGGCTTGGAAAGAGCCATAGATTTGGGTTGGGAAGCAACAATTGAATGTCTAAGTGTGAGGAGCTAGGTGCCAGGTGCATTCTTGAGACCATACAATCTTTACTACCTTGATAAACCAAAAACTATCACACCACCAAATGAGAAGACTTGGCCATTATCTTGGCAACCAAGCATTGGAAGCACTATCTTGGTGAGGGCATTTGTAGTGGAGATAGACCACAAACTTCTAGTCTACCTTGAGACACAAAAAGATCTTTCTCATCGACAAATGTGGTGTGCAAAGTGGAGATAATGATTCAACATGATAATCACATATGTGGAAGGCAAGGAGCAACTTGTAGATGCATTCACTCAAATGTCGATGGTAAACAAGCTGGTGGTAAAGGTCAAGATGAACCTTAAATTCTTGCCAAGGATTCTTACTACTATGAAAATTGATCCCTAGATTATAAGTGCTCAATCATCCAAAGCCGTCACTAGCACACAAAGACTCACCTTTTGTGATAGTAGATTATGGATCCTAGATGCTATGAACATAAGAACCACCATCCTACCAAAATATCATGATTCCACCATTGCAAGTCATGATGGAATGGATAAGACCTTGGATGCAAACAAGCACCATTACTATTGGCCCAAGATCATCAACAATGTGGTGGAATATATTCAAAGCTTCTTACTTTATCACAAAATAAAGCTTATAATCAAGCTTCCATATGATTCCTTCAACACCTCCTCACTACTATACAACATTGAGAACATGTAAGCAGGAATTTGGTTTGTGAATTGCCCAAGACCACCTCAAGTTTGACTCCATCATAGTCAAGGTTGACCAACTCAACAAAATGATTCATGTGCTTCCTACCACCAAGGTGTAACTACCCCACAACTAGCTCAATTGTACTTACATGCAATTTTCTCTCACCATGGCATGTCTTGAGTGCTCATCATAGATAGAAGTACTTAATTCACTAGTTTGTTTTGGAAAACACTCTTTGGTTTCTTTAAAACCAAATTGGTCATGTCCACAACTTACCATCTACCAACCAATGGACAAATAGAGAAAGTGAATCACACTATTGAGTGCATGCTCCGGGGCTTCACCTTAGATGAGCAAGAGAGGTGGAACACCTTACTCTCATGGGTAGAATTTTCTTACAACAATTCAATGAATGCCTTCACATAGGTCACACCATTCTTCCTCATGTACAAAGATCATCCTTTCACACCTTTGAGCTTGATGAAGGTCCATTTGATGGCTACCAAGGTTGACACTATCAACACTTGTGTTTCTAAAATCCAACAAGGTGTGGAGAACGCAAAGCACAGGTTGCAAATTGTCCAAAATCAACAAAAATAGTATGCATATTGTGACAGCCCGGCAAATATCACTTTTGTGGTAATCAGGTAAGTAAAGTTCATTCCCATAGAGATACTATTCAAAAATGTCCAAATACAAAGTCTAAAGTCACAATTGTAGTTCTTTTTGGTTTCTTCTTTAATCTCTCAAGTAGAAACTGCACCCAAAAGAGAGTAACAAGCTCACAATCTTGACAACTTGTCATGAATACACACACATAATCACAACATAGCAAATTCTGTCCAAACAACTCTTGATTGTGATGATTCAGATTCTCCCAAAGATGGCACTTCACTGCAAAGAACAATTTTGCCTCAAAATTGTGTTCCACCCTTCCAATGAAGGCACAACTTCCTTGATCAAAATTGCTTCATATCAACTTCATGCTGCACAAATGCAGAATACTACCAACACTACAATTCCTCTCAAATCTGTCAAGGCATTGCTCCGATGCACTTCACTCAGGATCAAACACACAGAATGAAGATCAAGGCTGCAGAATCCAACATCCACAGACACACTAACTTGCTCCTTGGAATTCTCCACACACTCACAACCACAAACACAGAATTGAAAATCTGAATTAAGCTCAAGCGACAAGCACTGAGAACAACACTTTGCTTTATCTATCTTCAAAAATATGAATATTGAACAACATAAGACTGCGAATGCTCCCTTAAATACTGAAGCAAATGGCAGTTCTTCCTACTTATGCACCGCTTCCTAACATCTCTTCCTACTTACAAATCCTAAGTGACAATCTATCTCTTCATACCTACCTCTTCCTATCTTCCTATCTCAAAATTGATACTTATCCCGATCCAATGTCTACCTCATCACTGGCTTCCAAACCCGATGATCTTCCTACTACTTCTCCTTCTTTGGGTATAGCTAATTCTACTAATTCCTGCACTAATTCTACTACTTCTACACTAGGAACTACAATTGAGCTCAGGGTTACTCCATCTACTTCTCTATCTCCTAACCCACTCTTCTCTAATGTATCAAATACCAAGTCCAATGACACTTGATTCCTACTTTGGCAACATCGGGTTTCTGCTCCACTGTCACACTATTCCGAATCTTCTCTAACTTTGAATTGACTAAATCTAATCTAAGACTAACGTTATTCTCTACTTCTAACATCTTTTGATCTACACGCTCTCTCAATCGGATCAATAACGTGTTCATGTCCACATCTTTGGCTTTTCCCTTCTGAGTTTCCTGCACAAGCAACTTCAACTCATGTAGGCGGGATTCTTCCAATCTCCCTTCAGCCTCTGTGCTTAGAATTGCTCTCAACTTCCCCGCAACTTCTCCCACTGATTTCGATGCATATCTTCAAGAGCACTCTACCTTCAATTCTTCACAATACATCTTTAACTTGTCTTCGTACTCTGTAGTGAGCATCTTCTTCTCTTCTGCATACTGCGTGCTCTACAATTCCGCGCTTTTGACGAGTTCTCGTAATCATTCCTCTTCTTCTTGCTTGGCTGCTAGCTCCCTTTGCCATGCTTGATCCTTCCCCGCTGCACTCTTCTTCAAGCTATCCAACTCCTGCTCCATTACAATGGTCATCGCCTTCAAATGAACATTCTCAATGCGCACATCACTCACTTCCTCCTTCATCTTGCTCATCCACATTGCTTGTTCTATTAGTTCTCCGGCTTGCCTTTGTAGTTCTTTCTCTTTAACCTTGTAGCTTTCTTGTAACGTTGCAAGAGTCTTCTTCTTCAAGACTTCCTCCCTCCAAAGTTCTTCCATTTCTTCACTTCTTTGGACTTGTTGCTCCTGCAACCTCTTCACTTCACTCAGCAAATGCATCACCACCTGCAACTCATTCATCCCCTTCTTACGATCTTGGGGAATAACCTTTCGATGCTCCTCAGTAGCTTCAACAATGGTGTGACCACTTTTGTCAAGTACGATATCCCACCAAAGTTCTCTTCCTCTTCATCGCCGTCTTTGTCTTGAGTCTTCACCTCCTTCATCCGCTCCTTCATCCGAAGTCGTGATCTTCATATCTTCAAAGACATCGTTTCTGTACTTTCTTTGTCTTTGCCTCTTGAACTTGGCCCCGCTGGATACTCCTCCTTCTCCTTTGGCCTTGGCTTGTTCACCACCATTGCTTGACAAGCTTCACTGACCGCCACCGATTGCTGAACTTCTGGCTCCCCCTTGCTATCGCTTCCGGACTCCTCACTTTTTAAGGTGAGCTCCTCTTCTTTGGATTCCTCCTCTTGCAACTTGGTTTCTTCCTCAGACTCTGATCTCAATGATGCTTCTCTCACCATCTTTGTATTCTTCATAATCAGCCGTCAAGTCTTTCTTTGAGTGGGAGGCAACTTTGCTTCTTTGGGTTTGCCGTGTTTCTTCATCTTCGGACTGGTGATTTCTTTGACCTTCCATTGTCTGGTCTTTGAGAAATACTCATCGTTGGCTACAGATGTAGCATATACTGGCGCTCTTCCTTGTCCGCCTCCTGTCGTAAGTTAGGATGAACATGAGACACCATATGATGACGCTCCTCTTTTGTCAGCAGGTTCAACCCAAAGTAGAAGTGTGCTGCAAATGGTGCAAAATAATGCGGCGGAGAACTTGTTTGCCAATTGATCACCATCTGCCTCGTTCGGTGGTGGAAGCACTTTGCTCAATTCACCGGAACTCCTGCAAACATTTGGTGGAAGAAAACAACTTGCCGCATGTTCACATATGTGGTTTGTTCTAGCTTGAACATGGCCATCATCGCCCCCATGATGCTTCTCCAAATTGGATCCTGATAGGACTCCACCTTGTATCCATTCGTCATTTTTGGAGCAAAAAAATAATTGCAAATTTCCCCATCTCCTCTGCAACATCACACTTCTGATAGAAGGTGATCCCTGTCGGCTCTCTTGCTTCTCTCCCCAATACTAACCTCCAATCCGACTCAGTCCATTGAGCCGGATTCCCTCTCTTCCCTTCCACCTCGAGACCCTCCTCACAATTACTGGCAGCTATTTCTGCCATCACTCCCGGGAAACTGAAATTCCAGTTCCATGCTAAGAAAGTAATACAAAGTCTAGTCAAGACTTCAATTCTAGCTACTACATCTAATCCTTGAATTGCAAAACCTCGCACCACTAGCGCGTTGGCCACCTTCTTCACCATAATATGTTCTCTCGTTCTACGATGTTGGAAAATAATACCCTCTTCTGGACGAGACACTCTAACTCCCTTGGGATTTTGGAAAATTTCACTCTCGATGGGCTTTTGGACACGCATTACTGCAGGACGACTACTCAAAGGGATTGGAAATTTACTTGGCACAGTCAACTTGTCCCTGCGCAGTTGCAATCTTATATTACCCCAAATTGCAGTCATTCTTTAGTCAATTTCAAATTTGACCTTCTCTCTTCTGCGTGCAAATCCCGGTCACTGTTAAGACATGCTTCTTTTGCCTCCACCATTTCTTGAAATGTATTTTCTTGCCACGTACCAAGGTTGTTAAACAGTCTTTGTATCTTCTGCGCCTTCCAACCCGAAGATGGTGCTCTTTGGCCTTTTTCCGTCATACTCCTTTTCCAAGTACCTCCATCATCAGATTCGATGCCGTCTTCTTTGGATGTCCTCCAAAGTTACTTCTGTCCATTCTTCATCTGTAATGTGACTTCCAGTGCTTACTTCTTCTCTTAAACACTAATAAACACAGAAAAACAAAAAATGTGGGTACCACACATATGCACACTACCAACACATAGAGTTAAATGTTAGAGATCAAGTCTCGCTGTCAACCATTAACCTCACTTTAGTTGGTCTTGGTAAGCTCAAACCTCATTTTATTGGACCTTTTTCCATTCTTTGTCAAATTGTTGCAATGGCCTACCACCTCAAACTACCATCACACATGAAGATCCATCCAATATTCCATGTCTTCTTACTAAGTAGATATACCTCCTAACTACCCCACTTTCCTTCCATACAAGACATTTGACCTTGTTCAACACTCATTGATGGCACGGAGGAATATGAAGTTGAACATATTCTTCAGAAACACATCCGGGATACTCACTTGTGTGAAGAATATCTTGTATAGTGGAAAGGGTACCCATTATATGAGGCAACATGAGAGCCAATAGCAAACTTAACCAATGCACTAGTGCTAGTGAAATATTTTGAGAAATAGCTTCGCAACAAGGATGTTATGTCTTAAAAGAGGTGAGGTTTGTAATACCAATAGCTAGACATATTATCTAGAGGTGAAAATTGGTTTAGTAATATCTAAGAGGATATTATATATGATGGACTAAGTAGATCAGATAGACATATCACCAAAAGAGTGTTTCTACTAATAGTGCAATAGCTTGAACAACTTGAAAACTTCAAAGCCAATTTTGGAGGCCTAAACGAATGAATTAAGCCTCAAAAATATGACAATCTTCTCCTCAATAGAGCAAAGGCTAGATTTCTCTCCCTCTAGGTTTGTCTCATTGAGAGCTATCCAATGGTATCTCACCTATGTGATTTTGAAATTCTTATAAGAATATTCCCTAAAGATTCTCTCTAGTCAAACTTGTTTGACAAACCAGATAGGACAAGGACCAACATGTCACCCATCCAAGCAACTAATCTAAGTGTTGGGCTTGATGAAATAGCACCAATCCATGTATCTGATCCAAGGATGGAGCTTCCTTTGAGTGGTGCCTCTTTGCTATATACTAAAGAGAAGGCACTCCTTCAGGGCATCATAGTATTGAGTGTGATGTTTGTGTTTTCTCTCTTATATCTCTCTTGGAGAGTTCTCCTATCCTTGAAGTATTAAAATGGTATTAGAGTGGGTGTTTTAATCCAAGAGAGTGGATCACCCTACTTAGAAGAACACCGGTTAGTGAAACTAAGTAATTTTGAGAGGAGAAAATGTAGTATATTTTTTAGACTTGGGTGATGTTTTAGAGATAAGATGGGATAGAGGCACCCAAAGGATAATTTCTTGCACCTAGCTTTCCATTCCTAAACCCATTCCGCATCAATATTATGTACATCCAATGTGAACAAATGAGAGTACTTGTGTTTATATGTGAAGCTTTTGTTTTCTCTCTTATATCTCTTGGAGAGTTATCATGTCTTTAGAGTATCATACTAACACACCATTTACACCAGCCAAGTGGCAAGATAGGTGTGTGTGAGAGTTGCCCAATGCAAGAAGGACAAATATATTATGGCTTATTGTTTATAGACTTGCCAAATGAAAAATACTAAATGAATTTATCATGATGATAACTTGGATAATTTAGATATAGATACACAACTCATGATTATTTCATATACACAATTGAGGAATATATCTTACACAACTCAAGAATTATGATTGTGTATAGGTTAACTTTAGAAAGTGGGGTCATAAATGCCCTCCATTGACATAAAAAAATGGACGCAAAAGGAAAATATATCCAATGACATTATGTGTGCTCAAATGATGACAAATGTACAAATATAAATGGTAAGCTATACATGTAGTATAGATTCATGTGAGAAAATTTGTGTGAGTGGTATTCCCCATCCATATGTCCTTTGGCTCACTATTAGGTAGAAGGCATTCTACTCTAATCCGCTTTAGTGCAAAATCAAATTGCACAATAATAGGTCTCCTAATCAACACCAAACTATATCTCCACATGAGCTTCCACTTCCTATCATGTATGGTTCCTAGAATGGGGCAGCTAAACCTTCATAAGGATCTATAATTTAATCTCAAAGGTGACTAGAAGCCAATTCTTCAATAAGGAACTCAATGGCTAAAACATAAGTGACTCCATTAAAGCTATCTAACGTGCTAGGAGGAGATCTAATGATGAGGTATCTAATATAGTAGATAAAAAAGGAGTAAAGGTAGGAGGATGTATAGCACCATGAAGATGGTTCTAACAATATGGAAGGAATGCAATATCAATATATCTCAAAGATATAAACCTAAAGCAATAATTTCACTATAGGGCCTATACATGCAACTTCTCAATTGTCATGATACCCATCCTCTCTATCAGGTATGGTCATGATTTGGGCTCTAATGTGTACTCCCTCATGCAATAAACCCTCATCCCACATGGAGCAAAGGAGAAGCTTTATCTCTCCTTGGGTGTTATTGTCCAAATCATAACCTCAAAATGCATTGTACAATACTCTATGGACTCTCAAACTCTAAGTCGAGGAAGACAATGAAAACTAGTAGCGGCTCCACAATATGACCATCCATGACATTACAGTACATCATACCACTAAAAGAGTAGCCTATTACTATCTCACATGATATCCACTAGGTAGTCAACATCCAAAAGTAAGATCTTCCTTTGCCTCTCATGAGCATTTATGATACATGGAATGAACACTCTAGACAATATCATCCTCTCTCTCAATATCCTAAGTCTAGAAAGCTCACAAAAGAGCATCATTTTCCTCTTCTCATACTATTCTATCTCCTTGGCCACATGTCTAAAAGGAGGCATAGGATTGTAAGAAGTGCAATGTCCACACATACAAAATCTTGGAATGGGAAGTGATCACTACTCTTTTAATACTCCGAGGACAAGAGAAGAGAGAAAACACAAATTGCACACTCAAACATTTGATGCACCAAGGGAGCACCTTCTCTTTATTATATAGACAAAGAGGATCTACTCCAATGAAGCTCCACCATAGGATTAGGGACACAGATAGGTGACATGTCAGCAAGCTCCACACTTGGATTACTTACTTGGATGGGTGACCTGTCTGGTCTAGGTCCTATCTGGTTGGTCAAATGAGCTTTGACCGGAGGGAATCTTTTAGGGAATCTTCCTGTAGGAATCTCAGAATCACATGAGTAAGGTACCGTTGGAAAGCTCTCGACAAGACAAACCAAGGGGGAGGGAAGGCCAGCCTTTCCTCCGTTGGGGGGGGGGAATCTGCACATTTTTGTGGCCTAATTCATCCGTTTAGGCCTCTGAAATTGCCTTGAAAGATTTCAGGCATATTTCGGTTCCTACTCTATTAGTAGAAGTCCCCTTTTGGTGATACCTCTTTCTGATCTATTTAGTCCATCATCTGTAACATCCTTCTAGATGTTACCAACCAACTCTCACCTTTAAATCATATGTTTAGCTATTGGTTCTAAGGTTCTCAAGTCTATTTTGGTTTTTTCCCTATTAGTAGAAGTACTCTTTTGGTGATACTTCTATCTGATCTATTTTGACCATCATGTATAACATCATTCTAGATGTTACCAAACCGAATTTCACATCTAAATCATATGGCTAACCCTTGGTATTACACTCTCCATGGAGATAGGGCTTGGTTTGGTTCTCACGAGTATGTGTATGGAGCTCTACACCAAGAGAATTTTATTCTCTCCCTATAGGCTCCACCTCACTATCTCTAATTGAGGACACTAATATCTTAGTCTATGTACCACAAGAGATTATCTCTCTATCATTCATTTGATTCTACACCCCTATCTAAATTTCCATACCCACCGACTCCTCATAAGATCTTTGGGACTCCTTTAACAGTCCCATAATAATAAACAACTCTCTTCTATAAAACTTATCACATTGGTACTCAAGTACCACTGCATTTCTCTAGCTCATGTAATGTTTCAAGGAAAAGAGAACCCCCAAGAGAAACAAAAAAGAAGAAACACAAGAGAAATACAAGGCTTAATCTCTCAGTACTTTGATGCTACAAAGAAGAACCTTGTCTTTATAATATAGCAAAGAGGATCCACCCTTAGATCAGATACATGGATTGGTGATATTTTGGCAAGCTCCAACTTTAGATTAGTTGCATAGATTGGTGATATGTCAATCCTTGTCCAATTTGGTTGGTCAAACAAAGGGTATCTTTGAGGAATTGTAATACCAAGAGCTAACCATATGATCTAGATGTGAAATTCGGTTTGGTAACATCTAGAATGATTTTATACATGATGGTCAAAATAGATAAGATAGAAGTATCACCAAAAGAGTACTTCTACTAATAGGGCAGAATCCAAAATAGATTTGAGAACCTTAGAACCAATAGCTAGACATATGATTTAAAGGTGAGAATTGTGTTGGTAACATCTAGAAGGATGTTCCACATGATGGACTAAACAGATCAGAAAGAGGTATCACCAAAAGGGGACTTCTACTAATGGAGTAGGAACCGAAAGATACCTGAAATCTTTGAAGGCAATTTTGAAGGCCTAAACGGATGAATTAGGCCTTGAAAATGATCACCCCACCAAAGGAAAGATTGGCCTTCCCTCCCCTTGCTTTGTCTCATCGAGAGCTTTCTAACGGTACCTTACTCATGTGATTTTGAGATTCATACAGGAAGATTCCTTAAAAGATTCCCTCCGGTCAAAGCTTGTTTGACCAACCAGATAGGACCTAGACTAGACATGTCACCCATTCAAGTAAGTAATCCAAGGGTGGAGCTTCCTGACATGTCACCTATCTGTGTCCCTAATCCTATGGTGGAGCTTCCTTGGAGGAGATCCTCTTTGACTATATAATAAAGAGAAGGTGCTCCTTTGGGGCATCAAATGTTTGAGTGTGTAATCTGTGTTTTCTCTCTTCTCTTGTCCTTGGAATATTATAGGAATCTTTTCATGGAAAGCTTAGAATAACATAAGTGAGGTGCCATTGGAAAGCTCTTGATGAAAGAAACAAAGGAGAGAGAAGGCAATACCTCTTCTCTTATAGGAGAAATTTTGTATCATTTTTCAAGGCCTAATTCATCCATCTAGGCCTCTAAAATTGATTTTAAAGTTTTCAAGATGTTTTCAACCTCTATCTTATTAGTGGAAGTATTATTTTGGTGACACTTCCATTTGATCTACTTAGACCATTATATAACATCCCTCTAGATATTACCAAGCCAATTTCCACCTCTTGATAATATGTCCAACTAATGGTATTATAGCTGATAAGCCTATCTAACTCTACATGCTCATCTTGTGACATTCTCTCTCTTCCAAATAAATTGCTCTCTTTGTGCTAAGTCCCTCTCCCTCTCAAAGAGCATGCACTTCCTCTCCATTAAGTCACGCTCCTTTGCAAGGGCCTTAACCTCATCCTCTCCAAGTGCTAATTGTGGAGTACCTACAAGAGCAAAAGGACTCATATCCTTACAACCTAACCTAACAATGTGTAATCTAACTATCTCTTTGCCCGCACTCACAACTCCTTGCTCTAAGTCACAAGCTCCTAGAGAAGTGTCCTTACTATAAACATGCGAGATAATGCCATGTGCA
Organism: Lunularia cruciata; assembly: GCA_948567375.1. Lineage (NCBI taxonomy): Eukaryota > Viridiplantae > Streptophyta > Marchantiopsida > Lunulariales > Lunulariaceae > Lunularia > Lunularia cruciata. The sequence continues at coordinate 1,875,127 of OX419756.1, read as the reverse complement.
AGGGGTGACAGATGGTCATATAGAAAAGGAGGAGCATTTACTATGAGAGTGTGTTCTATAACAACACTATGAGTAGGGAGTGCAAGAAGGTCTCATAAAGGGAGAGGACTCTCTAGGATACCTTGTGTGTAGGGAATTGGAGGGATATATAGGGAGGTGGCCATCTACAATGTCATGAATATAACCTATGCACAATAAATATCTAATATCAACACAAAATAAGAACTCAACATGGCAACATATGCAAAGACAAAAATAGGTCACAACCTAACATATCATTGGTTTAGGGTTAAGGGTTTAGGTATAAAAATTTTTTTGGTATGAACTATTAGGCTTAACACAACATGGCCATCATAAGACAAGAGAAATACTCATGGTATGCTTGAGCATACAAAAGGCTTGATCAAGATAGTTAGCAAAATATAAACCTATATCTTGAACATATTTGTGGTACCCACATTTTTTGTTTTTTTTGAGTTTTAAAGAAGAAGTGCATTGCTAAAGCCAAAGGAAGGCTAAATGAGAGAGAAACATGAATAATTGTGTGTTTGGCATAAACATTGTCACACCATTTGTAGTGTCACATCTAGATTGCTTGGACATTGGAGTTTGAGTGATAGTAGTTAGAGTTATTTTAGCAGTTTCTTAGAGACTACTTTCCAACGGTCGGATTTTGTGTTCGGGATATTGACTTCACGGTGGGCCCCACCATCACTTTGCACCATTTGCACCATTGAGTGTGCCATCAGCAGGACCATTAGGGTTTCAGACCTAGCTCAAGTCCATGGGTATACTTTTGAAGTGCAGCTCTAAAGAGCTCACTTCTTTGATGTTGAGCCTTCAAGTTCTTGGCTATGGTGGACATAGGCCGGTGAGCATCACCTGGATTCTCTTAGCTAGAGTGGGTGTGGCTTGACTGTAATCAATGCCCAATTGATGGCTATTTATAGAGTGACAGATCAAGTACCGATGTGAGTTGAGTTGAGTTGAGAGTGGTAAACAATCTGATTACATCAGAGAAGTGAAATCAAGGGGAAATTGGGTGCAAGAACTTTGAGTGTTGGTGGTATCTCCAAGGTTGATGGATTGTTGGTAGCTCGATTGAAGTTCAGTTTTTCCTTGGTGGATAAAAGCTTGTTGCTTGATGGAGATTTGGCATTAAGGCAAACAGTGTGCGGAAGTGTTGGCCAATTTTTGAGCATAGAAGGAGCAAATTTTGAGCAATTTTGAGCAATTTTGAGCAAATTTTGAGTGATTTTGAGCTCAAGAGGTGAAGGTAGGACCAATTTGTTGTGAGTTGGGCTCAGAAAGTCAAATTGAAGGTGGAGTTGGGAAGCTATTCTTGTGAATTTGTGATTTGGAGAAATACATGTTTTGAATTTGGCTCAAGTGAAGAGCTAGCGGAGGATTTGGCAATCAGCCAACTTTAGAGTTTATGTCAAATTTTGGCTAGATTTTACGTTAGATTTTGGCCAGATTCGGAGGACTTTTGCTAGTTTGGGGGACTTTTGCAAGTTTGGAGGAGTTTTGCCAAATTTTAGAGGAGGTTCAAAGTGGCAAGAAGAAAGGCCTCATTTGAGCGTTTAGAGGCTTTGAGGCATAAGGCTGTGGGCTATGAGAGGCTACAAAGGTCTAGCAAGCCAGCTTGTTGGCATGAGGCTAGCTAGTTTAGAATAGATCTTGGTCATTGGTTGGCAAAATCTGCCTATCCTGCTAGATTGTGCACAATAGGGTTTGATCCTTAGATCTCATGTTCCTAGACTGGTGCCCTAGCCAACTGGTCCACCCTCACTTGTTGTCCTAGTGACTATGTCATTGCTATCTATATAATTGTAGCTTTGGCTAGGAGAGGCACTTTGATCCCATTCTTGGTGATCTTGGTAGCTTAGGACTTAGATATAAATTTCTCTTATGTCAAATGCCAAATGGTGGCAGAGTTAGTCCCGTGTTGTTTTATGAGATGGAGGGTTTTTGTTTAGATTTCTTGTGATTGGACCTCTTCAATTCTCTGCTTCTTGTTTGTGCACCATGTTTGTGTGAGGTGCCCTGACTTTTGAGCGTTGGTGCTTTGGTGTGCTCTTAGTAGTGAGGCTGGAGTGATGACCAATGTAATACCAAGAGCTAGTCATATGATCTAAATGTGAAATTTGGTTTGGTAATATCTAGAATGATATTATACATGATGGTCAAAACAGATCAGATAGAAGTATCACCAAAAGAGTACTTCTACTAATAGGGCAAAAACCAAAATAGACTTGAGAACCTTAGAACCAATAGCTAAACATATGATTTAAAGTTGAGAATTGGTTGGTAACATCTAGAAGGATGTTACACATGATGGACTAAATAGATCAGAAAGAGGTATCACCAAAAGGGGACTTCTACTAATGGAGTAGGAACCAAAAGATGCCTGAAATCTTTGAAGGCAATTTTGAAGGCCTAAACGGATGAATTAGGCCTTGAAAATGATCACCCCTCCACCAGAGGAAAGGTTGGCCTTCCCTCCTCCTGCTTTGTCTCATTGAGAGCTTTCCAATGGTACCTTACTCACGTGATTCTAAGATTCCTATAGGAAGATTCCCTAAAAGATTCCCTCTAGTCAAAGCTTGTTTGACGAACTAGATAGGACCTAGGCTAGACATGTCACCCATCCAAGTAAATAATCCAAGGGTGGAGCTTGCTGACATGTCACCTATTTGTGTGCCTAATCCTATGGTGGAGCTTCATTGGAGGAGATCCTCTTTGTCTATATAATAAAGAGAAGGTGCTCCTTTGGCGCATCAAATGTTTGTTGTAATTTGTGTTTTCTCTCTTCTCTTGTCCTCGGAGTATTACTATGGTATCAGAGTGAGTGTTTCAGTCCAAGAGAGTGGATCACCTCTTGGAAGAGCACAAACTAATAAAACTAAGTAATTTGAGGTGGAGAACATAGAGTAATTACTAGACTTAGGAAGGACTTTAGAGAGCGGATGGGATGGATGCACCGGGAGGACAATTTCTTGCACTTAGTTTTCCATTCTCAAATTCATTCCACATCAAGGTTATGTACATCCAGTGTGAGCAGATGAGGGTATCGCTAGTTTATCACTTTGGTGCAGAATTCATGGACAGGGTGATGAACTCACCAAAACCTGGTGATTCTACCTATGGTGATATATGACAAAGAGTGTGATTTGACAATCTACATTCTATTATGATAATATAGATATGAATGTCCTAAATCACCTCCCTTTCAACACTCAAGTAGAAATCCATTTGGTAGTGAGACCAAAAGTGATGTTTCGAGATTTTGTGGTTAGGAATTTTGGTGAGGAGTATTATCAACAAGTGATAGCTTCTGAAATCCCAATGGTAGTTTTGATAGTTTGTGTGCCTTCCAGAGTGATCATATTGACTCTATATTGAAGTAGGCAATTGAGTGTTGTAGGAACTGTGGATCCACAATTGCAAGAGCTGGTGCAAGGAATGCAAGGGATGTTGAATGAATTTTGAGAGATTTAAGATGACCATGGAGATATTACAAAGTCAAGCACAGATCCTCAAGAATGATCAAGCCATCCAAGAAGAAGAGCCATCTCAAAAACTGATACCTACAACTAAAGTACTTGGAGAGGCACTTGTGCCTACAAACCATATCAACGATGAAGCCACATTGCTACTCCGGATGAAGAAGACCTGCAACATTGAGCCTTACAAGGGGTAGCATACGATGGGAGTAGTGGAAAATTGGATCTTGAGAATGAATTGATATTTTTGGTTGTTCTCAATAGAGATCACGGAGCATGATGCAGGCTTGTTTGCATGTGGGTACTTGATCAATAAAGCCCTCATATGGTATGAGGCTTGGGAACGATCCATGTTGGCAAAGAGAAGGGAGGTCACATGGACATCAATACAAGAAAGATTGCTGAAGAATTTCTAATTGGTGGATTTTGTGTAGATGGCTTGAACTCAACTATGGGAATTGAGACAGAAGAATAACATACAAGAGTATGTGGATGTATTTTTGGATCTACAAGTTGCAATAACTGACATAAGTCCAGCAGAGGCTCTTGACAATGTCAAATGAGGGTTGAAAGAGCGGATTTGCCAAGAAGTCATGGTGTAAAATCCTTGCATAGTATTTGAAGCCATTGCTTGTGCGCAAAGAATAGTAGGAGCATTAGGTGGAGGTGAAGGAGTAGTTCCACCTCAACATTATCAGGCAGAAATGCCACACATGGGTGGACTAGTACTGATGGAATTGGGCAACCTTTGATTCCAAGATCGAGGAGCACAACCGCTTCAAGGAGAGCGTGGACGGGTAGAAGAACAAAGAGATGGAGTCCCATGAGGAGAAGGAACTCAAGGAGAACAACGCCGTTGTTACAATTGTGGTTGTATTGGGCACATATCTACCAATTTTTGCACTTGTTTCTCTAGAAGCCCTTGGCCTTTGTACAGGTGATCTTTGAACAACATGGAGAGGCATATTGAAGAGGAGGAGATAGAAATCACTTCAGAAACAGAAGATCACTAGTAAATGTACCTTGCGGCCTTATTGGCTCAATAAGGAAGCAAAGAAGCAAGGGAAGGAAGAAGACTAATTCACAAAGATCCCAAAATGCAACCTCACAATTGATTGTCGTGAATGGAATCCTAGAAGGTAATCAAGTGAGAGTATTAATAGATCCAAGAACAACAGAGAATTTCTTGTCTTTCTCTGTTGCAATAAGATTGGGAATGGATCTAAGGAGAGATGGGAGTGAAGAAGTAGAGTTACCTAATGGGCAAACAGAGAGGATTGAATCATTACCTAGAAAAATAATACTCTTTGTAGGAGAATATCAAGAAGCAATTGAGTGGCAAGTGATACAATTAGCTCGTTATGATGCAATCTTAGGCATACCATGGATACAACATTACAACCCTTTGTTAGATTGGAGGAAGAAAGTAGTGAGAACCCACCAAAGGTCAATCATTGGGGTTAAAGAAAAATCACACAAGCAGAAATTGCCTCTATATGTCATAGGGATGGCAACTGTCTATAAGACCAATAAATGTTTCATGGGTCTAATAAGAGAAGTCCAGAGTGCACAACTCAATGAAAAATTTCTTGAGAAATTAAGGATGTGGTAGATGAGTTTCAAGATGTCTTTCTTGATGATCTACCCTCAGGATTACCACCAAAAAGGCAATTAGATCATAAAATTAAGACACTCCCGAGGAAGACACCTCCTTGTAAGGCCCCATATCACCTATCACCTCATGAGTTGGAGGAGTGTAAGACTCAAATTGAGGAGATGCTACAGAAAGGGTTTATCCAACCTAGCATATCATCATATGGGGCCCCTGTCTTGTTTGTGAAGAAGAAGGATGGTACAATGCGCATGTGCATTGACTATTGGGGTCTCAATTAGCAAACAATGAAGAACAAATAACCCTTACCTTGCATGGATGACTTGTTTGATCAACTCTATGGAGCAAGATGTTTCACCAAATTGGACTTTTGGAGCGATTACAATCAAATCCAAATTGTAGAGGAAGGTGTGTATAAAACTGCCTTTTGAACTAAGTATGATATAGATCTTGCCTATGTGATTTTTCTTTAACCCCAATGATTGACCATTGGTGGGTTCTCACTACTTTCTTCCTCCAATCTACCATAGGGTTGTAATGCTCTACCCATGGCATGCCTAAGATTGCATCATAATGAGCTTATTGTGTCACTTGCCACTCAATTGCTTCTTGATATTCTCCTACAGAGAGTGTTACTCATCTAGGTAATGATTCAATCCTCTCTATTTACCCGTTAGGCAACTCTACTTCTTCACTCCCATCTCTCTCTAGATCCATTCCCAATCTTATTGCAACAGATCAAGATAAGAAATTCTCTATTGCTCTTGGGTCAATTAATACTCTCACTTGATTGCCTTTATAGGACTCCATTCAAGACAATCAATTGTGAGGTTGCCTTTTGTGATCTTTGCACATTAGTCTTCTTCCTTCCCTCGCTTCTTTGCTTCCTTATTGAGCCAATAAGGCCGCAAGGTACATTTATTGGTGATCTTTTTTTTCCAAAGTGTTTTCCACCACCTCTTCTTCAATGCATCTCTCCATGTTGTTCAAAGATTGCTTGTATGAAGGACAAGGGCCTCTAGGGAAATGAGTGCAATAGTTGGTAGATATGTGCCCAATTGTAATACCAAGAGCTAGCCATATGAACTAGATGTGAAATTTGGTTTGGTAATATCAAGAATGATGTTATACATGATGGTCAAAATAGATAAGATAGAAGTATCACCAAAAGAGTACTTCTAATAGGGCAGAAACCAAAATAGACTTGAGAACCTTAGAACCAATAGCTAGACATATGATTTAAAGGTGAGAATTGGTTTGGCAACATCTGGAAGGATGTTACACATGATGGACTAAACAGATCAGAAAGAGGTATCACCAAAAGGGGACTTCTACTAATAGAGTAGGAACCAAAATATGCCTGAAATCTTTGAAGGCAATTTTGGAGGCCTAAACGGATGAATTAGGCCTCAAAAATGTGCCGATCTCCCCCAACAAAAGAAAGGCTGACCTTCCCTTCCTCTTGCTTTGTCTCGTCAAAAGCTTTCCAACGGTACCTTACTCACGTGATTCTGAGATTCCTACAAGAAGATTCCCTAAAAGATGCCCTCCGGTCAAAGCTTGTTTGACCAACCAGATAGGACCTAGACCATACATGTCACCCATCCAAGTAAGTAATCCAAGGGTGGAGCTTGCTGACATGTCACCTATCTGTGTCCCTAATCCTATGGTGGAGCTTCATTGGAGGAGATCCTCTTTGACTATATAATAAAGAGAAGGTGCTCCCTTGGGGCATCGATTGTTTGAGTGTGCAATTTGTGTTTTCTCTCTTCTCTTGTCCTTGGAGCATTACACCAATACGGCCACAATTGTAACAATGGAGTTGTTCTCCTTGAGTTCCTTCTCCTCATGGGACTCCATCTCTTTGTTCTTCTACTCGTCCACGCTCCACTTGAAGTGGTTGTGCTCCTTGATCTCAAAATCAAAGGTTGCCCAATTCCATTGGTACGAGTCCATCAATCTATGGCATTTCTACCCGATAATGTTGAGGTGGAACTACTCCTTTAGCCTAGATCCTATGGAGCAAGTGGAGTTAGACCCTTACCTTCATTTTTGGGTCAACAATAGCCAATGAGTGGTGGTGTTGCTTGTTGGACCTATGGTAGACCTCACCATCAAAGAGAGTGTACTCAAGGTAGTGGACCTAATACCTTGGGTGCATCATAGCCAACATAGAGGCAGTGTGAGCATGGCCACAAATTTGGTCACACTAGTGACCGGTGTTTTGACCTACACTCGGAGTTACTGAGTGGTAAGGCTACTATGACAGGTAGTAGAGGAGCTCTAGTTCATGGAGGACGAGGTGGTAGAGGTGGTGGTAGAGGATCCCCACCTAGTAGGGGTGGAATACCTGCCCTTACTTTTGATACAGCTATGGCTACTTGGATTGAGCAGTTGGAGTAGAGATTGGCTAGTATGGCTATTGCTCAAAGGAGATCAGATTTGGGTGCTGAGGCTTCCACCTCAAATGTTGGTGATATAGATGCTTTGGACTTCATGTGCAGAGTAGCACAAGTAGATGCATCTGCAGCAGTGACTAGGAGTGCAATACATGCTCTAGAGCCTAGAAGAGCATCAATGGAGTTGGACCCACAAAGAGGAGAGGTTGGGAGATAGGTCATACTTCCCTAGTCTTTCACGCTATTTGAGGCATTGTAGATGACATCCATGGTTCCTAGACGTCCCAGTGCAAGTGTGGTAGGTAGTGATGGAGTGCATGATGGACTACTTGCTAGTCAGCCACCTACTACTACACAAATTTAGTCTAGCATGATGTTGGAGGCGGCTCAACTGATTATGCGGTGTCCTTTGTTTTTGGCCAATGACATGTTTACATTAGGAGTTGACCCAACCCCAATGTTCTAGTTGGCTGCCATGTTGTGTGAGAGTAGGGATGATACAATTGCTACCACTAGAGTAGAGGTGGTTGGTAGTGGAGCTAACTTGGTTGAGGAGCATGAGATCCGTTTAGTGACCAGTGGTTTATGGCAGGCAGCAACGGCTAGACTGGAGGAGTTGCAAGCTAGACCGGCCTTTGGAAGAGCATGGTTTACACCTAGTGTTGTCCTATTGGATAACCAAAGGGGGATTTTCTGTTTGGTGGGACCTTCAGGGAAGGTCTATACACCATAGAGAGTCTTGTTAGACTCTGGTGTGCAACCCCTTATGTTGGGAAAGGCTACAGTTGTCGGTTTGGAGTTACAAAAGACCAATGTGGAGAGGTGTCCATTTCAAATCCAAACATCTCTAGGTGGTGGTTCAACACGGTTTATCACACGTGGGGAGCTTGTTGTCCAAGTTCAGCTTGGTCATCTGACTGATAGCATGGTGGTGAGAGCTCAGGCTATTGCAACAATAGCTGAGTCATATGATGTGCTAGTTATACCCCATGGGTTTCAGCATTGACTATTGGGAGGAGACAACCTCCTATAGACTAGGTTGGCAGTCTGGTGAGGGACGGGTATGTTGCCTACCAATATGCTTTAGTAGTGGCAATCTTGGCTCACTATAGTCTGGGACCATGGCAACATCAGTTTTAGCTTTCAATGATGCAATTACTTGGCCTAATGACTTGTTGGAGGGGAAAGCCCATGCAAAGGATACTCCAATAACAAAGGAGATCATGCGGATTTGGAGTACGAGTGGGATTGTTCCATCCACCTTGAATGTTCCATTGTGGAGTTCAGAGGAGGCATTACAACAACATGCAGATTAGTTGGTGCAATAAGCTTGGAGTGGATCCTTCGTACCATTAGGGGATGAGTGTGAGGATGAGCCTCTAGAGTTGATTACTTTGACACCTCTGGATACCACACTCATTGCTTGGCAATATCCAGTAGAGAGGATATGTCTATTGGAATTGTTTGGTGGGATTAGCACTAGACTAGTTGTAGTATTATAGGCGGGTATACGAGTACAGAGGTACTTGTGTGTAGAGAGAGATGAGATTGCTAGGCAAGTCTCTCTATATCATGTGGCACACTTGGGCCTATCGGTATCCGACGTTATTACCAATGTCAGTAGTCAGAAGGCCCTACCAACATACATTTCCTTACTAGGGGCGCATGATTTGGAGATACATGGGCCTATTCACGTGGTGATTTTTGGATGACCATGTTAGGGATATACACGTGTTGGTAGAGGTTTGGGTCTTTAGGATCCTCATCCTAGTGTGTTTTGGGAGATGTTACAAATACTACAACATCTCCATGTTCATCAGTCCGTTTCTCTAGCTTACCTTTTGGAGAACGTTCCTTTGATGGGTGATTCTTGCACCAGAGTGGTGGCAAGTACACATCAGGTCCATTCTTGGATGGGACCTGCTGTATTGTTAGATGCAGCCAGAGTGGGATCACGGGCTCATTGTCTTCATCTTTGGTGGATGAACCTCTTACACAGAGAGGTTCTACAACGTGCTTATGATGGGATTCAACAACTTGACCATATCCTTGATGATGATATCTTGGATGTTGGGTCTCAGTCTCAGATAGTGGTAGTGGTTGATAGGTCACTATGGCAATGGTGAACCTAGTTGGACTGTGAGCTGGCCTGTCTCTCACTCAAGATGAACCTATGATGGCTATTATGGTAGTGCACTGTGGACTAAGAAGGCAAGGAACCCCAACTCCATCATACTCCTCCAAGTCTAACACTCCAAGACTCAAGACATTGCTCACTAGAGAACTCAATGAGAGAGAGATAGTTGAAAATGAAAGGATGAGGAGTACCTCCTCACCCCTTGTTTATATACTTGTGAAATAGTTACGTACCAAAGTTACTAATTACTGGAGTAACTCAAGTTACTAGGCTAAAAGTCAAGTAAAGTCAAAAAGTAGAAAGGAATATCCATTCACATGGCATATTCCCCTAAGCATGTGATCTTATCTTGACCCCACCACTAAGTCAAGGATTCCTTCACATGGGCTATCCTTGGACTATAGAAGAATCCAAAACAAAAAGGCTTATGGGCCCACGAGTTCTCAACACTTTCCTCAAAGCCAAACACTTAGGAATAATACCAAGTCAACACACTAGAATCCAAAATAGTGGTGCTCATCTTTTATACTTCCTCTAAAGTAAGGTCCCCTCTATCTTAGCAATGACTAAATTTAGCTAATCATGACTAATGTAGAACCGTCCTTTATCTCTATATAAATAATATCTCTCAAGTACTTGTAATACCAAGCTAAATATCACAATACCACACACATGCACAAATGGGTGTTACAGGATAGCCTAGAGCCACATTTCCTACACTCATGAGTTTCCCATGCTCTCATGCTTTTTGAGAGGGAGGACCAAGACTTGTTTAGGACTCACATTTACAGCAATTAGTGGAGCTCAATGATGATGAGAGAGAGCGAGCGATGGGTTTTTGCATCGATATTACCGCTGTTCCAACAATGTTAGAGGCATCTAGGCATCAGGTGTTAGGTTAGGCTATGGACCTAAACTGTTTGACATGGATTGTGAGCCTTGGCTTGGCAGAGCAACATAGGATGCACTTGTTAGGCATCACCACTCAAACACTTGTGAGCCTTGTGCCTATCGAGATAATTCAGGCACATGCTGGGGGCAATGGACCAAGTAGACATGGTATTCTTGGGACACAGCCTGTAGCTACTAGGGAGAGTGGTCTACTTGGAGTCCATCTAGGTGAGCGTGGGCTACTTGAATTACACCCTTGGTCCACTTGGGATGCAACTAGAGGACGTGTGGAGCTTGTAGCCAGAGTGGAGGGAGTTTTTCACATAGAGGTTGGGATCTCTAGTGGTCAAGAGCATGACAATATTTCTCCCAAGGGCCCAATGTAGCATTCAGTCAGTATGTCTTCCACTCCTACTACAATTACAGAGGATACTTGGGAGCCAAATCTTGGACCCAAGCTTACTAGAGAGGAAAGACGGAGGGTTTGGAGGTTCTTGAGGAGCCACACAAGTTGTTTCACCTTCAGTATGAAGGATTTGGGTGCTTTAAAGGGACCTAATATACGGATTGAGCTGACTAGCAATACACCAATTTTCCGATGTCCATATCAATATAGTTATATGGAGAGGACATTGATTCAAAGTCGGAGTAGTAACATTTTTGAGGCTGGTTTGGTAGAGATTTCACATGGAAAGTATGCATCAACATAGTGATGCCAGCCAAGAAGGATATGCATGGCAACTACACAGATAAGCAGATGTGTGGAAATTACCGTTCTATCAACCGTCAGACTAGGGCTGATTGGTATGCCATGCTTATACCAAAGGAGATTTTTGATGCGATTGGGCATGCAAAGGTCTTCAGTACTTTGGATCTTTGAGCAAGATATCATCAGTTGCCAATTAGAGAGGAAGATAAGTCCAAGATAGCATTTTGGACTATTGATCCTCATGGCAAAGATGTGTTATATTAGTGGAGGTTCTTATTGTTTGGGTTAAAGAATGCTGCTACAGAGTTCTAGAGTGTCATGGATAGGATCCTAGCTGGATTAAATTTTGCTTGATGCTATATTGATGCCATTTTTGTCTATAGCACTATTGTGGAGGAGCACAAGAGACAGTTGTTGGAGGTGTTTGAAAGGTTGAGATCTCATGAACTCAAATTATATCTTGGGAAGTGTAGGTTCTTCCACAAGCAAGTTGAATATATGGGTCACACTATCTACCCCGGAGGACTTGGTGTTCAGCAGACCAAGGTGGAAGCTATTGCACATATTCCTTAGCCTACGGATGTGAGCAGAGTGCGAGCATTCCTTGGGTTGGCAAAATTCTATCGCCACTATGTTAGAGGATTTAGTGCCATTGCCAAGGCCTTGACAAAGCTGACCAAGCTTACACAGAAGTGGTGTTGGGGAGACGAGCAGTAGAGAGCTTTTGTAGAGCGCAAGGAGAGGTTGACATTTGCTCCTATTTTGAGAAGACCGATCAGAGGATGACCATTTCATGTTCATACTGATTGGAGTAAGTTGGGGCTTGGAGTTGTGCTCACCCAACATGAGGGGAAGGAGTTTGTGGTGGCCTATGCTAGTCGCTCCAAAAATTCAGCGGAGGTGAAGTATAGTTCATATGAGGGAGAGTGCTTGGCAGCAGTTTGGGCAATAGAACATTTCCAATGTTACCTATTTGGTAACCCCTCACTCTCATCACTGATCATCAGCCACTGAAGTGGTTGATGAAGTCCAACAAGCTTTCAAGGAAGCTTGCACAATGGGCTTTGATTTTATAGGAGTATGATTTCAAGGTTGTTCACAGACCTAGAGTGGTGAACCATGATGCAGATGGGTTGAGTAGAAACCCATGTCCCAGCCAATAGGATCAAACCGGAGCACATTGGCATGGTGAGACAAATGAGAAGATAGTGCCAGGTTGGCATGCATCGGCCTTTTTATGTATATTTTTAGTGGCTTTGGTGGTATCTCTTTCAACACATATATGAGGAGTTATTGAGGTCATAGATCCAAAGAGTGAAGATATTGGTATAGTTCAGCGAGACATTCATGATGATGTCTTAGTGATGGACTATCTTCACATTGGTGTTGTGGGTGGCACAATTGGGGCCAAGGAGAGAGACCGTGTTCTTCAGCAAGCCAGACGGTTCATATTGGAAGGAAAACACCTTTTGCATGTATATGAGGATGGTAGAATGCAAGTAGTACCACTTCCATCTCAGAGACCACAATTGGTCTGTCATGCTCATGAGGAGCTAGGACATTTTGGAGTAAAGCATACATATAGCTTACTCTAGAGTCATTATTGGTGATGCAGTGTGTAGACTAAGGTACAACAGTTTGTTGCCAGATATGTTGCTTGTGACCAAGTTAGAGCATCATTCAATGCTCCTACGCCACAATTACACCCATTACCTATCATGGGATTGGGTTACTGTTGGAGTTTGGACTTTGCTAGACCTTTACCGCTGATTGTGAGACATCATCGGTATGTTTTGGTGACGGTGGAGCACTTCTCCAAGTGGATTGAGTTGGTGGCACTTCATGACAAGTATAGTGAAGGGACAACTTACTTGACCCTGGATCGAGTTCTTAGTCATTTTGTGCACCAATTGAGGTTTTGATTGATTAGGGTACGGAGTTATTGGGGGAATTTCAGGTCTTGTTTGACAAGGCTTTGATTGATCATCGTACTACATCTCAAGATCACCCTGAGGCAGATGGCTTAGCAAAGAGAGTGGTTTAGATAGTGAAGAGAGGATTGCAAAAGTATAGTTTGCAGAGAGGCCACTTGGGAGATTGAGATCTCCAATTACCTTGGTTGGCCATGGGCTATTGGTTCAGCCGGCAAGCCTCCTTAGCATCCTTCTCTCCGTACTTTTTACTCTATGGACAAGATCCAAATTAACTTGTAGCCATTTGTTGAGATGCTACTGTAGTTTTGGACTTGGATGACCCTGATTTATAGATGAGCGCATGTTCTCAACGGGCACAAATCTTTCAAAGAGTGATGCCAATGGCCTTTGAGAACTTGATGATTGCTCATCATAGAGATACTTTATGCTATGCTACCATTTGAGAAGGAGGTTATAGACCCTTGATCCGTTGATTCATCCATGAGATTATGTATATCTACAGCAGAAAGCACCGACAACACTTGATGTTTTGATAGGCCGCACTATCTTGAGAGTGCGTGAGGTTTTGCCATTTGGAGTTCTTGTGTTAGAAGGACATGATGGTGTTGACTGGAAGGATCATGTGCGCAATTGTGTGCCATGCCACCTCCCAAACATTGATGGTACTATGGACCCAAGCTTGGCACTTGTATGTGCAGGCTTGAGGTGTATGTTATGTGGCTCTTCTAGTGGAGCTACTACTATGTTAGTGTGTGATAGCTGTTCGAGAGGATGGCATATGGCATGTATGACTCCTCCACTCACAATGGTTCCTCGAGGACAATGGTTATGTCCTAGATGTACTTGATCTATAGCTAGTTCATTCTTTACATGGTTTAAATTGCATACAAGCGACTAACAATGGAGCTCCATAGCACCCGGCCTCCTAATCTTTGCCCATTATAGGGTATACCATATACTTAGAGTAGATGGCTATCTGGAGTTAGAGGGACCTAACCGCCAGCTAGGGAGACAATTGTGGCACTTTAAAGTCTATGTATGACTTATGTGTGAGTTGTGCTTCTAAAGTATATGATGTTGACAGTGATGTATGTTGTGAGCAATGTATGTTGTATAGCGATGTATATATGCACGATAGCTATCACGCTATTTGTAGTGTCGCATCTAGATTGCTTAGACATTGGATTTCTAGTGATGGTAGTTAGAGTTATTTTAGTAGTTTCTCAGAGACTACTTTTTGACGGTTGGATTTCATGTTTGGGGTACTGACTTCATGGTGGGGCCCACCGTCACTTTGCACCATTTGCACCATCAAGTGTGCCATCAATGGGACCATTAGGGTTTCAGACCCAACTCAAGTCCAAGGGTATACTTTTGAAGTGTAGCTCTAGAGAGCTCACTTCTCTGATGTTGAGCCTTCGAGTTCTTGGCTATGGTGGAGAGAGGCTAGCAAGCATAACCTAGATTCTCTTAGCTAGAGTGGATGTGGCTTGACTGTAATCAGTGACCAATTGTTGGCAGTTTATAGAGTGACAGATCAAGTACTGATCTGAGTTGAGTTGAGTTGAAAGTGGTAAACAATCTGATTATTATGGCACTTTAGAGTCTATGTATGACTTATGTGTGAGTTGTGCTCTATAGTGTATGATGTTGATAGCAATGTATATATGCACGACAACACAAAGTTGACCTTGGGTCAAAGACCAAAGGACTTGGATTGGAAAAGATGAATACAAAGAAGAAGACTTTGTATCAGGTAGCACAACTGGACCCAAAGATCATGTAACAAACTTCTTTCGGTTCCGCCAATCAAGAAAGTACACAAGATGAAAGTGACTACCTCAGGGCCAAGAAACAAATTCAAAAAATTGGTGAGTGACACGGAGAAGCAATTAAAGAATGATCTATCAGCAAAGGACTATAAAATTGAGATTTCAGTGAGGAACGTGTTGCAATGTTTAGATGCTACCTTATCCCTATTCAGAGTGGACCCAAAGGAATGCAAATTGCAACTATGCAAGAGGAGTGGGTTCGAATTTAGGGTTTGATCTTTCCCAAGTAGAGAGTGAGGAAGTACACGATGCCCCCAAAAGTGAGTAAGCAAAGTGTGGTGAGGGTCTTGCAATGTGTAGGTTAAATATAGTGGCAAGGATTGAAGTCTTATCAAGGCTTTGTATCACATTTTTGGCCTGGAACTAGAATTTGAGCTTTTCAAGGTTCATTGCAGAGATTGCCACTTGCGATTGCAAGGATGGGCCAAAGCATGAAGAGAAGAGAGGAAATCCAGCTTGATGGACTGAGTTGGATGGAGATTAGTCTTGAGTAGAGACGCAGGAGAGGTAGGAGGTGTCACCTTCTATCAAAAGTGTGATGCGTCGGAAGGAACTGTCAAGATTAGAAATTCTTTCAATCAACCTCGCACCAAGAATAGGTATAAGGTGGATACTTATAAAGACCTAGTGCAAAGAGGTATCATGAGCACGATGATGGCTATGTTCAAGCCAGAGTGAACTACCTATGTCACAATGCAACAAGAAATATTATTTCACCAGATGTTTGCAAGAGAAGTGGTGGACTAGGCAAAATGTCTGCATTAGCATGTGGGGCAGATGATTGCGGGCTGGAGAATGGATATGCAGCCTCGTTACTTCATATACTTTGTGGCTCATTTCTACTTTGGGCTAAATCTGTTGATGTTGGAGGAGAGAAGTGGAATGTAGTCCCACTTTCATTCAGATCTATGCAAGGAAGCTGATGCGGATGAACGTTATTACATGGAGCGGATTCGTGAAGGAGATGATTATAACATGAAGAGTGGGAAGGAGAAAATAGAAGCATTGGATATCCCCATGCCTAAAAAGGAAAGTAGACCTGAAGGATGAATTGCACCAATACAATTGCAAAAGATACAAAAGCCTAACCCAAAGTCAACATCAGTGGAGGTGAAAGAATCAACTTTGGAGGAAGAATCAAAGGGAGAAATCAAGTCAAAGGAAGAAGCCTCAAGAGGAGGAGAAGAGTTTGCACTATAGAGTGAAAAATGGAGAAATGGAAGTGAAGGAGAAACTAAAGTCCAACAATCCAAGGAAGGGTTGTGGAAGCAAAACAGCCAAGTTTGGAGACGTCAACAGCTGAGCATGAGTGTGAGAAGGAAGAAGAGGGTGTCTTGGTATGTCCAAGGGGTTCCAAGGGAAAGAGAAGTACTCAAGTCATCATTGTCAGACCAAGTAAAGTTACCACTGAGGAGGAGAGTTTGGACAAAGAAACCTTGAAGATATAAAGATCACATCTTTGGGGTAAGGCACCAAAGAGTTAGCTGCCAAGGGCAAAGATAGCAGAGACAACAAAAGGAAATGTGATGGAGTGGAGTATCTGCCAAAGGTCTTGTGTCCTTTTTTGGTATTTTTGCAGCAAAAGAAAGTGGAGATGATGAGTGCTAATCTAGACATGAAGGATGAACTAGTGGTTGTGACAAAGTGGAGTGTGGAGACCTTGTTGTTGAGAAGCAAGCTAACACAAGTAGAGATGGAAGTCAAAGAACTTTGGGCAGAGGTAGTTCTTTGGAGCAAATACTCAGAAGGGATGAGGGAGGACTTGGTGAAATGAAGAGAGGAAGTAAAGGAGAAGATGATGTTGGTTGAGGTACTGAAGAGGGAAATTGCTGATGCACAAGTGGAGGTGATACATTCAAAGGCAAGTGCAACAATGATGGAGCAAGAGTTGGAGAGTATGAAGAAGAAAGTGGCCAATAAGGACCAAGCCTAGCAGCATGAATTAACAGAGCATAGTTGGAAGGAATAACAATTGTGGGGACTGCTAAGAGGAGAGGAAGATCAACTCATTCTAAATAGACAAGAGAAGGAAGCAATGAAGGTTGAGTTGAAGACAAGTTGGTGATGTATCCAAATGAATTAGAAGAGGAGAGAAAGAAAGAGAAAGTAGAGCCGAGGGTGGAGTTGGATGTTGTCGTGCGTATATACATCGCTACACAACATACATCGCTGTCAACATCATACACTATAAAAGCACAACTCACACATAAGTCATACATAGACTCTAAAGTGCCACAATAATCAGATTGCTTAACAATTCAACTCAACTCAACTCAGATCAGTACTTGATCTGTCACTCTATAAACTGCCAACAACTGGGCACTGATTACAGTCAAGCCACACCCACTCAAGCATAGAGAATCCAGGTGACGCTCGCCGGCCTCTGTCCACCATAGCCAGGAACTCGAAGGCTCAACATCAGAGAAGTGAGCTCTCTGGAGCTCACTTCAAAACTATACCCCCTGGACTCGAGCTAGCCCTGAAACCCTAACGGTCCCGCTGATGGCACACTCGACGGTGCAAACGGTGCAAAGTGACGGTGGGCCCCACCGTGAAGTCAGTACCCCGAACACAAAATCTAACCGTCGGAAAGTAGTCCCTGAGAAACAGCTAGAATAACTCTAACTACCATCACTGGAACTCCAGTGTCCGAGCATCTAGATGCGGAACTACAAATGGCGTGACAGCTGTCGTGCGTATATACATCGCTACACAACATACATCGCTGTCAACATCATACACTATAAAAGCACAACTCACACATAAGTCATACATAGACTCTAAAGTGCCACAATCGCCCCCCTAGCTGGCGGTTAGGTCCCTCTAACTCCAGATAGCCATCTACTCTAAGTATATGGTATACCCTCTAATGGGCAAAGATCAGGAGGCCGGGTGCTATGGAGCCCCATCGTTAGTCGCCTGTCTGCAATCTATACCATATAAAGAATGAACTAGCTATAGGTCAAGTACATCTAGGACATAACCACTGTCCCTGAGGAACCACCGTGAGGGGAGGAGTCATACATGCCATATGCCATCCTCTCGAACAGCTATCACACACTAACATAGTAGCAGCTCCACCAGAAGAGCCACATAACATACACCTCAAGCCTGCACGTACAAGTGCCAAGCTTGGGTCCATAGTACCATCAATGTTTGGGAGGTGGCATGGCGCACAATTGCGCACATGATCCTTCCAAACAACACCATCACGTCCTTCTAACACAAGGACTCCAGATGGCAAAACCTCGCGCACTCTCAAGATAGTGCGGCCTGTAGAAACATCAAGTGTCGTCGGTGCTGTCTGCTGTAGATATACATAGTCGCCTGGATGAAATCGATGGATCGAGGGTCTATAACCTCCTCCTCGAATGGTAGCATAGCGTAAAGTATCTCTATGCTGAGCAATTGCCAAGTTCTCGAAGGCCATCGGCATCACTCTCCGAAAGATCTCTGCCCGTTGAGAACATGCGCTCATCCATACATCAAGGTCATCCAAGTCCAAAACTACAGTAGCATCTCGACGAATGGCTGCAGGTAAATCTGGATCTCATCCATAGAGTAGAAAGTATGGAGAGAAGGATGCTAAGGAGGCTTGCCGGCTGAACCGATAGCCCATGGCCAACCAAGGTAACTGGAGATCCCAATCTCCCAAGTGGCCTCTCTGCAAACTATACTTTTGCAATCCTCTCTTCACCGTCTGAACCACTCTCTCTGCTAAGCCATCTGCCTCAGGGTGATCTCGGGATGTAGTACGATGATCAATCAAAGCCTTGTCACACAAGACCTGAAACTCTCCCAAGAACTCTGTACCCTGATCAGTCAAAACCTCAGCTGGTGCACCAAAATGACTAAGAACTCGATCCAGGAACGAGTAAGCTGTCCCTTCACTAGACTTGTCAGGAAGTGCCACCAACTCAATCCACTTGGAGAAGTGCTCCACCATCACCAAAACATACCGATGATGTCTCACAGTCAGCGGTAAAGGTCCGGCAAAGTCCAAACTCCAACGGTAACCCAATCCCATGATAGGTAATGGGTGTAACTGTGGCGTAGGAGCATTGAATGATGCTCTAACTCGGTCACAAACCACACATCTGGCAACAAACTGCTGTACCTCGGTCTGCATACCGCGCCACCAATAATGACTCTGGAGTAAGCTATATGTACGCTTTACTCCAAAATGTCCTAGCTCCTCATGAGCATGACGGACCAACTGTGGTCTCTGTGATGGAAGTGGTACTACTCGCACTCTACCATCCTCCCATACACGCAAAAGGTGTCTACCCTCCAATCTGAACCGTCTGGCCCGCTGAAGAACACGGTCTCTCTCCTTGGCCCCAACTGTGCCACCCACAACACCAGTGCGAAGATAGTCCATCATTAAGACATCATCATGAATGTCTCGCTGAACTGTACCAATATCTTCACTCTCTGGATCTGTGACCTCAATAACTCCTCCTGTATGCGCTGAGAGAGATACTACCAAAGTCTCTGCAAATATACACAGAAAGGCCGATGCATGCCAACCTGGCACCATCTCCTCATCTGTCTCACCATGCCAACGTGCTCCGGTCTGATCCTGCTGGCTGGGACATGGGTTTCTACTCAACCCATCTGCATCACGGTTCACCACTCCAGGTCTGTGAACAACCGTGAAATCATACTCTTGTAAAATCAGAGCCCATCGTGCAAGCTTCCTTGAAAGCTTGTCGGACTCCATCAACCACTTCAGCGGCTGATGATCAGTGATGAGAGTGAAGGGGTTACCAAATAGGTAACATCGGAAATGTGCTACTGCCCAAACTGCTGCCAAGCACTCTCCCTCATATGAACTATACTTCGCCTCCGCTGAATTGTTGGAGCGACTAGCATAGGCCACCACAAACTCCTTCTCCTCATCATCATGTTGGGTGAGCACCGCTCCAAGCCCCAACATACTCCAATCAGTGTGAACCTGAAATGGTCGTCCCCTGATCGGTCTCCTCAAAATAGGAGCAGATGTCAACCTCTCCTTGAGCTCTACAAAAGCTCTCTCCTGCTCATCTCCCCAACACCACTCCTGTGTAAGCTTGGTCAGCTTTGTCAAGGCCTTGGCAATGGCACTAAATCCTCTAACATAGCGGCGATAGAAGTTCGCCAACCCAAGGAATGCTCGCACTCTGCTCACATCCGTAGGCCGAGGAATACGTGCAATAGCCTCCACCTTGGTCTGCTGAACACCAAGTCCTCCGGGGTAGATAGTGTGACCCAAATACTCAACCTGCTCATGGAAGAACCTACACTTCCCAGGATGTAATTTGAGTCCATGAGATCTCAACCTCTCAAACACCTCCAACAACTGTCGCTCATGCTCCTCCACAGTAGTGCTATACACCAAAATGTCATCAATATAGCACCGAGCAAAATCCAGTCCAGCTAGGATCCTATCCATGACCCTCTGGAACTCAGCAGGAGCATTCTTGAACCCAAATGGTAAGAATCTCCACTGATATAACACATCCTTGCCGTGAGGATCAATAGCCCAAAATGCTGTCTTGGACTTATCTTCCTCCCTGATCGGCAACTGATGATATCCCGCTCGAAGATCCAAAGTACTGAAGACCTTTGCATGCCCAATTGCATCAAAAATCTCCTCCGGTGTAGGCATGGCATACCGATCAGCCCTGGTCTGTCGGTTGATAGGACGGTAATCTCCACACATCCGCCTATCTGTATAGTTGCCATGCATATCCTTCTTGGCTGGCATCACTGTCGCTGATGCATACTCTCCATGTGAAATCTCCACCAAACCAGCCTCAAAAAGGTCACTACTCCGGCTCTGAATCAACGTCCTCTCCATCTCACTATATCGATAAGGACGTCGGAAAACAGGTGTGTCGCTAGTCAGCTCAATCCGTATACCAAGTCCCTTCAGAGCACCCAAATCCTTCATATTGAAGGCAAAACAACTCGTGTGACTCCTCAAGAACCTCCAAACCCTCCGTCTTTCCTCTCCAGTAAGCTTGGGTCCAAGATCTGGCTCCCAAGTATCCTCTGTAACTGTAGTAGGAGTGGAAGACGTACTGACTGGCTGCTATACTGGGCCCTTGGGAGCAATGGTGTCATGCTCCCGACCACTAGAGGTCCCAACCTCTGTGTGAAAAACTCCCTCCACTCTGGCTGCAAGCTCCATACGTCCTTTGGTTGCATCCCATGTGGACCAAGGGTGTAATCCAAGTAGCCCACGCTCACCTGGATGGACTCCAAGTAGACCACTCTCCCTAGTAGCTACTGGATGTGTCCCAAGAATACCATGTCCACTCGGTCCATCGCCCCCAACATGTGCCTGAATCGTCTCGATAGGCACAGGGCTCACAAGTGTCCGAGTGGTGATGCCTATCAAGCGCATCCTACGCTGCTCTGCCAAACCAAGGCTCACAATCCAGGTCAAACAGTTCAGGTCCATAGCCTGACCTAACACCTGACGCCTGGATGCCTCTGACACTGCTGGAACAGCGGTAATACCGGTGTGAAAACCCATCGCCCGCTCTCTCTCATCAGCATTGGGCTCCACCAACTGCTGTAACTGTGAGTCCCAAACAAGTCCAGGTCCTCCCTCTCGAAAAGCATGAGAGCCTGGGAAACTCATGAGTGTGGGAAATGCAGCTCTAGGCTGTCCAACTAGGTTCACCACTGCCATGGGTGACCTATCAGCCACTACCACTGTCTGAGACTGACGCCCAACATCCAAGATATCATCAACAAGAATGTGGTCTAGTCGCTGAATCCCATCATAACTACGCTGTAGAACCTCTCTGGGTAAAAGGTTTGTCCACCAAAGACGAAGACGATGAGCCCGTGATCCCACTCTGGCTGCATCTAACAATACAGCAGGTCCCATCCATGAATGGACCTGATGTGTACTCGCCACCACTCTAGTGCGAGAATCACCCATCAATGGAACGTTCTCCAAAAGGTAAGCTGGAGAAACAGACTGATGAACCTGGAGATGTCGTAGTATCCGTAACATCTCCCAAAACACACCAGAACGAGGATCCTGAAGACCCAAACCGCGGCCCGCACGTGTATGTCCCTGACATGGCCATCCAGAAATCACCAAGTGAACAGGCCCATGTCTCTCTAGGTCATGCACCCCCAGTAAGGAAATGTCTCCTGGTAAGGCCTTCTGGTAACCTCTGACTGCTGACATCGGTAATAACTCCGGATACCGATAGGCCAAGTGTGCCACATGATGTAGAGAGACTCGCCTAGCAGTCTCATCTCTCTCTACATACAAGTACCTCTGTACTCGGATACCCGCCTGTAATACCGCAGCTAGTCCGGTGCTGATCCCACCAAACAACTCCAATAGGCATATCCCCTCTACTGGATACTGCCAAGCAATGAGTGTGGTATCCAGAGGTGTCAAAGCAATCGCCTCTGGAGGCTCATCCTCACACTCATCCCCTGATGGTACGAAGGCTCCACTCCAAGCCTGCTGCACCAACTGATCTGCATGCTGCTGCAATGCCTCCTCTGAACTCCACAATGGAACATCCAAGGTGGATGGAACAATCCCACTCGTACTCCATAGCCGAGTGATCTCCTCCGGTATTGGAGTATCCTCTGCATGGGCATTCCCCTCCAACAAGTCACCAGGCCAAGTAACTGCACCGCTGAAAGCCAAAACTGATGCTGCCATGGTCCCGGACTGTAGTGAGCCAAGACTGCCACTACTGAAGTGTACTGGTAGGCGACATACCCGTCCCTCACCAGACTGCCAACCAGGTCTATAAGAGGCTGTCTCCTCCCAATAGTCAATACTGAAACCCATAGGGTATAACACTGCTCCCCCAACTAGCACATCATAGGACTCAGCTATCGTCGCAATAGCTTGAGCTCTCACCACCGAGCTATCAGTCGGATGACCAGGCTGAACCTGGACAACAAGCTCTCCACGTGTGATGTATTGTGTCGAACCACCACCAAGAGATGTCTGGATCTGAAATGGACACCTCTCCACATCGGTCTTCCGTAACTCCAGACCAACAACTGCAGCCTTCCCCAACATAAGGGGCTGCGCACCAGAGTCTAACAAGACTCTCTGTGGTGTATAGACCTTCCCTGAAGGTCCTACCAAACGAAAGATCCCCCTCTGGTTATCCAATAGGACAACACCAGGTGTAAACCGCGCTCTCTCAAAGGCCGGTCTAGCTGGCAACTCCTCCAGTCTAGCCGCTGCTGCCTGCTATAAACCACTGGTCGCTGAATGGATCCCATGCTCCTCAACCAAGTCAGCTCCACTACCAACCACCTCTGCTCTAGTAGTAGGAACTGCACCATCCCTACTCTCACACAACGTGGCAGCCAACCGGAACACTGGGGCTGGGTCAACTCCCAATGTAAACATGTCATTGGCTGAAAATAAAGGATGCCGCATAATCAGCTGAGCCGCCCCCAACATCATGCTAGACTCAATCTGTGTAGTAGCAGGTGGCTGACTAGCAGGTACTCCATCAAGTACTCCATCACCACCTACCACACCTGCACTGGGACGTCTAGGAACCATGGATGTCGTCTGCAATGCCTCAGATAGCGTGAAAGACTGAGGAAGTCTGACCTGTCTCCCAACCTCTCCTCTCTGTGGGTCCAACTCCACTGATGCTCCTCTAGGCTCTGGAGCACGTACTGCACCCCTAGTCACTGCTGCAGATGCATCCACCTGTGCTGCTCCGCACATGAAGTCCAAAGCATCTCTATCACCAGCATATGAGGTGGAAGCCTCAGCACCCGAATCTGATCTCCTATGAGCAATAGCCATACTAGCCAATCTCTGCTCCAACTGCTCAATCCGAGTAGCCATAGCTGTGTCAGAAGTAAGGGCAGGTACTGCATCCCTACTAGGTGTAGATCCTCTACCACCACCTCTACCACCTCGTCCTCCATGAACTGGAGCTCCTCTACTACCTGCCATAGCAGCCCTACCACTCCGTAACTCCGGGTGTAGGTCAAAACACCGGTCACTAGTATGACCAAATCTATGGCAGTGCTCACACTGCCTCTGTGCTGGCTGTGATGCACCAGAGGTATCAGGTCCGCTGCCCTGAGTACACTCTCTCCTATGGTGAGGTCCACCACAAGTCCAACAAGCAACACCACCACTCACTGGCTGCTGCTGACCCGAAAATGAGGGTAAGGGTCTAACTCCACTAGGCCCTCCACTCGCTCCATAGGATCTGGGCTGTCCACCCTGTCCTCGAAACCCAACTGGGCGTGGTGCACTCTGCTGCACTCTAGAAGAAGTCACAACCATGGATGAGGTCTCTCTACCAAATCCAGATGTCACCACTCTCTCCTCCACCATGTTGAGCTCAATACGCTCAGCCAAACCAAAGACTACTGCCAAAGTGGGCGAAGTAGCCTGCAACAACGTAGCATCACGAACTCTACGTCGCAACTCCCTGTCCAGTATCCCATACCAAAACTGGACTGCCTGGGCCTCAGTAACTCCCTGAGTGAAACTGATCAGCCGCCTCATGCGAGTGTATGCCTCGCGTAGGCTCTCTCCAGCCTTCCGCTGGAACTCCTGCAAGCTCCTCAGCTTGTCAGTCCGCACTCCCTGGTAGTTCTGCCTCAAACATAGGAAGAACTCAACCATGGGGTTAAACCCCGGTACCACACCACCTCCTGCAGCGGTACCTCCACTCGTAGTAGCACTATCTCCAGCTAGTGCACCTCCACTAGCTCCACCAACACTACTCGAGCTAGAACTCGTAGGTACAGCCGACCTACTCCTGGCCACCGAACCTGAAGTGATGGAGACATAGTGTGGAGACCAATACTGTCTCCATAACTCAATCTCCTCCAAATGAGCTCTCCTGAACTCATGGTAGTCGTCCATCGGTGGACCCTCCAAGTGCTGAAACAACCCCTTCCATGCCATGAAGGGTGTGAACAAAGTCGGGTTCCGCATCTGCTGCAGATCACACCAACTATCGAACTCCTGGATGAAGTCATCCAACTCAATGGTACCCACTGTACCAGAGTAACGCCTAGGGCCTTTGGAGGCCTCATAAATCTCGTCCATGTCCCACAACAACGGTGCGGACACACCAAGTGCACTCTCAACTGAATCAGCTCCTGTGTCGAACTCCAACTCAGAGTCAATCTCCTCCCTCACTGGGACCTGAGATACAGGCTGATACCGAGCACCACTCCGAGTAAACCCACTGCGTACTGCAGGGCTAACTCCTCTGGAATTTCCAAAGGACTCCGTCGTGACAAAGTAACCACACCAACAAACCCAAACCACCAACTGCAACAGCAAGTCGCAACCGCAAGTGCCCCACCAAGTGCCAACACCACCGCGTGCCAACACCAACTAAAACACCACCCACTAATGTAACTCTAACCGAGATAACTACACTAGGGGAAGGGCAACCTGTAACCTGCCATCATAACACGCACTCTCACGGTCTGCAGGTCATCACTTCCTGCCTCACCGGAGAGAAACAAAGGTAATCTGACTGGTCATCACTCCAGCCTCACCACCGAGAGCACACCAGAGCACCAACGCTCAAAAGTCAAGGCACCTCACACAAACGTGGTGCACAAACAGGAAGCAGAGAATGGAGGGGATCCAATCACAAGAAATCTAAACGAAAACCCTCCATCTCATAACACAACACGGGACTGACTCTGCCACCATTTGGCATTTGACATAAGAGTAGTTTGTATCTAAGTCCTAAGCTACCAGGATCACCAAGAATGGGATCAAATTGCCTCTCCTAGCCAAAGCTACATGTGTATAGATAACAGTGGCACAGTCACTATGACAACAAGTGAGGGTGGACCAGTTGGCTAGGGCACCAATCTAGGAACAAGAGATCTAGGGGTCAAACCCTGTTGCGCACAATCTAGCAAGAAAGGTAGATTTTGCCAACCAATGACCAAGATCTATACTAAACTAGCTAGCCTCACGCCAGCAAGCTGGCTTGCTGGCCCTTCTGGCCCTTCTAGGCCTTCGTAGCCTCTCATAGCCCACAGCCCTATGCCTCGAAGCCTCGAAGCCTCGAAACGCCGAAATTCAGCCAAATGAGGCCTTTCTTGTTGCCACTTCGAACCTCCTCCAAAATTGGCGAAACTTCTCCAAATCTGCGAAACTCCTCCAAACTAGTGAAACTTCTCCAAATCTGGCCAAACAGCGAAACTCCTCCAATTCTGGCCCAAAATCTGACGTAAAATCTGACGTAAACCCTAAAGATGGATGTCCGCCAAATCCCCCGCTAACTTTCCACTCGAGCCAAATTGACAAAACGGGTTTTTCCAAATCACAATTTCATGAGAAGAGCTTTCCAACTCCACCTTCAATTTCACTTTCCGAGCCCAACTCGCAGCAAATTGGTCCTGCCTTCACCTCCTGAGCTCAAAATCACAAAACTGCTCGAAAATTGCTTCTTCTTTGCTCGAAATTTGGCCAGCGCTTCCGCACACCGTCCGCCTAACTGCCAAATTTGCATCAACTACACGAGTTCTGCACACTAGGGAAACACAGAACCTGAATCGAGCTACCACGATCCACCGAGCTTGGAGATACCACCAACACTCAACGTTCCTGCACCCGATTTCCCCCTGACTTCACTTCTCTGATGTAATCAGATTGCTTAACAATTCAACTCAACTCAACTCAGATCAGTACTTGATCTGTCACTCTATAAACTGCCAACAATTGGGCACTGATTACAGTCAAGCCACACCCACTCAAGCATAGAGAATCCAGGTGACGCTCGCCGGCCTCTGTCCACCATAGCCAGGAACTCGAAGGCTCAACATCAGAGAAGTGAGCTCTCTGGAGCTCACTTCGAAACTATACCCCCTGGACTCGAGCTAGCCCTGAAACCCTAACGGTCCCGCTGACGGCACACTCGACGGTGCAAACGGTGCAAAGTGACGGTGGGCCCCACCGTGAAGTCAATACCCCGAACACGAAATCTAACCGTCGGAAAGTAGTCCCTGAGAAACAGCTAGAATAACTCTAACTACCATCACTGGAACTCCAGTGTTCGAGCATCTAGATGCGGAACTACAAATGGCGTGACAATGTAGTGGGAGTAATGGTAAGTGAGCTAAAAGTGGTGCTCATTATTGAAGTTGAGGGTAAGTAGGAGGAGACAAGATTTCCCAAGTTGAAGTTGTTGGAGTAGGAGATGAGGAAGAGGAAGGCAAAGGACACAAATCTCTAATTCATATGCAAGATTGTGTAGATAGGAAGATGTTAGAGGTAGGAGACAAAATCTATCTCTTATTAGATCTTGTTAGTTTAGACTTGGATAGACTTTGTAGTGACATGAAGTTAGAGAAGAAGTCCAGACTAGTAGAAGTAGGAGTGCAAGTGTCATCAAGTAGTACAATATAGTAGAAAGGAATAGGTCAAAAGATAATGATATAGATTGAGTGGAGAGTAGTGCAATTGTAGTTTGTAATAAAGAGATAGTTGAAATAGAAGATTTAGGAGTGGTATTAGAGAGACCCAAAGAAGGGGAAATTCTTGAAGGAACCTTAGGTTTAGAAGCCGATGTTGAGTTTGACATTGGATCAAAGTAGTAACAGTTTTGAGATATGAAGAGGCAGATATGAAGAGGTGCATTGTTAATTTGGACGTATAGGTTAGTAAAATTGTTGTAGAACAATATAGTTGCTAGTAATTATCAGTGCTTTACCTATTTAAAGGAGGAATTTGCAAAGTTATGTTGTTTAGTATTTGTAATTTTGAAGATAGATAAAGCAAAGTGTTGTCTCTTAGTGCTCTTTTCTTGAGCTTAATTCCAAGTATCAATCCTATGTTTGTGTTTGGAAGTGTGTAGAGAATTTCAAATTGCAAATCAATGTGGTTGTTGAATATTGGATTCCACAGCACTGATCTTCATTTTGTGTGTTTGATCTTGAATGAAATGCAATCAAAGCAATGCCTTGATAGATCTGAGAGGAATTGTAGTGTTATTAATATTTTTCATTTGTGAGTGTGGTGCAGGATTGATGCAAAGCAATTTTTATTGAGGAAGTTGTGCCTTCAATGCAGAGTGGAACACAATTCTAAGGTGAAGTTGTTTTGCAATGAAGTAGCCATCTTTGGAAGAATCTAAATCATTACAATCAAGATTTGTTTGGACAAATTGACTGAGTTGTAATTAAGGAGTGTTAATTTATAACAAGACCACAAATTGGTGCTTGTTACTCTCTTTTGTGGTTTCTACTTGAGAGATTGAAGATGCAATCAAGAAGAACTACACTATGATCATTTTGCTTTGTAATTGACCATTTCTGACTTGTATCTC
This sequence comes from Lunularia cruciata, assembly GCA_948567375.1. Taxonomy (NCBI): domain Eukaryota; kingdom Viridiplantae; phylum Streptophyta; class Marchantiopsida; order Lunulariales; family Lunulariaceae; genus Lunularia; species Lunularia cruciata. The sequence goes on along the minus strand of OX419756.1, from coordinate 1,846,791 downwards.
TATGGGAACAAACTTTTACTTGCTGATTACCACTAAAGTGATACTTGTTGGGTTGTTGCAATATTTCTCATAAACACACAAACAAAGTCATGGTCCTATAAATGCAAATCAAAAACATAAAGAGACCTCACAATCTTGTTTACACAACTACCAAACTTGAGAGAGAGATCACTAGCAGGTTTTGGGAGAAGGGGGAAGAGGGAGGAGGATAACCAAAAGGAATTGCCTATAGGTTGAGGAGTGGATGCGAGATCACTCGTAACATATAGGCAACCAAGGGAGATCACCCGTAGGTTGGGAGTTGGGTGTGAGCAACCAAGGAGGATTACTGTGGTGCTCACATTTTTTTTTTCAAAATGGAGAAGAAGAAGTGTATAGAGAAGTTGGCACCTGTATGACCAAAGAAGGCGAAGAAAAGAGTCTTTGGGATAAAACCCGAGGTAACGTGGCTTTGGATCATAAAGCAAAGTACTCAGACTGGCCCTGTCAGCATGAACCCAAAGTCGACTTTGGGCCAAGACGTGAAGAAGAAGCCAAAGATGAAGACGGAGAGAGAGACTTTGTAGTGGTGTCGGGGAAATTGTTTGGCCTCAAGAGTGCACCGAGCACCTGGCTGCTTGTGCTTAGTTTGCCGTTATTGTAGTTGATTTAGAGTTTCTTGTAGACTATCATTCTCTTCCTATTCCTAGTGTGTTGGAAATCTCAACTCTGTAAAATTTTGGGTTTTCCTTTGTTTCCTGATGTTGGGTTTCTTGAGGGTTTGTGTTTGTCTTTGGCCTGTGCAGAACTGGCTAGTTCATGCAGGTTCTGCTACGGTTTTGGACCTGACGGTCCCTAGGAATGGCTGGGAATTTCACAAACAACAAATAGTATTCTATTCGGCTCAACCCGACACCCAGACTACTAAACCAAACCATTCATATAGACGGACTGAGAGCTCCTAAAATGGAACTTCCTCGGTGCTAGTCACAGATCAAACACACCATTTTCTCAGGATTGGTCATTCATAAAATTCCAGCTGCAAGGTTCACAATTTTGGAAAAGCCAACCAACTCCAGTTCATATAGTGTATGTACTAATTTATGATAGAAAATCATTTCAGCTGGCGCCTTCACACGCACTCTATCCGGTAACAGTAAAGACAACTCACCCTCCGGACTTCTTCCTTCACCTCCTAGCAGCACTCCCATCAATGCTTTCTCCTCTGAACACCCTCTGTCTCTCTCGAAAGTTCCTGCAAACTTCTCTCTTGAAACTCCTTTGGCATTTCCCGAAAACTGTCAGTCCTTCTCACTGTGAAAAACTCAACTCTTGCCCAACCTTGCCAACTTCCCTCTCAAAATCCTCAGGCATTTCCCGAACTGCCAGCCCTTCTCACTTTCAATAATTCTCAATACTTTCCGAAACCCTTTGTCTTCTCTTCTCAAGAATTCCTCTGGCACTTTCCCAAAACTCTACTGTCTTCTCTCAAAATCTTCTGCAACTTTCTCTCTCTGAAACTCCTCTCTTGATTTCCCAAAAACTGGCAGCTCTTCTCACTTTTGATATTTCTCCATCACTTCCCTACTGTCTTCTCTCGAAATCCTCTGCACTTTCCCAAAACTCTTCTCCTCATTTCCCAAAAACTGGCAGCTCTTCTCACTTTTGATAATTCTCCATCACTTCCCTATTGTCTTCTCTCAAAATCCTCTACACTTTCCCAAAAACCCTACTGTCCTTTCTTGAGATCTTCTGCAACTTTCTCTCTTTGAAACTCCTCTCTTGATTTCCTGAAAACTGGCAGCCCTTCTCACCTTTCGATAATTCTCAATACTTCCCTAAAGTCTTCTCTCAAAATCCTCTGCACTTTCTCGAAACTCTTCTCCTCATTTCCCAAAAACTGGCAGCTCTTCTCACTTTCTATAATTCTTCATCACTTCCTTACTATCTTCTCTCGAAATCCTCTGCACTTTCCCAAAACTCTTCTCCTCATTTCACAAAACTGGCAGCTCTTCTCACTTTTGATATTTCTCCATCACTTCCCTACTGTCTTCTCTCGAAATCCTCTGCACTTTCCCAAAACTCTTCTCCTCATTTCACTAAACTGGCAGCTCTTCTCACTTTCGATACCTCAATTCCCTTGTCTCCAAACTCCTTTCGATCTTTCACTCTCACCCCAACCCCTCTTCCGATTCCTTTTCTTCCAACTCCCACCCTCTAATCTCTATCTTCCTGTTTTCCAGGAAAACCCTTTTCGATCCTCTGTCCTTCCAAAACCCTTTGACCTGTTCCTGTCACTTCCAAACCCCTTTCCTCCCTGTCCTTTGCAAAAACCCCTTTCCTGTTCCTGTCCTTCGCAAAAAAACCTTTTTTGTTCCTGTCCTTTGCAAAACCCCTTTCCTGTTCTTGTCCTTCGCAAAAACCCCTTCCTGTTCCTATCCTTCGCAAAAACCCCTTCCTGTTCCTATCCTTCGCAAAACCCCTTTCCTATTCTTGTCCTTCACAAAACCCCTTTCGACCCCCTTGTCTCCTTGATGTCCTTTGTTGCTGCTACCCAACTTTGCCTTCCATTCTTTCCCCGTTCCCCTTTCTCTGCCCACGATCTTCCTATTTTCCTTCCGTTTCTATCCCTCTTCCCTTTTGTCTTTTCCTTTCTTGATTCCTCAAACCCCTTTACGTTTAGGAGTCCCCTCTTCTTGCTGCTCTGTTCTTTGATTCCTTTCCCCTTGCAGAAGTGCTCGATACCTCTCTTTCATTCAACAAAGCCCTTCCATATTTATCTATCTTCTCCTTCCCTTCTCAAAAATTCCAGCTACCACTCCTTACCAAGCTCATCTGACATTTTTCCAAAAGCTCTCTGCTGTCTAGTCCTCATCTGTCCCGAATTTTCATACCCTGTCAGCATGTGCCCTCCCGCAAGACTTTCATTGAAAAAAGAACCCTCTACTGTCCAGCCCTCCTCTTCTCAAAATCATGCAACCACTCCTTACCACTCTTATCTGGCTTTTTCCCGACGACATCCAGCCCCACCAATCGTATGCAGCCACCGGTCTGCACCAGCAAGTCCGGAGTGATCAATATCAGCTTTCTTCAGTGGCATCTTCCAAATCACCTCTAGAGTCAAAGTCATGATCTCTTTCCTCCTCAGCTCCTGATTGCCTCTTGAAAAGTTTAACCCTTTTCCTTGCATATGGCAGACGATGTTCAGTACCATCCAGCTCTCGCACACTGTAGGTGGCTTTCGTGTGAACTTTGATAACGACAAATGGGCCATGCCAATGGCGGGCAAACTTCTTGAAGGTCAAATGTTGTATGTCTAGGCTGTTATCAGAAACCAGCACCCAATCCCCTTCATTGATAGGTATCGGTTGCAGTCGGTGAGTCTTGTCAAAGTATACTTTGTTCCTCAGCCGCGCTTCCTTCACCTTCTCGCGTGCCACTTGTATTCTTTGTGGTGTCAGGTTAAAGTGCTCGATCCTGTGCATTATCAATTCCTCTGTGGACACATTATCCTCCCACTGAACAGTTCTCCAACTAATGATGTCCTCTTCTACAGGCATAATAGGTAAGTGCCCTGATACTAACTCAGCAGGTGGCATCCCAGTTACCGAGCTGCAAGTTAACCTATCAGCCATAAGTGCTAAGGGCAGCAAATCAGGCAATCTGTATGTCTCACCTTGGCAAGCCTTCACCAAAGCATTCACTATCGGCGGATGACCTCGTTCACTCTTACCATTGGCTTCCGGATTGTAGGCAGTAGTCAGGTTCAGCTTGATATTGAACTTAGCAAAGAAGTCAGCTGCTTCCCTTGCATCCAATTCACCTCAATCTGCCCTCATCTGGTAGAAACATCCGTGCCTGGCAATGATATCCTCTAAGACAAACCGACACACCTGTTGGGTATGTGTAGATGACAATGTTCTTCCTTCCACATAATTAGACAGGTCTTCCCTAGCTAGTACTAGATATTTAGCTCCTCGGACTCCTGAAGGCATATGAACCAAGTCCAAAACCCACTGAAAATGGAGATTCAGCGGATAAGTAGGTTTCAAGCCATCTCTGTGCCTTCCCTTGGAGTAGATCTGACAGATTTCACAAGTTTCTACATACCGCCGTACCTCTGTGTAAATACCTGGCCACCAGTACAAACCCCGGATGCGCTCGTATGTACCCTGAACCCCACGGTGTCCGGCAGCATCCGCATCGTGTGACTCCCGTAGCACTCTTCGCTTCGTCTCCTCATCTCCCAACACTCTTAGTGGAACTCTAGAGCTGCCCTTGGGCCTTTGCCATAGATACCCATCCTTCAACAAGAATTTTCCCGATCTCCTTCTGATCTTCTCAAATTCTTCCCTGGTCCATTCGGAGTTCTTCTCTAGAGAACTAAGATACTTCCCAACAGCCAGAAGATCATCCTTGTACAGTTCTTCTCTAAAGGGTAAGTTCAAGTCCAGCTCATGCACATCCACCATACAGTCATTTTCAACTCCTTCATAACATGCTCTAGACAACATATCAGCTACTAGATTGTCCTTCCCAGCTATGTACCTTAGCTCTGGATTAAACATCCGAATGAATGCTCTCTAGTGCAACATGGCAATGTCTGGAGTGTCACAATTGGCAACCATTCCAAGCAGCGGCAAGCAATCTGTCTCTAGGATGACATAGGTCCCTATTAGGCAGTTTCTATCATGTCTTAGTGCTATCTTGGCACCCCACAATTCCCATTTGATCTGAGGGTACCTCCGTTGCCGTTCCGTGAAGATCCTTGCTCCAAACCTTGCTGCAAATCTGCTGCTGTTCTCGTCGTCTTGGCCCACAGCCCAACCAGCAGCGTAGGGACTTGAGTCAACGGTAACTATAACTGGTCGTCCACAGCAGTAGTCAAGCGGGTGGAGCACAGGCGGGTTCTGCAGCGCTTTCTTCAGTTTTGCCATAGCATCCAAATGTTCCGGTCTCCAAACAAACCTGATCCTTTTCCTCAAAAGCTGGTAGAGCGGCTCTGCAACATGACCAAAGTGTGGAATCCATATATGGTAGAAAATGCATGCCCCTAAGAACCTTCTTACCTCCTGAACTGAGGAACAGTCCTTGATCTTCCCTATTATGTCCACCTTTTCTGGATTTGGCTTCCTTCCATACGAGCCACACAGGTGTCCCACCACAAGGATTTCTCCAAGTCCAAATGCAGACTTCTCTCCAGAGAGAGTCACCCCCGCTTCCATCAACCTTCTCAGTATTGCCTCCACATCTTGAATATGATCTATGACAAACCTCCTAATACCTCCATCCACCAAAGTTTCATCTTTTTTGCTCTCTATGCAGCCCTTGACAGGTATATCATCCAAGAATGGACGGGTCTTCTCAGGGATAAAAGACTGCAAAATTCGATTCATAGCGCTTTGCATATGTGCCACATAGTTAGTAGCCCTCATTGGGAGAGTGCACATACGCATCAGCCCTAATGGTCTTCGCATTGTGGTCATGTCCCGGCTCCCTTCAGCAAGCTGAAACTGATCATAACCTGAATACAAATCTCCTATAGAATAGATTGCCCTCCCTGCAAACTCCTCAACAAACTCATCCATAGCCGGTCCAACACCAAAATTCCGGATTGTTACCTTATTTGGCGGTTGCATATCCGTATGAACCGCAACTTACCATTTTTCTTCTGAATGGTGAACCAGCGATTTGAGTATGGCGCTTCTGATGGTTCTAAAATCTTTGCCTGAACTTTCTCCTTCAATAGTTTTGTCAGCTGGGGCAGAAGCGCCTTTGGCACTGGTATTGGTCTTAGATCCCACGGTACATGCGGAACCGTGAAAATTATCATCGGTGTGATTTCTTGCGGTTTCACACACCCAATCTCCTTGATCTTGAAAGCAAAAGCCTTCCCGCACCTCCCAATCATTTCCTTAAATGCACAGCGCTCAACTTCTGTGAGCAATCCATCCCCTCCAACCGTAAGCTCATCCAAGGTCTCTTTAGTAAAGGAATGACCAATATCCTTTTCCTGCCTCAGTCTCAGTTCCTCTCTAGTCCTACGCATCAAATCAGAAGCATCCAATGGCAATGGGACAGCAATAGGATGAACCTTTTTGTCCACTGTTTTGTACTTAGTGTCACATCTCACTTCATGAACCAACTTTGAAAGTGTTTCATGAAGCTCCCTTCCTATTTCAATCACGGGTTCTCCTTTCTCCATTGCCCCGATCACCTTCTGGACTGGCCTACCTTCTCCCCAATCCTCCAACAGTCCAATGATAGTCTCGCTATCATCCATTTCCCTTGCTGTTTTCAGTACTCTCTCTTTCCCTTTCCTTCTCTTCTGCAAAATTCCCGTGGTACTCCCTACATGTGCAAAGCAAACAGTTCTACCACTCTGGATTCCCACATAGGTCCTATCGAAACAGTCCTCCTCACTGATCTCTTGCGGTGGAATGTAGCATAGGGCGCCTTGTCCCCCCACCTTCTCTGACAAGACGCCTAGTGGAAACCCCACCTTCCAGTAGGCTTTTGTGGATCCCTTAACTCTCTCCTGTTCCTGTCACTGCTCGGCAACACAGTAGGGAATTGCACTATTCTGGTCCCGTTCTGACTTCTAACCTTCGCCACATGAGTCCCATCATTCAGAAATTTGCTCTCCATTCTAAACTGAGTAATGAAGGGCTGTCCTAGGATCACCAAGTAGGGCAAGGTATCATGCACGAACACATTAATAGGTTCTACCACATTCCCTATCTCGATTTTGACCTCCAGACAAGCTCCCCACAATGCATTTCTGGTCCTATTCACTGAGTTTACCTTCCAATTGATGTCACGGTCCACCTTCCATCGCCCTTCATTGTAGACCGCCTTTGACACAAGATTGACCTCAGATCCTGAATCAATCAGCACTCTCACCGGTGCTTTCACTCCTTGCATCTCGATCTTGCACTTGCTGCAACTTCTCGCCCAAAAAGAGTCTTGAACCTCCTCTGACAAGGGCACAAAAGACTTCTCATCCTCAAGAGCCGCATCATAGAAACGTGCTTCTCGGGTCTCATCCTCTGGTTTTTCTTGTTCAAGCTCAAGCCCAAAAGTTCCCACCTCATCTTCAGCCTCACTCTCGTCCTCGTACAGCAAGGATGCGTGCGGTCCTTCCTAGTAGAATTGTTTCTTCTTTGCCTTGACAAGGATAAGGTCCTGCACATCCTTCCTCAAGCTACCAAAGAACTCTTCGTTTGTGAAACCCCTCACCTCTTGCTTCCAGAACTTTTTGGCAATCTCTTGCAGATCCAGTTCCATTTCTATGTCCCGGCTCAACAGCCAACCCGGCTCCTTCCTAGGAGATCTCTCTCCCGGCTTTTGGTTCGCTGCCCCTTTTGTGTCCATTCGTGACTCTTCTCCAATGCCCAAATTCTGATCCCTGCTCTTTTGCGCATCGCTGAACTGCACCTCTCTCCTTCTAACTTGTCTCCTCTCTGGTTCCACATGCTGTTGCTTTTCCCTTGGCTGCCCTTCATTATCTGCCCATTGATCAGATTTTCATTTCTCTTCCACCATAGCATCCCAAGTGGCACCAACTTCAGCAGTGATGGCAGTTATTACCACCGGCACATCCCACCCTGATTTCCTCCGGACCTGCTCTGCTAGTCTCTTCTTCTCAACTTCTCCTAGGTCTGCACATTGCTTCACTTCACTCATTGCACTATACACACTAGGCTCAAATGCAACAACTGCCATACTTACTTCACGCTTGCCCATGTGTCTTTCCAGCAGAGCCTTCATTCCTCCCCTGTTATTGTTCAGCGGTATTGGCTCCCCAGTATCATAGAAGGCTATCTTCTTCATCCCGGGTTCTCCAACAAACTTCACCCACTGTTTGCATACTGCTTCTGATAGTTCTTGGCAGTCCCTTTTGGCATGACTCTTACTGTCACACCACATGCACCCATAGGGTTGCCTCCTCTCTCCATCCGTCCTCGCAGTGCTACTCCCACTCTGCAACTGGTCGACCTTGGTGGTCAGAATCTTCAACCCCTCCATCAGTCATGAGATCTCATCCACTGCTCCTTCTTTGGGCATCTCACTCACTTGCTGTCCCTCCTTCCCTCTCCCGGACCCAATCACATTACTCTGAATAGGCGCTTTGGCTATTGCTTCTTCATCCAACTCTCTCTGCCTCCGCCTGCGGCTTACCCAGACAACCACCTCCTCAATCTTTTCCCACTCTCCCGCTCCCAACCGATCAGGTTGGAGCAAATCAAGTGCATACTCCAACTCATCCCACAAACGACTATCCACAGCTTGCAAAAAATAGTTAGACCTTTGTAGTCTAATGGCCTCAGCTTCACAAGCTGACAGATGCCCCAGTCTCTTGTTAAACTCTCTTATGAGATCTTGAGGCCCCAAGTTTTTACTCCTATCGTTCACCCAATCCAAGAACATGGCCTGGGTGACCCAATCTGCATCCTGCAGCAAGAATTCCTCCTTCATCATCTGAGAGAACTCCTCCCATGTCTCCGCCCCTCTCACCAAGCCCTCAACCACCTTCCTGATTTCAAGTTCAGCCAACGTAGGAAACCTAGCAATGGCAATGTTCTCATCCAGATCATGAAGCTTAACCTCTCTCCAGTAGACCTTCATGTACTTCATCACGTCCTTACCATCAAATTCCCCTTGCTGATCTACCACACCGCGCAGACACTTTGTGACTTGGGAAGACTGCACTTTCACCCTGTCTCTTTCTTTGTCTTGATCCTTCATGGCTCTCATGGTTGCCATGACAATTAGTGAGATCTCTTGTTCCCTTGTCATAGCTGCAGATGAAGCCTCTGGGCCCATCTCTACCTCAGCACAGCTCACTACTGTCCACTTAGATCAGTTCAATTTGTCCTTGTTGCCTTCCTCAACTCCAATTAGTCGTAACGTCTAAGCACAAGCCTCAAGATTCCCCAGCATGGTCGCCACTTATGTTGGGGAAATTGTTTGGCTTTGAGAGTGCACCGACCACCTGGCTGCTTGTGCTTAGTTTGCCGTTATTGTAGTTGATTTAGAGTTTCTCGTAGACTATCATTCTCTTCCTATTCCTAGTGTGTTGGAAATCTCAACTCGGTAAAATTTGGGTTTTCCTTTGTTTCCTGATGTTGGGCTTCTCAAGGGTTTTTGTTTGTGTTTGGCCTTTGCAAAACTGGCTAGTTCATGCAGGTTCTGCTATGATTTTGGACCCGACAGTCCCTAGGAATGGCTGGGAATTTCACAAACAACAAATAGTATTCTATTCGGCTCAACCCGACACCCAGACTATTGAACCAAACCATTCATATAGACGGACTGAGAGCTCCTAAAATGGAACTTCCTCGGTGCTAGTCACAGATCAAACACACCATTTTCTCAGGATTGGTCATTCATAAAATTCCAGCTGCAAGGTTCACAATTTTGGAAAAGCCAACCAACTCCAGTTCATATAGTGTATGTACTAATTTATGATAGAAAATCATTTCAGCTGGCGCCTTCACACGCACTCTATCCGGTAACAGTAAAGACCACTCACCCTCCGGACTTCTTCCTTCACCTCCCAGCAGCACTCCCATCAATGTTTTCTCCTCTGAACACTCTCTGTCTCTCTCGAAAGTTCCTACAAACTTCTCTCTTGAAACTCCTTTGGCATTTCCCGAAAACTATCAGTCCTTCTCACTATGAAAAACTCAACTCCTGCCCAACCTTGCCAACTTTCCTCTCGAAATCCTTTGGCATTTCCCAAACTGTCAACCCTTCTCACTTTTGATAATTCTCAATACTTTCCGAAACCCTCTGTCTTCTCTTCTTGAGAATTCCTCTGGCACTTTCCCAAAACTCTACTGTCTTCTCTCGAAATCTTCTGCAACTTTCTCTCTCTGAAATTCCTCTCTTGATTTCCCAAAAACTGGCAGCTCTTCTCACTTTCGATATTTTTCCATCACTTCCCTACTGTCTTCTCTCGAAATCCTCTGCACTTTCCCGAAACTCTTCTCCTCATTTCCCAAAAACTGGCAGCTCTTCTCACTTTTGATAATCCTCCATCACTTCCCTATTGTCTTCTCTCAAAATCCTCTACACTTTCCCAAAAACCCTACTGTCCTTTCTTGAAATCTTTTGCAACTTTCTCTCTCTGAAACTCCTCTCTTGATTTCCCGAAAACTGGCAGCACTTCTCACCTTTCGATAATTCTCAATACTTCCCTAAAGTCTTCTCTCGAAATCCTCTGCACTTTCTCGAAACTCTTCTCCTCATTTCACAAAAACTGGCAGCTCTTCTCACTTTCTATAATTCTTCATCACTTCCCTACTGTCTTCTCTCAAAATCCTCTGCACTTTCCCAAAAGTCTTCTCCTCATTTCACAAAATTGGCAGCTCTTCTCACTTTTGATATTTCTCCATCACTTCCCTACTGTCTTCTCTCGAAATCCTCTGCACTTTCCCGAAACTCTTCTCCTCATTTCCCAAAACTGGCAGCTCTTCTCACTTTTGATACCTCAATTCCCTTGTCTCCAAACTCCTTTCGATCTTTCACTCTCACCCCAACCTCTCTTCCGATTCCTTTTCTTCCAACTCCCACCCTCTAATCTCTATCTTCCTGTTTTCCAGGAAAACCCTTTTCGATCCTCTATCCTTCCAAAACCCTTTGACCTGTTCCTGTCACTTCCAAACCCCTTTCCTCCATGTCCTTTGCAAAAACCCCTTTCCTGTTCCTGTCCTTTGCAAAACCCCTTTCCTGTTCCTGTCCTTCCCAAAAACCCCTTCCTGTTCTTGTCCTTCGCAAAATCCCTTTCCTGTTCTTGTCCTTCGCAAAACCCCTTTCGACCCCCTTGTCTCCTTGATTGTCCTTTGTTGCTGCTACCCAACTTTGCCTTCCATTCTTTCCACGTTCCCCTTTCTCTGCCCACGATCTTCCTATTTTCCTTCCATTTCTGTCCCTCTTCCCTTTTGTCTTTTCCTTTCTTGATTCCTCAAACCCCTTTACGTTTAGGAGTCCCCTCTTCTTGCTGCTCTGTTCTTTGATTCCTTTCTCCTTGCAGAAGTGCTCGATACCTCTCTTTCATTCAACAAAGCCCTTTCAGATTTATCTATCTTCTCCTTCCCTTCTCAAAAATTCCAGCTACCACTCCTTACCAAGCTCATCTGACATTTTTCCAAAAGCTCTCTGCTGTCCAGTCCTCATTTGTCCCAAATTTTCATACCCTGTCAGCATGTGCCCTCCCGCAAGACTTTCACTGAAAGAAAAACCCTCTACTGTCCATCCCTCCTCTTCTCAAAATCCTGCAACCACTCCTTACCACTCTCATCTGGCTATTTCCATACAACAGCGGGTGGCACGAGCGGATCCAAAGAACTTGTAACAAACTTCTTTGGAGTCGGCGTAGTCAAGAAAGTACAAGGGAAGAAAGTAATGACCTCGGGATCAAGAACTTCTTGATAGTGACATGCAACAACTTCACCAAATCAGAAATTTGAGAGGAGAAGTGACTGAAGAGTGACTGTTCGGCATAGGACTATAAAATTACAAGGTGCACAAGAAGAAGGAACCATGTCCAGTTGCTACCCGGTGCCTATTCAGAGTCAACCCGAAGTAATACAAATCACAAATCCGTAGGAAGAGGAGTGGGTTAGGATTTCGAGGACAATCTTCCACAAGAGAAAAGTGAGGAAGCACACGATGGCACCAAAAGTGAGTAAGCAGAGTGCGGTGAGAGGGCTTGTGATTTGTCGATTAGATGTAATAGCACGGATCAAAGTCTTGACGAGACTTTGTATCATGTTCTTGGCCTGGAACAAGAATTTCAGTTTTCCAGGTTTCATGGTAGAAATTGCAGTCAACAATTGCAAGGATGGGCCAATGCATGAGGAGAAGAGAAGGAATCCCGCTTGATGGACGGAGGCGGATTGGAGAGTAGTGTTGGGAAGGCAAGCCGGAGAGGTAGGAGGTACCACCTTCTATTGGAAGTGTGAAGCTTCAGAAGAAACTGCCAAAGTTAGGAAGTCGTTCAATCAACCCCGCATGAAGAATGGATATAAGGTGGATAGCTATAGAGATCTTGAGAGGAGAGGAATTGTAAGCGCAATGATGGCCATGTTCAAGCTAGAGTGAACCACCTATGTTACTATGCAATAGGCGGTGTTCTTTCACCAAATGTTTACGGGAGAGGCAGTAGATTGGGCAAAGTGCTTGCATCAGAGAGTGGGGCAAATGATTTTCGGGTGGAGAATGGATATGCCACCACACTATTTTGTGCCATTTGCAGTGCATTTTTATTTTGGGTTAAGCCTACTAACTTTGGAAGAACAAAGTCAGATGAAGTTGCACTTTCATCTAGATTTGCGCAAGGAAGCTGATCCAGATGAGCAATATTATATAGAGAGAGTAAGAGAGGGGGATCGGTACTACAAAGAGAGTGGGAGAGAAAAGATCATAGCAATTGAACTCTTGAGGGCGAGGAAGAGGACCAAGCTTGAGAGTCGGGTTGCAATTGCAGAACCCCAGAAAATTCCAAGCCTTAACCTGATGGCGGTGATGGTGAAATTGAAGGAAGTCATGTAGGAGGAAGAAGAAGAATTGGAAGGAGAAACTGGATCAAAGGGAGGAGTGTCAGGCACAGAAGAGGAGTTTACACTACAAAGCAAAGAATTGAGTAGTGGCAGTGAAGGCGAGGTGGAAGTTCAGCAAGTGGTACAGCCGATGGAAGATGTAGAAAGCTGAGCCCCGAGGTTTCCATCCTGGAACGGTGCGGTAAGAGAGAAGAAGAAGTCAAAGCACAACCTCAAGCTGCCAAGTATGAGAAGATCCTGAGCATATTGGCAGTGGGGCCCAGTAACCTTACTCAAAAGGAGGGGGAGAGTTCTGAGGAGGAAACTTTGAAAGTACAAAGATCTCAACTTTGAAGCAAGGTACCAAGTACGGAAGAGACAAAACCCAAAGTCCGAGCCAAGGATGCAACAAGTGAAGGAGTGAACTATTTGTCCAGAGTAGTATGCATGTTGTTGGCGATGTTGCAGGAGAAGAAGTTGGAGATGATGAGTGCCAAGCTTGACGTACCCAATGAGTTAGTGGTAGTAAAAACCTAGAGTGCCAAAACTTCATTGTTGCGAAGTAAGCTGACAAAAGTGGAGATGGAAATCAAAGAACTTTGGGCTGAGGATGTTCTTTGGAGTAAGCACTTTGACATGACAAGGGAAGAGCTAGTCAAGAGTCGTGAGGAAGTGAAAGAGATGACTGTGATGACTATGGGATTGAAGGGAGAACTTGCAGCGGTGCGCGTCAAATTAATACACTCCAAGGCAATTGTTGCGGTGATGGAACAAGAGTTGGAAAGCCTTAAGAAGAGGGCAGCAGAGAAAGATCAGGCTTGGCAACAAGAGTTGACGGAGCGTAGTAGAGAAGAAGATTATTTGAGAGGGTTGGTGCGCAAGGCCGAGGAACAACTCACTATATATCGAAAGGAGAAGGAAGCATTGAAAGCTGAGTTTGAAGATGAGCTTCAGACGTATCAAAGTGAATTAGAAGAAGAGAAGAAGAAGGAAAAGTGTACGGTGATGGAAGAAACTAGTGACGTGGAAGGTGTTGTTAACAAAATTAAGGCCATGCTAAGTACAGAGGTGGAGTGTAAACTCAAAGAAGCGAGACTGCACGAGTTAAAGTTGCTAGTGCAGGAAACACGTAAGAGGAAGGCAAAGGACACCGAGTTGAATAATTTGTTAATCCGGCTGCGAGATCATGTAGATAGGAAGATGTTAGAGGTGGGAGACAATGTGTGTCTCAGACTAGACCTGATTAGAACAGAGTTAGCTAAACTTCGTAGTGAGGTAGCAGAAGTACGAAGACCCTAAGTTGCAGAAGTAGGAGTGCAGGTGTCTTTGGATTTGCCATTGGAGATATTAGAGAAGAGTGGGTTGGGAGATATGTCACGCCATTTGTAGTTCCGCATCTAGATGCTCGGACACTGGAGTTCCTGTGATGGTAGTTAGAGTTATTCTAGCAGTTTCTTAGGGACTACTTTCCGACGGTTAGATTTTGTGTTTGGGGTACTGACTTCACGGTGGGGCCCACCGTCACTTTGCACCGTTTGCACCATCGAGTGTGCCGTCAACGGGACCATTAGGGTTTCAGGGCTAGCTTGAGTCCAGGGGGTATAGTTTCGAAGTGAGCTCCAGAGAGCTCACTTCTCTGATGTTGAGCCTTCGAGTTCCTGGCTATGGTGGACAGAGGCCGGCGAGCGTCACCTGGATTCTCTATGCTTGAGTGGGTGTGGCTTGACTGTAATCAGTGCCCAGTTGTTGGCAGTTTATAGAGTGACAGATCAAGTACTGATCTGAGTTGAGTTGAGTTGAGAGTGTTAAGCAATCTGGTTACATCATAGAAGTGAAGTCAGGGGGAAATCGGGTGCAGGAACGTTGAGTGTTGGTGGTATCTCCAAGCTCGCTGGATCGTGGTAGCTCGATTCAGGTTCTGTGTTTCCCTAGTGTGCAGAAGCTCGTGTAGTTGATGCAAATTTGGCAGTTAGGCGGACGGTGTGTGGAAGCGCTGGCCAAATTTCGAGCAAAGAAGGAGCAATTTTTGAGCAATGTTGTGATTTTGAGCTCAGGAGGTGAAGGCAGGACCAATTTGCTGCGAGTTGGGCTCAGAAAGTGAAATTGAAGGTGGAGTTGGAAAGCTCTTCTCATGAAATTGTGATTTGGAAAAACCCGTTTTGTCAATTTGGCTCGAGTGGAAAGTTAGCGGGGGATTTGGCGGACATCCATCTTTAGGGTTTATGTCAGATTTTATGTCAGATTTTGGGCCAGAATTGGAGGAGTTTTGCTATTTGGCCAGATTTGGAGAAGTTTCGCTAGTTTGGAGGAGTTTCGCAGATTTGGAGAAGTTTTGCCAATTTTAGAGGAGGTTCAAAGTGTCAACAAGAAAGGCCTCACTTGGCTAAATTTCGGCATTTCGAGGCTTCGAGGCATAGGGCTGTGGGCTATGAGAGGCTAGAAGGGCCAGAAAGCCAGCTTGCTGGCGTGAGGCTAGCTAGTTTAGTGTAGATCTTGGTCATTGGTTGGCAAAATCTGCCTTTCTTGCTAGATTGTGCGCAACAGGGTTTGACCCCTAGATCTCTTGTTCCTAGACTGGTGACCTAGCCAACTGGTCCACCCTCACTTGTTGTCATAGTGACTATGCCACTGTTATCTATACACATGTAGCTTTGGCTAGGAGAGGCAGTTTGATCCCATTCTTGGTGATCCTGGTAGCTTAGGACTTAGATACGAACTACTCTTATGTCAAATGCCAAATGGTGGCAGAGTCAGTCCCGTGTTGTGTTATGAGATGGAGGGTTTTTGTTTAGATTTCTTGTGATTGGATCCCCTCCATTCTATGCTTCCTGTTTGTGCACCACGTTTGTGTGAAGTGCCCTGATTTTTGAGTGTTGGTGCTCTGGTGTGCTCTCGGTGGTGAGGCTGGAGTGATGACCAGTCAGACTACCTTTGTTTCTCTCCGGTGAGGTAGGAAGTGATGACCTGCAGACCGTGAGAGTGCGTGTTGTGATGGCAAGTTACAGGTTGCCCTTCCCCTAGTGTAGTTATCTCGGTTAGAGTTACATTAGTGGGTGTGTTTAGTTAGTGTTGGCACGCGGTGGTGTTGGCACTTGGTGGGGTACTTGCGGTTGCGACTTGCGGTTGCAGTTGGTGGTTCGGGTTTGCTATTGCAGTTACGTGGTCACGACGGAGTTCTTTGGAGATTCCAAAGGAGTTAGCCCTGTAGTACGCAGTGGGTTTACTCGGAGTGGTGCTCGGTATCAGCCTATATCTCATGTCCCAGTGAGGGAGGAGATTGACTCTGAGTTGGAGTTCAACACAAGAGTTGATTCAGTTGAGAGTGCACTTGGTGTGTCCGCACCGTTGTTGTGGGACATGGACGAGATTTATGGGGCCTCCAAAGGCCCTAGGCGTTACTCTGGTACAGTGGGTACCATTGAGTTGGATGACTTCATCCAGGAGTTCGATAGTTGGTGCGATCTGCAACAGATGCGGAACCCGACTTTGTTCACACCCTTCATGGCATGGAAGGGGTTGTTTCAGCACTTGGAGGGTCCACCGATGGACGACTACCATGAGTTCAGGAGAGCTCATTTGGAGGAGATTGAGTTATGGAGACAGTATTGGTCTCCACACTATGTCTCCATCACTTCCGGCTCGGTGGCCAGGAGTAGATCGGCTGTACCTACGAGTTCTAGCTCGAGTAGTGTTGGTGGAGCTAGTGGAGGTGCACTAGCTGGAGATAGTGCTACTACGAGTGGAGGTACCGCTGCAGGAGGTGGTGTGGTACCGGGGTTTAACCCCATGGTGGAGTTCTTCCTATGTTTGAGGCAAAACTACCAGGGAGTGCGGACTGACAAGCTGAGGAGCTTGCAGGAGTTCCAGCGGAAGGCAGGAGAGAGCCTATGCGAGGCATATACTCGCATGAGGCGGCTGATCAGTTTCACTCAGGGAGTTACTGAGGCCCAGGCAGTCCAGTTTTGGTATGGGATACTGGACAGGGAGTTGCGATGTAGAGTTCGTGATGCTACGTTGTTGCAGGCTACTTCGCCTACTTTGGCAGTAGTCTTTGGTTTGGCTGAGCGTATTGAGCTCAACATGGTGGAGGAGAGAGTGGTGACATCTGGATTTGGTAGGGAGACCTCATCCACGGTTGTGACTTCTTCTAGAGTGCAGCAGAGTGCACCACGCCCAGTTGGTTTTTGAGGACAGGGTGGACAGCCCAGATCCTATGGAGCGAGTGGAGGGCCTAGTGGAGTTAGACCCTTACCCTCATTTTCGGGTCAGCAGCAGCCAGTGAGTGGTGGTGTTGCTTGTTGGACTTGTGGTGGACCTCACCATAGGAGAGAGTGTACTCAGGGCAGCGGACTTGATACCTCTGGTGCATCACAGCCAGCACAGAGGCAGTGTGAGCATTGCCACAGATTTGGTCACACTAGTGACCGGTGTTTTGACCTACACCCGGAGTTACAGAGTGGTAGGGCTGCTATGGCAGGTAGTAGAGGAGCTCCAGTTCATGGAGGACGAGGTGGTAGAGGTGGTGGTAGAGGATCTACACCTAGTAGGGGTGCAGTACCTACCCTTACTTCTAACACAGCTATGGCTACTTGGATTGAGCAGTTGGAGCAGAGATTGGCTAGTATGGCTATTGCTCAGAGGAGATCAGATTCGGGTGCTGAGGCTTCCACCTCATATGCTGGTGATAGAGATGCTTTGGACTTCATGTGCGGAGCAGCACAGGTGGATGCATCTGCAGCAGTGACTAGGAGTGCAGTACGTGGTCGAGAGCCTAGAGGAGCATCAGTGGAGTTGGACCCACAGAGAGGAGAGGTTGGGAGACAGGTCAGACTTCCCCAGTCTTTCATGCTATCTGAGGCATTGCAGACGACATCCATGGTTCCTAGACGTCCCAGTGCAGGTATGATAGGTGGTGATGGAGTACCTGATGGAGTACCTGCTAGTCAGCCACCTGCTACTACACAGACTGAGTCTAGCATGATGTTGGGGGCGGCTCAGCTGATTATGCGGCATCCTTTATTTTCAGCCAGTGACATGTTTACATTGGGAGTTGACCCAGCCCCAGTGTTCCGGTTGGCTGCCACGTTGTGTGAGAGTAGGGATGGTGCAGTTCCTACTACTAGAGCAGAGGTGGTTGGTAGTGGATCTGACTTGATTGAGGAGCATGGGATCCGTTCAGCGACCAATGGTTTATGGCAGGCAGCAGCGGCTAGATTGGAGGAGTTGCCAGCTAGACCGGCCTTTGAGAGAGCGCGGTTTACACCTGGTGTTGTCCTATTGGATAACCAGAGGGGGATCTTTCATTTAGTGGGACCTTCAGGGAAGGTCTATACACCACAGAGAGTCTTGTTAGACTCTGGTGCGCAGCCCCTTATGTTGGGGAAGGCTGCAGTTGTTGGTCTGGAGTTACGGAAGACCGATGTGGAGAGGTGTCCATTTCAGATCCAGACATCTCTAGGTGGTGGTTCGACACAGTACATCACACGTTGGGAGCTTGTTGTCCAGGGTTAGCCTGGTCATCCGATTGATAGCTCGGTGGTGAGAGCTCAGGCTATTGCGACGATAGTTGAGTCATATGATGTGCTAGTTGGGAGAGCAGTGTTATATCCTATGGGTTTCAGCATTGACTATTGGGAGGAGACAGCCTCTTATAGACCTGGTTGGCAGTTTGGTGAGGGACGGGTATGTCGCCTACCAGTATGTTTCAGTAGTGGCAGTCTTGGCTCACTAGAGTCCAGGACCATGGCAGCATCAGTTTTGGCTTTCAGCGGTGCAGTTACTTGGCCTGGTGACTTGTTGGAGGGGAACGCCCATGCAGAGGATACTCCAGTACCAGAGGAGATCACTTGGCTATGGAGTATGAGTGGGATTGTTCCATCCACCTTGGATGTTCCATTGTGGAGTTCAGAGGAGGCATTGCAACAGCATGCGGATCAGTTGGTGCAGCAGGCTTGGAGTGGAGCCTTTGTACCATCAAGGGATGAGTGTGAGGATGAGCCTCCAGAGGCGATTGCTTTGACACCTCTGGATACCACACTCATTGCTTGGCAGTATCCAGTAGAGGGGATATGTCTATTGGAGTTGTTTGGTGGGATCAGCACCGGACTAGTTGTGGTGTTACAGGCGGGTATCCGAGTACAGAGGTACTTGTATGTAGAGAGAGATGAGACTGCTAGGCGAGTCTCTCTACATCATGTGGCACACTTGGCCTATCGGTATCCGGAGTTATTACCGATGTCAGCAGTCAAAGGTTACCAGAAGGCCTTACCAGGAGACATTTCCTTACTGGGGGCGCATGACCTAGAGAGACATGGGCCTATTCACTTGGTGATTTCTGGATGGCCATGTCAGGGACATACACGTGCGGGCCGCGGTTTGGGTCTTCAGGATCCTCGTTCTGGTGTGTTTTGGGAGATGTTATGGATATTACGACATCTCCTGGTTCATCAGTCTGTTTCTCCAGCTTACCTTTTGGAGAACGTTCCTTTGTTGGGTGATTCTCGCACTAGAGTGGTGACGAGTACACATCAGGTCCATTCTTGGATGGGACCTGCTGTATTGTTAGATGCAGCCAGAGTGGGATCACGGGCTCATCATCTTCGTCTTTGGTGGACGAACCTTTTACCCAGAGAGGTTCTATAGCGTAGTTATGATGGGATTTAGCGACTTGACCACATCCTTGTTGATGATATCTTGGATGTTGGGCGTCAGTCTCAGATAGTGGTAGTGGCTGATAGGTCACTTATGGGAGTGGTGAACCTAGTTGGACAGCCTAGAGCTGCATTTCCCACACTCATGAGTTTCCGAGGCTCTCATGCTTTTCGAGAGGGAGGACCTGGACTTGTTTGGGACTCACAGTGACAGCAGTTGGTGGAGCCCAATGCTGATGAGAGAGAGCGGGTGATGGGTTTTCGCACCGGTATTACCGCTGTTCCAGTAGTGTCAGAGGCATCCAGGCATCAGGTGTTAGGTCAGGCTATGGACCTGAACTGTTTGACCTGGATTGTGAGCCTTGGTTTGGCAGAGCAGCGTAGGATGCGCTTGATAGGCATCACCATTCGGACACTTGTGAGCCTTGTGCCTATCGAGACGATTCAGGCACATGTTGGGGGCGATGGACCGAGTGGACATGGTATTCTTGGGACACATCCAGTAGCTACTAGGGAGAGTGGTCTACTTGGAGTCCATCCAGGTGAGCATGGGCTACTTGGATTACACCCTTGGTCCACATGAGATGCAGCTAGAGGACGTGTGGAGCTTGCAGCCAGAGTGGAGGGAGTTTTTCACACGGAGGTTGGGACCTCTAGTGGTCGGGAGCATGACACTATTGCTCCCAAGGGCCCAGTGTAGCAGCCAGTCAGTATGTCTTCCACTCCTACTACAGTTACAGAGGATACTTGGGAGCCAAATCTTGGACCCAAGCTTACTGGAGAGGAAAGACGGAGGGTTTGGAGGTTCTTGAGGAGTCACACGAGTTGTTTTGCCTTGAGTATGAGGGATTTGGGTGCTCTGAAGGGACCTAGTATACGGATTGAGCTGACTAGCGACACACCTATTTTCTGACGTCCTTATCGATATAGTGATATGGAGAGAACATTGATTCAGAGCCGGAGTAGTGACCTTTTTGAGGCTGGTTTGGTGGAGATTTCACATGGAGAGTATGCATCAGCGACAGTGATGCCAGCCAAGAAGGATATGCATGGCAACTATACAGATAGGCGGATGTGTGGAGATTACCGTCCTATCAACCGACAGACCAGGGCTGATCGGTATGCCATGCCTACACCGGAGGAGATTTTTGATGCGATTGGGCATGCAAAGGTCTTCAGTACTTTGGATCTTCAAGCAGGATATCATCAATTGCCGATCAAGGAGGAAGATAAGTCCAAGACAGCATTTTGGGCTATTGATCCTCACGGCAAGGATGTGTTATATCAGTGGAGGTTCTTACCATTTGGGTTGAAGAACGCTCCTGCTGAGTTCCAGAGGGTCATGGATAGGATCCTAGCTGGACTGGATTTTGCTCGATGTTATATTGATGACATTTTGGTGTATAGCACTATTGTGGAGGAGCATGAGCGACAGTTGTTGGAGGTGTTTGAGAGGTTGAGATCTCATGGACTCAAACTACATCCTGGGAAGTGTAGGTTCTTCCACGAGCAAGTTGAGTATTTGGGTCACACTATCTACCCCGGAGGACTTGGTGTTCAGCAGACCAAGGTGGAGGCTATTGCACGTATTTCTCAGCCTACGGATGTGAGCAGAGTGCGAGCATTCCTTGGGTTGGTGAACTTCTATCGCCGCCATGTTAGAGGATTTAGTGCCATTGCCAAGGCCTTGACGAAGCTGACCAAGCTTACACAGGAGTGGTGTTGGGGAGATGAGCAGGAGAGAGCTTTTGTAGAGCTCAAGGAGAGGTTGACATCTGCTCCTATTTTGAGGAGACCGATCAGGGGACGACCATTTCAGGTTCACACTGATTGGAGTATGTTGGGGCTTGGAGCGGTGCTCACCCAGCATGATGATGAGGAGAAGGAGTTTGTGGTGGCCTATGCTAGTCGCTCCAACAATTCAGCGGAGGCAAAGTATAGTTCATATGAGGGAGAGTGCTTGGCAGCAGTTTGGGCAGTAGCACATTTCCGATGTTACCTATTTGGTAACTCCTTCACTCTCATCACTGATCATCAGCCGCTGAAGTGGTTGATGGAGTCCGACAAGCTTTCAGGGAAGCTTGCACGATGGGCTCTGATTTTACAGGAGTATGATTTCACGGTTGTTCACAGACCTGGAGTGGTGAACCGTGATGCAGATGGGTTGAGTAGAAACCCATGTCCCAGCCAGCAGGATCAGACCGGAGCACGTTGGCATGGTGAGACAAATGAGGAGATGGTGCCAGGTTGGCATGCATCAGCCTTTCTGTGTATATTTGCAGAGACTTTGGTGGTATCTCTCTCAGCGCATATAGGAGGAGTTATTGAGGTCATAGATCCAGAGAGTGAAGATATTGGTACAGTTCAGCAAGACATTCATGATGATGTCTTAGTGATGGACTATCTTTGCATTGGTGTTGTGGGTGGCACAGTTGGGGCCAAGGAGAGAGACCGTGTTCTTCAGCGAGCCAGACGGTTCAGATTGGAGGGTAGACACCTCTTGCGTGTATGGGAGGATGGTAGAGTGCGAGTAGTACCACTTCCATCACAGAGACCACAGTTGGTCCGTCATGCTCATGAGGAGCTAGGACATTTTGGAGTAAAGCGTACATATAGCTTACTTCAGAGTCATTATTGGTGGCGCGGTATGCAGACCAAGGTACAGCAGTTTGTTGCCAGATGTATGGTTTGTGACCGAGTAAGAGCATCATTCAATGCTCCTATGCCACAGTTACACCCATTACCTATCATGGGATTGGGTTACCGTTGGAGTTTGTACTTTGCCGGACCTTTACCGCTGACTGTGAGACATCATCGATATGTTTTGGTGATGGTGGAGCACTTCTCCAAGTGGATTGAGTTGGTGGCACTTCCTGACAAGTCTAGTGAAGGGACAGCTTACTCGTTCCTGGATCGAGTTCTTAGTCATTTTGGTGCACCAGCTGAGGTTTTGACTGATCAGGGTACAGAGTTCTTGGGAGAGTTTCAGGTCTTGTGTGACAAGGCTTTGATTGATCATCGTACTACATCTCGAGATCACCCTGAGGCAGATGGCTTAGCAGAGAGAGTGGTTCAGACGGTGAAGAGAGGATTGCGAAAGTATGGTTTGCAGAGAAGCCACTTGGGAGATTGGGATCTCCAGTTACCTTGGTTGGCCATGGGCTATCGGTTCAGCCGGCAAGCCTCCTTAGCATCCTTCTCTCCATACTTCCTACTCTATGGACGAGATCCAGATTTACCTGCAGCCATTTGTCGAGATGCTACTATAGTTTTGGACTTGGATGACCTCGATGTATGGATGAGCGCATGTTCTCAGCGGGCAGAGATCTTTCGGAGAGTGATGCCGATGGCCTTTGAGAACTTGGCGATTGCTCAGCATAGAGATACTTTACGCTATGCTACCATTCAAGGAGGAGGTTATAGACCTTCGATCCGTCGATTTCATCCAGGTGACTATGTATATCTACAGCAGACAGCACCGACGACACTTGATGTTTCTATAGGCCGCACTATCTTGAGAGTGCGTGAGGTTTTGCCATCTGGAGTCCTTGTGTTAGAAGGACGTGATGGTGTTGTTTGGAAGGATCATGTGCGCAATTGTGCGCCATGCCACCTTCCAAACATTGATGGTACTATGGACCCAAGCTTGGCACTTGTACGTGCAATCTTGAGGTGTATGTTATGTGGCTCTTCTGGTGGAGCTGCTACTATGTTAGTGTGTGATAGTTGTTCGAGAGGATGGCATATGGCATGTATGACTCCTCCCCTCACGGTGGTTCCTCATGGACAGTGGTTATGTCCTAGATGTACTTGACCTATAGCTAGTTCATTCTTTATATGGTATAGATTGCAGACAGGTGACTAACGATGGGGCTCCATAGCACCCGGCCTCCTGATCTTTGCCCATTAGAGGGTATACCATATACTTAGAGTAGATGGCTATCTGGAGTTAGAGGGACCTAACCGCCAACTAGGGGGGCGATTGTGGCACTTTAGAGTCTATGTATGACTTATGTGTGAGTTTTGCTTTTATAGTGTATGATGTTGACAGCGATGTATGTTGTGTAGCGATGTATGTTGTGTAGCGATGTGTATACGCACGACAGCTGTCACGCCATTTGTAGTTCCGCATCTAGATGCTCGGACACTGGAGTTCCAGTGATGGTAGTTAGAGTTATTCTAGCAGTTTCTTAGGGACTACTTTCCGACGGTTAGATTTTGTGTTCAGGGTACTGACTTCACGGTAGGGCCCACCGTCACTTTGCACCGTTTGCACCGTCGAGTGTGCCGTCAGCAGGACCGTTAGGGTTTCAGGGCTAGCTCGAGTCCAGGGGGTATAGTTTTGAAGTGAGCTCCAGAGAGCTCACTACTCTGATGTTGAGCCTTCGAGTTCTTGGCTATGGTGGACAGAGGCCGGCGAGCGTCACCTGGATTCTCTATGCTTGAGTGGGTGTGGCTTGACTGTAATCAGTGCCCAGTTGTTGGCAGTTTATAGAGTGACAGATCAAGTACTGATCTAAGTTGAGTTGAGTTGAGAGTGTTAAGCAATCTGATTATTGTGGTACTTTAGAGTCTATGTATGACTTATGTGTGAGTTTTGCTTTTATAGTATATGATGTTGACAGCGATGTATGTTGTGTAGCGATGTGTATACGCACAACAGATAAGGAGTTAGATTGATTACCCATTAGTGGAATTTCAGATCAGGAAAAAGAATTGTTAGATTTGATAGAGAAATTAGGAGTTGTGAGACCCAAAGATAGAGTAGTAGTGAGCAAAGTTACTTTGGGTTTGAGAGCCAATGATGAAGTAGACATTGCATTGGATTAGAAAAAGATTTGAGATTTGAAGAGGCAGATATGAAGAGGTGCATTGTCATTTTGGATCTACAGGTTTGTAGAGTCAATAGGAAGAGGTACATTAGGAAGAGGTACATTAGGAAAATAACTATAGATTGCTTCACTATTTAAGACTGACATTTGTAGTATCATGTTGTTCAGTGCTCATTATTTTTGAGAATAGATAAAGCAAAGTGCTATGAAGTAATGCTCGTCACTTGAGCTTGATTCTGAGTATCAGCTTTGCAATTGTGTTTGTGAGTGTTTGGAGAAATTCAAAGTGCAAGTCAGTGTGCTTGTTGAATGGTGGATTCCGCAACCTTGATCTTCATTTCTATATGTTTGATCCTGAGTGAAGTACAATTGAAGCAATGCCTCGACAGATCTGAGAGGAATTGTAGTGTTGGTATTATTCTACATTTATGAGTGCAGTGTGAAGTTGATGTGAAGCAATTTCAATCGAGGAAGTTGTGCCTTCAATGGAGAGGTGGAACACAATTTTGAGGCGAAGTCATTTTCCAATGAAGTGCCATTTTTGGGAGAGCTTGAATCATCACAATCAAGATTGTTTGGAAAGATTTGATGGAGTTGTGATTACGGAGTGGTAATTTGTGACAAGAATGAGAATCAGTGCTTGCTACTCTCTTTTGGGTGTGGTTTCTACCTAAGAGATTAAAAACAAAACAAAGAAGAATTGCGTGTGTTACTGTTTGACTTTGTATTTAGACATTTCTGACTCGTATCTTTGTGGGAACAAACTTTACTTACCCGATTATTGCAAAAGTGATATTTGCCGGGTTGTCACAATTACCTATAGAGTGAGAGGTGAGCATGGGATTGCCTGCAAGGTGCAAGGGAGTGGCCATGGATTGTTGGTGGCCAAGGATGTAGGATGAGGGGTTGTGCAAAGCCAAACCTTGATTTGGGGCAACAATACGCCTAGGCCCCAAGGAGGGAATTTTGGTGAGCCAAACAAGGGAAGAGAAATCAAAAACTCATCAAGAAACTAAATCAATCAAATTGAAATCAAAATTTAAAACACTTACATTTGAGCAAGGAAAATCAAATGCAATGTAAATCTTCAAATTGAGTGAATCCATATCTCTCTCTTGGTTGTTCTCCATTAGATTTTCAAATTTACCCCTTGTCTAACTATGTATACTTGATATAAGTCATATGGTCTCTCTTTGCATGGAATCCAATTAGCCATTCTCATTCTTTGAAGTCCTCCATGTTGTTGGGCATATCTCACACCTTGTATTCACTCATTGTTGCCACAACCAATGTCTATCTATTAATTATCTATCCTCTTTGATCTTTTGTGTTGCTTATCCGCCTTCCTTCCCCTTTCCTTTTTCATTTTTTGTCACACACTCTCCTTCTCCTTTCTCTCCTTTGTTCCTTATTTCTTCCCCCTTCAAATTTATTCCCCCTTCAAATTTCTACTTTCTCTCCTTTTGTCCCTCTTTTCTCCCACCCTCCAAATTTCTCTACTTCTTAATCTCCCTCTCTTTTAACCTTTTTCTTTGTCTTAAGTTTCTCCATCTTCCTTTTCTTTCATTGTCTCACCATTTGTTTCATTTGTTCTATGTGTTTATCTCTCATTCTCTTCTTTTCCATTCCTCATTTCTCTCCACACTTGAAATTTTCTCTCTAGTATTCTATCCCTTTCATTTCTCTCCATTTGTCCCTTGTTGCTATAACATCCACCACTCTTTCTTTGTTTCTCTCTTCTATCACTATTTTCTAAAACTCCCATCAATATTTTCTCTTCCCTAAAAGAAACATCTATATTAAAATTTTATGTCTCATTCTCTCTTTGTACATCCATCCCTTTGGTAATTTCTCTCCCTATTTTTATACTTGCAATGCACATATATTTTGATTGATCTATCCCAACAATTTTTATATTAGTCGATAGGAATTATTCCCCACTCCATCTATGCAAGCACAAAACTATAAGAACTATAAAGCTTGAAATCCGTATTTGTCCCCACCACAATTAGTATTGTGCAAGTAGGGAATCTATTTTCCTCCCTGTGAACAGTCTATATAATGCAATCCAAGAATCCACATTTCTATTATAACAATCTATATTATTCAAGTTGAGTAGACCATTGAAAGAGAAAAAATTCTTGTGTACTCAAGAATCAGATTCAATTCAAGGGAAAGGGATTCTCTATTATAATGCAAAACTACATTCCATTCAATGTCAATTTGATTGCATATAGAAATGTAATGAAGATGACTAGGATTTTTGAATCAAAGGGAAACATGATTTAAGGTGATTAGGATTTGCAAATTGGAGTGAAATGGGATTAAAAAGGGACTACAAAGAAGAAGGACATTTCAATGGGCATCAAAAGATATGGCATCAAAAAAATTTCAATCAACATCAAACATTGTGACCAACCTTTAGATAAACATGATGATTGTGAAGTAAAAAATAGTAAACCATTTATTACAAAGGAGTCAAAAACAATCCAAGTTGAGCCTTTGTGGCAATTTGGAAGTCAAATATGGTAAAATTTTATTACAATACATTCAAAAATCCACCGGATTGCTTGTTTGATGCATTACATATTTGCATCACAACTTCTCTAGTCTCTTCTCTCAACATGAATCCTAATCCATTTGATTTTTTCCCTAATTCCCCTTATTTTTATCATTTACTTCTTTGTCCCCCTTCTCTTTTGTGAACTCTATCCCATGATATTTTTCAACCCACACATCGATCCTATTGATCAAAAAACTATGGAGATTATGCAACAATTGATTCACTTCATCAAATATATATTTATACTTTTACTTCTGAGTTGAACTCTTAACTCTTGCAATGAATGCCACAATGCTTTCAACACCCCAATGCAATGCTTGTTGACAACCCAAGCCCTTGCAACATATTTGTTAAACTCCACTCTCTCCTCTATGCAAGGAAGCTTGAAAGAAGGTACTAAGTGGCTCATGGAAACCTTGAGTCACTAAGCAAAATTTGGTGTTGCTCAAAGAAAAAATTAGACCTTCTTTGATTCATGTCATCTCACAAAGGTAATTTCTTGATGCAAGTCATATCATGATAAGACTCAGGCATCCCTACAATAACACCTAGCTCATACAACCCCATTCCAAAATTTAGCTCATACAACTCCATTCCATAACACAAGTGCAAATACACACTTGTAATACTCCCAATACAAGAGAACTCTTCAAGAGAGAAAACATAGATTTCACACTCAATCCTCCGATGCCCCAAAGGAGCACCTTCTCTTCATTATATTGCCCAATAGGATCTCCTCCAAGGAAGCTCCACCATAGGATTAGGTACATGGATAGGTGAGTTGTCAGCAAGCTCCATCCTTAGATTACTTGCTTGGATGGGTGACATGTTGGTCTTGGTCCCATCTGGTTGGTCAAAAAGGCTTTGACCAGATGGAATTTTTCAGGGAATCTTCTTGTAGGAATCTTAAAATCACATGGGTAAGGTACCATTGGAAAGCTCTCTTGGCAAGACAAACCAAGGGGGAGAGAAGGCTAGCCCCTTCTTTGTTGGGGAATCAACACATTTTTGAGGCCTAATTCATCCGTTGAAGCCTATGAAATTACCTTTCAAGTTTTTAGGCCTATTTGGCTTCTGTCATATTAGTAGAAGTGTTCTTTTGGTGATACCTCTATCTGATCTACATTCTCCATCATGTGTAACATCCTTACAGATGTCACCACCTGTTTCACTTCTAGATCCTATGCCTAGCTATTAATTCTAAAATTTCCAAGCATACTTTGGTTTCTAGCCTTTTAGTAGAAGTACTCTTTTGGTGATACCTCTAGCTTATCTACTTATTCCATCATGTATAATATTCTTCTAGTGTTACCAAACCAAATTTCATCTTTGGATCATCTATCTAGCTATTGGTATTGCAACACCAAGACAATAACCGGCTTTAGGAGTAGTGTTGAACAATACCAACCAAATTCCACATTAAAAGCTAGAGTGGGAGTGAATTAATTCAGTAAGAAATGCCACATCATATGCAGCAATCAAACTCACATTCCTTCCTTCTCATTGAACACTCATCTCCCAAAATATGTTGTATTTGCTTCATATCATTGCATATCACATGGCCATTGATTGATTTTGAACCTTTCCAATTGACTGCAATAGATTTCACCATCCACTTTGGATCTTTGAACAAGGGGAATAAAGTACCATCCACCAATTCTACACATCTTTTGAACCCTTTGGTTGCAAAGACATATAAAATTAGGTTCTTCTCTTCATGGTTGGGCTAAGTAACTTCTTCACTCAAAGTGACTACAATGGCTTTCATGACTCTATCAATAAATTTTTTGGTAGATCCTGAACTAATTCTTCAAAGGTTTATACCTCTCACTACACACACGTCATTCTTGTTGTGTCCAAGCCAATCAAGGATTATTTCTAATTGAACCCATGCAAGGGATGCATCTTTCCTACATTTCTCTTTTTGAAAATGTCATGTTCTCTAAAGAAATCATTTAAAGAAAGAAAAGATTGTAGGTCCATTTGCACTAGCTATTTGAAAGAAGATGGATCTTCATCTTGAAAAATTTTACAAGCAAAGTTGGTGCTCCTATTGTAACTATTTCTCTCAAGAAGATACCTTTAGGAATGAAAAAAATACCACCACCTCAATATCAATTCATTCTCATTCTCCTAATCCATAACACCCATGTTTCATTACTCCTTGTATCCTCATTTTTTCCAAAATTTCTTGGAAAAAATATCCAAAGTCAACAGATATCCGACTTGAATGTTCAGAATTTCTTGATATGTCCAAAGTCAAGTTCATTTCTTCTTTGTATGTCTTTTATATGCTTCCTCATGCATTTCTTGAGTCTTTCACTAATAATTGTCAAGTGCTAAAATGTGGTATTTTTTCTGCCACCGACTAAAACATCTCACTCACACCTACCTAAACCAAATTCATTTTTCCCACCACTAACAAAAAAGTCTCATCCTTATCTAAACCCAATTCAATGGCACTAGCTTAGTTGAACAATTTGCACACAAGTTGAAAACATGTGGAATCAAGGAATAGACCTACCCAAGAAGAGAAATGATGCACCCACCACAAAGGATACATGAAAGCAATCCAAAAACATCATGAAAACATAAGCATGGGGTTTTCATAAGGACACGGTCCATTGTTTCATAAGGATGTAACACATGGAATTCACATTTTGAATTCAAATTCCACTTGCAATCAATGACTCAAATTAATCTTTACAAGTCATTAAGAGTAATGTGCTTGCCCCCATAACCCATAAATCTCTAGGTCATGAAAATTGTGACCCACAAATATTATGTGGCTATGGATGATCACTCATAAACCAAATTACGTACCCTTCTTCCTTACCCATAAATAATTACTTAAATACTCTACCAAATTTTTATCAAAGCTCTATGGGTAGTGAAAAACTCTATTTGAAATGCCAAATTGTAAAATTTTGATTTTTGTAAGAAAGAAGTCTTTTTTTAGGATATATAAGGAAAATTACATAAGCATCAATGGTGTTTATTTTCATGATATATATTCCATCTTATGTTTTACATTGTCCCAAAAATATCCTTCATAAAAGTATTTATACCAATAGCTAGTTCACCCTACTTCCTTGTTCAATTATTTGTTCCACATATTCACTTAACTATTCTTGTAATTGTTTAGTTCCAAGCCACATAATTTCACATCATTTGTAGCATGATGTTGTAGTATCATGCAGATAGGTTAGTGCAACAAGCTTGGAATGGGGCCTTTGTATCACCAATGACCTAATTTGATGATGATCCTCTACAACCTATCACCTTATCACCTTTAGAGACCACAACTATTGCTTGGTAGTATTTGATGGAGGTAATATGCCTATTGGATTTTTTTGGTAGGATTGACATTAGACTATGTGACAACCCGGAAAATATCAATTTTGCAGTAATCGGATAAGTAAATTTCATTCCCACAGAGATACGAGTCAAAAATGTCTAAATACAAAGTCAAACAGTAACACTTGCAGTTCTTCTTGGTTGCGTCTTTAATCTCTCAATTAGAAACTACACCTAGAAGAGAGTAACAAGCACTGATTCGCAGTCTTGTCACAAATCACACTCCTTAATCACAACTCCATCAATTCTTTCCAAACAATCTTGATTGTGATGATTCAGGCTCTCCTAAAAATGGCACTTCACTGCAAAACGACTTTGCCTCAGAATTGTGTTCCACCCTTCCACTGAAAGCACAACTTCCTTGATTGAAATTGCTTCACATCAACCTTGCACTGCACTCAAATGCAAAATACTACCAACACTACAATTCCTCTCAGATCTGTCAAGGCATTGCTTCGATTGCACTTCACTCAAGATCAAACACACAGATTGAAGATCAAGGTTGCGGAATCCAACATCCAACAAGCACATTGACTTGCACTTCAAATTTCTTCACACACTCACAAACACAATTGCAAAGCTGATACTCAGAATCAAGCTCAAGCGACAAGCACTGCTTCACAACACTTTGCTTTATCTATTCTTAGAAATAATGAGCACTAAACAACATGATACTACAAATGTCACTCTTAAATAGTGAAGCAATTGATAGTTATCTTCCTAATGTACATCTTCCTACTAACTCTACAAACTTGCAGATCCGAAATGACAATGCACCTCTTCATATCTGCCTATTCAAATCTCAACTTGGTTACTAATCCGATCCGATGTCTACTTCTTCCTCGGCTTTCAAACCCAAACAGGAAGTAACTGTACTTCCTACTACTCTGTCCTCGGTTTTCACAACTCCTACATCTACGACCAGATCTAACAATTCTCTTTCTTGATTTGACATTTCACTTGTGGGTAATCTATCTAACTCCTTATCTGCTAACCCACTCTTCTCTATTGTCTCCAATGGTAATTCCGAAGACATATGCACTCCTATTTCATCTACTTTGGGTTTTGCTCTAACATCTTTCCAAAGTTTATCTATCTCTAACTTCACTAGATCTAATCTAATCGTGATATTGTCTTCGACTTCCAATATCTTCCTATCTACCTAAGTTCTGAGACTAATTAATAGAGCGTTCAAGTCTGTATCCTTCACATGTCTCCTCCTTGTCTCCTGCACTAACAATTTCAACTCGTGCAGCCTCGTCTCTTCAATACAAACACTGGCCTCTGTACTCAACATCACATTCATCCTAATTACAATCTCCTTCAATGGCTCCAATCTCATCTTCCTTTCATGCTCCCGATCTGCAAGCCAATCTTCCCTATACATTGCCAACTCTACCTTGAACTCAACTTTCACGGTTTCTTTCTCCTTCTCCTTTTGCGCAATCTTCTCTTCTTGATTACAAAGTAACTCTTGTAGTCACTCTTCTTCCCTATATCTCACTGTCAACTCCCGCTGCCACAGTTGCTTCTTCTCTTCTACACTCTCTATCACTCTATTGAGCTCTTGTTCCTTCTCTGCTACCCTTGCCATAGCAATTTCTAGTCTTGAATCAACAAACTGCTGCTTCAAGATTTTGTACTCTTCTACTTGTCTTTCCCTTGCTATGTCACTCTTCTTCACAAGTTCTTCTCGATACCTCGCTTCTCTCTTCAAGTCCTCAATAACTTAACACTGCACTACTGCATCCCCTTGCAGTACTGCCCTTTCCTCCTCACCTTGGATTATACTCCTCTTCAACTCCAAGTTCTCTTCTTCCAGTCTTGCCAAAACCTGCAATACAATCTTCACCTCCGGACATGTCGACTACATCTCCTTCTTCTTGTGCTCTAACTTCACTAACAATGGGCATACAATTTCTTGTAGGTACTCCACTCCATCACTCACACCTACTTCTACTTGCGGAGTGATCTCCTTCTTTACCTCTTCTTCACTCGATACTCGCCTTCTTCTCAGCAGTCGTCATATTGGAATAGACGCTTCACTCCCTAAGCTAGTATTCTCCTCTTCCCTTGCCTTGCTTGGACCCACTTCACACTTTGCCTTGCGTCTTGACCAAACTCCCCTCTGGATCGTAGTCTTCTTCTCCTCTAGCCCGGGTACCTCATCTTCCAACTTCATGTTATTTTCTTCCTAAAGCTCCACCCAAACATCTTCTTCTTTGGCAGTAGGTACCAACGTCATCTCCCCACCTTCATCACTATTGCTACTCGTATCCCCACTTTGTAGCATGAGCTCCGGTTCCTCCTCATGTTCCGAGTCTTTGGACTTGCACTCGGCTTTACCTTCCGAGTCTTCCTCTGATGACACGATCACCACTATGCCTTTCCTTGGGTTTCCTCTCTTGGTCTTCCAAGGTCTTGTCTTCTCTACGTCTTTTCCTTCTCCTCGTTGACTCCTCTTCTTTGACTTCAGAGTACTTACTTCTACCTCCGCACTCTTGCCCGTCTGCGTGTAGTACTCATTAGTGCTTTGGATTTGAAGAATGTAGTTTTGCTCCTCCGCATTGACTTCTCTTCTTAAGTCGGGATGAAAGTGAGACACCATTTTGTTGTGCTCCACCAAATTGAGCAAATTCAACCCGAGGTAGAAATGTGTTGCAAATGGCACAATGTAGTGAGGAGGCAACTTATCCCGCAAATTCCACACCATCTGTCTTGTCCTCCCATGGAAGCACCTTGCCCAGTTGATAGGTTCTCTTGCAAATATCTTATGGAAAAACACCGCTTGGTGTTTCATCACATAAGTTGTCCTCTTCGGCTTCAGGATTGTCATGAGAGCACTCACGATCCCTCTCTTCACCGGATCTTTGTAACTCTTGACCTTATACCCATTTTTTTGTTCTCTTCAAAGAGAAGGCATCCCTCACTTCTTGGGTTTCTTTGGCTACCTCTCCCTTCTCCAAGAACGTGGCACCCTACTCCACCCCTGCCTCTCTTCCAAGCACCAATCTCCAATCCGACTCTGTCTAGTGAGCCGGATTTCCTCTCGTCCCCTCTTCCTTGGGGCCATCGAGACACTTACTCTCAATTGTCTCGGTCATGAAACATGAAACCTGGAAAACTTACGTTCCAGTTCCACGCCAAGAAGGTGATCCAAAGTTGGCTCAAGACTTTGATTCTTGTGATCACATCTAACCTCAGAATTGCATGATTTCTCATTGCAAATTTGTAGTTCTTCTTTCCTCCTCCCATCTTTCTTGTTTCCTCACTATCTCTTGGTTTAACTCTCTCAAATTCTCCTCTACACACTAGCGCATCTTCAACTCTACTTCCCTTCCTATGATCTCCTATAGGACGACTCCTCAACGGCAAAGGAAAATTGCTTGACATTGCTTTGTCGTTAGCCCAATTTTTATAGAGTCGCGCCTTCTTCGTCTCTCTTCAATTCAAGTTTCTACCAAGAAATCACACCTCTTGCATGGGCTTGTCACTGTCAATTGTACTTCATGCGTATGACCGCCGGTTTTGAACAGTCCCTTCTTGATTTTCTTGCCCCAAAGAAAGGTTGTTACATTGTCTTTGCCTTGGGTTGAGCTCCCCCCAATACGAAGACTCCTTACTTTGGGTTGTATGCTGGCAAGGCAAGTCTGAGTACTTCACTTTATGACCCGAAGCCACGTTACCTCGGGTTTCATCCCGAAGACACTTTTCTTTGCCTTATGACCCAAAGCCATGTTACCTTGGGTTTCATCCCAAAGATGCTTTTCTTCGCCTTCTTTGGCCATACATGCACAATCTGACTTCTCTATACACTTCTTCTTCTCTATATTGAAAAAAAACAAAAAATGTGGGTACCACAGACTAACTATGATATTTCAAGCATGTTTATGGGTTTAAGGGTACTTGTTTGTAGGGAGTAATGAGATGGTTATATAATTCTCTCTATGCCATGTTGCACATTTGGCATACTAGTATCCTAAATTATGACCAAAATCAACAATTAGGGATTATCATAAGAACTTGCCACCATCCTTGCCAGGAGTATAGGATCTAAAGAGACATGGTACCATTCATTTGGTGATTTCTAGATGACCATGTTAGGGATGTTTGGGACTCACAATTTAAGCAATTGGTGGAACTCAATTGATGAGAGAGAGACAGCAAGTAATTGAATTGTTTTACCATATGATGAGAGAGAGCGAGTGATAGATGATGTATTACCACCATGTCAATAATATCAAAGGCATCCAAGCATCAATTGTTAGGTCAAGCTATGGAGCTAGACTATTTGACCTAGATTGTGAGCCTTTGGATTGGTTGAACATCATAGGATGCACTTGTCAAGCATCACCACTCCAATACTTGTGAGCTTTATGTCTCTCAAGATAATTCAAGCACATGTTGGGAGCAATAGACTAAGTGAGCATGTCATTCTTGGTACATAACAAGTGATCACCAATGAGAGTGGTCTACTTGGGTTATATCTAAGTGAGCAAGGTCTACTTGGGGTGGAGCTAGAGGACTTAGATATGTGGAGCTTGTAGCTAGAGCAAAGGGAGTTTTTTGCTTTAAGGTTGTAGACTTTAGCAATTGGGGGTTTGACGGTACTACTCTTAAGGCCCTAATATAGAAACTTAGTCAGTGTGTCATCTACCTCTAGATAGTAGATACATAAGATATTTGGGAGCCAAACATTGGACCCAAGCTTACAAGAGTGGAAAGATATAGAGTTTGGAGTTCTTGAAGAGCTACACAAATTTATTTTCCTGTAGTATGAAGGATTTGGGTCCTCTTAAAGGACTTCATATTTTGATTGAGCTCACTAGTGATACACCAATTTTTGGATGTTTGTAAGGATATAATGACATGGAAAGAGTCGGAGTAGAGACCTTTTTGAAGCTAGTTTGGTAGAGATTTCACATAAAAAGTATAATTTAGCTACAATGATTCTAGCCAAGAAGGATATGCATGGCAACTACATAGATAGGCAAATGTATGGAGATTACCATCATATCAACCAATAAACTAGGACTGATTCGTACGGTAGGCTTACAAAAGAGGTAATTTTTTAATTTGAAGTGCATGCAAAGGTTGATAGTACTTTGGATCTTTGAACAAGATACCATCAATTTGCAACCAAGGAAGAAGATAAGTCCAAGATATTATTTTATTAATCTTTACATTAAGGATGTATTTTTATCAATAGAAGTTCTTACCATTTGGGTTAAAGAACACTCTTATTGATTCCAAAGGGCCATGGATAGGATCCATGCAAAATTAGATTTTACTCAATGCTATACTGATGACATTTTGATCTATAGTGTTATTATAGAGACATATAAGAAATATTTGCTATAGATGTTTGAGAGATTGAGATCTCATGGATTCATCCCTAGAAGCACAAATCTTCTAAGAGCATGTTGAGTATTTGGGTTGCATTATCTACCTGGTGGACTTGGTGTTCAATAAATCAAGGTGAAGGCTATTGCATATATTCCTTGTCCTATAGATGTGATTAAAGTCCAAGTCTTCCTTGGGTTGTTAAACTTCTATCATCAATATATAAGAGAGAATTTAGTGTCATAGCCAAGGCCATGCCAACGCTAATCAAGCTTATACAAGAGTGGTGTTGGGAGAGATGAGCAAGAGAGAGTATTCATAGAGCTCAAGGAGAGGTTTATATCTGCTCTTCTTCTTAGAAGACCAATCAGAGGATGCACATTCTAGGTTCATATTGATTGGAGTACATTGGATCTTTGAGCAATGCTCAACCAAAAGGATGATAAGGAGAAGGAGTTTGTAGTGGCATTTGCTAGTCTTTCCAAAAATTAGTAGAAGCAAAGTATAGTTTATATGAGCAATAGTGTGGGTAATAGCACATTTTGTATGTTACTTATTTGGTAATCTTTTCATTCTCATCATTGATCATCGACCACTAAAGTGGTTGATGAAGTCTAATAATGTAAGGACCGAGGAGAGAAATCAGAGAATAGAAGACCAAAGTGAATGATCATATTGGGACACTTGAAAGAGTGGAACTCCAAATGCCTAACATGAGCTTGGGCTTTGGTATTTATAGGGAATATATAAGGCTCTTTGAGAAGCTTCTCAAGAAGCTTCCTAAAATCCACCTTCTTGGAGTGCTAGCCAAGTTAATCTAGAAGTTTCTCAAGAAGCTTCCTTCTAGAAGCCACCTACTTGGCATGCAAGTTAAGCTAGTTAGGAAGCTTCAAGCTTCTCAAAAAGCTTCCTCTTAGAAATCACCACTTTGCATGCATATTACCCAATATTTGGAAGGTGCCAAATACCTTCTTAGATTTTTCTAGAATATTCTTATAATTCTTGGCTAATTTGGCCTACTCACTACTTTATTAGTCTTGACTAACTCATTGATAAAATCCCTATTGTTGCATATTCCACCAATACTAGTTGGTGATGTCTTCATCACCATGGAAGCTTCAAACTCCCAAATGGCCATTTGTGCATTCTAGAGATGAGAGAGAGAGAGAGGCTCCCAAGTGGTATCATGAATGGAATACTCTTTCCAAAGGACTTTATACTCCATATGTTGTTGGTGACTATGTTGAATGTGGTGATATAGAAGGATATAATGAACTTCATACTCCTCATGATTTTTGATAAAGGTGGGAAGAGGAGGGAGTTGGACACAAGAGGAAAAGGAAGATGGATTTGGAACAAAGCATTTTAACTTGGAAACATGAAGACAAGGTAGATATGCATATGATAAGGTAAGCAAGTTGATAAGCAACACAAGAAATAATTTGGGTAACAAAAAATGGACCTTTCCAATTAGGAGCACTTTTAAAAACTTGGGTATCAAGAGGAAAGGGTAGGTTAAGAGAAGAAATCATGACCTTATCCTCGAGTTGAAAAGTAAGATCACAATAATGTTGGTCTATGTATTGTTTTTGATAATTTTGAATAACAAGGAGATGAGATTTGGCTTGTTTTAAGGATTGGGATATGGTGGTCAAGAAGGTGTAAGTATGAGGGATATGAGATAGAGGAGGAGCCATAAGGGATTTGAAATAATTGGGTCTTGGCTCTTGGCTAAAATTAAGGAAGAAGGGAGAAAATCTAGTGCTTGCATGTTGGAATTATTGTAGGCAAATTCAACAATTGCAAGACATTCATCCTAGTTGGTATGGTGAATGTTGACAAAGGCACACAACATATCCTCCAAGTTATGATTTGCATGTTTGGTTTATCTATCAATTTGAGGATGATAGGTTGTGAATAAAGCAAGCATGGTGTTTAATATCTAAAAGAGTGCTTGCCTAACTTTTTTGGTGAATCAAGAATCACAGTCAGAGATGAGTACATGAGGTATCTCATGATGCTTGAAGACATTGTCAAAGTAGATAAGGGCCAATGTTGGAGCAACCATTGTATCAAAGTGTGGTACCCACATTTTTGTTTTTTCTCAAGTTTGAAAAAGAAGTGTACAAAAGAAGTCAAATTGCACCTGAAATTGTAGTCAAAGATGTAGAAGGCAAGGTACTCTGGAATTGCCCTATCAGCATATAACCCAAAGTGTCCTTACTTTGGATTGGTCTTGGTCTTGGGGGTGATCAACCCAAGGCGACAATAGTGTAACAACTTTTCTTTGAGGCGAGACATTCAAGAAGGTACCGTTCAAAAACAGCAGTCATATGCATGAAGGACACTTGATAGTGATAGGAGCATGCAAGAAGTGTGATTGCTTGGTAGAAACTCAAATTGAAGAAAGATGGAGAAGGCACAACTCTATAAAATTCAGGCTAAAGACAAAGCGATGACAAGCAATTTTCCATTGCCGTTAAGAAGTCATCCTACAGGAGATCATGGGAAGGAAAGTGTAGTCAAAGACGCACTGGTGTGTCAAGAGGAAGTCAAGAGAGTTAATCCGGGAATCAGTAGAAAGAATGGTCCCCAGCCCAGAGTGGAAGAGAGAGAGATGGGAGGTGGGAAGAAGAACTCTAAATTTTCAATGAGAAATCATGCAATTCAGAGCTTAGATGTGATCACAAGAATTGAAGTCCTGAGCAGGATTTGGATCACATTCTTAGCATGGAACTGGAATATTAGTTTTCCAAGTTTCATGACTGAGATCATCAAGAGTAAGTGTCTTGATGGCCTTGAAGAAGATGGGAAGTGAGGAAATCCGGCTCAATGGAGAGAATCAGATTGGAGACTAGTACTCGGGAGAGAAGCAAGCACATAGGAGGGTGCCACATTCTTGGAGAAGGGAGAAGTCACCAAAGAAACCCAAGAAGTGAGGGATGCTTTCTCTTCAAAGCACAAAGAATGGCTACAAAGTGGAGAGCTATAAGGATCCTATCAAGAGGGGGATTTTGAGTGCTCTAATGGAGATCTTGAAGCTGGAGAGAACAACTTATTAATGAAGCACCAAGTGGTGTTCTTCTATAAGATGTTTGCAGGAAAGCCAATTAATTGGGCAAAGTGTTTCCATCAAAGTATGAGACAAATGATGTGGAATTTGTAAGACAGGTTGCCGCCATATTACATTGTGCCGTTTGCAGCCCATTTCTATATGGGGGTAAATTTTCTCAATGCGGCGGAGAGACACAAGATGGTGTCTCATTTCTATCTTGACTTACGAAGAGATGTTGATGTGGAGGAGTAGCAGTACATCCTGCAAATCAGGAGTAGCAATAAGTACTACAAGCAGACAGGGCAGAGTGTGCAAGTGAAGGTGAATACTCCAAAGTCAAAGATGAGGAGTTGACAAGGAGAAGAAGAAGAAGTAGAGAAAGTGCGACCTCGGAAAGCTAGAAGCGTGAACCCAAGGAAAGAATTGGTGGTGATCGTGTCGTCAAATGAAGAGTTGGAAGGGGAGGCTGAATGCAAGTCCAAAGACACGGAGAAGACACACAAGGAGGAAGAACCTAAGTTCACACTATAGAGTGGGGACACAAGCAGTGACAATGATGACGGCGGAGAGATGCAGTTGGTACCCAAAGAGGAGGAAGCTAAGATGGAGACAGCGGAGAAAGATAACTCAAAACTAGAAGATGAAGTTCCATAGCAAGAGGAAAAGAGAAGTATGATTCATAGGGAAGTCCGTTCTAGACAAAGGGCAAAGTATGAAGCGGTGTCGAGTAAGGTGAGAGAAGTGGATAGTGGAAGTTCAAGGAGCAATGAATCCATTCCTATAAGGCGACTGCAGCTAAGAAGGCAAGTATCAAGCAAGGAAGAGAAGAAGAAGGAGATAATTTCACAAGTCAAAGTAATTCTGAGTGGAGTAGAGTATTTGCGAGAGGTTGTGTGCCTGTTGTTGGTGAAGTTAGAGCACAAGAAGAAGGAGATGCAGTCAAAATGTCTAGAGGTGAAGACTGTATTGCAGGTGTTAGCTCAATTGGAAGAAGAGAACTTAGAGTTGAAGAAGAGTGTAGCCCAAGGTAAGGAGGAAAAGGAAGTACTATGAGTAGATGTTGTAGTACAGGATCAAGTGATTGAGAACTTGAAGAGAGAAGCGAGAAGTAGAGAGAGACTCGTAGAGCAAAGTGACATAGTAAGGGAAAGGCAAGTAGTTGAGTACAAAATCTTGAAGCAACAGTTTGCTAATTTGAGATTAGAAATTATCCATGCTATGGTGAGAGTAGCGGAGAAAGAGCAAGAGCTCGATAGAGTGATGGAGAGTGTAGAAGAGAAGAAGCAGCTTTGGCAAAGAGAGTTGACAGCAAGATATAGAGAGGAGGAAAGGTTAAGAGAGTTACTTTGCAATCAAGAGGAGAAGATTGTGCAGAAGGAGAAAGAGAAGGAGACTATGAAAGCCAAGTTTGAAGCAGAATTGGCAATGTATAGAGAAGATTGGCTTGCAGATCAAG
Source organism: Lunularia cruciata (assembly GCA_948567375.1). Classification (NCBI taxonomy): domain Eukaryota; kingdom Viridiplantae; phylum Streptophyta; class Marchantiopsida; order Lunulariales; family Lunulariaceae; genus Lunularia; species Lunularia cruciata. The sequence goes on along the minus strand of OX419756.1, from coordinate 1,807,011 downwards.
AACGGGAGAGAAAAATGAGACTGGAGCCATTGAAGGAGAGTGTGATCAAGATGAACGTGATGCTGAGTATAGAGGCCAACATGTGAATTGAAGAGATGAGGTTACACAAGGTGAAGTTGTTGGTGCAGGAGAAGAGGAGACAAAATGCAAAGGACAAAGGTTTGAATGCTTTACTTATCAGTCTTAGAACTTGAGTAGATAGCAAGATATTAGAAGTGGAAGATAATATCATGATTAGATTAGACTTGGTGAAATTAGAGATAGATAAACTTTGGAAGGATGTAAAAGCAAAACCCAAAGTAGATGACATAGGAGTCCAAATATCTTTGGAGTTACCAATGGAGGTGTTAGAGAAGAGTGGGTTGGAAGATAAAGGTTTAGAAGGATTACCTTCAAGTGTAATTGTAGATCAAAGTGAAGAAGTGTTAGAATTGGTAGAGGAATTAATAGATATGAAACCCAAAGACAAAGTAGTAGTAAGTGAAGTTACTTTGGGATAGAAATCCAAGGAAGAAGTAGACATTGGATCGGATTAGTAACAGATTTAAGATTTGAAAAGGCAGATATGAAGAGGTGCATTGTCATTTTGGATCTGTAGGTTAGAAGAGTTGTTAGGAAACGGTATAATTATTAGATTTGTTGTTTGCTTCACTATTTAAGAGTGGCATTTGCAAGAAAATGTTGTTCAGTGCTATTATTTCTAAGAATAGATAAAGCAAAGTGTTGTGAATCAGTGCTCATCGTTTGAGCTTGATTCTAAGTATCAACTTTGTGTGTATGTTTGTGAATGTGTGGAGAAATTTGAAGTGCAAGTCAGTGTGTTTTTTGGATGTTGGATTCCGTAGCCTTGATCTTCATTTTGTGTGTTTGATCCTGAGTGAAGTGCAATTGAAGCAATGCCTTGACAGATCTAAGAGGAATTGTAGTGTTGGTAGTATTCTGCATTTGTGAGTGCAGCGCAAAGTTGATGTGAAGCAATTTTGATCAACGAAGTTGTGCCTTTAGTGGAGGGGTGGATCACAATTCTGAGGCAAAGTTGTTTAACAATGAAGTGTTATTTTTGGGAGAGCTTGAATCATCACAATCAAGATTGTTTGGAAAGATTTGATGGAGTTGTGATTAAGTGTGACAAATTGTTGTGACAAGACTGCAAGTCAATGCTTGTTACTCTCTTTTGGGTGTGGTTTCTACCTGAGAGACTAAAGACATAACCAAGAAGAACTGAAGTGTTACTGTTTGCTTTGTATTTGGACATTTTTTACTTGTATCTCTGCATGAACGAACTTTACTTACTTGATTACCGCAAAAGTGATATTAGCCGGGTTGTCACACAAAAGTTGGTGCCAAATGGATTTGCTTACTAAGCTTATGCACAAACACCATGATTTTTGTGTGACCATACTTTGTCTTGGGCAAGGTGGTGATAAGATCTAAGCTCACATGTTCCCATTGAGTAGATGGGATGAGAAGTGGTTGAAGGAGGCCACTCAGTTTCAGGTTGTTGGCCTTGTTGCATTAGCAGCTCTCCCAAGATTGGACAAACTATCAAACATCTCATGCTATATTGGGCAACCACCATTGGCAGTGTAGGGTACCCAAGGTCTTGTCTATGCCCATGTGACTAGCAATTGGTAATTCATGGACTTCTTAAAGGCACACAAGTTGTAGACCATCCTTGGTTGGAACATAGATCTGGTTCTCATTGAATAAAAGGCCTGCCTTGAAGGAGAAGGTGTTGTATTCCTTATCTTGTGTTATAAGAAAACCTTGTACTAACTGAAAGAAGTGTTCTTGTTGTAAAGTTGTCCTAAACTCACTTTGGACTTTCAAATTGATTAACACTATTGTTTTGCCTCTATGATGAGAGGAAGAGACTTCAAATTAGGTCATCATGATAGGGCATCGGGGATGACATGGAACCTATTGAGTTTGCACACAATGTTGATGTCAAAAAATTGCAGTTGTTCTTTGCATCAATGATGTCTACCCTTCATGTGCTCCAAATGTAATGTATATGACAAGGATTTGTGATTGGTTTGCATGATCACTTGTTTCTCAAGAGGTAGTGCCTCCATATGTTGGTGATATATACCATTGCTAATTGTTCCCAATCTCAAGAAGAGTAATTCCTTTCTATGGTGTTTATTTGGCAAGATGTAATGGCAATGGGATGTAACCCATCTGGGAATTCATGATGCAACATGGTTCCAATGGCAAATTTAGAAGCATCAAAATCAACCACACAAGGTAGTTGAAGTTATATATATGTGTGGTTGAAGTATAGGTCTTGAAGGCACCATCTGTTTCAACTTCTAGAATGCTTCTTTGTGCTTGATGGTCCATGGAAAGCTTGTGTTCTTTCGCAAGGGGTTGGTAAATGGTGTGGCCACATGAGCATAATAGCGGATGAACCATCAATACAACCTAAACTTGCCAATCCATTAAATGCCCATACTTTTGTGGCATCCTTCAAAGTAGGCCAATCAATAATGACATTGATTTTTTCTTCTTCTATCTTGATTCCCTCCAATGATATCTTCTGACCCAAGAAGGTAACTTGTTTTGCCAAAAGGCACATTTTGACTTTTTGCAATAAAACTTTCATTGACATAGTCATCTTAGGACTTCTTGCATGTGGTTTGTATGTTCTACCTTTGTCTTGCTATAGATTAAAATATCATCCAAGAATACCATCACGTACCATGTCACGCCATTTGTAGAGTTGCATCTAGATTGCTTGGACACTGGAGTTCCAATGATAGTAGTTAGAGGTATTTGGCAATTACTCATAGACTACTTTCCAATGGTTAGATTTTGTGTTTATGGTATTGACTTATGGCAGGGCCCACCGTTGCTTACACCGTCCACACCATCATGTGCCGTCAATAGGACCGTTGGGATGAGGCCTAATGGAGGTGAAAATGAGGTCAAAATTAGGAGTATACCTTGGAAGTGCAGCTCCAAAGAGCTCACTTCTCTGATGTTGAGCCTTGAGTTCTTGGTTAGAGTGGACAAAAGCCGGCAAGCATCACCTAGATTCTCTTAGCTAGAGTGGGTGTGGCTTGACTATAATCATTACTCTATTGTTGGCAAGTTGTTGAGGATCAGATCAAGTATTGATCTGAGTTCAAGTGATTTGAGTTGTAAACAATCTGATTATTGTGGCATTTTAGATTTTATGTATGACTTATGTGTGAGTTGTGCTTCTATAGTGGGTGATGTTGACATTGATGTATGTTGTGTAGTGATGTTTATATGCACAACAACTAATCCAATAGCCTATCAACACCTAATGCATCTGAGCTATGAAGACAAGTGGAGCATTAATGAGGCCAAAAGGTAAAACTCTCAATTCAAAATACCCATACCTTGTGCAAAAGGTAGTCTTGTGCAGATCCTCCCTATCACTGGGAATCTGCCCATAATCACTTTGAAGATCCAACTAAGAGAAATATCATGCTTCACTCAATTGATTATGCAGTTCATTAATGCAAAGCAAGGGATATATATTCTTCATTTTGTGTTTATTGAGGCCACAATAATCAATACAAAAACAAAGTCCTTCATCCTACTTTAAAATAAATAGTACCAATGTTGTCCAAGGAGAAGTGCTATTTCATATGGAATCCTTTTCCAACAACTCCATTAGTGTTGTTGAAAAATCATTAAACTCCTTTGGTGAGAGCCAATAGATTGATCTACTCACTAGAGTACTTCTTGGTAATAACTCAATCTTGAAGGGAATATCATAATTGGAAGGTAATCCTTTTGGCAAATCATACAAAAAATATTTGCAAACTCCTAAACTATTTGATCAACCATTGCTTGATGAGGCTTCTAGCTCTCATTAGATTCTCCATGCGCAATTGCCTTGATCCACATTATAAAAATAGTCTTATCTTCCTCCAGAGCTTGCTCTATGGCTACTTTATTGATAACTTCCCATCTTGGGACTGACTATTCTTGGATTCATTACTCAAAAATATCAAACAACCTAATTGGTATTTTTTACCTTAGTGTTGAATCTTATGATTTTTAAGCCAAGGAAAATTGAGAATGACATCATAGTGTAGAGGTTCCATTACAAACCTCATACATACAAAATACTCACAATCTTAAATATAACAGGATGTGAAGTACAAAATATAGAACTCCTTTCTACCATCAACCATCATCAATCTACTTCTAGTTATTGGTTTGATAGGAATATTTAATTTATTTGTTCATTGCATGGACATGCAATTCTTTGAACTCCCAAAATCAACCAAAATCCTACACCTATGATCAAATATCATACCTTGCAAATGAAGCAAACTTGCATAGGCCAAGCCTTCAATCCAGTTGGAACTAATCAAGTTCTCAATAGGTGCCTCAAGTTCTCCTACAGGTATTTCTTGTTTCCTTGACCATCATCCTTCACAAACTCCATTTGTGCTATTTGTCAAGGTCATCCATTCTTGAGCAGATATCAATAATGTGATGCCTAATTTGGCAACAATAAAAGAAACCCCCATTTTGTTGCAATCTTTCTTTATCTAGAGGGCCAAGTGATTCTATTGGATAGCATTGATCTCCATTGGTGTTGGCTCCTCCACCCGTGTGTAGTGTGTGGGCAAGTTTGATGAAGGTTGAGATCAATACCAAGTTGTCTTAACCAAGGAATCAAATTGTTCAACCAACTACATGGCTTTCTCCAAGTCTTTGTGCTCTTGTGTGGTCAATCCCAACTTGATGTATGACTTCAAGCCCTTGAAAAATCTTCACCTTCTATTATATCTAGAATTTACATAATGGTGGTCTATAACTATGTGATATAGCTTCTTATAGAGCTAATTTGCTTCAACTTTGCCAATCTATCTTGTATGGCTTATGTGGCATCTATAGCTCAGAATCAACCAATTATTGCACTCTTGAATTCTACTCATGTCAAGATTGGTGCAACAACTCACTATTCAAATCATTCCACTTGGAACCTCCACCAAATATTTTCCACTCCATCCAATTGGCTTGAAGCCAAGAGAATCTGTTTCCTCTCATCTTGAAGATTTGGAGCTTCAAAATAACATTTACAATCAAACAAAAAATTCTCTACTATGCTTGAGAGATTCTTGCCTTTGAATACCTTGGGTTTTGGAAATTAGATTTTCTCTCCTTGTTCTTGAATTGGTGCTCTCTTTATATGCTCTTGTTATTGATAGTCTCATTTCTCCAACAATAAAGCAAGGTGCTCAATTTGTTGTTACATGCAATGATAACATTGGGTGTTTCTGCCATGGCTATTACTCTATCAAAATATCTATAATTTATCTAATTTAACAAGTAGATGCAACATGCACACAGTTCTCCATAAGTTACCATGGAAATACCAAGGATTCATCAAACAAGGTGATTGTATTGAAAAAAATTTGCCCAAACATGAGACAATGAATTGTGTGAAATGGTGTTTGGGTAACCCCAATGGTTTGGCAAAAATGAATTTATGGATGATCCATAAATTCCATCCATCCCATTTCTACTTTAATAGCAATGTAAAAGACCAAAAAGAGAAATAGAGAATGGAAGACCGGAGTGAAAGATCACATTAGGACACTTGAATGAAGGTAACTTCAAATGCCTAGCATGAGCTTGGGCTTTGGTATTTATAGGGATTATACAAGGCTCATTGAGAAGATTCTCAAGAAGCTTCTTGAAAGTCATCTTTTTGGAGTGCAAGCCAAGTTAATTGGGAAGTTTCTCAAGTAGCTTCCTTTTAGAAGCCATCTACTTGGTGTGCAAGCTAAGCTAGTTAGAAGCTTTCCATTAAGCTTCCTTTTAGAAGCTACCTACTTGGTGTGTATGCTAAGCTAGCCGAGAAGTTTCTCAAAAAACTTCTTCCTAGAAGTCACCACTTGGTATGCATATTACCATACTTGGAAAGTACCAAGTAGCTTCTTAGATACTTCTAGAATATTCTTATAATTCTTGGCTAATTTGGGTCTTGACTAACTTGTCGGTAGACTCCATATTGTTATAGATAAGCTTTCAAGGAATTTATATAATGTGCTCTAATTTTACATGAATGGTTATTCATAGACCTAGAGTGGTGAATCATGATGTAGATGAGCTAACTAGAAATCTATATATTAGCCATCAAGATCAGACCAGAGAACATTGGCATGGTGAGAAGAATGAGGAGATGGTATCAAGTTGGCATGCATCTACCTTTATATGTATATTGATTGAGACTCTAATGGTATCTCTCTTAGTATAAATACAAGAAGTTGTCAAGGTCTTAGATCTAGAGTTGAGATGTTCATGATGATGTGTTGGTGATAGACTATCTTTGCACTAATGTTATAGTAGCATAATTGGTGCCAAGGAGATAAATAATGTCCTTCAACAAGCCAAACAATTTAGATTGGAATGCAAACATCTTCTTTGATGTTGGAAGATGGTAGAGTACAAGTAATACTCCTTCTATCTTAGCGACCATAGATGGTACAACATGCTCATGAGGAACTATGACATTTTGGAATAAAGTAAGCATATAATTTACTTTAGAGTTATCATTGGTAGTGCAATATGCAAACCAATGTACATTAATTTGTTGTTAGATGTGTGGTTTGTGACCAAGTTAGAGCATTATTAAATTTTCTTATGCCTCAATCATATCCATTATCTATCATGGGTTGGATTAATGCTTGATTTTGGGCTTTTATCATTGATTGTGAGACATCATTGGTATGTTTTGGTTATGGTAGAGCACTTCTCCAAATGGATTGATTTGGTGGTGATTCTTGACAAGTCTAGTGAAGGGATGGTTTACTTGTTCTTGGATTAGATTGTTAGTCATTTTGGTGCCTTAGTTGAGGTCTTGATTGATCAAGGTATATAGTTTTTGGGATTTTCAAGTCTTGTGTGACAAGCACTTGATTGATCACCGTACTACCTCCCAAGATCACCCTAAGGTAGATGATTTAGCAAAGAGAGTGATTCAAATGGTGAAAAGAGCATTGCATAAGTATGGTTTGTAGATAGGCCACTTAGGAGCTTGAGATTTGCATTTACCTTGCTTAGCTATGAGCTATTTTTTCAGCCAACAGGCTTCCTTAGCATCTTTCTCTTTATGGCCAAGATCTAGATCTACTTGTAGCCATTCATTGTGATGCGGTTATAGTTTTGGACTTGGATGATTTGGCTGTATGGGTGAGCATATGTTCTCAATGGGTAGAGATCTTTTGAAAAGTGATTTTGATGTCTTTAGAGAACTTAGGAATTGCTTAGCATGGGGATACCTTATGTTATGCTACAATTTGAGAGGGAGATTATAGACCTTTAAATCTATTGGTTCTATCTAGGTGATTCTGTATATCCATAATACACTAGATCACAACTCTTGATGGGGCTCAAAAACAGCCAACTCATGATGTTTGCTCACAATAAAGCATGCCACATACGTAAAATAGATGGTTATCTAGAGTTAGAGGGACCTAATTGCCAACTAAGGGAGCTATTGTGAGTCTTTGGAGTTCATGTTTGACTTTCAATATGAGTTGTTCATCTATAATATATGATTTTGATATTAATGTATATATGCACAATAGTTGTCACAACATTTGTAGCATTGGAGCTAGTTTGCTAGGACACTAGAGTGTTAGTTTTGGCAATTACTATATTATCAATAGTTGCTCAAGAGATACTTAGAGGTGGTTAGATATGGTATTAATTTGATTGATTGCCCCATTGAAGCTACCATTTTCACCATTAGATGCATCAGTATGGTTAGATTCCTAGCCACTCCAATAAAGGTATACCTCAAAGTGCAGCTCCAAAGAGCTCACTTCTTCTATTTTGAGCATTCAAGTTGTTGTTTATAGTGGATAGAGGCCAGCAAGTGTCACCGTGATTCTCTTAGCTAGAGTGAGTGTGACTTGAAAATATGATCAAGGCCTATTTGCAATGTACATTGAGTGTTAAGTTTCAGGTTTGGGACATTGCTTTATTGTGGATCTTTGGAGTTCATGTGTGACTTTATATATGAGATGTACTTTTATAGTATATGATGTTGATAGCAATGTATATGTGCACAACAAAGACCTTGTTGGAACTCTAGCATAGCTAATTCTAAGAACTTTGCATTGTAGCCTTGAATTGCCTGGATCACTACTACTTCTTTTGGCTAGTTTACCAAGTAGCCATAATTAAATATTCATTCAACTCTACTTTTTTTGGCAATAAGGAACCCAATCCATAGATTGAAGTGAAAGGTGAGTGCACCAAATATTATTGCCCCTTCATGACAAAGATATTGTACATCTTTTGGGTGTAGTCACAAAATATGCATGCCTCATCAACTACCTCTATTGCAAATAGATTCTCAAAGGAGATTGTATGGTTTCTTGATAGGTAGGTAGTTTGAAATAACTTCATCATTACTTTCACAACTATCTTCTTTGCTTGGTCTTGGTAATGGACTATAAACCACTCCTTTTGCAACCTTTATGAAGTTAGAATCCATCTTCCTAATCTCAACATTTTGAGAATAGAAGATGTGACTACCTTCTTTTGGCCATCTTATTTCCTAGAACCTATTGCTAGAGTCTTCCATCCATTCCTTTGGGATACCCAAAGATTGTCTTTGTGCCAATTCTTTCCACATTATATCTCTTGCATAATTGCTCCCAATGTGTAATTTAATCCAACAAGAGGAAGTAAGGTGAAACATCCTTAAGAGTTCCCTCCAAGCTACCATCTCCTCTCTATCAATTTTTAAGTTTTCAAGGCCTTTGCTTGCTCTTTCTACTAAGAACTTCCTCAAATACCATAAAAAATATTCTAGGCAAACAACTACTCCAAGTCGTTGTCCTCCTCAATAGATCATTCACTTTATACTTAAATTCATAAAGTTAATACTCAAATTTCCATTTGCATGCACTTATTAGGTTTAAATTTGGCTTGAATATTAAATCAAGCTAAAAATAAGATATTTGTAATAAGAACATCTGATTTATAACCTAAGGCTCTAATTTATCACTCATCAATCCATTTTCAATTTGTTGTCTCTTGTGTTTTGCATCCTGATAGGTACAAACAGTCATCTTCCAAAGTTACTTCCTCCACTCTTTGATGAGATTGAAGATGTCTTTTGCCAATATTCAAAATCTGTTGCCTTTGGCCAAGCTTCCTTCATCATCAAATTATTTTGGCTAACAATTCCTTCATCATCAAAATTCTTTGGTTGAGAGTTCTTTTAAACCAAAGGAACAATGGTTCCTTTGGCTTACAATCTTCCCAAAGATGTAAGCAGTTTTTGGTGAACCAACCTTCCTCTCCATAAAAGAATATATAACAAAGGAATACCTCTCATAATACACAAACAATACATTTTTGTACTCAAGATAAAAAGAATAGAAAAAGAAAGAAAAACTTTCCAAGTACTACAAGCACCATGATTGGCAATTTGAAAGTAAAATTTCCCTCATTTGATGGGGAATAACTTGTTAGCAACTTCTCCTTTTAAATATAATAACTTCTATAAAGCAAAAGCAAAGAAAACTTTCCCTTTCTTGATAAAAATATTAAGTATCTAAAGAAATTTACTTCAAATATGGACCTCAAGAAATGTATGACAAGTTTTATGCTATAATCATGTATTAGGAGAATATGAAGAAGGTTCTAGCTTAAACATGGGAGAATAACATCAAAAAAAACTCAAGAATGGATTTGGGCCAAGAACAAACTATGATATGGGATGTAAATATACACATGATATACTAAATTAATTACAAAGCTTGACTTAGAAGATATGCTTGCTCAAGAGATGCAAGAAGAATTTGAGGAGAGTGAGTAGATTTTTGTGGAGTCTTGAAAAACAAAATTTTTTGACCATCTTTTTTCATTTCTTTTGATATGAAACTTTAATGATAGTGGGAAATCACAAATAATGTATAGTGTAATACTTATAGCTAAACATATCATCAAGAGATGCAAATTAGCTTGGTAACATCTAGAAGAATGTTATATATGATAGACTAAGTAGATCAAATAGTAGTGTCACCATAAAAGTACTTCCACTAATATAACAAGAGCCAAAAGTATCTTGAACACTTTGAAGCCAATTTTGGAAGCCTAAATGGATGAATTAGGCTCTAAAAATAAAATAAATTTTTTCACCTTGGAGGAAAAGGCTTGCCTTCTCTCCCCATTGTTTGTCTTATCAAAACCTTTCCAATGATACCTCACCCATGCCATTCTAAGCTTCCTATAGGAATATTCTCTAAAGATTTCTTCTAATCAAACCTATTTCACCAACCAGATAGGACAAGGACCAACATGTCATCCATCCATACATACAACAAATCTAAGAGTGGGGCTCATTGACATATCACAAATCCATGTATTTGATCGAAGGGTGGAACTTCCTCTAAGGAGATCCTCTTTGGTATATAATTAAGGCAAGGTGCCTCTTTGGGACATCGAAGTATTGAGCATGAAGCTTTGTGTTTTCTCTCTTGTGTTTTTCTTAGGGGTTTTCTTGTCCTTGGAGTAGTACATATAGATGGCAAAGATGAGTTTGTAGAGAAATCATCTTCAAATGATAGTAAAGTACAAGTTGATAGGTTACAACCCAAATATCAATATAGCAATAGTAAAGAAGAGATTGGGGCAACACATTTGTATACTAATAGCTTAGCTAAAAAAAGAATTAAAATGAAACCACAACATCATTTGGATAGATGTGTGATGCAATACCTTTGTATGGAGTAATGTTTTTGGTTTTTCTATAGATTCTAGCTAGGCAAAGTATAGGAATATTCATTTGGTAAAAAAATAGGAGAAAATGGTCAACCAAGACAACCTTTGGTGAGAGAGCTATTCATCTTGGAATGTCTTTGCCTTGAAGGCATACCTTTGTCTTGGGAAGACCTTTGGCCAAAATACATTCACCTTGGAATTCCCTTGGCTTGAAGTGACCCATATAAAGATGGTACCAACAGATCAAGAACCATAATTGAGATTCTTTGGTTGGGCTAAACACTCACATGTGCAAGTCGTGCTAGTTGTATACCAATAGCTAGATGATCTAGAGATGAAATTTCGTTTGGTAACATTTGTAAGCATGTTATATATGATGAACTAAGTAGATAAGCTATAGGTGTCACCAAAAGAGTACTTCTACTAATAGGCCAGAAATAGAAACATGCTTGGAAACTTTAGAATCAATAGCTAGGCATATGATCTAGAGGTGAAACTTGGGGTGTTGACATATGGAAGGAATGTTACACATGATGGAGAATGTAGATCAGATAGAGGTATCACCAAAAAGAGAACTTCTACTAATAAGGCAAAAGCCAAAAATAACTTGAAAACTTTATAGCCATTTTTGGAGACCTAAACTAATGAACTAGGCCTCAAAAATGGAAGATTCCCCCCATCAAGAGGAAAAAGCTTGCCTTCTTCCCCCATGATTTGTCTCATTGAGAGCTTCCAATGGTACCTTACCCATGCAATTTTGAGCTTCCTACAAGAGTATTCTCTAAAGATTCCCTTTGGTCAAACCCATTTGACCAACTAGTTAGGACAAGGATTGACATGCCACCCATCCAAACAACTAATCCAAGGATGGAGCATGCTGATAGGTCACCAATCCATGTATCTGATCCAAGGGTGGAGCTTCCTTTGAGGGGATCCCCTTTGCTATATAATAAAGAGAAGGTGCTACTTTGGGGCATCGGAGGAATGAGTGTGAAATCTGTGTTTTCTCTCTTGAAGAGTTCTCTTGTCCTTGAAGTATTACAATGACTCACCAAAGGGCATGCTTACCAAATGGTTGTAATGGTTGAACTCATAAGATAAATGTTTGTCTAGAACTTGAAATCTCTTTACTTTTTGAAGAATTTTCTAGGGTAGTTCAGTTGTGCTACCTTCTCCCATGCAAAGAACCTTTGTCTGAACTTGTGCTTTTCAAGAGAGAGTGACTATGCAAAGAGAAAGTGAAAGGGTAAACAAGAGTGTAGAATGATGAAGGGGCAGAAAGGAAAGGAAGTAGCTACATTGCATGTGCCACAAAGGATGTATAGAGCTCCAAAATTCATAATCAAGTCCCCTAGATTAGTCAAGTGGGGTCTATATCCCAAGAGATGGTTTGCAACAAGAAGCTCAACTTCTTGCTATTGAATTGGGAATTGAGTTATCCCACGCTATGTTGCATGAAATTTGTGACAACCAAGATCCTGAATCTTGTTACCTGGACAAAGAGCATTGGCAGAAAGTGTTAGGGCCTAGTCATTCACCCCCATATGGCATGACTCCTAATAGCATATGGACTAGACCAGATTTGTGTAATACCAATAGCTAGACATATGATCTAGAGATGAAATTTGATTTGGTTACATCTTGAAGAATGTTATACGTGATGCGCCAGGTAGATCAGATAGAGGTATAATCAAAAGAGTACTTCTATTAATAGGGTAGAAACCAAAACAAACTTGAAAACCTTAGAACCAATAGCTAGACATATGATCTAGAAGTGAAATTTAGTTTGGTAATATCTAGAAGGATTTTATGCATGATGGACTAAATATATCAAAAATAGGTATCACCAAAAGGGTACTTCCACTAATAGGGCAAAAACCAAAATATGCCTAAGGCAATTTTTTAGGGCCTAAATGGATGAATTAGACCTTAAAAATGGGCAGATTCTCCCCAAGGAAGAACAATTTGGCCTTCTCCCCCCCAAATTTTTTCATCAAGATCTTTCCAATGGTACCTCACCTATATGATTTAGAGATTCCTACAAGAAGATTCCCTAAAGATTCCGTTTAGTCAACACTGGTTTGACCAACCAGACAAGACCAAGTCTGACACTAGTTTGACCAACCAGATAGGACCAGATCCAACATGTCACCCATGCATGCATCTAATGAGGGTAGAGATCAATGATATATCACAAATCTATGTATTTGATCCAAGGGTTATGCTTCTATTGAGTGTCTCTATTTTGCTATATAATAAAGCCAAGGTGCTCCTCTGGGGCATCAAAGTTTGAGTGTAAAACTTTTGTTCTCTTATTTTTTATTTCTCTACTATCCTTGGAACATTACAATTTGACCTTTGAGGCCAAATTCAAGTCTACCTTTTGTTACAAGAAGACCAACAATTGTTGATCTATCCCTAGAAATAATGATCCTCTTAGAAGGATCTTGGTAGAGTTGGCTATGAAGCTATTCAAGTCCAAACAAAAAACTTATTCAAACAATAGCCATGCTGTATTCTTTGAGTACTTGTACCAAGGAAGACTTGTGAATTGGGTAGCAATGTTTTGGGCTAGAATGAGACAACTTGGAGGATCAATGAATGAAGAAGGTAAAGTAACTCTCATCTCTCCCTTCATTGTCCATTTCTACCTAGGCATGGGATTGCTGAAGAAGAGAAGAAGCACCCTGACCACTTCTTCTTGGAAGGACATTTTGATAAGCCTCGAAAGAGAGCACTAATGGTATACAATACGCATAGGTGGATGTATAGTTTGCTTGCAGATGGAAATACATGGAGGTAAAGGAATCCTATAACATCCAGGTTTTGAGAAGCAAAAGCAAAGGAAATTACTACAAGCTGATACTCAAGAAATGCTACTTCTGCTAGGCTAAAGGCAAAGGCCACAAAGCGGACAAGGAGAATCTACTTGTAGGAGGAAGAAGAGGACATGAAGAAGAAGCGGCAGGACCATAGCTGGATCCTATGCCCATGACAAGTGAGAAATCCTTCACATGGATTGCCATATCATCTGACAAGGACACAATAGAAGATTGTGAAGGTGGAGGAGTACAACTCATCCCAGCCCCAACTTCTCCCCAAACTATAGATTGTCAATAGTAGTTACAAACACCCACCCCTAGGCATTATGACCATGATCCAACCCTTCCAAGAAAAGCATGGTAGAGGGTTTAGGGATGATGCAATCTCCTTTATTCCCAACCATATGAGATGTAGAGTTAAGAGAAGAAGGCATCCTTTGTGTAGAAGAAATACTTGAGGTGGAAGATGCATGTTTGGGTCAAGATGATGTTGCTCTCTAGGCCAAAGACAAGCTTCACCAACTCAATCAAAGGCAAAAAAAAGAGGATTTTCTATGACAAAGACACCGCCCTAGCCAAACCAATATCTAAGCAGTGGGTGCCAATTGTCTTTGTAGACATTGAGAGAGCAAAGAGTGTGCCCTCAACCTCATTCAAGACCAAGAGAGGAGAAAGCTTGAGCAAGAAGGAGGTTAGGCAGATCATAGTAGTGCCTCTTTCCTAATTAATAGTTCACAAGATGGACTTTGCTCTTGACTGATAGAGTAGCTTCTTCTTTTCTATGCAGAATTCAACAAGGAAATCAGAGACTATGTGATTCTTGTCTAACATCTTCACCAACTTGAGCAAATAGGAGTTGAAGAAAAGATAAAGGCAAGGGAAAAATTGCAAGACATTTGTGTCCAACATTTGGAGATAGGGAAACAAAGTACAAACTTGGTGCAAAAGGCAGCCAAACTCAAGGAAGAAAGTCAGGCCTTGAGGAAGGAGATCAATGAAGAATATATATTAAGAAAAAAGATGTCCAAATTGTAGGAGGAGAAGCAGATCAATCATAGTTTTATCCTTGTCCTCTTCTTGGATGGATAATTGATTATACCCTGAAAATCCATCTAGGAAACTGTAGCAAGGATGACCAGCTACTTGGTCCAAAATTTTACTGGTAAAAGGCAAGGGATGATGATCCTTCCTTGTAACTACAATCAACTTGCAAAAATCTTGGCACACTTAAATTTTCCTATTTTTCTTCTTTGGGACAATGACAATGGGTGAGACAGACTCACTGCTTAAGATAGGAAAGATTATTCCGGCCACTATGTACTTGTTGATCTCATCTTTTACCAAGAGCAACTACTTTGGGTTCAAGCGATACTGTCTTTGCCAAACCGGAACTGCACCTTCAGCCAAACCAATCTAGTGTTCTCCAAATTCTTGTGGAATACCCGAAATTTGATCAACAGACCAGGCCAATACATCCTAGAATTCTATAAATAGGGTAGTGTATCCTACCAATTCTTCCAAAGTGACTATCTTCAAAAATTTTAAGATTTTTCCTTCACCCAAAGCAACTTCTTGACAATCATCAAGGTTGATGACTCCTTCAACATGACTCACTCATGACTCATATTATCCATAGAATACATTACAAAATCTGAATGTCAATTGGTTTTAGACTAAACTATGAACCAACTTCTTGTTTACCCACTACATTTCTTAGTACTCTTTGGAATCTTACTATTAAGCCTTCAAATCTTGGATAAGCTTGTTACTATGATCCTAATCCACTACATGATACACATACTAGCTAAAAATATGATAGGACTACCTCCCCTTGCTTAAATACTAAACCAAACTAAACCACCAATTCATCTCTTATTCTTGGTGTGCCAACTTGGGTGTCTATTGGGCTTACCCCTACCACCTGGAATAATAGGAAGTCAATCAGAACCAAAAGGAGGAATACACTCTACCAAAATCTTGCAAATTTAACTAGGCAACTATTTTTTTGAAAAGGAGAGCTTGACAAGTCCCTTCACTAACCGCTACTTCCTATTGTAATGATGACTTACCACTTTTGGTCAAGGCTAAACCACCACTCCCATACTTAGATGTGTTGGAATTTGTCTATACAACTAATCACTCCATGTCATGGACTTATATTTATGGCACTAACAATCTAACTTAAGGTCCTACAATCTTATCTCCCTTCTACATGGCATACATATATTTTTAGTAATATATATTGATCACATGGAGACAATTAATTACAAGGTTTTGATCTTGCTACCATTACTACTAACCAATCATTACTTAGCCAAGAATTTGGTCCTCCTAATTATGACCCTTTGTCCTTTTTGGGCACTTCCTTTGTTGTAGCATACAAATTAAGCTTGAACTCCTTCTATTTGACACAATTTGACCACACTTCTTCCTCTTCTTCCTCCAAAGTAAGTTGGGGATTGGAGAAGGAGCTAGTGATTGATCAACAACCTTGGTAATGTGATCCGTATGCTCCTTCCTCTCCTTGTCTCCTTCTCCAATAGATTGGATGGATTTTATACCTTCTACCAATAGTAGTTGCTTAAAGAGTAATGCCTCTTCTTTGCATTGTCCTTAGTTTCCATCAAGGTGCAATTACCATTTTCAATTGGGCCTTTATGGGAGGTTAACCTAACTAATATGATCTTGATATTGTGTAAATTTGCATGGAGCACACAAGGAGGAATACTCCAAGTCAAGGACATTTTCAAAGAGAGGCTTGGATTGGAGTATTCCTCCCTTTCCATTGGGAGAACCTCCTTGAATCCCTTCCAAACTTCTTCCTAACTTTCACACTCCTTGATTTCCTCTAGAGTTGATAAGTTATGATGTCAATACACATGATAGAGGACACAACAAATCCAAGCATATTAACTTGTTTGACTATGGCTTTGGGAAAGCTTCCTAATACTTTGATATAACAAACATCCCTAATTCACAATTATGATCCATGTCTAAGCATTGATGATTATGGTTGCCCACATTTTGTTGATTCAGCTGAATGATTGGGTAAGAAGATTGGTATTAGGAATTCAAACACCTTTCTTGCCCATCTCTTCTCTCTCTTTTGGTATTATGACTCATACCATGTAAGGGCTGCATATTCAAAGAAATTTAGTGATAATAAGGTCCACTCATTCTTCCTTCTCTCATTGTTTCTTATGCAAGCTCTCTTGAAATCTTTCACAAAGGCTTTCACAAAGGCTTCCATATCTTTGCCAAAGAAAACTAGAAGGTTTATCCATCTTAGCCCCTGACTATCTTTCTCTTTTCTCTCAATCTTTTTTTTTCTTTTCTCTCACTCTATAAATAATAGAGTATATACATGACTAACACCATTTGAGAGTAATCTAGAGAACAAAAAAATTTCAGGTTGCTCCAAGATTTCTATAGAAATATTAAATCTTAGAGTGCATATTACTCAAACCCTCATGGATAGTTTATCCATAAATTGAAAGATTATCTCCATCATTAATCTTGCAAACTAATTGATGAAGGTGGTAGTATTTTTGTAGCTATACTAATACTCTCTCCAAGATCCTTCACCAAAGTCTCCAAAAAGGTTGTAACTCCATTACACTCATGTCCTTTTGGAAGTCCTTCCACTCCACAAACCTCACATAACTCCTTGGTCTTAGATCTCCTCCCTCCCCTTGATGAAGAAGGTCCAACATGCAAACCCAAGTCAAGTAAGCCTCTCTTTTCCCTCAATCTCTTTCTCTCAAATGTCAATGGATATGAACTTTCCTTGTTTCCCTTCTCTCTCCATAAAAAACACTTATAATCACTCTTTCTTCCAAGTAGTGTATGTTTTTGGATCCTCTCAACACTCTCCTCAAATTCTATTCTAAACTCCATTTTCCTCAAATCCACCCCTACAATCACCTCAAACTCTTGGGGAACCTTGCATAGCTTCAACTTCCACTCTTGGTGACCGTCCTTGTTCCCAAGATGAGTCTTAACACTCAAATATGCTTTTGGTTGCTCTCACATTCCTCATGTATGAGATCTCAATTCTTCAAAATTGACCACTTCTCACAATGTCACTAAGTTCTCTCAACTGGTATGTTACAATCCTTTGAAATTTTTCACACCTAATCAAGACCTCAAGGAATCATCTTTTGAAAATTTTCAGATCTTTCTATTGAACTATTTGGCCTAACCACCTTTCTATTCAACACACATATTTTAGATTTGATCCAAAAACCATCCCATTCACTTTAAAAACTCAATTTCTTGCACAAGAATGATATCTCCTTGATTCTTGGGCCAAAAAGTAGAATGAAATTCACTGAATTTTCTTGGAAATTTTAAAGAAATCCAACAAAAACTGAAGAAATGGTAAATTCTATACAAAATTCTAGAGAGTATATAGTTTGAATGAACAATTTACCCTACCACCTTCCAAAATATCTAGCTCAATGCGTGTAGCAGCCCTTACAATAATTTCAAGTGTCTCAACTAACAAATAATCCAAGGTATCCTTTGTGAAAATCTCAAGTTCAGATATAAAACTTGAGGTTTTGCCCAAAATCACCGTAATCCCCAAAAATCTGCAATCCACCTTACAGAATCTCTCCAAATCCTCTAATGTGTACAAGATATACAAAATCAACTCAAAGAAATCATAATGAACTAAAGGGTACAAAAATGGATCTTGGTTATCTAACATAAGTTCAACCCTTTACTCCCCTAATGTTCTCTCCAAGTGAGCTCTCATAGCCTCCTTTTGCCTAATATAGAATTGTACAAAAAATATTATCTTGCCTTCTATAGAAGTCTTGACAATGGAACCAAAAATTGTGAGCCGGCATATCTCTCACTTAGGATGAAACTCTGATGGCTATTATGGTAACACACCATAGACTAAAACACAAATAACTCCATCATAATCCTACTCCAAGACTCAAACCATTACTCACTAGAGAACCTAATGAGAGAGAGATAATTGCTAATGAAAGGGTAATAATTACCTCTCACTCTTAGTTTATATACTTGTGAAATAGTTACACACCAAAGTTACTAATTATTGGAATAACTCAAGTTACTAGGTAAAATTCAAATAAAATTAAAGAGTTAAAGGAATATCCATACTCATTGGAATATTCTCCTAAGCATGTAATTTTATCTTGACTGAACCACTAAGTCAAGGATTTTTTCACATGGGATATCCTTGGACTGTAGAAGAATCCAAAAAAAAGAGGCTTGTGGGTCCAAGTGTTTTTAATTCTTTCGTCAAAGCCAAACATCTAGGAATAATACCAAGTCAACACTCTAGAATCCAAAATAGTAGTTCTCATCTACTTCCACTAAAGTAGGGTCCCCTCTATCTTAGCTATGACTAACTTTAGCCAATCATGGATAATATAAAATCATCCTTTATCTTTATATAAATAATATCTCTCAAGTACATATAATACCAAACTAAATATCACAATAGCACATAGATGCACAAATGCATGTTATAGAACAAACACCATGTTTCCTATCAACTTTAGATTGGGTCCAAAGATGAAAGATAGACAAGTATAAAGGTTGTGATAACTATAAAGGCTTTCTAACACTTGGAAATTTTGAGCTCACTCAAATCTAAGAATGAGATTATTATGTGAAAAGAAAAATTGATCAATGTGCATTTGGTTTTATAGCTAGATTTTTTAGTCATCATTCTTTAATGATTGAGTACTTGGTGGCACTCTCTCTCCACACATGCAAAGCCCTCAATGGACAATGATTAGTCTTTCTCCACACCTATGAGACCCTTGGTGACTAGTCTTTTTCTGCATATGCAAAGCATTTTCTTGCTAAATGTGAAAAGTCTTTGGCAGCAATTCTTTATCTAGGTAGTGGCATATTTGAGTTTTTGTATGATTTTTGGATACAAAGGTGTTTGGGTATGAAGGTATTTGGACTTGAGTTCTTTGCCTCCCACCATCCTTCAAGCTCAACTTCTTTGAATCCTTCCTTCCAAACGCTTTGGCTTTGTGCTTCTTCCATTCTATAGTTGCATAAAAAAAACATAACTCTGAAGTATACTTCAACTAAGAAGATTTCATTCTTAAAAATTAAATTGTTTAATCATATCTTTACAAACAAGAGTGGGCTTTAATAAAAAGAGCAAATTTTGTAAAAATGTATGCACCATGACATTATGGAGTCTATTGGTGGAACTTAAATGTGCATCATTAAAATCTAAATGGTCAATATTGGACCTCTATGCCCGATATTTGAATTAAATATCCAAATCAGAACTCAAAAATTAACTAATTAAATATCCAATATTGGAACTCAAATCTTCAACATGAGAACCTAATTGTGAGATATAGAGTCTAACTTGTCAAATACAAGAACTTAAATATGTATTCAAACTATCCTAAATTTCTAATCTTTTGTGTCATATGTCTAATATTAGAAAGTTAAGATTTTCATATTAAAACCTAACAATGAAATAATGGAGTGTAATTTCCACTTTATTGAAGGAATAAATATGGGCATATTTATATCTACATCTACAAAAGGTTGCTCTTGTAAAAGTAGGATTGAAAATTGTTTATATATAGATGCAAGATCTTCTCATTATCTTAGATTTGAATACTTTGAGTTAGTGAATATACAATCCAGAGATAAATGGTACAAAAATTGGAAGCAATAGTCTTTGTATCCAGATCTAAATTTGAAAATTGGCTTATAGATAAAAACATATAGAGGATAAATCAAGAATTTGCATGAAATTTAGGTTTACCTTAGTGTTGATGTGCAATGTATAGTATATAAAGTATAGCAAATTTAGTTAGTGTTTTGTCGTGATCATTTGTGGGAAACCAAGTTTAGTTAATGATAAGCGCTATATTCTATCAAAATACAAGTTTTATAATATTTGTTCAGTTTTATGAGGAATTGCAATGATAAAAATATTGGTGAACTTTTGTGAAGGAATTTTTCATTTTATCTAAGGATAGGGCTTGGAGTGTATTTCTCTTCTCTTGCAAAACCTATCAATAATAGTACATCTTCCATCTTCATTTTCTTGTTGATTGAAGATATATTTTGTAAGATGGATGTCGGTTTCTTGCTATAGTAAAGGGAATTTCTTGCTATCTAATAAAGGGAATTTATAGGGAATTGTTTTTTTAAGAGCTCTTATACAAAGTAGATTGGTCGTGGAATGTGTATATTTAAAGATGTCGTAAGGATATTGGATCTCCAAAATCCTCTCAAATGTCTACGGGATTCATAACTTCATTCAGACATCTTGTATTTTACATAATATCTATGTGAGAATTCAACTTATCCTTGGATGTTCCAACCAAAGGGAGAGACATGCAAGCGATTATACTGGAATAATTTGGAGCTCAAGCTTACCGGGAACAACTTAAACCATGGGTGTAAAATTTCAGGCTCTACCCAAAGGTAAAGCCTGAACTCAAGCCTGGAAACGTTTTGAAGATAGAAAAATAGGCTAAAAATTTTGTATTTTTTTTCAATTTAGAAGATTTGCATATAAGAAGATAAAATATCATTGCTAGAGTTTTTCAAAGTCGCTTGACTTTACATTTTTGCGTGAGTTTACATCTCGAAGTAATAAATTATATCTTAAAGGAAGGCCACACAATATCTTGAATATAATCCTGAAGGCGTTTCTAGGCTCGATTATGACTTAGGTTAGTATTGTGTACTCATGAGTAATCACTTAAACTTCCAAGCTCTCCACCAAGAGCAATATCTTTGGAAAACTCCTTTGAGAAAGTTGGGATACTCGAACAAGCTAGTATCATATCTGTAAAAAGCTTGCAGGTTTGAAAGCTCAAAATTATTTCTTTGGGTTTTCTTTTAGTTGTGAGTCAAAAGTCAAATATTTGCTTGTTTTACTTTTTCTAAGTGGAAACTTTTAATCGCATTTTATCCCTCCTAAAGGGAATCTTTAAAATAAAGTCCAAGATACATTTTCTTTGTAGTCTTAAGCATAACGGGCAAATTGTTTTATCGTAAATAATGATCAATTGTTATACGGCGAATCTTTCTATATGAATCAACCTGCAAATCAAAAAAATTCTGAACATGTAACCTTTTCCGGTGCTTACTGGAAAAGATTGCCACCTCGTCAAAATATTCATAAGGGTCGGTAATGTGGAAAGATTCTTCCAATGGTGAAAGCATTGTTAAAAGTTTTACTTCTTGTAAATAAAATTACTTCTTAAATTAAGTCATGCAACTTTCAAATAGTTTTACCTCTTCAACAATTATTCAAAATAAAAGATCAGTAGACACTATGGGGTGTCCAAAACCAACTTTAAGGGAATTAATGGTTCCCAAAAGTAATTTTATTAACCGGGTCGTAAACCAAAGAAAAACGATTATGAATTTTGCCATAAAATTTAAGATTTTGAAAAAATAATTTCAGGGGGGAATTTCAGCTGACTTGTCTGGATAACTGAATTCTATTACACACCCATACCATCAAAGTTTAGTTCACGTAAAGGATGACCCGTAAAATGTCAGGACTCTACGGGAGTTCCTCCCGTAATATGGAAGTATTCCTCTCTCACGTCCCGTAATCCAATAGACCTCCCGTACACAAAGTTTACGGAAGCCGAAAAGGGGTTCTTGAAGCCCCCTACTATATCTCTTCCTATAATCTCTTCCCCCTATAATTTTCTACTTCGGAGTTGGGAGACTAGTGTGCGGGAGCTGCGGGAGAGTGTGGAGACGAGAGAGGAGAGGGAGAGACGTGAGACAATTTCTGTAATTTCTGAGTGCTCTCTAGCATGTAGCATTCGAGTGAATAGTCTATTCTCTTCATTTTTCAATTTCGGTTCCATTGGCACCTAGATTGAAGACTATGGAGAATGGAATAAAAAGTTATGAAATTTTTTAGCTTTTTTAGGGTTTAGAGTGATCATTATACATTGAGAGTGATAAGTTGAGAATTTTCATTTCCAATCTCTTTGTTTTCATGATTAAGTTCCATGATTAAGTTCCATGGGAATTTAATTTGAAAATTTTGGAGAAGTAAATTGAAAATTATGAGAGCTTATAGATTTTAGGGTTTAGAGAGATTGTTTTCTTATGTGAATTGGGATGTGAAAGGTTGTGGTTTTGCAGATATGGGGAGATATGGAGAGGAGCAACATGTGTTACTATCACTATTCTTGTGCTAACCATGGCTACACCTTCCCATGTGGGGTCGCCTAAAGCGGGTCGGGATACACCATGCTCGGTGTGTCACCGACGCTTTACCTCTCAAGGGGTAAAGACCCATGTGGGAAGGATGCACAAGGACTATGATTGGACCACTTGGGAGGCCCACGTGAGACGAGCGACCACATCGATAGCGGTGATACTCGGGATTACGCACGCTTCGTCTATACCTTCATTTATCGTTCTAGGGATACCGATCGAGTCGTGGGAGTGGTTAGCTTCTCAAGCGGGTTGCATTTTGGGGTTATTTGAGACTAGTTTTCCATGTCCACGTCTATTCCATAGGCTACCCCGCACACTCCATGATGAGGCTAGACAGGCTTTTTGCCTACCACTTGATCGTTTGGCACGTGATCCCTTGGACGAGTTAGCATGGTTCCTATTCCTCCTAATCCCTCGATGGTGTCTTCGTTATGCTAGAGGGAGACGTGCGGGGCATAGAGAGGTGGCGGCTAGATTTTTTTGATTCCGAGCGGGGGATTGGGCAGCCCTTCAGGAGGAGTCTGTTAGGGCTACACGATTTAGGAGACATGCATCGCCACAAGATACCACAGATTCCACTTGATTATGACAATGTAGGACATTGGGTCAGGCAGGAGAGTTTAGTAGAGCAGCACAAGCACTACACCCTTTGTCTATAGCGAGTCCTACTGATGAGACCATCTCTTCCCTATGCTCATTACATCCAATAGCAGTAAAGGGACTACCACTAGAGGTCTTAGATTATCAGCCTGAGCAGCCTTTATGTCTTGATAGGTCGCTATTTGCACAAGCATTGTGCACTACCCCTCGCCTTTCCTCGGGAGGCTTGTAAGGGATGGTTTATGAGCACCTTAGAGATTGCTTCCAAGCAGATGATCCTTCTAGTGGTTTTACCAAGTTGTTTCAGGTGGCTGCAACAGTAGCGAGAGGAGACATTCCTATGTCTGTTAGTCGGGTATTAGGTGCTAGTTGACTTCTTGCAATGGAGAAGGACACGGGAGGCATTAGACCGATTGCTATTAGAGAGATCTTTTTGCGTTTGGTCAGTCGTACCATTGTCCTTCAACATTGTTCTCACTTTTGACAACACCTTAGTCCACATCAGTTTGGAGTAGCTACACCTGGAGGATATGAGGCTATATCTCTATGCATTAGAGCACTCCTAGGTATCCATCCGGAGTGGTTCATCCTACAAGTGGATGTTGAGAACACTTTTAATAGCGTCTCACGTGCATCCATCTCTAGAGAGCTTAGGGAGGCTGGTGGATCCTTGGCAAGTCTCATTCCTTTTTTGCGGTCTTTCTGTGGCTCTCCTGCTTCCCTTTACTACCAGCATGGTGGTTCACAAGAGGGAGTCACCGTCTTGGAGTCAGTTGTTGGTACACATCAAGGAGATCCTTTGGGGGGAGGGCACTTATTTGCCATGGCTCACTTTACAGCTCTCCTATCTACTACTTTGGCCATGCCAAGTTGTGTATTTCCCTCCTTGGCAAATGATACACACATCATAGACCCTGTAGATCAGATTAGGCAGGCCTTTGACTACTTGACTACCGAGCTACATCTAGTAGGCTTGAGAGTCAAGGTGTCAAAGTGTAGGGCATGGTCCCCTTTAGGTATCCCTCCCCACCTTGAGCTTCCAGAGGGGTGTATCACATCCACAGATGGACTTTGTGTTCTTGGTGTGCCAGTAGGATTGGAGGATTTTGTCACACGCTTCTTGGACGCTGCCCTTGCAGAGGATGTTCTCCATGTGGATGACCTTCCATTACTAGGAGATCCGTAGGTGGCATTTGGTATACTCTCTTCCATTATTGCTCGCTGACCTTCCTACCTTATCTGTACAGTTCCCTCCTCACCGTCCTTCCTATCACCTTTGAGAGCATTTGATAGGAGGATTATGGGAGTCTTTGGTGATATTATTGGACCAGGGACTTTTGACTGTGTGATAGGGGATTTGGCAGGTAGACAGATGGCTCTACCGATCTCATGTGGTGGGGTTGGCTTGCTTTCTATGGAGGAGATGGCACCTATAGTGTTCTTGGGTAGTTGGGCTCTCTCAGCACCCCTACTTTCCTCTCGTTGTGTGGTTGCTGATAGGCCGGTTTTGGAGACTTATGTGACAGAGGTGGAGGGAGGAGCCTTTTCTCTCCAGGTGTTGTTGCGGCAGACGAGAGATAGTCTATCCCCACGAGCACGAGAGGGTTTTCCACCATTTGCTTCACTATCATCAGATTGGACTAGAGGTTTACAGTCTTCCTTGATGGAGCGACAGTGTGAGCATATGCTACATTCTCTCTTAGTTGACTCGTCCATTCCTCAGGCTACTAGAGCATGTCTACGCTCTTGCTCCGGCAAGGGTGCAGGCTCGTGGATCCTAGCTCGACCGTGCATTAGGGCTTTCCGACTCGCACCGGCTACTTTCTCTACAGCGATGAGGTTTCGCCTAGGTTTGGTCCACTGATCTGCATCTTCACTACTCACTTGTGAGTGTGGTCCTACACTAGATGCAGCGGTGGTCCACATGACACGGTGTCCTTTCGGAGGACAGAGGATAGCTACCCATGATGCCATTAGAGACATAGTGTTTGCTATGGCACGAGAGAGTGGATACTTGGCTTGGAGGGAGCGTTCGTATGCTTTGTAGACGACGCGTGTCAGGGCAGACTTATACTTGGTCCGAGATGATCAGGTGACAGTAGTGGATGTCGTGGTCACAGACCCTACCCGGGATACAATTTCGGAGGGAGTGATTACCCATCCCCATGGAAGTGCGGCGAGTGCAGCAGCAGGTCGCAAGGTCTCCAAGTATAGGGGCATGCAGCAAGGTCACCTCTTTGTTCCTTTAGCCTTGGAGTTATATGGAGCGATGGACACAACATTTGACACATTTGTCAGGGAGTGCGCGAGAGCTTATCATGTTAGGCGATAGGGGTACCACTCTCACTCTCATACTTTGTAGCATATTTTAGACAACGTGTGTCTATTGCTCTACAGAGGGCAGTGGCTGGTGCAATCCATAGGAGAGCAATCACATTAGGTGATGTTTCTTCGAATGCTCCAATTGTGTGTAGACTGTACGACTTGCATAGCTCAGTTATCTTAGGTGCAGTAGGGCAGATTTCTCATACAGACTCTATTGGGGCTTAGCCCCATGTTACCTTTTTTGTCTCTCCCTTGTACGGCTTGATGGGGTCTTCCCATCCTTCATTTCTCCTACAGGGTTGCCTTTCAATCTACATATATAAGGATTCCCAAATATATAAAGGTATGTAAAGGTTGGGGTCCTTCTTGTTATCCTACGCGCGCCTACTTATCTCCATATATACCGGATAAAGTAATTGGTATGAAATTACTTTTAATCCATCACAACTAAGTTGAGGACAATATGTGTTAACGTAACCACTTGTAACCATGTTCATATGTTTACTGTCTTGATGTCGTGTTATTACCTAGGGTGACAGTAGGGGTTACATACTATAAATATCCTGAACCATTTGACAAGTTCTACTGCAGAAATTTACGAGGTGATCTCCATAGATACATTGCTCGTTTGTCAGTACGCATCCTCCTTTTCGTCCTATTTAATGTTGCTTGATCCATCATTAACAGAAAGGTAACTATAACTATATAACTATAGGGAGGGAGTATGAGGAAGATTACTTTGTATGGGCTCTATGTACTTGTACGATGAATGGTAAATGACCGTAAGTGAAAGTCCATTAATACTGGTATGATGCATCATAGCGTCTTTGACCGGGTCGCCTAGACGTGTGGACAACCCTGGCGACTCCATCTTTGACTCTCGAATACTATTTTCCACACGTACATACGGTCTCAGATACGTCATGATGTTATCGTAATGACTGGTCAACATGGTTAGTTGGATGTACTGGTGAGATACATGGTTACATTAACTGGCTTCTGTCACTATTCATCTTAGTCCCTGACGTCCCCTCTCATTTCCAAGTACAGAAATACGATCTACAGAACACCGTTGTAATGACTGAGCAATAACTCGGGGAAGGTGAAAACTTTGAGATCCATATTCGAAGGTTACAGTTCTGGATTAGAGAGTGGCGAAAGAATGTTTGCTGTAGTATGAAGAATAAGTCTGCCCTTCTTCTTCATCAGGGTATTACAGGCTAGAAAACTCAACAGTACAGATATCTCGTTGTGAGCGTGATGCAGTTGTACCTATGAACTACACAAAACATGGTCGTAGGTCTGCGTCGATAGTATAAAAACTTGAAGTGGTTTCCGATTTGCGTTGTATGTATTAGCAGGAGAATAAAAAAACGAGAGACTGTGGAAGCAAGGATAGCAGGAGATGTAAAACTCAGTGGACACTCAAGATGCGAGTGAGAGACTAGAAACTTAGGCACCGAATACACGTGCAGGTTGTTGTCAGCCGGCAGACCATAATCATATTCCGTGATCTATTTCTTGGTGAATTGCCGACATGGTATGTGGTGCTGGAGGCCGAAACTGATGCGTGATTGTAATCGTAAATGTGAAGAGGGCAATCTGCCTGGGAACTGCGAAGAAGTCCTTAAAGGTAAACCTTTTTAGCGTCGATTCCAGACAAGGACTGACATCCATGACTTGAGAGTTTCCAACGATGATCTATGAAGTAAACCTCGCTGCCATGCACATTATGAAACATTACTGCAAAGTGGAAGTGTATACGTACTAGAAGGAAATCATTCATCAAAAATCCATCATTCACATTCCCAGTATCAAATACGGGGTATATTTTGTCACCGTCTATCCCCCGGGCAGAAACACTCAAGTGAAAAGAGAGAATGACGATGTAAGCTACAGTATATGTGGATGACACTTCACCCACACTGGGAACTTTTGGATGGATCTGACATGGAATATGTACAAAGTAGCCCAACGTGCCGGAGCTCAGCTTTACTACTTTACTTGCACAGCGTAATTACAAATATTCATTTCCGCAGTCAAAATTTGAATAATCTGTTTCCCGGTGGAACTGGTTCAGATGGGAAGCTACCACCTACACGACCTTGAATTTATCTCCAGAACCCCATTGAGTGGCTGGAAATGGGAGTAAGATTCGTGGTGGATACAAACCCCCATGCCCATCCTGGGATTTTCTCCCTACTGACTTGGGTCTGGATATCTCAACAAGGTCGTTACATCCACTGTCACTACCATCCTTCCAATCCTTTTGATCTTTCTACTACGGGTACATCTATCCAACAGAAGTATCAGCTGCAGTCACCGACCACCTCCACCTCTCTCCACAAAGTAGACAAGGGCCGAACTCCGCTCCGAGTACAGATAGGACCGCCATCAGTTCCTAGACACCCTGACAGTTCCCTTCACGTGAGTATGTTCTGCATTGCTGGAGGTAGCCTTGGTCTACATGAATGGGTCCAATTGTCCAGTTAGCTGAACATGGAACCTTCACTAGAGAATGTCCACAAAGCCCGACGAGTCCATAGCTAGGGTACTGCTCAGATGCACCAGCTATAGCTCTGGTCCACATGATTCAGTTCTCTCTCCATTCAGATGCATCCGTGACTTTCACAAGAGAATGTTACTATGCAGGGACGAATGATGAGGTAATTGAACAGAAGCACCAGCTGAAAGGAGAGAGGGCGACTGGCAGAAGCATCCGTTTTAGATTGCAGATTTGCCTCAGATCATGCGCCACCCCGAGCCATGAAAGTACATGAAATATAACCAGCCAAATTGGTCTTTACTGGCTGATTTTCAATGGTGGTTGAACCTACAGAGAGAATATCATCAACTCGAGCATCCTCTTCGAAAGACCCACAGAGGTAATATCCGGAAATAGGTTTCAGGAGAATAATGAAGAGAGGTTGAGCTACATAGATAGCTACAGTAGAATCTCACTACTGCAACTGCCCAGTCATTAGAGGTGTAGCAGAGAGAAGGATATGTGAGTTACATCGAGGGGCTGGATGAATCTAACGATGCAAGTCTCTGTCTTTTGCTGCTGGAGCCTGACGATTGATCTCCAAGCCCTGACCTCTCCATGACTACTCTCAGAGCTTCCATCACGGACGACACAGAAGGACTTTCTTTGTCGTCCTCGTCATTGCCCCCATCGCTTCTAGTCATGAGCAACACATTTTTTATCCGCCCGCCCAAAGTTGCTATTTCAGCCTTGACAGTCTGAAGTCTGAGATTTTGCAGAGTCCGCATCAGATCTGGATAAAGATCCGACCTATCGTCGCAACAAATTGATGCTCGATAATAAACCCGTCCATCACCCATCTCATTCGTAGAAGGATCCAAGTCTACAGTCAACTCGTCCACATCGGAGGGCACTGGACCGCCTTCCGCAGTGTCAGCTGCTTGCCGCTTGAGGTACTTCAAGTGGTCTATCACCTCCCCAAGAAGTGATGCCTTGTCTGTCTGCACAGCCACACGACGCAAACTCTCATTCCAATTTTCCACTCTCGAAGATTCATGAAAGTGGTACAGTGTTTAGAACTGATGCATGCAGTTACTTAAGCGAAGTCCTAACCTACCTTGGAACATCTCCCAGAAAAATAAAAGTTTGATCGTATCATCGGCATTTATGGCTACAAAGAGAGACTGAGATCACCATCTTTCTCATCTGATCACCATGAATGACTACATTCCCAGCCAGCTCCTTTCCTCTTCCAGCAAGACACATCCAAATGTTCACGTGTGTCTGTAGTGCTTTATTTATCGGCAGGAAAACCGGTCAACTATTCTGAGACGATAAATATTCTGAACCATCCAATATGACTCGTGGTTGGCTTGATCCCAAGGGTTAATTCTTCGAGTCTAGGCATGTTAACTACAGAGTGCTAACCATCGAGTCATAACTCGGCGGAAATTCACTGGTTTACCTTCTTCAGCTACTTCATTCGGTGTTCACCGCGCTATGCTGGTTCTATACATCAACTACTTTGAGAAGAGGTTGATAGCGCTCACGAGTACTTATCTCCAGCTATTTTGATATGAGGTTGGATCACAGTACACGTCGCATGTAATTTTGTCTTCTGAAGATGACAAAGAATCCCCTCACAGCCCTCTATGGTACAATGAAGAAAGTACAATTCCTCGTACGGTATCTGATCCCGAGTCCATTCCTTGTTCAAGCGAACACCTAATTCTAACAAGTCTTGCGATTAACAGCGCCATTTGGATTATTACAGAGAAGTTTGATCTACTACTGGCTGCTATGACCGCCACGAAGCAACGTAATGTATGGTGACATTCAGGCGAAGATCTTGCAAGGCAGAAAGAACTGGTAAATGGACAGTCTAAAACTGCTCATGACACACGATATATTCCACAATTTATAACCGCGTTTAACAAATGAAAGATAAGCAATGAGTTGCATCTGATACTGACCTTTGTTGAACTTGGCAGATTACTCCGTAATGTAGCAAGATGGGTGTTTATACGCTCACGCCGCCTCCTCTCCGCCTCGCTGTGACTCTTGGAGGCAGCCAATGCCTTGGCATCGAGAATCTCCTGAGGAGTCAATTTCGACAGGTTGATTAGCTCGCCTTTCGACGCGTCGAGGACCAACGATCCTCCGGTGGATTGCCCGCCTGGGAGAGAGGCAATTTGAGGTTGTTTCCCCCTCTCTCGATGGACAGGGCCGCCACTGTGCCCTTGAACGCCATTATTATTGAAACAACCGAGGGAATTAATGTGCGGGCTCCTTCCGAGATGATTACACTCCGAGTTGTGCATTGGGGAGTTCCCAAAGTCATGCTGCTGTTGACCAAGCTGATCGTAAGTCAGAGGTGGTACCGTATGTCCGACCATCAGAGGGAACTGAGAGGAGATGAAAGGCTCCGACTTCAGAAGCAAATGGTTGCACTGCATTGTTCCAGAAGCAGCGTGATTATCCAACAATCCTCGCGATGCTGCTACTGCTGAAACACTGAGTAAAGCAGAACAGCCAGCGCTGGCAGTTGCTGCCAGTGATTGCCCCACAGTCCAAACACCGGAATTTGGCAACACTGGTATGGAGAAGTTGGGTTCTTCCAGCACAGACTTATTAGAGGATCTGCTGAGGCCAGGATCCGAGGTGATTTGCCACTGCGAGCAAAAATCTACACGGCCAGTGGCTTCTCCACCCATTGACCGCAAAGCAGGAGATATTGCTTACTTCTCCTATCTCAATAAATCGTAGAGTAGCTAAATAAAACTTACCTTGAAAACCAGTGGTCGGTTCGATCACAACAATTTCAAAGAAATTGCTTGGAGATATAGCTCGGGCTCTTGTTTTCGTTAGCTGCCATCCATCGCTTGAAGCGATTTCCCAAAGTTACAAGTAGAGCGCTTGTAAGGTCGTCATTACACACAGATCATCTCTCCAGGAGCAAGGTCACATATCATGAGTCAAGACAGCACATTCTCCATCCTGACTTTCAATCGTCCGTTCATTTCTTGAAATTGGACTATGGCCACCTACTCCCGCCATTATCACCGGATGATATCGGGTTATGCCGATGCAAGAAGCCCTCAAGAATGGACGTAGTATATCTGGTGATCCTTAACAACCTGAAGATGCAAATGATACACCACTCGGGGATGTCTGATTCTGACTGCTACAAGCGACCTGAATGTTGAAGTGAACAGCTCGAGCTCTTTCTCTTCCAAGCAAATGACAACTGAGAATTCTATGTCAAACTCCCTCCTTCCGAAGACATCGAAATTTGAACCTGTGCAAATTGCTCCTGTGCTTCCTGACACTTTTGAATTCTTGAAAAAGTACAAGTTTGCTTCAGGCACAAGTGTGAATCAGATGCCCAACGTTCACATCCATCGCTATGTACATAGCCATCTACAACACGGCTCTTTCGTACTTTGAGGCTGAAGCTTGACCTAGGGAACAGAATATATCACTCAAATGAGCACAGCTTCTGTCTTCAAGCTGAGCAGTACCCGATAAACTCGCAGTCCACCACCGGGTCAACAAATTTAAGAATCTTCTGATCAGAATTTCCCTAAGTAATCTTGATCCGATATCCAGACCTCTCTGAGGAAGTGTGAGACAGTTGAATTTCGAAGCAGTAAACCACTCTTCGATTAGTAAGTCCGCTGTTGTCAGAGTTCTTTATGCAATGAATCACGCGACTGTGTAGAATGATATCCTCGTAGCTTTGTTTACTTCATTAATTTGGTGTTTGTTGGTGAAAAACGGGTTCAGTCAGTTGATCACTCTCAGCCAAGGCCTCATGTTAGAGGGATTGCGATACCACCCACGCCTTTTTTCTGTGGTAGTAGAAGAAAGCACTATTCTCAGCACCAGTGCCCTCGCTGTTCTCTCCTCTCATACACCCACTCCCAACTCTCCAGCAAAGAAGATCCGGGAGGTCCCGCTTCATTACTAGGAGAGAGCAACCCGTTTGGATTCACTCTCTCCACCAATATATTCGAGTTCCTCGCGGTCCAACCCACCTACTTAGATCTCCATCACGGGTTCGATAATCCCCAAGTAGCTACTTCTTGCGTTACCTCAGTTCAAAGACCTGCGCAAATATCTCACTTGTGAGAATTCATCCAACCGTGGGCAGAAATGAACCTGCGGCACGGGGTGTCAGCAGAGAGACTGGCGGCACGGTCGGCTGACTGCGCTGGGTGGAGTTACAGCGAGATCGTAGTGAACACGAACGATGGTCCGAAGCAGGAAATCCCCTAATGGGTGCGGATCCCCTAATCAGATCAAAATGTGGCTGGCGGGCAAGGTGCGATGTAGAGAGAATGACGGTCCTCTCTCAGTGAACTCACCAAGATGCGCGTGAGCGAGTGAGAATAGCAATCTGGGATAGAGTGACTGAGAGAAGAGAGTGGAATCAGGAAGATGGGTACGCCGGCTGAGAAGTTCTGTTCCTCGTCTTTCAACCGTTGGAAGAGAGATTACCAGGAGAACAAGAACAGAAGTGAAGATTGAAGCCTTGGGAACGTGGAGTGAAAGTCGATCAAATCGACGACAGAAAGGAGTTCCAGCGCAGATACTGCTGCCACAAAGCGAAGTAAGTCCAGAAGTCCTCCACAATCTTGCTGCGGCTCTGTGATCAAATTTTATGGCGTTACCTCCTCTTTCGAAACAGGACTGGGACAAGATCTTCTGCTCCACAGTTAGTCTCAACTCTCTCCACAGCCTAACGAATCCGTCGCCAACCTCTCATTCGCAGCTGCACCTCCTTCTCCTCGTACTAAGTAGAAAGCCCCGGCCCCACCTCTGCTCCAAGCTCACAATCTGTCCCTTCTGAACTCCTATTCAAGTACATCTATCTATAAGCAAATCTTCAACACTGTCTTTCTATCTCACATGAACAGGTGAGACAGACAGGTTATAGTCAGTCAATGAAGGCATTCTCGAGCTTACCCAAGTGCATTTTCACTCAGATAAGCTGCTGCCGCAGCTGCAGCTGCACTATCCTCCTACTGCTACTACCTTAGTGGTGGTTACTACGACTACTGCTTAATCGTCTCCATCATCTGTCCAAAGATGGAAGGTCCATGATGACCCATTGACCCCTTAATAAAGAGCGATTGTCGACTATTGTGACGGAAGTAGGCCTATGAAATCCAACACACAAACGACCGTTTCATTTTTCAATTAATAATGCGGTTCCCATAGGTTCCTGGGCGGCCTATAAACAGCAACACACGTTTCTCATTCAAACCCTGCCTCCAGTTTGTCTGTGGGCATACCGAATTGCCTCCTAGGTGCATCCTTTGGGCAAAATATATAATGCCTTCTTCCAAGCTCTGCTATTTACCTAATGCGAAGAAATTCAGATTTCAATAATGAGCCTGTACAATAAGCCAGAATGTAACAAAGTGTATAATATATTCTCTGTTGTTCTCTTCTTATTAAAACGATTTGGCAGGAACCCGGAGTCAGTTGGAATGAAGGACTAGTTCTTGCAATAGTTTCCAAAACAAGGAGGCGACCGCGTGTGATAGTATCCAAAATATAAACCAACTTCTTATCTTGCACGAACAAATCTCTCATATGTAGATACATCCACAAACCTGGTGGCTTTCCACTAATTGTTCATTATTCTATTGTTCGTTCGGTGCAAGCGCTAGTGTGGGAAGCTAGTTATTCTCTATACCAACTGGGGCTTTGGGCAACATGCAGTACCTAGTTTCCCCTTTCCATGACTTCACTGGATCTTGACACTTACGAAGCTGACAAAATTTGAATATAACTTGACCCTTGACAAAACATCTCGAGAAGTTTCTGTTATGCATACAGACGCTTAACGACGAAAGATTTCTGAAGAATTGAGTCAAAGTTCTCTCCAAAATTCCAGTAGCGACACAGCTATGTATCGGAATAGCAAGGAACTCAACTCCTCCCCTCCTCCCCCTCCATCATAAAATGAATTTCGCCAAACTAAATCTAGTATATCTAATATTGCCTAAATTTTATGCATGATACGCGTGCGCATCACTCGATAAGCTTACAATCTGCTTGAGGGTGGTTGAGATTCTAGTTCTAAATCGAGGACAATTTGAACGAATTAATCTGAGATTTAAAAGACCTTCTAGGTTTCCAGTCTAACACTATCCTCCATGTGTGAATCAGCACGTAAATGTAATCTCAAACATCACTGGTGATAAGTACATTACTACATGCATGGTATACCTTTAGTCGCATTAGAAGTTGATGAACACAGTGAATGTCGCCAAGTATACCGCGAAATGTGATTGTAATGATAGGCATGTCAATAAACATATTGCATGTGCAATCTAAAATTTTGAAACAAATTGACGTGTATTTCGAACTAGAACTAGCCTTCATACCTTTATCATAATTAACAAAAAACAGGTTCTTATCTGTCACATTAAAGAAAAATCTAACGTTTCTTTCACCTTCTCAGTAGGCAGTTATAGGAGAACGTGAACCATGATGCAATATAAGTGTTGTTGGTAGTCCACAGATCATGTCTATGGAATGTTGAGATTAAAAATGACAATAATATGATGGATATGAGCAAAATAAAAGAGTTATCCATCTTATGTCGCTCACAATCATTTATATCGACATAATGTTTCCTACCTTCATTTTCTAAGTTCTCATGGGGTACTGCAAGTCATAACCAAATTATTAATCAGATTGTTTTTTCATTCACTTTCAAAACTCACTACAGACATTGACATTGCGTAAGGTGAGTTAGGTCAAGGAGGTTTTATATCAAGTGTAGTTCTAACTCTGCTCTTTGGTAGTGTTCGGGTAAACAACACAAATTAATATTGGCAATGTTACTAGAATAGAT
Source organism: Lunularia cruciata (assembly GCA_948567375.1). Lineage (NCBI taxonomy): Eukaryota > Viridiplantae > Streptophyta > Marchantiopsida > Lunulariales > Lunulariaceae > Lunularia > Lunularia cruciata. The sequence goes on along the minus strand of OX419756.1, from coordinate 1,771,955 downwards.
CCCTTAAATATGGTAACATACAATGCCATACCAAGTAATAGCAAACCATTGCTGTGACTTGTGCGGACTGAGTTTAAAATATTAGTAGCAATAGATCGTATAAGTACTTCCTTAACCTCATTTGTATACGTATACTTACTCCACAAACAACCAATGGTAATCACTTCGAACTCTCACAATACATCTTCATGGCGGAGATGTATCGTGAGTATCACATACACCGTACACCATGTTCTAGTGGGTGCTCACTTCCGCAACACGGATCTCGATAGTTTTGTATATAGTCAAATGTGTGTCCAGTTGTATCGACTAATTCTTCAGACATCATCATTTCTCATTCGGTAGTGTAAGCCCATTTCTATGTTTCATGCAACCAGGAATGTATTGAATTTGCAGATACGGACTATTGAATCTTACAAAAGAGCATGATAGAAATATTCGGTCCACTTTACTGTCACCAATGGACAGTTCTACAGGGCAAGAAGAGAGCATATAGAGTAAAAACTATGAGATGGACACCCATACAGGATCGTTGCTCATGTGATTTACTTCTCATGAAGTTACACGGTACGTGAGGTCCACATGTCACAGTGCCCATATCAGCGAAATCTCCTGTTGCTTATGGTCTAGCTGTTGCGTATAGTGATTCTCTATGCGTAGGAAATCTCCGACAAGTTAGAGATCACTTTAGACAAGAATGCTCTAAAGTGCCATCTTCATTGTCAGTGGAACTGGCAAAAGCAAAAGGATTCAAGGCCGAGACGGCGCAACCGGTAGCGCGCGAATACTTCACACACAAGGTTACCGTAGTAGATGTTGTTAGTAAAGTCGGTAGAGCAGTGTTTCTTGAATCTAGCACGTCAATGTACAACGTTCCGTGGACGGAAGCGGATGAGATCTGCAGTCGTGCGGCCTTTTACCGAGGTTTAAGTTTTGCTCCTGACAGTGGAGGTAAGAACAGTAAACCCCGCGCGCAATGGAGAAAGAACTGAATCAACGACCTCGCGCGGTACCGGGAACTAGACCAAAAGTGTGGGATTGGAATCATCTGCTGATACAATCTCCTTGACAGAAGAAATGAGAATCCTCCGAAGATCTAGCTCTGGAGCTTATTCCAAGCTAGGCGCCGGTTAAAGGGCTGTCTACGAGACAATCTTTGTTGCCCATATGTGTATCTTGTAAAAGTCGATGCATAAAGAGGATCAAATATTGGATGTGTGCCTGTCTCGATTTGTAGCGAGTATGATCTTCCAAGTGTCCTGTGGATTTATGCTATGCTGTATTGACTTGTGAGAGTCCTCGAATTTCTTGCTCTGTATCAAGGGAAAGATTTGGTAAGAACACTTAAATAAGCAGTTTCAATCTTGAGGAGGTGGACTTCTTGGACCTCTGCAGAAAGGTTTACCAATTTAGCTTGTAATCTACCTCATAAATGATATGTCGAAGTGAAATCGTTCAAGGTTCGTTCCAGATTCCAGTTCAAATAGCCAAGTGGAAGGTGCTCCAAGTGTATATTTATTCCCCTTGAGTTCCTCTGGCATCCGTCCACCAAGGTCATAGTTTTATCTTCGCTCTTCATCTGGACATTGAACTTGACACGACTCGGAATCGGATCGACAATTGACATAGAGAGTCGTACACATCCATGGTGTTAATAGCAAGCCAAGTGTTCCCTTTGCTGGAGAAGGAGAAAATGCTGCCTAGTGGGCAATCCGATAATTGTGTGCAGATTTCCAGATGCTCTCTAAGCTATTATGGCAGGTTAGATTGAGACTCGATTTGATGCCCGACCTGAACCGCGGCTGTACGTTTTCGACATTTAAAGTCTCAAGACCCAAATAGGTTAAGTGGAAAGATAGGGATCTTAGAATGATCACCAGGGGAAAGATACCATGATTTAATGTGGGGAAATTTAATGTGCTTGATAATGCAAGTTGCACCAGACCCTAGGTTGAAGGGTTGCGTTTGATTTATAGCCGTGAACCCTGACGTGAAAACGGAAATAGAAAGCAGTAGAAGATTGGACCTTCTTTGACATCAAGGGGTGCAAATGAACGTAATGGGGAAAGTCCAGCCAACAAAAAGTTGATAATAGGTATATGCAGATGGGAAACTATCGACTAGGAAGTTGGTTAGAATGAACCAACTCAGAGTTGAATTTGCCTTATTGAAGTGTCTGTATTGTTGTCTTTTTTTGGACTTTGTGATTTTGTGTGGCCCCATAGAATCACAATAGTGAAAGGAGGCACTTGGTTGCGATGGATGAGCTCACATGGGGATTCGTGGCCTATTAAAATTCTGAGAGCGCGGAGCGAGCCGGAGAAGGAACGGGGAACTGCGAGGGTTGGTGGAACATCTTTCACTGCATGTAAAGCCAGGCACCCAAAATAATTTGGATTGTGAGTGACATCCGGTCCTTAGCACATTCTCGACATTTTGCTCTTTTAGGATGTGCTTCTCCTGGACACTGGTGCAGTGCCATCGGGTCCTTACTGTGAACACCCTTTGCGAACATTAATCTATCGGTCCGAACTAAAGTCCGTCCCTCCTCCTCGTCTCTCCAAGACACACGCACCCACTTCAAATGATGAGATGATCGTCTCGACTATCATCATCCGAGAGAGGTCCACTTCGCGAAGTGACGGGCAAGGCAGGGTAGGCCACACATCCTTCATTCAGCAGCAGCAAGGAGCTCTGGAAATCATATGTGGCTCCAGAATCAAATGTAATGGAACGGAAGGGCCACCATCCTCACCCCGTATATAAACTAAACAAGCGGTCCCTCTCCTCTTTATAATTCGACCTTCAAGAACTAGTCATGTTCACGCACTTCTCTATGCAGCTCTCGATGGTGCAACTCAGCAGCTAGTCAAGCTGCTCCGTCATGACTCTATAAGAAACCTACTAACCAACTATTTCACATCTTCTTCGGTTTTATAACATATCACAAGTGTTTCATCACTTCTTTGGTCCCCATCTCATCACAGCGCATCAACCCCTTGTCCATATTTTGTCGTCTGTTTGTACGCTTTGCAGTTTCGTTTTGTCTCCAGGTCTCTTGCATAAGGTTATCATCTCCAGCAACCTCCTCCGGCCTGCAGAATCTATCGCGTTTATATCAGCCACGTCATTGATATCTGAATATAGTCGATATGATCTGCACACTAGAAAACCCCCTCAACAAACAAAGCCTTTTGAAATTAAACCCTCGGGAGAAAGTTCATTCCAACTTGAACCTTCTTCATTACCAGATGAGAAAAGGTGTTTCAAGACAGCCATTTGACTACTATCCTTCGAAATGTGCGCAAGTGGAAGACCAACAGAATCTGTACGGTAGAGCGAAAATATACCACTGTGTTATGTTATACACTCCGATCAGATCTTGACGCATCAGAGCAAATTGGATTCACAAATTGTCTGCCTTCTAGGAAATACGATACCTTCGATTCCGAAGAGAAGCAACGTGCTGCTTTCCTGCCGCGCACGGCTGGCGAGACTGGGCTACCGGTTGGTTAAGCAGCCTAGGCCCACGCGTGAAGGGATAGCGAGTGACCGGAACCAGACTCCTCCACAGGTGATACCAAGAACCTTCTCAGTTCCCAACAGCATGCCAAAATTACTCTGACGCGCGCCTTCATGCAGCAGCAGCTTGGTTTGGATCGGCTGGCTGCTGAAGTGTCGATCCAATCCCTCCATCTTAAGGTATCACAGACATGGCAGGGCAGAGACGAAGAATGGGCCAGTCCATTGCATACTGCATATCCTTTCCTTGCATCCATCCACGCATGCCGGCTTTGTCACCCTGCACATGTGCCGCAGCAGCCAGCGTTGATTGGATTTCGTAACACACTTTCATTAGCAACATGATTAGTTGCGAACACCTAAGCCCTGTACACCACAGTACAGTACAACTTTATGTTTCATCTGTACAAGTACTGTAGCTTGGCACGGTCCTCCCTCATTCTCGTGTATCGTGCGTGTTGATGTCGGCCAATCCACACGCGTCTCGCAGGATTGCTCGAGTCCGGAAAGAAAGTGATTTAGACTATACAGTCAAATTGATTCTCACAGTACGACAAGAAGGATAGAAAGATCCATAAAACACACACGGATATAATCCAAAAACTAAAATGGAACTAAGCCCAATTTATACCGAGGAAAGTTTACAAGCCATAAAAGAACTAAAATTTCCGCAATCTCACCTGAGCTTGATACTTGCTGGCATAGGATGTACTGTACACTATCCTCCTGTCCTTCCCAGAGATAACAGATTGTTCGCCTTCAGCTCAGAGGTAAACTGCACAAAACCTAGAAAAATAATGAACAGCCCACGATCTTGATACTTTGGTGCCAAGCACATGAAGCCGCGTGTATCGTAGGGTTTTTGTTACGTTTCGAAAGTTTTTATTTCGCGCGTTTGATCCAAATGTCTACACACCTCCATCAGAGTGTAAGCAGGTTCTCCCCTTTCCTATCCCCTCCCGTCGCCTGTGTTGACATTCTGCAGACAAAATTCAAGACCTGCCGCGTAAGGAGACAACATTGAGCTCGAGTATCCCAGAATCAACAATGAACAATCGTTTTCTTTATCTATACTCTTGACAGAAGATGCGATGTAGACACGAGCGTGGCAGTAGGATGGATCTACCTAGGCAGGTGCTCATAAATGTTCCATTTTTCATTGTTCATAGGTTCATAGGTGTTCCTTTTTCAGTCTCCTGAATATTGAACACTCTGAGATGGTTACCAAATACTGGTGCAAATTTTAAAATTTTTCAGTTGAGCAATTCGTTTCTCACGCTTGGTAACATTCTAATTAGTCTAGTCCATAATACATGTATGGCATGTGTATTCAATTCGCTAAGAAAATAGAATCAAATAGTATACCCAAGGAAAAGCTAAATAAGGTTCTTGAAAATGCAGAATGTAAAAATGTGCAAAGTCTTGGAGATCACATCAAACAAATTTGATAAGGGCACTAAATATGGAAAAATGCGACCCTGTACAGAATCGACTGGATGGGAAGACCCCATCAAGCCGAAGAAGGGAGGGACAAAAAAGGTAAAATAGGCTGGGCCCCAATAGAGTCTGTATGAGAAATCTGCCGTACTGCACCTAAGATATCCGAGCTATGCCAGTCGAATGGTCTACAAACAACTGGAGCATCCAAAGAAGCACACCTAGTGTGATTGCTCTCCTATAGATTGCACCAGCCATTGCCCTCTGTAGAGCAATTGACACACGCTGCCTAAAATATACTACAAAGTATGAGAGTGAGAGTGGTACCCCTGGTGCTTAACATGATAAGCTCTCGTGCACTCCTTGACAAATGTGTCGAATGCCGAGTCCATCGCTCCATATAACTCTAGGGCTAGAGGGACAAAGAGGTGACCTTGCTGCATGCCTCTATACTTAGAGACCTTGCGACCTGCTGTTGCACTCGCCGCCCACCCAAGGGGGTGTGTAATCACTCCCTCCAAAACTGTATATTGCATAGGGTCCGTAACCCCAACACCCGCTTCTATCACTTGATCATCTCAGACCAAGTATAAATCTGCCTTGACATGTGTCATTTGGAGGGAACGTTCATCCAAAGCATATGAACGCTCCCTCCGAGCCAAGTATCTTCTCTCTCGTGCCATATGTCGTGCGTATATACATCGCTACACAACATACATTGCTGTCAACATCATACACTATAGAAGCACAACTCACACATAAGTCATACATAGACTCTAAAGTGCCACAATAATCAGATTGCTTAACACTCTCAACTCAACTCAACTCAACTCAAATCAGTACTTGATCTGTCACTCTATAAACTGCCAACAATTGAGTACTGATTACAGTCAAGCCACACCCACTCAAGCATAGAGAATCCAGGTGACACTCGCCGGCCTCTGTCTACCATAGCCAAGAACTCGAAGGCTCAACATCAGAGAAGTGAGCTCTCTGGAGCTCACTTCAAAACTATACCCCTTGGACTCGAGCTAACACTGGAACCCTAACGGTCCCGCTGACGGCACACTCGACGGTGCAAACGGTGCAAAGTGACGGTGGGCCCCACCGTGAAGTCAGTACCCCAAACACCAAATCAGACTGTTGGAAAGTAGTCCTTGAGAAACTACTAGAATAACTCTAACTACTATCACTGGAACTCCAGTGTCCAAGCAGCTAGATGCGGAACTACAAATGGCATGACAGCTGTTGTGCGTATATACATCGCTACACAACATACATCGTTGTCAACATCATACACTATAGAAGCACAACTCACACATAAGTCATACATAGATTCTAAAGTGCCACAATCGCTCCCCTAGCTGGCGGTTAGGTCCCTCTAACTCCAGATAGCCATCTACTCTAAGTATATGGTATACCCTCTAATGGGCAAAGATCAGGAGGCCGGGTGCTATGGAGCCCCATCGTTAGTCGCATGTCTGCAATCTATACCATACAAAGAATGAACTAGCTATAGGTCAAGTACATCTAGGACATAATCACTATCCCTGAGGAACCACCATGAGGGGAGGAGTCATACATGCCATATGCCATCCTCTCAAACAACTATCACACACTAACATAGTAGCAGCTCCACCAGAAGAGCCACATAACATACACCTCAAGCCTGCACGTACAAGTGCCAAGCTTGGGTCCATAGTACCATCAATGTTTGGGAGGTGGCATGGCGCACAATTGCGCACATGATCCTTCCACACAACACCATCACGTCCTTCTAACACAAGGACTCCAGATGGCAAAACCTCACGCACTCTCAAGATAGTGCGGCCTGTAGAAACATCAAGTGTCATCGGTGCTGTCTGCTATAGATATACATAGTCGCCTGAATGAAATTGACGGATCAAGGGTCTATAACCTCCTCCTCGAATGGTAGCATAGCGTAAAGTATCTCTATGCTGAGCAATCGCCAAGTTCTCAAAGGCCATCGGCATCACTCTTCGAAAGATCTCGGCCCGCTGAGAACATGCACTCATCCATACATCGGGGTCATCCAAGTCCAAAACTACAATAGCATCTCGACAAATGGCTGCAGGTAAATCTGGATCTTGTCCATAGAGTAGAAAGTATGGAGAGAAAGATGCTAAGGAGGCTTGCCGGCTGAACCGATAGCCCATGGCCAACCAAGGTAACTGGAGATCCCAATCTCCCAAGTGGCCTCTCTACAAACCATACTTTTGCAATCCTCTCTTCACCGTCTGAACCACTCTCTCTGCTAAGCCATCTGCCTCAGGGTGATCTCGGGATGTAGTACGATGATCAATCAAAGCTTTGTCACACAAGACCTGAAACTCCCCCAAGAACTTTGTACCCTGATCAGTCAAAACCTCAGCTGGTGCACCAAAATGACTAAGAACTCGATCCAGGAACGAGTAAGCTGTCCCTTCACTAGACTTGTCAGGAAGTGCCACCAACTCAATCCACTTGGAGAAGTGCTCCACCATCACCAAAACATACCAATGATGTCTCACAGTCAGCGGTAAAGGTCCGGCGAAGTCCAAACTCCAACGGTAACCCAATCCCATTATAGGTAATGGGTGTAACTGTGGCATAGGAGCATTGAATGATGCTCTAACTCGGTCACAAACCACACATTTGGCAACAAACTGTTGTACCTTGGTCTACATACCGCGCCACCAATAATGACTCTGGAGTAAGCTATATGTACGCTTTACTCCAAAATGTCCTAGCTCCTCATGAGCATGATGGACCAACTGTGGTCTCTGTGATGGAAGTGGTACTACTCGCACTCTACCATCCTCCCATACACACAAAACGTGTCTACCCTCCAATCTGAACCGTCTGGCTTGCTGAAGAACACGGTCTCTCTCCTTGGCCCCAACTGTGCCACCCACAACACCAGTGCGAAGATAGTCCATCACTAAGACATCATCATAAATGTCTCGCTGAACTGTACCAATATCTTCACTCTCTAGATCTGTGACCTCAATAACTCCTCTTGTATGCGCTGAGAGAGATACCACCAAAGCCTCTGCAAATATACACAAAAAGGCCGATGCATGCCAACTTGGCACCATCTCCTCATCTGCCTCACCATGCCAACGTGCTCCGGTCTGATCCTGCTGGCTGGGACATGGGTTTCTACTCAACCCATCTGCATCACGGTTCACCACTCCAGGTCTGTGAACAACCGTGAAATCATACTCCTGTAAAATCAGAGCCCATCGTGCAAGCTTCCCTAAAAGCTTGTCGGACTCCATCAGCCACTTCAGCGGCTGATGATCAGTGATGAGAGTGAAGGGGTTACCAAATAGGTAACATTGGAAATGTGCTACTGCCCAAACTGCTGCCAAGCACTCTCCCTCATATGAACTATACTTCGCCTCCGCTGAATTGTTGGAGCAACTAGCATAGGCCACCACAATCTCCTTCCCCTCATCATCATGTTGGGTGAGCACCGCTCCAAGCCCCAACATACTCCAATCAGTGTGAACCTGAAATGGTCATCCCCTGATCGGTCTCCTCAAAATAGGAGCAGATGTCAACCTCTCCTTGAGCTCTACAAAAGCTCTCTCCTGCTCATCTCCCCAACACCATTCTTGTGTAAGCTTGGTCAGCTTTGTCAAGGCCTTGGCAATGGCACTAAATCCTCTAACATAGCGGCGATAGAAGTTTGCCAACCCAAGGAATGCTCGCACTCTGCTCACATCCGTATGCCGAGGAATGCGTGCAATAGGCTCCACCTTAGTCTGCTGAACACCAAGTCCTCCGGGGTAGATAGAGTGACCCAAATACTCAACCTGCTCGTGGAAGAACCTACACTTCCCAGGATGTAGCTTGAGTCCATGAGATCTCAACCTCTCAAACACCTCCAACAACTGTCTCTCATGCTCCTCCATAGTAGTGCTATAAACCAAAATGTCATCAATATAGCACCGAGAAAAATCCAATCCAGCTAGGATCCTATCCATGACCCTCTGGAACTCATCAAGAGTGTTCTTCAACCCAAATGGTAAGAACCTCCACTAATATAACACATCCTTGCCGTGAGGATCAATAGCCCAAAATGTTGTCTTGGACTTATCCTCCTCTCTAATTGGCAACTGATGATATCCCGCTCAAAGATCCAAAGTACTGAAGACCTTTGCATGCCCAATCGCATCAAAAATCTCCTCCGGTGTAGGCATGGCATACCGATCAGCCTTGGTCTGTTGGTTGATAGGACGGTAATCTCCACACATCCACCTATTTGTATAGTTGCCATGCATATCCTTCTTGGCTGGCATCACTGTCGCTGATGCATACTCTCCATGTGAAATCTCTACCAAACCAGCCTCAAAAAGGTCAATTCTCCGGCTCTGAATCAATGTCCTCTCCATATCACTATATCAATAAGGACGTCAGAAAACTGGTGTGTCGCTAGTCAGCTCAATCCGTATACCAGGTCCCTTTAGAGCACCCAAATCCTTCAACTGAAGGCAAAACAACTCGTGTGACTCCTCAAGAACCTCCTAACCCTCCGTCTTTCCTCTCCAATAAGCTTAGGTCCAAGATCTGGCTCCCAAGTATCCTCTGTAACTGTAGTAGGAGTGGAAGACGTACTGCTGACTGCTACATTGGGCCCTTGGGAGCAATAGTGTCATGCTCCTGACCATTAGAGGTCCCAACCTCTGTGTGAAAAACTCCCTCCACTCTGGCTGCAAGCTCCACACGTCCTCTAGCTGCATCCCATGTGGACCAAGGGTGTAATCCAAGTAGCCCACGCTCACCTGGATGGACTCCAAGTAGACCACTCTCCCTAGTAGCTACTGGATGTGTCCCAAGAATACCATGTCCACTCGGTCTATCACTCCCAGCATGTGCTTGAATCGTCTCGATAGGCACATGGCTCACAAGTGTCCGAGTGGTGATGCCTATCAAGTGCATCCTATGATGCTCTGCCAAGCCAAGGCTCACAATCCAGGTCAAACAGTTTAGGTCCATAGCCTAACCTAACACCTGACGCCTAGATGCCTCTGACACTACTGGAACAGCGGTAATACCGATGCGAAAACCCATTGCCCGCCCTCTCTCATCAGCATTGGGCTCCACCAACTGCTGTAACTGTGAGTCCCAAACAAGTCCAGGTCCTCCCTTTCAAAAAGCATGAGAGCCTGGGAAACTCATCAGTGTGGGAAATGCAGCTCTAGGCTGTCCAATTAGGTTCACCACTGCCATAGGTGACCTATCAGCCACTACCACTGTCTAAGACTGACGCCCAACATCCAAGATATCATCAACAAGAATGTGGTCTAGTCGTTGCATCCTATCATAACTACGCTGTAGAACCTCTCTGGGTAAGAGGTTTGTCCACCAAAGACAAAGACAATGAGCCCGTGATCCCACTCTGGCTACATCTAACAATACAGCAGGTCCCATCTATGAATGGACCTGATGTGTACTTGCCACCACTCTAGTGCGAGAATCACCCATCAATGGAACATTCTCCAAAAGGTAAGCTGGAGAAACAGACTGATGAACTTGGAGATGTCGTAGTATCCGTAACATCTCCCAAAACACACCAGAACGAGGTTCCTGAAGACCCAAACCGCGGCCTGCATGTGTATGTCCCTGACATGGCCATCCAGAAATCACCAAGTGAATAGGCCCATGTCTCTCTAGGTCATGCGCCCCCAGTAAGGAAATATCTCCTGGCAAGGCCTTCTAGTAACCTCTGACTGCTGACATCGGTAATAACTCCGGATACTGATAAGCCAAGTGTGCCACATGATGTAGAGAGACTCGCCTAGCAGTCTTATCTCTCTCTACATACAAGTACCTCTGTACTTGAATACCCGCCTGTAACACCGCAGCTAGTCCGGTGCTGATCCCACCAAACAACTCCAATAGGCATATCCCCTCTACTGGATACTACCAAGCAATGAGTGTGGTATCCAGAGGTGTCAAAGCAATTGCCTCCAGAGGCTCATCCTCACACTCATCTCCTGATGGTACGAAGCTCCACTCCAAGCCTGCTACACCAATTGATCTGCATGCTGCTGCAATGCCTCCTCTGAACTCCACAATGGAACATCCAAGGTGGATGGAACAATCCCACTCGTAATCCAAAGCCGAGTGATCTCCTCTGGTACTGGAGTATCCTCTGCATGGGCGTTCCTCTCCAACAAGTCATCAGGCCAAGTAACTGCACCACTAAAAGCTAAAATTGATGTTACCATGGTCCCGGACTATAGTGAGCCAAGACTGCCACTACTGAAGCGTACTGGTAGGCGACATACCCGTCCCTCACCAGACTGCCAACCAGGTCTATAAGAGGTTGTCTCCTCCCAATAGTCAATGCTGAAACCCATGGGGTATAACACCGCTCCACCAACTAGCACATCATATGACTCAGCTATCGTTGCAATAGCTTGAGCTCTCACCACCAAGCTATCAGTCGGATGACCACGCTGAACCTGGACAACAAGCTCTCCACGTGTGATGTCCTGTGTCGAACCACCACCTAGAGATGTCTAGATCTGAAATGGACACCTCTCCACATCGGTCTTCCGTAACTCCAGACCAACAACTGCAGCCTTCCCCAACATAAGGGGCTGTGCACCAGAGTCTAACAAGACTCTCTGTGGTGTATATACCTTCCTTGAAGGTCCCACCAAACAAAAAATCCCCCTCTGGTTATCCAATAGGACAACACCAAGTGTAAACCACGCTCTCTCAAAGGCCGGTCTAGCTGGAAACTCCTCCAGTCTAGCCGCTGCTGCCTGCCATAAACCATTGGTCGCTGAACGGATCCCATGCTCCTCAACCAAGTCAGCTCCACTACCAACCACCTCTGCTCTAGCAGTAGGAACTGCACCATCCCTACTCTCGCACAACGTGGCAGCCAACCGGAACACTGGGGCTGGGTCAACTCCCAATGTAAACATGTCACTGGCTGAAAACAACGGATGCCGCATAATCAGCTGAGCCGCCCCCAACATCATGCTAGACTCAATCTGTGTAGTAGCAGGTGGCTGACTAGCAGGTACTCCATCACCACCTACCACACCTGCACTAGGACGTCTAGGAACCATGGATGTCGTTTGCAATGCCTCAAATAGCATGAAAGACTGGGGAAGTCTGACCTGTCTCCCAACCTCTCCTCTCTGTGGGTCCAACTCCACTGATGCTCGTCTAGGCTCTAGAGCACGTACTGCACTCCTAGTCACTGCTGCAGATGCATCCACCTGTGTTGCTCCGCACATGAAGTCCAAAGCATCTCTATCACCAACATATGAGGTGGAAGCCTCAGCACCCGAATCTGATCTCCTCTGAGCAATAGCCATACTAGCCAATCTCTACTCCAACTGCTCAATCCGAGTAGCCATAGCTGTGTCAAAAGTAAGGGCATGTACTGTACCCCTACTAGATGTGGATCCTCTACCACCACCTCTACCACCTCGTCCTCCATGAACTGGAGCTCCTCTACTACCTGCCATAGCAACCCTACCACTCCGTAACTCCGGGTGTAGGTCAAAACACCAGTCACTAGTGTGACCAAACCTATGGCAATGCTCACACAGCCTCTGTGCTGGCTGTAATGCACCAGAGGTATCAGGTCCGCTGCCCTGAGTACACTCTCTCCTATGGTGAGGTCCACCACAAGTCCAACAAGCAACACCACCACTCACTGGCTGTTGCTGACCCAAAAATGAGGGTAAGGGTCTAACTCCACTAGCTCCTCCACTTGCTCCATAGGATCTAGGATGTCCACCCTGTCCTCAAAAACCAATTGGGCGTGGTGCACTCTGCTGCACTCTAGAAGAAGTCACAGCCGTGGATGAGGTCTCCCTACCAAATCCAGATGTCACCACTCTCTCCTCCACCATGTTGAGCTCAATACGCTTAGCCAAACCAAAGACTACTGCCAAGGTGGGCGAAGTAGCCTGCAACAACGTAGCATCACGAACTTTACGTTGCAACTCCCTATCCAGTATCCCATACCAAAACTGGACTGCCTGGGCCTCAGTAACTCCCTGAGTGAAACTGATCAGCCGCCTCATGCGAGTGTATGCCTCGCGTAGGCTCTCTCTAGCCTTCCGCTAGAACTCCTGCAAGCTCCTCAGCTTGTAAGTCCGAACTCCCTGGTAGTTCTGCCTCAAACATAGGAAGAACTCAACCATGGGGTTAAACCCCGGTACCACACCACCTCCTGCAGCGGTACTTCCACTCGTAGTAGCACTATCTCCAGCTAGTGCACCTCCACTAGCTCCACCACCACTACTCGAGCTAGAACTCGTGGGTATAGCTGATCTACTCCTGGCCACCAAGCCTGAAGTGATGGAAACATAGTGTGGAGACCAATATTGTCTCCATAACTCAATCTCCTCCAAATGAGCTCTCCTGAAATCATGGTAATCATCCATCGGCGGACCCTCTAGATGCTGAAACAACCCCTTCCATGCCATGAAGGGTGTGAACAAAGTCGGGTTCCGCATCTGCTGCAGATCACACCAACTATCAAACTCCTGGATGAAGTCATCCAACTCAATGGTACCCACTGTACCAGAGTAACGCCTAGGGCCTTTGGAGGCCCCATAAATCTCGTCCATGTCCCACAACAACGGTGCAGACACACCAAGTGCACTCTCAACTAAATCAGCTCTTGTGTCAAACTCCAACTCAGAGTCAATCTCCTCCCTCACTGGGACCTGAGATACAAGCTGATACCGAGCACCACTCCGAGTAAACCCACTATGTACTGCAGGGCTAACTCCTCTTGAATCTCCAAAGGACTCCGTCGTGACAAAGTAACCACAACACCAAACCCGAACTACCAACTACAACCGCAAGTCGCAACCGCAAGTACCCCACCAAGTACCAACACCACCACGTGCCAACACCAACTAAACACCACCCACTAATGTAACTCTAACCGAGATAACTACACTAGGGGAAGTGCAACCTGTAACCTGCCATCATAACACGCACTCTCACGGTCTACAGGTCATCACTTCCTGCCTTACCGGAGAGAAACAAAGGTAGTCTGACTGGTCATCACTCCAGCCTCACCACCGAGAGCACACCAGAGCACCAACGCTCAAAAGTTAGGGCACCTCACACAAACATGGTGCATAAACAAGAAGCACAGAATGGAGGGGATCCAATCACAAGAAATCTAAACGAAAACCCTCCATCTCATAACACAACACAGGACAGACTCTGCCACCATTTGGCATTTGACATAAGAGGAGTTCGTATCTAAGTCCTAAGCTACCAGGATCACCAAGAATGGGATCAAACTGCCTCTCCTAGCCAAAGCTACATGTGTATAGATAACAGTGGCGCAGTCACTAGGACAACAAGTGAGGGTGGACCAGTTGGCTAGGGCACCAGTCTAGGAACAAGAGATCTAGGAGTCAAACCCTGTTGCGCACAATCTAGCGAGAAAGGCAGATTTTGCCAACCAATGACCAAGATCTACTCTAAACTAGCTAGCCTCACGCCAGCAAGCTGGCTTGCTGGCCCTTCCAGGCCTTCGTAGCCTCTCATAGCCCACAACCCTATGCCTCAAAGCCGGTTTTCTTGTATTTAAGATGAGGTTCTGTACTGGCAAATCGGAGACTCTTTCGGTCCTTGTCAACCAGCAATTAACCATTGGCACCTGAGCTCTGCAAATGGCGAAGTGCATGAACGTACGTTGCTCACTCCATGCCTATTGATGGTATATATCAAAGCCTTGAAACGCCAAAATTCAGCCAAATGGGGCCTTTCTTGTTGCCACTTCGAAACCTCCTCCAAAATTGGCAAAACTTCTCCAAATCTGCAGAAGTCCTCCAAACTAGTGAAACTCCTCCAAATCTGGCCAAACAGCGAAAACTCCTCCAAATCTGGCTCAAAATTTGACGTAAACCCTAAAGATGGCTGTCCGCCAAATCCCCCGCTAACTTTCCACTCGAGCCAAATTGATAAAACAAGTTTTTCTAAATCACAATTTCATGAGAAGAGCTTCCCAACTCCACCTTCAATTTCACTTTCTAAGCCCAACTCGCAGCAAATTGGTCATGCCTTCACCTCCTGAGCTCAAAATCACAACACTGCTCGAAAATTGCTCCTTCTTTGCTCAAAATTTGGCAAGCACTTCCGCACACCGTCCGCCTAACTGCCAAATCTGAATCACTTGAACGGGCTTCTGCACACTAGGGAAACACAAAACTTGAATCGAGCTACCACGATCCACCGAGCTTGGAGATACCACCAACACTCAACGTTCTTGTACCCAATTTCCCCTTGACTTCACTTCTCTAATGTAATCAGATTGCTTAACACTCTCAACTCAACTCAACTCAGATTAGTACTTGATCTGTCACTCTATAAATTGCCAACAACTGGGCACTGATTACAGTCAAGCCACACCCACTCAAGCCACACCCACTCAAGCATAGAGAATCCAGGTGACGCTCGCCGGCCTCTATCTACCATAGCCAGGAACTCGAAGGCTCAACATCAGAGAAGTGAGCTCTCTGGAGCTCACTTCGAAACTATACCCCCCTGGACTCGAGCTAGCACTGGAACCTTAACGGTCCCGCTGACGGCACACTCGACGGTGCAAAGTGACGGTGGGCCCCACCGTGAAGTCAGTACCCCGAACACCAAATCAGACTGTCGGAAAGTAGTCCTTGAGAAACTACTAGAATAACTCTAACTACTATCACTAGAACTCCAGTGTCCGAGCAGCTAGATGCGGAACTACAAATGGCGTGACACATAGCAAACACTATGTCCCTAATAGCATCATGGGTAGCTATCCTTTGTCCTCCAAAAGGACATTGTGTCATATGGACCGCTGTTGGATCTAGTGTAGAACCATACTCACAAGTGAGTAATGAAGATACAGATGGGTGGACCAAACCTAGCAAAACCTCATAGCTATAGAGAAAGTAGCTGGTGCGAGTCAGAATGCCCTAATCCACGGTCAAGCTAGGATCCAAGAGCATGTACCGTTGGTGGAGCAAGAGCGAAGAGGTGCTCTAGTAGCTTGAGGAATGGACGTCAACTAAGAGAGAATGTAGCATACGCTCACATTGTCATTCCATCAAGGAAGATTGTAAACCTCTAGTCCAATATGACAATAGTGAAGCAAAAGATGGAAAGTCATCTCATGCCCGTGGGGAAAGACTAGCTCTAGTCTGCAACAATAACATATTGAGGTATATAACCTTGTCGAAGTGTTTGATAAAGAGCCACCTTTTGCTTGCATATATAATTTATGTAAAGATACCCAAAAATCTCCAATGTCAAAGGTAAAATGTATATAAGACTAGTTGTGGCCCATAGTAGTCCTCTTCCTCCTTCGTGGAAATGGTTGTCTTTGCCCTTGCTCCCTCATTCTCCAAGGAGGTACGCTAGGTAAATCTAACCACCACTCACTTAATCTATGCTTGGAAACATATAGACCATAACATTTATGTCATTCTATTCATGACAGCATTATAAACTCCTACGGATCTCTACCAAAAGAACATCACCCAATGTGTATACGCAAGTACTTAGGAACATATAGATTTATAATTTTATATCTAGTAGCTACATAGACTTTGGTGTGCCTTTCACCCAAATCACGTCCAAAGATATGTCTACTTGGTGTCTCATATAATCATATGTTATTCAATTGCATATATGTAATATGCAATTATTCTAGTTTGGTAGATTCAAAAGTGTATATATGCTAAACCCAAAAATAAAAAAATTAAAGGAGTATTGTAACAGAATAGAAACAAAAGTACTCAATCAAACAAGAAGCATAGAGCCAAGCTTTAGAACACTCCCTCCCTCTGAAAGAAAAAGAAACTCTACTCTTATCAAGAATAACACACCTTTATCGATAATAACCCCATAAACAAAGATGTTAGTAAGGGTCAAGTGTGCATATGTTTCCTAAGCACTACTTAAATCTTCCTGGAGTCTAGGAGATAGAAAGTCTATAATTACAAGATGTGTCATATAGCTTAGAACAAAAAATAAATCTTAAGGTAGTCAAAGATTTGACTCAATCATTCATCCTTGGTCTCTTGGCGCAATAGCTGCAAGAAGAAAAAGGGTAACCATATTGAGAGAAGTTGTCAACTAATAAGGCCCAAACATCTCAGAAATGTTGATGGTGATGTAGTCTCTTATGTTTTGGGACCACATACTCTTAGAGACCACGGGGAATGTTATTTATGAGCTGAACCACTCATTTTGAAAGTTTTTGAAGCATCTTGATCTTAACAAAGTGCAGAAGGTGTGACTATAGTAATATCAAATATACACAAATCAACTAAGAGAGTATTTATTGAGGGTAAGTATGTGTCAAAGAAGTGGTTTAAGGCACATAATATCTCAACAAAATAGATAGGCCATTTATATAATTCTCAAATGAGGATTAAATAAACATAAGATGTAGGCTAGACCAAGGTGTTAAAGATGAAAGAGCTTTGAAATTCATTGAATGAAAAATCTTAAACCTACTTCTCTTAACTTAAATCTTGGGGGAAAAAGCTTGAAGGATTGATAATTGCTTGCGGATTCCAAGCTTGGTATTCACAAGTTTAACCTAAGCTTTCAATGCAAAGCATAAAGGCAAACAAATCTTAAACTAATTCGTACAAAGGAAATAGTATATAGATATTCTTTAGAAGGAAAAGGAGGAAACACAATGTAAAAGCTTTTACTATCTCTCTCAAAGGGGGAAAGGCAAACCCCGTAGAAGTGGTGAAGTGACGAACAAACAACAAACAAAGGCCTACCTAAGAATCCCTCTAGTGGATGCTATTGGCATATGCAAACTAGATAAACTACTTTTCGTGTGGTATGTTAGATATACAATAGAGGTGATTCCATCCCAAGGAACAGATTTGACTCGTTGCCAAAAAAACATAAAATAAAGTAAACAAACATGGTTTTAAAGGTATTTGAGATATTTACTTGGATAATCATCCTATCAAAAGGGAACTATATGTTGATATAATTTCCTTTACTGTAATCATTGCAAAATCTAACATAAAGAAACATCTTCAGTAATAATAAGGTAAATGAAAGATATCATTTGAGAAGATAAGGACACATAACACACCAAACAACAATTGTACAACTATACAACTATAAATAGTATTAGACAAGCGACGGTAAGCGAATAGAAAGCAAGTAAGGAAAGAAAAACCAGAAACTAAAATATTTGTTGAGCTACAATCGCATAGTAAAATTGTCGCTCACCGAAGCTCTTATATTTAGAGTTTCTTCTTATTATTTATTCTTAACTTATATCACATAACCGATTGTCGCTCAGGTAAAGAAAATAACTAGTGCAAAACATGGATTGAATGTAATCACCCGCCCAAGATGAAAAAGGGAATAAACTTGTCAAAGAATAAGGGGTTCCAGAAATAGTTTTATGAAGTTCTGTATTTTTTCATATGCATTATTAAGAAGCATTGACTAAATTGGTATGAGGAAGAAAGAGTCCCACTACGGAGTTTTGGCCAAGTTCTTTATTATTAGTAAACTCCATAAGAGGTGGTTCGTAGAAAATAAGGGATATGGAGTTTCTGTAGTCAAACAATAATGCATTAATTACATATTAGGTTTAATAAAGTGTTGCTTTAGGGTGAATATGGTCTGCACCGGTTACCGCTCAGTGTATGTGTTAATTTAGGATTAAATGAGATTTTGCTCGTCGTTGCTTGTAGCCGCTTGATGGTGCCTGTAGTTGTTCGTTGCCGTTGGTAGTTGCTTGTTGCCATTGGTAGCCGCTCAATAATGTGTTAATAATGTGTTAATTTAGGATAAAATGGGATTTTGCTTGTCGTTACTCGTTGTTGCTCATTGCCGCCCGTAGCTGCTCGTAGGTGCCCAAAGCTCGAAGCTCGTTGGTGCCCGTACCCGCTTGTTGGCGCCCAAAGCCGCTTGCTGCCGCTGGTAGTCGCTTGATAGTGTCCATTGATAGTGCCAGCCTGTTGCATCCAAATGTGAGCTTGCATTGCAATAAGGTTTTTGCTAAATTTTTGTTGCTCCTTTGGAGTAAAATTCCTCGACCTCCAATTAATTATTTGGTTGTCGCAAGACGATGCAAATCATTTTCCATAACTTGTGCTATCTTCCCTTGCCGCACGAATCTATGAAAATGAACCAACACACCATTGAAAAACTATAAAACACACAAGTTCAGTTTATTGATAAGAGCATTTGCAGATGGTGAATTTGAATTTGAATAATTGAGAGCTGCATTGTGGATTCATCAAATTTTTTCCCATAAATTCCACTCTAAAAATCACGCACCAAGAAACGTGATAATTCTCTCAAGAAATCACATCATCTCTTTTGATAATTATTTATTTCACTAAAGAAATCTTAAACATCGATCATATAATATATAATTTTTATAAATGAATGCAAATTGTATGTGATATGGATAACAATTTATAAAATATTTGTTTAATACCATCTCCTTTCCTTGAAGAGTTAACAAAAAATAATTATAAAATTTATTATTTATCCCGAAGACATATATCAAAACTATTTATGAAACCCTCTAATATCTCCTCTAACTTCTTTTTTTTCTTTATGTAGGAACTAAACCCGAGACTCTAGAGTAGTCGCGGGCTGTGAACAGCAGAAATCCTTATCAAAGCAACCTAAGCCTAGGACGGACGTGTCCTCGGGAAAGCAAGGCTATGATTACTGTACAATCATCTACACACGATCTTCGGTGGCTTGAATGACTTCGGAAGTTGTCGTAAGTTGGATGTACCTATCAATCATATTCAAAACTTTGTGTGACGTATTGAAGGAAACCATGACGATGAGGAAATGAGCACCTTATGTATGAGGAAATGTATGCTTAGCCTGGCAGCATGTGACCTGAAACTGAGATTCTAGGAGTGTTAAAAGTGACGTCTCCTCTGGAGTTTACTTTCATCAAATTACTACTATTGATATTATCTGAATATAGATCATGACATGTACGTCCCAAATCTTGTAATAAAGGTGTGAAGCAAAATTAATTTACATATACAGTTAAACCTCTATAAGTTGATCCTCATTAATTTAATATCCTCTATAACTTGATACAATTTCAATCCACCAATGGCTCTCCCAACTATCAAGTCAATATCCTCGGTATCTTGATACTCAATACCCTACAATGAAAATATAAGTTTATAGAGGAAGATTTAATATGATTTATAAAATCAAATACTATGGATGAAGCCAACTATGTAAAGTAGTTTGTGTAATTTTTGATGCTCTAATATCTTGTTGCATGATTCTTAAGACCTGATATCTTGTATATTGGTGGTGATTAGTTGGATCTAGCAAGGTGATTGCCTTACCAAGAATGAAATATTTTTTCTTTGGCAGACCAACTGACCTTGGGACTGTCCTCCTCATCAAACACGGCTTCATTTGTGGCATTTGCCTCCTCCACTTCCCCTGCTATGCCGGCTAAACTTAGCAGAATTTCATTAGAAAGGTCTTCATGGGACCTATTGGCCTCTTCAGCTGGATTGAGTAGAGCTTCAATGTACATTTGGTGTCTTACACCTAGAGCACCGCTTGAAGCAATAAGCTGCTCGTTAATGCTATGCTCATTGTCACTTTCAACGGCACTCATTAAAATGGCTTCCTCTTGAGTCTCAAATAGGTTTATATGGTAAAAAGAAATTTGATGGTGTTGGCAGAAATTTCATTCCATGTAGCTTTTGCCCATTGCATTGCCATTAATTGGTGAACTTTGTAAATGTCAATTCACCAATTCATCAATGGCATGTTGAAGCTGAAAACAACAATGCATTGTTTGAATGCTACAATTATTCCAGCATCCATGGATTGTATTCCTGACAATGTATTTTTTACGTTGTATTTGGGGGAAGTATGCAAACTTCCACATTGGTGAGGACCAACTCACCAATAACATGGGGTGGTGCCTTGTCCAGAAGTAGCAAGATGTGGCGGCTGGCTACTTGCATGCGGCTATCCAGATCTGCAAGCCAATTCTCAATATAAGACACCAGTCATCCAGGCATAATGGAACCTCAACTATTGACCAGTCTTTCTCTTGAAGCAATGTGGTTTGTTGGCATGGCCAATGATAAATGGCTCTAACTTGTCTGATCCTTCTGCATTTGCAATAAATGCAAGTGTAAATCATGACTTGTCTTCTCTAGACCCTTCACTTTGGTGTAGGGAAATTGTACTGTCGAGTGCCATTTGGAAGAAAAGACGAGTCTCATCCATGTTGTAGACATCCTTCCATGCATAGGTTGTAATCTTTGCTTGTAGGATAAGGAGCTGTTTAGCAATTGTAGCATTGTTAGCATTGCCACTTTCACCATGTGATCTATGCTTCTCCAGATTGTGACCATTTTGAGACTTCTGTAGCTAACTGTTTGAAAAAGTGGGGGCATTTTTTGCTAGTTCCAAAGACTTTGCAAAACTTTTACCTTTTTCCTTGATCAATTCAACTGAGATGTTGATGCATCATACCTCACCCTAAAGCATCCAAAGTACCAAAACTTTTTCAAGTTGTGGATTGGTAACCTTATGCTTCTTTTTTCTATTAGATTGGCCAAGGTCAGCAGCCTTGAGCACTTCTTTCTTACCAAAGATGTTGCTAATAGTTCCATGTGATGATGCTTTTGAAAGGTTAAAATTTTGTAGGGCCCAAGCACTCAGTGAATTCTAGCTGATTGAGGGGTTGATTGACTGAGCATAATGATAGAGTTCTTGCTTTTGGGCGGTGGCCATGGTAACAAGGTGAAGAGATATTAACTAAGTTTCAAACTCTTTTATGATGAATAGATAGTCAAAGAAGATCAAGACTCTCAACCACTACATCATTTCCTAACCAGTATCTAAATGCTATAATGGTTGAGAATCTTGGCTCTTTTTGTTATCTATCTATTGAAAAACCTATTTACTCATTTCAAAGGTTACCAATCCATAGCTTGTGTGCTAGTAATAGTTTGTGGATGAATGCATAAGTATTCAGAACATATAGTAATAATAGGTGAAATAAACAATTTCTGGACCATGATATTGGACTAGCTGTAATTATAGTACACCAATTATCATAATGTAAGACCTAGCCATCATCACAACAACATGACATTATACCTTACCTACCTAACCTGATAAACTCTATAACTCAAATATAATCTTGGTGCATAGATCTTATTGACTGAGAGAGGTTCAACTATAGCATTAGCGGTATTTCTATATTTTACTTTTGTCAATAATAAAGTAACAACAGGTTTCTTCTTTGAAAACCAACTAATTGCAGACCTTCTAAGGTAAAAAGACATAACTTAATATTGATCTTTTATCTTGAGCACTTCTTGCCCAATCCACGCAATAAATCTTATACAATTGTTAACCCACTAGCTAAATAGTGAAGACCAAATTAAATGATAAACTTCATATTAACATAGAATCCTTCAAACCATATCAAAATGTTACTTTCTTGGTGCTTGTAAAAGTTGACTCTCTAGTCTAACTACATGAGACTTCCAATGATCTCTCTATACATATTTGGATCAACCATCAACTCACCATCTTTAGCACTTAATTGAATAGAAGTTGGGAAAGGAGTAAAATAAGCTTGTAGGCTATCATACTAAACTTCTACAACCTGTTGAGAGAATATTGATATTGTAGTAATCAAAGATTATTGTAGTCTTTGATAAACTTAATACCCAATAAGCATTTGAGTTCTCTAAAGTCCTTTGTGTCAAACTCTCTCTTCAATTAATCTTTTACTTGCCAAATGAGATCTAGAGGTCATCAATGTAACAATATAGAGTTAGTAGAGGCTAACAAGTAAAAAAATAGACCAAATTAGCCAAGCAACCTAACAATGTTCTAGAAACATCTAGGAAACTTCTTGGTACCTTCCATGTGTCAAGTAGCATGTATGCTAAGTAGGTAGCTTCTAGGAGGAAGCTTTTTGGCTAGCTTAGCTTGCATGCCAAGTAGGTGGTTCTTATGAGGAAGCTTCTTTGGAAGCTTCCTGGCTAGCTTAGCTTGCACTCCAAAAAGGTGGCTTCTAGTAGGAATCTTCCTTGGGAACTTCTCAAGAGCCTTGTATGTTTTTTATAAATACCAAAGCCCAAGCTCATGCTAGGCATTTGGAGGAATCCTCAACCGAGAGTCCCAATGTGATGTTCCACTATGGTCTTCCATTCTTTTATTTCTCTCCTTGGTCTTTTACATTGGTATCAAAGTAATGGGATGGATGGATGGAATTTATGGACAACCAAATCCATTTTTCTCAAACCATTAGGAGGTTTGAATCCATTTACTACCCAAATATCATTTCATGCAATTCATCATTTAACACTTTGGGAAATTCTTTTTGAATATGATCACCTTATTTGATGAACCATTGATACTTTAGATTGTAACTTACAAAAAGTGGTAGACTTGTTGCATCTTTGTGTTAACTGAAATAATTGCAAGTAGTTTGATAGAGTAGTAGCCATGACAATGATGCCCAAAGTTATCATTGCTATGCAACAACAAATCAAGCACCTTACTTAATTGCTAAAACATAAAGATCATCAACAACAAGAGCATGTAGAAAGAGAACCATTTTGAGTACTAGAAGAGCAAATCCAATTTCTAAACCCCAAGGTATTTGAAGGCAAGAATCTCTTGGGAGTAGTGGAGAATTTTATCTTTCATTATAAATGTTATTTTGAAGTTACAAATCTTCAAGATGAAGAGGGATAGATTCTTTTGGCTTCAAGCCAACTAGATGGAGAGGCAAAAATATGGTGGAAATTTTGAGTGGAGCAAGCTCAATGGTAGTTTATTGTACCAATCTCGACATGTGAAAATTCAATAGCATGATAATTGAGGGATTCCAAGTTATAAATATTACATTCACTACACTATAGATTGGAAAAATTGAAGCCAATTGGTTCAATACATCATTCAATTCTAGAACACCATAATGCAAATTCCAAAGATACTAGAAGTTGAAGCTTTGGATCAATTTGGGAGGAGCTTGAAGTCATGCACCAAATAAGAAATGACCATGTGGGAGCACAAACACATGGAGAAAGCCATGCAATTGGTTGAGCACTTTGATTCCTTGGTTGCTACAACTAGATCTTGAAGTCAACCTTCATAGAGCCTACCAACACATAACATATGGATGGAGGAGATGGAGATTGATATCATCCAATGGAGACCACTTTGCACTACATTTAAGATGAGATTACTATAAAATAGTGGTTGCTTTTATTTTCATCAAATTGGACATTGAATTATTGAGTGTACACTAAAGAATAGATGGCCCCAACAAATTGCCAAATGGAGTTTATGAAATGTGATGATCAATGAAATAAAGAATCCTAGTAGGAAATATCAAGCCATCTATTGGGAACATAATGGTTCTAATGGGATTGAAGGCTTGACCTATGAAAGATTCCTTCACTTGCAAGGTATAATATTTGATCGTGGTTGTAGGATTTTGGTTGATTTTGGAAATTTAGAAAATTGCATGTCAATGTAATTAGCAAAGAAATTATGTATCCTTGTCAAGCCAATATTTGGAAGTAAATTAATGATTGTGGATAGTAGAAAGTGCTATATATTCTATACCACACATCCTATTACATTCAAAATTGGGAAGGAATATGAGGAGTGTATTAGATTTGTAGTAACACCTCTACACTATGATGTCATTCTAGGTTTACTTTGGCTTCAATGTCATAAGGTTCATTTTGATTAGATCCATTAAAAAATTCAAGTACAAGACCAAGGTAAGAATTACCAATTAGGTTGTCAAGAACCTTTGAGTAAGACATCTAAGAACAATCATTCCCAAGATGGGAAAATTTTCAAGAAAGCAATCATAAAGCAAGCTTTGGAAGAAGATATTCTTCTTTAAATAGTGTGGATCAAGCTTTTTGGTCAAAGAGAAGTTGATGACAGCCAAAAGCCTCATCAAACCATAGTTGATCAAATATTTTAGGAGTTTGTAGATGTGTTTCTTGATGATTTTCCAAAGGGATTACCCTCTAATCAAGGTATGCACTTCAAGATTGAGTTATTACCAAGTAGTACTCTTGTGAGTAGACCAATCTATAGGCTCTCACCAAAGGAGTTAGAAGAACTTCAAACAACACAAACCAAGTTGTTGGAGAAATATTTCATTCAACATAGTACATCTCCTTGTGGAGCACGAATACTCTTTGTAAGAAAATAGTATGGAGGACTTTGATTCTATATTGTTTACCAGGGCCTTAGTAAAAAAAATTGTATGAGAATGCATATCCCTTGCCTCAAATTGATGATTTTCTAGATCAATTTAGTGGAGTAAAATATTTCTCCAAGTTGGACCTTTGAAGTGGCTATTGGCAAATTCCATTGATAAGGAAGTTGTGCAAAAGATTACCTTTTGCACAAGGTATGGGCATTTTGAATGGAGAGTCTTACCTTTTGGGCTCACTAATGCTCACTAATGTCATTTCATGGATCAAATGCATTGGTTGTTGGATGGACTATTGGATCAGTACATGGCAGTGTTCTTGGATGATATTTTAAGTTATGGAAAGATAGAGGTACAACACAAGAATCATATATGAGAAGACCTAAAATGCCCATGCCAATGGAAATTTTATTGCAAGAAGTCAAAATGTGCCTTTTTGCAAAAAGAAGTTACCTTTTAGGTCATAAAGTCTCATCAAAAGGGATCAAGATGGAAGAATAGAAATCAAGGCCATTATCAATTTGCATACTCAAAAAAATATCACAAAAGTGCAAACATTTAATTGATTGGTGAGCTTTTACCAATGGTTCATCCACTATTATGCTCATGTGGCTGTACCATTGATTGATCTCTTGGGGAAGACCTCAAGCTTTTATTGGACAACCAGGCACAAAGAATCATTCAAGTAATTGAAGCATATGGTATATCTTCATGACCCATCCTCCAACCATATAACCCCCTACTACCTTATGTGATTGATTTTGATGCTTCTTACTTTTCCATTGGAGTAATGTTGCAGCATTAACTTCCATATGGGTAACATCCCATTGCCTTTGTGTCTCATTGACTAAATACCATAGAAAAGAATTACTTTGCTTTAGATCAAGAACAACTAGCAATGATATATGCTACAAACATATGGAAGCATTATCTCTTGGAGAAACAAGTGATCATGCAAATCAATCACAAACCTTTATTGTAGACTTAATATATTGGGAGCACATGAAGAGTACAATTGATGGGAGGAACAACTATAGTTATTTGACATCAAGCTTATGTACAAACCTAATAGGTTCCATATCATTTCTAATGTCTTATCATGACGTCTTGATTTGAAGCTTCTTCCTAAATCTCCCATGGTTGCAAAAATCACCACAATGTCAACTAACTCAAAGGTACGCATGTCATCCAAGATTGTTTTATAATAGGACCCCTTTGTTCAATTGGTGCAAAGTTGTCTTGCAATGCATGACAAGGAGTACAATACATTTTCCTTCAAGGAATGCATTCTATTTTTTGAGCATAAGATCTATGTTCTAGCAATGAGTGACCTCTAGCTTATGTGCCTTCAAGAACCCCACAACTTATTAATTTCTGGTCATTTGGGTGTGGATAAAACCTTGATACCCTCTAATATCAATCATGCTAACCAAACATGGCATGAGAAGTTTGAGAGTTTGTTTGCTCTTGTGAGAGTTGCCAATGCAACAAAGTCAGCAACAAAAAACTAGGTGGACTCCTTCAACCTCTTCCTATCCCAATTTCCCAATGGGAACAAGTAAGTATTGACCTTATAACATCCTTACCCAAAACAAATCAAGATCATACCGCCATTGTGGTGTTTTTCACTAAACTTAGCAAGGAATTTATTTAGCACCCACCGTGGGATACCATGGATGATCCCATGCTAGCCAAGATTTACTTTGACACTATCTTTAAGCACCATGGGATGCCATGGGTTCTCATCTCCAATTGTGATCATCAACTCATTGGTAAATTTTGGCAAGCACTTTTTGAGCTACTCGGCACCAAGCTTGCTTTGTCTATGGTCTATCATCCTCAAATTCATGGGCAAATTGAACATATAAAATGATACCTTGGAAGATATGTTTCATGCCTTTGTCAGTGTTCACCTTACCAACTAGAATGCTTGCCTTGTGGATGTTAAGTTTACCTATAATAGCTCCAAGTAGGCAACCCTTGGATTCTCTCCCTTCTTCCTTACTTTTGGCCAAGACCCATTTGTTCTAGATTCCCTTTTTTCTCTCTCACCATCTTATTATCCTCATACTTCAATCTTCTTGTTGACAAAATCTAAATCCAACAACAAGCCAAATCTCACCTCCTTTTTGCTCAAAATTGGCAAAAGTAATATGTTGATCAACATTATTAGGATCTCATCTTTCAACTAGGTGATAAAGTCATGCTTTTGTCTAATAATCTGCCCCTCCCACTAGATGCCCAAGTTTGTAAACTCACTCCTTATTGGATAGGTCTATTTGATATAACATAAATCATTCTTTTATTGCTTATCAACTTGCCTTGTCTAGTCATAAGCAAATTGCATTGTCTTCATGTTTCAAAGTTGAAACCCTTTGATTCTAATCCATCTTCCTTTTCTATTCATGTCCAATCTTTTCCTCTTCCTATCCTTATCAACAATCACAAGGAGTATGAAGTTGATTGTATCCTTGCATAGTGCAACATCCAACATGGATGCCAATGACACACTAAGTAAAAGTCCTTTGGAAAGTGTATCTTCTTCATGATGCCACATGAGAACCTCTTTCTCATCTCTATAATGCACAAATAGCACTCCAAGAGTTTGAAGATTCTATGATAATAAGGACATCACCAACTAGCAGAGGGAGAATATGTAACAATATGGAGGTAGCAGACAAGTTAAAAGATGCTAAAAAGTTAGCAAATAGGCCAAATTAGCCAAGCAATATAAAAATATTCTAGAAGTATCTAAGAAAATTCTTGGTACATTCCATGTATTGAAAAATATGTATGCTTCTAGTAGGTAGCTTCTATGAAGCTACCTAGGAAGTTTCTTGACTAGCTTAGCTTACACGCCAAGAAGGTGACTTCTAGTAGAAATTTTCCTTGGGAAATTTGCAATAGCTCTATATGTTTCCTATAAATACCAAAGCCCAAGCTCATGCTAGGCATTTGGAGTTTCTCTCAACTGGGAGTCTTAGTGCAATCTTCTACTCCAATCTTCTATTCCATTATTTCTCTCCTTGGTCTTTTACAATCAACATAGATGATCAATAAACCCATATTGCCACTAGCTTGTAGTTGGTAGAGCAAAGAATTTTAACTGCAAACTTGAAATCCATTGGATAAGAGGTATGAATCTATCATGGCATTTCAAGCTTGTAGAACTTGCTCAAGTCCATTAAAAGACTTTTTTAATTAAAAAAAACTTTGTTTAGATATCTTTTTATTTCATATCCAAGTGGTTGGATAGTGCAGACCTCCTCCTCCAAATCTCCCTTGAGGATAGAACTATTGAAATCTACCTGATTGAGCTTCCTTAATTGAAGATGGATAACATTGAGAGAGCATAAATTAATGTTTTCTTAGCAAGAAGGATGAATGTCTCATCAAAATCAATTCAATGTTGTTGTGAACAGACATTTTCCACATATTTATTCACAAAACCATGCAAATTTCTCTTAATCTTAAGAATCCACATGCAACAAATTGGCTTCTTATTGAGAGATAAATCCATCAAATCCCATGTTTGCTGTTGATGTATTGCTACAACTTCAAGCTACACAGCTTGCATCCAATCTGTATGATACATCACTTCCTCAAGAGAATTTGGTTCCTTTTCTTGGATAGACTTCACCATATATGTATGGTGTTGGGCTAACAACACTTCAAATTGAAGCCTTTAATATTTGATATTTGACCCATGTACTTGCACTTTGTTAAGATATAAGTTCAGGTTGAGAAGCAATTATATCCTTATTCTAAAGGAATTAGAATTTCTGAACTATGTGGTTGATCAACCATTTGTTTCAACAAAGGATAAATATATCAATGAACAAAGTGAGGATAAATTTTCTTATACATTGAGATATTTTAACTAAAGGCTTCTCAACACCCTATCTTGACCATGGATTTATAAATGGATTAGAATGAGAGGGCTCACTAGAAATACCATTAGCACTTGAAGTACCAGCTTGTGTGAAAGAAGTACTAGTTGGACCAATGGAAGAAGTAGAGTGTATTGTAAGTGGAAATAAGATTTTCAACTTGTTGAAGCATAGTACCAAGAGTTTAACTCCTCAAATACAACATCTCCATTGATAATAAAATTCTTTAAATAAAGATTATAAGAACTACATCCTTCTGAATTTGAGGCTTATCCAAGAAAGACACATTTTGGTGCTTTAGGATCTGGCTTTTGCTTCTTCTTATTAGGAATATGAATAAAGAAAGTATGAACAAGAACCTTCAAATATGATAAATCAGGTTTCTTACATTTACAAGCTTGAAAAGGTCTCATTTTATGCACTACCACGGTAGGAGATCAATTCATCAAGAAAAATGTATAATTAATTGCTTCTACCCAATTGCACTTGGGCATTGCTTTCTTGTTGAGAATAGCTCTTGCAATGTTGGTTCTTTTGTTCAACAACTCCATTTTGTTCAGTTCTGTAGTTGCAACTAACTTCACACTTGATACCTTGCTTATGTAAAATAATATCAAAATAATTTGAAGGGAACTCTCCTCCTCCATCAAATCATAGATTTAGGATATTATGACCATATTACTCCTCCACAAGTAGCTTGAATATTTGGAAGACCAAAAGGAATTAGTTTTTTCTTTCAAAAGTAGACTTATTTCTATCTTGAAACATTGTTAATAAATAAGAAAAAATACTTAGAACCTATCAAAATCTTTTTTGAAGCAATATATACATTATTGCGAATCAATTTTAGCACCCCAAATGCTCTTGTACCATGATGCTTGAAAGGTTATTTAGCTTGCTTACCAAATTCACAAGCCTGACAAACCTTTGGGAAAAGGATCATAAAATGTTGGATATCAAGATAGAATAATATCAAATCTTAATTAGGTATGTATCTTTTTGGGATTAAGACACATAACTAGATCTGAGGTAGGTAGCATCTTCAATCTTTTGTAGTTTGACCCGCTCTTTTATACCACATCTCAAGATCTGAAAGTGCAGTTGAGACACGACTAGACATAAAGTTCTGATTTGTAGCATCGGTGGTCTTGATATCTTACTTAAACATCTTTACTATTTTGAATCCAAATTTGCAACCTACAAGAATAGCACATTTCTCATACTTGTTGAAAAAAGACACAATCTTGGTTAAATAAAACATGAAAACCCTTCTCAATAATTTGGCTTATAGAAACTAGGTTTTTGTTGATTTTAAATGCATGAATGACTTCTCCTAAATCACTAAAACTCCTTGATGGACTTTAATGGGATAGTGCCTATATGAATGATAGTATTTCAATATCATCATCCAAATGCAAACCAGACATTAAGATAATGCTTGTTTGGAACCAAATATACTAGCTTGATGAGTCGTGTGGTTTGAGCATCCATAGTAGATGAATCTTTGTTTCTTTCTCCTTGGGAATTGATACAACCATATGAGTTATCAATAGTGGATGCTCTTCTAAGTAGAAATTCTTCTTCATGTAGTTTTGTTGAATGAGTGTACTTGATTGAATATAAGCTTGCTTCTTAGAACAAGTCTTTTCATAATGAGCTTTTGATTTATAATAATTGCAGAACTTGTCCATCATGGACTTGCCTTGTGCTACATGATATATTTCTGACAATTGACTTCTAACATTGATACCTCCATGAAGTGAAGTTCAACATCCTCTACCTCTTTATCAAACCCTCAAAGCAAAATTTCTACTCTTCCTACTGATTCCCGGTCCGGGAATCAGTAGGAAGAGTAACCCCCAACCCAGAGTGGAAGAGAGAAAGATGGGAGGTAGGAAGAAGAACTCTAAATTTTCAGTGAGAAATCATGCAATTTGGAGGTTAGATGTGATTGTGAGAATCAAAGTCTTGAGCAGGCTTTGGATCACATTCTTGGCATGGAATTGGAAGATTAGCTTTCCAAGTTTCATGATTGAGATCATTGAGAGTAAGTGTCTCAATGGCTCCAAAGAAGAAGGGAAGAGAGGAAATTTGGCTTGATGGACAGAGTTGGATTGGAGGTTAGTACTTGGAAGAGAGGTGGGTGATGAGTAAGGATCCATGTTCTTGGGGAAGGGAGAAGTAGCTGAAGAAACTCAAGAGGTGAGAGATGCATTCTCTTCAAAATGCATGAAGAATGGCTACAAGGTCAAGAGCTATAAGGACCCAATGAAGAGAGGCATTGTAGCAGCAATGATGGCTATCTTGAAGCTGGAGTGAACCACTTATGTGATGAAACATCAAGCGGTATTCTTCCACAAGATGTTTACAAGAGAGCCAATCAATTGGACAAAGTGCTTTTATCAACGTGTGAGATAGATGGTGTGGAACTTGCAAGACAAGTTGCCTCTACACTACATTGTGCCGTTTGCAGCCCACTTCTATTTGGTACTGAACTTACTGAACGCGGCAGAGAGACACAAGATGGTGTCGCACTTCCACCTTGATTTGAGAAGAGATGCTGATGCGGAGGAGCAGCAGTACATCTTGCAGATAAGGAGCAATGATGAGTACTATGTGCAGACGGGGCAGAGTGTGCAGTTGGAGGTGAACACTCTGAAGTTGAAGAAGAGGAGTCAACAAGGCAAAGAAGAAGAAGTGGTGACTAGACCTTGGAAGACAAGGAAAGTAAATCCGAGAAGAGACATGGTGGTAATCGCATCATCGGACAAGGAGTCAAAAGAAGAGGACTCAAACAAGGAGGAAGAACCCAAACTTGAACAAGGAGGAAGCTAGCGTCCAGATCAAAGAAACAAGATTGCACGAGTTGAAGTTGTTAGTGCAAGAGATGAGGAGGAGAAATGCAAAGGATAAAGACTTAAATGCCTTGTTGATTAGTCTCAGAACTCGTGTAGATAGAAAGATATTAGAAGTGGAAGATAATATCACAATTAAATTAGATTTAGTGAAGCTTGAGATAGATAAACTTTGGAAGGATGTAAGAGCAAAACCCAAAGTAGATGACATAGGAGTACATATATCTTTGGAATTACCATTGGAGATGTTAGAGAAGATTGGGTCGAGAGATAAGGAGTTAGATAGATTACCTGCTAGTGTAATTGTAGATCAGAGTGAAGAATTAGTGGAATTGGTAGAGGAATTAGTAGTTGTGGAACCCAAGGATAAAGTAGTATGTGAGATTACTTCAGGATTGAAATTGGAAGCCAAGGAAGAAATAGACATCGGATCGGAGTAGTAACACATTTGAGATTTGAAGAGGTAGATATGAAGAGGGGCATTGTCATTTTGGATCTGTAGGTTAGAATAGTTGTTATAGAACGATACTTTTGTAAGTAACTGTTAATCGCGTCACTATTTAAAGGTGGCATTTGCAATCTTATATTGTTCACTGCTCACAATTTTGAGAATAAATAAAGCAAAGTGTTGTGAAGCAATGCTCGTCGTTTGAGCTTAATTCTGAGTATCAATTCTATGTCTATGTTTGTAAGTGTATGGAGAATTTTGAAGTACAAGTCAGAGTGCTTGTTAGATGTTGGATTTCACAGCCTTGACTTTATTTTGTGTGTTTGATCTTGAGTGAAGTGCAATCGGAGCAATGCTTTGACAAATCTAAGAGGAATTGTAGTGTTGGTAGTATTCTACATTTGTGAGTGCAGCGTAGTGTTGATTTGAAGCAATTTTGATCAAGGAAGTTGTGCCTTCAGTGGAGGGGTGGAACACAATTTTGAGGCAAAGTCATTTTACAGTGAAGTGCCATTTGTGGGAAAGCTTGAATCATCATAATCAAGATTGTTTGGAAAGATTTGATGGAGTTGTGATTATGGGTGACAAATAGTTGTGACAAGACTGTGAGTCAATGCTTGTTACTTCTTTTGGGTGTAGTTGCTACCTGAGAGATTAAAGATGAAATCAAGAAGAACTACATTGTTATTGTTTGACTTTGTATTTGACCAATTCTAACCAGTATCTCCATGGGAATGAACTTTACTTACTTGATTACCGCAAAATTGATATTTGTCGGGTTGTCACAGAATATGTATCTCTAATGGCTATAGACATCTCAAAAAGTTTATACTCTTTATGTAGACCTTGTCTGTTATGTAGAATTAGTTAATCATATACAACCCAAACTCCAATTCTATTTAGTTGTACAACCAAACCATTGGTGATGTATAAATTGTCTTTCTTAACCTTCATTAATTGTTGCTTCAATTCAAATTTTCTTTGCTTTCTTCATGCTTGAGATACATTTTCTAGTGTATATCAAACTTCCTAGGGAGTATCAATGCCTTATATGTAACCAAAAAATGAATGTGAAACACACAAAAAAAGATAGTACTTGGCTTGATTAACACATTCATGCCAAGCATATATACTAGGATCTTTAGGGTAGTAGCTAGATAAGTTTCAACCCCTATGACAAGATCAAATAATTTGTGACCTTCCAAGAAAGTAGACATTCTTTACTTCCATATTGAAATATTGTTCTTTGTCAAAATTTTACCCATGATGCTGTCATAGATTATTCTCCCACATCATTGCATGCTCTCCAATGACAAGAAGCACGCAAAGATGCTCTAGACTATGTAGACTAAAAAGTTGAAACAATTGGAATTCATGCTATTGAGTTACTACACTTGATTCATTCTAATGTACAAGGACTTTCCAAATAAGCATTTGTAAGCACTAAGCATGGGTGCAAAATGGAGCATGGGAAAGAAAATTGAGCTAGAGAAAAGCATGAGAGTTTGGACACACGGGAATAGAATTAGAGATGGTTAATGCAGATTTATGATATCAATTTCTAGAAGGAGAAATTAGTGCAGCTCAAGAAAAATTGTGTCTTCAAGGGGAGAGAGGAGCTATGATAACCCAACAAGTATCACTTTTGTGGTAATTTATAAGTAATAGTTCATTCCTATAGACATACGAGTCAAAAATGGTCAAATATAAAGTAAATTGTAACAAGCAATTCTTCTTGACTTGTCTTACATCTCTTGAGTAGAAACCACACTCAAAAGAGAGTAACAATTGCTAACTTACAATCTTGTCACAAATCACAACACCCATAATCACAATGCTTCAAATCCTTTCTAGTTTGACACTGATTGTGATGATTTAGTCCTTCCCAAAGAAGGCTACTTCACCACGAGCTTTCTGAATTCACCTTAGAATTGTGTTCCACCCCTCCATTGAAGGCACAACTTCCTCAATCAAATTTGCTTTGCATCAATCCAGCATTGCATTCCCAAATGCAGAATACTACCAACACTACAATTCTTCACGAATTTGTCAAGGCATTGTTTTGATTGCTATCCACTCAAGACCAAACACATGGGATGAACACCAATGCTACAAAATCCAACTTCTAACACACTTAGACTTGCAATTCAAACTTCTCCAAACACTTACAAGCACACACACATGATTGATACTCTGAATTAAACTGAAACAATGAGCACTAAGTTACAACACTTTGCTTTACTCAACTTTGAAAATATAAATACTAAACAACACAACATTATGAATGATTCCTTTAAATAAGCAAAGCAATTTGGCAATTATCTATCTAAATACCGTTTCAACTACTACATTACCAACCGGTAGATCCAAAATGACAATGCATCTCTTTGTATTTGTCTCTTTGAATCTCAAATTTGTTATTAATCTGATCCAATATCTACTTCAACTTTGGCTTCTACACCCCAATTACCTTCACTTGCTTCCTCTACTTTGGGTTCAACTATTACTATGATTTCTTCTTCAATTTCTAACCTCTCTCTAGTCTAAACTAAAATTGAAGTCATGTTTATACTATCTACCTTTTTCTTCTCTCCTATAACTTCTTCTAATGTCTCAATTAACTCACCCAAAGACACCTATACTCCTATCTTTGCTACTTTGCATTGGGTTTCTATTTTCTCACTACTCCAAAGCTCATCTTATTCATAACTCACTAAATCTAATCAAAGATAGACATTATCTTGTTCTTCATTAATTTTCCTATCTACTTGATCTCTCAACCAAATTAATAACTTATACATATCTATGTCCTTCACTTTTTGCTTCCTCATCTCCTACACAAGCAACTCCAACTCATGCAGTCTTGATTCCTCCAACTTCACTTTGGCTTCAGTGCTTAATATCACCCTCAACTTCATGATGATTCTTTGATTGAGTCCAATACAACCCTTGGAATTATTGTCTCTCTACTTCTCTCTGCTTCCAACTCATTCCAATACATCTTCAACTCATTCTCAAATTCTGCCTTTAGTGCCTTCTTCTCCTCCACATATTGAACAAGTGGAGTCTCCACACTTCTGATCCATCCTTGCAACCTTTCCTCCTCCTTATTTTGATTTATTAACTTACATTGCCAGTCCTAATTCTTCTCCTCTATGCTCTTTCTCATGATCTCCAATTCTTGCTCCATCACCACCACCACCACCTTTGAATGTAGCACCTCCAAGCACACAGTAGTGAATTCTCCCTTCAATTTCCAGAATGTTATCTTCTACTCCTTCAATTCTCTAGCTTGTTGGTCAAGTTCCTCCTCATGCTTCAAAAAACTCTCATGCAAATTCTCTAAAGTCTTCATCCAAAGAACAACATCAACCTAAAGTTCTTTGGCTTCTTCCTCTCCTTGGGTTAAGTTCCTTCTTAACTCTGAGTTTTCTTTATTCAAGAACTTCACTACATTGAGCTCATCCCTCACTTCAAGATGCTCTCTCTTCAACTCTTCAACTCTTCCTTCTTCTTTTGTAGTTGCAACAACAAAGGATAGACAATCTTTGATATGTATGCAACTCCAATGTACTCTCCTACATTGTCTTCTCTTTCTTTGGCTTTGGTTGGTGCTTCTTTGGCTGGTGCCTTACTCCGAAGTCTTGATCTTTATACCTTTAACGTTACCTCTCCTAAGCTTTCTTCTTCCTCCTTAGCTTTACTCAGTCCTACAATTGCAACCTACATATTGCTCTTGGAAACACCAAGACTGGCTCTTGCTCTTTCTTCCTCCAACTCCACTACAGGTAATTCCAAATAGGGTGCATCTCCTCCTTTCATATGATCAATTGCCGCATGGAACTCCTCATCTTCTTCCCCCACCATTTAGTCCACTTATTGCTAGACTTAGTGTTCTTCCTCACTCTCATTGCTAGACTCTTTACTTTGCAATACGAGCTCTTCTTCTTCTCCCAACTCTTTACACTTTGATGCAGCTTCTCCTTCCAATTCTTTATCCAATGAATGATTCTTCACCACCACATCTCATGGATTCAGCCTCCTTATCTTCTGTGGCTGCAACAATGATACTCTTCTTTTGGGTCTACACCTCTTCCTTGGCCTTGGGATTTCCACTTACACTATAAACTCCTTCCCATTCTTGATGTAGTGGTTATTGCCTTCATAAACTTGGCATATGTAGTATTGCTTGTCTTCATCTGCTACTCATTGTAAATCAGGGTGAAAGTGTGACACCATCTTTCCTCTCTCCTCCAAGCTAAGTAGGTTCAGTCCAAAATAGGAATGGGCTGCAAAAGGTTCAAAGTAAATGGGGTGGTAGGTCTATTCTCCAACTACTAATCATCTAACCTACTTGTTGGTGAAAACACTTTGCCCAATTCACCGCTTCACTTGCAAACATCTAGTGAAGAACACAACATATTGCTTCATCACATAGGTAGTTTGCTCAAGCTTAAACATGTCCATCATCACAATGACTATACCCCTTCATATTCGGTCCTTATAGCTATCCACCTTGTACCCATTCTTCTTGGAAAGAGCATTGAAAGAATTCCTCACCTTGATTGTTTCTTTCAAAGAATCACACTTTTGATAGAAGGTAATTCCTCCTACTTCTCTCCCCAAGACTAATCTCCAATCCGACTTAGTCCATCAAGCCAGACTTACTCTCTTTTCCTCTATCTTGGGACCATCTTCACAATTGCTACTTCACAACACAACAATTTCTGCCATGAATCCTAGAAAGCTCAAATTTCATTTCCATGCCAAAAAGATGATATGAAGTTTACTCAGACTTCAATCCCTTACCACTATGTCTAATATGAAAATTTCAAGACTCCTTGCCAAATTTTGCTTACTACCCTTTGGTGGCATCATGTGCTTTTTAACTCTTGGTCTCTAAAAGAGCAAACCCTGCCCAAAACCCAAGATCCTAACTCCTTTGGGACAATTATTGAGAAGCATGGGATACTGTTGTGACATTTCGAAACTCCCTCAATGAAGTCTCAATCATATAGTTTTTTTCTGCAGGGTCATCCCTTAGTTGATCTTCAATTGACACGGAAATTCTACATGTCTGTTATTTGTCACTCTCAATGTCATCTTGATCTTGAGGTAGCCATTTTCTTTACTTATACTTTCTTGATTGGCTAGGCATGAGGAAAAGTTGTTACATGCTCTTTAGATTGGGTTGCACATCTCAAAGCAAAGTATCCTTAATTTGGGTCTATCCTTTTGAGGTCTGACCTGAGTCCTTCTAACTTTGACCCA
This sequence comes from Lunularia cruciata, assembly GCA_948567375.1. Taxonomy (NCBI): domain Eukaryota; kingdom Viridiplantae; phylum Streptophyta; class Marchantiopsida; order Lunulariales; family Lunulariaceae; genus Lunularia; species Lunularia cruciata. The sequence continues at coordinate 1,734,281 of OX419756.1, read as the reverse complement.
AGGTAGACTTCTTTGGGTCTATGCCAAACACATGATTGTTTTCTTTTCTTCTTCATTCTGCTTCAATTCGACTTCAACAATACACTTCTTCTTGAAAACTTATCAAAATGAAAAACGTAGGTAATATAATAACACTATATATTGGGGCCAGATTATAGGTGTTTGGAGCTCACACAAGCACAAAAATCATAATTTAGTAGTACATCAACTTGGAGACTAATATTGCAGTTGGACATATCAAACATGCAATTATGTAGTAGGTTTGTGAGAAAAAATCTCACGGTAGCTCAATAAAAGGTATGCATGTCTACTCAAGTAGGTTTTGGTATTGTACAAGCAAGGATAATTGATTAGTGAGATGTATTCTTCAAAAAGTAGCAACGTGTATTCCTAGATTGGAGCCTTGGGCTTGGGAAATTTGGAGACCAATGCAGCATAATAGGGGAGCCCCATTTGGTTCAATATATATGAGGTATCAATCCATTTGAGAATTAGGGATTTTTCCACATACTTAGTTCTTTTATCATATAGTTCTTCTCTTGGAGGTTCTTATACTAGAGGTTGACACTTTTGGGACGATTGGGCAGTTGGACCAACCAGGGGATTGGATGTTGGAGGAAGAAGGAGATCTTTAGATACCACAACCATGCCCTCTCACCTACCTTACATGCTCTTTCTTATATGGTTCTTTTTGTCCTTTTTGTTTATCTTTTTTTTGTTTTGACATTTAGTCTTGTTCTTCATTTAGGATGGCATTTCCTTTGTCCTCTTTAGGGTGTATACACTTTTTGTAGCATCTCTCTTCATGCTTCCCTTCTGCTCCTTGGCACAAGACCATAGAGAGAACACCTGGTCTTGTGTCATTCCTTATCTGGTACTCCACATTCCATATGTGCAACCTAGGGCTTGACCCTTATCTTGTCTATTTGAAGATACATCCACAATCTCAAGGTTTATCTAGATGGAGTCCCTTTGATCCTTAGATCACATACTTCTCTTCTACCATTGATGGGCCCTATAAAGGATGACTCCTCTATGGAGGATGCTCCACCACTTGACCCTCCTACCCCTCATCTTCTCCCATGGACCTTCTACACCATCCTCCCACCAATACCATCCCACCACCAACACAAGATCATTCTTCTATGTCACGCCATTTGTAGTTCCGCATCTAGATGCTCGGACACTAGAGTTCCAGTGATGGTAGTTAGAGTTATTCTAGTTGTTTCTCAGGGACTACTTTCCGACGGTTAGATTTCGTGTTTGGGGTACTGACTTCATGGTGGGGCCCACCGTCACTTTGCACCGTTTGCACCGTCGAGTGTGCCATCAACGGGACCGTTAGGGTTTCAGGGCTAGCTCGAGTCCAGGGGGTATAGTTTCGAAGTGAGCTCTAGAGAGCTCACTTCTCTGATGTTGAGCCTTCGAGTTCCTGGCTATGGTGGACAGAGGCCGGCGAGCGTCACCTGGATTCTCTATGCTTGAGTGGGTGTGGCTTGACTGTAATCAGTGCCCAATTGTTGGCAGTTTATAGAGTGACAAATCAAGTACTGATCTGAGTTGAGTTGAGTTGAAAGTGTTAAGCAATCTGATTATATCAGAGAAGTGAAGTCAGGGGGAAATCGGGTGCAGGAACATTGAGTGTTGGTGGTATCTCCAAGCTCGGTGGATCGTGGTAGCTCGATTCAGGTTCTATGTTTCCCTAGTGTGCAGAAGCTCGTGTAGTTGATGCAAATTTGGCAGTTAGGCGGACGGTGTGCGGAAGCGCTGGCCAAATTTCGAGCAAAGAAGGAGCAATTTTTGAGTAGTGTTGTGATTTTGAGCTCAAGAGGTGAAGGCAGGACCAATTTGCTGCGAGTTGGGCTCAGAAAGTGAAATTGAAGGTGGAGTTGGAAAGCTCTTCTCATGAAATTGTGATTTAGAAAAACCCGTTTTGTCAATTTGGCTCGAGTGGAAAGTTAGCGGGGGATTTGGCGGATATCCATCTTTAGGGTTTACGTCAGATTTTACGTCAGATTTATGTCAGATTTTTGGGCCAGAATTGGAGGAGTTTCGCTGTTTGGCTAGATTTGGAGAAGTTTCGCTAGTTTGGAGGAGTTTCGCAGATTTGGAGAAGTTTCACCAATTTTGGAGGAGGTTCGAAGTGGCAACAAGAAAGGCCTCATTTGGGCGTTTAGAGGCTTCGAGGCATAGGGCTGTGGGCTATGAGAGGCTATGAAGGCCTAGAAGGGCCAGAAAGCCAGCTTGCTGGCGTGAGGCTAGCTAGTTTAGTGTAGATCTTGGTCATTGGTTGGCAAAATCTGCCTTTCTTGCTAGATTGTGCGCAACAGGGTTTGACCCCTAGATCTCTTGTTCCTAGACTGGTGCCCTAGCCAACTGGTCCACCCTCACTTGTTGTCATAGTGACTGTGCCACTGTTATCTATACACATGTAGCTTTGGCTAGGAGAGGCAGTTTGATCCCATTCTTGGTGATCCTGGTAGCTTAGGACTTAGATACGAACTACTCTTATGTCAAATGCCAAATGGCGGCAGAGTCAGTCCCGTGTTGTGTTATGAGATGGAGGGTTTTTGTTTAGATTTCTTGTGATTGGATCCCCTCCATTCTCTGCTTCCTGTTTGTGCACCACGTTTGTATGAGGTGCCTTGACTTTTGAGCGTTGGTGCTCTGGTGTGCTCTCGGTGGTGAGGCTGGAGTGATGACCAGTCAGACTACCTTTGTTTCTCTCCGGTGAGGCAGGAAGTGATGACCTGCAGACCGTGAGAGTGCGTGTTATGATGGCAGGTTACAAGTTGCCCTTCCCCTAGTGTAGTTATCTCGGTTAGAGTTACATTAGTGGGTGGTGTTTAGTTGGTGTTGGCACGTGGCGGTGTTGGCACTTGGTGGGGTACTTGCGGTTGCGACTTGTGGTTGCAGTTGGTGGTTCGGGTTTGCTGTTGCAGTTACGTGGTCACGATGGAGTTCTTTGGAGATTCCAGAGGAGTTAGCCCTGCAGTACGCAATGGGTTTACTCGGAGTGGTGCTTGGTATCAGCCTGTATCTCAGGTCCCAGTGAGGGAGGAGATTGACTCTGAGTTGGAGTTCGACACAGGAGCTGATTCAGTTGAGAGTGCACTTGGTGTGTCCGCACCGTTGTTGTGGGACATGGACGAGATTTATGGGGCCTCCAAAGGCCCTAGGCGTTACTGGTACAGTGGGTACCATTGAGTTGGATGACTTCATCCAGGAGTTCGATAGTTGGTGTGATCTGCAGCAGATGCGGAACCCGACTTTGTTCACACCTTTCATGGCATGGAAGGGGTTGTTTCAGCACTTGGAGGGTCCACCGATGGACGACTACCATGAGTTCAGGAGAGCTCATTTGGAGGAGATTGAGTTATGGAGATAGTATTGGTCTCCACACTATGTCTCCATCACTTAAGGTTCGGTGGCCAGGAGTAGGTCGGCTGTACCTACGAGTTCTAGCTCGAGTAGTGTTGGTGGAGCTAGTGGAGGTGCACTAGCTGGAGATAGTGCTACTACGAGTGGAAGTACCGCTGCATGAGGTGGTGTGGTACCGGGGTTTAACCCCATGGTGGAGTTCTTCCTATGTTTGAGGCAGAACTACCAGGGAGTGCGGACTGACAAGCTGAGGAGCTTGCAGGAGTTCCAGCGAAAGGCTGGAGAGAGCCTACGCGAGGCATACACTCGCATGAGGCGGCTGATCAGTTTCACTCAGGGAGTTACTGAGGCCCAAGCAGTCCAGTTTTGGTATGGGATACTAGACAGGGAGTTGCGACGTAGAGTTCGTGATGCTACGTTGTTGCAGGCTACTTCGCCCACTTTGGCAGTAGTCTTTGGTTTGGCTAAGCGTATTGAGCTCAACATGGTGGAGGAGAGAGTGGTGACAGCTGGATTTGGTAGAGAGACCTCATCCACGGTTGTGACTTCTTCTAGAGTGCAGCAGAGTGCACCACGCCCAGTTGGTTTTTGAGGACAGGGTGGACAGCCCAGATCCTATGGAGCGAGTGGAGGGCCTAGTGGAGTTAGACCCTTACCCTCATTTTCGGGTCAACAGCAGCCAGTGAGTGGTGGTGTTGCTTGTTGGACTTGTGGTGGACCTCACCATAAGAGAGAGTGTACTCAGGGCAGCGGACCTGATACTTCTGGTGCATCACAGCCAGCACAGAGGCAGTGTGAGCACTGCCATAGATTTGGTCATACTAGTGACCGGTGTTTTGACCTACACCCGGAGTTACGGAGTGGTAGGGCTGCTATGACAGGTAGTAGAGGAGCTCCAGTTCATGGAGGACGAGGTGGTAGAGGTGGTGGTAGAGGATCTACACCTAGTAGGGGTGCAGTACCTGCCCTTACTTCTGACATAGCTATGGCTACTCGGATTGAGCAGTTGGAGCAGAGATTGGCTAGTATGGCTATTGCTCAGAGGAGATCAGATTTGGGTGCTGAGGCTTCCACCTCATATGCTGGTGATAGAGATGCTTTGGACTTCATGTGCGGAGCAGCACAGGTGGATGCATCTGCAGCAGTGACTAGGAGTGCAGTACGTGCTCCAGAGCCTAGAGGAGCATCAGTGGAGTTGGACCCACAGAGAGGAGAGGTTGGGAGACAGGTCAGACTTCCCCAGTCTTTCACGCTATCTGAGGCATTGCAGACGACATCCATGGTTCCTAGACATCCCAGTGCAGGTGTGGTAGGTGGTGATGGAGTACCTGATGGAGTACCTACTAGTCAGCCACCTGCTACTACACAGATTGAGTCTAGCATGATGTTGGGGGCGGCTCAGCTGATTATGCGGCATCCTTTATTTTCAGCCAGTGACATGTTTACATTGGGAGTGGACCCAGCCCCAGTGTTTCGGTTGGCTGCCACGTTGTGTGAGAGTAGGAATGGTGCAATTCCTACTACTAGAGCAGAGGTGGTTGGTAGTGGAGCTGACTTGGTTGAGGAGCATGGGATCCGTTCAGCGACCAGTGGTTTATGGCAGGCAGCAGCGGCTAGACTGGAGGAGTTGCCAGCTAGACCGGCCTTTGAGAGAGCGCGGTTTACACCTGGTGTTGTCCTATTGGATAACCAGAGGGGGATCTTTCGTTTGGTAGGACCTTCAGGGAAGGTCTATACACCACAGAGAGTCTTGTTAGACTCTGGTGCGCAGCCCCTTATGTTGGGGAAGGCTGCAGTTGTTGGTCTGGAGTTACGGAAGACCGATGTGGAGAGGTGTCCATTTCAGATCCAGACATCTCTTGGTGGTGGTTCGACACAGTACATCACACGTGGAGAGCTTGTTGTCCAGGTTCAGCCTGGTCATCCGACTGATAGCTCGGTGGTGAGAGCTCAGGCTATTGCGACGATAGCTGAGTCCTATGATGTGCTAGTTGGGGGAGCAGTGTTATACCCTATGGGTTTCAGTATTGACTATTGGGAGGAGACAGCCTCTTATAGACCTGGTTGGCAGTCTGGTGAGGGACGGGTATGTCGCCTACCAGTACGCTTTAGTAGTGGCAGTCTTGGCTCACTACAGTCCGGGACCATGGCAGCATCAGTTTTGGCTTTCAGCGGTGCAGTTACTTGGCCTGGTGACTTGTTGGAGGGGAACGCCCATGCAAAGGATACTCCAGTACCAGAGGAGATCACTCGGCTATGGAGTACGAGTGGGATTGTTCCATCCACCTTGGATGTTCCATTGTGGAGTTCAGAGGAGGCATTGCAGCAGCATGCAGATCAGTTGGTGCAGCAGGCTTGGAGTGGAGCCTTCGTACCATCAGGGGATGAGTGTGAGGATGAGCCTCCAGAGGCGATTGCTTTGACACCTCTGGATACCACAAGCATCTAGTTGTGTAGCTTGGCAGTACCCAGTAGAGGGGATATGCCTATTGGAGTTGTTTGGTGGGATCAGCACCGGACTAGCTGCGGTGTTACAGGCGGGTATCCGAGTACAGAGGTACTTGTATGTAGAGAGAGATGAGACTGCTAGGCAAGTCTCTCTACATCATGTGGCACACTTGTCCTATCGGTATCCGGAGTTATTACCGATGTCAGCAGTCAGAGGTTACCAGAAGGCCTTACCAGGAGACATTTCCTTACTGGGGGCGCATGACCTAGAGAGACATGGGCCTGTTCACTTGGTGATTACTGGATGGCCATGTCAGGGACATACACGTGCGGGCCGCAGTTTGGGTCTTCAGGATCCTTGTTCTGGTGTGTTTTGGGAGATGTTACGGATACTACGACATCTCCAGGTTCATCAGTCTGTTTCTCCAGCTTACCTTTTGGAGAACGTTCCATTGATGGGTGATTCTCGCACTAGAGTGGTGGCGAGTACACATCAGGTCCATTCTTGGATGGGACCTGCTGTATTGTTAGATGCAGCCAGAGTGGGATCACGGGCTCATCGTCTTCGTCTTTGGTGGACGAACCTTTTACCCAGAGAGGTTCTACAGCGTAGTTATGATGGGATTCAGCGACTTGACCACATCCTTGTTGATGATATCTTGGATGTTGGGCGTCAGTCTCAGACAGTGGTAGTGGCTGATAGGTCACCCATGGCAGTGGTGAACCTAGTTGGACAGCCTAGAGCTGCATTTCCCACACTCATGAGTTTCCCAGGCTCTCATGCTTTTCGAGAGGGAGGACCTGGACTTGTTTGGGACTCACAGTTACAGCAGTTGGTGGAGCCCAATGCTGATGAGAGAGAGCGGGCGATGGGTTTTTGCACCGGTATTACCGCTGTTCCAGCAGTGTCAGAGGCATCCAGGCGTCAGGTGTTAGGTCAGGCTATGGACCTGAACTGTTTGACCTGGATTGTGAGCCTTGGTTTGGCAGAGCAGCGTAGGATGCGCTTGATAGGCATCACCACTCGGACACTTGTGAGCCCTGTGCCTATCGAGACGATTCAGGCACATGCTGGGGGCGATGGACCGAGTGGACATGGTTTTCTTGGGACACATCCAGTAGCTACTAGGGAGAGTGGTCTACTTGGAGTCCATCCAGGTGAGCGTGGGCTACTTGGATTACACCCTTGGTCCACATGGGATGCAGCCAGAGGACGTATGGAGCTTGCAGCCAGAGTGGAGGGAGTTTTTCACACAGAGGTTGGGACCTCTAGAGGTCAGGAGCATGACACTATTGCTCCCAAGGGCCCAGTGTAGCAGCCAGTCAGTACGTCTTCCACTCCTACTACAGTTACAGAGGATACTTGGGAGCCAGATCTTGGACCCAAGCTTACTGGAGAGGAAAGACGGAGGGTTTGGAGGTTCTTGAGGAGTCACACGAGTTGTTTTGCCTTCAGTATGAAGGATTTGGGTGCTCTGAAGGGACCTGGTATACGGATTGAGCTGACTAGCGACACACCAGTTTTCCGACGTCCTTATCGATATAGTGATATGGAGAGGACATTGATTCAGAGCCGGAGTAGTGACCTTTTTGAGGCTGGTTTGGTGGAGATTTCACATAGAGAGTATGCATCAGCGACAGTGATGCCAGCTAAGAAGGATATGCATGGCAACTATACAGATAGGCGGATGTGTGGAGATTACCGTCCTATCAACCGACAGACCAGGGCTGATCGGTATGCCATGCCTACACCGGAGGAGATTTTTGATGCGATTGGGCATGCAAAGGTCTTCAGTACTTTGGATCTTCGAGCGGGATATCATCAGTTGCCGATCAAGGAGGAAGATAAGTCCAAGACAGCATTTTGGGCTATTGATCCTCACGGTAAGGATGTGTTATATCAGTGGAGATTCTTACCATTTGGGTTGAAGAATGCTCTTGCTGAGTTCCAGAGGGTCATGGATAGGATCCTAGCTGGACTGGATTTTGCTCGATGCTATATTGATGACATTTTGGTGTATAGCACTACTGTGGAGGAGCATGAGAGACAGTTGTTGGAGGTGTTTGAGAGGTTGAGATCTCATGGACTCAAATAACATCTTAGGAAGTGTAGGTTCTTCCATGAGCAGGTTGAGTATTTGGGTCACACTATCTACCCCGGAGGACTTGGTGTTCAGCAGACCAAGGTGGAGGCTATTGCACGTATTCCTTGGCCTACGGATGTGAGCAGAGTGCGAGCATTCCTTGGGTTGGCGAACTTCTATCGCCGCTATGTTAGAGGATTTAGTGCCATTGCCAAGGCCTTGACGAAGCTGACCAAGCTTACACAGGAGTGGTGTTGGGGAGATGAGCAGGAGAGAGCTTTTGTAGAGCTCAAGGAGAGGTTGACATCTGCTCCTATTTTGAGGAGACCGATCAGGGGACGACCATTTCAGGTTCACACTGATTGGAGTATGTTGGGGCTTGGAGCGGTGCTCACCCAGCATGATGATGAGGAGAAGGAGTTTGTGGTGGCCTATGCTAGTCGCTCCAACAATTCAGCGGAGGCGAAGTATAGTTCATATGAGGGAGAGTGCTTGGCAGCAGTTTGGGCAGTAGCACATTTCCGATGTTACCTATTTGGTAACCCCTTCACTCTCATCACTGATCATCAGCCGCTGAAGTGGTTGATGGAGTCCGACAAGCTTTCAGGGAAGCTTGCACGATGGGCTCTGATTTTACAGGAGTATGATTTCACGGTTGTTCACAAACCTGGAGTGGTGAACCGTGATGCAGATGGGTTGAGTAGAAACCCATGTCCCAGCCAGCAGGATCAGACCGGAGCACGTTGGCATGGTGAGACAGATGAGGAGATGGTGCCAGGTTGGCATGCATCAGCCTTTCTGTGTATATTTGCAGAGACATTGGTGGTATCTCTCTCAGCGCATATAGGAGGAGTTATTGAGGTCACAAATCCAGAGAGTGAAGATACTGGTACAGTTCAGCGAGACATTCATGATGATGTCTTAGTGATGGACTATCTTCGCACTGGTGTTGTGGGTGGCACAGTTGGGGCCAAGGAGAGAGACCGTGTTCTTCAGCGAGCCAGACGGTTCAGATTGGAGGGTAGACACCTTTTGTGTGTATGGGAGGATGGTAGAGTGCGAGTAGTACCACTTCCATCACAGAGACCACAGTTGGTCCGTCATGCTCATGAGGAGCTAGGACATTTTGTAGTAAAGCGTACATATAGCTTACTCCAGAGTCATTATTGGTGGCGCGGTATGCAGACCGAGGTACAGCAGTTTGTTGCCAGATGTGTGGTTTGTGACCGAGTTAGAGCATCATTCAATGCTCCTACGCCACAGTTACACCCATTACCTATCATGGGATTGGGTTACCGTTGGATTTTGGACTTCGCCGGACCTTTACCGCTGACTGTGAGACATCATCGGTATGTTTTGGTGATGGTGGAGCACTTCTCCAAGTGGATTGAGTTGGTGGCACTTCCTGACAAGTCTAGTGAAGGGACAGCTTACTCGTTCCTGGATCGAGTTCTTAGTCATTTTGGTGCACCAGCTGAGGTTTTGACTGATCAGGGTACAGAGTTCTTGGGAGAGTTTCAGGTCTTGTGTGACAAGGCTTTGATTGATCATCGTACTACATCCCGAGATCACCCTGAGGCAGATGGCTTAGCAGAGAGAGTGGTTCAGACGGTGAAGAGAGGATTGCGAAAGTATGGTTTGTAGAGAGGCCACTTGGGAGATTGGGATCTCCAGTTACCTTGGTTGGCCATGGGCTATCGGTTCAGCCGGCAAGCCTCCTTAGCATCCTTCTCTCCATACTTCCTACTCTATGGACGAGATCCAGATTTACCTGCAGCCATTCGTCGAGATGCTACTATAGTTTTGGACTTGGATGACCCCGATGTATGGATGAGTGCATGTTCTCAGCGGGCAGAGATCTTTCGGAGAGTGATGCCGATGGCCTTTGAGAACTTGGTGATTGCTCAGCATAGAGATACTTTACGCTATGCTACCATTCGAGGAGGAGGTTATAGACCCTCGATCCGTCGATTTCATCCAGGCGACTATGTATATCTACAGCAGACAACACCGATGACACTTGATGTTTCTATGGGCCGCACTATCTTGAGAGTGCGTGAGGTTTTGCCATCTGGAGTCCTTGTGTTAGAAGGACGTGATGGTGTTGTTTGGAAGGATCATGTGCGCAATTGTGCGCCATGCCACCTTCCAAACATTGATGGTACTATGGACCCAAGCTTGGCACTTGTACGTACAGGCTTGAGGTGTATGTTATGTGGCTCTTCTGGTGGAGCTGCTACTATGTTAGTGTGTGATAGCTGTTCGAGAGGATGGCATATGGCATGTATGACTCCTCCCCTCATGTTGGTTCCTCAGGGACAGTGGTTATGTCCTAGATGTATTTGACCTATAGCTAGTTCATTCTTTATATGGTATAGATTGCATACAGGCGACTAACGATGGGGCTCCATAGCACCCGGCCTCCTGATCTTTGCCCATTAGAGGGTATACCATATACTTAGAGTAGATGGCTATCTGGAGTTAGAGGGACCTAACCGCCAGCTAGGGGGGCGATTGTGGCACTTTAGAGTCTATGTATGACTTATGTGTGAGTTGTGCTTTTATAGTGTATGATGTTGACAGCGATGTATGTTGTGTAGCGATGTATATACGCACGACATCTACACCAAGGCCATTATCACATCCATACATCCCGCTCCATCAATGTCCAAGTCAGTGGTAGAGGATTTAACTTGCCTACCATAGAAGGAGGTCTCTTGCTTGCATATGCAAGCTAAGGCCACTACTAGTCCTACCCCTTTAGACCACCCTATTGGTATGCTGGTAGTGGCTTTCCAAGCTCCCCAAGACTTGTATTCTTGGTTACACTTGTAGGAGCTTCTCCAAGCATTCCTACCAACTTTACCTTGACCACATATGTACACTCTGATTCCCTTTCCATTGCACCCTCTAATTGGCTCCACACACATACACACACACACACACATACTCTCTCTCTCTCTCTCTCTCTCTCTCTCTCTCTCTCTCTCTCTCTCTTTATATTATGGCCATTGAGCATGGCAGAGATGTCTCCACTTGGACTTTATTGGTTCTTTTCTCATAGTAGACATTACTCCTTCTAGCTCATGGAAGTGCTTTAAGACATTGTGAGATTGCCTCTAGGATTCATAGGTTTTTGAAAGGAGATTGGGCAGCCTTCCAAAAGGAGGACACTATTAGTGCCTAGGTTCTTACTCCGTGTACTATAGAGTCTCCACAACCCCATGTCCTACCACCAAAGCATCATTACCTTTTTTACTCCTTGATGTTAAGTTAGGTAGGTAAATACAGATGTGCAACCCAAGTAGTCTCACCCTCTCAAATAGTGCTCTTCTCCTTGGACACTCTATTTGGTTTATTGATACTACATCTATCTACCACTAAGGACCTCCTATCCATCTTCCATGACTACCAAATAGATGAGGAGTTATAGCTTATTGAGTCCTACTTTGCTCATGCATTACTCCACTCCTCGCATTTCTCAATGGGTGAACCATCTAGGCTAGTTTTTGAGCACCTAGAGGATTGCCTCTCCCCAAATGCTCCAAACTTGGGATTTCCTCTTCTATTAGCTTTTAGTGAGTGCATTGCCTAAGGCAAGGTGCTCCCTAGAGCAACTCATCTTTGTGATGCTTCTTGTCTCCTAGATCTTACAAAGGAGACCTCACGTGTGTATCCATTACCATTGGAGATATTGTTTTGCATTTGATTTCTTGTGCTCTTTTTCTACAATTGCATTAGACTATTTTTTTCATGTTGCCTCTTCATTAGTTTGCAATGGCTACTCTAAGGAAGTGTGAGATAGTGATTTTAGGCATTTGAGCACCTTGGACATTCTTCCAGATTGAGTGGTGGTTCAAGTTGATGTCTCAAATGCTTTCAATACCATCTCTTGTCTAGCATTTTTTCATGCTCTTTGCTTAGTTGAAGATCATATCTCCTCCTTGATACTATTTGTATGTACTTTTTATGGTATAGAGACACCTCTATTGTATAGCCACCATACTAGTAGTGGAGAGTTCACACAGTTGGCATTCAATAAAGTGCACATGGTAAGGATATCCCTTGGGATGGCTTCTCTTTGCCATAGCACATTACACTACTCTTCAACAAGTGACAGTTGATTTTTAGTCTTATCTTTTTGCTTCCCTCTTGGATGAGATTTATATAGTGGGCCCTTTGGAGGATGTAGTTTGAGCATATTGCTTTCGCACTTTGCTTGGAGGTTTTGGGTGGTTTACAAGTCTAGACTAGTTAATAAAACTTTTGGAGCCCATGTACGGTCTTGACTTCCTCTAACTTCCTACCAAGATTTTATGTCTTGATTGGTGGTTTGAGAGTTTTGGGCTCTCCTTTGGGATAGGAGGATTATTGTAAAAACTCTCCTTTGGGATAAGAGGATTATAGTAGTACTTTCATTTCAAACACCCTAGTCAAAGCCACATCCCATATTAATCTCTAACCTTAGTTGTGGAATATCCAAGTAGCTTATTCTATTCTTGCATGATCTTACTTCTTAGGACCTCATATTTTGCACAAAATTTCCCTCCTCTAGAGATATTGCTACCACACTTGAGGATATTTGATAACACCATTTGGTATAATTTCTCTACACTCTTAGGGCCATGCATTCTTCTATAGCTATCAAATGAGTGGCATAAGTAGTAGATAGCATTCTCATAGTCATGGGTAGATGCAGCCTCATAGACCAAGAGGCCACATCACTAAAATCATATATCAAAGCTTGGGTCCTTGTGGTCTCTCATTTAGCAAAAAGATTCTTACATGATGGACATCCTTTTTTGTTAGGACCCATCACAATAGTTGTAACAATATAGAGTTTAGCATTGAAGTTAGTTAGGGCTAATGAAGTAGCAAATAGGCCAAATTAACCTAGAATAGTCCAAAAGTATTTGGGAAGATTCCTGACTAGTTTAGCTTGCACTCCAAGTAGGTAGATTCTAGAAGGAAGTTTCTAGAAGCTTCCAAGTAGCTTAGCTTGCATGCCAAGTAGGCAGCTTCTAGAAGGAAGCTTCTTGATTAACTTGCCTTGCACTCCAAGAAAGTGGCTCAAGGAAAATTTTTGAGAAGCTTCTCAAGAGCCTTGTATGCTTCCTATAAATACCAAAACCAAAGCTCATGCAAGGCACTCGGAGTTTCCCACACTCAAGTGTCCCAATGTGATCTTCCATTCTCCTATTTCTCTCCTTGGTCTTGATCTTTTACATTGGTATCATAGCAAGAATGAGATAGATGGAATTTATGGACCACCAAATCCATTTTTGCCAAACCATTGGGATTTTTGTGTCCAAGTACTACCCAAGCATTGTTTCACATAATTCATTACCTTATGCTTTGGGTAGGAATTTTTTGAATACAATCACCCTATCTTAGGAACCCTCGTTACTTCTAGTTGTAACTAATGGAGAATGATGGACGTGTTGCATCTATATGTTAATAAATTAGATACATTGTGGGTGGTGTGATAGAGTAGTAACCATTGCAACAATGCCCAAGGTTACCATTGCTATGCAGTAACAAATTGAGCACCTTACTTGATTGTTGGATGAACAAGATCATCAATGATAAAAGCATATAGAAAGAGTACCAGTTCGAGAAGGAGAAGACCAAAATCTAATTTCCAAAATCTAAGGTTTTTTAAGGAAAGAATCTCTCGGGTGCAATGGAGAATTTTGTGTTTGACTGCAAATGTTACTTCAAAGCTACCATTGTTCAAGAAGAATGGAAATAGATTCTCTTGGCTTCCAACCAATTGGATGGAGTAGCAAAGCCATGGTGGCAATTCCAAGTGGAGCAAGCTAAATGGAAAATTATTACACCAATCTTGACATAGGCAAAATTCAACAATGCAATAATTGGTCGATTCCAAGCTATAAATGTCACACAAGCTGCACCAAGCTATAAATGTCACACAAGCTGCACGAGATAATTTGGTAGAGTTGAAGTAGATTGGCTTTGTAAGAAGTTACATCATGAAAATCTAGAACACCATCATGCAAATTCTAAATATATTGGAAGGTGAAGCTTTGGATCAATTTGTGAGGAGCTTGAAGTCATGAACAAAATTAGAGGTAATTATGCAAGAGCCACAACACTTGGAGGAAGTCAATGTGGTTGGCCAAACGCTTAGATTCCTTGGTTGCAACAACTTGGTCTTGACTTTGACCTCCAAAGAACCTACCAATATATTGCACACAGGTGGAGGAGCCGGCACCAATGGAAATTGTGCCATCAACACAGACCACTTGGCACTACAAATAGAGAAAAATTACAATAAAATAGTAGTTGTTTTTATTATTGCCAAATTGGACATCACATTGTTGAATGTTTGTTGAAGAATGTGCAAGATAAACAAGTTGCCTAGATGGAGTTTATAGAGCAAAATAATCAAGGAAACAAGGAACCCTAAAAGGTGATTTTGAGCTGCCTATTGAGAACTTGATTAGTTCCAATGGGATCAAAGGCTCAATATTTGCAAGTTTGCTTCACTTGCAAGGTATGACATTTGATCGTGGTTGTAGAATTTTGGCTGATTTTGGAAGTTCAAAACATTGCTTGTCCATACAATAAGCAAAGGAATTAAGTATTCCTATCAAGCTAGTACTTGGAAGTAGATTGATATCCATAGTGAATGGTAGAAAGTGTTCTGCATTCCATACCTTGCATCTTGTTACCTTCAAGATTGAGAAAGATTATTTGGAGTGTATAAGGTTTGTAGTGGCACCTCTACACTATGATATCATCTAGGTCTATCTTTGGCTTGAATGTCATAAGGTTCAATTTGATTGGAACCGATAACAAATTCAAGGACAACACCAAGGTGTAATTTTTAATTAGGTTGTCTAACATCTCTGAGTAAGACACCTAAGAATAGTTAGTCTCAAGGTGTAAAGTTTGTCAAGAAGGCAGCCATGGAGCAAGCTTTGGACAAAGATGAGTCCCAATATGGGAAAATTGTCTTGAAGCAGCCATAAAGCAAGCTTTGAAGGAAAATGAGTCCCTAGGTGGAAAATTTGTTAGTGAAGCAATCAAAGAGCAAGCTTTGGAGGAAGATAAGTCTGTTTGTGCGGTGTGGATCAAACCAATTGCGGATGGAGGATCTAAGGAGGATCAAAAACCTCAACACACAATGGTTGATCAAATAGTCTAGGAGTGTTTAGATGTGTTTCCAGATGATCTGCCAAAGGGATTACACTCTGATTGTGACATGCACTTCAAGATTGAATTATTGCCAAGGAGTACTCTAGTGAATAGACCAATCTATTGGCTCTCACCAAAGGAGTTCAAGGAGTTGTAAATAGCTCTTATATAGTTGCAAGTAACCCTTATAGAGTTGCAAACAACCCTTGTTGGAGAAGGATTTCATACAACATAGTACATCTCCTTGGGGAGCACCAATACTATTTGTTCCATAGAAGAATGGAAGACTTTGTTTCTATATTGATTACCATGGGCTCAATAAACAAATAGTGAAGAATGTATGTCCCTTGCCTCAAATTGATGACTTGCTTGATCAATTAAGTGGAGCACAATACTTCTCCAAGTTGGATCTTCACAAAGGCTATTGGCAAATCCCCATTCATAGGAAGGATGTGCAAAAGACTACCTTTCATATAAGGTATAGGCATTTGAATGAAGAGTTCTACCTTTTGGGCTCACTAATACTCCAACAGTCTTCATGGATCAGATACATAGGGTGTTGGATGGACTATTGGATTGGTACGTGGTGGTGTTCTTGGATGACATTTTAATCTATAGCAAGACAAAGGCAAAACATGCAAATCATATGCAAGAAGTCCTAAGATGACTATGACAATGGAAGTTTTACTACAAGAAGTCAAAGTGTACCTTTTGGCAAAAGGAAGTTACTTCTTGGGTCACAAGATCTCATTAGAGGGGGTCAAGATGGAATAGTAGAAAATCAAGGCCATCACTGGCCTACTTAGTAATGGCTTTGAAGTGCATTTAATGGATTGGTGAGTTTTTACCAACGGTTCATCCACTACTATGCTCATGTAGCCGCACCATTGACCAATGTCTTGGGGAAGAACTTGAGCTTTTAGTGGACCAACAAGCACAAATAAGCATTCCACAAGCTGAAACATATATTTTCTTCAAGACACATTCTTCAACCATATGATCCTCAACTACCTTGTGTGGTTGATTTTGATGGTTCTGACTTTGTAATTGGAGGCATGTTGCAATAGGAATTCCCAAATGGAATACATCCCATTGCGTTTGTGTATCGTAGGCTAAATAGAACAAAAAGAAATTACTCTGCTCAAGATCAAGAACAACTAGCAATGGTATATGCAACTAAGATGTGGAGGCATTATCTCTTGGGGAAACAAGGGATCATGCAAACTCATCACAAACCTTTGTTGCAAATATAACACTTGAAACACATGAAGAGTAGACATCCTTGATGGGAGGAACAACTACAATTGTTTGACATCAAACTTGAGTAAAAACCTAATTGGTTCCATGTCATTCCTAATGCCCTATCATGACAACATGATTTGAAGTCTCTTCCTCTCATCATAGTGGCAATAACGACGGTATCAATTGCAAAGTTCAAAAGTCCAATCAAGTTTAAGAATACTTTATAGCAAGATCCTTTCTTTCAGATGGTACAAGATCATCTTGCAGCATGTGATAAGGAGTACAACATCTTCTTTTTCAAGGAAGGCCTTTTATTCTATGAGAACCAGATTTATGTTCCACCCAAGGATGTTCTCAGACTTGTGTACCTCCAAGAAGCCCATGACTTACCAATTGCTAGTCACATGGGTGTGGACAAGACCTTGGGTACACTCTTACACCAATGATGGTGTCTGTAATACCAAGAGGTAGCCATAAGATCTAGATGTGAAATTTGGTTTGATAACATCTAGAATGATGTTATACATGATTGTCAAAATTGATCAAATAGAAGTATCACCAAAAGAGTACTTCTACTAATAGAGCAAAATCCGAAATAGACTTGAGAACCTTAGAACCAATAGCTAGACATATAATTTATAGGTGAGAATTGGTTTGGTAACATCTGGAAGGATGTTACACATGATGGACTGAACAGATAAGAAAGAGGTATCACCAAAAGTGGACTTCTTCTAATATAGTAGGAATCAAAATATGCTTGAAATCTTTGAAGGCAATTTTGGATGCCTAAACATATGAATTAGGCCTCAAAATATGCAAATTTCCCCGCTCAATAGAGGAAAGGTTTGCCTTCCCTCCCCCTAGTTTGTCTTATCGAGAGCTTTCCAATGGTACGTTACTCATTTGATTCTGAGACTCCTACATGAAGATTCCCTAAAAGATTCCCTCCGGTCAAAGCTTGTTTGACCAACCAGATAGGACCTAGACCGACATGTCACCCATCCAAGTAATTAATCCAAGGGTGGAGCTTGCTGACATGTCACCTATCTATGTGCCTAATCCTATGGTAGAGGTTCCTTGGAGGAGATCCTCTTTGTCTATATAATAAAGAGAAGGTGCTCCTTTGGGACACCGAATGTTGAGTGTGTAATCTGTGTTTTCTCTCTTCTCTTGTCCTTGGAGTATTACATTGGCCCAACATGACACAAGATGTTTGAGAGTTTGTCCAATCGTGTGAGAACTGCCAATGCAACAAGGCCAACAACTAGAAACAAGTGTGCTCCTTCAACCACTCCCCATTCCATCTGCTCAATGGGAACATGTGAGCTTTATCATGTCCTTGCCAAAGACCAAAAATGGTCACATAGTGATTGTGGTGTTTTTGGATAAGCTAAGTAATCAAATCCATTTGGCAACAACCTCTGATACCACGGATGCTCCAACATTAGCACAGATGTACTTCAACATTGTCTTCAAGCATCATGAGATGCTACGTGCACCCATTTCCGACCGTGATCCTTGATTCACTGGGAAATTTTGGCAAGCACTCTTCTAGATACTCGACACCAAGCTTACTTTGTCCACGGCCTATCATCCTCAAACTGATAGAAAAACTGAACATGCAAATTTCACCTTTGGAGGATATGCTTTGTGCCTTTGTAAACATCCACCATACCAATTGAGATAGATGTCTTAAAGTTGTGGAGTTTGCATACAATAATTCCAAATAGAGAAGCACTAGATTCCCTCCTTTCTTCCTCAATTTTGGCCAACATCCACTTGTTCTAGATTCCCTTCTTGCTTGTCCTCCATCTCATGTCTCTCATACTTCTACCTTCTTGACCACTATATCCCAATCCTTCCAACAAGCCAAATCTCATCTCCTTGTTGCTCAAAATTGGTAGAAACAATATGTGGACTACCATCATCATGATCTCACCTTTCAAGTTGGTGATAAGTTCATGCTCTCCTCTAGTAACCTACCCCTCCCACTTGATACCCAAGTTTGTAAACTTGCCCCTAATTGGATAGGACTCTTTGATGTCACCCAAATCATCTCTCTTGTTGCTTATTGACTTGCCTTGCCTTGTCATATGCGCATCCACCCTATCTTTCACATTTCCAAGTTGAATCTCTTTGTTCCTAACCCATCTTCTTTTTCCTCTTGTGTCTAACCTCCTCCTCCTCCTCCATGATCATGAGGAGTATGAAGTTCATCGTATCCTTGCACGTCATCACATTCAACAAAGCCATTGACAACATATGCATTCAAGGTCCTTTGGAAAGGGTATCGCCTTCATGATGCCACATAGGAACCTCTTTCTCATCTTCAAAATGCACAAATAGCCATCTAGGAGTTTGAAGCTTGAATGGCAACAAGGACGTCACCAACTAGTGGTGGGGGAATATGTAACAATAGGGAGTTTAGCAACAAAGTTAGTTAGGGCTAAAAATGTTGCAAATAGGCCAAATTAGTCTAGAATAGTCCAAAAGTATCTAGTAAGCTTCTTGGGAAGCTTCTCAACTAGTTTATCTTGCACCCAAAGTAGGTAGCTTCTAAAAGCTTCCAACTAGCTTAGCTTGCACCCCAAGTAAGTAGCTTCTAGAAGGAAGCTTCTTGAGAAGCTTCTTGATTAACTTGACTTGAACTCCAAGAAAGAGACTCAAGGAAACTTTTTGAGAAGCTTCTCAAGAACCTTGTATGCTCCTTATAAATACCAAAACCAAAGATTATGCTAGGCACTTGGAGTTTCCCACACTCAAGTGTCCTAATGTGATCTTCAATTCTCCTGTTTCTCTCCTCATTCTCCATCTTTTACAATAGTAGATTCATGCACTTACGCTTTCTAGTCATATCTTTGGTTAGCTCAAGATTTACTACCATACCTAGCAAGCACATCACTCCCCAAGTTTATTGACTTTGTATTCCTAAACTCTAGGAAGATTCAAACGGATCTCATTGAGCATATGCACACTCATTCAATTACTAGCATCCTCACTAATTCGCCTCTACCTAATAGAGCTAGAATTCTCTCATGCAAGAAGAAAGGCTCTTGAGCTTGGCTTCAAGCTTCACCCTTGATTGATGATTTATAATTTACTTCTAAGGAGTTTATCACAACACTACACTTGAGGTTGAGTGATCAACATCCAACATTCATAAGGCTTCAAAAACACTATGCGTGTGGTTTCCCCATATGATTTACAAGGGATACACCTTTTACAATGTACATTTGGTGAGGAGCACACCATAGTCCATGATGCTCTTTATGATACAATCACTCAGATCTTACAAGCTACACAGGCCCAAGTTCATATTGAGCGATGGTTGGATCTACTTGGACCACCTATTTGTCAAGTGTGAGCAAATACTGTTACTTTCACATATGGTTGTCACACCTTGCATGACATTGTGGTGGCATGAGCAGGCGCATAGGCAAGAGCAATAGTGACCATTGCCTCTAGGAGCAAGGAAGACCATTATGCACTGTGGTTGTCCTCCATTACCTTTGCCCCTTTGGTAATTGAGATTTGTTTGGCACCTTCATCACCACTTCAATGGTCTCCTCAGGGTTGCAACTTAGGGTTCATTGAAATAGAGGAGGCATTGCTTGTCTTTCTAGCGATGCTCATATCATATTACCAAAAAATGTGTATTAGTCACATTGCAATGTGCTCAAACTTTGGATCTTCATCAACGGGTGGTGGTAGTGAGCACACCCAACACGACTAAGGTCTTCCTCCTTTTCCCTCTTGCACTTATGTATGATTTTTATTACTTTCTCCTTTCCTTCAGGATACTATTTATATATATTTTTCTACCAGACCGTAATGAGTTTATTCTTATCGTAAATTGATAAAATCAGAGCAATAGGAACCCTTTGACCAATTTGAACTCAAAACTTATCACAATTGCTCTTGATCTAATACCATATTACAGAAAATGAGAAATGAAATACCAATGTGCACGAAAGAATGTCAATGGGACACTAGTCCTGCTTTTTAAAAAAAATTAAAAAAATAATATATATAGGAAGAAAAGTATACAAGTGTTTTGAGTCTCTCTTCACCATAAATTTACAATGGTGACTAATGATTAACTGCCCCCATACACTGTCCACTAGGAATATTAGCTTGTGACACTCCGTTAAAAGTGGGTACATCTATCATACGTTTTCATCATTGAACTGACAAAAGTGAAACAGTTACTATGAATTTATTTTAATTAAAATATAGCTCCAATACATTTATTTTTTTCACTTGTTTCTGATTTCAGGTCATGCAATGTGTAGAAAGCAGAAGTACGAGGAAATGTTCCCGAACAATACATAGTCGAGAATAATATTTAAGGAAGATCATACCACGAATGAAAAGGACATAGCCAATAGCTTAAATTTCCATTTTTGAGATTCTTAATCAACGAAAGTTATCAAATCTTTTCAAAACACTCGATTTTGATGACGTGAAGTTGCTTCCCGGTCATCGACTCCAGGAAGTAATGACTGTACATTGATATTATGTTTTTCTTGCTGTTCAACCCTTGTCATCTTTCAATAGTGAAGACGCGCGGATCGATTTTAGTTCTGCATTTTCGTTCGACGATGAATAAACTTCGGCAAGGGAGGTTGCCAACGGAATGGAATGGAAAGGAATGCCAAGAAATGATGATAAATCTACACGATGGGAATCGAATTTGGATTTCCAGTTCTGCTTTAGCCTGGTCCATAACATTTCCGAATGGTTCCGTAAGACAGTCCAGAGAAATGCGTTAAGCAATTTTTCCCGATCTCAGGATAATTGAAAATAAAAAAACAGTTTGGGCAAGAAGTTTCCCGTCATAATCTTTCAGAGGTTGGATATGTATGTAAACAACAGGAAAAAATTCTCTCTCGTGCTGTTCCAGTCAAGAAGAGAACTGAATGCCCTTTAAATTAAACATAGAACTAATTCTAGATATAAAAATTGAAAATAAAAGCTACACGCATAGGATGAGAAGAAACAGGGGAAGAACACTCAAACTTACAAGGATAGTACTTAAGAAGTAAAATCGGATTAAGCTTTAATGATATCGGGATAGAAATTTATCCTACAACACATAGATAGAGTTAATGTAAGTCAAAAGATTACTTGTGATAACTGTGTAGTAAATTACACCTGCAATATTCTCTACGAAGCAAAGGATATATGTTGTGTAAGATAAATTATAAAATTAAAATCAAAAATGATACACTTTGGATAAATTATGGTAAATGTATGCACCGTAATTAAAATTTATTCATAAATTCGGAGGTAGATAAAACTCCAAGTTTAAAGAAACAAAAGAATAATTTCACCATATTTCGTGTGATTGAAAATCTAACTACATATATTAGATTAATACATTCCCCAAAAACCTTTCACTCAGTTAGAAATTTTTTCTTTCTGCGTTTTTTCTGTTACATTTGAATTAAAATTTTAAACGAAAATACAAAAAGAGAACCAGTTCAAAGTGACCAAGGGGCTTTGAGGACTTCGATTTGAACACACCTACCTTTAAACCTCCTGACTCGCATATGGTGTTCAGGGTCGAAATTCTACGCTTTTTTAAGGTTGGTGTCGAATTCATCCTAGTTTTATTGGTTCGTTATCTCACGTGGTATAAAAGATTTAGAGATAAAGATTTGCACGTGTTATTCATTATTTATTTGTTTGTTTAGTTTCACGGAAATGAACATGAGTCCAATTTGACGTGTAAGAAGCTAGATCGGATGACGTTATGTGGTGAAGTGACGTGAGTGTCCATCTTCGCACGCAGTTAAGGATGGAAAATTAAGATACATGATACATATATTTTCTCGTACTTTATAATATATTTAAGATATCAATTATTTTCTCATACTTTATAATATATTTAAGATATCTATTATTTTCTCATACTTTGTAATATATTTTAGTCAGCATGTGTCCATTGCTATACGGAGTGGCCGTGATTGGTACAATCCATAGAAGAGCAATCACATTAGGTGATGTTTGTTCGTATGTTCCAGTTGTGTATAGATGGTTCAACTTGCATAGCTCGCATATCTTAGGTGCGGTAGAACAGATTTCTGATATAGACTCTATTGGGGTTTAGCCCCATGTTACTTTTTTTGTCTCTCCCTTGTATGGCTTGATGTGGTCTTTCCATCCTTCATTTTTCCTACCCGATCGCCTTCTATAACAGGAAAATAAATCTACATAATATCTTAAAGAGATTGTTCATGCAATGGAAAGTCTAAATGCATAAGAGTTCCAATTAGGTTCTTATGGTTTTGTAGTATTTGTAAAATGTTATGGATTTGTTTATTCTTGGCTACAAAAATTCCTTGATTACAAATCTCTAATGAAATGTCTTGTTATTTCAATAATTTCTGGATTAAAACTTTCCTGGTTGTCTTTCATTTTAAACAGATTTTTAACACCCTAGTTTTGGATGTTTGTAGGGAACAACTTAACCAACGGCCATATTTTTTACACATCTTAATTAACCCAAGTTTGATGGGTTTTCCATCTTTCTTATTATTCTGTATGTTGCAAAAATAAAAAGAAAATTAATAACGTGTATTATGTTACAAGAAGAAGAGAAAACTTACATTAACTTCTTTTATCTTAGAAGTTTTGTCTCCATCTTGATTGTGTCTATTCATTTTACCAGCTTTTCCAATCTATGCCATATTTTTCACTTAACTAACACCCAAGTGATACATGGTGGGATCTGAAATCCAGAATGAGTTTGAGTTAACAAGAAATCTATATATATATAGTACCTTGAAAGGACTGGAAAAGGAATCCAAGGCACAATCAAGTGCAAAAAGGAAGAAAAGAAAAGACTATGAGGCACATTAAGCCTAAATGACAGAGAAAGAAAAAAAAATAATGCTCGAGGGAACATTGGGAAAAAGCAAGCTAATACCAATCACCAAATAAGCAAAGAAGAGTGAAGCATACTCTAGTCTACTCTTGAATTATGTGGTAGAGGTACTCCAATGGTATGTTTGATGAGTGGGGAGAGGAGACTAGCCATGCTTGGTGTTCATATGTAGTTGCTCACTTATGAAGATCCAAAGTCTGAGCCCATTGTAATGTGATTGATACACATTGTCTATAATAGGATGTGATAATGGCTAGGTAGATAGCCATGCACCTCTCATCTGCAAAGAACCTCATGTTGCTTAGAGGCAATGGTCATTGCTATGCTTGCCTGTATGTTTGCCCAGGCCCATGCCCATGACTTTGCTCAACTTTGGGGTTCACCACTACTATGTTGCTCAATCTGAACTTAGACCCATGTAGCATGAGCTATTATGTGGTTTTAGTTAGGCCATTTTTGCATCCATACAAAAATTTATGGGATGTTGTATGAATTACCATGTGGGGTGTGACAAAAGTGTATGTGCTTTTTATAGGAGGTCCTCTTGTAATCCTATAAAGGTTAAAAAATCACAAATTTTTTGATCCATAAACTTTTATGGTGTATAATAGGTCATAGGCCCACAAAATAAGGCCACCAAAATTGGGCCAAAATTAACATCTGATCAATAGTTAAAATAAAAAGTAATTTTTTACAGCCCTATTTGTGAATGTCCTTTATTCTGTTAATGGGACCTCTCTTAAATATTTATGTGAGGCTTAAGAGATGACCACCTCTTGTAAATTCCAAAAGTGAAACTCTCTATTATATCATGAATTGCATCATGGACTTTGGTGAGTTATCCACTCATTGCACATCATAAAAGTGTATGCCTTATATGTCATAAGGGGAACTACATACATACTTGTACGAATGCCCTATGAGAGTTGGACGTGGGAGATCCAACCTCAATCATAGATTTGTGGTAAACTCCATAGAAGTAAATTAGAAGCTATCAATCAAGGAAGAAGCTTGGAGCTAGGCCCTAGAGCCTTTTTCCCAACAAGAGAGAATCCTAGCTTTTTTCAATAAATGTGCATCAGTGAGGATATTGGTAAGTGTGTGATTGTGCATATGCTTATTGAGATCCGCTTGAACCTTCCTAGAGTCCATGAATACAAAGTCAATAAACTTGGGGAGTGACATGCGTGTAAGACCTAGCAACAAGTCATGAGCCAAACAAAGATATGCCTAGATGGCATGAGTGTTTGAATCTACTGTTCTGATAAGTCCTAGCAAAAAGGGGTGCCCATCACATAAGAACTTGTCTGTTAAACAAGGGACCACTAGAGTCCATGCTCCAATATATGATGTTGGTGTTGTGGCCTCTTGCTCTTTGAGGCCGTATCCATCCATGACTATGGGTAGAGCTATCCACTGCCTACACATAGTTGTGGGAGCATGCATGGCCCCAACACAATGCAGAAAGTATACCGGATGGTATTGTCAAACATCCACAAATGTGGCAACATTGCTTTTGTAGGCTGGGAAGTTTGTGCTAAAATATGAGGCCCTATGGAGGTAACACCAGGTAAGAATGGCATAGGCCCCACGGGTATTCTCCAATTGGAAGAAGAGGCAAGCATGGATTGTAGCTTATACAAAGGTGTTCAAGATGAAAAGAACTACAAAATTCATCTTGTAACAATATGGAGTTTAACAATGAAGTTAGTAAGGCTAACAAAGTAGCAAATAAGACAAATTAGCCTAGAATATTCCAAAAGTATCTAGCCAAGAAGCTTCCTAGCTAGCTTAGTTTGCACCTCAAGTAAGTAGCTTCTAGAAGGAAGCTTCTAGAAGCTTCCAACTAGCTTAGCTTGCACACCAAGTAGGCGGCTTCTAGAAGAAAGCTTCTTGAGAAGCTTCTCAAGGGCCTTGTATGCTACCTATAAATACCAAGCCAAAGCTCATGCTAGGCATTCAGACTTTTCCCTCATTCAACTCTCTCAATATGAGCTTCCATTCTCCTATTTCTCTCCTCGGTCTTGGACTTTACATTGGTATCAGAGTAGGAATGGGTTGGATGGAATTTATGGACCACCAAATCCACTTCGGCCAAACCATTGGGATTTTCATGTCCAGATGTTACCTAAGCATTGTTTCACACAATTCATTACCTCGTGCTTTGGATAGGATTTTTTGTATATGATCACCTTGTCTAAGGAACCCTTGATACTTCCGGTTGTAACTTATGGAGAACTGTGGATGTGTTGCATCTATATGTTAATCAATTAGATAAACTGGGAGTACTGGGATAGAGTAGTAGTCATGGAGGCAATACCGGACGTTATCCTTGCAATGCAGCAACAAATTGAGCACCTTGCTTGATTGTTGGATGATCGAGACCAGCAATGACAAGAACACATAAAGAGAGGACCAGTTTGAGTCAAAGAAGATTGCATCTGATTTCCAAATCCAAGGTGTTTGAAGACAAGAATCTTCCAGGCACAGTGGAGAATTTTGTGTTTGACTGCAAACATTACTTTGAAGTCACCAATCTTCAAGATGAACGGAAACAGATTCTCTTGGCTTCTAGCCAATTGGATGGTGTGGCAAAACTTTGGTGGCAATTCTAAGTGGAGCAAGCTAACAACAAATTTTTGCACCAATCTTGATATGGGCAGAATTCAAGGATATAATACTTGGCCAATTTCAAACCATAAATGCCACCCAAGCCGCATAAGATAAATTGGTGGAGTTAAAGCAGATTGGCTCTATAAGGAGCACATCACACAATTTCAGAATATCATCATGCAAATTCTAGATATACAAGAAGGTGAATTTTTGGATTGATTTGTGCGGGGATTCAAGTCACGAACCAAATTGGAGGTGACCACGCAAGAACCACAAAATGTGAAAGAAACCATGCAATTGGTTGAGTGTTTTGATTCCTTGGTTGCGACAACATGGTCTCAACCTTGAATTAAACAAAGCCTACCAATACACTATGCACGGGTAGAGGAACCGGCACTAATAGAGATTGATGTTATCTAACAGAGACCACTTAGTACAATGGATAGAGAAAGATTGTGAAAAAATGGAGGTTATTTTTATTGTCGCCAAGTTGGACATCACATTGCTGAATGTCCACTTAGGAATGGGCGACCTCGACAAGTTGCCCAAATGGAGTTTGTGGAACAAAATGATCAAGGAAATGAGGAATCCAAATATGAGATTTTGAGCCACCTACTGGGAGCTTGATTAGTTCCAATGGGATTGAAGGCTCGACCTATGCAAGTTTTCCTCACTTGCAAGGTACAATATGTAATCGGGATTGTAAGATTTTGGTTGATTCTAGAATTTCATATATTTCATGTCTATGCAAGTAGCCAAAGAATTGGGTATTCCTATCAAGCTGGTGATTGGAAGTAGATTGATGGTGGTGGATGGTAGAAAAGGTTCTGCATTTGGTACCTTGCATCTTGTTACCTTTAAGATTGGGAAGGAGTATTTGGAGTGTATGAGGTATGTAGTGGCACCTCTACACTATGATGTCATTTTAGGACTACCTTGGCTTGAACGTCATAAAGTTCAATTTGATTGAACTGGACTACAAATTCAAGTACAACACCAAGGTAGGAATTTCCGATTAGGTTTTCTGGCTCCTTTGAGTAAGACACCTGAGAATAGTCAGTCACAAGATGAGAAGTTTGTTGGGAAGGTGGCTATAGAGCATACCTTGAAGGGAGAGGAGTCCTAAGATGGGAAGTTTGCCAAAAAGGCAACCAAGGAGCAAGCTTTGCAAAGAAGTGAGACCCTAGATGGGAAGTTTGTTAGTGAAGGAGCCATAGAGCAAGCTTTGGAGGAAGATAAGTCTATTTTGCAATGTGGATCAAGCCAATTGCACAAGGACAGTCTGAGGAGGGCAAAGAGCCTCATCAAGCAATGGTTGATCAGATAGTTCAGGAGTTTGCGGACGTATTTCTGGATGATTGGCCAAAGAGATTACCCTCCAATCGTGGTATGCCCTTCAAGATTGAGTTATTGCCAAGGAGTACTCCAGTGAGTAGACCAATCTATTGGCTCTTAGCAAAGGAGTTGGAGGAGTTGCAAACAACACTTACAAAATTGTTGGAGAAGGACTTCATACAACATAGTACAACTCCTTTTGGAGCACCGATACTATTCATTCCAAAGAAGGATGGAGGACTTTGTTTCTATATTGATTATCGTGGGCTCAATAAGTAAATAATGAAGAATGCATATCCCTTGCCTCAGATTGATGACTTGCTTGATCAATTGAGTGGAGCACAATACTTTTCCAAGCTGGATCCTTGCAGCGGCTATTGGCAAATCCCCATTGATATGGAGGATGTGCAAAAGATTGCCTTTTGCACAAGGTATGGCATTTTAAGTGGAGAGTTCTACCTTTTGGACTCACTAATGCTCCAGCAGTCTTCACGGATCAGATGCATTGGGTCTTGGATGGACTATTGGATTAGTACATGGTGGTGTTCTTGGATGATATCTTAATCTATAGCAAGACAGAAGTAGAACACGTGAATCATGTGCAAGAAGTCCTAAGACGACTACAACAATGGAAATTTTATTGCAAGAAGTCAAAGTGTGCTTTTTGGCAAAGGAAGTTACCTTCTTGGGTCACAAGATCTCATCAGAGGAGATCAAGATGGAAGAGGGAAAATCAAGGCCATTACTTATTGGCCTACTCTAAAAGATGCTACAAAAGTACAGTCATTTAATGGGTTGGCTAGTTTTTACTAATGGTTCATCCATTATTATGCTCATGTAGCTACACCATTGACTGACCTCTTGGAGAAGGACTTGAGCTTCCAATGGACCACCAAGCACAAAGAAGCATTCCAGAAGTTGAAACATATGGTGTTTTCAAGACCCATTCTTCAACCGTGTGATCCTCAACTACCATGTATGGTTGATTTTGATGCTTCTAACTTTGCAATTGGAGCCATCTTGCAACAAGAATTCCCAAATGGACTACATCCCATTGCCTTTGTGTCTTGCCAACTCAATACGGCTACAAAAAACTACTCCGCTTGAGATCAAGAAGAACTTGCAATGGTATATGCCACTAAGGTATGAAGGCATTACCTCTTGGGGAAACAAGTAATCATGCAAACTGATCACAAAACATTGTTGCAAACCTTACACTTGGAACACATGAAGAGTCGATATCATTGATGGGAGGAACAACTCCAATTGTTTGACATCAAACTTGAGTATAAACCAGGTCGGTTTCACATCATCCTTGATGCTTTATCACGATGACCTAATTTGAAGTCTCTTCCTCTTATGACAACGGCAATCACGATGGTGTTAATTGACTCCAAGGTCCAAAACAAGTTTCAGTCAACTCAACAACAAGAACCCTTCTTCCAAATGGTACATGGTCGCCTTATAGCATGCGACAAGAAGTAAAACACCTTCTCCATCAAGGAGGGTCTTTTATTCCATGAGGACCGGATCTTTGTTCCAGCCAAATGTGATCTTTGACTTATGCGCCTTCAAGAAGCCCATGCTTTACCAATAGCTAGGCACATGGGTGTGGACAAGACCTTGGATACCCTCCAACGCCGATGGTGGTGGCCCAACATGACGCAAGATGTTCAAGAATTTGTCCAATTGTGTGAGAGCTACCAACGTAACAAGGCCAACAACCAAAAGCCAAGTGGACTCCTTCAACCACTTGCCATTCCATCTGCTTGATGGGAGCTTGTGAGCTTGGATCTCATCACATCCTTGCCCAAGACAAAGCAAGGACACATAGCAATTGTGGTGTTTGTGGATAAGCTTAGTAAGCAAATCCACTTGGCACCAACCTGTGATACCATGAATGCTCCAACCTTAGTGCAAATCTACTTTGACAATGTTTTCAAGCATCATGAGATGCCACGTGTACTCATCTTTGACCAAGATCCTTGATTTACCGAGAAGTTTTGGCAAGCACTCTTCTAGATACTCGGCACCAAGCTTGCTTTGTCCATGGCCTATCATCCTCAAACTGATGGAAAAACCAAATGTGAAAATTGTACATTGGAGGATATGTTACATGCCTTTGTCAATGTCCACCATACCAATTGGTATGAATGTCTTGCAATTGCAGAATTTTCCTACAACAATTCCAAAGAGGCAAGCAACGGATTTTCTCCTTTCTTTCTCAATTTTGGCCAAGATCCCCTTGTTCTAGATTCTCCTCTTGCTCCCCTTCCATCTCAGGTTCCTCATACTTCAAGATTCTTGACCACTATATCCCAATCTCTCCAACAAGCTAAATCTCACCTCCTTGTTGCTCAGAATTGTCAAAAACAATATGCGGACCACCATCATCGTGATCTCACCTTTGAAGTCGGTGATGAAGTCATGCTATCCTCTAGTAACCTCCCTCTCCCACTTGATACACAAGTTCGTGAACTTGCCCCTAATTGGATAGGACCCTTTGATGTCACCCAAATTATCTCTCCTGTTGCTTATCAACTTTTCTTGCCTTGTCACATGCGTATCCATCCTGTCTTTCATGTTTCCAAGTTGAAACCCTTTGTTCCTAACCCATTTTCCTTTTCCTTTAAAATCCAACTTCCCCCTCCTCTTGTCCCTATCAATGATCATGAGGAGTACAAAGTTGATCGTATCCTTGCACGTCACCATATTCAACAAAGCCGTCGACAACATACAGAGTACAAGGTCCTTTGGAAAGGGTATCCCCTTCATGATGCCACATGGGAACCTCTTTCTTGCCTCCAGAATGCACAGACGGCCATCTAGGAGTTTGAAGCTTCATTGGCAACGAGTACGTCACCAATTAGCGGTGGAGTAATGTGTAACAATATGGATTTTAGCGATGAAGTTAGTAGGGCTAACAAAGTAGCAAATAAGACAAATTAGCCTAGAATATTCCAAAAGTATCTAGGAAGCTTCTTGGGAAGCTTCCCGGCTAGCTTAGCTTGCACCTCAAGTAAGTAGCTTCTAGAAGGAAGCTTCTAGACGCTTCCAACTAGCTTAGCTTGCATGCCAAGTAGATGGTTTCTAGAAGGAAGCTTCTTGAGAAGCTTCTTAGTTAACTTGGCTTGCACTCTAAGAAAGTGCTTAAGGAAGCTTCTTGAGAAGCTTCTCAAGGGCCTTGTATGCTACCTATAAATACCAAGCCAAAGCTCATGCTAGGCATACGGATTTTCCCTCATTCAAGTGTTCCAATGTGAGCTTCCATTCTCCTATTTCTCTCCTCTGTCTTGGACTTTTACACCTCTTGTCCCAATGGAGACCCCAAAACTCTCAAACCACCTATGGGGAATTGAGATCTTGATGGGAAGTCAAAGGGAATGAGGATCATTTGTAGGCTCTAGACCTTGCATTTATGATTCTAGACTGATAAATCCAAGGCCTCTAAGCATATCATGAAAGTAGACACCGTTCTAACTACATCCTCTAAAGGTCCCATAATATGACTGTAATCCAATAGGGATAGGAAAAGACAAGACGGAAAAGTTGCTACCACCTTTCATAAAGCCATGTTATATGTTATGGCAAAGAGAGGCCTCCCCAAGGGATCCCTAATGTGTGCACTCAACTGATATTAATTGTGTGAAATCTCATGTAGCGATATAATAATTGTACAATAGAGGTGTCTCAAAAAAATACAATATTTACATTGAATTAATAATAAATAAACTTTTTTATATGGTTGTGTTTCTAAAATCTATTGCACAATTTAAACTAAGATTTCAAGATCTAAGCAGATTGGTTACATCTTTTTGTCAACTTAAATCTTTATCAAACCAAAGTGCTAAATATAAAGTTGTGCAAGTTTATCCTCAAGATGCTTATGTTTTTGTTCCTTTTTAGATACTTTTCAATTCTCACTTGCTATCTTGGGATCAGTTTTTTCATTAACTAGTATATTACAATGTGTGAACATTATTCCAAAATTAGAGGATAGTTAGAAATTAAGCTTTAGATATGTAGACTTTGGTACGTGGAAATTTCAAGTTTTGTTTAATTATATTTTTCCTCATTTATTTTTATTAAGTAAAAAAATTCTATATATTGGGAATGGACTCCTTCTTTTTTTTATTCCTTGGTGGTGGAAAATTTTTGTTTATCAAGAAACACCTTACTATAGCTATATGATAAAGGGATGGGATTCCAAAGAAATTTGACTACTAAGGAAACTCTATCAAAGGAAAGAAATATTGACCATTGGCAAAAGATATTGCATAAGGCCAAAAGCCAAAAGCAAAGCAAGTACTTCCAAAGAAAACCATTTGTATCTCTTGAGTTGCAAAATATATGAGAATCCAACAAGTAATGATTGATGCATGAAAAATTGAAGTCTTGTGCTTTAAATTGAGTGTTCCCACCATGGAGATTGTATTGCTAGCTAGATTTAATCTTATAGAGGTAGAATTTTGTGATAAAGGCTAGAGTGTTAGGAGGTGAAAATGAGGTCAATTTGTGCATTAAGAGTGAACAATCATTTGAAGAGTTACATGCGTAAAGTTGTTGCAATGTTGCTTGGGGTAGTCTTGAGGAATAATTAAATACACTAAGGGAAGAGCTATAGAATGAAACAAAATTTGCATGGAAATCCAAAGAACAAAAAGTGTGAAGAAGCACCATATATCACAAAATCTAATGGACAAAGTTTAGAGAAAAATTGTAAAGATAAGAAAGAACCTGAAGTTAGAAATCTAAGAACTCTAGAGGAGATCACATGTTATAGTTAGTTGGTACCTTGATGAAGCAACTTGTAGTAAATTCACCTTGAATAAACAGTTAGTTGTTCATAGTCAATTAGTTAGTTCTAGATTATAAATATCTAAGGTTAGCTTAGGAGTTTAGGCTACCTAGCCTATTATTCTTGTCAAAATAGTAGATTGGACAGCCTAAATAGCTGTTCAAAATTTAAGATTAGTAGAGAGAGATCTATTCATTATTTTTTCTTAATTCCTTTGGGAATAATGTATGTCTTTTTAGTTCTATGTGTTTGGATGAATTTTTTCAAATAAAGTTATTGTTAGAATTTTATATGTTCATGTGTGTTTTATTCTTGGTATTGTTATTGTATGAATTTAGTAAAACATTATTTTGATGGAATGTTTAGATTTTGTAGTTTTAAATTAAATTTTTAAGTGAATACTTACAAAGATACCACCTTTGAGAAAATGTATTCCTTCAAAAAGACATATTCCTTTTGAGAAAGAAACTATTTCATTTATATGAGTAAGGAGTGACAAGGTCCAAAAGAAAAGAGGTAAATCTTTCAATTGAATCATCCTATCAAGTGTTAACATAAATTAATATTATGTGATTGTGATTTTTCTTATGTAAAATTGTATGGTAGGTCTTTGTGATGACATCCACTTCCTCCCACCCAAGAGGTTAAATAATAAACAATAAAGAATATCAACTGATAAATAAATTTTAATATAATTCTCAACCAAATCCTTGTGAGATTAAACTATTTCTTATCAAAATACTTCAATTAAATTATTATTGAGTTGTGACATAAAAAAAAGATTAATACAATAATTCCCATTTTTGGGATTCAAATTTATCAGTCCCTTGAAGAAAAAAATCCAAAAGGCCAAATAGTTTATGTAAAGTAAAAAAGAAAAAGGAATAAGGCACTAAGAAATACAAAAGGGGATAACAAGCACAAGGCCAAAGAAAAAGAGGCTAAAATCTGATGTAGAACTATGTCCCTTAGCCAAACAAGGGAAAAAGAAACAAAGTAATCTATTGTTTAATTGTTTATTACAGGTCTTCTAATGACATATGTCCTCCAAGGGTATATCTAGTAGAGGGGGCTTCATATCTATGAAAGCCCACTAGTTGAGAGTTTGTAAAGTGACAAAGTCTCTTTATTTAAAATATGAAGTGAACATAGTTAGAAAGACAACCAAAGATCCTTCTCTCAAAGAGACTATAGAAATGGTGATGAAGATGCACAAAAAATCTCTATAATCACAAGTACAAAAGTATTCAAGGATAGTCATGGTGATGTGTAATGATACTCCTTCTCCTAATCCCGATGAAATTTGTTGCTCTTGCTTGCATGCTAGCTTGTGCCAATGACTTTGCTCATGTTCACAACCCACATCAAAAGAGGTACATCATCTCTCTACAAATGTGACTATATTCATTCCCACATGCCAAGGAGATTATACAACCAGATTTAACCACCTTTGAATCTATACTTAGGACCTATACTTGGTTCATAATGCCATATGAGATATAGTGACATATGGTCTATATGCTCTATCCATATAGACCATATGCATATAGACAGAGCATATAGACCATATGCTAC
Organism: Lunularia cruciata; assembly: GCA_948567375.1. NCBI lineage: Eukaryota > Viridiplantae > Streptophyta > Marchantiopsida > Lunulariales > Lunulariaceae > Lunularia > Lunularia cruciata. Next base: position 1,700,755 of record OX419756.1, on the reverse strand, counting down.
TATATCTCATATAGCATTATGAACTCTAGTGTGCTCTCTATTTATGGTATAGTATATCTAAGTGGTAAGTAAATACCTAAGTTAGAAGAAATGTTTTTTGTTATGGTATTCTGTATGGTACATCATATCTAAGTTGTATTCTGTATGGTATATTATATCTAATTTTATTTCTTTTAAAATTTTTATTGTATCCTATTTTTAATATAATGAATTACTAAAATTTTAGTGAATTTAAATTTAAATTCTAAGCTTTGCAAAAAGCACTAAATATCACCTCAATATAAGTGATATTTATTTTTTTTCTAGATAAATTCAAGGAGCTCACTAGAATTAACGAAGGATCTTGTTTTGAATTTATGACACTAAATTTTTCCAAAACTTTCAAGGAAATCCTTGGAATTCAAAATGGAATCCTCAATCTTCTAGAATTGGACCCTATTAACTGGACTGCAAGTCTGATATTTTCCTCTCAGAACTCTATGTTTAAACACAATAAAAGTACCTGAAAGTCCAAATTTGATATTTTCCTCTTAAAAACTATGTTAGAACACAATAAAATATCTGACTGATTTGGCTTATACTTTCAAGAAGTAAAGTTAAGTACAAACTCCCGACAGTTCAAGGTGAAGTCCTCAAGGTCAAGAGCGATCTCTCAAAAATTCAACTTGAGTTCTTGAAATTCTTGGAAACAATCTTCATTTTGATAACTCATTTATACCCATCTTCAATAGAACAAAACATTTATCAACCTATAAATTCCACGCTAGAGATATTTCATTCTCATCCTTTTCACTCTCAATTTGAGATTTTTAAGAAAATTAATTTCCAACTATTTTTCTGCTATTTAGATGATAATTTTTTAATGATTCAATTTTAAGAATTCTTCTTTTTATCTCAACTTCAAGGAAAACTGTCCATTTGGCAAACATTCAATAGATATTAAAGCTATTTTTCTTAGAAAAGGAAAAAAATTATTTTGAATTATTCTGGTAATTTAGACATGAAAATCTAAAGATGAATTTGGCATGGAAGTACTCGTCCAAATTTACACACAATCTTGATGGACAGGAAATCGAAATTAAGAAAAGTACTTTAAATTTTTAAGTACGACCAGTCTTATGCGATACATTATAAAATAAGATTTTGAAACTTTCTAATTCAATGGAATAAATTGCAATTTTCTAATCTGAGTTCACTCTTTTACTGACACATATCTACAGAAAAAAATCTAATTATCGAGAAAAGGCGACCGCGTAGGAAAAATGAAGGATGGGAAGACCCCATCAAGCCGTACATGGGAGAGACAAAAAAGGTAACATGGAGCTAAGCCCCAATAGAGTCTGTATGAGAAATCTGCCCTACCGCACCTAAGATATCCGAGCTATGCAAGTCGTATGGTCTACACACAACTGGAGCATCCGAAGAAACATCACCTAATGTGATTGATCTCCTATGGATTGCACCAACCAATGCCCTCTATAGAGCAATGGACACACGTTGTCTAAAATATGCTGCAAAGTATGAGAGTGAGAGTGGTACCCGCTGACGCCTAACATGATAAGCTCTCGTGCACTCCCTGACAAATGTGTCAAATGCCATGTCCATCGCTCCATATAACTCCAAGGCTAGAGGAACAAAGAGGTGACCTCGCTGCATGCCCCTATACTTGGAGACCTTGCGACCTGCTGTTGCACTCACCGCCCATCCAAGAGGATGGGTAATCACTCCCTCCGAAACTGTATCCCGCGTAGGGTCCGTGACCACGACATCCGCTACTGTCACCTGATCATCTCGGACCAAGTATAAGTCTGCTCTAACACGTGTCGTCTGCAATGCATATGAACGCTCACTCCAAGCCAAGTATCCACTCTCTCGTGCCATAGCAAACACTATGTCTCTAATGGCATCATGGGTAGCTATCCTCTGTCCTCCAAAAGGACACCGTGTCATGTGGACCGCCGCTGCATCTAGTGTAGAACCACACTCACAAGTGAGTAGTGAAGATGCAGATGGGTGGACCAAACCTAGGCGAAATCTCATCGCTGTAGAGAAAGTAGCCGGTGCGAGTCGGAAAGCCCTAATGCATGGTCGAGCTAGGATACACGAGCCTGCATCCTTGCCGGAGCAAGAGTGTAGACGCTCTCTAGTAGCTTGAGGAATGGACGAATCGACTAAGAGAGAATGTAGCGTATGTTCACATTGTCGCTCCATCAAGGAAGACTATAGACCTCTAGTTCAATTTGACGATAATGATTTAATTATCTAATTATCCAATCTAATTATCAATCTAATTATCCGATTATTTGAGACCACGGCAGCCCGACGAAACCCACATCCAGCCACACGGTACAGTTAATTCTTTCTACAAACTTGGAATGCCGTTAAATCAAGTGCCAAAATTAGAGTACCTTTGAACCCATCTCTGCGTAAACAAGGACCCCCTGCCATTTTTCGTACTGTAGGTATACTTCTAGACGGACAAGGCCCATGATTTGGAATAAATTTTGTGGACACGTGAGAGTTAAAGGAGAAGAGTACGTGGTCCATAGGAGAATCAGTGCACCGCTGTCAATCTATCGCGTCGCATGAGTACTATGGTGGATTGTAAATTTCACATCCTAGGTTAACTGTTTTTACAGAAGGAAACAATTTTATCTTTTTGTTTCCTTTCTTCTGTTCTACAGAAGGAAACAAATTCTGAGTGTTTGTTGTTCCTTGTATATCTTTAGTTGAACAAATAGTCGTGGTTTAACTTAGTTACCTTCTTGTAGGAATAAGAAGCAAGATCTAGTCCAAGCATGATCGTCCGACCTATTTTACAGGAAGTTACAACTGTGTTTCATTCACTCCTAAGGTCAGTTAAACGTATAAAATATCTACATTGTGTTTACCATATGTTCAGAATACTTTAAATTTCAGTCATGTGGTGTAAGGTCACTCTTCATTTAGTTATCCAGGACTTTACATATTTTAATCCTAAATTATTTATCTATACAACGATGTGGGCAAAAGACAAGACGGGATATTTGTCGATGGGGTGGTGGGAAGACTCCACCAAGCCCGTACAAGGATAGGTTAACTCTATCTCTGCATTTCATGGGACTGCACTACAAATTATACGTGTGAATCCATGCGGAACACACCAACTGCAACCTCTACGAGCGTGTCGATCTTCTATACTTACAAGCAATTCGGGGGCGCCACAAATCGGTTCCTTAAGTTCGCTGTTAAGAAGGCCTTCGACAAAATAAATACGAACCATAACTTACACGGCTACACCGTGCTTTGCAAAACAAGGTGCTAAAATTCCGATAGTGCGAACCGATCTATAGTCCAACTGCGCAAACCCAGTTTAGCAAGTTTACAGAACACACTAACACGTAAATTGATGTAACGCACCAGTATCCTGCAACAGTTTGATTTACTAAAGATTGTGCACATGTTGATTAACTTTGTGTTTTTCGAATGAGTTTTGGTTTTCTCTATATTGTTATTAGGCCCTACCATATATAGATATGATGATAATGCATATATAGAGAAAAAGACGACCGCGTAGAGAACACGAAGGATGGAAAGGACCCATCAATCCGTACAAGGGAAAGAGGAAAAAGGTCAAATGGAGTTAGGCCCCAATGCACATAGAGACATTCATATCGAATGTCAAACATACGAAATGCGCCGTCATAAAATTTTATGTACTTGTCACATTTATTCATCTTGGTCACATGTGTCCACAGCGGGCTGCCATCAGTTGAGTTGCAAGTGTGACCGGCACCGGGACGGGTTGGCCATGTGGCAGCCACATTCGCCTACGCATGGCCTAGCCGTGGCAGTCACGGACCCAGGCGCATGGTCGCGATGTTTGAGAGGAACTGCCAGTCAGGAAAGTAAATGACCCTGTGCCAGGTGCGACAAATATGACCATGCAAAGTCGAGCAGAGAAAATGCTTTTGGACTAAAGTGAACTCTTAAAGGCATTTGCTACATGTGGGTATGTATGACCGTCATGTCTAGCATGGCCATGAAGCGGTCGGGAATATCCGGTCATGCTCATCCTGTCCCCCGGCCATTATCCTGTCGGCTGGCACTGCTCGCGCTGAGAGCCCACATACGCGTAAGATCTGGCCGTCGTACCATGGAAAACAAAGCTTAGGTAATTGCAATCGGAACGAAAGCCCCTCTTTCTCCCTGCTAAGCGCTAACATTGTATGCACAGTGCGTGATTCATTCCGCATTTACTTGGTCCGACGTATTTATAGTGCTGCAGGTAGGTTTACGGTACCTTGTCACAGCGGCATGAGAAGAAGTTTCCTACGCTCCTCATTCCCCACTTGCTGCGTATGAGCTTGTCGTCAATTTCTTCTCGGTTATACTCATTCACCTCCTCTCAACTGCAAGCGCTACCGTAGATCACCATTTCTGAATGCGTGATCGAGTACGTTAATCAACTCATGACTGGCCCAGGAGACCGTTTCTGGATTTTTTTAATCAGACAATAGGAAGGAGAGCACATGATATGATTCATACCTTATCTAACTGCTACGCTCATCGCGCAGCTGCCAGCAACAGGCTCGAGGTTTCAAATCGAAGAACGCGTTGTCTCTTTCGAAGACTAGGACAAAACTGACAGGAAGAGACGTTGCGACTTACGTTGCCAAAAGAGGACGAAGGTTTCTGGGCTCAAATTAAAGCTCCTTCTGGCCACCCCAAAGGAAGGATGACCCTGGGAGAACTGTGCAGGTTTCCCTGGATGGAACGGAGGTGGAGAAGTTCCTTAAGCAGCATCAGGAGTCTCTATCTCTGACTAGAATTCGAAGAACTCAGGACACTTCAGGTCAAATACCATGCAGGCCGACGCGTGTCCAGATCACGTGACTGCTCGTGGATGGTGCAGCGTAGACAGAGTCGCCATCCCTGTTTCACCGATACGTGTCCTTGGCCAAACTGGAGTGTGCCATAATCTCGCACTACTGTATGTAATACTTCTGTTCTGAATGCACACAATCATGTCCACAGATCTGTACTCTTACGGATGCGCTAGGAATGTGTGTACAATACCCACCTACCAGAAATAATGCTTGTCGTATCATCCCAAACTCCACCGACTTGACCTGCTAGTTTCTGAATCGTCTTGAGCGTCGTAAAAGTTTCTCCCACTGAGTAATGCGGACAACATGTTATTATATATGCAAGTTCAGATTCTTGAGAATATTCGATATATATCTTTACAAGAAGTGTCGTGTTTTGCAGAAATACTTACATAACTTCACAAATGACATTGAAGTTAATCTCGCATTTAGGTTTGTATCCCACAGGCTATGGTGTTCAAAAACTTGGAACAGAAATTTCTTAAAGGGGCAAATGAAACACGTGACTTAAGTAAGAAAGATTGGTGACATTCATGTTGGAAAACGAATACCCAATAAAACATTTGTATTTTGACTCCCTAAGTAGATGAATATTAAACTCATTTGAGCACTAATAAAATGAAAATATTTTCCTTTCCAGTATCCACTTTCTCTACAGTATTGAGGAATGATCTAACACAATAAGTGGAAATATTCAATAAAATGTCATTACACAAAAGATCATGTAAATGCTCCCACTTGGTTGTAGAGTAAACGTTACATATCTTTCGACATACTTGCGAATGAAAATCAAATATACAACTAACATAAATAATACTTCACCAAGGAAAGTATATAACTACTGATCGCTCAGTTAGGAAGTTGGTCTTGCTGAAGGAAAGTCCAGATATGATTCCAAAAAAAATTTGAATTAAGATACAAATGTTAAGATAAGTCAAAAGATATCATCCTTCTGATACATAAGATTAATATAGATAATAATAATTATTTATATTTTTTAATTTTTTAATTAAAAACTACGCAAAAAATAACATAAATATTATCTACAAAATTGCCAAAAGAAACTTCTAAATAATTCTTGCAATATGTATAGCAAAATTTACATGAAGCAGGGAATTGTTTATTTTTCAACCTTGGATAGATCAAAACACAATCCTAGTCGAGTAGAGAGTCCAACTCGGTGGACCCTCTCCACGTATACGTAAGTAAAAACTATATAAGCTGTTCTTATTTAATATTTATATTAACTACAGAGGAAAAAAAGGCGACCGCGTAGGAAAAATGAAGGATGAGAAGACCCCATCAAGCCGTACAAGGGAGAGACAAAAAAGGTAACATGGGGTTAAGCCCCAATAGAGTCTGTATGAGAAATCTGTCCTACCGCACCTAAGATATCCGAGCTATGCAAGTCGTACGGTCTACACACAACTGGAGCATCCGAAGAAACATCACCTAATGTGATTGCTCTCCTATGGATTGCACCAGCCACTGCCCTCTGTAGAGCAATGGACACACGCTGTCTAAAGTAAGCAACAAAGTATGAGAGTGAGAGTGGTACCCCCTGACGCCTAACATGATAAGCTCTTGCGCACTCCCTAACAAATGTGTCAAATGCCGTGTCCATCGCTCCATATAACTCCAAGGCTAGAGGAACAAAGAGGTGACCTCGCTGCATGCCCCTATACTTGGAGACCTTGCGACCTGCTGCTGCACTCGCCGCCCATCCAGGGGGATGGGTAATCACTCCCTCCGAAATTGTATCCCGCGTAGGGTCCATGACCACGACATCCGCTACTGTCACCTGATCATCTCGGACCAAGTATAAGTCTGCCCTGACACGTGTCGTCTGCAACGCATACGAACGCTCCCTCCAAGCTAAGTATCCACTCTCTCGTGCCATAGCAAACACTATGTCTCTAATGGCATCATGTGTAGCTATCCTCTGTCCTCCAAAAGGACACCATGTCATGTGGACCGCCGTTGCATCTAGTGTGGAACCACACTCACAAGTGAGTAGTGAAGATGTAGATGGGTGGACCAAACCTAGGCGAAACCTCATCGCTGTAGAGAAAGTAGCCGGTGCGAGTCGGAAAGCCCTAATGCATGGTCGAGCTAGGATCCACAAGCCTGCACCATTGCCCGAGCAAGAGCGTAGACGTGCTCTAGGTTGCCTGAGGAATGGACGAGTCAACTAAGAGAGAATGTAGCGTATGCTCACATTGTTGCTCCATCAAGGAAGACTGTAGACCTCTAGTCCAATCTGACGATAGTGAAGCAAACGATGGAAAACCCTCTTGTGCTCGTGAGGATAGACTATCTCTCGTCTGCCGCAATAACACATGGAGAGAAAAAGGTCCTCCCTCCACCTCTGTCACATAAGTCTCCAAAACCGGCCTACCAGCAACCACAAAACGAGAGGCAAGTAGGGGTGCCGAGAGAGCACAACTACCCAAAAATGCTATAGGTGCCATCTCCTCCATAGAAAGCAAGCCAACCCCACCACATGAGATTGGTAGAGCCGTCTGTCTAGGTGCCAAATCCCTTGTCACACACTCAAAAGTCCCTGGTCCAATAATATCACCAAAGACTCCCATAATCCTCCTATCAAATGCTCTCAGACGTGATAGGAAGGATGGTGAGGGGGGAACTGTACGGATGAGGTAGGATGGTCGACGAGCAATACTGGAAGAGAGTATACCAAATGCCACCTGTGGATCTCCTAGTAATGGAAGGTCATCCACATGGAGAACATCCTCTGCAAGGGCAGCATCCAAGAAGCATGTGACAAAATCCTTCGATCCTACTGGCACTCCAAGAACATGAAGTCCATCTGTGGATGTGATACACCCCTCTGGAAGCTCAAGGTGGGGAGGGATACCTAAAGGGGACCATGCCCTACACTTTGACACCTTGACTCTCAAGCCTACTAGATGTAGCTTGGTAGTCAAGTAGTCAAAGGCCTGCCTAATCTGATCTACAGGGTCTACGATGTGTATATCATTTGCCAAGGAGGGAAATACACAACCTGGCATGGCCAAAGTAGTAGATAGGAGAGCTCTAAAGTGAGCCATGGCAAATAAGGGCCCCCCCAAAGGATCACCCTATCGTGTACCAACAGCTGACTCCAAGAGGGTGACTCCCTTTTGTGAACCACCATGCTGGTAGTAAAGGGAAGCAGGAGAGACATAAAAAGACCGCACAAAAGGAATGAGACTCGCCAAGGATCCACTAGCTTCCCTAAGCTCTCTAAAGATGGAAGCATGTGAGATGCTATTAAAAGCATTCTCAACATCCACATGTAGGACGACCCACTCCGGATGGATATCTAGGAGTGCTCTAATGCCTAGAGATATAGCCTCACATCCTCTAGGTGTAGCTACTCCAAACTGATGTGGACTAAGGTGCTGTCAAAAGTGAGAACGATGCTGAAGGACAATGGTACGGCTGACCAAACGCAAAAAGATCTCTCCAACAGCAATCGGTCTAATGCCTCCCGTGTCCTTCTCAATCGCGAGAAGTCGACTAGCACCTAAGACCCGACTAATAGACATAGGAATGTCTCCTCTCGCTATTGCTACAGCCACCTGAAACAACTCGGTAAAACCACTAGAAGGATCATCTACTTGGAAGCAATCTCTAAGGTGCTCATAAACCATCCTTGACAAGCCTCCTGAGGAAAGGTGAGGGGCAGTGCACAATGCTTGTGCAAATAGTGACCTATCAAGACATAAAGGCTACTCAAGTTGATAATCTAAGACCTCTAGTGGTAGTCCCTCTACTGCTATAGGATGCAATGAGCGTAGGGAAGAGATGGTCTCATCAGTAGGACTCGCTATAGATAAAGGGTGTAGCGCTCGTGCTGCTCTACTAAACTCTCCCGCCTGACCCAATGTCCTACATCGTCGTAAACGAGTGGAATCTATGGTATCTTGTGGCGATGCCTGTCTCCTAAATCGTGTAGCCCTAACAGACTCCTCCTGAAGTGCTGCTCAATCCTCCGGTCGGAATCGACAAAATCTAGCCGCCACCTCTCTATGCCCCGCGCGTCCCCCTCTAGCATAACGAAGACACCATCGAGGGAGTAGGAGGAATAGGAACCATGCTAACTTGTCCAAGGGATCACGTGCCAAACGATCCAGTGGTAGGCGAAAGCCTGTCTAGCCTCATCATGGAGTGTGCGGGGAAGCCTATGGAATAGACGTGGACATGGAAAACTAGTCTCAAATAACCCCAAAATGCAACCCGCTTGAGAAGCTAACCACTCCCACGACTTGGTCGGTATCCCTGGAGCGATCAACGAAGGTATAGAAGAAGCGTATGTAATCCCGAGTGTCACGGCAGTCGATGTGGTCGCTCGTCTCACGTGAGCATCCCAAGTGGTCCAATCATAGTCCTTGTGCATCGTTCCCACATGGGTCTTTACCCCTTGCGAGGTAAAGCGTTGGTGACACACCGGGCATGGTGTATCCCGACCCGCTCTAAGCGACCCAACATGGGAAAGTGTAGCCATGGCTAGCACAAGATTAATGATAGTAACACATGATACTCCTCTCCATATCTCCCCATATCTACAAAACCACAACCTCTCACATCCCAACTCACATAAGAAATAATCTCTCCAAACTCTAAAATCTATAAACTCTCATAACTTTCAATTCTATCTCCAAAATTTTCAAATTAAATTCACATGAAACTTAATCATGAAAACCAAAAGATTAGTAATGAAAATTTCCAACCCATCACTCTCAATGTATAATGATCACTCTCAACCCTAAAAAAACTAAAAATATTTGTAACTTTCTACTTCATTCTCCATAGTCTTCAATCTAGGTACCAATGGAACAGAAATTGAAAAACAAATAAAATTGACTATTCACTCGAATGCTACATGCTAAAGACCACTCAAGAATTATCAAAATTATCTCCCGTCTCTTCCCTCTCCTCTCCCGTCTCCACACATCTCCACACATCTCCCGCATCTCCCCCCCCCCCCCCTTAAATATTAACTACATATGGAAGTTGGAAATACTTACTTGAACCACGTATTCCCTCCAATTAACGTGGAGGTTGTAACTATATCGGACGAAGGTATTATAAGAGATTCGATAGTCGTCCATTTCGAGCTTCGGCGAAAGTACGGCCGTCAATACCTTGCGCGAGATGCGAACCTTGTATTCCCCGTACCAGGTTACTTCCACGGCTGCAAACCCTACCCGTAGTAGCACGATCACTCAGCTAATTCAATCTCGTGCGCCGAAACTGAGAGAACTCTCTGCTTTGTATATTCCGGTTCGGTGTAAAACCCTAGTGGTCCAAATCCCTGGTTATGCGGATATTCTATGTGGTTTTCTGTACCTCTAGAATGGCTGCACACCGTCTCCTTGAACGTGGCTACGGTAGCGACGCTACATAAATACGATTCGTATATTCGCGTCCCGCTTAAAAAACATGGTCATAAATACGCGTTGTCTATTCGTCTCCCCTTTTGAGGTGTGTTCTTTAATACCGTGCGTGGTTACACGGTCACTAGTTAGCCCGGACAAGGACGTGGTCCTCATTCGACTAAAGTGAACTGAAGAAAACGCGCCACTTCTGTAAAGCAATGCTCAGGCTCCGTTACCGGCTCCTCGAATGCTCGGCCGCCTGCTTCTAGTAGAAGTGCTTTCACGCACGGCCCTGAGAGAAATGACTTCTGCTTGTAAAACGTACGTTAAATCCACGTTTCGCTAGCCTGTGGTTTCGGGTCCTACTTTACCCACCAGGATATACAGGGTCTTCCCATCCTTCATTTTTCCTACGCGGTCGCCTTTTTTCTTTACCCACCAGGATATACACCAGTAGCGAATTACGCACGGCTCCACGTTAGAATTTACCCCGGCTGACACAGGACGGGAAAAACCTGGAGGTACTGTGCTGATTCCGAGCAGTTTTGGATAGATAAATTTGCCGATCAAAGAGTTTTCTCACAGTGTGAATCTGGCTTACAAGCAATCAAACATAGCGAGAACCGGTCAAGGGCAACTTGGTAAACTGCCAAAGAGTACAGAAGCATCCACGCGTCACGGTGCACGTTATCCCCTCTACCTGTTCGTGCATCGTCGATTTAGCATCCGACTAACCTGAAGTGACTTTCAGTAGACTAACCTGAAGTGAAGACAGTAATCTAGTACCGTTGGCCCACGCTGAAATGGCAAGTCTACATGTACTCGCGCGTACTGTCGCCTTGCTATTCCATCTCCGCTATTTACCGGGTTCTGTCACTATGCGAAGCCCCACGTTTGACGTTTGAGTGGTTTCCAAACCAATGCCGTTGCCTTTGACAGGCTACGTAGAGGGGTTTTAGAGTAAATGTATTCTTCCTAGTCGTTTCCACCCGAGGCGATTCCCCGTATATGGTTTCGCGCAAATCGAAGCTTATAATGAACGATCTGGAACCGCACGATCACACATCTCATAAAATTGGGTCCACCGCCGATCACTTTAAAGCGGGAATCGTGTTGCGCGGCAAACCCTACGAGAACTGCTAGCGCGGGATCAGCCTTACTCTCAGGTGAAAGTGCACGCTCAAGTAACTGCGTACAGTAGAACTTTGCAATTAGGTGCATGCAGTCGATACCGTCACATCCACGTCAGCTTATGTGCAAGTACTGTACAATCTTCTCCTCTTCAGTAGCGACGACCTCTGTAGGTGGTTGTTAACATAAAAGTTTGTCTTATATGTGTTAAAGTAGTGTTCATCGAAGAACATGAAGGACGACTTTAGCTAGAAGCATACCAGCTCACTTCAAAACCTTGATGCTAGGGTTGAAGTACCGTCTGTACCAAGCTTTACAAATTGTTTGAGGACTTGTGGGTCTCTTTGTATGCTTCTCTAACAAACGTCTTCTGCAAGTTGATGGACTTACTATCCATTCCTAAATCAGAAGAATGCGACTGCGAAGACAAAATGAAGGATGGGAAGACCCCATCAAACCATACAAGGGAGAGACAAAAAAAGTTAAAATGGGGCTAAGCCCCAATAGAGTCTACGAGAAATCTGCCCTACCGCACCTAAAATATTTGAGCTATGCAAGTTGTTCAGTCTACACACAACTGGAGCTTCAGAAGAAACATCAAAAATGTAATTGTTCTCCTATGGATTGCACCAGCCACTACACTTTGTATAGCATGGACACACATTGTCTAAAATATGCTACGAAGTATGAGAGTGAGAGTGGTACCCGTGGCACCTAGCATGATAAGCTCTCGTGCACTCCCTGCCAAATGTGTCAACCGTCGTGTCCATCACTCCATATAACTCCATATAACTCCAATGCTAGAGGAACAAAGAGGTGACCTTGCTGCATGCTCCTATACTTGGAGACCTTGCGACCTGTTGCTGCACTCGCCGCCCATCCAAGGGGATGGGTAATTACTATCTCTAAAACTGTATCTTGCATAGGGTCTGTGTAAAAGACCAAAACCGAGGAGATAAGTAGGAGAATGGAAACTCACATTGTGACACTTGAATGAGGGAAAACTCCAAATGCCTAGCATGAGCTTCGGCTTTGGTATTTATAGGTAGCATACATGACCCTTGAAGCTTCTCAAGAAGTTTCCTTGAGCCACTTCCTTGGAGTGTAAGCCAAGTTAACTAGAAAGCTTCTCAAGAAGCTTCCTTCTAGAAGCCGCCTACTTGGTGTGCAAGCTAAGCTAGTCAGAAGCTTCAAGAAGCTTCCTTCTAGAAGCTACCTGCTTAGGGTGCAAGTTAACTAGTTGGGAAGCTTCCCGAGAAGCTTCTTAGATGTTTCTAAAATATTCTAGGCTATTTTGTCTTATTCTCTACTTTGTAAGCCTGACTAACTTTGTCGCTAAACTCCATATTGTTACATATTCCCCCGCCGCTAGTTGGTGACGTCCTCATCACCAGTGAAGCTTTGAATTCCTTGATGGCCGTCTGTGCATTCTGGAGGTGGGAAAGAGGTTCCCATGTAGCATCATGAAGGAGATACCCTTTCCAAACGACCTTGTACTCCGTATGTTGGCGACGGTCTTGTTGAATATGGTGATACGCAAGGATACGATCAAGTTTGTACTCCTCATAGGAACAGGAAGAGGGGGAGGTTGGACTCAAGAGGAAAAGGAAGAGGGGTTAGTAACAAAGGGTTTCAACTTGAAAACATGAAAGACACGATGGATACGCATGTGACAAGGCAAGGCAAGTCAATAAGCAACAGGAGAGACAATGTGGGTGATATCAAAGGGTCCTATTGAATTAGGGGCAAGTTTACGAACTTGGGTATCAAGTGGGAGAGGGAGGTTACTAGAGGATAGCATGACTTTATCACCAACTTCAAAGGTGAGATCATGACAATGGTGGTCCGCATATTGTTTTTGGCAATTCTGAGCAACAAGGAGGTGAGACTTGGCTTGTTGGAGAGATTGGATATAGTGGTCAAGAATGTGGAAGTATGAGGAACCTGAGAGGGAGGAGGAGCAAGAAGAGAATCTAGAACAAGCGGATCTTGGCTAAAATTGAGAAAAAAAAGGAGAAAATCCGGTGCTTGCCTATTTGGAATTGTTGTAGGCAAATTCTGCAACTACAAGACATTCATCCCAGTTTGTATGGTGGACATTGACAAAAGCCCGCAACATATCCTCCAATGTACGATTTGCACGTTTGGTTTGTCCATCAGTTTGAGGATGATAGGCCATGGACAAAGCAAGCTTGGTGCCGAGTATCTGGAAGAGTGCTTGCCAAAACTTCCCGGTAAATTGAGGATCATGGTCGGAGATGAGTACACATGGCATCCTATGATGCTTGAAGACATTGTCAAAGTAGATTTGCGCTAAGTTTGGAGCATCCACGGTATCACAAGTTGGTGCCAAGTGGATTTGCTTACTAAACTTATCCACAAACATCACGATTGCGGTGTGTCCTTGTTTTGTCTTTGGCAAGGATGTGATTAGATCCAAGCTCACATGCTCCCAGTGAGTGGATGGAATGGCGAGTGGTTGAAGGAGTCTACTTGGCTTCTAGTTGTTGGCCTTGTTACATTGGCAACTCTCACATGATCAGACAAAGTCTCAAACATCTCGTGTCATGTTGGGCCACCACCATTGGCGTTGGAGGGTGCCCAAGGTCTTGTCCACTCCCATGTGACCAGCTATTGGTAAATCATGGGCTTCTTGAAGGCGCACAAGTCAAAGATCACCTTTGGCTGGAACATAGATCTGGTATGCATGGAATAAAAGGCCTTCCTTGAAGGAGAAGGTGTTGTACTCCTTGTCGCATGCTGTCAGACGACCGTGTACCATTTGGAAGAAGGGATCTTGTTGTAGAGCTGATTGAAACTCATTATGGACCTTAGGGTCAATGGAAACCATTGTAACTGTCGCCGTGATGAGAGGAAGAGCCTTTAAATCAGGTTGTTGTGATAGAGCATCAGGGATGACATGAAACCGACCTGGTTTGTACTCAAGTTTGATGTCAAAAAATTGGAGTTGCTCTTCCCATCGATGATGCCGACTCTTCATGTGCTCCAAGTGTAAGGTCTGCAACAATGGCTTGTGATCAGTTTGCATGATCACTTGTTTCCCCAAGAGATAATGCCTCCATACCTTGGTGGCATATACCATTGCAAGTTGTCCCAATCTCAAGCAAAGTAATTTTTTTCAGCTGTATTTAGTCGGTGAGACACAAAGGTAATAGGATGTAGTCCATCTGGAAATTCTTGTTGCAACACAACTCCAATTGCAAAGTTAGAAGCATCAAAATCAACCACACAAGGTAGTTGAGGATCATATGGTTGAAGAATGGGTCTTGAAGACACCATATGCTTTAACTTCTGGAATGCTTCTTCATGCTTGGTGGTCCACTGGAAGCTTGAGTTCTTTCCCAAGAGGTCAGTCAATGGTGCAACCACGTGAGCATAATAGTGGATGAACTGTTGGTAAAAACTGGCCAATCCATTGAATGCTTGTACTTCAATAGCATCCTTTGGGGTAGGCCAATCAGTAATGGCCTTGATCTTCTCTTCTTCTATCTTGATCCCCTTTGATGAGATCTTATGACCCAAGAAGGTAACCTCCTTCTACCAAAAAGCACACTTTGACTTCTTGTAGTAAAATTTCCACTATCATAGTTGTCTTAGGACTTCTCGTACATGATTCATGTGTTCTACCTTTGTCTTACTATAGATTAAGATATCATCTAAGAACACCACCACGGACCTATCCAATAGTCCCTCCAACACTGGATGCATTTGATCCATGAAGACTGTTGGAGCATTAGTGAGTCCAAAAGGTAGAACTCTCCACTCAAAATGTCCATACCTTGTGCGAAAGGCAGTCTTTTGCACGTCATCTCCTTCAATAGGAATTTGCCAATAACCACTATGAATATCCAGCTTAGTTGATCAAGCAGGTCATCAATCCAAGGCAAGGGATATGCATTCTTCATGGTTTGCTTATTGAGTCTACGGTAATCAATACAAAAACAAAGTCCTCCATCCTTCTTGGAACAAATAGTACCAGTGCTCCCCAAGGAGAGGTACTATGTTGTATGAAATCCTTCTCGAACAACTTTGTAAGTGTTGTTCGCAACTCCTCCAACTCCTTTGGTGAGAGCCAATAGATTGGTCTACTCACTGGAGTACTTCCTGGTAATAACTTGATCTTGAAGGGCATACCTCGATCGGAGGGTAATCCCTTTGGCAGATCATCCGGAAACACATATGCAACCTCCTTAACTATCCTATCAACCATTGCTTGATGAGGCTCTTGGCCCTCCTCAGATTGTTCTTGTGCAATTGGCTTGATCCACACCGTGAATACAAGTTTATCTTCCTCCAAAGCTTGCTCTATGGCCGCTTCATTAACAAACTTCCCTTCCACGGACTCATCTCTCTTCCAAGCTTGCTCCATGGTTGCCTTCTTGGCAAACTTCCCATCTTGGGACTCATCTCCCTTCCAGATTCGCTCTATGGCTACCTTCTCAACAAACTTCCCATCTTGGGACTGACTATTCTTAGGCGTCTTACTCAGAGGTGCCAGACAACCTAATCAGAAACTTCTACCTTGGTGTTGTACTTGAATTTATAGTCGGGTCCAATCAAATTAAACCTTATGATGTTCAAGCCAAGGTAGACCCAGAATGATATCATAGTGTAGAGGTGCCACTACAAACCTCATACACTCCAAATACTCCTTCCCAATCTTGAAAGTAACATGATGTGAGATGCAGAATACAGAACCCTTTCTACCATCCGCCATCATCAAACTACTTCCAAACACTAGCTTGATAGGAATACCCAATTCCTTTGCTACTTGCATAGACATGCAACTCTGAACTTCTAGAATCAACCAAAATCCTACAACCCTGATTAGATATCATACCTTGCAAGTAAAGCAAACTTGCGTAGGTTGAGCTTCAATCCCATTGGAATTAATCAAGCTCCCAATAGGCGGCTCAAAATCTCCTACTGGGATTCTTTGTTTCCCTTATCATTTTGTTCCACAAACTCCATCTGGGCAACTTGTCGAGGTCACCCATTCCTAAGTGGACATTCAGCAATGCAATGTCCAACTTGGTGACAATAAAAGCAACCTCTATTTTGTCATAATCTTTCTCTATTTGTTGTGCCAAGTGGTCTTCATTAGATAGCATCAATCTCCATTGGTACCGGTTCTTCTACTCGTACGTAGTGTACTAGTAGGCTTTGTGTAGGTCGAGATTGAGACCAAGTTGTTGCAACCAAGGAATCAAAATGCTCAGCCAATTGCACGACTTCTTCTACATTTTGTGGCTCCTGCATGGTCACCTTCAATTTGGTTTGTGATAAGTAACAGTTTTGAGATTTGAAGGGGCAGATATGAAGAGGTGCATTATCATTTCGGATCTGCAAGTTAGAACAGTTGTTGTAGAACGGTATAGTTGTTAGAACTGTTGATTGCTTCACTATTTAAGAGTGGCATTTGCAGGAAAATGTTGTTCTGTAACACCCATTTGTGCATGTGTGTGGTATTGTGATATTTAGCTTGGTATTACAAGTACTTAAGAGATATTATTTATATAGAGATAAAGGATGGTTCTATATTAGTCATGGTTAGCTAAAGTTAGTCATAGCTAAGATAGAGGGGACCTTACTTTAGAGGAAGTAGAAAAGATGAGCACCACTATTTTGGATTTTAGTGTGTTGACTTGGTATTATTCCTAGGTGTTTGGCTTTGAGGAAAGAGTTGAGAACTCTTAGGCCCGCAAGCCTTTTTGTTTTGGATTCTTCTTTAGTCCAAGAATAGCCCATGTGAAGGAATCCTTGACTTAGTGGTTGGGTCAACATAAGACCACATGCTTAGGGGAATATGCCCATGTGAATAGATATTCCTTTTTACTTTTTGACTTTACTTGACTTTTAGTCTAGTAACTTGAGTTACTACGGTAATTAGTAACTTTGGTACGTAACTATTACACAAGTATATAAACAAGGGGTGAGGAGGTACTCATCATCCTTTCATTTGCAACTATCTCTCTCTCATTGAGTTCTCTGGTGAGCACTGTCTTGAGTCTTGGAGTGTTAGCCTTGGAGGAGTATGATGGAGTTTGGGTTCCTTGCCTTCTTAGTCCATGGTGCGCTACCATAATAGCCATCAGAGGTTCATCCTGAGTGAGAGACAGGCCGGCTCACATTTTTGGTTCCGTTGCCGGGACCTCTCTAGAAGGCAAGATGATGTTCCGCGTTCAATTCTACATTAGGCAGAAGGAGGCTATGAGAGCTCACTTGGAGAGAACATTAGGAGAGGAGAGGGCTGAACTTATGTTAGAGAACCAAGATCTATTTGTATACCCTGTAGTTCATTATGATGTCTTTGAGGTGATTTTGTACATCTTGTACACATGAGAGGAGTTGGAGAGATTGTGTGAGGTGGATTGCAAATTTTGGGGATTAAGGTGATTTTGGGCAAAATCTCAAGTTTGAGATCTGGACTTGAAATTTCTACACATGATAGCTTGAGTTATCTTTCAGTTAGCATACTTGTAATTATTTTGAGAGCAACTATGTGCACTGGGCTAGAATTTTTGAAAGTTGATAGGGTAAAGTGCTCCCGCAATTGCATGCTCTCTAGAAAATTGTATAGAGGCTACCATTTCTTCAATTTTAAGTGAATTGTCTTGAAAATTTCCAAGAAAATTCAGTGCATTGTATCCTACCTGTTGCTACAAAAAAATTAGAGAAAGATCATTCTTGCGCAGGGAGTTCCGAGTTTTTGAAGTGAGGGGGGTGGTTTTGAGACCAAATCTGAAATATGTGTGTTGAATAGAAAGGTGTCTAGGCCAAATGGCTCAATGAAAAGATCTGAAATTTCGCAGGTAGGGACGCCCTAGAGTTGTAATTAAGTGTGAAAAATTTCAGAGGACTGTGACATACAGTTTGGGAGATTTGAGTAACATTGTGAGGAAGGGTCAATTCTGCAGAGTGGAGATCTCATGCGTGAGGAGTTTGAGATCAACAAAAAGCATGTTTGAGTGTTTAGATTTATCTTGGGAACATGGAGGGTCATCAAGAGTGGAAATTGAGATTATGCAAGGTTCCCCAAGGGTTTGAGGTGATTTGAGGAAAAGAGAGTTTACAATAGAATTTGAAGAGAGTGTTGAGAGGATCCAAAAACCTACACCACTTGGAGGAAAGAGTGAGTCTAAGTGCTTTCTATGTGGAGAGAAGGGACATAAGGCAAGTTCATGTCCATTGACCTTTGAGAGCAAGAGATTGAGGGAAAGGAGAGGCTTACTTGACTTGGGTTTGCATGTTGGACCTTCACCAAGATTAGGAGGGAAAAGATCTAAGACCAAGGAGTTGTGTGAGGTTTGTGGAGTGGAAGGACTTCCAAAAGGACATGAGTGTAGTGGAGTAAAAGCACTTTTGGAGACTTTGGTGAAGGATCTTGGGAGAGTCTTAGTACAGCTACAGAAATACTACCACCTTCATCAGCTAGTTCTCAAGATTAGTGATGGAGATAATCTTTCAACTTATGGATAAACTATCCATGAGGGTTAGATTAATATGCACTCTAGGATTTGATGTTGCTATAGAAATCTTGGAGCAACCTGAACCTTTTGTGTTCCCTAGAGTGGATTATTCTCAGATGGTGTTAGTCATGTATATACTCTATTAGCAATAGAGTGAGAGAAAAAAAAGAAAAAAAAATTGAGAGAAAGAAAGATAGTGAGAGGTTAAGATGGGGAAACTTCCGGTTTTCTTTGGCAAGGATGGAGAAGATGTGGAGGCCTTTGTGAGAGACTTCAAGAGAGCTTTCATAGGAAACAATGAGAGAAGGAAGAATGAGTGGGCCTCATTATTACCAGATTTCTTTGAGGATGCAGCACTTACATGGTATGAGTCAGAATACCAAAAGAGAGTGAGGAGAGATTGGGAAGAGGAATCTTGGGAGACTTTGACTTCAACACTCATTGAGAACTTTCTTCCTGATGAGAGTTATGAGAGATTGATAAGTGAGGTTACATTTCTCAAACAAGGAAAAGGAGAGAAAGTGAAAGTATATGTGGAAAGAGTGGAGAAGTTAGAGTCCAGATTTTGCATAGTGTTGAGGAAGGGTGGGGATGATGTGGAGACTACAATGATTGGCATAGGGGCAATGCTCACCAAGAATTTTGTGGGAGGGTTGAGACCACAAATTAGAAGCAAGGTGAGATATGAGAAACCTTCTTCCAAGGTTGAAGCTATCAAGATCGCAATTCGTATGGAGGAGAGTTTTGAAGTGGATGAGAGTGATTTGGTGGTGAAGGAGGTTGTGCATCCTCCTCAAGGCTACAAGTATGGTGGAACTTCTGATACTTTGGTGGCAAGGGTTGAACCACAAGTAGTGGTTGCTCCAATTCTTGCACCTCCACCAAAAGATCCACTTCAAACCATCACAGAACAACTTGCGGATCTCAAGATCAATGTGGTGCAACTATGGGAGAAGAGAGAGGTGTATTAGAATATAGGGAGAGAGCCTAGGAGTTATGGAAACTATCCATATAGAGGAGGCCAACCAGCCAACAATTTCAATGATAGAAATTGTTTTGGTTGTGGAGGAAGAGGCCATATCCAAAGGAATTGTCCAAATTCCACTTACCATGGAGGAAGGGGTTATGAGGGAGCCAATAGAGGGAAAGAGGGAGGTAGTGAAACCCAAGTGGCTCCTAATCCCAACAAAGGTAAGGGGATAGCATCCATAGATGTGGTTGAGAGCAAGTATGAGAAGGGAGAGTGCTCAAACTCTAAGGGTCTTAATTTGGAGCTTTTGGCACAAGAGAAGAAGAGAGCTCGTTTTGCAGAGGATGTTCACTCTTCTCAAGGATTCACTCCAAGCAAGGATACTCCTATGTCTACTAGGAGCACTCGCACCTCAACACCATCAACAACAAAGACTCCAAGGAAGAAGTTGGGGATGGAGGACTTCTTGATTTCAAAGCAACAATGGAACTACAATGTGTTGGAGGATGTTGGTAGTCACAAGGCTAACATCACAGTGGGTCAATTGATTGCTTTGAACCCTACCTTGAGAAAGGAGCTTAGAGGTGGTTTGAGTTCTACAAGGAGCAAGAAGAAGAAGAAGGCAAAAGCTCCAATATCAATGGGGGTGGTGGATGCCAAGCCAGCACCATGGGAGGCTTGTGAATATGCCTCCAAGATTGATGTGAGAGTGAATGGTCACAACATCAAGGATGCATTGGTTGATGGAGGATCAGCAGTAAATGCCATGTCAGAAAGGTTGATGAAGAAGTTGGGTATGAAACCTCAAGACCTTCAACATTGTGGTGAGCATGGCAAACAAGCAACAAGTTTGACCAGTAGGGGTGATGGATAAAGTGGTAGTTTCAGTTATGGGAGTTCAAAATCTCATGACTTTCCAAGTCTTGAAGGATTCAAGCTATGACTTACTTCTTGGGAGGCCATGGTTGAGAGCAGCACGCACAACTGATTGATAGCACAAAGGGTACTTGGGGATTGGGCCATCAAACCATAGAGTCACAGTTCCTATGACTAACACCACCAACACTTCACATTCAGATACACCATCTTCTGATTATTGGGAATCAGATTCTGAAGAAGGAGCTTCAGGTGTGGACATAAGCATGGAAGAGAAGACTTCCACGGAGGAGGATGAATCAGAATCTGATTCAGATGTGTATCCTTTGTGTGCTATGGATTTTGCACCTAAGCCAGAGGTTTTGAAGGACCCAGACAAATCACCATTGACACTTGAGGAGGTAGAGAGAAGGTTATCTACCCTCAAGTATGGCCCAAATGTTACCAAGGAGGAGAATGTGAGATTTGAGGAGATTTTCCGCAAGTTCATCCATGTGTTTGCTTTTAGTTACAAGGATTTGAAGGAAGTCACCTTGGAGGAGCACAAGATAGAGGTGGAGTCACATGCAAGACCAATCCGCCAAAAACAATGTTGCATTAGCCCACCAATATCTTTGGTTGTGAAGGAGGAGATTGATAAGCTCAAGGAGGCTGGATTTATCTTTGAGGTAGAGAATTCAGAATGGGTGTCCCCAATTGTCATTGTGAAGAAAAAGAATGGCAAGCTTTGGGTATGTGTGGATTACAAGAAGCTCAATGTTGTTACCAAGAAGGACTACTACCCATTGCATTCATTGATGAGATCTTGGAGGAGGTTGCAGGTCATGAGAGGTATAGTTTTGGAGATGGTTATAGTGGATATAACCAAATCAAGATTGCACCAGAGCATCAACAACTCACCACATTCACCACACCTTGGGGAACTTACGCTTTCAAGGTCATGCCTTTTGGGCTTTGCAATGCTCCAGCCACATTCCAACGGTTCATGAACAAGGTATTTGAACCTTTCATTGGGAAATTTGTGAGAGACTTCATGTAATACTCCGAGGACAAGAGAAGAGAGAAAACACAGATTGCACACTCAAACATTCGATGCCCCAAGGGAGCACCTTCTCTTTATTATATAGACAAAGAGGATCTCCTCCAAGGAAGCTCCACCATAGGATTAGGGACACAGATAGGTGACATGTCAGCAAGCTCCACCCTTGGATTACTTACTTGGATGGGTGACCTGTCTGATCTAGGTCCTATCTGGTTGGTCAAACGAGCTTTGACCGGAGGGAATCTTCATGTAGGAATCTCAGAATCACATGAGTAAGGTACCGTTGGAAAGCTCTTGACAAGACAAACCAAGGGGGAGGAAAGGCTAGCCTTCTCTCTGTTGGGGGGGGGGGGAATCTGCACATTTTCAAGGCCTAATTCATCCGTTTAGGCCTCTGAAATTGCCTTCAAAGATTTCAGGCATATTTCGGTTCCTACTCTATTAGTAGAAGTCCCCTTTTGGTGATACTTCTTTCTGATCTATTTAGTCCATCATGTGTAACATCTTTCTAGATGTTACCAAACCAATTCTCACCTTTAAATCATATGTCTAGCTATTGGTTCTAAGGTTCTCAAGTATATTTCGGTTTCTGCCCTATTAGTAGAAGTACTCTTTTTGTGATACTTCTATCTGATCTATTTTGACCATCACGTATAACATCATTCTAGATGTTACCAAACCGAATTTCACATCTAGATCATATGGCTAACCCTTGGTATTACACTTCATTGATGACTTTTGTGTCTATGGAAGCAAGGAGGAGCACTTTGAGCACCTAATCAAGAAGCTTCCTTGAGCCGCTTCCTTGGAGTGTAAGCCAAGTTAACCAAAAAGCTTCTCAAGAAGCTTCCTTCTAGAAGCCGTCTACTTGGCATGCAAGCTAAGCTAGTTAGAAGCTTCTAGAAGCTACTTGCTTAGGGTGCAAGTTAACTAGTTGGGAAGCTTCCCAAGAAGCTTCTTAGATATTTCTAGAATATTCTAGGATATTTTGTCTTATTCTCTACTTCATAAGCCCGACTAACTTTGTCGCTAAACTCCATATTGTCATAGTCTGTAACCACAACATCCGTTATTGTCACTTGATCATCTCAGACCAAGTATAAGTCTACCTTGACACGTGTCATCTGCAAAGCATACAAATGCTCTCTCCAAGCCAAGTATCCACTCTCTCGTCCCATAGCAACCACTATGTCCGTAATTGCATCATGGGTAGCTATCTTCTGTCCTAAAAAAGACACCATGTCATGTGGACTACTACTGCATCTAGTGTAGAACCACACTCACAAGTGAGTAATGAAGATGCAGATGGGTGAACCAAACCTAGGCAAAACCTCATTGCTGTAGAGAAAGTAGTTGGTGCGAGTCGGAATGCCCTAATGCACGATCAAGCTAGGATCCAAGAGCATGCACCCTTGCAAGAGCAAAGACGTGATCTAGTAGCCTGAGGAATGGACAAGTCAACTAAGAGAGAATGTAGCATATGCTCACATTGACATTCCATCAAGGAAGATTGTAAACCTCTAGTCCAATCTAACAATAGTGAAGCAAAAATATTGTGCATATATACATTGCTACACAACATACATCGTTGTCAACATCATACACTATAGAAGCACAACTCACACATAAGTCATACATAGACTCTAAAGTGCCATAATAATCAGATTGCTTACCACTCTCAACTCAAATCAGTACTTGATCTGTCACTCTATAAATTGCCAACAACTAGGCACTGATTACAGTCAAGCCATACCCACTCAAGCATCAAGAATCTAGGTGACGCTCGTCGGCCTCTGTCCACCATAGCCAGGAACTCAAAGGCTCAACATCAAAGAAGTGAACTCTTTGGAGCTCACTTTGAAACTATACCCCCTGGACTCAAGCTAGCTCTGAAACCCTAATGGTCCTACTGACAGCACACTCGACGGTGTGAACGGTGCAAAATGATGGTGGGCCCCACCATGAAGTCAATACCCCGAACACAAAATCTGACCGTCGGAAAGTAGTCTTTGAGAAATTGCTGAAATAACTCTAACTACTATCACTAGAACTCCAGTGTCTGAGCATCTAGATGCGGCACTACAAATGGCGTGATAGCTATTGTGCGTATATACATCGCTACACAACATACATCGTTGTAAACATCATACACTATAGAAGCACAACTCACACATAAGTCATACATAGACTTTAAAGTGCCACAATCGCCCCCCTAGTTAGTTGTTAGGTCCCTCTAACTCCATATAGCCATCTACTCTAAGTATATGGTATACCCTCTAATGGGCAAAGATCAGGAGGCCGAGTGCTATAGAGCCCCATTGTTAGTCGCTTGTCTATCTATACCATATAAAGAATGAACTAGCTATAGGTCACGTACATCTAGGATATAACCATTGTCCTTGAGGAACCACCGTGAGGGGAGGAGTCATACATGCCATATGCCATCCTCTTGAACAGTTATCACACACTAACATAGTAGCAGCTCCATCAGAAGAGCCACATAACATACACCTCAAGCCTGCATGTACAAGTGCCAAGCTTGGGTCCATAGTACCATCAATGTTTGGGAGGTGACATGGCGCACAATTGTGCACATGATCCTTCCAAACAACACCATCACATCCTTCTAACACAAGGACTCTAGATGGCAAAACCTTGCGCATTCTCAAGATAGTGTGGCATGTAGAAATATCAAGTGTTGTTGGTGCTATCTGCTATAGATATACATAGTCGCCTGGATGAAATCAACGAATTGAGGGTCTATAACCTCCTCCTTGAATGGTAGCATAGCGTAAAGTATCTCTATGCTAAGCAATCACCAAGTTCTCAAAGGCCATTGGCATCACTCTCCGAAAGATCTCTGCCCGTTGAGAACATGCACTCATCCATACATTGGGGTCATCCAAGTCCAAAACTATAGTAGCATCTCAACAAATGGCTGTAGGTAAATCTGGATCTCGTCCATAGAGTAGAAAGTATGGAGAGAAGGATGCTAAGGAGGCTTGCCGGCTGAACCGATAGCCCATGGCCAACCAAGGTAATTGGAGATCCCAATCTCCCAAGTGGCCTCTCTGCAAACCATACTTTTGCAATCCTCTCTTCACCGTCTGAACCACTCTCTCTGCTAAGCCATCTGCCTCACGGAGATCTCGAGATGTAGTACAATGATCAATCAAAGCCTTGTCACACAAGACCTGAAACTCTCCGAAGAACTCTGTACCCTGATCAGTCAAAACCTCAGCTGGTGCACCAAAATGACTAAGAACTCGATGCAGGAATGAGTAAGCTATCCCTTCACTGGACTTGTTAGGAAGTGCCACCAACTCAATCTACTTGGAGAAGTGCTCCGCCATCACCAAAACATACCGATGATGTCTCATAGTCAGTGGTAAAGGTCCGGTGAAGTCCAAACTCCAACGGTAACCCAATCCCATGATAGGTAATGGGTGTAATTGTGGCATAGGAGCATTGAATGATGCTATAACTCGGTCACAAATCTGGCAACAAATTGCTATACCTCGGTCTGCATATCGTGCCACCAATAATGAATCTTGAGTAAGCTATACATATGCTTTACTCCAAAATGTCCTAGCTCCTCATGAGCATCACGGACCAACTATGGTCTCTGAGATGGAAGTGGTACTACTTGCACTCTACCATCCTCCCATACACACAAAAGGTATCTACCCTCCAATTTGAACCGTCTGGCTTGCTGAAGAACACGGTCTCTCTCCTTGGTCCCAACCGTGCCACCCATAACACCAATGCGAAGATAGTCCATCACTAAGACATCATCATGAATGTTTCACTAAATTGTACCAATATCTTCACTCTTTGGATCTATGATCTCAATAACCCCTCTTGTATGTGCTGAGAGAGATACCACCAAAGCCTCTGCAAATATACATAGAAAGACCGATGCATGCCAACCTGGCACTATCTCCTCATCTGTCTCACCATGCCAACGTACTCCGGTCTGATCCTGCTGGCTGGGATATGGGTTTCTACTCAACTCATCTACATCACGGTTCACCACTCCAGGTCTGTGAACAACCGTGAAATCATACTCCTCTAAAATCAGAGCCCATCATGCAAGCTTCTTTGAAAGCTTGTCGGACTCCATCAACCACTTCATTGGCTGATGATCAGTGATGAGAGTGAAGGGGTTACCAAATAGGTAACATCGGAAATGTGCTACTGCCCAAACTGCTGCCAAGCACTCTCCCTCATATGAACTATACTTCACCTCCGCTGAATTATTGGAGCGACTAGCATAGGCCACCACAAACTCCTTCTCCTCATCATCATGCTGGGTGAGCACCGCTCTAAGCCCCAACATACTCCAATCAGTGTGAACTTGAAATGGTCATCCCTTGATCGGTTTCCTCAAAATAGGAGCAGATGTCAACCTCTCCTTGAGCTCTACAAAAGCTTTCTCCTGCTCATCTCCCCAACACCACTCATGTGTAAGCTTGGTCAGCTTTGTCAAGGCCTTGGCAATGGCACTAAATCCTCTAACATAGCGGCAATAGAAGTTTGCCAACCCAAGGAATGCTCACACTCTGCTCACATCCGTAGGCCGAGGAATATGTGCAATAGCCTCCACCTTGGTCTGTTGGACACCAAGTCCTCCGAGGTAGATAGTGTGACCCAAACACTCAACCTGCTGGTAGAAGAACCTACACTTCCCAAGATGTTATTTGAGTCCATGAGATCTCAACCTCTCAAACACCTCCAACAACTATCTCTCATGCTCCTCCATAGTAGTGCTATAAACCAAAATGTCATCAATATAGCACTGAGCAAAATCCAATCCAGCTAGGATCCTATCCATGACCCTCTGGAACTCAGCAGGAGCGTTCTTTAACCCAAATGGTAAGAACCTCCACTGATATAACACATCCTTGCCGTGAGGATCAATAGCCCCAAATGTTGTCTTGGACTTATCCTCCTCCCTAATCGGCAACTAATGATATCCCACTTGAAGATCCAAAGTACTGAAGACCTTTGCATGCCCCCAATTGCATCAAAAATCTCCTCCGGTGTAGGCATGGCATACCGATCAGCCCTGGTCTATCGGTTGATAGGATGGTAATCTTTACACATCCACCTATCTGTATAGTTGCCATGCATATCCTTCTTGGCTGGCATCACTGTTGCTGATGCATACTCTCCATGTGAAATCTCCACCAAACCAGCCTCAAAAAGATCACTACTCCGGCTCTGAATCAATGTCCTCTCCATATCACTATATCAATAAGGACATCAGAAAATTGGTGTGTCGCTAGTCAGCTCAATCCGTATACTTGATCGCTTTAGAGCACCCAAATCCTTCATACTAAAGGCAAAATAACTTGTGTGACTCCTCAAGAACCTCCAAACCCTCCGTCTTTCCTCTCCAGTAAGCTTGGGTCCAAGATTTGGCTCCCAAGTATCCTCTGTAATTGTAGTAGGAGTGGAAGACATACTGACTGGCTGCTACATTGGGCCCTTAGGAGCAATAGTGTCATGCTCTCGACCACTAGAGGTCCCAACCTCTGTGTGAAAAACTCCCTCCACTCTGGTTGCAAGCTCCACACGTCCTCTAGTTGCATCCCATGTGGACCAAGGATGTAATCCAAGTAGCCCACGCTCACCTGGATGGACTCCAAGTAGACCACTCTCCCTAGTAGCTACTAGATGTGTCCCAAGAATACCATGTCCACTTGATCCATCACTCCCATCATGTGCCTAAATCGTCTTGATAGGCATAGGGCTCACAAGTGTCAGAGTGGTGATGCCTATCAAGCGCATCCTATGCTGCTCTGCCAAGCCAAGGCCAAGCCAGGTCAAACAGTTCAGGTCCATAGCCTGACCTAACACTTGACGCCTGGATGCCTCTAACACTGCTAGAACAGCGGTAATACCGATGCAAAAACCCATCGCTTGCTCTCTCTCATCAGCGTTGGGCTCCATCAACTACTATAACTGTGAGTCTCAAACAAGTCAAGGTACTCCCTCTCAAAAAGCATGAGAGCATGGGAAACTCATGAGAGTGGGAAATGCAACTCTAGGCTATCCAACTAGGTTCACCACTGCCATAGGTGACCTATCAGCCACTATCATTGTTTGAGACTGATGCCCAACATCCAAGATATCATCAACAGGGATGTGGTTAAGTCATTGAATCCCATCATAAGCGCGTTGTAGAACCTCTTTGGGTAAGAGGTTTGTCCACCAAAGATGGAGACGATGAGCCCGTGATCCCACTTTGGCTACATCTAACAATATAGCAAGTCCCATCCAAGAATAGACCTGATGTGTACTCACCACCACTCTGGTGTGAGAATCATCCATCAAAGGAACGTTCTCCAAAAGGTAAGCTGGAGAAACAAACTGATGAACATATGGAGATGTCGTAATATCCGTAACATCTCCCAAAACACACTAGAATAAGGATCCCAAAGACCCAATCCTCTACCAGCATGTGTATGTCCCTAACATGGCCATCTAGAAATCACCAAGTGAATAGGCTCATGTCTCTCTAGGTCATGCGCCCCCAGTAAGGAAATGTCTATTGATAGGGCCTTCTGGTAACCTCTAACTGCTGACATCGGTAATAACTCCGGATACCAATAGGCCAAGTGTGCCACATGATGTAGAGAGACTCGCCTAGCAGTCTCATCTCTCTCGACATACAAGTACCTTTATACTCGTATACCCGCTTGTAACACCGTAGCTAGTCCGGTGTTGATCCCACCAAACAACTCCAATAGGCATATCCCCTCTATTGGATACTGCCAAGCAATGAGTGTGGTAACTAGAGGTGTCAAAGCAATTGCCTCTGGAGGCTCATCCTCACACTCATCTCTTGATGGTATGAAGGCTCCACTCCAAGCTTACTGCACCAACTGATTTGCATGCTACTGCAATGCCTCCTTTGAACTCCATAATGGAACATCCAAGGTGGATGGAACAATCCCACTTGTACTCCAAAGCTGAGTGATCTCCTCTGGTACTAGAGTATCCTCTGCATGGGCATTCCACTCCAACAAGTCACCAGGCCAAGTAATTACACCACTGAAAGCTAAAACTGATGTTGCCATGGTCTCAGACTGTAGTGAGCCAAGATTGCCACTATTGAAGCGTACTGGAAGGCGACATACCCGTCCCTCACCAGACTGCCAACCAAGTCTATAAGAGGCTGTCTCCTCCCAATAGTCAATGCTGGAACCCATGGGGTGTAACACTGCTCCCCCAACTAGCACATCATATGACTCAACTATTGTCGCAATGGCCTGAGCTCTCACCACCAAGCTATCAGTCGGATGACCAGGCTGAACCTGGACAACAAGCTCTCCACGTGTGATGTATTGTGTCAAACCACCACCTAGAGATGTCTGGATCTGAAATGGACACCTTTCCACATTGGTCTTCTGTAACTCTAGACCAACAACTGCAGCCTTCCCCAACATAGAGGGCAGCGCACCAAAGTCTAACAAGACTCTCTGTGGTGTATATACCTTCCTTGAAGGTCCCACCAAACTAAAAATCCCCCTCTGGTTATAGTGGTGCCCACATTTTTTGTTTTTTCCAAAATAAAGGAGAAGAAGTGTATAGAGAAGTTGGATTGCGCATGTATGGTCGAAGAAGGCAAAGAAAAGAGTCTTTGGGATGAAACCCAAAGTAAAGTGACTTTGGGTCATAAGGCAAAGTACTTGGAAATGCCCTGTCAGCATACAATCTAAAGTAAATTGTCTTCGTATCGGGGGAAGCTCAACCCGAGGCGAAGACAGTCTAACAACCTTTCGTCCAGGCAAGAAATTCAAGAAGGGGCCGTTTAAAAACTGGCAGCCCATACACGCAAAGGTTGATTGACAATGACAGGTGCATGCCGGAGGTGTGATTTCTTGGTAGAAACTCAAAGTGACGGAAGACGAAGAAGCGCAACTCTATAAAAATCAAACTTACAACAACGAAATGTCAAGTAATTTTCCTTCGCCATTGAGAAGTCGTCTTGTAGGTGATCGGGGGAAGGGAAATAGAGTTGGAATCGTGTTAGTGCACAAGGAAGAAGTCGCGAGAGTGAAATCAAGAGAGAGTGAGAAAGTAGAAGAGATGGGAGGATGAAAGAAGAACTCCAAATTCACAGTGAGAAATCATGTGATTCAGAGGTTAGACGGAATAGCGAGGATCGAAGTCTTGAGCCGACTTCGGATCACATTTCTGGCATGGAATTGGAATGTAAGCTTTCCAAGATTCATAACAGAAATCATCAAGAGTAAGTGTCTCGATGGACCCGAGGAAGAAGGGAAGAGAGGAAATCCGGCTTGCTGGACAGAGTCGGATTGGAGACTAGTACTCGGGAAGGAGGCAGGCTCGGAGCAGGGAGCCATGTTCTTGGAGAAGGGAGAGATAGCTCAGGAGACTCAGGAGGTGAGAGATGCTTTCTCTTCAAAGAGAACAAAGAATGGGTATAAGGTTGAGAGTTACAAGGATCCAGTGAAGAGAGGGATCGTGAGTGCTCTCATGGCAATCTTGAAGCCGGAGAGAACAACTTATGTGATGAAACACCAAGCGGTATTCTTCCATAAGTTGTTTGCAGGAGAAGCTATTAATTGGGAGAGGTGCTTCCATGGGAGGACGAGACAAATGGTGTGGAATTTGCGGGATAAGTCGCCTCTACACTACATCGTGCCGTTTGCAGCACATTTCTACCTTGGGTTGAATTTGCTCAATTTGGCGGAGCAAAATAGAATGGTGTCTCACTTCCATCCCGACTTGAGAAGAGAAGTCGACATGGAGGAACAGCAGTACATTCTCCAAATCCAAAGCCCGGATGATTACTACACAAAGACGGGTAAGAGCGTGGAGAGAGAAGCGAGTACTCCAACGACGAAGAAGAGGAGTTGGCAAGGTGAAGCCGAAGACATCAAGAAACCTTGAAAGACACAAAGAGGCAACCTGAGGCGAGGTATGGTGGTAATTGAGTCAGAGGATGAAGACTTAGAAGGAGATGCTGAGCTCAAAACTAAAGACTTGGAACACAAGGAGGAGCCTAAGCTAACATTGCAGAGCAGAGATACGAGCAGCAATAGTGATGAAGGGGGAGAGATGACATCGGTGCCAATGGCTGACAAATACAAAGAAGAAGAAGTGCAAGCCGAGACGGAAGCCGAAGACAACACACAGTTGGAAGACGAAGTAACTGTGCCCAAAGAAAAGAAGATTGCAGTACGGCGAGGAGTTTGCTCAAGACGTAAGGTGAAGTGTGAAGCGGGGCTGAGTAAAGCAAAGGAAGAGGTAGGAGAAAGCTCGGGAAGTGAGGCGTCAATTTTGATACAAAGACTGCAGAGGAGAATGCGAGTATTGGGTCAAGAAGAGGTAAGGAAGGAGATTTCTATGCAAGAAGAAGTAGTTGTGAGAAATGGAGTGGAGTACCTGCAGGAAATTGTGTGTCCATTGTTGGTGAAGTTGGAGCACAAGAAGATGGAGATGCAGTTCACATGTCCGGAGGTGACGATTGTGTTGCAGGTATTAGCACAATTAGAAGAAGAGAACTCGGAGTTGAAGAAGAGTGTAACCCGAGGTGAGGAGGAAAGGGAAGTACTACGAGCGGAGGCAGTAGAGAGAAGTCAGGTAATTGAAGACTTGAAGAGAGAAGTCAGCTATCGAGAGGATCTTGTGAGGAAGAGTGACATAGCAAGGAGAGACAAGTAGCGGAGTATGAAATCTTGAAACAGCAGTTTGCTGATTCAAGAGTAGAAGTAATCCATGTTATGGCAAGAGTAGCAGCGAAGGATCAAGAGCTCGATAGAGTGATGAAGAGTGTCAAGGAGAAGAAGCAACTCTGGCAAAGAGAGTTGGCGGCACGATACGGAGAAGAAGACCGATTACGAGAGTTACTTCGTAATCAGGAGGAGAAGGTTGTACAGAAGGAGAAGGAGACGGTGAAAGCCGAGTTCAAAGTGGAGTTGGTGATGTACAGGGAGGACTGGCTTGCAGATCATGAACAAGAGAGAAAGATGAGATTGGAGCCGTTGAAGGAGATTGTCCTTAGGATGAACGCGATGTTGAGTACAGAGGCCAGCATTTGAATTGAAGAAACGAGGCTGCACGAGTTGAAGTTGTTGGTGCAGGAGACAAGGCAAAGATAGGCAAAAGACATTGATTTGAATGCCTTGTTGATTAAGTTAAGAACTCGTGTAGATAGGAAGATATTAGAAGTAGAAGACAACATTTCAATTAGATTAGACTTAGTGAAAATAGAGATAGAATAGCTTAGGAAGGATGTTAGAGCAAAACCCGAAGTAGATAACATAGGAGTACAAATGTCTTTGGAGTTACCATTGGAGACATTAGAGAAGAGTGGGTCGGGAGATAAGGAATTAGAAAGATTACCCACTAATGGAATTTCAGATCAGGAAAGAGAATTGCTGGATCTGGTAGATGAAGTAGAAGATATGAAACCCGAGGAAAGAGTAATAGGAAGTAAAGTTACTTTGGGTTTGGGTTTGAAAGCCGAAGAAGAAGTAGACATTGGATCGGAGTAGAAACTGATTTGAGATTTGAAGGGGCAGATATGAAGAGGTGCATGGTCATTTCGGATCTGCAGGTTAGAACAGTTGTTGTAGAACGGTATAGTTGTTAGAACTGTCGATTTGTTCACAATTTAAGAGTGGCATTTGCAGTTAGATGTTGTTTAGTGCTCATAATTTTTGAGAATAGATAAAGCAAAGTGTTGTGAAGCAGTGCTCGTCGCTTGAGCTTGATTCCGAGTATCAACATTTTACTTGTGTTTGTGAGTGTTTGGAGAAATTCGAAGTGCAAGTCAGTGTGTTTGTTGGATGTTGGATTCCACAGCCTTGATCTTCATTCTGTGTGTTTGATCCTGAGTGAAGTGCAATCGAAGCAATGCCTTGACAAATCTGAGAGGAATTGTAGTGTTGGTAGTATTCTGCATTTGTGAGTGTAGTGCAAAGTTGATGTGAAGCAATTTCAATCAAGGAAGTTATGCCTTCAGTGGAGGGGTGGAACACAATTCTAAGGCGAAGTCGTTTTGCAGTGAAGTGCCGTTTTCGAGAGAGCCTGAATCATCACAATCAAGATTGTTTGGAAAGATTTGATGGAGTTGTGATTAAGAAGTGTTACTTTGTGACAAGACTGCAAGTCAGTGCTTGTTACTCTCTTATGGGTGTAGTTTCTACCTGAGAGACTAAAGAAGAACTCAAGAAGAACTAAATTGTTACTTTGCTTCGTATTTGGATATTTCTGACTTGTATCTCTGTGGGAACAAACTTTACTTACCCGATTACCGCAAAAGTGATATTTGCCGGGTTGTCACATGATTTTTGGCGCCACTATTGGGGATACAAATCTTGGAAGTGGAAGAATATGAAGCCAAATTTGAAACTGGGTATCAATGCAATATGAATGTCTGCATCAAGAGAACAACGGGAAGAAAGAGCTCGAAGACGAGCACTTCAGCATGAAGAAGACAAACGTCTGAACGTCCCATCCACCGTTGATGAAACTGAATGAGAGGCGTTGGATTTTCAACTCCGTCACGAAGTGCAAGAAGCCTTGCGAGAACTTGACCACAAGAAACGCGAAGGCGGTTGGCAAGGCTACTTCACATCTCCCTCTTCGTCCAAGAAGAAGAAAGAATCAAGTGGGCAAACATATGCATTGCGGCCCAATACACCAACTTCTCCTAGAGTTGTAAAGGAAGTTGTGTCCTTGAAGAACTTTGTTCGAGAAAAGACAGCACGAACACTTACTGAAGACAAGTGTCAACATCTTCTACAAACGATTCCTTGGTTGTCCCAAAGGAATTTTGAAGAACCAATTGAAGGTGTTAATCCGGAATCTTCCACTCGGGTTGAAGTCGACACTCTCATAGCAGAAATTGTTGAAGAAGACCCCACCTTGAATTTGACGAATTGGAATCCCTGGGCTGACAACACGGCGTCAATACTAGCCAATCCTTCAGTTCCGTCAAGTTCAACACTACCTCAGCCGATCCCAGTGCATCGAACAATGACTTCGCTGCTTGACACCTGGCACGCCTATCAAAAGTATAAGAGGACAGACCAAGATGAAGACCCCGATGAATTCATCAAAGAATTCTAAGTCATCTCCTTCGCTAACAAGGAGCATGACTTGGCAGATCGATTGAGAATTTTCCCAAGTTTGCTCCGCAAGAAAGCTCGAAGCCGGTACACTCATGTGACCCAGAAGAGGTTCGTACCAGCAGACTGGGCAGACTTGAGAAACAACTTGCTGGAACAATTCTAGGAGGTTGACTACGATACGAGTGTCTTCGCGGCACTCAACGATTTGGACTGAGGCAAGAAGGAGAAGTTGAGAGACTACTCTGAGCAGTTCATGGCACTATTGAACCGAGTTCCCAAGCAATCGGGGGTGGTGGGTTACTCCGATGCCCAAGCCATTACCTGGTTCCTCGGGGGCCTTTCACCAGAGATACGAATCTTTGCAAGGGAGAGGAATGTAACTTCCCTGGACAAAGTACTCAAACATGTCGCTTGTTACGAGGCGGCCCACTCTCACTCTGCCGGTAACCTGAGAAATCGGGAGAAGAAAGGCAAGAAGCCCAAAAGGAGAGCTTAGTGCAGTACATCCCCTTCTTTGGATGAATCCTCCATGTCTTTGAGCTCTTCTTTGGAATCCAAAGAAGAATCAAAGCCAAGACCAGTCAAAAGACGTGGAGGCAAGAAACCAGTGACTCTTCCAGCAAAGAGTGTAAATAAGGCGGATACCAAGCTGGATGCCCTCATCAAGGAGTTTTTGGATTTCAAGATCCAGATGATTGGAGCCAAGGACCGAAGGAAGGCCCCAGCGTTTGGAAGATCAAATGTATGGTGCACCGCATGTGGCAAATCAGGCCACACCAACACAAAATGCAATACTCGTAATGCATTCCCAGTGCAGAAAATTGATTGGGTTCCGAGATGGAATCAAGACAAGGATGAAGAGGCTGTGTACCAAATGCAGGAAGTACAGCCTCAAGCAAGCACATCATATCAAGGTCCAAGGTTTGGACCCAGGGAGTATAACCCCAATGCTCCTCCACGAAGACCACCAATGAGCAACCAAAATCGGCCTCAGAATGTTGCACCCGGAGCCTGTTATAATTGTGGCTTGATGGGACATTGGTCTCCAAACTGTCCCGAGCCAAGAAGGCAAATTGGGTGCGTTCCCTTGTGCAGAAATTGTAAAGGATCGGGGCATACGGGCAACCAATGTCCTCACCCACCAAACCCAAAGCCGCCTGTAAAGTATGTACAGACCCCCGCTGAGCGTGCAACACTTCAGCCAAAGGGAGATACGAATGTAAATTGCATCACTCTTGAGGAAGAAAGACCTCAAGAACAGAGTCCGGCCTCAGAAGGAGAATGGCCGGACCTTGAAATTTTGAAAGTTGAGACACGCTTCAGTAAGAAGAAGCGTGATCCCAAAGAACTGAGTACGACCTCGTCGTCTTCCAGAAAGGCGAAGAGACTGCGCCCAAAGGCAATTCTTTCTGCCAAGGAGGAAAAGATCCTCGCAAAAGCCAAAGCTAAAGCCTTGCAGAAAGAACTAAAGGAGGCACTACTCAGGACTCGGGAACTGAGTTTGGAAGAGGAGATGTAGACAAAGTCTCCAGTTTTTGCGGCGGACATCCGATCCAAAGTAAAGGGTCTGATCCAAGCCGAGGTGGGCCAACCCGAGGAACCTCGGGTTAAGGCCATCAGCAAGCCCGTCACCATTTTGAAGCGTCCCGAAGTCAAGAGGGAACATGGAGAGACTTCGGACCCAAAGCCGAAGGCGAAGACGGTCAAATTGGGAGGAGTTCCCCAATACAATATTGTAGCAGATCTAGCAGTCACAAATGCTAACATTACATTCAAGCAATTGTGGGAAGATAACAAGCTGTACAAGAGACAGCTGAATTTGGCCCTCAAGAAGGTGAGGTCGATGTCCAAGAAGGACCTCCTTGCTATCTATCGTATTGAGCAAGAAGATTTGGGATCTCCCAAGGTAGATGCGGAGATTACAGGGTGCATGATCACATCAATACCTATTGACTCTGGGTCCGGTGTGAATGTCATGACCAAGGATAGTGCAAATCGACTCGGGTATCACATGTTTGAACCAACACCCCGAGTGTTGAAGTTTGCAGACCAAACCAGGAGACGGCCTAGGGGCATGCTGTCAAACATTACTACGATCATTGGAGGGGTGCCCTTCAAGTTGAATTACATTGTGTTGCGACCAATGACAAAGACTGGTTACCCTCTATTGATCGGCAGACCCTGGTTGTACAGTGCCCAAGTTGTGGTGGATTGGCATCAACAGAAGTTAAGATTCAAGGACATTTCGTCCAAAGATCAGAAGCTGGTGACTGTGAGTTGGATGAAGGTTCCCCATCTAGGGGAAACAAGTTTTTCGGAAGAGGAGGACAAATCCAAAGACTCATCGTCTTTGTCCTCAGACGAATCCGAAGACAAAGTCCAAGTTAATTACTTGGAATGCTACGATGTGGATGTTGAAGACGATGATCCCTATGACGTCACCTCGGGTGAACCTGACTTGGAGGAAGGAGGTTTGATGGTAGCTCACCTCGGGTTAAGCCGAGTAAGCCATGTTGAAGGAGTCATCAACCCCGATGACTGTCAAGATGTTTTATTAACTGAAGGAAAAATTTTAAAAATTTCGAAGACAGTTACTTTGGATGAGTGGCCAGGATACACTGCCCTGTTTATAGAATTCCAGGATGTATTTGCCTGCTCGATTGATCAAATGCCGGGTATTCCACAAGAATTCGGAGAACACCGGATTGATCTGGTTGAAGGTGCAGTTCCGGTTCAGCAGCGACAATACCGCCTAAACCCGAAGTACTCTCTATTGGTAAAAGATGAAATCTACAAGTACTTAGAGGCCAGAATCATCTTCCTTGTCTTAAGCAGTGAATGGGTTTCCCCCATTATCATTGTCCCGAAGAAGAAAACAGGGAAGATCCAAGTGTGCCAAGACTTCCGAAAGTTGAATGCAGTCACAAGGAAAGATCATCATCCCTTGCCTTTTACCAATACAATTTTAGATCAGGTAACTGGGCATCCTTGTTACAGTTTTCTCGATGGATTTTTAGGGTACAATCAAGTATCCATTCGAGAAGAAGACAAGGATAAAACTACATTCACAACCGATTGGGGCACTTTCACTTACAATCAAATGCCCTTTGGGTTGTGTAATGCTCCCGCTACTTTCCAGCGGATGATGAATTCAATCTTCAAAGATTTCTTGCGCAAATTTGTGGAAGTTTTTATTGATGACTTTTGTGTGTTTGGACAAAGAGATGTACATTTAGATTACATTCGCCAAACGTTTGAAAGGTGTTATTTTGCCGGCTTGTCATTACATCCGGAGAAATGCTTCTTTGCAATGAAGGAGGGAATTCTTCTGGGGCATCGGGTGTCAAGCCAAGGTATTGAAGTCGATGTTGAGAAGGTCAAGATATTTGTAGCTTTGGAATCCCCAAAGAACATCCAGGAGCTGAGAGCCTTCTTGGGACATGTCGGATATTACAGACACTTCGTGTCAAACTATGCAGTGCTTGCTGCACCACTTACAAAGCTTCTGAAGAAATCCAAAGACTATCTGTGGGAAGCAAATCAAGAAGAAGCTTTCTAGGTGTTGAAGAAGATGCTGGTTGAAGCACCAGTTATGAGGGCCCCAAATTGGGACGTCCCTTTTCATGTATATGTGGACACTTCGTCCATGGCCATCGGAGTCATCTTAAGTCAAAAGGACAAGAAGAAGAAGGACTACCCGGTATATTATGCCAGCAGATAACTTTTAGTTTCTGAAAAGAACTATTCGACGACTGAAAGAGAAGCACTCGGAATGGTGTATGCTTGCAAGAAATTTTGTCATTATTTGTTGGGGTATGAGTTTGTCTTCTCTGTTGACCATTACGCATTGCAACATTTGGTCAAGAAGGCAGATTTATCGAGACAAATTGCAAGATGGATCTTGTTGTTACAAGAGTTCATGTATATTGTACAAGTAAGGAAGGGAGCTTTGCATTTGAATGTGGACTTCCTGTCCAGGTTAGAAACTCAAGACCAAGAGTGGGAAATTGACGATCGGTTCCCTGACGAAGAGTTGTATCACTTATCAGCAATGTGAAGTACTAGGTATGCAGCTGAATATAATTATCTGAATACTCTCCATTGTCCTGAGGAGATAGACCCGGAACAGCGGGCAATCTTTCTCAGGAAAATGGGGCCGTACCAACTTAAATACAGCATTTTATTTAAGATGGGCGAAGACGAAGTACTTTGGTGATGCTTGGAGTCATACGAAGTAGGAGGAGTGATTGAATCTTTACACTCCGAAGCATCGAGAGGACACTATGCTCCAAAGAATACTGTAAAGAAAATTCTTTTGGCAGGGTATTGGTGGCCTACAATGTACAAAGATGTACATGCTCATATCCGAAGCTGTGACGCTTGTCAAAGAACGGGGAAGCCGACAGCCACTTCTCAATGGCCTTTGAGACCAATTTTGCCTTTGGCCCCATTTGAGAAATGGGAGATTGATTTTGTGGGTCCCATTCAACCAATGACCCGAGTCACAAGAAAGTGATACATTTTGGTTTGCACTGACTATGCTACCAAGATGGTCGAAGCTGAAGCAACTCGTAGAGATGATGTTGAAACTGTGGCGGAATTCTTCTTTCAAAACATCATCTCCCGCTATGGGTGTCCTCTGGAATTGGTCAGTGATTGAGGAACACATTTTTTGAACTCTGTAATGGAGGCGTTAACCAAGTACTTTCAGATTAAACATCGGAGGACGACTCTTTATAACCCAAAAGCAAATGGCTTAACGGAAAAAGCGAATGGGTTACTTTGTAAAATTTTGAATAAGGTGACAATCAATTATGCGTATGACTGGGATATGAAATTACCAGCCGCGTTGTGGGCATATCGAATGACAGAGAAGATTACTACCAAACAAACTCCATACTTCTTGACATATGGCTTGCATCCTATACTGCTAGTTGAATTTTAAGTTCCGACATATCGGGTTCTTTGCGAAGAACAAATGTCGGAAGAAGAAAGTCAGGATCTTTGGATTCATCAATTGATGTGGTTAGAAGAGAAAAGAGATGATGCAATGCAAACCACAAAAGAAGTACAAGCAAAGAGGAAAGTCAGGCAAGATAAGAGAATCAAGCTTGTGACTGTATGAGAAGGGGATTTGGTTTTGTTATATAACAATTGCCGAATATTTTTTCCTGGCAAGTTGCATTTGAGATGGATGGGTCCCTATCCAGTTCTTCATCTTTACAAAAATGGGTCCATGCAGCTTGTAGACTTGGAAGGTAATCCTTTTGCCACTCGAGTAAACGGGTGGAGAGTTCGGAGATATTGGACCATAGACTCGGAAGTTTCTAAAACACCCGAGGTCTATGTTCGTGGGGACGCTCACATTTGAGGGAAGGGGGTATGTGGTGCCCACATTTTTTGTTTTTTTCCAAAATAAAGGAGAAGAAGTGTATAGAGAAGTCGGATTGCGCCTGTATGGCCAAAGAAGGCGAAGAAAAGAGTCTTCGGGATGAAACCCGAAGTAAAGTGACTTTGGGTCATAAGGCAAAGTACTCAAAAATGCCTTGTCAGCATACAACCCAAAGTAAATTGTCTTCATATCGGGGGGAGCTCAACCCGAGGCAAAGACAGTCTAACAACCTTTTGTTGGGGCGAGAAATTCAAGAAGGGGCCGTTTAAAAACTGGCGGCCCATACGCACGAAGGTTGATTGACAGTGATAGGTGCATGCCGGAGGTGTGATTTCTCGGTAGAAACTCAAAGTGATGGAAGACGAAGAAGTGCAACTCTATAAAAATCAAACTTACAATGACAAAATGTCAAGTAATTTTCCTTTGCCATTGAGAAGTCGTCTTGCAGGTGATCGGAGGAAGGGAAATAGAGTTGGAATCGTGTTAGTGCGCAAGGGAGAAGTCGCAAGAGTGAAATCAAGAGAGAGTGAGAAAATAGAAGAGATGGGAGGAGGAAAGAAGAACTCCGAATTCATAGTGAGAAATCATGAAATTTGGAGGTTAGACATAATAGCGAGGATCAAAGTCTTGAGCCGACTTTGGATCACATTTCTGGCATGGAACTGAAATGTAAGCTTTCCAAGATTCATAACAGAAATCATTAAGAGTAAGTGTCTTGATGGACCCAAGGAAGAAGGGAAGAGAGGAAATCCAGCTTGTTGGATAGAGTCGGATTGGAGACTAGTACTCGAGAAGGAGGCAGGCTCGGAGCAGGGAGCCATGTTCTTGGAGAAGGGAGAGATAGCTCAGGAGACTCAGGAGGTGAGATGCTTTCTCTTCAAAGAGAACAAAGAATGAGTATAAGGTTGAGAGTTACAAGGATCCAGTGAAGAGAGGGATCGTGAGTGCTCTCATGGCAATCTTGAAGCCGGAGAGAACAACGTATGTGATGAAACACCAAGCGGTGTTCTTCCATAAGTTGTTTGTAGGAGAACCTATTAATTGGGCGAGGTGCTTCTATGGGAGGACGAGATAGATGGTGTGGAATTTGCGGGATAAGTCGCCTCTACACTACATCGTGCCGTTTGCAGCACATTTCTACCTTGGGTTGAATTTTCTCAATTTGGCGGAGCGAAACAGAATGGTGTCTCACTTCCATCCCGACTTGAGAAGAGAAGTTGACATGGAGGAACAGCAGTACATTCTCCAAATCCGAAGCACAGATGATTACTACACGAAGACGGGTAAGAGCGTGGAGATAGAAGCAAGTACTCCAACGACAAAGAAGAGAGGTCGGCAAGGTAAAGCCGAAGACATCAAGAAACCTCGGAAGACGTAGAGAGGCAACCCGAGGTGAGGTATGGTGGTAATTGAGTCAGAGGATGAAGACTTAGAAGGAGATGTCGAGCTCAAAACTGAAGACTCGGAACACAAGGAGGAGCCTGAGCTAACGCTGCAGAGCAGAGATACGAGCAGCGATAGTGATGAAGGGGGAGAGATGACATCGGCGCCAACGGCTAACAAATACAAAGAAGAAGAAGTGCAAGCCAAGATAGAAGCCGAAAACAACACACAGTTGGAAGACGAAGTAATTGTGCCCGAAGAAAAGAAGATCGCAGTATAGCGAGGAGTTTGCTCAAGACATAAGGTGAAGTGTGAAGCGGGGCTGAGTAAAGCAAAGGAAGAGGTAGGAGAAAGCTCGGGAAGTGAGGCGTCATTTCCGATACGAAGACTGTAGAGGAGAAGGCAAGTATCGGGTGAAGAAGAGGTAAGGAAGGAGATTTCTATGCAGGAAGAAGTAGTTGCGAGAAATGGAGTGGAGTACCTGTAGGAAATTGTGTGTCCATTGTTGGTGAAGTTGGAGCACAAGAAGGGGAAGATGCAGTCGACATGTCCGGAAGTGACGACTGTGTTGCAGGTATTAGCGCGATTAGAAGAAGAGAACTCGGAGTTGAAGAAGAGTGTAACCCGAGGTGAGGAGGAAAGGGAAGTATTGCGAGTGGAGGCAGTAGAGAGAAGTCAGGTAATTGAAGACCTGAAGAGAGAAGTCATCTATCAAGAGGATCTTGTGAGGAATAGTGACATAGCAAGGGGGAGACAAGTAGCGGAGTATGAAATCTTGAAACAGCAATTTGCTGATTCAAGAGTAGAAGTAATCCATGCTATGGCGAGAGTAGCAGCAAAGGATCAAGAGCTCGATAGAGTGATGGAGAGTGTTGAGGAGAAGAAGCAACTCTGGCAAAGAGAGTTGGCGGCACGATACGGAGAAGAAGACCGATTACGAGAGTTACTTTGTAATCAGGAGGAGAAGGTTGTATAGAAGGAGAAGGAGACGGTGAAAGCCGAGTTCAAAGCGGAGTTGGCGATGTACAGGGAGGACTGGCTTCCAAATCGTGAACAAGAGAGAAGATGAGATTGGAGCCGTTGAAGGAGATTGTCCTTAAGATGAACGCAATGTTGAGTACAGAGGCCAGCATTTGAATTGAAGAAACGAGGCTGCACAAGTTGAAGTTGTTGGTGCAGGAGACAAGGCGAAGACAGGCAAAAGACACTGATTTGAATGCCTTGTTGATTAAGTTAAGAACTCGTGTAGATAGGAAGATATTAGAAGTAGAAGATAACATTTCAATTAGATTAGACTTAGTGAAAATAGAGATAGAAAAGCTTAGGAAGGATGTTAGAGCAAAACCCGAAGTAGATAACATAGGAGTACAAATGTCTTTGGAGTTACCATTGGAGACATTAGAGAAGAGTGGGTCGGGAGATAAGGAATTAGAAAGATTATCCACTGGTGGAATTTCAGATCAGGAAAGAGAATTGCTGGATCTGGTAGATGAAGTAGAAGATATGAAACCCGAGGAAAGAGTAGTAGGAAGTAAAGTTACTTTGAGTTTGGGTTTGAAAGCCAAAGAAGAAGTAGACATCGGATTGGAGTAGAAACCAATTTGAGATTTGAAGGGGCAGATATGAAGAGGTGCATGGTCATTTTGGATCTGCAGGTTAGAACAGTTGTTGTAGAACGGTATAGTTGTTAGAACTATCGATTTGTTCACAATTTAAGAGTGGCATTCGCAATCAGATGTTGTTCAGTGCTCATAATTTTTGAGAATAGATAAAGCAAAGTGTTGTGAAGCAGTGCTCGTCGCTTAAGCTTGATTCCGAGTATCAATGTTGTACTTGTGTTTGTGAGTGTTTGGAGAAATTCAAAGTGCAAGTTAGTGTGTTTGTTGGATGTTGGATTCCACAGCCTTGATCTTCATTTTGTGTGTTTGATCCTGAGTGAAGTGCAATCGAAGCAATGCCTTGACAAATTTGAGAGGAATTGTAGTGTTGGTAGTATTCTACATTTGTGAGTGTAGTGCGAAGTTGATGTGAAGCAATTTCAATCGAGGAAGTTATGCCTTCAGTGGAGGGGTGGAACACAATTCTAAGGCAAAGTCATTTTGCAGTGAAGTGCTGTTTTTGAGAGAGCCTGAATCATCACAATCAAGATTGTTTGGAAAGATTTGATGGAGTTGTGATTAAGAAGTGTTACTTTGTGACAAGACTGCGAGTCAGTGCTTGTTACTCTCTTCTGGGTGTAGTTTCTACCTGAGAGACTAAAGAAGAACTCAAGAAGAACTCAATTGTTACTTTGCTTTGTATTTGGATATTTCTGACTCGTATCTCTGCGAGAATGAACTTTACTTACCCGATTACCGCAAAAGTGATATTTGTCGGGTTGTCATAGTTATCGAATAGGACAACACTAGGTGTGAACCATGCTCTCTCAAAGGCCGGTCTTGCTGGCAACTCCTCCAGTCTAGCCGCCACTGCCTACCATAAACCACTAGTTGTTGAATGGATCCCATGCTCCTCAACCAAGTCAGCTCCACTACCAACCACCTCTACTCTAGTAGTAGGAATTGC
This sequence comes from Lunularia cruciata, assembly GCA_948567375.1. Classification (NCBI taxonomy): domain Eukaryota; kingdom Viridiplantae; phylum Streptophyta; class Marchantiopsida; order Lunulariales; family Lunulariaceae; genus Lunularia; species Lunularia cruciata. The sequence continues at coordinate 1,657,541 of OX419756.1, read as the reverse complement.
ACCATCCCTACTCTCACACAATGTGGCAACCAACCAGAACATTGGGGTTGGGTCAACTCCCAATGTAAACATGTCACTGGCTGAAAACAAAGGATGCCGCATAATCAGCTGAGCCGCCCCCAACATCATGCTAGACTCAGTCTGTGTAGTAGCAAGTGGCTGACTAGCAGGTAGTCCATCATGTACTCCATCACCACCTACCACACCTATACTAGAATGTCTAAGAACCATGGATGTCATCTGTAATGCCTCAGATAGTGTGAAAGACTGGGGAAGTCTGACCTATCTCCCAACCTTTCCTCTTTGTGGGTCCAACTCCACAAATGCTCCTCTAGGCTCTGGAGCACGTATTGCACTCCTAGTCACTGCTGCAGATGCATCCACCTGTGCTGCTCCGCACATGAAGTCCAAAGCATCTCTATCACCAGCATATGAGGTGGAAGCCTCAGCACCCGAATCTGATCTCCTCTGAGCAATAGCCATACTAGCCAATCTCTGCTCCAACTGCTCAATCCAAGTATCCATAGTTGTGTCAGAAGTAAGGGCATGTACTGCACCCCTACTAGGTGTAGATCCTCTACCACCTCGTCCTCCATGAACTGGAGCTCCTCTACTACCTGCCATAGCAGCCCTACCACTCTGTAACTCCGAGTGTAAAACACCGGTCACTAGTGTGACCAAATCTATGGCAATGCTCACATTGCTTATGTGCTGGTTGTGATGCACCCCAGGTATCAGGTCCACTGCCTTGAGTACACTTTCTCCGATGGTGAGGTCAACCACAAGTCCAACAAGCAACACTACCACTCACTAGCTATTGCTGACCCAAAAATGAGGGCAAGGGTCTAACTCCACTAGGCCCTCCACTTGCTCCATAGGATCTGGGCTGTCCATCTTGTTCTCAAAAACCAATTGGGTGTGGTGCACTCTGCTGCACTCTAGAAGAAGTCACAGCCGTGGATGAGGTCCCCCTACCAAATCCAGATATCACCACTCTCTCCTCCACCATGTTGAGCTCAATACGCTCAGCCAAACCAAAGACCACTACCAAAGTAGGCGAAGTAGCCTGTAACAATGTAGCATCACGAACTCTATGTCGCAACTCCCTGTCCAATATCCTATACCAAAACTAGACTGCCTGGGCCTCAGTAACCCCTGAGTGAAACTGATCAGCCGCCTCATGCGAGTGTATACCTCACGTAGGCTCTCTCCAGCCTTCCGTTGGAACTCTTGCAAGCTCCTCAGCTTGTCAGTCCGCACTCCTTGGTAGTTCTGCCTCAAACATAGGAAGAACTCCACCATGGGGTTAAACCCTGGTACCACACCACCTCCTGCAGCGGTACCTCCACTCGTAGTAGCACTATCTCTAACTAGTGCACCTCCACTAGCTCCACCAACACTACTCAAACTAGAACTCGTGGGTACAGCCAATCTACTCCTGACCACCAAACCTGAAGTGATAGAGACATAGTTTGGAGACCAATACTATCTCCATAACTTGATCTCCTCCAAATGAGCTCTCTTGAACTCATGGTAGTCATCCATTGGTGGACCCTCCAAGTGCTGAAACAATCCTTTCCATGCCATGAAGGGTGTAAACAAAGTCGGGTTCCGCATCTACTATAGATCACACCAACTATCAAACTCCTGGATGAAGTCATCCAACTCAATGGTACCCACTGTACCAGAGTAACGCCTAGGACCTTTGGAGGCCCCATAAATCTCGTCCATGTCCCACAACAACGGTGCGGACACACCAAGTGCACTCTCAACTGAATCAGCTCCTGTGTCAAACTCCAACTCAGAATCAATCTCCTCCCTCACTAGGACCTGAGATACAGGCTGACACTGAGCACCACTTTGAGTAAACCCACTGCGTACTGTAGGGCTAACTCCTCTGGAATCTCCAAAGAACTCCGTCGTGACAAAGTAACCACAATAGCAAACCCAAACCACCAACTGCAACCGCAAGTGCCAACACCACCACGTGCCAATACCAACTAAGCACCACCCACTAATGTAACTCTAACCGAGATAACTACACTAGGGGAAAGGGCAACTTGTAACCTGCCATCATAACACGCACTCTCACGGTCTACAGGTCATCACTTCTTGCCTCACCAAAGAGAAACAAAGGTAGTCTAACTGGTCATCACTCTAGCCTCACGACCAAGAGCACACCAGAGCACCAATGCTTAAAAGCCAAGGCACCTCACATAAATGTGGTGCACAAACAAGAAGTAGAGAATGGAGGGGGTCCAATCACAAGAAATTTAAACAAAAACCATCCATCTCATAACACAACATGGGACTGACGCTGCCACCATTTGGCATTTGACATAAGAGAAGTTTGTATCTAAGTCCTAAGCTACCATGATCACCAAGAATGGGATCAAACTGCATCTCCTAGCCAAAGCTACATGTGTATAGTTAACAGTGGCACAGTCACTAGGACAACAAGTGAGGGTGGACCAGTTGGCTAGGGCACCCGTCTAGGAATAAGAGATCTAGGAGTCAAACCCTATTGCGCACAATCTAGCAGGAAAGGCAGATTTTGCCAACCAATGACCAAGATCTACTCTAAACTAGCTAGTCTCACGCCAGCAAGTTGGCTTGTTGGCCCTTCTAGGCCTTTGTAGTCTCTCATAGCCCACAGCCCTATGCCTTGAAGCCTCAAAATGCCGAAATTCAGCCAAATGATGCCTTTCTTCTTGCCACTTCGAACCTCCTCCAAAATTGCCAAAACTTCTCCAAATCTACAAAAGTCCTCCAAACTAGCGAAACTCCTCCAAATCTGGCCAAACAGCAAAACTCCTCCAAATTTGGCCAAAATCTGACGTAACTCCCAACCAAAATCTGACGTAAACCCTAAAGTTGGCGGTCCGCCAAATCTCCCGCTAACTTTCCACTCGAGCCAAATTGACAACATGGGTTTTTCTAAATCACAAATTCATGAGAATAGCTTCCCAACTCCATCTTCAATTTGACTTTCTGAGCCCAACTCGCAACAAATTGGTCTTGCCTTCACCTCATGAGCTCAAAATTTGGCCAGCACTTCCGCACACCGTCTGCCTTACTGCAAAATCTACATCAATCGAATGAGCTTCTGCACACTAGGGAAACACTGAACTTGAATCGAGCTACCAACAATCCACCGAGCTTGGAGATACCACCAACACTCAAAGTTCCTGCACCCGATTTCCCCCTGACTTCACTTCTTTGATGTAATCAGATTGCTTACCACTCTCAACTCAGATCAGTACTTGATCTGTCACTCTATAAACTACCAACAATTGGGCGCTGATTACAGTCAAGCCACATCCACTCAAGCATAGAGAATCCAGATGATGCTCTCTGGAGCTCACTTCGAAACTATACCCTTGGACTCGAGCTAGCTCTGAAACCCTAACGGTCCCGCTGATGGCACACTTGACGGTGTGAATGGTGCAAAGTGACGGTGAGCCCTACCATGAAGTCAGTACACCAAACACAAAATCTGACCGCCAAAAAGTAGTCTCTGAGAAACTGCTGAAATAACTCTAACTACTATCACTAGAACTCCAGTGTCCGAGCATCTAGATGCGGCACTACAAATGGCGTGACAAAAGGTGGAAAATCCTCTTGCACCCGTAGGGATAGACTATCTCTTGTATGCCACAATAACATTTGGAGAGAAAAGGATCCTCCCTCCACCTCTGTCACATAAGTCTCCAAAACCGGCCTATCAACAACCACAAAATGAGAGGAAAGTAGGAGTGCCAAGAGAGCTCAACTACCAAAAAATGATATAGGTGCCGTCTCCTCCATAGATAGCAAGCCAACCCCTCCATATGAGATTGGTAGAGCCGTCTGTCTATGTGCTAAATCTCTTGTCACACACTCAAATGTCCTTGGTCCAATAATATCACCAAAGACTCCCATAATCATCCTATCAAATGCTCTAAGACGTGATAGGAAGGATGGTGAAGGGAGGATCTAAACGGATGAGGTAGATGGTTGATGAGCAATACTTGAGGAGAGTATACTAAATCCCACCTACGGATCTCCTAGTAATGGAAGGTCATCCACATGGAGAACATCCTTTACAAGGGCATCATCTAAGAAGCGTGTGATAAAATCCTTCAATCCTACTTACACTCCAAGAACACAAAGTCCATATATGGATGTGATACACCCCTCTGGAAGCTCAAGGTGTGGAGGGATACCTAAAGGGAACCATGCCCTACACTTTGACACCTTGACTCTCAAGCCTACTAGATGTAACTTGGTAGTCAAGTAGTCAAAGGCCTACCTAATCTGATCTTCAGGGCTTATGATGTGTGTATCATCTGCCAAGGAGAGAAATACACAACCTGGCATGGCCAAAGTAGTACATAAGAGAGCTCTAAAGTGAACCATGGCAAATAAGGGTCCTCCCAAAGGATCTCCCTGATGTGTACCAATAGTTGACTCCAAGATGGTAACTCCCTCCACTGAACCACCTTGCTGGTAGTAAAGGGAAGCAAGAGAGCCATAAAAAAACTGCATAAGAGAAATGAGACTTGACAAGGAACCACCAACCTCCTTAAGCTCTCTAAAGATGGATGCCTTTGAGATGCTATTAAAAGCATTCTCAACATCCACCTGTAGGACAACCCACTCCGGATGGATATCTATGAGTGCCCTAATGCCTAGAGATATAGCCTCACATCCTCTAGGTGTAGCTACTCCAAATTGATGTGGACTAAGGTGTTGTTGAAAGTGAGAGCAATGTTGAAGGACAATGGTATGACTGACCAAATGCAAAAAGATCTCTCCAATATCAATCAGTCTAGTGCCCCCCGTGTCCTTCTCCATCGTGAGAAGTTGACTAACACCTAACACCCAACTAACAGTCATAGGAATGTCTCCTCTTGCTATTGTTGCAGCCACCTGAAACAACTCAGTAAAACCACTAGAAGGATCATCTACCTGAAAGTAATCTATAAGGTGCTCAGAAACCATCCTTGACAAGGCTCCTCAGGAACGGTGAGGGGCAGTGCACAATGCTTGTGCAAATAGAGATCTATCAAGACATAAAAGGCTGCTCAGGTTGATAATCTAAGACCTCTAGTGGTAGTCCCTTTATTGCTATAAGATGTAGTGAGCGTAAAGAAGAGATAGTCTCATCAATAGGACTCGCCATAGATAAAGGGTGTAGCGCTCGTGCTGCTCTATTAAACTCTCCCGCCTGACCCAATGTCCTACACCATTGTAATCAAGTGGACTCTGTGGTATCTTGTGGCGATGTTTGTCTCCTAAATTGTGTAGCCCTAACATACTTCTCTTGAAGGACCGCCCAATCCTCCGCTCGAAATTGAAAAAATCTAGCAGCCACTACTCTATGCACTGCATGTCTCCCTCTAGCATAATGAAGACACCATCGAGGGAGTAAGAGGAATAGGAACCATGCTAACTCGTCCAAGGGATCACGTGCCAAACGATCAAGTGGTAGGTGAAAAGCCTATCTAGCCTCATCATGGAGTGTGCGGGGTAGTCTGTGGAATAGACATGGATATAGAAAACTAGTCTCAAATAACACCAAAATGCAACCCGGCGCAAAAGCTACCCACTCCCATGACTCAATCTGTATCCCTGGAATGATTAATGAAGAGAAAGAAGAAGCATGCATAATCTTGAGAGTCATTGTTGTCGATGTGGTCACTCTTCTCACATGGGCATCCCAAGTGGTCCAATCATAGTCCTTGTGCATCCTTCCCACAAGAACTTTACCCTTTGCGAGGTAAAGCGTCGGTGACACACCGAGCATGGTGTATCTCGAGCCACTCTAGGCAACCCACATGGGAAGATGTAGCCATGGCTAGCACAAGAATAATCATAGTAACACATGATTATCCTCTCCATATCTCCCCATATCTGCAAAACCACAACCCCTCACATCCCACCTCACATAAGAAAATATTCTCTCCAAACCCTAAAAGCTATAAACTCTCATAATTTTCAATTTACATCTCCAAAATTTTCAAAGTAAATTGCCATGGAACTTAATCATGAAAACCAAGAGATTAGAAATGAAAATTGTAGACACATCACTTTCAATGTATAATGATCACTCTAAACCCTAAAAAAACTAAAAATACTCATAACTTTCTACTCAATTCTCCATAGTCTTCAATCTAGGTACCAATGGAACAAAAATTAAAAAAGAAAAAAGATATACTATAGTTTTTAGGGTTTGAAAACAAAAAGAAGAGACTATATGCTAGAGAGCACTCAGAAATTATAGATATGTATTCTCACATCTCTCCTCTCCTGTCCACACACTCTCCCCACGCAAACTCGACAAATTTCTACACCATTCCTAAATTAAATTAAGAGAGTTCTATTTACACTTACGTTGACAATTGTCACATACCTTGGCTAGAACGGGTGAGCATATTATACATACGTTCAGCAAATGGTGTGGGTACTGCATTGCTTTATGGGCTTCTTTACAAATCCAGACCATTGACAACAATTTAGCAACACTCGGAGTACATGATTATAGGGCAATCATGCCAAATGTTTAAAACTACTGAAGCGGGAGAAGGCGAACCAGGATAGATGCAAAATGGATTCTTATTGCAAGAGACGGAGATACATATCGTTTTTACAAAGTTGAACCCGGAGCTTGATTTTCCTTGCAGGGGTTCTGATAATATTCTCGCTAGAACTGATCATCTCTCTACAATGTTCACCTGATCTGTATGTATCGGTCGTATCAAAGTATATAAAATCTATCAGTACAGTTTGAAAAGTTGGAGGGAGCATAAACATCCCAGAGACTGTATATACAGTACTAGCATCGTGTACACACATCAGTTGGCTGGAATGAACTAGAAAAGCAATCCAATCCGGTGTGCATGTCAAACACTGCCGCCAGAAATAAGTGCAAAATCCAAAATAGTCGTGGGATTCGGGATTTAGAGTGTTGTGTTGCATGAGAATATGAATTAACAATTCTCCTGGAGTTGATCACGTCACAATCAGTGGTTTCACCATGCAGATTCCTACTTCTACTGTAACTCCTCCGCAGTGACCCCGACTGATTATTTTCTTTTGTCTTTAAATATCGGAAAGCCTTGCACAAGGATTCTCCCCTTATCTGCTCAAATGAACCTTTTGCTACTCTCTGCACTATGGTGCGTGCCTGTGAACTGAATTTCGGATGTAGTAGGCCCGTCGATGCTTATCAGAAGGTGGGAAATCGAAGCATCTAGACCAATCGTACTTGGTGAGAGACCTGCCCCTCTGACTTTAATGTCGATCTTAGACCGTTTCACGAGCATTTACATACATTCTGCAACAGAGGAGCCGCCACTCCGATAAGCGGGCAACGCGTTCCACCATACGCTTGTGGGGCCAGCTCACTAACACCTGGAATTGAGCTTATACCTTGGACACCCGAGTAGTGTCAATTGTGGCTTTCATGAATGAAGATAGGAGTTACAGTTTAGGACTGGTGCCGGTCCTCGACCTGTTTACCGGTTCTTCTTCCTCAGAATGATGAAATCCTCTGGCTCGTGAAGAAGAGAAGATTCTGCCTATTACAGCCGTGCACAGCTGGTGGACCTTTCCGGGATGGGTGATCCATCGTGAAAGAACTCGCTCTATGATTTCCTCGAAACGCACATCGGACATCAAGTCTTGGTTGGAACATTTATCTCAAAATCGATCAATCCTACAAGTTGTGGGACTGGTTCCACTTACCCCAGTTCCCGGTAGTGAGGATAGATATTCCAATAGTACGGCGTTGGGTTGGTTCCGATATCGTCATCCAGTAGCTCATGTACATTATCAAAAAATTATTGTTTCCTGATCACCGATAGTGTCTGGAACAGTAGCGAGAGAAAGATTGTTTATTTGAGTGGAATAAGAGTTCCCCTCATAGTGAACCATCCTTTCCCGGTCAGAAGCTTTCTATGATTATCATCGCAGGAGATGGGTAGATCGCTGCAGATTGGACAGACTGGACAAAGAAACACGAGTCCTTCTAATCTCTAAACCAGGTGGACTCAGCTTGTCTTTTCCTGGTCAATACGGCAAATGATTGCTGCATGAGGATCGCATTGCACCTTGCAGTTCACCAGTTTGTCAACAATATGAGGACAACATGCGATGCAAGAATGTTTGCAAGCTGGAGTTCGAAGTGTAGTCTTTCACGGAGAGAGAACCGTCCTTGAATTCACCCCTTGGCAGGACCGACCACGGCAGCAGTCATCTAGACATCTTAGCCATGGCCTGTTCGCACTGTAGACAAATCATGTATACCGTTTAGCTTTCGACGATGTGTGGAAGTCGCTTTCTGACATGTCTTTTCGACCGACTTTGCCGGGTGCTGCAATGTACTCACTTCAACGATATTACTGGAATTTCCATGACAACTGTCTGCCAGAAATCGTGTAGTTCGTCCGCTCCTGCTCTGTGTGGAACCATGAACTGCCCATCTGTCTGCCATGTACGTCCAAAGTTTTCTGTACGCTCGGTGATCCTCACTAGCTCACTCAACCAATCGTTGAGTGACACTACGTACCTGAGGCCACTACTTTTGCTTTAGCATTGATCTTTGGGTTGGAAAGTGTTTCCTTGCAATAAAAGCTGAAACTTCAAGCTTCCGTCATGGTTACGGACTTCGTATCCCATTTTCGTTTCACAGTTGATGTATCATGCAGCAAGCGAGCTAGAAGGAATATGGTCTCGGATCTGCTAAAGCATTCAGACGCTGGACGATTGAATGTCCTACTGTTTCTCGAGGGTTCGCTTTAAGTTTAAACAGGTCCAAGTGTTTCTTCTCGAGCAGTTGACGAAGAGAATAGAACACACAGACACGCATCGAGCAGTCCTTCAACCTGTAGTTTCGGTATCCATGATCTCGATGACGAAGCAATTTGAGAGGACCATGCAGAAAGTTTCAAAGAGGTGGAAAAAAGGCGGACTGTTTTAGTCTTGTGAGGAGTGGAGAAAGTTGCTTATTCTGCCCAACGTGCTCGAGTTTCAGACGGCCTCTGCCCTCGGAACCTTGCAACAACTAAAACATGGTTTCTTGAAGAAGAAATATTTGTCGAGGCCTGTGTTTGGGGAAGGATGGAATCAAAGAGTCCTCTCGGTTACCTCTGGATGAGGCCAAAACTGGCACAAGTTCATGAGAGGTGACCACTTACATTATGTTCACCAACCTGTTCAGTGGTGGAATGGACACCCACTGGAGTTGGCGACTTCCAAGCAAGCACTGCGTCCCGTTTATTTTCACTTCCTTAAAGTTCAACTAGAAATATCTTCGAGAAGGATAATGATCTTTTCCTAATCTCGAGATGAGAGTAGCATCAATCAATGAAGAGGAGCATCCTTCGACGTTAACTGCAAGAGGATAGATAAGTTATCTTTTGCAAGTAGATGATGAGCTTTCCAAAATTCTGCTTTAGTCATACATGACAAGGCTGCACGCCAGCGGGTTTCACACAACTACCAACAAAGGGATTGCAGAAGATATTGGGGCTCATTAATGACGCTACGGATCCAACTTATGAACACCAGTAATATAAGCAATCCAAAATCCGACTTCGCTCAAGGACGTATCGCACATTAGCTGGAGCCTGCATAAATTACTAGCTGCTTTGCAAAATACGCGTGATTATACGGGGGCGGTAGATAAGACGATGATCAGTCAAAGCTACATTCCCAATGAAAGCAAGGAAGGAGATGGACATGCACAACAAGCCTGCACTCCAGCAATATATGAATAAAGCTTTTCAAGCAATGAAAATAGATATGAGGGGACCCACTCACACTTCCCTGGAAGACTGTTTAAGTAAAGCCCTTTGAAACAGTGGACATACCATGTGTGGTTGCCACTCGAGCAACATCTTCAACCATGAAATGTTCGAGATCTGACGATCAATCACTACAGTGACAGTCGTAGGAAATACAGAAGATGACAAACACACAGATAAGAGCGCATCATCGTCTGAGGTGCTCAATAGGCTGTGAGGTTTTGATAGGACTGTAGACATCGTAAGTAAGAGCTTTACCTCATGCCAAGTCCAGTGAACAACAGATTTTGGGATGCTCGAAATAAACTGCAAGGATTTGATAAGATAGTACACACTCAACAGCCGTACCTTTACTCCTTAACAACTCCCGTGCAACAAATATTGGGCATCCTGCTGGCAATTTATTCAGGAAAAGGTAGACTGACTTTACTGCTCATGCAGACTTCACCCACTACTGTTCTTCATGCATGACTTGAGCCAAAGCCTTTCCTATAATCGGCAAGGGGGGTTTTAGCGGTCTGTCTGTCTCTCTGTCTTCCTGTCAAAAGATCTGTCCCCGCCGAACCTTGAAAACAGCCCATCAGAGCGAAGACGCTATTGTTGAAACAGTCTCCTTTCTAGGATGTCTTCATCAGATGCTTACTCCCAACATTTGTGCGCTACAACGTGGATGAAAGTAGCGATTCTACAAAGGAGAGGGGAGACCCACCTGATTTCCTAGTTTAAACGCACACAAAGTCAAACCGTGCAGGAGTTCTACAACTTCCTTCCTTTGTTTCTTCTGCAGGGAAACGTTCAAAGTTCCGTCAAAGATCCGCCTATAAGAAGGAGGAAGGCTGTTGTGGTCGACAACCGTTCCGTAGGAATCGATGGCCTGACTGGTCAAAAGATTCTGAACGTCTTATTATTGGCTGAGCCATACAGACTCGGAACAAAAGCCTTCGTTTAAGAAGGCAGATATTATGTATAATAGACTTCTGCACTCAGGATTACGTAGGTCAGGCCTGCCTATCTGCCTTTTGAAACAAACGAAGAATCCATTTCATATTCGACGGAATTCTACTACATCAAGGGCTCGCTAAGTGGTTTGTACTTTGGACTATCGTGGCATAGATTGCTCGTATTGGTATTGTAGCTGCTATGACATGTAAAAGTCCACTGGAGCAATCTATGCCAGAATATAGCAAGTGGGAAAAGGATATTCACTGGTGTAAGTTCATGAAGTTCTCCCAGATTTAAGCGGCTAGTCTTCCTGCTAAAGCTTGGGAGCTTCAATCTAAGGGATTCCAGTAACTGCTGTCCGTCATAACTGCGACACAAACCAAAGTTTTAGGCGTGTGAAATTTACAGTATCTTTCTTTCAGAAGGCTGTCGAAAATATCCTTCTGGACATCCTAGTGTCAACTCTTGGCAAACAAAAGAACCATCCAATTTAAAGGATCACGTTTGCACTTTGTACAGAAACCTTGCTGCGATAGATTCATCTCAGGAGAAAGCATGCAGGTCCACAGGGAAATTCTGATCTCAGCACTCCTGGACTGAAGAATAATTTGTATGGATCCTGTTGTAATGAACTTGGGTTAGGACTGAGCATTCTGCAGCTACACACGTCACTCTCACGTGTGAAGATAACAGTGACTCTGGTCAATAAAAGTATCCAGTCGGAACAACTCAGGTATCCCAGGAAGTTTGTGCCTGCACGCGAGAAACTGCATATCTAACTGAAGCTAATAAAGAAACCTCTTCCTTGAATACACAACTACATTTGATCACGCTGTCTTGTATTGATTTTTTTCTTCCCTTCCCTGTTTTATGTTCCAAGTTATGTTCTTATCGTAGCTACTTACCTTTTCTATTATACTCCTCAGATAACATTCCCTGATATGAGAACAAGGTTTAAGGCATACAGTATAAATTAAACCTTGTCCTGACGATATTCTGGCCGGAAGTTCCAGCTTGCTGGACCTCAATGCTAGTTTACAAGATATATAGACGCATAGTGAGAAATATGATAAATTAACATGGTGCATGATTTTCCTTCCAATACAGCGAAAAACTCATTCAGGATGTGTGAAATTATCCTTCGTGTTGAGAGGCGTCGTCTTCGAGCGGTCCGTAAATGCTATATCCAGTTCCATAGTTAACTCGCTCGTGTATCTAACGTAAAACGTGCCTGTGGATTCCCGTTTACGGTCGGGATCTGCAATCCATGTGATCGTATATTGTATTCAATGACTTCATCTTCCATGCACCCAAGACTTAGATTCGGGCTGTATCCATAGATACCCTTGCCTCCCTCAAACAGTTTTCACAGTAATCATGTTCCATAACTTCCTCTCCAGTGCAACTAAAGTTTACATACAAGGTGTGCAAAGTAATCCCTTCTCGGTGGAAGACACATTCTGACAGTCTTTTCAATTTAATGCACCCTCTTCGAACAGGCTGCATATGATACCTCGAGTTCTATGACTGCCTCCAACGTAGCAAAGAGGTCACTTAGGGTGTGTGAAACTATCTATATCATCTGGAGGCATCCTCTCTGAACAGTGAAGCACTTAAGATGGCAAGAAAATCTCTTATGTTGCAACAGTTCACGGAATGTTCCAAACAGTCTTATTTCAGGTATGCGTATGCCCTCAAGTAGATTTTTCATGTTCCACTTCGAGAGAAAGTTTACAGCCCTTTAAACTCAAACGTTTGGTTCGAGATTTAGAAGAAGTAACACCATTCAGTGGACTGGGTGAAATTCTCGAGGTGGGAAATCGTACAAAGTTGGTATGCGAAATTGCCCAAAAAGCAGTATGGTCCTGTGTGTAGAACGTGTTTGTTAGATATTTCCAACCTGACGAGTGGTTATTACATGAACACTGGAAGAAGCCAAGCTGTGCAACAGTTTACAGATGCTTGGATTGGTAGTGAGGTCGACAGCTCGTTGAGTGAGATGTTGGCAGCTGAAACTTGAGCCTCCCTTTTCAGCGAGTCTCGTTCAAGGAGAAGATCTCACAGTTATGTTTGAGATAGAGTACTCATTTTGCCCAGCTACACTACGTGTAGTATCAATATCGGCCCTATCAGAATTGTGTATGCCTGCTGTGGATAGATTGATTGTTAAGCAATGTTCAATGGCTATTGTAGTTGGTGACGCTACAATAGGCACGAACCACTTTAGAAGTGGAGTTTGTTTTGTTTCGATGATTCTTACTGGAATAGGAAATCTAGCTGGTGAAAGGCCTGGAGTAGTTAAGTGACACTACAACATCTATCCACGTACTGTATTCACTCATGTGTCGGATCAGATATCATTTCCCGAGGAGATAGTTTTCATGGTATACATTCGGGCAAACAGTCTAGCATACTGGTGAAACTAGATTGGCTCTCCACTGCACCTACTGTTATGATACCGGGAGGTATTCCTTACATCAATCAACCGTTCTCGGGTCAAAGGTCTCGAGTCAAAAGTCTTGAAAATCCTTGTTGAGGCATCGGAGCTCGTGAATTCTACACATCTCGTCTTGTGATCCTTACAAACACATGCAGTCAACTTTCACTATGTACAGACCTCATAAGACTTCAGGTACAGTATAATCCAACGTAGGCGACGAAGCCTAAAAGGTTCTTGGTAGCGCTCCACGACATGAAAAGACCTCATCTTTGGCAAGGAATATTTCCACGATTCAAATGGCACGATGGAGGACACTTTTCAATTTGCACAATTGTCTTTATGTTGTCAAAATACGCTATTAGACACAATTTGAAACAACAGAAGCGACAATGAAGTACTGTCATCGCATTCTTATCATGTGTCTCCACCACGAGACATGTTCTGGCAATGAAAGAGAACTTCATTAAAGTTCTACTACGTCTCTCAGTGCACAACAACTCGGCGTGCGTCGCTGAGCGAAAACAGATGAGCAGAGTCTTCTAAATGATCAGAACACTCACGTCACTATCGAGAGAAGCCCAATGAAATTTGTCCTCAAATAAGAGGTGCAGCGTGTGTACATCAGCACAACCCATGAACTTAGCGAACGAATAGCTTTGTAAAGGTACGGCCAAGTTTTTGTTCCTCAACTAGATAGCTTACCTCTGACACCCAATCAGGCAGCGACGGGTATCAAATATGTCTTTACAGGGCTGGCCGTAGAAACCAATAGCGCTTCTTATCAACCGTCATGGCTACTCATAGTCCATGAGTACACAAAAACAAACAATATGAATCTATTACACCCAAAAGTCCAGGCACGGGTCACAGTTTCGTTCGTGATATGAAGCTTTAATACAGCAGATGATGCTATTAGCCGAACAATGCTCACTTCCATGATGCATTGAGACATGGACAAACTGAGTACATGACTTCGAAACAATACACATGTTCAACGAACAAGTTCATGACGATTCTGGAAGTTCAGGGATAGAGGTTCCAAGGCGCAGGCTCCGCCCGTCCTTGATGCAAACAGCTTACTGGTGGTCTAAGATTCTGCTTAGTTACCTAAACTTTCTTAAGATGCCTCGTCCTCCCTGGTAACCGATAACATCCGAAACTCCGAATCCATGAGGTTTAGATTTGCTAGTTGTATGAATTCCTATCACCTTCCATACAGCGGACTCGACTTCTACTCCTGCCCAAAGCTCCTCCTACAAACACAGAATATTTCTGTTCGGGGACCTTCAACAACACCTAAGTCTATTTGAAGGTGCCCCGAGTGGCAGTATAATCTACTTTATTGTCTTAGATTGCTTCCGAGCAAGAAATCGTTCCCGGGCTGCGCTGATCGATGTTTCACTACTCAACGCGGTTGGCACTTCTAGTTGCTGAGACCGAGGTTCTTCGCTGATCGTTCCCCTGACATCTTCTACTTTTCTTCCCAGCTCAGTTTGTGTCTTTCGTCCACTGCACGCAGCAATGCAATATAAGCACACACACATGCAAGATCACAACAGATCCACCAGCAAGCCATGGAGATATCACATGAATGCACAAGATTAAGGCAGTGGGCGGCCAAGAGATGAGCCCCCAAAGTTCACGAGCCCAGCATGTGTTCGCATTACCAGCTACTACTATCGTAGTCCTTCTAAGCGCGTACGGCATTGATGGGATTGTTTAAGCAGGAAACTAACCTGAGACCACAAATGTCTATATTCTCCATCTTTTTAAGTAGTGGCTCCACCCATGAGCCCTCGACCATACAAACATGCCGTATAAATGGATGGGTCGTTGCTATTAGCTCATGGTAAAGAACCCATTCAGGCAGAAGACCCTCTTCGTCAACTTTAAGAGGGCAGGATGATGGATGAATCTGGGAGAGTACATCAAAGGTCAGTTAATGTCCAGGAAGGTCTGTTATGCTTTTGGTCACTAGAATAGGCCTAAAGGACGCTAGAAATATGTCCAGAATGTAGATTGATATAATGATAAAAACTGATGATCGATGGCGAACCATGACCCTGGGTGAACGTTGTATATAGGATAGAAATGAACGGAAGGTTGAAGAGAAGTAAATCTTCATACCTGAACGAGTTGTGATTTGCGGCCTATACACCGATAGCCATTGTGACGGGGCAACCGGTGCGCAAGACGATTTCCAAAGCCTGTACATAGTGCTTTACGAAGAGAACTTGCAGTACCCACCTTTTGACGACTCCTTGGTTCCCTCTTCTCTGACTCCCCATCTTGCTCGAGATATGTACACACAACATACGTTAAGCGATATGTTCTGAAAGCTTGGCACTGATGATGAGCACCAATAGAAGTCCATGGAACAAGGAATACCTTTTTTCTTTCTAAGTATAATTTGACCAAGCTGGCGTCGCACATCTCTTGCAAACTTCATAGACCTCATCTGTCAGGTTTCAGAGAGAGTCAAATGCGTATGCGTGCTTAGAGGATTAGAGCCTAGAGATCAGGTATAGACAGTCTAAAGAAAATTGAGTCTCAATATATGCACATCCCCTACTTAGCTCACAAGTAAATTTAGTTCAGTAGGAAAACAAACCTGAAGTCCATTCTCTTTACACCATTCAAAATCGAAGTTATGTCGTTCCCATGCATCATATATTAGCAAGTACTGGATATGATCCCCAAGTCCACGACCATCTTGTAAATTTCCCTCTTCTCGACGTCGTTTTTTATCCTTCCCCTGCCTGCAAGGTCGAGTTCCAATTGAGGGCCATCATTAAGACTCACACATAAGATCTGAATCTAGAAGACTCAACAAAGAAACGCGGGTAAAGCAGGCATATTTAGCCTGGAATCACCACGCAGGACCATAGCATCTCAGGAAATTACGATTCTACCTGCTTGACTAGACTAGTGCCCCCCAAAATCACCATAACCACGAATACCAAGTAAAAGCAACCCCTTTGGGAACACGATACATAATAGAGAAATTAGACCTGTAGGTAGGAAGAATCAAGCAGTAGACAATTGCTCAAAAGATGTCTAGAGTTCAGAGATGTGCCTATCTTCTTGTAAGGATATGATCTAGTTTTCGTGCTCTTACCAAAATCATATCGACTAACTTAGAACGTATTGTACCTGAGAGTGATCGTTAATTTAAGTGACGGCTTGGTGTAATGCTATGTCCGCCTAATTCGAATCCATAGCGACAAGGACTTCACTCTTGGTTCGACTGATATTGATCGATATCTTCGAAAACTCTAGAAAGACGAGGTGTGCACTCGTACCGTGGGGCAGTATAGAAGATATTCTCACAGGAGAGCATAGCTGCAACAGTAAGAGCCTGATCTAGACAATCTAGCTCCTCAGCAGCTAGTAATGCTCGCGCAAGAGCTGGTTCAAGTGGAAGCTCTGGAATACATGTAAATCCCGAAATGAGCATGGAGAGTATAGTGCCTTCAACCGACAGATCCTATGACAACATTTAGTTCCATAATTTACTCAACAAAAACAGTTGAACAGGAAAATTAGTCCTTTCCTGTGCCGAAGAGAGGAATGACTACCGTGTAGTACACGAGGAATTACCAGCCATTCTCTTGCCAAGCGTGGTGATAGATCCCAGGTTGTTGATGGCATCGAGTATGTAAAGCTGGCTCAGAGCATCTTCCAGTGATTCAACTGGACCAACAAATATCAATGATACGGATTAGTCACATGAGCTCCGAGTGATAGAGGAAGACAAATAACCTTTGTTTACTTTAGTTGGGAAACTTAGCTACTAATAGCAATTAATCTGACCTCACTAGGAAGGCAAATCGTGCAGAGTAATATTCATATCATAGCAACCCCGGCAAGTTCATGATGTGACGAAGCTTGAGCACGATTATAGGTGACTGTTTCCTCGCAGCAGTGCACGGAACCCGCGTAAGGAGATATTCAAAGTATAACGGATATAGACAGGCGAAGGAGATAAGTGCGGTCACTAACTACTTGACTTTCCTACGAGATAGGTCTCTACTATTACTACAGTTCGCACCGACGCTGCCGTTCTTAGCAGACAGCGTTTCCCCAGAGTCGAGTACACTTACCAGACGGTTGATCGAGAAAATCAAAATTCAAGATATCAAGATCAGGGAGCTCGAGGGACTTAAGGTGCAGCACAGTTCCGGCTAAAGACGAGCGTTGTATTTCAGGAACAGTGGCTGCAAGTAACTCGTGCTCATAAGCGCCTTCCGGGTACAGTCGGTAACATCTTCCAGGGCTCGTTCGCCCAGCTCTACCAGCACGCTGGATTGCCTGGACTCTGCAATAGCAGAAATAGTTTATGAATCTTTTTTCAGAGCCTCAAAGCCTCTGAAGTATTAGATAGTTCCTCCACGTCTTCTAGTCTAATCCATAATGGACATTTAAAAGACCGGGCCTGGAGTCAACGCTGTGACATTGGAGAAATTTTGAAATACCTGCTAATCGGAACCACAGCGAGAGCCTCCATTCCTGAAGCCGGATTATACTGCCGTTGTTTTACTACCCCTGGGTCAATCACATATCTGTATCCAGTTTGCAATATTCAACAGACAAAGATATCAAGAATTAGCTGTCTAACTCATCTGCTCTAAAAGGAGATGATGGCCAGCAAAAGACGTCCCACGAATAAAAGATCTTTTTATCACTCTACCATGGATTTGCTAAAGATTGCTGGCATTGCAGGTGACGTCAGAAACAAGAGATACCACTCCAAGACATTTGCTTTCACCCGTAGTAACTGAACCATGTCGCTCTCTGTGGCAAGTTACAAGGATACGGACACTTAGAATTTAGAAAGTCTTACTCCCTGGTTAAAAGCTAAGAACCAACGCAGTTGCACTGCTTCCAGAGCGCGGGAGAAGCTCTAGCCCAACAAATGGTAATAACAGACAGATACTATCGTCACATAACAGAAATAGGTTGGACGAGATTCTTACACAACGCCGTCCACAGTAAGAGATGTTTCGGCAATATTTGTTGCTACGATGATTCGTCTGCAATTTTCTGGAGGTCGACCAAAAACCCTGGCCTGGAGCAACCTACATAAATTCAGAGATAACTTCTTGAACGTTCCCAAAATAGAAAGGAGAGGTTGAGAGCGTTTCGATTTCAGATATAGGAGGGACTTTTATTCCAAAAAGTATGCTTCAGCGAAAAATTCTACCACTTCCTCGTTTGGATAGCTGGAAGGCATGTAATTAATGAAGTCAAAGTAAGCCATTTGATCACACAAACAGACCCATGAAGCGAGGCATAGAACAATTTTTCTCAAGATAAACTTAACCGGGTAATTCGTCAAAACGAATAGACAAAATACTTTATTCAGAGAACTTGCCTGCATCTCTGGCGGTAGGGAACCATAGAGAGGTAGTATGACAACATCCATACAAGACCCTTCTTCAAAGCCCCTTACCCCTTCTTCTAACTTAGAAATTGTTTTCTCTATTTCATCCTGTTCCAACAAACAGGAAAACATAGTGAAACCTCGAGAGAACAGTGTTTCAACGGCAGTAAGTAAGATGTCCATCATGCACAACTGCATGACCTCTAATCTAATGTATGTAGCCACTGTCCTCTACAGTACCTCTGGGTAATCAGTTACTCCTGCACCCATACTCGTTGCTTGTGCTAAAACTCGACCAGACTTGTGAGCAGTTTAAGAACGAACCTGTCCGGTCATAAACAGCAAGATATCTCCCGGCGGTTCACGGACATGTAAATCTGCAGTTTATTTCAAGCTTGAGAAATCTCATACGGCCAACACTGATCGGATGTTCTGATCAGTCCCAAGAGAATTCTCAGAACTTTGAACCAGGGGCAGCTAAATAATAATAATAACGCGGGCATCAGACCAAGCAGAGCAAGCTGATTACTATAGCATCATAGAAAGTGAAGACTTCAGCGTTCCTAGCAGGAAACAGATTAAAAGTGGCCTGTTTAGATTGTCAAATGTTTACAAGGATCTAATAGCGAGTCTCCTTGTTGGAGAGACATAGCTGGGCAATATAACCTAACAATCTATTTCTAACGTACAAACTGAGCTTAGATACAGACAATCTTCCACACATCATGAAAAGAGGTCTCTCACCTAGCGCTGTCTGCACTGAAGCTTCCACGTAGCTAACCGGCCGCTCCTTACTGTAGAATATCTGAACAGGGAACAGCTTCCCAGGAACTCTAATGATGGGGCAGTTGAAAAAAAATTCTGACATTTTCTCCCCATCAAGTGTAGCCGAGGTAATGACAACCTTAAGTTCCGTTTTACGTTTACCAACAAGCCGCCTCAAAAGACCGAGCAAAATATCCCTGAAAACCAAGTAAGAAGTTTAAAACGCCCTCCATACTTCATTCCTGTACACTGCTTCCTCAACTACTCAGTTGTAAGATTAAGAAACACATACAAAATGAATACCGGCATCGTAAAGGCTTAAATTCTCGAATTGAAAGAATTCTTCAGGTTAGAGGCCAATTTTGACAGGGCTAATACTGCGAAGGAATCAATGAGCTATTAAGTAAACAGGTACGAACTAACTTGAGCATCATCTTGTCATCGCTAAACGGTGTTAGACGAGAATAAACTCACGTATTCAAACTCCTTTCATGAGCTTCATCCAATATAATGACAGAATACTGCCGCAACTCTGGGTCGAATAGACATTCTCGAAGAAGACAACCATCGGTAAGATACCTACAGGGATTATACCGACAAGAGTTCAAGTTAAACAACCCTTTGAGCAGCGAATAGCACTTCTATGCTTTCTTGACGTGATTCTCCATCTGTTCTGCTTAGCGCTTTCAAGTGCTGCCTTGATGTATGGCCATACTATGTTCGAACTATTGCTTCTGTTTGCGTCTCTGCATAACTCTCTAACAGAAGGAAAATGACCCTAACTCAAATTGACGTGATAGGTTTGATTGATCTCTGTATAAAAAAAACCCTTGTTGTTTTGACTTGTCAAGTATTGCCTCATACGAAGGGAGTTCGAAGAAATGATCCTCAATAGTGGTCCTCAATTGCAATACGATTTGACAGCTTGGATGATGTAAAACTCTTACTCACTTTATTGCTGTCCTGGAAGATGTACGATCCTCGAACCTTATGGAGTATCCGACATCTTCGCCCACCTGCACGCCCATTTCGAAGGCAACTCTCCTGCGCATGCACACACTGGGTTCCTCAGCTCAGTTGACATTGTTCAACATGAGACTCAGACTTCGCAGCAGCAGCAGTCGTTCTTCTGATATGGACTACTGAAATAACCAGCGATTTCATATGATCTCTTGAGCACGCTCGACAAATATACCTGCAACCATTTGCATTCTCTTCTCTTGATACAGCAATTATTCGTAGAGAACAAACGGAAAGAGGATAAGGATCAAAGGACCAGGCGAAGAGCGTGAGGATTAAAAAGAAGACAGCAATGAGTTCCTTGTTTATACAATCTCACTTCCCTCTCGATAGAGAAAGTCTCCAAGAAGCAAGCTTGTATATTTTAGTTAAAATGAGAGCACCCGAATTTGTTTACAGCTAGTGCACACCTAATTGATTGACGGGATTACTTGAATCAATTTTGGCATTTTTCAGTCCTTCTCGGAACTAAATTCGATGAACATACATACCGTGCAACAGAGACAGCAGCAACTCGGCGGGGCTGAGTTACACCAATTCGACCAGAGGATGTGTAACCAGCGCGGTGGAGCATTTGAGACAGCTGAGTAGTCTTTCCCGAACCCGTCTCTCCGATCAAAACCGAAACTGTATTAGCAGCGACTGTTTCTAGTATTTGCGACTCGTATGCATGGATGGGCAACAAGGCGAGTCCCATTTCTGCTGAGCTCGATAATCGAACTACAGTACTCCCCAACTGCGAAGAACCCTTAAACCAGACGTTTATGAAAGGACCATCGGGCCCACTTGTCTTTCAAGACGTAATTCACGCCAACGGGGATAAAGCTCCTCGCTACGGGAGTGGCCCCGCGTTCAGCTCAAGTGATTGGTGGCAACATGAATTCTCAACTCCTTACGAATTTTCGTAAAAGGTGACCGCGTAGGAAAAACGAAGGATGGGAAGACCCCATCAAGCCGTACAAGGAAGAGAAAAAAAATGTAACATGGGGCTAAGCTCCAACAGAGTCTATATGAGAAATGTGTCTACCGCACCTAAGATATCCGAGTTATGCAACTCATACAATCTACACACAACTTAACATCCGAAGAAACATCACCTAATGTGATTGCTCTCCTATGGATTGCACCAGCCCCTGCACTCTGTAGAGCAATGGACGCTCCTTACGAATTGGAACAACTTCCCAGAATTCTGACGTTGTCTATTCCTCACTCCCTGAAGTACTGGAGAATCAACGGCGGAGAGAGAGACAAGAGAGTCTCGGATTGAATTATACTACCAGTACCAATTCAAATTGCTCCAAATGAGATCAACTAACATTTGAATAGGTGTTCTCCTGAGCAGGCTCGCAGAGTGGATTTGTCAAACTGTCCACGGCAGTACCACTTTAACCCTAGGGTGTTAATCCTCCGTGTAGTATGGTAGTGCTTGTTCGTACATTCTGGTAGAGAAGGTTATGAGATTCAAGTGTACACATGTGCATTGGCCTCGTGCTGACAATTCATAATCGAAGACTCAGATGTCCTCTGTGACGTGAAGCACATATGAACAAGTTGTCTCTTGGAGGTTTCAAGTTCTTGTATAGACCGAAGATGAGTCTTATAAGAACGCCTCCAGATGAGAAGTTCGGTGTCATTCAGCAACATATCCGAAAGTGGAAAGTTCGCGCAGAGTTTGAACAGGCGTTTAAATTCTGAATACCACCTTTAAGGACATGCTTAGACCTAATCTCTCCAGGTAGAAAAGAGGCTATATTTGCATAATCAGAGCTCATTCTGGTCCTAAGCTAAAAAGATAATATACGTTACAGTCATCGTTAGCAACTATCATAGAATTCACTTCGTTTATCCTATCTTCAGTCGAAAGTGTTCTGAACATATTCCCCGTACCTTCATCACATCTGGAAGGGGTAGGGGCCTCTTTCTCTGATTTGAAGGATCTGGAAGGGCGTTCCGCTGAAAATCGAGTACAGCTTTGGTCATTTATATCTGCATACCTGTTCAGACTCTGCAGGAAGAAGTCCAGTAATGCCACTTACAGCTCCCTACTTCGGCCAGGCTCTAGGTAATATCTGCTCTTCCCCAGTTGTCGGAAGCTGGCAGCGGTTCCTGCATTTGATTACTGTACTCTGAGTCTTTCAGTATGATCTTTGGGAGAGATATACCTTGCGCAGACAGATTCCAAGCTATCGAATACAATTTGTGTCCCAGAGAGTGGATTCCTTTCTATCTTCTTGCCAATAACAGAAGCCGGTGCCTTACAGCTATGGGAATGACATGGAAGTCTGCTCATTGAATTGTCCAAGATGGCAAACTGAGGCATATTTTTGAGCCCTCAATAATACTGCTGAGCCAAACACGACGGCTTGCTTAGGGCGTAAGTGATGCGCGAACATAAAGCCCCGAACAAGAGTGAAGGTGTGCATACGTAACTGTATCAACTGGCACTTGCGGACGATGAGTGGTTACAGTGATCTAACAAATGTGGGTCAACTGACCCACATTTGATTGCAATGTCTGGATTATTTGAGAATCACGATTATTTGAGAATCACCCTCTAAGAAAAACTGTTTTCCCAGCTACGGAGTTCACATTAACGGAGATTGTGCTTGGATGGAAGGCGTTCCCTGAATGTGCGTCAGTAAGTGAGACCAACCTGTTACATCTGCTCCTTATACGAGGAACGTGAGGCTTGGTTTCAGGGAGAAATTTTACTACGAGACATAAGTATGACACGATGCTGGGTAGATCTTTCCAGTCATACTGTTTTACACAGCAAACAATACTAAATTTGATTGGTTACAAAGAATTTAGCCATAGCAATAGAATGGGAGTTAAGAGAGGCATTCTCGCGTTACAATCCAAACGAGCATGTAAGTCTTCTCTGAGAACACACCCCTTTAGTGAAACTCCCTGGTCCTTAGATTCATGGCGAGTCTAGTAGATACGAGACATAAAGAAATTTGCATATTTTCACCCCGTGTAGCAGCTTCTCCGGCCTCTCTCCCTCTACTAGCGTGGTAGGCTATGATCAGTCGTTCATCGGCGGAGAAGTTTCTCGCAGGGCTAGTGAATCCGGAAAGATCCCCCAAACCATGAAGATGGTCTCTCAAGTACGCTCCGAAGCATCTCTTAATGACTTCTTCCCAGTAGAAAGTTGACGCCCTTCAAGAAAGCTTGCAGTCAATTAGTCCTGTGATGGAACGCTTCGGTTTAGGTAGGAGCGATGACCATTCGCTGCTCAAGACCCTGTTAGTCGAGCAGTTCAATGACTGGCTCTAGTCATCCCAGTGAAATCTTTCAGGTCTGAGGATATCATGTAGATCCCCCCTCCCAAGGTACAATTCTCGGCAAGGATGAACACTGGAACCTTTTCCATCTTGAAAAATTTGAAACACAGCATAAAAGATCCATCGGCTATAGCTCTGTAGTTCTAAAGCTCCAGACGATGCCTCCTCTGTTATTTCGAAAGTGTTTGTGAAGATAGAACAATCCACTAAGTCCTTTCGCACATTTCAGTACCCAGCCGCATCTACCAGGGCAGAGTAAGATTGATTCTCATCTTTACTTCTTGAAGACAGATTTTGAGCATTTTTACTCTTGGACGGTAGACGTAGTTGTGGAGGCGGCGCCAGATCAAAAAGATCGTAAAGCTGGTGTCTATCTGCAGTTATACCATCCATTGGTCCATCCCAACATGTTTCACCAATAACTTCAACTGCTTCCTCTGCATTTTCACCCACGAGTTGTTCTCCCATCTGCAGAAGCAGCAGGTATACCTGTTCTGCACAAACCTTTCGTACCTGACGAGAAAATATTAAAATCAGTCCCTAATCCGACAATCTACTCATGCCAACATTCTCCAGATGTACGCTAATGTTGCAAACCTATTTACTAAGATGCACGAGAGAAAGCTTCCCCAACAAGTAGGGCCATAGCTCTTTTACCTTCGGATATCGATGAAATAGAAGACTAAGCAGGTGTTCAACGGATTGTTTCCGAACAAGGCCTTCAAGTGATGCAAAGTGACTCAAAACGCTGATACCAGCAAGGAGTTTGGCTACATCTTTGCATCCACTTATCTCATGTCGTACTAATCCCAGCAAGTCAACAGCAACCTGCTCACTCAGTGGCTACCCAAGTACACACAACAGAGACGGACCTTTTAGAAGTAGCTACCAAGGCTTTAAACATCATAAATTTCTGATCACGCGTCTCATATAGATGATTCAAAATGGTCACAGAACCGAGACTGTATACTGATGTTTAGATGGGCAAAATCAAATACCTTGGTAGCGGAAAAGATTCCCCTCCCGAAAAGTAAGTCAATTGTCTGCATCGTGAGATTAATTAAAGTTAGTGGCAACGCTGGAAGAGTATATTACAAACACTGGACATATTTGAGCACTACAAACATGACAAAGCTTTCATAGCAGACTTGATAAACTTCAACCTGGTGAACTTGTAGAGCATTGCAAAGTTGACAGTCGAAGTGGAAGTTCAATAGTTAGAGGAGAACGAAAGTGTATTCCTCGAGGCTCTCACGCAGGAAGAGATCTAGAAGCAGAGTTCCAATTCGAGACTACTCGTACTTGAGGATGATCAGTGCTACTTGGTAGTAATCACCTTCATCGTAGGTATTACTCCTCTGTCGTTACCAGCATAGCTTGATAACACATGTCCAAGTCCCACTGCAAGCCAATCAAAATTTGTAATGTTTGGCTGCTCAGAACTCGCCTCGGTCTTGTTGCAGTCCAAGCTGTTAAGAAAGTCGACGAGGGCACTACCGGAGACTTTTCCCAAAGAGTCAGCCAAACCTCCTATTGAAATGACAAGCCCTGAGAGTACGAACGGCCTGTACTCTGGAAACTTGAGCAGTCGAACCAGTTTTGGAAAGGAAACAGCAGGAGCCTGTTTGAAACGCATATTCAGACAAGTTATATTTGTTAGCTTTGTTCCTCCTGATAAAATCGTCTCACCACCAGTATAAGTCTCACCGATGTTCATATGGAGCACGACAATTTGATTTTCAGTAGTATCACCAAGTCTTAGACAAATGCTTGGCTAAGTCATCATACTGGCAAACGGTACAAGCCCATGGGGACATGCGTTAGTCAGAGGCCACATACCGCCCAGTTCAAAGAACTATCATCTGAAATTATCTGCTTCAACTCTTCTTTGTGCGGTATAAAAGCTGCAGGTATATGAGAGTTCTGTAGTAAACGCTGCAAAGTCCTGCCAGCAACGTCCCTTACACGATCAATCTTTTCGACACCTTGTTTGGCCAAACCCCCAATTGCTCGTACTCCCATGTCTTCACTTAGTATACCGTTATTGGCCACATCCTCGCACCCCTTGTCGACAGCTTCTTCACTGCATTGTCCTCGAATTCCGCAAAGAAGATAAGTGCATAGTTCAATACCCTCCATAGCAGCTTCCCTAACCCACGAGCCTACGTCCCCTCTATTGTCAACAGCATAGTCGTTGAGAGCATTGAAAAGAACCTTCATAACTTGCTCTCTCACTGCCAACAAAGGACAGGCGCTGATTACTGAAGGTATCTGTGGCTTTCCTAATTCACCGTGGCACATAGTCTCAGAAACAGATGTTAACCCCCGCACAGCATTAACTCGAGTTTCAGCATCATCATCTGCTGGATTTTCCTGGCAGGAGAGGGAAAACGGGTTTTAAATTGCATCTATCTGTCCCCTAGCAAAAATCCGGAGATATAACTTTCAGGAGAGATCAAACCGAGATAGAACGAACTTGAAACTAAAAACCAGTAGAAGTTATGTACAAAAACAAGATTCGTATTTTAGTAGATAAAGTAGTGAAGATTAGTTAGGCGAGACCTTTAGTCTTATTGCAGCACACAGTGCGTCCATCACATCCTTCCAGGAAGTGTCCAACAACTCATGAGGGAGTGCACCTAGAGCAAGTGCAGCCCCTCTCTGAGCAGCAGGATTGGTATCATTTCTCAGAATTCGCAGGTACTTGGAGGTTGTCCTGACAATAGCTGGTGCAGATGCCGGAAGGAGATACCCAGATATAAATGCCTTCAAAGCTGCCGCAGCACAAGCCTGCACATGGAGAATTCACTTTCATGAACAATTTTTTAATAACTTTTCACAGCTCATGGTGCATGAGTACGGCAGGACATATGATATGACTGTCGTATATCTTCAATAAGAAGGCAAAGAAAATAGAGCAAGCAGAAGTTACCTGGATATCGGCGTTGGGATGCTTCAGATTTTCATCGATGGAATCATGAAGGACTTTGTGTACTTTGGAGTGGAGGGGAACCCGCACAGTTGCAGTGCATTCTATTAACCTGGATACTGCTGCCCGCATTATTTCCCCACCCTTTCCACGATAGAGACGTGCTTTCTCAATGGCTGGTACAATGCTCGCCACCAATCTCTCTTTCTCTGCACAGAACATGGGAAGTTTAGCTCAAATGTCTCAACTCTGCTTACTTCCTAAACAGCAAGCATTCCTTCGCTCTAAGGTTGTAAATTTTGAAATGCATCTTGCCCTAAGGACACACCAACATATTGCTAGGGCTATTGAGTCCATTACCGTGGCAAGCTGCATAGAGAAGTGTCTGGTACCTGCCGTCAGTGGAAAGTTGCATTCATGGAGCACCCGAATGATTTCAGCTATCGCTAATGTTGCTCCATGACGTTGGCAAAGGTCTGCAGAAAGGGTCCATGGTACAAGAGTTACCAGAACATGGCTCTCAAAATATTCAGCATCGAATTTCACCAGCAGTGAAAGGGCCCGGGCTGCAAGTTCACGTAGATTCTTTTCCTGGAAACAGCGCGCGAGAAATGTTCATCGCCAGCACGAAACGAAGAAAAGCTTGCACATCTAACTGGATGACAACGTGCAACATATTTCAACCCCTTGGACGGTTCGTATATTATGCTAGATAATAGAGCGCTATGTTTACATGCTGGAACTTTCATGAAATTCATACTGTCAACTAAGAACTCCTCAACCGGAGTGAGCACCCCGACTGCAAAGAAGATATCAGGCAAAAAAGAAACAGGGAAACTTAGAAGGGATGGAGAGATAGAAGACTAATTACTTTAAACTGTTCAAATAAACTGCATATGAGCTACCTTATTCATGTGCAGAAACCGCCAATAAACATGAACCACAGACTAAATGCTTTCTCCCTTCCTTTCACGAATAAGTCGCTCGAGATTACTTGTGAAGAGGTTTCAACTAACGGGGCACCAGCAAGAAATTACGCTTACCCAATGAGAAATCTTGAACCTCAAAATCTCGTCGATAAGTGGCAATCTATACTCCTCAAATTGGGCGATATATACTGCAACGGAACAATAAGCGTGAGTCCGAGTCCCAAGTGAGAAATAATCAGCAGCGTTGACGATATCAATTCCATGCTCAAAATCGCCTTGCCTTCCAACACCTTCCTGAAAAGCTGCTGCTGCAGCCCTCCTACAATTGACCTGAAGATGCACTAAATAGTGTAAGCTGGCGTAGCTGCTTTGAAGATTTAGTCTAAGCAAAAGGCATTAACTTACAAGAACGGGCAGCCTATGTTGTCTTAGTAGAAGCATGACTAAGAAGGTTTAATAACAAACCTCTCGGTCATAGCAAGCGATAGTCAACAAAGCTGGAGCAAGCTGCTTGAAATGATCTTTCATAAGGGCCGACGAGTAAGCTCTTGCAAAGGCCCAGGAAACATAAGCTGCAGCGTCTCTTACGTGAGATCCTACACTATAAGGCCCTTTCCGCACATCGTAATGGAGAGCCTGAACGCAAAGTCCAGTCATTTCAACTTAGAGTGATCGATATCTTCCTTGAGTGCGTTCCGAGATAAATTGGAGAAGAAAGGCAGGGAATATAAAGAAACAGGAAAATCATCCCTTCTAGCGTCATCTTATGGATCAAAGTACATGACTCTTTCCATCAACGACATTGGACTCTCGCAGAGCACAAAGGACTTAGTTATCCCCGTTCTTTACCTTGATAATTACGGGTACTACTGTTGACAGTCTTGTGGGCAATAGTAGACCTCTGCGACCAAGCTCTGCAAGGGCTAAGCACCCTCCATGCCATGCTCCATCTCCCTGCATCAACCAGAACCTACAAGGATCCAATCAGACAATTACCATGAGCTAGCAAAACATACAAACAACACACTTTAGAGAATGGTTTCACCCTTGCTAGATACCATTGCTTCCCCCAAGTATATCTAAGTACACTTGACGTCAAAAGAACCGGTAAGAATATCTAGCCAAAGTTTAACTTGAATTGTACACCTCATGTAGAGATTAATCTTTACTTTCTATGACCAAATCCCCGAAGATGCATCAAGAACACACTCGTTAACCTAATCTTGGTAATCTGTCAAATTTTTATGGGCTTACTGCCAGAAAACTGACCTCTGTAGGGCTAAAGAGTTCCAGGACAGAACCCACAACATCATCCGCCAGAACTAAAGTTAACCTGCCGGTCACTAGTCCTACACCCTTTGCAGCAGACCAACGTACAACTGTATCCTGCCAGACGACAGAAATGCAGACGTTACTAGACAGATGAGTTTCGCACAAAGATTTATTCATCGGAATCTGCATACCAAGAACGTCAAACTTTCATATGGTGAAGAATTGTCTAGGCACATTTTGACAGAATCGCTAGTAGTTCAACCACAGCCTAGGCAGCGAGAACCACCTCCAGAGTGTTCGTGAACGCACACATCATCTAACTGGAGAAGCAATTTCAGTTAGAAGTATGAGACTAGTCACAGACTCTTCTGAAAGGCCGATTTAGGTCACGGTACCTTGTCACGGAGACCAGTTAGCAGCTGTTCTATAACTTCTTCAATTATCTCTGGTACATCCAGGTCTTCTTCTGGTATCTCTTCATTGTCTTTTGATAGATCCTTCATATCTACGTTTTCAGCTATATTGCCACCTCGCAAAGATGGAGACGCAAGATTCTGAGCCAATGATCCGCTATTTTGCTGAAAAGAAGAACAAAAGTGAGTTTCGTGAGAGAAGTATCAGATAAATGAAGACTGTAGTTTAAACTTTTTCCAAGTTTGGTGGCTTTTCTGAGAGATGGAGTGAAGTTTCCCAGTAGCAACCATCCCAAAGTCCAAGTGGAAAAATACCAACAGGCTTTCTAATTTAATTAACATTTTCCAGGCAAAGAAAGGAGGAGAGACTGTAAATAATTCATGCAAACCGCACAAAACCAATGAAGAAGGGTTCTCCGTATTATCGACAGGAGAATTAAAGATTGCTACCGTGTAACGCCAGGCGGCAACCCTAGGTGGAAGGTGCATAAGGCTGACTCGTTGCATTAACTTAATGAGAAGTTTCCGGAGCAAGGGACTCTGCCTTGCTGCTGAGGAACTAACAAGTTGAGATGCGACTTGCCACACTGGCAATGTTGTGTCTAGCAGCATATCTCGTCCGCCAACCTGGAGAAAAAGGTGCAAGAACATTACAATCGTCGCGGAGACAACCGTGTTTCAAACTGGCTGATGATGCATAAATTTCGATACTTTCGGCTCAGATGTTTAGCGTCAAAGGATGCTCCTGAGATCAGCAGATTGCAATAACGTCACCCCGTACCAGTTACTAGCACCGTCCATCGAGGGCATGGGGTGCAGCGTGTTAAGGCCCCAGATGCAAGGGTAAGTGAGAACATTGCTTATGAATAACCCCAGATATCAAAAGTTCCCCCCCACGGGGCTTCATCATGTGTTGGATAACGTTTCCTCACGAGAGATGCGTCGTTGATGAAGTGACACATGGCAACTCAAACATGAATTTCCACATAAGTACCTTAAATATGGCTGCCAGCACTCCAACGCCACCCAAGACGAGAAAAATCTTGACCGATTCATCCTGTGTAATCTTCAGAGCGTCTTTTGACCAGTCGATAAAGCTGAGAATTGAGAGCCAGACATACACGCTGTTCAGAAGCTCGAAAAGAAGACACTACCTTCGAGAGGATACAACAGCTGATCGTCATATTGAGCATGGGTATCAAAACATAAGTGAAACATGTTCGGTAAGGTCCCCTGAACAATACTGATAATAAGATACCTATCGGCACCTACTAGGGGAACTTACTCTTTAAGAGCGGAGCGCATATCTGGACGGGTCAAGAGCCGTGAGAGTAGTACTCCTGACATGTCACGAACAGGGCCAGGGGATTGAAGGTACTCTTTGCTTATTTTGATAATCTTTTGAACCAGAGGTGGAATAGAGCTTCCGGAATCATTATCAGCGCAGTCCGCGAGGGCCGTGTCAACGGATACCATATCAAAAGGTATAAGAACGAGAATAGAGAGCCAAAGGAGTAAGGTGCATTTTGTCTCCCAATCACCAGTGCTCTCCTCTTTCAAGATGCTACTGACTGTAACCTGTTCCAACACAGTTACATAACAAATTCCAACCTCAGTAATGCTGTATATGGCATCGAACCTAAGCAGCATAACAAATCTTGTTATCAGACTACTAACGAGCGGAATTGACTCGACAGACCTCTGAAGATGTTGATGACTGCAGTTTCTACTCCGTAATTCGGAAGTTCGATTCACAGGCTTGGTGTTTATGGGTAGTGACATTTGTTTATGTAAAAGGCCAATGTGTCGAGGTGAGGAGGTATGCACTAAGACTCGGCAACAAACGATCAGAAAGCAATTTGAACCCGGGCCTGAGACCTTGAAACCACTGACGGGAGAGTCTCTGAGTATTAGGCTCCTTACCTCTTGATGGCATCGCTCCAACAAGGACACGGTGACTTCCAGATCACATGCCTGATGAGGAAAGAACTTCACCACGGTCTTGTATCCACATACAGTCATTAGTGTATGGATTATGCTGCATAGTTTCTTCACCACGCTCAAGTCCACATCCATCACATCCCCAGCTTCCGCCACTCTGTTTTGGAGAGTTTCCATCAAGGGGCTAATTATGCCTTCTAAATGAGGCTCCAGCAATTGCCCTTGCTCTTGGTACTTTTCTATCTGAAGCGTGCAAAGCATTGTTCCATTAACTGATGTTTCTTTCGATTTCAGAACTTCTGCTTATAAATCAAAACAGATCAAAATTCGCCGTCCCATCACCCAAAATGCATTCATTTTGACCTTGCTCGCGCAAAGCAGACGTGACTTTCCGATCGTCTAGAGGGTAATTATATACAAATTGTTGACCATCCAAGTTGTTGAACATTCTCAGTTACCAAGAAGGTTTAAGTTGGCTCTCGTGGTTTAGAACATAAAGGTCGTCCAACAACTCAAATTCCGAAATTCAAGCAAAACTGAGCCCATTGTGGGTACTGGGGAGTCCCAGAAAAAGAATGATATCCCGGTATCGGTGCGACCTATCTGATTCAGTTTCCGACAGGCACAACAACCTTCTGCGAGTGTTAACAAGAACATTGAAATTGAACGCAATGTAGCTATGGTCAATCGTGAAGAAATAGTTCTTACAATTATCTGGGTTTTTCTGAAGTAAACCACATCAATTTCTCCTTTCGCTTCCTTCACGCGGCACACAAACTCGTGAAGGACTTGAGATTCTTGCACAAAAGATCGAGCGAGGCGCACATCCAAAGAATCATCGTCCTCATTCGGGTGATCCATTGTCTCCTTGTTTCCTGTCAATAAAAATCTCTTCTCGACTTGAATTGATTGTCCGAAATCCGCTAGACCTAAGCAAATCCCTGCTAAAACCCCACCAACTCGTCACCCCGGAAATGCTGCATTGTCTCGACGATCATTGTCTCCAGCAAGCCAGTCAAGTCTCTGCTCTTCGTTCCTTCCTTCACAACCGCCAACTGGACCCCGAAGTACAGAACCATTCTTAATCGCTCTAAATTTCACGCGTTCCTCACAGCATTGGAGTAAGTTACACTAAACTCAACATTCACGACCTCTTCGGCAATTTGACTCCGTGCAAAGGCATCAAAGTCCCAGGATGGCTACTGAACCAGAATCTATGGAAAGCACCATTCAAATTGTCGACACCTCTTGCTCCCACAGTCCAGAATAAAATTGCACTCCAGCACGTTAGGAATTCATCGAAGGAGATCGATTCCAAAAAGACAGGCGGCTTAGCGTTCGGGCAGCACGGGTGTCAGCCAATGGTGTTCGCCTCGTTCCCTCCCACTTTGAAGAAGAATTTGAAAAAGCAACAGACTATCCCTACTTCACTGGGTTCAAACATCGATGAAAACCCTAGAGGACGGAACAAAATCTCATTGTACTAGTAAGATGCCCGTTCCCGTTCTAATGAATACTAATGTTATTGTAGATATGATTAGGATAAAACCGCCATCAAAGGTGATCCCGACGGGAATTGCACAAAGTCTCCCTTGTACGGCTTGATGGAGTCTGCCCCTCCTTCATGTGTTCTACGTGGTCGCCTTTTCTTTAAGAGACCACACTGAATCGAAGATAAATCATTGTTAATTTAGTAGTATACTCATAGAAAGTAGCTTAACCCTACGAAGAATACAATTCCGTGCTAATCTAGTAAAAAGGCGACCGCGTAGGAAAAATGAAGGATGGGAAGACCCCCATCAAGCCGTACAAGGGAGGGACAAAAAAGGTAACATGGGGCTAAGCCCCAATAGAGTCTGTATGAGAAATCTGCCCTACCGCACCTAAGATATCCGAGCTATGCAAGTCGTACGGTCTACACACAACTAGAGCATCCGAAGAAACATCACCTAATGTGATTGCTCTCCTATGGATTGCACCAGCCACTGCCCTCTGTAGAGCAATGGATACACGCTGTCTAAAGTAAGCTACAAAGTATGAGAGTGAGAGTGGTACCCCCTGCCGCCTAACATGATAAGCTCTCGCGCACTCCCTGACAAATGTGTCAAATGCCGTGTCCATCGCTCCATATAACTCCAAGGCTAGAGGAACAAAGAGGTGACCTCGCTGCATGCCCCTATACTTGGAGACCTTGCGACCTGTTGCTGCACTCGCCGCCCATCCAGGGGGATGGGTAATCACTCCCTCCGAAATTGTATCTCGCGTAGTGTCCGTCACCACGACATCCGCTACTGTCACCTGATCATCTCGGACCAAGTATAAGTCTGCCCTGACACGTGTCGTCTGCAACACATACGAACGCTCCCTCCAAGCCAAGTATCCACTCTCTCGTGCCATAGCAAACACTATGTCTCTAATGGCATCATGGGTAGCTATCCTCTGTCCTCCAAAAGGACACCGTGTCATGTGGACCGCCGCTGCATCTAGTGTAGAACCACACTCACAAGTGAGTAGTGAAGATGCAGATGGGTGGACCAAACCTAGGCAAAACCTCATCGCTGTAGAGAAAGTAGCCGGTGCGAGTCGGAAAGCCCTAATGCATGGTCGAGCTAGGATCCACGAGCCTGCACCCTTGCCGGAGCAAGAGCGTAGATGTGCTCTAGTAGCCTGAGGAATGGACGAGTCAACTAAGAGAGAATGTAGCGTATGCTCACACTGTCGCTCCATCAAGGAAGACTGTAGACCTCTAGTCCAATCTGACGATAGTGAAGCAAACGATGGAAAACCCTCTCGTGCTCGTGGAGATAGACTATCTCTCGTCTGCCACAATAACACCTGGAGAGAAAAGGATCCTCCCTCCACCTCTATCACATAAGTCTCCAAAACCGGCCTTCCAGCAACCACAAAACAAGAGGCAAGTAGGGATGCCGAGAGAGCACAACTACCCAAAAACGCTATAGGTGCCATCTCCTCCATAGAAAGCAAGCCAACCCCACCACATGAGATCGGTAGAGCCGTCTGTCTACGTGCCAAATCAAAAGTCCCTGGTCCAATAATATCACCAAAGACTCCCATAATCCTCCTATCAAATGCTCTCAGACGTGATAGGAAGGACGATGAGGGGGGAACTGTACGGATGAGGTAGGATGGTCGACGAGCAATATTGGAAGAGAGTATACCAAATGCCACCTGCGGATCTCCTAGTAATGGAAGGTCATCCACATGGAGAACATCCTCTGCAAGGCAGCGTCCAAGAAGCGTGTGACAAAATCCTCCGATCCTATTGGCACTCCAAGAACACGAAGTCCCTCTGTGGATGTGATACACCCCTCTGGAAGCTCAAGGTGGGGAGGGATACCTAAAGGGGACCATGCCCTACACTTTGACACCTTGACTCTCAAGCCTACTAGATGTAGCTCGGTAGTCAAGTAGTCAAAGGCCTGCCTAATCTGATCTACAGGGCCTACGATGTGTGTATCATCTGCCAAGGATGGAAATACACAACCTGGCATGGCCAAAGTAGTAGATAGGAGAGCTCTAAAGTGAGCCATGGCAAATAAGGGCCCCCCCAAAGGATCTCCTTGACGTGTACCAACAGCTGACTCCAAGACGGTGACTCCCTCCTGTGAACCACCATGCTGGTAGTAAAGAGAAGCAAGAGAGCCATAAAAAGACCGCACAAAAGGAATGAGACTTGCCAAGGATCCACCAGCCTCCCTAAGCTCTCTAAAGATGGATGCACGTGAGACGCTATTAAAAGCGTTCTCAACGTCCACCTGTAGGACGACCCACTCCGGATGGATATCTAGGAGTGCTCTAATGCCTAGAGATATAGCCTCACATCCTCCAGGTGTAGCTACTCCAAACTGATGTGGACTAAGGTGTTGTCGAAAGTGAGAACGATGCTGAAGGACAATGGTACGACTGACCAAACGCAAAAAGATCTCTCCAATAGCAATTGGTCTAATGCCTCCCGTGTCCTTCTCGATCGCGAGAAGTCGACTAGCACCTAAGACCCAACTAACAGACATAGGAATATCTCCTCTCGCTACTGCTGCAGCCACTTGAAACAACTCCGTAAAACCACTAGAAGGATCATCTGCCTGGAAGTAATCTCTAAGGTGCTCATAAACCATCCCTGACAAGCCTCCTGAGGAAAGGCGAGGGGCAGTGCACAATGCTTGTGCAAATAGCGACCTATCAAGACATAAAGGCTGCTCATGTTGATAATCTAAGACCTCTAGTGGTAGTCCCTCTACTGCTATAGGATGCAATGAGCATAGGGAAGAGATGGTCTCATCAGTAGGACTCGCTATAGACAGAGGGTGTAGCGCTCGTGCTGCTCTACTAAACTCTCCCGCTTGACCCAATGTCCTACATCGTCGTAATCGAGTGGAATCTGTGGTATCCTGTGGCGATGTCTGTCTCCTAAATTGTGTAGCCCTAACAGAGTCCTCCTGAAGGGCTGCCCAATCCCCCGCTTGGAATCGACAAAATCTAGCCGCCACCTCTCTATGCCCCGCACGTCCCCCTCTAGCATAACAAAGACACCATCAAGGGAGTAGGAGGAATAGGAACCACGCTAACTCGTCCAAGGGATCACGTGCCAAACGATCCAGTGGTAGGCGAAAAGCCTGTCTAGCCTCATCATGGAGTGTGTGGGGTAGCCTATGGAATAGACGTGGACATGGAAAACTAGTCTCAAATAACCCCAAAATGCAACCCGCCTGAGAAGCTAACCACTCCCACGACTCGATCGGTATCCCTGGAACGATCAACGAAGGTATAGAATAAGCGTGCGTAATCTCGAGTGTCACTATTGTCGATGTGGTCGCTCGTCTCACGTGGGCATCCCAAGTGGTCCAATCATAGTCCTTGTGCATCCTTCCCACATGGGTCTTTACCCCTTACGAGGTAAAGCGTCGGTGACACACCGGGCATGGTGTATCCCGACCCGCTCTAGGCGACCCCACATGGGAAGGTGTAGCCATGGCTAGCACAAGAATAGTGATAGTAACACATGATACTCCTCTCCATATCTCCCCATATCTGCAAAACCACAACCCCTCACATCCCAACTCACATAAGAAAACAATCTCTCTCACAACCTTAAAATCTATAAACTCCCATAACTTTCAATTTCCGTCTCCAAAATTTTCAAATTAAATTCCCATGGAACTTAATCATGAAAACCCAGAGATTAGAAATGAAAATTCACCACCCATCACTCTCAATGTATAATGATCACTCTCAACCCTAAAAAAACTAAAAAACTTCATAACTTTCTACTCCATTCTCCATAGTCTTCAATCTAGGTGCCAATGGAACCGAAATTGAAAAAAAAAGAGAATTGTCTATTCACTCGAAGGCTACATGCTAGAGAGCACTCAGATTTTATCAAAATTGTCTCACGTCTCTCCCTCTCCTCTCCCGTCTCCACACTCTCCCCGCAGCTCCTCCCCAATGATAGCCCTTAAGAGCTAATCTTGGAAGACCGTTATTGGAAGTGCAGGAAGTTCAGAGGGTATAGAGGAGCCTTGCTTCCAAGCATTTTGAGAACATCTGAAACCAAAGTTTTCAGTCTGTAGAGAATTCCATACCCAGCCAGCAAGTACACATTGGTTGGATGCAATTCTTCCTGCAGTGTTTCCACATGCGAATTGAATAAGATTTTCAAATCTAAGATTGTGCTGTATATAGAGATGAATAAGGTTTCGATGGTGCTTCTTCGTTTTATTGCTAGAATCATCATTTCTTAAATGATGTAGGAACTTAGTGACTTGTTTTCCTGGGTTATCTCAAGTCACAATTTGGGCCCTATATTAACCTTCGACCTGTCTCTTCTCTCAACTATTGTTCTATACATATTATTATTTTTATTCATTTGTATTGTCTCATTCTCTTCTCGTTGTGAATTTCATGGATTCATTTTTTTTTAAATGTCAAGTTTTAAATTAAAACCTGAGATATAAAGAGGGAGTAGAATGTGCAAACAAACTCATAAACTTGTAACTTTTTTCAATTATATCACGAGATTTTGGTGAATAGGAAACTTTCATTGTTTGTTTGGTGCAGTATGTTCTTTAATCTTCTTTGAAAATTAAATTTATATGTAGATATTGGAACCATGATTCAACAAAATATTTATTGTGCATATATATATTGCTACACAATATACATTCTAATATACATAGTAAACTCGTATAGAAAGTCAAACTCGTATAGAAGTCATACATGAATTCTAAAGTGCCACAATCAATAAGTTTGATCACACACTCAACTCAGATCAGAAATTTAACTCTTAACTCAACTCTTAAACTACTCACAACGGGCACGGTCAAACCACACCTACTCGAGCTAAAAGATTCCAAGTGATGTTCACCAATCTTTGTCTTTGTCTTCCATAACCAATAGCTTCAAGGCCCAAAATCAGATAATTGAGTTCTTTAGAGCTGCACTTCAAAGGTATACACTTTAGACTCAAAACTCAACTTAGAATTCCAACCCTAATGACACTTTGACGGCCCATATGACAATTCACATGCCGGTACAAATGTTAACTCTAAGGGTATAATCATGAACACTAACATGAAATATGGCCACCACTAACTAGTCTTTGAGTAATTATTAGTATAACTATGATTGACAAGACTAAGACACTCCAATGTATGAGCTCCACCACTATAACAATCATGACATCTTATAAAGATGACATTGTAATATATTATGGAGACAAGATAGATTTCTATATCTCAAACTCTAAATACCTTATTAACGGGATTCTTTATTATTGTCTATATTAGTCTTATTAGGTTTGGTACTTTCTTGATTGATTTGCTTGTCTATATTTTAAACTTATTTAACTATTTGAGTATTTCTCATGCAATTAGGAAAGTTGCAATGTAATCCAAGAGTTATAAAAAATGAAAATATCCTCCATTCTTCCTCAATTATTCCATAAAGATAAGTGCTTCTGATTGATATATTTATCTCCATTGAAACCTCTTCATTTGTTTCCTTGAGTACAAAATGTTTGTTTTGCTTGTTGCGGTAGTAGAAGCTATCACAATAAGATTCAAAATGTATCTCTTAACTATTCTTAATTTGGGTTCTTTTAGTATCTAATATTTTGTCAAAAATATCTCTATTTTTATACAAGTTTCTATCACTCATAAAAATATATTGTGCAATTCTTAATATGTTGCTGACTTGAAATTAAAATTCTAAATTTTCCTTTAACTTTTTTCTATGGAAAAAATACTTGTGCAAAATTATATTGTCCTTGCTTTACTTTACACCTACACACGAAATTTATGATTCTTACAAGTTGGTTTGTAGCAAAAAGGATTTGATAATTAGCATCTTGTATATATCTATATATAACTCATATAAAACATAAATTCTTGATTGCTCTCTTAATTGTACCATACAATAAATTTAGCTTGGAAAGAAAACAAGATTCTTTGTATGTAAAATGCAACTCCCTTTAGGATTTGTGGGTGAACATAAGCTTCTAATATTGAAGTAAGAATGATCAATAATAATTTCATTTTTTGGATGACAAAATTATTTGTTGTTATATTTTCCATTACTTTAATTATAAAATTGAAGAGAATCCTAACTAAAAAATGTTGATATTTTGCATTTGCTTTCAATCACAATATATAATCATACTAACGATAAAAAGATTTGATAGAAAGATAATATCCAAGAAAGTGTAACCAAAATAAAACACTATTAATCCATACCATAGTGCTTAAATATGACAAATGAAATAATACCAATGATTTAGAGATGTTCATTATTTAAAAAGGACTAAAAATTCAATATATTTAATTTCTACTTTAGATTTCAAGACCAACATCTAAGGAAAAACATACAAGAGATAAAAAGGATTAGATGAACAACAAATTGAGTGAAATTTACTCCAAATGATAATATAATATCCAAGGTTATGTTTTTTATACTTGAGATGAATATGTGATTGTTCTTTCAGAAGTTAGTGCTTAATTTTGTAGAAAAGTTATCTTCTTAACAAAGTTATTCAATCTATGGTAAGGTTTCTCAATACCTTATAGCACATTCTATAAAAAAGGCTCATGAGTGCCTCACTTACTTACTTGGTCCCTTCCTAGTATGTACATAAGCATTATAGAGTATCTTCTAAAATTTTATAATAACTAGTCTGAAACATGTATACTTTATTACTATAGTATCTTGCAATGACATAATATTAATTTCTTGAGTTTTATGACTTAAACCACTTTTGACATTAGGGATTATTTCAATACTAAGTCTGCTCCTTTTATTGAGCTACATACTTGTATTGTTACACCATATAAATAAGAATTGGAAAAAAATTCTTCATTTTCAAAAAGATTTCCTATTCTTTATAAACTTAACCACTCTAAATTTAAAACTAGATACTTCTTGTCATGATTTTACTCAAATTTTGGAGAAATAAATAACAACTTACCTGAAATAAGATGCTTGCTTACACAATGAGACAACACTAAATAATAACTTAACAAGTCTTCAATCCTCAATTTCATTTAGTCTTGATGAGTATTTGATTGTATCTTCATATGTAATGCACCTTCATTGCCCCTTCTTCCTCCTTAAGGTTATTTTAACTTTCTCCATGATGAAATAATAAGAATGAAAATTTGTCTATGTTTTTAATATTAAGTCACAATATATGTCACTCAATTGCATTCTTACTAAAATCACATGTAGTATCTACTAATTTTTTTCCTTATTAGATATGTCCTATACAAATTTCTATCCATATCCTTTCCTTGTATTTTTTTAATCATCAAAGACTTCACTTACACTATGAAAGCACATCTAATGAAGTAACAACTTCCTTGGAAATTCAAGCCACTCTACATCAAACAAAAGAGGTAAGTCTCCATTAGTTATGTTTATTTCCTTCAAATCATATCATAATTCTTATTTTATGTTCCAATGTTTTCTTCTATATAAGAAGTGATTGCTCTTTGTCTTCCTTAATTTGGTAATTTGGAAAGCTTATTATGCTTTATTCTCCTTACCTTGCAATCATTTCTCATGTAATACTTAATAAGAAAGTATATCCAACTATATGTATCACTAAGGCAAAGTAGTAGTAATGAGATGAGAGTGAATTTTATCTTTGCCTTCTAGCAAGGCATATAAGCTCATATAATTGCAAGTATCTCCTTTTCTTAATTGTAGCAATAAGTGAGAAAAAGTGTACATTAGATACACAAGAACATATATATCAAACTATTGTTTCTTTATTGTAGTTGTAGTCTTCAAATCCAAAACTAAGTAAAATTCTACTCCAATCACTCACCAATTCTTTTGGGCATTGAAAAAAATAGATCAAGAAATTATATAAAAATTTACCATCTTTGTTTTATATTTCTTTGTTGTTTTTGCTTCATCATTCAAGTACAATAATTAGTTACCAATAATTTATAATCATTATGCCTTGTTGTTTTTTTGATGAGTTTAAATCAAATCCATTTCCCACCTTCCAAATCATGCAAAAGATGTAATCTTATTCAATGGCCATAAGAAGTATTGTTGGGCATGCTTCTTTATTAAAATTGTTCCAAATGTTGTATTACTTTAGATACAACATAATCTACAGTAAAACATCAATAATAAAACCCATAAAACTTCCTTAATATACTATAAAAAAACATCATATACTCCATACTTTCTATTAATAACTCTTTTGGACATGGTTTAACTTATTTTTTTGCTTCATCTATTAATAAATTGCTCTGTACAATTCATTAAGTAAATCTTCTTGAAGATGATTTCAATCTTTAAGGAAATAATGCAGAAAAAAACAAATCCATGTGGATATTGAATGACACTTTCATACTAAAATTTAGTAATTACCTTAATTATGACAACCTCAACTTTGCAATTGTTTCAAATTTGACAAATAGATATAGTCAATATGTAGTTCATATTTTTTATGTACTAACTACTTTGATAATCAATATTTCAACCTAAAATCGTTTAGAACCAAGACAATTGCATAATACTTCAAGAAAAAAGTTACTTTCAACATTATATTTTAAAGAGAAAAATGATCAACATGGAAAAAAAGTTTATAGCCAAGTGATAGTGACCAAATTTCTCAATTTAGAAGGTCATTATTTTATTTTCTCTTGGTGATTCTATAACTCTTCTTTAATACATAGTAAATGGCTTGACTGATATTTACTCTTGTTATCTAATTGATTAACACTACTCTAATTCCAATGGATGATTTAGAAATAAAGCATTGAAAGTCATTATGGTCATATCTTTTGTGCAATAGCCTAAGATCTCTTTAGCCAATTGGAAGCATCTTGATATACTTCTCCTCAAATATAATCTAGTATCTTCTTGAGCAAATTTGGTAATGTGTTGTCTTTAAGTTACACTTCTACACCTTCTTCTAAAATAAACCTTATGTTTAAAAATGTTAAGGGAACTCATACACATTTTTAGGAATTTCTAAAACTTAATAATTACTACTTTGCCTTTATCTCCATTTACCCATCTTACTTGTACTCTATGTTTAGACTATATACCTTCATATATATTTTTTAGATATTGATCCATATGTGTGAAAGTTAATCATTATTAATTATTAAAGGTTTTCTTTAATATTTCCAAGTGATAC
This sequence comes from Lunularia cruciata, assembly GCA_948567375.1. NCBI lineage: Eukaryota > Viridiplantae > Streptophyta > Marchantiopsida > Lunulariales > Lunulariaceae > Lunularia > Lunularia cruciata. Next base: position 1,615,763 of record OX419756.1, on the reverse strand, counting down.
TATGCCTTAGTATAAAAAAAGGTCATTATACATGAATTTCCTAAACTTCACTTGGATTTTTGGAAATCTTTGTAACCTTCTCTTGAAAAGTTGCTTATATTGCAAATCTAAAATGTAGGCCAATATAAGAAAAGTGTTAGTTAATATTAATCATGACTTATCTTCTTATTTCCTATTTTACCTTATAATACTATTTTACCTCATCGTATTATAGGACTCCATGCCACTATTCTTAAAAATCCATTCCATGAATTACTTCAATTAGATTTGCTTCTCCTCATTTGTTAGGAGCATCAAATACTTCTTTTTGATTCATAATATGTGGTCAAATGACTTGCTAAGTCATCAAATAGTACAATTTGTTATAAGAAGGCAAGTACAAGTAGGCAATCCTACCTTAAACCACACTACATAAAAGGAGTTTGACTAGTCTTAATTTTTTACTAAATTGTAATATCTTAGTGTATGTTTCTTTTGAATCACCATTGATCTTTGATCAAGGTATGTCAAAGCATAACAACACCTTCTCTTTTTCCATTTTTATTCACTTACTTTATACAAAATACTTATTCCTCCATCAAAGTTTTCATACAACTTCATCTACTTATAGGCAGTCCCTTGTACTTTGTTGAGTCTCAAGAAAATCACTTATTCTTTCCTTTGGAGAGATGTGTATTATCTAAAATTGGTATCTCTTAAAGTAGCCTCTTGGTACTTCAATCACAAAATCTGCTTCAAATACCTCAAATTTTTTATTAACTTCCTCTTATTAGGATGTAGATGATTATTCTCTTAGATATCTATTAGTTTTTTATTGATTTTTTTATAAATATTTGTTAGTATCATTTAATATATCAAGCATTATATATTATCATATAAATATATCATAAATTGGTCATGTTATTTTATCATATTAATTGTACTTTGTAATCTAAAAATATATAAAACATAGATAGTAAGGAAATTTTTCTTTTCTGTTGTACCACATAGATCAATTTGAAAAGTCTGATAAATCAACCCTTGGATTTTCCAAATTGCTTATCTTTACTTGTTATCTTGGTTTTGCTACTCTATCTAAATTCTTGAATCATTAAATTTTATGGTTAAATTCAAAAGCATGTATCTTGTCCAAATTTTATATCTCAATCTTGCTCACATTCACTTTTTATCTCATTTTGGTTGTCCTTATTCATATTTATTAGTTTGAGACTTTACATGAAATCCATATTATAAATAAAACCAAAAATAAGAATACAATGTTATTAAATTAATTAATTATACATAAATAGGTTTATTGTAGTATTAAAAAATTAAATAAATATAAAGACACCTTTATGAACTAAACCTATGAATACTAGTTGATATTTCTAGAGAAATCAAGTATCCAATTGCTTTAACTAAAATTAATTTCTTCAACTATGTATTATAGTAATATTTAATTATCTCTTTCTATTGCAACTTTGAAAACCTTTTTACTTTGAGTGATTTTATCCAATACTAACTTCACTCTATTTGTTGAATCATTGAATACAAATTATATATGAAATATATATCAAAATACGTAGGTTTAGTCTTAAATAGAAATGTGCAATGAAAGGTACAAAGTAATGGGGTGATAGGTCTTTTCTATGACAACCCGAAAAATATCAATTTTTTAGTAATCAAGTAAGTTAAATAAATTTTGTTCCCATAGAGATACAATTCAGAATTGGTCAAATATAAAGTCAAATAATAACAATCTTAATTATTCTTGGTTGTGACTTTAATCTCTCAGGTAGAGACCACACCCAAAAGAGAGTAATAAGCACTGACTCATAGCCTCGTCACAAAATTTTGTCATACTTAATCACAACTTCATCAAATCTTTCCAAATAGTCTTGATTGTGATGATTCAGTTTCTCCCAAAAATGGCACTTCACTACAAAACAACTTTGCCTCAGAATTGTGTTCCACCCCTCCATTGAAGGCACAACTTCCTCAATCAAAATTGCTTCACATCAACACTACGCTGCACTCACAAATACAAAATACTACCAACACTACAATTCCTCTCAAATCTATCAAGACATTGCTCCGATTGCACTTCACTCAAGATCAAACACACAGAATGAAGATCAAGGCTATGGAGTCCAACATCTAACAAGCACACTGACTTGCACTACAAAATTCTCCACACACTCACAAACACAAACACAATGTTGATACCCGGAATTAAGCTCAAACGACTAGCACTACTTCACAGCACTTTGCTTTATCTATTCTCAAAATTATGAGCACTAAGAAAATATAACACTACAAATGCCACCTTTAAATAGCTAAGCACTCAACAGTTAATAACAACTATACCGTTCTATAATAGCTCTTCCTACCTACAGATCCAAAATGACAATGCACCTCTTCATATCTGCCTCTTCAAATCTCAAATCTATTACTACTCCTATCCAATGTCTACTTCTTCCTCGGCTTCCAATCCCAAAGTAATTTCACATACTACTCTATCCTCGGGTTTCCCAACTACTAATTCCTCTACCAATTCTACTACTTCTTCTTTATGATCTACAATTCCCATCATAGTTAACCTTTCTAAATCTCTATCTCCTGACCCACTCTTCTCTAACATTTCTAATGACAACTCCAAAGACATCTATACTCCTATATCATCTACTTCGGGCTTTGCTACTATCAATTCCTTTGCTAATTCTACTATATCTCCATCAAGAATTGTAATTGAAAGCATGGGTACACTATTTATATCTTCAATTTGCAACCCACTTTCCCCTAATCACTCATGTAACTGACCAAAAGACACTAACTGTCTGATCTTGCACTTTGGGTTTATTCATTACTACTATTTCTCTTCTAATTATGTCTATCTTCAATTAGAATTGAAATTGAAAGCATGGGTATCCTAAATATCTTCTTTCCATACTCTAACTTCCTCTAATCCCTTTGGTAAGACTCTCGAAGTCACCTTCACTGCACTTTGAGTTCAGACTACTTCGGGTTGAATCATATTTGTCTTGAGGCTAAGTCTTTAGACCCGAAGTCCAAAGTCTGAAGTTGTATAGACCCGAAGACATCAACCCGAAGACCTTCAACCACTTTATACATCTACTATAGAAACTTCAAATGCTTGTAACTTCTGCTACAAAACCTTCAAACTTTGCGATTTTGGTGGCAGCAGAAAGCCCTGAACAAGAAGCTTCCAACAAGATATGACATGCATAATTTGGACTTGTGGTCATTGAGATATGGCACTCGCAGTAATCCCGACTTGTAACCTTCATTCTGATGTGAAGAAACCCTCCTTTGGCGTCTGACCTCCTTCTTCCTCTGACACGAAGTAAGCTTCTTTGGGTCTTGATCCAAAATGAGTCCTTCTTCTAACACAAAGTTGACTTCCTTAGGCTTGATCAAAATAAAAGTTTCCCTTCATTTCTTCTCCATTTGGTTTCAGCAAGGCACTTCTTCTTCAAAACTTGTCCAAAATGAAAAATGTGGGTACCACATATTCTCCAACTATTAATCATCTGACCTACTCACTAGTGCAAACACTTTGCTCAATTCACTACTTCTCATGCAAACATCTAAACCCTAAACCCTTCACTCTAGCTTAAACATGACCATCATTGTGTTGACTATTGTGGTACCCACATTTTTTGGTTTTTTTTCAAAATGGAGAAGAAGAAGTGTATAGAGAAGTTGGATTGCACCTGTGTGGCCGAAGAAGGCAGAGAAAAGAGTCTTTGGGATGAAACCCGAGGTAACATGGCTTTGAGTCATAAGGCAAAGTACTCAGACTTGCCCTATCAGCATACAACCCAAAGTAAGAAGTCTTTGTATCAAGGGGTGCTCAACCCGTGGCGAGGACAATGTAACAACTTTTCTTTGGAGCGAGAAATTCAAGAAGGGACCGTTAAAAAACTAGCAGTCATATGCGTGAAGGACACTTGACAGTGACAAGAGCATGCAAGAGGTGTGATTTCTTGGTAGAAACTTGAATTGAAGAGCGACGAAGAAGGCACAACTCTATAAAAATTGGGCTAATGACAAAGCAATGTCAAGAAATTTTCCTTTGCTGTTGAGGAGTCATCATGCAGGAGATCGTGGGAAGGGAAGTAGAGTTGAAGATGCGCTGGTGTGTAGAGGAGAATTCGAGAGAGCTAATCCGAGAGACAGTGAGGAAGAAAGAAAGATGGGAAGAGGAAAGAAGAACTCCAAATTTGCAGTGAGAAATCATGCAATTTGGAGGTTAGATGTGATCGCAAGAATCAAAGTCTTGAGCAAACTTTGGATCACATTCTTGGCGTGGAACTGGAATGTGAGTTTTCCAAGATTCATGACCGAGATAATCAAGAGTAAATGTCTTGATGGCCTTGAGGAAGAGGGGAAGAGAGGAAATCTGGCTCGCTGGACGGAGTCGGGTTGGAGATTAGTACTTGGAAGAGAGGCAGGAACGGAGTAGGGTGCCACGTTCTTGGTGAAGGGAGAGGTAGCCAAAGAAACCCAAGAAGTGAGGGATGCATTCTCTTTGAAGCGTATAAAGAATGGGTATAAAGTAGAGAGTCACAAAGATCCTATCAAGAGAGGGATTGTGAGTGCTCTCATGGCAATCTTGAAGCCGGAGAGAACGACTTATGTGATGAAGCACCAAGCGGTGTTTTTCCATAAGATGTTTGCAGGAGAGCCAATCAACTGTGCAAGGTGCTTCCATGGGCAAACAAGATAGATGGTGTGGAACTTGTGGGATAAATTGCCTCCGCACTATATTGTGCCATTTGCAGCACATTTCTACCTCAGGCTGAATCTGCTCAATGCGGCAGAGTGCAACAGAATGGTGTTGCATTTTCATCCCGACTTAAGAAAGGAGGTCAACGCAGAGGAGCAATAGTACATTCTTTAGATCAGAAGTAGCAATGAGTACTATGCGCAAACGGGAAAGAGTGTGCAGGTGGACGTGAGTACTCCAAAGTCAAAGACGAGGAGTTGAAAAGGAGAAGGCAAAGATGTCAAGAGAATGAGACCTCGGAAGACCAGAAGAGTAAACCCAAGGAAAGGTATGGTAGTAATTGCATCATCGGAAGAAGACTCAAAAGGAAAAGCTCAATGCAAGTCCAAAGACTCGGAACGCAAGGAAGAACCCGAGCTCACACTATAGAGTGGAGACACGAGTAGTGATAGCGATGAAGGCGGGGAGATGACGTCGGTTCCCACAACAGAAGAAGAAGTCAGGATTGAGTTTGAGGAGGAAGGTAACGTGAAGTTAGAAGACGAAGTGCCAGAGCAGGAGGAGAGGAAGGTTACCATTCAAAGAGGAGTTTGGTCGAGGCAAAAGGTGAAGTGTGAAGCGGGTCCAAGCAAGGTAAGGGAAGAGGAGAATGCCAATTTGGGGAGTGAAGCGTCCATTCCGATACGACAATTGCAGCAAAGAAGGCGAGTATCAAGAGAAGAAGAGGTAAAGAAGGAGATCACTCCATGAGTTGAAGTAGCCACGAGCAACGGAGTGGAGTACTTGCACAAAGTTGTGTTTCCTCTGTTGGTGAAATTGGAACACAAGAAGAAGGAGATGCAATCAAAGTGTCTGGAGGTGAAGACTATTGCAAGTGTCAGCACAATTAGAAGAAGAGAACTTAGAGTTGAAGAAGAGTATAATCCGAGGTGAGGAGGAAAGGGAAGTACTACGAGTGGATGCAATAGTGCAGAGTCAAGTGGTAGAAAACTTGAGGAGAGAAGCAAAGTATTGAGAGGAACTTGTGAAGCAGAGTGACATAGCAAAGGAGAGACAAATTGCTGAATATGAGATCTTGAAGCAGTAGTTTGTTGATTCAAGACTAGAAGTTATTCATGCTATGGTGAGAGTAGCAAAGAAGGAACAAGAGCTTGATAGGGTGATGGAGAGTGTAGAAGAGAAGAAGCAACTGTGGAAACAAGAGTTGACAGTGAGATATAGAGAAGAGAGGTTGCAAGAGTTACTTCATAATCAGGAGGAGAAAATTGTACAGAAGGAGAAGGAGAAGGAAGTTGTGAAAGCCAAGTTTGAGGTAGAATTGGCAGTGTACCAAGAGGATTGGCTTGCAGATCGGGAGCAAGAGAGGAAGATGAGACTGGAGCCATTGAAGGAAATTGTAATTAGGATGGATGCAATGTTTAGTACAGAGGCCAGTGTGCGTATTGAGGAGACAAGGCTGCACGAGTTGAAGTTGTTGGTGCAGGAGACGAGGAGGAGACATGCAAAGAACACCGATTTGAACGCGTTGTTTATTAGTCTCAAAACTCGTGTAGATAGGAAGATATTAGAGGTAGAAGACAATATCACAATAAGATTAGACTTAGTCAAATTAGAGATAGGTAAACTTCAAAAAGATGTTAGAGCAAAACCCGAAGTAGATGAAGTAGGAGTACAAATGTCTTCAGAGTTACCATTGAAGACATTAGCAAAGAGTGGGTTGGGAGATAAGGAGTTAGAAAGATTGCACACTAGTGAAATTTCAGATCAAGAAAGAGAACTATTAGATTTGGTAAAAGATGTAGGAGTTATGAAACCCGAGGATAAAATAGTAGGAAGTAAAGTTACTTTGGAGTCGGGTTTGAAAGCCAAAGAAGTTCTAGACATTGGATCGGATTAGTAACTAATTTGAGATATGAAGAGGCAGATATGAAGAGGTGCATTGTCATTTTGGATCTGCAAGTTTGTAGAGTTGTTAAGAAGAGGTACATTAGGAAGATAACTGTCGATTGCTTCACTCTTTAAGAGTGGCATTTGTAGTATCATGTTGTTCAGTGCTCATAATTTTTGAGAATAGATAAAGCAAAGTGATGTGAAGTAGTGCTCGTCACTTGAGCTTGATTCCGAGTATCAACTTTGTGTTTGTGTTTGTGAGTGTGTGGAGAAATTCAAAGTGCAAGTCAGTGTGCTTGTTGGATGTTGGATTCCATAGTCTTGATCTTCATTAGGTATGTTTGATCCTTAGTGAAGTGCAATTGAAGCAATGCCTTGATAGATTTGAGAGGAATTGTAGTGTTGGTAGTATTCTACATTTGTGAGTGTAGTGTGAGGTTGATGTGAAGCAATTTTGATTGAGGAAGTTGTGCCTTCAATGGAGGGGTGGAACACAATTATGAGACAAAGTCATTTTGCAATGAAGTGCCATTTTTGGGAGAGCCTGAATCATCACAATCAAGATTGTTTGGAAAGATTTGATGGAGTTGTGATTAAGGAGTGTTAATATGTGACAAGATTGTGAATCAGTGCTTGTTACTCTCTTCTGGGTGTGGTTGCTACCTGAGAGATTAAAGATGCAACCAAGAAGAACTAAATTGTTACTTTGCTTTGTATTTGGACATTTCTGACTCGTATCTCTATGAGAACAACCTTTACTTACCTGATTACCGCAAAAGTGATATTTGCCGGGTTGTCACAACTATAATCCTTTGTATTGGGTCCCTATAGCTATCCACCTTGTACCCATTCTTGGTTTGAGGTACAAGGAACAAATTCTTCACCTCGACTTTTCTTCTGAAGAATCACACTTTTGATAGAAGTTGACTTGTCCTACTTCTCTTGCCTCTCTCCCCAAGACTAATCTCCAATCCAACTCAGTCCACCAAGCCGGATTTCCTCTCTTTCCCTTTGTCTTGGGACCATCTTTGTGATTGTTGGTAGCAATTTTTGCCATGAACCTTGTGAAGCTAAAATTCCAATTCCATGCCAAAAAGGTGATGCAAAGTCTATTGAAGACTTCAATCCTTGCCACTACATCTAATTAGTGAGTTGCAAGACCCCTCACCAAAATCTGCTTATTACCTTTTGGTGGCATTGTGTGCTTCCTCACTCTTGGTCTTTGAAAGATCAAACCTTCCCCAAAACCTAAGATCCTAACTCCTTTAGGACAACTATTGAAAGGCATGGGATATTGCCATGACATTTCAAAACTCCCACAACAAAGTCTCAATTTTATAGTTTTTTGTTATGTGGTCATTCTTCAATTGATCTTCAATTGACACACAAATTCTATGTGTCTCTTTTTTGTCACTCTAAATGTCATATTGATCCTGAGGTAGTCAGTTTTTAGCATGCACTTTCTTGATTAGCTAGACACAAGGAAAGGTTGTTATAGGTTCTTTAGATTAGGTTGCACATCCCAATGCAAAGTATATTTTCTTTGGGTTTATAATTTCTTAAGTCCAATCCGAGTCCTTCTAACTCTAACCCAAGGTCAACATCTTTGGGTCTATGCCGATCCAATGTCTATACAATTCTTCTCTTTTCTTCTTCATTTAGCTTCAATTTGGCTTCACCAATGCACTTCTTCTTTAAAACTCATCAAAAATTAAAATGTGGGTACCACATACCCCCTCTCTCAAATGTGAGCATCCTTGTGAACATCAGCTCTCTCTTCTTTATACAAGTTTGAGTCCATAGTCCAATATTTTTTGACTCTCCACCCGTTCACTCTAGTGGCAAATGGATTACCTTTTAGGTCTACAAGTTGAATCGAGCCATTGGCATAAATGTGCATTACATGGTATGGCCTCATCCACCTTAAATGTAGCTTGCTTGGAAAAAATATTTGGCAATTGTCATATAACTGCATCAAATCTCCTTCTTGAACAACAATAGGCTTTATTTTCTTATCATGCTTGACTTTCCACTGACTTTGTATTTCCTTTGTGGTTTGCATTGCATTGTCTTGCTTCTCTTCTACCCAAATAAGTTGATGGATCCAAAGATCTTAACTTTCTTCCTCCTAACATTGTTCCTCACAAAGGGTACAATATGATCATACATTAAATTCAATTGGTAGTATGGGATGCAATCTATATGTCAAGAAATATGTAGTTTGCTTGGTTGTGATCTTTTTGGTGGTTTGGTATGCTCACAAAGCTACAAGTAACTTTGTGTCCTAATCATAAGCATTGTTGACAATCACCTTAATCAAAATTTTGATCAAATCAAAATGGATCAAATCAACCTTTGATGGATCAAATCAATTTTGATCCATCAAAGTTGATGGATCCAAAGATCTTAACTTTCTTCCTCCTAACATTGTTCCTCACAAAGGGTACAATATGATCATACATCAAATTCAATTGGTAGTATGGGATGCAATCTATATGTCAAGAAATATGTAGTTTGCTTGGTTGTGATCTTTTTGGTGGTTTGGTATGCTCACAAAGCTACAAGTAACTTTGTGTCCTAATCATAAGCATTGTTGACAATCACCTTAATCAAAATTTTACACAACAATCTATTCACTTTCTCCATTAGGCCATTCATTTTTGGGTTGTAAGGCGTCCTCTTTTGATGTTTGATTTGGAAGTACTTGGTTAATACTTCCACAAGTGAGTTTAGAAAATCAGTCCCTTGGTCACTACCAATTTGAGAGGACATTTGTAATGTGAAATGATGTTTTGGAAGAAAAATTCTACAATTGTTTTTGCATCATCTTGCCAAGTTGCCTCGGCTTCAACCATCTTGGTAGCATAATCAGTGTAAACCAAGATGTATCTCTTCCTTGTGAATTGGATCACCCGGTTGTATATCTACAAAATCAATTCCCTATTTCTCAAATGGGGCCAATAGCAAAATTGGTCTCAAAGGCCACTAGGAAGTAGTTGTCGGCTTTTTTGTTCTTTGACAGGTGTCAAAATTTTGGATATTGGCTTGAGTATACTTCTACATTGTAGGCCACTGATACCCTGATGAAAGAATTTTCTTTATGGTATTCTTTAGGGCATAATGTCCTCTTGATGCTTCCAAGTGTAAGGACTCAATTACTCCTCCGACTTTGTATGCTTCCAAGCATCTCCAAAGTACTTATCTTTACCTATTTTAAATAAAATGTTGTGCTTGAATTGGTACAACATTATCTTCTTGAGGAAGACTTCCCTTTACTCAAGGTCCAGTCCCTTAGGACATTGGCAAGTATGTTGTCATGCCATTTGTAGTGCCGCGTCTAGATGCTTGGACACTGGAGTTCCAATGATAGTAGTTAGAGTTATTTAAGCAGTTTCTTAGAGACTACTTTTCGACGGTTAGATTTTGTGTTAGGGGAACTGACTTCACGGTGGGGCCCACCATCACTTTGCGTCTTTCACACCATCGAGTGTGCCATCAGCGGGACCATTAGGGTTTCAGTGCTAGCTCAAGTATAGGGGGCATAGTTTCAAAGTGAGCTCCAAAGAGCTCACTTCTCTGATGTTGAGCCTTCGAGTTCTTGGCTATGGTGGATAGAGGCCGGCGAGCATCACCTGGATTTTCTATACTTGAGTGGGTGTGGCTTGACTATAATCAATGCCGAATTGTTGGCAGTTTATAGAGTGACAGATCAAGTACTGATCTGAGTTGAGTTGAGTTGAGAGTGGTAAGCAATCTGATTACATCAGAGAAGTGAAGTCAGGGGAAATCGGGTGCAAGAACTGTGAGTGTTGGTGGTATCTCCAAGCTCGGTGGATCGTTGGTAGCTCGATTCAAGTTCAGTGTTTCCCTAGTGTGTAGAATCTCAATTGATTGATGCAGATTTGGCAGTTAGGCAGACGGTGTGCAGAAGCATTGGCCAAATTTTGAGCAAAGAAGGAGCAATTTTCAAGCAGTGTTGTGATTCTTAGCTCAAGAGGTGAAGGCAAGATCAATTTGCTACGAGTTGGGCTCAGAAAGTCAAATTGAAGGTGGAGTTGGGAAGCTGTTCTCATGAAATTGTGATTAGGAAAAACATGTTTTGTCAATTTGGCTCGAGTGGAAAGTTAGCGGGGGATTTGGCGGACAGCCATCTTTAGGGTTTACGTCAAATTTTATGTCAGATTTTGGTTGGGATTTAAGTCAGATTTTGGCCAGATTTGGAGGAGTTTCACTAGTTTGGAGGAGTTTTGCAGATTTGGAGAAGTTTCACCAATTTTGGAGGAGGTTTGAAGTGGCAACAAGAAAGGTTGTTTGGCCAAATTTGGAGGAGTTTTGCTAGTTTGGAAGAGTTTTGCAGATTTGGAGAAGTTTTGCCAATTTTGGAGGAGGTTCAAAGTGGCAACAAGAAAGGCCTCATTTGGCTGAATTTTGGTGTTTAGAGGCTTCGAGGCATAGGGCTGTGGGCTATGAGAGGCTATGAAGGCCTAGAATGGCCAGCAAGCCAACTTGTTGGCGTGAGGCTAGCTAGTTTAGAGTAGATCTTGGTCATTGGTTGGCAAAATCTGCCTTTCCTGCTAGATTGTGCGCAACAAGGTTTGACCCCTAGATCTCTTGTTCCTAGACTGGTGCCCTAGCCAACTGGTCCACTCTCACTTGTTGTCATAGAGATTGTGCCACTGTTATCTATACACATGTAGCTTTGGCTAGGAGAGGCAGTTTGATCCCATTTTTGGTGATCCTGGTAGCTTAGGACTTAGATACGAACTCCTCTTATGTCAAATGCCAAATGGTGGCAGAGTCAGTCCCATGTTATGTTATGAGATGGAGGGTTTTTGTTTAGATTTCTTGTGATTGGATCCTCTCCTTTCTCTGCTTCCTATTTGTGCACCATGTTTGTGTGAGGTGCCCTGACTTTTGAGCGTTGGTGCTCTGGTGTGCTCTCGGTGGTGAGTGTAATAATATGGAGTTTAGCGACGAAGTTAGTCGGGCTTACAAAGTAGCACATAAGACAAAGTAGCCTAGAATATTCCAGAAGTATTTAGGAAGCTTCTTGGGAAGCTTCCCGGTTAACTTAGCTTGCACCTTAAGTAAGTAGCTTCTAGAAGGAAGCTTTTAGAAGCTTCCAACTAGCTTAGCTTGCATGCCAAGTAGGCGGCTTCTAGAAGGAAGCTTCTTGAGAAGCTTCCTAGATAACTTGGCTTGCACTCTAAGAAAGCGGCTTGAGGAAGCTTCTTGAGAAGCTTCTCAAGGACCTTGTATGCTACCTATAAATACCAAAGCCAAAGCTCATGCTAGGCATTTGGAGTTTTCCCTCATTCAAGTGTCCCAATGTGAGTTTCCATTCTCCTATTTCTCTCCTCGGATTCGGTCTTTTACATTGGTATTAGAGCAGGAATGGGATGGATGGAATTTATGGACCACCAAATCCACTTCCACCAAACCATTGGGATTTTTGCGTCCAAATACTACCCAAGCATCGTTTCACACTATTCATCACTTCGCACTTTGGACAAGATTTTCTACATATGATCACCATATCTGAGGAACCCGTGGTGCTTCTAGTTGTAACTTATGGAGAACGATGGATGTGCTATTTCTATGTGTTAATAAATTAAATAGATTGGGAGTGGTGTGATAGAGGAGCAACCATGGCGGCAATACCTGATGTTATCCTTGCTGTGCAACAACAAATCGAGCACCTTACTTGATTGTTGGATGAATGAGATCTTTGACGACAAGAGCAAGTGGAGAGAGTACCAACTCAAGAAGGAGAAGATCGGATCAGGTTCCCTTAACCCAAGGTATTTGAAGGCAAGAATCTCCCGGGTGCAGTGGAGAATTTTGTGTTTGATTGTGAATGTTATTTTGAAGCTATCAATCTACAAGATGAGCAAAAAACAGATTCTCTTGGCTTCTAGCCAGTTGGATGGAGTAGCAAAGCTATGGTGGAGATTCCGAGTGGAGCGAGCCAAACGACAAATGGTTACACCGATCTTGACATGGGCAGAATTCAAGAGTGCAATAATCAGTCGGTTCCAAGCTATAAATGCCACACAAGCTGCATGGGATAAGTTGGCAGAGTTGAAACAGATTGGCTCTGTAAGAAGTTACATCACGCAGTTCCAGAACACCATCATGCAAATTCCAAATATTTTGGAAGGTGAAGCTCTGGATCAATTTGTGAGGGGCTTGAAAGAAAGAACCAAATTAGAGGTAACCATGCGAGAGCCACAACACTTGGAGGAGGCCATGCAGTTGGCCGAACGTTTTGATTCCTTGGTAGCAACAACTTGGTCTCAACCTCGACCCCCACAAAGTCTACCAATACACTACACACAAGTGAAGGAGCCAACACCAATGGAGATTGATGCAATTCAACGAAGACCACTAGGCATGGCAGACAAGGAGAAATTGCGACAAAATGGTGGTTGTTTTTAATGTCACCAGTTAGGGCATCGCATTGCTGAATGCCCACTCAAGAATGGACGACCTCGACAAGTTGCCCAAGTGGAGGTTGTGGAGCGGAATGATCAAGGAAACAAGGAATCCCAATAGGAGATTTTGAGCCGCCTACTGGGAGCTTGATTAGTTCCAATGGGATTGAAGGCTCGACCTATGCAAGTCTAATTCACTTGCAAGGTATGATATCTAATTGGGGTTGTAGGATTTTGGTTGATTTTGGAAGTTCAGAGAATTGCATGTCTATGCAAGTAGCAAAGGAATTGGGTATTCCTATCAAGCCAGTGATTGGAAGTAGTTTGATGATGGCGGATGGTAGAAAAGGTTCTGCATTCCGCACCTCTCATCCTGTTACCTTCCAGATTGGGAAGGAGTATTTGGAGTGTATGAGGTTTGTAGTGGCACCCCTACACTATGATATTATTCGGGGTCTACCTTGGCTTGAACGTCATAAGGTTCAATTCGATTGGACCTGACGTCAAATTCAAGTACAACACCAAGGTAGGAATTTCCGATTAGGTTGTTTGGCACCTCTGAGTAAGACACCTAAGAATAGTCAGTCCCAAGATGGGAAGTTTGTTGAGAAGGTAGCCATAGAGCAAATCTGGAAGGGAGATGAGTCCCAAGATGGGAAGTTTGCCAGGAAGGCAACCATAGAGCAAGCTTGGAAGAGAGATGAGTCCCTAGAAGGGAAGTTTGTTAATGAAGCAGCCATAGAGCAAGCTTTGAAGGAAGATAAGTCTGTATTCACGGTGTGGATCAAGCCAATTGCACAAGAACAATTTGAGGAGAGCCAAGTGCCATATCAAGCAACGGTTGATCGGATAGTTCAAGAGTTTGCAAATGTGTTTCCAGATTATCTGACAAAGGGATTACCCTCTGATCGAGGTATGCCCTTCAAGATCAAGTTATTGCCAGGGAGTACTCCAATGAGTAGACCAATCTATCGGCTCTCACCAAAGGAGTTGGAAGAGTTGCGAACAACACTTACAGAGTTGTTGGAGAAGGATTTCATACGACATAGTACCTCTCCGTGGGGAGCACCGGTACTATTTGTTCCAAAGAAGGATGGAGGACTTTGTTTCTGTATTGATTACCGTGGGTTCAATAAGCAAACCGTGAAGAATGCATATCCCTTGCCTCGGATCGATGACCTGCTTGATCAATTAAGTGGAGCACGCTACTTTTCCAAGCTAGATCTTTGTAGCAGCTATTGGAAAATTCCTATTGAAGGAGAGGACGTGCAAAAGACTGCCTTTTGCACAAGGTATGGACATTTTGAGTGGAGAGTTCTACCTTTTGGACTCACAAATGCTCCAGCAGTCTTCATGGATCAGATGCATCAAGTGTTGGAGGGACTATTGGATCAGTCCGTGGTAGTGTTCTTAGATGATATCTTAATCTATAGCTGGACAAAGGCAAAACACAGGAATCATGTGCAAGAAGTCCTAAGACGACTACAATAGTGGAAATTTTACTGCAAGAAGTCAAAGTGTGCTTTTTGGCAGAAGGAGGTTACCTTCTTAGGTCATAAGATCTCATCAGAGGGGATCAAGATGGAAGAAGAGAAGATCAAGGCCATTACTGATTGGCCTACCCTAAAGGATGCTACCAAAGTGCGAGCATTCAATGGATTGGCCAGTTTTTACCAACGGTTCATCCACTATTATGCTCATGTGGCTGCACCATTGACTGACCTCTTGGGAAAGAACTCGAGCTTCCAATGGACCACCAAGCATGAAGAAGCATTCCAAAAGCTAAAGCATATGGTGTCTTCAAGACCCATTCTTCAACCATATGATCCGCAACTACCGTGTGTGGTTGATTTTGATGCTTCTAACTTTGCAATTGGAGCTGTGTTGCAACAAGAATTTCTAGATGGACTACATCCTATTGCCTTTGTGTCTTGCCAACTAAATACAGCTGAAAGAAATTACTCTGCTTGAGATTGGGAACAACTTGCAATGGTATATGCCACCAAGGTATGGAGGCATTATCTCTTGGTGAAACAAGTGATCATGCAAACTAATCACAAGCCATTGTTGCAGACCTTACACCTAGAGCACATGAAGAGTCGACATCATCGATGGGAAGAGCAACTCCAATTGTTTGACATCAAACTTGAGTACAAACCAGGTTGGTTCCATGTCATCCCTGATGCTCTATCACGACGACCTGATTTGAAGTCTCTTCCTCTCATCGCAGCAACAATTACGATGATGTCAATTGATCCCAAGATTCATAAGGAGTTTTGGTTAGCTCTACAGCAAGATCACTTCTTCCAAATGGTACATGGTCGGCTAACAATAGGTGACAAGGAGTACAACACCTTCTCCTTCAAGGAAGGCCTTCTATTCCATGCAGACCAGATCTATGTTCCAACCAAAGGTGATCTTTGACTTGTGCGCCTTCAATAAGCCCATGATTTACCCATTGTTAGTCACATGGGTGTGGACAAGACCTTGGGTACCCTCCAACGTCAATGGTGGTGGCCCAACATGACACGGGATGTTCAAGAATTTGTCCAATCGTGTGAGAGCTGCCAACGTAACAAGGCCAGCAACCAGAAGCCGGGTGGACTCCTTCAACCGCTTGCCGTTCCATTAGCTTGTTGGGAGCATGTGAGCTTGGATCTCATCACATCCTTGCCAAAGACAAAACAAGGACACACCGCCATTGTGGTGTTTGTGGATAAGCTTAGTAAGCAAATCCACTTGGCACCAACTTGTGATACCGTGGATGCCCCAACCTTAGCGCAAATCTACTTTGACAATGTCTTCAAGCATCATGGAATGCCACGCGTACTCATCTCAGACCGTGATCCTTGTTTTACCAGGAAGTTTTGGCAAGCACTCTTTCAGATACTCGGCACCAAACTTGCTTTGTCCACGGCCTATCATCCTCAAACTGATGGACAAACCAAACGTGCAAATCGTACATTGGAAGATATGTTGCGTGCCTTTGTCAATGTCCACCATACCAATTGGGATGAATGTCTTGCCGCTGCCGAATTTGCCTACAACAATTCCAAACAAGCAAGCACCGGATTCTCTCCCTTCTTTCTCAATTTTGGCCAAGATCCGCTTATTTTAGATTCTCTTCTTGCTCCTCCTCCATCTCAAGTTCCTCATACTTCCACATTCTTGACCACTATATCCTAATCGCTCCAACAAGCCAAGTCTCACCTCCTTGTTGCTCAGAATCGCCACAAACAATATGCGGACCACCATCGTCGTGATCTCACCTTTGAAGTTGGTGATAAAGTCATGCTATCCTCCAATAACCTCCTTGTTCCACTTGATACCCAAGTTCGTAAACTTGCCCCTAACTGCATAGGACCCTTTGATATCACTCAAATTGTCTCTTTTGTTGCTTATCGACTTGCCTTACCTTGTCACATGCATACCTTCTTTCATGTTTCCAAGTTGAAACCCTTTGTTCCTAACCCCTCTTCCTTTTCCTCTTGAGTCCAACCTCCCCCTCTTCCTGTCCCTATCAATGATCATGAGGAGTACAAAGTTAATCGTATCCTTGCGCGTCGCCATATCCAACGAGGCCGTCGCCAACATACAGAGTACAAGGTCCTTTGGAAAGGGTATCCCCTTCATGATGCCACTTGGGAGCCTCTTTCTCACCTCCAAAATGCACAAACGGCCATCCAAGAATTCAAAGCTTCATTGGCAACGAGGACGTCACCAACTAGCGGCGGGGAATATGTAACAATATAGAGTTTAGCGACAAAGTTAGTCGGGCTTACGAAGTAGCACATAAGACAAAGTAGCCTAGAATATTCCGGAAGTATCTAGGAAGCTTCTTGGGAAGCTTCCCGGTTAACTTAGCTTGCACCTTAAGTAAGTAGCTTCTAGAAGGAAGCTTCTAGAAGCTTCCAACTAGCTTAGCTTGCACACCAAGTAGGCGGCTTCTAAAAGGAAGCTTCTTGAGAAACTTCCTAGTTAACTTGGCTTGCACTCTAAGAAAGCGGCTTGAGGAAGCTTCTTGAGAAGCTTCTCAAGGGCCTTGTATGCTACCTATAAATACCAAAGCCAAAGCTCATGCTAGGCATTTGGAGTTTTCCCTCATTCAAGTATCCCAATGTGAGTTTCCATTCTCCTATTTCTCTCCTCGGATTCGGTCTTTTATAGTGAGGCTGGAGTGATGACCAGTCAGACTACCTTTGTTTCTCTTTGGTGAGGCAGGAAGTGATGACCTGCAGATTGTGAGAGTGCGTGTTATGATGGCAGGTTACAGGTTGCCCTTTCCCCTAGTGTAGTTATCTCGGTTAGAGTTACATTAGTGGGTGGTGCTTGGTGGTGTTGGCACTTGGTGGGGTACTTGCGGTTGCGACTGGCGGTTGCAGTTGGTGGTTTGGGTTTGCTGTTGTGGTTACTTTGTCACGACGGAGTTCTTTGGAGATTCTAGAGGAGTTAGCCCTTCATTACACAGTGGGTTTACTTGGAGTGGTGCTCGATATCAGCCTGTATCTCAGGTCCTAGTGAGGGAGGAGATTGACTCTAAGTTGGAGTTCAACACAAGAGCTGATTTAGTTGAGAGTGCACTTGGTGTGTCCGCACCATTGTTGTGGGACATGGACAAGATTTATGGGGCCTCCAAAGGCCCTAGGCGTTACTTTGGTAGAATGGGTACCATTGAGTTGGATGACTTCATCTAGGAGTTTGATAGTTGGTGTGATCTATAGCAGATGCGGAACTCGACTTGTTCACATCCTTCATGGCATGGAAGGAGTTGTTTCAACACTTGGAGGATCAGCTTGAAGGCTGGAGAGAGCCTACGCGAGGCATACACTTGCATGAGGCGGCTGATTAGTTTCACTCAGGGAGTTACTGAGGCCTAGGCAGTCCAATTTTGGTATGGGATACTAGACAGGGAGTTGCGATGTAGAGTTTGTGCTACTATGTTGTTGTAGGCTACTTTGCCCACTTTGGCAGTGGTCTTTGGTTTGGCTGAGCATATTGAGCTCAACATGGTGGAGGAGAGAGTGGTGACATCTGGATTTGGTAGGGAGACCTCATCCACGGCTGTGACTTCTTCTAGAGTGCAGCAGAGTGCACCACGCCCAGTTGGTTTTCAAGGACATGGTGAACAGCCCAGATCCTATGGAGCAAGTGGAAGGCCTAGTGGAGTTAGACCCTTATCCTCATTTTTGGGTCAGCAGCAGCCAATCAGTGGTGGTGTTGCTTGTTGGACTTGTGGTGGACCTCACCATCAGAGAGAGTGTACTCAGGGCAGTGGACCTGATACCTCGGGGGCATCACAACCATCACGGAGGCAGTGTGAGCATTGCCATAGATTTGGTCACACTAGTGACCGGTGTTTTGACCTACACCCGGAGTTACGGAGTGGTAGGGCTGCTATGGCAGGTAGTAGAGGAGCTCCAGTTCATGGAGGACGAGGTGGTAGAGGTGGTGGTAGAGGATCTACCCCTAGTAGGAGTGCGGTACCTGCCCTTACTTCTGACACAACTATGGCTACTCGGGTTGAGCAGTTGGAGCAGAGATTGGCTAGTATGGCTATTGCTCAGAGGAGATCAGATTGGGGTGCTTAGGCTTCCACCTCATATGCTGGTGATAGAGATGCTTTGGACTTCATGTGCGGAGCAACATAGGTGGATGCATTTGCAGCAGTGACTAGGAGTGCAGTACATGCTCCAGAGCCTAGAGGAGCATCTGTGGAGTTGGACCCACAGAGAGGAGAGGTTGGAAGACAGATCAGACTTCCCCAGTCTTTCATGCTATCTGAGGCATTGCATACGACATCCATGGTTCCTAGACGTCCAATGAAGGTGTGGTAGGTGGTGATGGAGTACATGATGTACTACCTGCTAGTCAGCCACCTACTACTACAGAGATTGAGTCTAGCATGATGTTGGGGGCGGCTCAGCTGATTATGTAGCGTCCTTTGTTTTCAGCCAATGACATGTTTACATTGGGAGTTGACCCAACCCCAGTATTCCGGTTGGCTGCCACGTTGTGTGAGAGTAGGGATGGTGCAGTTCCTACTACTAGAACAGAGGTGGTTGGTAGTGGAGCTGACTTGGTTGAGGAGCATGGGATCCATTCATTGACCAATGGTTTATGGCAGGTAGCAACGGCTAGACTGGAGGAGTTGCTAGCTAGACCGGGCTTTGAGAGAGCAAGGTTTACACCTGGTGTTGTCCTATTGGATAACCAAAGGGGGATTTTTTGTTTGGTGGGACCTTCAGGGAAGGTCTATACACCATAGAGAGTCTTGTTAGACTCTGGTGCGCAACCCTTTATGTTGGAGAAGGCTTGGGGGAGTTTCAGGTCTTGTGTGACAAGGCTTTGATTGATCATTGTACTACATCCTGAGATCACCTTGAGGTAGATGGCTTAGCAGAGAGAGTGGTTCAGACGGTGAAGAGAGGATTGTGAAAGTATGGTTTGCAAAGAGGCCACTTGGGAGATTGAGATCTCTAGTTACCTTGGTTGGCCATGGGCTATTGGTTCAGCCGGCAAGCCTCCTTAGCATCCTCTCTCCATCCTTTCTACTCTATGGACGAGATCCTGATTTACCTACAGCCATTTGTCGAGATGCTATTGTAGTTTTGGACTTGGATGACCCCGATGTATGGATGAGCGCATGTTCTTAGCGGGCAGAGATCTTTCGGAGAGTGATGCCAATGGCCTTTGAGAACTTGGCGATTGCTCAGCATAGAGATACTTTACGCTATGCTACCATTCAAGGAGGAGGTTATAGACCCTCAATCCATTGATTTCATCTAGGCGACTATGTATATCTACAATAGACAGCACCGACGACACTTGATGTTTCTATAGGCTGCACTATCTTGAGAGTGCGTGAGGTTTTGCCATCTGGAGTCCTTGTGTTAGAAGGACGTGATGGTGTTGTTTGGAAGGATCATGTGCGCAATCGTGCGCCATGCCACCTCCCAAACATTGATGGTACTATGGACCCAAGCTTGGCACTTGTACGTGCAGGCTTGAGGTGTATGTTATGTAGCTCTTCTGGTGGAGCTGCTACTATGTTAGTGTGTGATAGCTGTTTGAGAGGATGGCATATGGCATGTATGACTCCTCCCCTCACGGTGGTTCCTCAAGGACAGTGGTTATGTCCTAGATGTACTTGACCTATAGCTAGTTCATTCTTTATATGGTATAGATTGCAGACAGGCGACTAACGATGGGGCTCCATAGCACCTGGCCTCCTGATCTTTACCCATTAGAGTGTATACCATATACTTAGAGTAGATGGCTATCTGGAGTTAAAGGGACCTAACCGCCGGCTAGGAGAGCAATTGTGGCACTTTAGAGTCTATGTATGACTTATGTGTGAGTTGTGCTTCTATAGTGTATGATGTTGACAACGATGTATGTTGTGTAGTGATGTATATACGCATGATAGCTGTCACGCCATTTGTAGTGCCGCATTCAGATGCTCGGACACTAGAGTTCTAGTGATAGTAGTTAGAGTTATTTCAGCAGTTTCTCAAAGACTACTTTTTGATGGTTAGATTTTGTGTTCGGGGAACTGACTTCACGGTGGGGCCTACCATCACTTTGCACAATTCACACCGTTGAGTGTGCCATCAGCGGGACCATTAGGGTTTCAGTGCTAGCTTGAGTCCAGGGGGTATAGTTTCGAAGTGAGCTGCAGAGAGCTCACTTCTTTGATGTTGAGCCTTCGAGTTCTTGGCTATGGTGGATAGAGGCCGGCGAGCGTCACCTAGATTTTCTATACTTGAGTGGGTGTGGCTTGACTATAATCAATGCCGAATTGTTGGCAGTTTATAGAGTGACAGATCAAATACTGATCTGAGTTGAGTTGAGTTGAGAGTGGTAAGGAATCTGATTATTGTGGCAATTTAGAGTCTATGTATAACTTATGTGTGAGTTATGCTTCTATAGTGTATGATGTTTACAGCGATGTATATACGCACAACAATGTAGATAGTGATATTTGGCCGCATACCTCATACTTTGCATTACCATCAAATGATAGAACTCTTTGTCAAGAAATCAATCATCAACTTTCAAGTCTTGGTCTTGAGTTCCTAACCTAGATAGAAAGTCTGCATTTGAATGCAAAGCTTCCTTCCTTACTTGTACTATGTATTTGAATTCTTGTAACAATAAGATCCATCTTGCAATTTGCCTAGACAAATCCACCTTCTTTACCAAGTGTTGCAAAGCATAATGGTCCACATAGAAGACAAACTCGTATCCCAACAAATAGTGGCAAAACTTCTTGCAAGCATACACCATTTTGAGTGCTTCTCTTTCAATCATCAAATAGTTTTTTTTTTCAATTGAAAGTTGTCAACTAGTGTAATAAATGAGATAGTCTTCCTTCTTCTTGTGCTTTTGATTAAGGACTACTCTAATTGTCATGGACAAATTGTCCACATACACATGAAAAGAGGCATTCCAATTTAGAGCCCTCATAAGTGCTTCAACCAATTTCTTCTTCAACACCTGTTTCAACAAAAGCTTTTCTTGTTTTGCTTCCCACAAATAGTCTTTGGACTTCTTTAGAAGCTTTGTTAAAGGTGTAGCAAGCACAATTAGACACAAAGCGTTTATAATTTCAACATGTCCCAAAAAGGATCTCAGCTCCCAAATATTTTTAGTGGATTCCAAAGCTACAATCACTTTCACCTTCCTAACATTGACTTCAATACCTTGGCTTGAGACCCAATGCCCTAGAAGAATTTTCTCCTTCATTGCCAAAGAAGCATTTCTCTGGTGTAATGAAAAGCTAGCAAAACAACACCTTTCAAAAGTTTGGTGAAGGTAATCCAAATGTACTTCTCTTTGCCCAAACACAAAAAAATCATCAATGAAGACTTCCACAAACTTTCACAAGAAATCTTTAAAAATCACATTCATCATCCATTGGAAAGTAGCAAGAGCATTACACAACCCAAAGGGTATTTGATTGTATATAAAGATGCCCCAATTGGTAGTGAATGTAGATACTTAATGATAGCTTGAAAATCCATGAAGAAAATTTTAGTAAGGATGACTAACTACTTTGTCCAAGAGAGTATCTATGAAGGCCAAAGGATGATGATCCTTCTTGTAATAACATTCAATTTATGGAAATCTTGGCACACTCAAATCTTCCTAGTCTCCTTCTTTGGAACAATAAAAATGGGAGAAATCCACTAATTGCTCACGACTAGAAAAAATATTCCAGCTCCCAAGTACTTATCAATTTCATCTTTCACCAAGAGAGAGTACTTTGGGCTCAACTGATACTATCTCTACCAAATTGGAACTGCATCTTCAACAAGATCAATCTAATTTTCCTTAGATTGTCTAGGAATTCCCAACATTTGATTGATAGACCAGGAAAATACATCATGGTACTCAATAAACAAGGTAGTGTATCTTGCCAACTCGTTTGAAGTGAATATCTTCAAAATTTTCAAAAATTTATCTTTTGGACAAGATAACATCTTGACAATCATCAAGGTTGATGACTCCTTCAACATGACTGACTTGGCTCAACCCAAGTTGTATGGAGTTCAAGCTCCTTCCTCCAAATTGTTTTCACCCAAGGCAATATCATATGGATCTTCATCTTTGACCTCTACTTCATAGCATTCTAAGTAATTGACTTGGACTTCTTCATCGGAGTCGTTGGAAGACATAGATGATGAATTTTTGGAATCTCTTTTGACAACATTGTTCCCTAATGTGGGAAACTTTTGTCCAACTCACTATCACTAGCTTCTGGTCTTTGGATAAAATATCCTTAAACCTCAACTTTTGCTATTGCCAATCCACAACAACTTGAGCATTGTACAACCAGGGTCTTCCAATCAACAATGGGTAACCAATTTTGGTCACTCGTCTCAACATGATGTTGTTCAACTTGAAAGGCACTCCTCCAACGATCATGATTATGTTTGACAACATGTCCAAAGGTCATCTCTTGGTTTGATCTACAAACCTTAGAGTTTGAGATGTGGGTTTAAACAAATGATACCCCAATCTGTGTATGGTATCCTTTATCATGCCATTCACACCAGAACCTAAATCAATGGGTACCAATGTGATCACGCAACCAACAATCTCTGCATCCACTTTCGGAGATCCTAAATCTTCTTGCTCAATATGGTATTTGGCAGACAATTCTTTCTTGGTCATCACCTTTACTTTCTTAAGGGCCAAACTTGTTGTCCTCCTACAATTGTTTAAATGTAACATTGGCCGGGGTAGATGCCAAATCTACCACAATATTGTATTGTAGTACTCCTTTGAGTGTCATCTTCTTGCCCTTTGTCTTTGGGTTGGAGGGTTCTCCTTTCTTTGACCTTATTTTGGATTGCTTCAGAATGGTGATCGGAGTATTGGTGGTCTTGAACTGAGGTTCTTTGGGTTTACCTACCTTGGCTTGGATTAGATCCTTGACTTTGGATTGGATATGAGCCAAAAAACTGGAGGCTTTATCTTTGTATCCTCCTCCAAACTCATCTCATGAGTTCTTTTTACTACCTCTTTGATTTCCTTCTACAAGGCTTTAGCTTTGGCTTTCACCAAAATTTTAATAAATAGTATGGCTTTTGGATGCAATTGCTTTGCCTTTCATGAAGATGAAAAAATAGTACTCACTTCTTTGGGGTCATGCTTCTTGTTTCCCAAGCGTGTTTCTACCTTCAAAATTTCAAGGTCCGTCCATTCTCCTTCTTGAGCCAAACTTTCATCTTGAGGTCTCTCTTCCTCAAGAGTTATGTAGTTTATAGTAGCATCTCCTCTAGACTAGATTGCAACACACTCAACTAGAGTCTATACTCACTTCATTGTAGGCTTTGGATTGGGTAGTTGAGAGCATTGATATCCAACATGGCCCAAACCTTTACAATTTCTATAGAGTGCAACATAGCCAATTTGACACCTTGGCTTAGGACAATTTAGAGACCAATGGCCCATAAAGCCACAATCGTAACATGCTCCCAATGCAACATTCTAAGGCCTATTTTGGCTGCCCATTGGCAATCTTCATTGAGGAGCATTGTTGTTATACTCTTTGTGTCGGACTTTGGTACAATATACTTGCTTTAGGTTGTACCTCTTGGGTCAAGTACTCTACCTCTTCTTCCTCACTTTGGTCCCAACTTGGAACCCAATCAGATTGTTGCATTGGGAATGCAATTTAGGTCAAACACTCCATGTTGGCATGGCTTGTGTGACAACCTGGCAAATATCACTTTTGCGGTAATTGGGTAAGTAAAGTTTGTTCCCACAGAGATACAATTCAAAATTGGTCAAATACAAAGCAAAGTAACAATTTCAGTTCTTCTTGGTTGCATCTTTAATCTCTTAGGTAGAAACTACACCCAGAAGAGAGTAATAAGCTCACAATCTTGACAACTTGTCACAAATACACACACCCATAATCACAACATAGCAAATTCTGTCCAAACAAATCTTGATTGTGATGATTCAGATTCTCCCAAATATGGCACTTCACTGCAAGACGACTTCACCTCAAAATTGTGTTCCACTCCTCTACTGAAGGCATAACTTCCTCAATCAAAATTGCTTCACATCAACTTCGTGCTGCACTCATACATGCAGAATACTACCAACACTACAATTCCTCTCAGATCTATCAAGGCATTGCTTCGATTGCACTTCACTAAGGATCAAACATACCTAATGAAGATCAAGACTATGGAATCCAACATCCAACAAGCACACTGACTTGCACTTTGAATTTCTCCACACACTCACAAACACAAACACAAAGTTGATACTCGGAATCAAGCTCAAGCAACGAGCACTACTTCACATCACTTTGCTTTATCTATTCTCAAAAATTATGAGCACTGAACAACATGATACTACAAATGCCACTCTTAAAAAGTGAAGCAATCGACAGTTATCTTCCTAATGTACCTCTTCTTAACAACTCTACAAACTTGCAAATCCAAAATGACAACGCACCTCTTCATATCTACCTCTTCATATCTCAAATTAGTTACTAATCCGATCCAATGTCTAGAACTTCTTTGGCTTTCAAACCCGACTCCAAAGTAACTTTACTTCCTACTATTTTATCCTCGGGTTTCATAACTCCTACATCTTTTACCAAATCTAATAGTTCTCTTTCCTGATCTGAAATTTCACTATTGTGCAATCTTTCTAACTCCTTATCTCCCAACCCACTCTTTGCTAATGTCTTCAATGGTAACTCTGAAGACATTTGTACTCCTACTTCATCTACTTCGGGTTTTGCTCTAACATCTTTTTGAAGTTTACCTATCTCTAATTTGACTAAGTCTAATCTTATTGTGATATTGTCTTCTACCTCTAATATCTTCCTATCTACACGAGTTTTGAGACTAATAAACAACGCGTTCAAATCGGTGTTCTTTGCAT
Organism: Lunularia cruciata; assembly: GCA_948567375.1. Lineage (NCBI taxonomy): Eukaryota > Viridiplantae > Streptophyta > Marchantiopsida > Lunulariales > Lunulariaceae > Lunularia > Lunularia cruciata. The sequence continues at coordinate 1,590,299 of OX419756.1, read as the reverse complement.
GTCTCCTCCTTGTCTCCTGCACCAACAACTTCAACTCGTGCAGCCTTGTCTCCTCAATATGCACACTGGCCTCTGTACTCAACATTGCATTCATCCTTATTACAATTTCCTTCAATGGCTCTAGTCTCATCTTCCTCTCTCGCTCCCGATCTGCAAGCCAATCCTCTTGGTACATTGCCAATTCTGCCTCAAACTCGGCTTTCACAACTTCCTTCTCCTTCTCCTTCTGTACTATTTTCTCCTCCTGATTATGAAGTAACTCTTGCAACCTCTCTTCTTCTTTATATCTCACTGTCAACTCTCGTTGCCACAGTTGCTTCTTCTCTTCTACACTCTCCATCACCCTATCAAGCTCTTGTTTGTTCTCTGCTACTCTCACCATAGCATGAATAACTTCTAGTCTTGAATCAGCAAACTACTGCTTCAAGATCTCATATTCAACAATTTGTCTCTCCTTTGCTATGTCACTCTGCTTCACAAGTTCCTCTCAATACTTTGCTTCTCTCCTCAAGTTTTCTACCACTTGACTCTGCACTACTACATCCACTCGTAGTACTTCACTCGTAGTAGATTGCACTTCACTCAAGATCACACACACAGAATGAAGATCAAGGCTACGGAATCCAACATCCATAGACACACTGACTTTCACTTTGAATTTCTCCACACACTCACAAAAACACACACAAAAAGTTGATACTCGGAATTGAGCTCAAGCGACAAGCATTGAAAACAACACTTCACTTTATCTATCTTCAAAAATATGAATACGGAACAACATAATACTGCAAATGCTCCCCTTAAATACTAAGGCAAATCGCAGTTCTCTTCCTAATGTACCACTTCCTAACATCTCTTCCTACTTGCAGATCCAAACTGACAATGCATCTTTCATATCTACCTCTTCCTATCTCAAAATTGTTACTACCCCGATCCGATGTCTACTTCATCATTGGCTTTCAAACCCGATGATCTTCCTACTACTTCTCCTTCTTTGGGTATATCTGATTCTACCAATTCCTTCACTACTTCTACTACTTCTTCACTAGGAACTATAATTAAGCTAAGGGTTACTCCATCTACTTCTTTATCTCTTGACCCACTCTTCTCTAATGTCTCTAATAATAAGTCTGATGACACCTAAATTCCTACTTTTGCAACATCGGACTTCCTCTCCTCTATTACACTACTCCTAATTCTCTCTAACTTTGACTTAACTAAATCTAATTTGAGACTGACATTGTCTCCTACTTCTAACATCTTCCTATCTACTCGCTCTCTTAATTGGATCAGCAAAGTGTTCATATCTATATCTTTGGCTTTTCTCTTCTGAGTTTCTTGCACAAGCAACTTTAACTCATGTAGATGTGCTTCTTCCAATCTCCCTTCAGCCTCCATGCTCAAGAGCTCGCAACTTTCTTGCAACTTCTCCTACTGATTCCAACTCATACCTTCAAGATTGCTCTACCTTCAACTCTTCGCGGTACATCTTCAACTCATCTTTGTACTCAATAGCGAGCATCTTCTTCTCCTCCGCATATTGTGAACTCTATAACTCAGCACTTTGTACCAACTTGTGCAATCTTTCTTCTTCTTGATGCCTGACTGCCAACTCTCTTTGCCATGCTTGATCCTTCCCGGCTGCAATATTCCTCAAGCTTTCCAACTCTTGCTCCATTATTGCGGCCATTGCCTTCACATGAATACTCTTGATGCACACATCAATGACTTCCTCTTTCATCTTGGTCAGCAACATTGCCTACTCCTTCAATTCTTTAGCTTGCTTCTGCAATTCCTTACCTCTTGACTCAAAACTCTCTTGCAACGTCTTGAAAGTCTTCCTCTTCAAGACTCCATCCACCTGAAGTTCTTCAACTTCCTCATCTCTTTGGACTACTTGCTCCTGCAAACCCTTCACTTCAACCAGCAGATACTTCACCACTTGCAACTCATTCGTCACCTTCATATGATCTTGGGGAATCACCTTCTGATGCTCCTTCAACAGTCCCAACAATGGAGTGACAAACTTTGATAGATACTATATTCCGCCAAAGTTCTCTTCCTCTTCGGCCCCGTCTTTGTACTTCACCTCTTCTATTGGCTCTTGTTGCCAAAGTTGCAAACTTTGTATCTTCAAAGACAATGCTTCCGAGCTTCCTTCTTCCTTACCTATTGAACTTGGTCCCATAGGGTACTCCTTCTGTCTTTTAGCCCCCTTCTCTTCCACAACCAGGACTATGCAATGATTCTTCTTTCTTGGTACACTATCAATCATTGCATGACAAGCTTCACTCACTCCAACTGATTGTTGAACCCGGGTTCCCCCTCACTCTCACTTCCAGATTCCTCACTTTGTAAAGTGAGTTCATCTTCTTTTGAGTCCTCTCCTCTAGACTATGTCTCCCCTTCAAACTCGGATTCCGACGGTGCTTCTCTCACCATCTTCTTACTTTGCAGAACCAATCTTTGGGTCTTCCTTTGTGCTGGAGGTGACTTTGCTTCTTTGGGTTTACTATGATTTTTCTTCTTTGGACTTGTGACTTCTTCCATCTTCCATTGTCCCGTCCTCAAGAAGTGATCATCATTGGCTCGCAAGTGTGTCATATATTGTTGCTCTTCTTCATCCACTTCCCGTCTCAAATCAAGATGGAAATGCGACACCATGCGACGCCTCTCCTCTATTGTTAGCAAATTCAACCCAAAGTAGAAGTGTGCTACAAATGGTGCAAAATAATGTGGAGGCAAACCTATCCTCCAATTGAGCACCATCTGCCTCGTTTGTTGGTGAAAACACTTTGCCCAGTTCACCTTCACTCTTGTGAACATCTGGTGGAAAAAGACCGCCTACTGCATGTTCACGTAAGTTGTTTGTTTTGGTTTGAACATGGCTATTATTGTCCCCATGATACTTCATCTAATCGGGTCCCGATAGGACTCCACCTTATAACCATTTGTTGTTCATGGAGCAAAGAACAAATTTCGGATCTCTGCCGTCTCTTCTACAACATCACACTTCCGATAGAAGGTGATCCCCATCGATTCTCTTGCTTCCTTCCCCAACAGTAACCTCCAATTTGACTCAGTCCATCAAGCCAGATTTCCTCTCTTCCCCTTGACTTTGGGGCCTTCCTCACAATTACTGGTAACTATCTCTGCCATGACTCATGGGAAATTGAAATTCTAGTTCCATGCTAAAAAGGTAATACAAAGTCTGTTCAAGACTTCAATTCTTGCTACTATGTCTAACCTACGAATTGTGAAACTTTGCACTGCCAGAGCATTCATGACCTTCTTTGCCATGTTCTGCTCTCTTGTTCTTTGGCATTGAAAGACTATTCCCTCTCTTGGACGAGACACTCTTACCCCTTTTGGATTTTGGAAAATTGCACTCTCAATTGGCTTCTTGACATGCATTACTGCAAGACAACTACTCAGAGGGATTGGAAATTTACTTGACATATTCAACTTGTCCCTACAGAATCGCAATTTTATATTACCCCAAATTGTAGTCATTCTTCAGTCAATTTCAAAATTGACTTCCCCTCTTTTGCGTGTTGTTGTCCTATCACTATCAAGACATGCTTCTTTTGCCTCTGCCATTTCTTGAAGTGTACTTTCTTGCCACGTACCAAGGTTGTTAGATGGTCTTTGTATTGGCCTTTGCTTCCCAATCCAAAGACAATGCTCTTTGGAATTCTTCCTTTGTACCCCTCTCTTGAGTACCTCCATCATCGGATCCGATCTTGACTTCTTTGGATTTCCTCCAAAGTCACTTCTGTCCATTCCTTCTTTTGCAATTCAGCTTTCTTTGTTGACTTCTTCTCCCAAATGCTAATAAACAGAAAATAAAATAAAATGTGGGCACCACATCTTGACCTACCACATGCAGTGCACCATACATTTGGTCTTTCAAATGTATGAATGAAGGAGGCTTTCTTTGGTCCTTCATTCCAATCATTTGGATCTTAAAATCCACATTTGGATCTTTGGTCTCTAGCTTAGTGTTTGTCTCATTGATAGCTTTAGCTTTAGTCAATACTTTCTTTCCTCCTTGCATTCTAATTCTTCTTGGCTTTGAGTCTTCTTTGGATTCCAAAGAAGAACTAGAGGTTGTGGAGGATTCTTTTGAAGAAGTGGAGGTACTACAAGAAGCTCTTTGTCTTGGCTTCTTGCCTTTCTTCTCTTGATATCTTGTGTTACTAGATGAATGAGAGTGGGCTGCCTTGTATTTGGAAACATGTTTGAGTACCTTGTCCAAGAAAGTGATATTCCTCTTCATAGCAAAATATGAAACTTTGGTGACAATTTGCCATGGAACTAGGTGATAGCTTAGGCATTAAAGTAACCCACCACACCGGTTTGCTTTGGCACTTGATTCAATAAGGCCATGAACCGCTCAAAGTAGTCTCTCAACTTCTCCTTCTTTCCTAGTCTAAATCATTGAGTGCCACAAAGACACTCCTATTATAATCAACTTCTTGGTATCATTCCAAGAAGTTGTTTTGCAAGTTTGTCTAGTCAACTGGTCTAAACCACTTTTGGATCACATGTATATACCAACTTCTAGCCTTCTTTTGGGGTAGACTTGGGAAAACTTGCAGCCAGTCAGAAAAGTCATGCTCCTTGTTAGCAAAGGAGATGACTTCAAATTCTTTGATGGATCTTTATCTTGTTCCATCCCCTTATACTTTTGATATGCATGTTGGGTGATGGGTAATGAAGTCATTTTATAAGTCTGATGAGTAGGCTGCAATAATGTAGAACTTGATGAACCCAAGGTACTGGCTAATAATGATGCATCTGGTGCAGCCCAAGAGTTCCAATTTACCAAGTTCAAAATTGGGTCTTCATTGATAGGATGTTCTTCTATGGGTACATCAACTTCAACCTGAGTTGGAGAAAGAGTGTCAATATCATCAGATTGCTCTCTAAGGTGCCTTTGAGCTAGTCAATGAATCACATAAGATATATTGACACTCTCGTTTGATCAGAATTTGTGTTGTCTTCTCAAAAATGAGTTCTTTTATATAACTGGCTCCCTTTATAGCTTTGGAGGAAGTCAATGTACTGAGTGCAACAAATATGTATGTCCACTTGCATCTTTCTTCTTCTTGGGGTTTGGGGATGCAAAGTAGCCTCACTACCTGATTTCATGTTTCTTTTGCTTGAGGTCTTTCAAGGCTTCTTGAACCTCATGAAGAAGTTGTAGATCCAATGCCTCCTTTTTAGATTCTTCATTGGTGAATTGGCTCTTCTGGCATTCTTCTTCTTCACATTGCAAAGTTCACTTATGAACCCTCTCTTCCTATTTTTCTTTTGATGCAAAAATTCATATTTGTTGGACACTCAATTTAAGATTTGGCTTCATATTCTTCCACTCCTAAGATTTGTATGCCCAACAACAATGCCAAAAATCATGTGATAGCCTAGCAAGTATCACTTTTGCGGTAATCAACAAGTAATAATTAATTCTCACAGAGATACAAGTCAAAAATGGTCAAATACAAAGTAAAATTAGCAAATTAGTTCTTCTTGGTCACGTCTTTAATCTCTTGAGTAGAAACCACACTCAAAAGAGAGTAAAAAGTTCTAAATTGTAGTCTTGTTACAAATCACAACACCTATAATCACAATTCATCCAATTCTTTCCAAAAAAATCTTGACTCTGATGATTCAATTCTTTCTAAAGAAGGCTAATTCATTGCCAAATGACTTCACCTTGGAATTTCATTTCACCCTTCTACTAAAGGCACAACTTCCTCAATCAAAATTGCTTTATATCAATCCAACATGGTGATCACAAATATAGCTACAACCTGCACACTCCTCTTTGATCTTGTGTGGTACCCACATTTTTTTGTTTTTCTATGGTTAGTTGTGTTTAAGAGACGAAGTAAGCACTAAAGTCAAATTGCAAACAAAGAATGGACGGAAGTAACTTCGGAGGAAATCCGAAGAAGATGACATCGGATCGGATGATGGAGGTACTCAAAAGAGGAGTACGCCGGAAAAAGTCTGAAGATCACCGTCTTTGGGTTGGAAGACGCAGGGGAGACGAAGACCATTTAACAACCTTTGTACGTGGCAAGAAAGTACATTTCAAGAAATGGCGGGGGTAGAAGAAGCATGTCTTGACAGTGACCGGGAGTTGCACACAAAAGAGAGAAATTTGCAGCCAAATCGACTGAAGAATGACTGCAATTTGGGGTAATATAAAATTGCGACTATGTAGGGAAAAGTTGAATACTCCGAGTAAATTTCCAATTCCTTTGAGTACTCGCCATGCAATAATACGTGTCTGGAAGCCCATCGAGAGTGAGATTTTCCGAAACCTTGAGGGAGTTAGAGTGTCTCGTCCAAGAGAGGGTCTCATCTTCCAACATCGTATAACAAGAGAACAGATCATGGCGAAGAAGGTGGCCAATGCGCTGGCGGTACAAGGTTTTACAATCCAAAGGGTAGATGTAGTAGCTAGAATCAAAGTCTTGATTAGACTTTGTATTACTTTTTTAGCATGGAACTGGAATTTCAGTTTCCCGGGAGTGATGGCAGAGATCACTGCCAGTAATTGTGAGGAGGGTCCCGAGGAGGAAGGGAAGAGAGGCAATCCGGCTCGATGGACTGAGTCGGATTAGAAGTTAGTATTGGGAAGAGAAGCAAGAGAACCAATGGGGATCACCTTCTATCAGAAGTGTGATGCTGCAGAGGAGATGGCGGAGATCAGCAATTTGTTCTTTGCTCCAAGAACCACAAATGGCTACAAGGTGGAGTCCTATTGGGATCCGATCCAAAGAAGTATTGTGGAGGCAATGATGGCCATGTTCAAGCCAAAACAAACCACCTACGTGAACATGCAACAAGCTGTCTTCTTCCATCAGATGTTTGCAAGAGCTCTAGTGAATTGGGCGAAGTGCTTTCACCACCAAATGAGGTAGATGGTGGTGAATTGGCAAACAGGCTCGCCACCACATTATTTTGCACCGTTTGTAGCCCACTTCTACTTCGGATTGAACTTACTAACTGAAGAAGAGTGTCATCGTATGGTGCCTCACATGCATCCCGATTTACGACGGGAAGCAGACAAGGAAGAGCGCCAGTATATGCTGCATCTTTGAGCAAATGACAAATACTTTGTGAAGACTGGACAGTGGAAAGTCAAAGAACTTACCAGTCCAAAGAGGAAGAAACGTGACAAACCCAAAGAAGCAAGGTCACCTCCCATGCAAAGGAAGACTTGGTGGCTAATGTTGAAGACATCGAAGATCATAAAAGTGGCATCATCGGGATCGGAGTCTGAGTCGCAAGAGGAGGAATTGGAAGAAGAGGAGCTCACATTGAAAAGTGAGGAGTCTGGAAGCAATAGCAATGGGGAGCCAGAGGTCCAACAACCGGTAGCAGTAAGTGAGGCTTGTCAGGCGATGGTAGTGAAAAAGTCAAGACCAGAAGAGAAAGCAGAGAATCCCACGGGGCCAAGTTCAAGAGGCCAAGACAAAGAAAGTGCCAAAATGATGAAGATACAAAGATTGCAACTTTGGATGAAAGAGCCAATGACGGAGGAGAAGACTCCAAACAAAGATGGCGATGAAGAGGAAAAAAACTTTGGCAGGATATCCTATTTGATGAAGGTGGTCACACCATTGCTGGAGCTATTGAAGGAGCATCAAAGAGTAATTCCCCAAGATCACAGGAAGGGGATGAACGAATTGTAGATGGTGAAGTATTTGTTGAGTGAAGTGAAGGAGTTGTAGGAGCAACAAGTCCGAAGAAGCAAGGAAGTGGAAGGACTTCGGAGGGAGGAAGGCTTGATGAAGAAAACTCTGACCATGCTGCAAGAAAGCTGTGAAGAAAAAGAAAAGGAACTGCAAAGGCAAGCCGGAGAATTCAAGGAACAAGCAATGTGGCTCAACAAGATGAAGGAAGAAGTGAGTGATGTGCGCATTGAGAATGTTCATTTGAAGGTGATGAACATTGTAATGGAGCAGGAGTTGGACAGTTTGAAGAAAAGTGCAGCAGCGAAAGATCAAGCATGGCAAAGAGAGTTGGCAGCTAGGCAAGAAGAAGAAGAGCAATTGCGAGAACTTGTCAAGAGTGCGGAACAGCAGAGCGTGCAGTATGCAGAGGAGAAGAAGATGCTCGCTGCATAATACGAAGATGAGTTGAAGATGTATCGTGAGGAGTTAAAGGTAGAGCAATCTTGAGGATATGCATCGGAGTTAGTAGGGGAAGTTGCAGGAAAGTTAAGAGCAATCTTAAGCATGGAGGCTGAAGGGAGGTTGGAGGAAGCTCGCCTACATGAGTTAAAGTTACTTGTGCAGGAAACACGGAAGAGAAAGGCCAAGGATGTGGACATGAACACCTTATTGATTTGATTGAGGGAACGCATAGATAGGAAAATGTTAGATGTAGAGAACAATGTTAGTCTTAGACTAGATTTAGTCAATTCGGAATTAGAGAAGATTTGGAATAGTGTGACAGTGGAGACGAAACCCAATGTTGCAGAAGTAGGAATACAAGTGTCATCGGACTTGATTATTGACACATTAGAGAAGAGTAGGTCAAGAGATAAGGATGTAGATGGATTACCCATGAGCTCAATTGTAGATTGTAGTGTAGAAGTAGTAGAAGTAGTGAAGGACTTTGTGGAATTTGCTATACTCGAAGAAGGAGAAATAGTAGGAAGATCATCGAGTTTGGAAGCCGATAATAAGGTAGACATCGGATCGGGATAAAAGTCAATTTTGAGATAGGAAGAGGCAGATATGAAGAGATAAACTATCACTTAGGATCTGCAAGTAGGAAGAGATGTTAGGAAGCGGTGCCTAGGTAGGCAAGTCTGCCGTTTGCTTCAGTATTTAAGTGGAGCATTTGCAGTACAATATTTTTCAGTATTCATATTTCTGAAGATCGATAAAGCAAAGTGCTGTTCTCAGTACTTGTTGCTTAAGCTTAATTCCGATTGTCAATTTCATGTTTGTAGTTGTGAGTGCGTGGAGAATTCCAAAGAGCAAGTCAGTGTGTCTGCGGATGTTGGAATTTGTAGCCTTGATCTTCATTCTGTGTGTTTGATCCTGAGTGAAGTGCATTGGAGCAATGCCTTGACAGGTCTGAGAGGAATTGTAGTGTTGGTAGTATTCCGCAATGGTGAGTGCAGCACGAAGTTGATGTGAAGCAATTTCAATCAAGGAAGTTGTGCCTTCAGTGGAGGGTGGAATACAATTCTGAGGTGAAATTGATCTTTGCAATGAAGTGCCGTCTTCGGGAGAATCTGAATCATCACAATCAAGAGTTGTTTGGACAGAATTTGCTATGATGTGATTATGTGTGTGTATTTTGACAAGTTGTCAAGATTGTGAGCTTGTTACTCTCTTTTGGGTGTAGTTTCTACCTGAGAGATTAAAGAAGAAACCAAGAAGAACTGCCATTGTGACTTTTGACTTTGTATTTGACCAATTTTGACGTATCTCTGTGGGAACAAACTTTACTTACCCAATTACCGCAAAAGTGATATTTGCCGGGTTGTCACATCTTGCTGCCCTTGGAAACACCAAGGTAGGCTCTTCTACTTGGTCTTCCTCCAACTCTTTTGTAGGTAATTCCAAATAGGGCATGTCTCCTCCTTCTATATGGTAAATCAATGCATGGAACTCTTCATCTTCTTCTTCACAACCTGTTCCATTGATTGTTGGACTTTGGGTTCTCACTCACTCTTGCTGCTAGACTCCCTACTTTGCAGGGTGAACTCTTCTTCCTCTTCCAAGTCTTCACACTTTGACTCAGCTTCTTTTTCCAAATCTTCCTCCTCCCACTTCTCTTGCTTCTTTCCTCAAGACTAATCTCCAATCCAACTCAATCTACTAAGCCAAATTTCCTCTCTTTCCTTTTGTCTTAGAACAATCTTTGCAATTGCTAGCAACAATTTCAACCAGGAACACCAAGAAGCTCAAATTCCAATTCCATGCCAAAAAGGTGATGCAAAGTCTATTCAAGACTTTGATCCTTGCTGCTACATCTAATCAGCAAATTGCAAGACCCCTTGCCAAACTCAACTTATTACCCTTTGGTGGCATCATGTGCTTCCTCACTCTTGGTCTTTGAAAGATCAAACCCTCCCTATCTTGGGTCAAAACCTCCCTATCTTGGATCTTGGGTTTTAACCCAAGATCCTAACTCCTTTAGGAAACTATTGATAGGAATGGGATATTTCCATGACATTTGAGAACTCTTACAACACAGTCTCAATCTTATAGTTTTTTTGCTGCATGGTGACTCTCTAGTCAATCTTCACTTGACACGCATATTGTAATACCAAGAGCTAGCCATATGATCTAAATGTGAAATTTGTTTTAGTAACATCTTGAATGATGTTATACATGATGGTCAAAATAGGTCAGATAGAAGTATCACCAAAAGAGTACTTCTACTAATAGAGTAGGAACCGAAATATGCCTAAAATCTTTGAAGGCAATTTTGGAGGCCTAAACAAATGAATTAGGCCTCAAAAATGTGTAAATTCCCCCCCCTCCCAAAGAAAGATAAGCTGGCCTTCCCTCCCTGGTTTGTCTTGTCGTGAGCTTTCCAATGGTACCTCACCCATGTGATTCTGAGATTCCTATAAGAAGATTCTTTAAAAGATTCTCTCTAGTCAAAGCTTGTTTGACCAACCAGATAGGGCTAGGACCAACATGTCACCCATCTTAGTAAGTAATCCAAGGGTGGAGCCTCCTTGGAGGAGATCCTCTTTGTCTATATAATAAAGAGAAGGTGCTCCTTTGGTGCATTGGATGATTGAGTGTGAAATTTGTGTTTTCTCTCTTCTCTTGTCCTTGAAGTATTACAATGGTATCAGAGCAAGTGTTTTAGTCCAAGAGAGTGGATCACTCCTCTTGGAAGAACATGAAGTATTGAAATTGAGTAATTTGAGGTGGAGAACATAGAGTAATTGCTAGACTTAGGAAGGACTTTAGAGAGCAGATGGCATAGATGCACCAAGAGGACAATTTCCTATACCTTGCTTTCCATTCTTGAACCCATTCCACATCAAGGTTATGTACATCCAACATGAGAAAATGAGCATATTGCTAGTTTATCACTTTGGAGCAAAATTCATGGATAAGGTGATGAACTCACCAAACTCGGTGATTCTACCTATGGTGGTATACGATAAAGAGTGAGATTTGACAATCTACATTCTATTATGATGTTATGGATGTGAATGTCCCAAATCTTCTCCCTTTCAACACTCAAGTAGAAATTCATTATGTAGTGAGACCAAAAGTGATGTTTGGAGATTTTGTGGTTAGGAATTTTGGTGAGGAGTATTATCAATGAGTGATAGCTTCTGAGGTCCCAATGGTAGTTCCAAAAGTTTCTGCACCTTCCAAAGTGATCATATTGACTTTGTATTGAAATAGACATTAGCAATTGAGTGTTACAAGAACCATGGATCTGCAATTGCAAGAGTTGGTGCAAGGAATGTCGAATGAATTTTGGGAGATTAAGATGACAATGGAGACATTACAAAGTCAAATGCAGATCCTCAAGAACAATCAAGCAATGCAAGAAGAAGAGCCATCTCAAAACCCAGTACTTGCAACTGAAGTACTTGGAGAGGCATCCATGCCTACAAACCTTGTCAACGATGAAGCCACATTGCTAGTCTGGATGAAGAAGACCTACAACATTGAGCCTTACAAGGAGCAACATACAATGAGAGTAGTGGAAAATTGGATCTCAAGAATGAATCAATATTTTTGATTGTTCTCAACAGAGATCATGGAGCATGCTGAAGGTGTGTTACATGTGGGTACTTGTCCGATAAAGCCCTCACATAGTATGATGCTTCGGAATGATCCATGTTGGCAAAGAGAAGGGAAGTCACGTGGACATCAATGCAAGAGGATTGTTGAAGAATTTCTAGTCAGTGGATTCTATGCAGATGGCCCAAATCCAACTATGGGGATTGAGACAGAAGAACAATGTACAAGAGTATGTGGAGGCATTTCCGATTCTACAAGTTGCAATAACCAACATGAGTCCAGCAGAGGCTCTTGACAATTTTAAATGAGGGTTGAAGGAGTAGATTCACCAAGAAGTCATGGTGCAAAATCCTTGCACGGTATTTGAAGCCATTGCTTGTGCATAGAGAATAGCAGAAGCATTTGGTGGAGGTGAAGGAGTAGTTCCACCTCAACATTATTGGGTAGAAATGCCACACATGGGTGGACCAGTACCAATGGAATTGGGTAACCTTTGATTTTGAGATTGAAGAGCATGACCGCTTCAAGGAGAGCATGTACAAGTAGAAGAACAGAGAGATAGAGCCCCATAAGGAGAAGGAACTCAAGGAGAACAATGCTATTGTTACAATTGTGGCTGTATTGGGCACATATTTACCAACTATTGTGCTTGTTTCTCTAAGGGCCCTCAACCTGCATACAAGCAATGTTTGAACAACATGGAGAGGCACACTAAAGAGAAGGAGGTGGAAATCACTTTGGAAAACAAAGATCACCAATAAATGTACCTTGCGGCCTTATTGGCTCAATAAGGAAACAAAGAAGCGAGGGAATGAAGAAGATGAATGCGCAAAGGTCCCAAAAGGAAACCTCACAATTGATTGTTGTGAATGGAGTCCTAGAAGGCAATCACGTGAGAGTATTAATAGATCCGGGGGCAACAAAGAATTTCTTGTCTTGCTCTGTTGCAATAAGATTGGGAATGAATCTAGAGCAAGATGAGAGTGAAGAAGTAGAGTTACCTAATGGGCAAACAGAGAGGATTGAATCATTACCTAGACTGGTAACACCCTCTATAGGAGAATATCAAGAAGTAATTGAGTGGCGAGTGATACATTAGCTTGTTATGATGCAATCTTAGGCATACCATGGATGGAGCATTACAACCTTATGGTAGATTGGAGGAAGAAAGTAGTGAGAACCCACTAATGGTCAATCATTGGGGTTAAAGAAAAATCACACAAGCAAGAATTGCCTCTGTATGTCATAGGGACGGCAATTGTCTTTAAGATTGATAGATGTTTCATGGGTCTAAGAGAAATCTAGAGTACACAACTTGATGGACAAATTCTTGAGAAATTGAAAGATGCGGTGAATAAGTTTCAAGATGTCTTTCTTGATGATCTACCCTCAGGATTACCACCAAAAAGGAGAGTAGATCATAAAATTGAGACACTCTTGGAGAAGACCTCCTTATAAGGCCCCATATTGCCTATCACCTCATAAGTTGGAGGAATGTAAGACTCAAATTGAGGAGATGCTGCAGAAAGGATTCATCCAACCTAGTGTATCACCATATAGGGCTCTTGTCTTGTTTGTGAAGAAGAAGGACGGTACAATGTACATGTGCTAAACATCCTAAATAACCAGGCTTGTTGATGAGGTAATTAAGGGCTTTGTGATGTACATGGAATACAAAATTTTGCTTATTAGGAAATGTTGGAACTTTTGGATAGCAAAAGTCATGCAAAGGGATTCCCATTCAATGGTGAAGTAGTTTTGCTTTATGGAATTGAGTTAGTAGCTAGCATAGTATGTAAGATGTTCCCAATGTTAGATGTTGTATTGGGCAAAGATAACCCTCATTAATGTGTTATACATATCCACAAAAATATGAAAGGTAATTTCCCAATTTGGTGCGGCTAGAATAGGAGCCATAGCTAGTTTGATTATCAAGGTCTCAAATGCCTTAGTACATTGACTTATCCACAAAATATCCACCATGCAATCAACTTAGATGCTATCTCAGCATACATGTGGATATATTGATGGTAATATCTTGGGTACAAGCAATTGCTCAATGGCTTGGATTTTTCTTAATTGACCATGATAACATTTTTGTAGACCAAATGGCCTAAGAGGGATCCACAAGAAACAACAAATATACACTTTTGTGGATTGAAGAAAATCTTGACATTCTAGTAGATGTGTAGAGTGGCCTATAACACTTGGACATGGTAGTTGCGGGAACTATGTATGCACATGACATCAAAGTAGGGTTCTAGTTTGTCCTATACTCCAAAAGAATTTATCATGTATCATTCAAATGTTGCAAGGGCCTTTCATAGTCTAAATGACATCACTTAGTAGGCATAAGTCTCTCACTCAATGAAAAATGTGGGTTTGTACTAATCCTCCAAGGTGATAACAACTTGGTTGTAACTAGAATATCCATCCATGAAGAAAAATATTGATGGTAGGTCACTCTATCCAAAAGTGTAAATGGAATCAAAAAAGGATTGGGTATAGTTTAGGCATTCAATTTGTGGAAATCCACATAGATCCTTACTTTTCTTGTATCCTTTTTTGGAACTTTTTTGGAACAGCTAGAATCAGCAATGCCCTCTTAGTTTCACCTACAAGATAGATGACATGCACTTTAGTAGTTTGTTTAGTTCCTCCCATACCTTTTAGGGGTAGATGGGGTTCAATATGTATGGTTTAGATCAAACCATAATAGCATCTATATGTATCAATATAATGTTGACATGTTTTAGGATTCACACCCATCAATTCTATATAATTGTAGGTAGATACATCTCTGAACTTGCAAACAAGTTCTTGGTACATAGGATGGTTTTTGGTACTCACATTGATACTCAACCAAAAATATCTAGGGGCCTCTTTTACATGGGAGATATCCAGATCTTTGAATTTGTCCATGACTTGTAATTGCAGAGGGATTGTATTTGTTGCATGTTTCGGAGGTTTGTCCAAAAAATAGTGTGGTAATTCTGGATTGGGTATGGTCTGATGGACTTCTTTCTCTTTTGCATTTCTCTTTGGAATGATTTTTTTGGTGGTGGTAATAATGGTGTGAGTTAGAGAGTTTCCCACCTCAATCATATCTTGCATCCTGCACACTTCATTCTCTGGGCATGTCTCTCTAGAACTGGCTAAGGTAGCCTTGTTGTCCCCAGAGGACCTTTATTTTGCTATCCTTGGGAATGATAATATCATATAGAGGTTTGCTATTGAGGTAGTAACATTTTTCATTGGTTTTGATATCTTGACAATTGATGTCATCCTTGATGTAGAAGCATCAAGAGTGCAAAGTAGCATGCATGTGTTCTTATGTATATTGTAATGGGAACAAGGCCAATATTTTTTTTGAGAATTTTTTGGGATGTGTGTTGGAGCTGCTTACTAATATTGGTATAAATGTCTCAAAAACAAGTCTGTCAAGTATAATTGTGTGACCACCTGACAAATATCGCTTTTGTGGTAATCAAGTAAGTAAAGTTGTTCCGTAGAGATACAAGTCAGAAATATCCAAAGACAAAGCAAAGTAACCAAATCAATTCTTCTTGATTGTGTCTTTAATCTCTTAGGTAGAAACTACACCTAGAAGAGAGTAACAAGCACTAAATCATAGTCTTGTTACAAATCACAACACCCATAATCAAAAATTGTTCAAATCTTTTTGAACAATCTTGATTGTGATGATTCAGTCCCTCTCAAAAATGGCTACTTCATTGCAAAACAATTTCACCTCAAAATTGTGTTCCATCCTTCCACTAAAGGCACAACTTCCTTGATCAAAATTGCTTCACATCAACTCAGTGCTGCACCCACAATTGCAAAATACTACCAACACTATAATTCCTCTCAAATCTATCAAGGCATTGCTTTGATTGCTATCCACTCAAGATCAAACACACACAATGGAATCAAAGATGTTGAATCCAACATCTAACACTCAAAATTGCATTTCAAATTTCTTCACACACTCACAAACACGCACACAAAATTGATACTCAAGAATTAAGCTTAAGCAACAAGCACTACTTCACAACACTTTTCTTTATCTATTCTCAAGAATATGAAAACTGAACAATAGCACATTGCAAATGCCACTTTTTAATAAGAAGAACCCTTTAGTAGTTGTCTAACTTCCTAAACCATTTCCTAACAACTCTACCAACATGCAGATCCGAAATGGCAATGCACCTCTTCATATCTGCCTCTTCCTATCTCAAAATTGTTCCTAATCCAATTTGATGTCTACTTCTACTTTGAAATTCAAACCTAAGGAAATCCCTTCACCTCATGTACTTTGGGTTCTACAACTTCCAATTTTCTACCAATTCTAACATGTCTTTACTTTCATCTAAAATCAAAGGTATGGGTAACTTATCTTCATCCTTATCTCATAACCCATTCTTCTCTAAAATCTCAAATGACACATCTGAAGACACCTGCACTCCTACCTCCTTTACCTTGGGTCTGACATATACAATACTCCAAAGATTGTCTAATTCTAATTTAACAAACCCAACCTGATAGAAATGTTATTCTCTACATCTAACATCTTTCTATTTATCCAAGTTCTAAGGTTGATTAACAAGGCATTCAAGTCCTTGTCCTTTTCATTCTTATGCCTTGTCTTCAGCACAAGCAATCATAACTTGTGTAGCCTTGATTCCTCCATTCTTACTTTGGCTTCAATGGTTAACTTCACCTTCATCTCTACAATTTCTTCTTCAATAGATTCCATTGATTCCTCCATTCTTACTTTGGCTTTAGTGGTTAACCTCACCTTCATCTCTACAATCACTTTTTCAATAGATTCCATTGACATCTTCTTCTATCTTTCCTCCTCCATCACAGCTCTACTTATTTTCAATTCCTCTTCATACTCAGCTGTGAAATCCTCCAAATCCTTCACATACTGGTTGATCTTTGCCTCTAGTGTCTTCACAAGATCTCTCAACCTTGATGGTGCATGGTTAATTCCCTTTGCCAGGCTGCTGTCTTCTCTTTTACTTTCTGTTGGAATGCATTGAGCTCCTTCTCCTTAGCCTCAACCAATTCCCTTCTATTGTCTTGCTCTAACTTTACCTATTGTCTTGCTTGTAACTTTTCTACCCAAAGTCTCTCATGCATGACTTCCTTCACTTTTATTGCTACTTCACTCTTCCTTACCTTTCAAACTTCTCTTGCAGATTTTCATTGATCTTCTTCTGTAATGACGCATCTACCTACAACACTTCTATTTCTTCCTCTCCCTTGGTCATACTCTCTTTCAACTTCAGATTCTCATATTCTAATCTCTCCAACACCTACAATACATTTGTTACCTTGGAATGCTTACTCTGCACCTTCTTCTTCTTCTTCTTCTTCTTCTTCTTCTTCTTCTTCTTCTTCTCCATCTACAACAAAAATGGACATACAACATCTCAAAGGTACTCTACTCCTTCACACCCTTCTTTCTCTTTTACCTTTTCTTCAAGGATTTTTTCAATCTTGCTCTTCTATTTTGAATCCAATGCTTTGCTACAAAGTTGGGATCTTTGTACTTTCAATGATACATCATCCTCCAAACTTTCATTTTCATCCAAATTGATGATGTATGTGCCACCTTTGAACTTTCTCCTTCTTGTATGTCTTGCCTTGACTCAGCCACCAATTCTTTTTCTCCTTCTATCACCAACTCAATGACAGTCCTCTCTCCTTCCTCTTGCTACTCAATTTCTTCTTGCAGAGAAGTCACTTTCTCTTGATCTTCTTGCATCTCGGCTTCACACTCACTCTCCTTACTGGATTCTTCACTTTGCAAGGTTAACTCCACTTCTCCTTCCTCCAACCCCTCCGATGCATACTCCACTTCTCCTTCCGATTTGACTTCCTCTTTTGGTGCAGTATTTTAGATTTGCTTTCCTTCCCTCTGCCAAATCCTTCTTAACTTGCAAGGCTGTACTGGCAAGCTCTCCACCTCAGGTCTACTTCTTTTCTTCTTTCTTGGCAAGGGTACATACATCTTTCTATTATGTCTTGTTCTTGCATAATGATCATCATTGCTTCTCAACTACCAAATATATTGTTGCTCCTTGTCATTGGCTTCTTGATGCAGATCGGGATGAAAGTGAGACACTAATTTCTTCTTCTCATTGCTACTCAACAAGTTCAACTTGAGGTAAAAATGCATTGCAAAAGGAAAAAAGGAATGCGGTGGTGTCAAACTCCTCCAATTCAACACTATCTACCGTGTCCTCTAATAAAAACACTTTGCCTAATTGATTGGCTCTCTTGCAAAATTTTTATGGAAGAACACCGCCTTCTGCTTTGTAATGTAGGTAGTGTGCTTGGATTTAAACAATGCCATCATTGCACTTATGATACTTCTCTGCACTAGGTCTTGATAGGTTTCTACCTTGTACCCATTCTTCATATGCTTTGAGGTGAATGAGTTTTTGACTTCTTGGGTTTCTTCTACAACTTCGCCTTTCTCCAAGAATGTAGCTCCATGCTCTTTCCTACTCTCTCTTCCTAACACCAATCTCCAATCCAACTCTGTCCATCAAGCTGGATTGCCTCTTTTCCCTACTGTTGCTGGCCCATCTACAGAATTACTGGCCGTGATCTCTACCATGACATTGGGAAAGCTCAAGTTCCAATTCCATGTAAGGAAAGTAATACAAAGTTTATTGAGAACTTCAATGCAGGACATAACATCTAACCTCCTAATCACTAGGTTCCTCACTGCAAGTGTAGTGCACTTCTTGATTCCTTTCATTCTACTCTCCTTTGTGCTACGTTTTTGAAAGACAATTCTCTCATCCCCTAAGCGTGCAATTCTAAATCCCTCTAGATTCACAAAAACTTCACTCAATACCACTCCTCTCCCTAGGTCTTCCTCAGGATGACTTCACAAAGGCAAAGGAAATTCTCTTGTCATTTGTCTCCTTCTTGATTAAAAACCTGACTTTATAGTCCGATGTTTCTCAATCATTCTTTGAATGCTCATCTACCAAGAAGTCACACCTTTGGCATGTAGTTCTCTTGTCATTGTCAATTTCTCCCACTTGTGCCTTAGCCATTTTGTGTGCTGTACAATCTTGAATTTCCAATCTTGAAGGAAAGTTGTTACATTGTCTTTGCATTGGGTTGATCACTCCAAGGTGAAGTATCCTTACTTTGGGTTGAAATCTGACAGATTTGATCTAAGTACAAACCATTATTGACCCACGGTAACTTTCTTTGGGTTGATACAAAAACATGAATTCTTCTTTCTTCCATCCTTTGTGCTCAATTCCCCTTCAACTATACTTCTTCTTTGAAAAACCCCTTAAACCAACTCAAAACAAAAATGTGGGTACCACAAGTTGTAAGTTTGGTAGGTGATATGGGAAGAGGTTTATTATCATTGCAACCTCAAATAAAACATGACCCCTCATTTCCTCCTTGGTTATAAATAGATAGATAGCAATGATATGTGCAATCTCCTCATCATTGTTAACATAAGCAAGGGTCCATGCATCAATGGTAAAGCTTGGTTCTCCTTCCTGATCCAAACTAGAATTCTGGTTGATAGAGTACATTGGAACAACAATGTGATTTGAGTTCTTTCCAAGTTGCTTAGAAGTAGTCACATCTGCATCTACCAGCCATGGAACTCCCAGTAACAATGGAAATTATGTGGGAAGAGGGGTATTTATGAACAAGTAATCCACTAGGAAGGTTTGCTCACCAATGAGTGTAGGTACTTTGGTTAACATCCTGATAGGATGGTGCTTTCTTTTGTCAACCATTTGAAGAATGGTCAAATTTTTAGTCATGCCTTGCAATCCTAACATTTTCATAACTTCCTTTGTCATTGTGAAAACCCGACAAATATCACTTTTGCGGTAATCATGTAAGTAAAGTTTGTTCCCGTAGAGATATTGATCAGAATTGGTCAAATATGAAGTCAAACAATAATAAGTAGTTCTTCTTGGTTTAGTCTTCAATCTCTCAGGTAGAAACTACACCCAGAAGAGAGTAACAAGCACTGATTAGCAGTCTCATCACAACAATTTGTCACCCATAATTACAAACCCATCAAATCTTTCCAAACAATCTTGATTGTGAACATTCAATCTCTCTTGAAAATGGCACTTCACTGCAAAATAACTTTGCGTTAGAATTGTGTTCCACTCCTCCACTGAAGGCACAACTTCCTTGATCAAAATTGGTTCACATCAACATTGCACTACACTCACAATTGCAAAATACTACCAACACTACAATTCATTTTAGATCTATCAAGGCATTGCTCCAATTGGACTTCACTCAAGATCAAACACTATGGTACCCACAATTTTTTTCTTATTTTCAAAGAAGAAGTGTACAAAAGAAGTCATATTGTACCTCTATGACATTAGAAGGCAAAGAATGGTGTCTTCGGGTTGTAATCCAAGGTAAAGTGACTTTGTGTGAGGAGACAAAATAGTCAGAGGCCCTATCAGCATTCAACCCAAAGTAAGGAGACTTTGGCTTGGGGGTGCTCAACTCAAGGTGAGGACAGTGTAACAACTTTCCTTTGGGGTTGGACATTCAAGCAGGTACCGCACACAAAAACAGCTGGCCTATGAGTGGGGGAAAATTGACAATGATAGGAGCATGAAAGAGGTGTGATTTTTTGGTAGAAACTTGAAGTGAAGAAAGACAGAGGAAGTGTGCCACTATAAGAATCGGGATAGAGACAAAGAGATGCTAAGTAATTTTCCATCACCATTAAGGAGTCATCCTAAGGGAGATCGTGGGAAAGGAAGTGTAGTAAGAGACACGCTGGTGTATTGAGAGGAAGTTAGGAGAGTTAGTCTGAGAGTCAGTTGGAAGAGTAGCCACCAACCCAAAGTGGAAGAGAGTAAGATGGGAGGTGAGAAGAAGAACTCAAAATTCACAGTGAGGATTCATGCAATTCAAAGATTACATGTGATTGCAAGAATAGAAGTTTTGAGTAGGCTTCAGATCACATTCTTGGCATGGAACTGGAACCTTAGTTTTCTAGGTTTCATGACTGAGATCATTGAGAGTAAATGTCTCAATGGACCCAAGGGAGAAGATAAGAGAGGAAATCCGGCTCACTAGACAAAGTCAGATTGGAGGTTAGTACTTGGAAGAGAGGTGGGTGAAGAGCAGGAAGCCACATTCTTGGGGACAAGAGAAGTAGCTGAAGAAACCCAAGAGGTGAGAGATGCCTTTTCTTCAAAGTGCACGAAGAATGGCTACAGAGTTGAGAGCTACAAGGACCCTATGAGGAGAGGCATCATAGGGGCAATGATGACTATCTTGAAGCTGGAGCAAACTACTTATGTGATGAAACATCAAGCGGTGTTCTTTGATAAGATGTTTGCAGGGGAGCCAATCAATTGGGCAAAGTGCTTTCATCAGTGCGCAAGACAAATGGTGTGGAACTTGTGGGACAAGTCGCCTCCACACTATATTGTGCCGTTTGCAACCCACTTTTATTTGGGATTGAATTTGCTAAATGCAGCGGAAAGACACAAGATGGTGTCACACTTCCATCCTGATTTGAGAAGAGATGCTGATGCGGAGGAGCCGCAATACATTCTGCAGATTAGAAGTAGCAATGAGTACTACACATAGATGGGGGTAGAGTGTGCAGTTGAAGGTGAATACTCCAAAGTCAAAGAAGAGGAGTCAACAACAACAAGAAGAAGAAGTAGCAGTGACAAGAGCTCAAAAGACCAGGAAGATGAACCCAAGGAAGACTTGGTGGTAATCAGGTCGTCATGCAAAGAATCAGAAGGTGAAGCTGAGTACAAGTCCAAAGACTTGGAGAAGGACAAAGAACCAAAATTCACATTGTAGAGTGGTGAAGCAAGCAGCAAGAGTGAAGATGGTGTGGAGACAAAGTCGGTACCAGAGGAGGAAGAAGAAAAGATGGAGATCATAGAAGAATGTAACCCAAGACAAGAAGATGAAGTTCCAAAGAAGGAGGAGAAGAGGGTGATTATTCAGCAAGGTGTTCATTCCAGAAGAAAAGTGATGTATGAGGTGGGGCTGAGTAGAAGAAGAGAAGTGAAAAGTGGAAGTTTGGGGAGTGAAGAATCTATTCCAATACATTGATTGCAGCTAAGAAGAAGGGTATCAAGTGAAGAAGAAGCAACGAAGGAGAAAAGCCCGCAATTTGAGGTAAATCATAGTGAAGGAGTAGAGTATCTACGAGAGGTTGTGTGCCTGTTGTTAGTGAAGTTAAAGGAGAAGAAGAAAGAGATGCAGTCAAAGTGTCCAAAAGTGAAGACTTTGTTGTGGGTGTTTGCGAGATTATAGGAAGAGAACTCAGAGTTGAAAGGGAGTATGATCCAAGGTGAGGAGGAGAGTGTAGTACTATGAGTAGATGCAATAGTACAAAATCAAGTGATTGAAAACTTAAAGAAGGAAGTTGCAAGTAGAGAGAGAGCAATAGAGCAGAATGTCATAGAGAGGGAAAGACAGATAGCGGAGTATGAAATCTTGAAACAATAGTTTGCTGATTCACAATTAGAAATTATCCATGTGAGGGCAAGAGTAGCAGAGAAGGAGCAGCTCTAGCAAAGAGAGTTGATAGTGAGATATAGGGAAGAAGAACGATTAAGAGAGTTACTTCGTAATCCGGAAGAGAAGATTGTTCGGAAGGAGAAGGAGAAGGAGACGGTGAAAGCCAAATTTGAGGCAGAATTGGCAATGTATAGAGAAGATTGGCTGGCGGATCAAGAACATGAGAGGAGGATGAGACCCAAGCCATTAAAGGAGATTGTCACAAAGATGAATGCCATGCTGAGTATAAAAGCCAGTGTGAGAATTGAAGAAACATGATTGCATGAGTTGAAGTTGTTGGTGCAAGAGACAAGGAGGAGAAATGCAAAGGATAAAGACTTGAATGCCTTGCTGATTAGTCTGAGAACTTGTGTAGATAGGAAGATATTGGAAGTGGAAGACAATATCACAATCAGATTAGATTTAGTAAAGTTGGAGATAGATAAAATTTGGAAGGATGTAAGAGCAAAGCCCGAAGTAGATGACATAGGAGTACATATATCTTTGGAGTTATCATTGGAGATATTAGAGAAGAGTGGGTTGGGAGATAGAGGATTTGAAAGGTTACCTATGACAGGAATTGTAGATCAGAAAGAAGGAGTGTGACAACTTGGCAAATATCACTTTTGCGGTAATCGGGTAAATAAAGTTCATTCCCGTAGAGATACGAGTCAGAACTGGTCAAATACAAAGTCAAACAGTAACAAGGTAGTTCTTCTTGGTTGCGTCTTTAATCTCTCAGGTAGAAACCACACCCAGAAGAGAGTAATAAGCACTGATTCGCAGCCTTGTCACGAATTAGCAATCCTTAATCACAACTCCATCAAATCTTTCCAAACAATCTTGATTGTGATGATTCAAGCTCTCCCAAAAACGGCACTTCATTGCAAAATGACTTTGCCTCAGAATTGTGTTCCATCCCTCCACTGAAGGCACAACTTCCTCGATCGAAATTGCTTCACATCAACTTTGCACTGCACTCACAAATGCAGAATACTACCAACACTACAATTCCTCTCAGATCCGTCAAGGCATTGCTCCGATTGCACTTCACTCAAGATCAAACACACAGAATGAAGATCAAGGCTGTGGAATCCAACATCCAACAAGCACACTGACTTGCACTTTGAATTTCTTCACACACTCACAAACATAATTGCAAAGTTGATTCTCGGAATCAAGCTCAAGCGACGAGCACTGCTTCACAGCACTTCGCTTTATCTATTCTCAAAAATAATGAGCATTGAGCAACATTGGATTGTGAATGCCACTCTTAAATAGTGAATCAATTGACAGTTCTAACAACTATACCGTTCTACAACAATTGTTCTAACCTGCAGATCCGAAATGACAATGCATCTCTTCTATCTGCCTCTTCAAATCTCAAATTTGTTTCTACTCTGATCCAATGTCTACTTCTTCCTCGGCTTTCAAACCCAAACCCAAAGTAATCTTACTTCCTACTACTCTTTCCTCGGGTTTCATATCTTCTACATCTTCTACCAGATCCAGTAATTCTCTTTCCTGATCTAAAATTTCACTAGTGGGTAATCTATCTAACTCCTTATCTCCCGACCTACTCTTCTCTAATGTCTCTGATGGTAACTCCAAAGACATTTGGACTCCTATGTTATCTACTTCGGGTTCTACTACTATCAATTCCTTTACTAATTCTATTGTGTCATCATCAAGAATTGTAATTGAAACCATGAATACACTATCTACACTTTCAATTTGTAACCCATTTTCTCCTAATCACTCATGTTACTAACCCGAAGACACTTATTGTCTGATCTTGCACTTCGGGTTTATTCACTACTGCTACTTCTCCTTCAATTTCTATCATATCTTCAATCAGAACTGAAATTGAAGTCATGGGTATCCTAACTATCTTCTTTCCCTACTCTAACTTCCTCTGATCTCTCAGGCAAAACTCTCGAAGTCACCTTCACTACACTCCGCGGTCCGACTTCCTCGGATTTAGTTAGTCATCTTAGTCTTGAGGCGAAGTCTTTAGACCCAAAGTCATGTAAACCTGAAGTCCGAAGTATGAAGGCCGAAGTCATATTGACCGGAAGACACTTTGACCCGAAGTACATCTACTCCAGAAACTTCAAATGCTTGTAACTTCTTCTACAAACCTCCAAACTTTGCGATTTTGGTAGCAATAGAAAGCCTTGGACGAGAGGCTTCCAACAAGATACAACACGCTTGATTTGGACTTGTGTGCATTGAGATATGGCCCCCGCAAGAATCCTGACATGCAACTTCTATTGCATCCTTCTATCCTTCGGGTTTGCCCTCCTTCAACGTCTGATCCGAGTTTTTCTCTCCTCTGACACGAAGTAAACTTCTTTGGGTTTGATATAGTCTGAGTCCTTCTTCCTCTTACATGAAGTCGACTTCCTTGGGTCTGATCAAAACACACGTTTCCACTCATTTCTTCTCCAATTTGGTTCAATTTGGTTTCAACAAGGCACTTCTTTTTCAAAACTCATCCAAAATGAAAAATGTGGGTACCACAAGGAGAGTTAGAATTTGTAGAACAATTAGTAGTTGTGAAACCCAAGGATAGAGTAGTATGTGAGGTCACTTTGGGATTGGGATAGGAAGCCAAGGAAGAAGTAGATATTGGATCAAAGTAGTAACAGTTTGAGATTTGAAGAGGCAGACATGGAGAGGTGCATCATCATTTTGGATCTGCAGGTTGCTAGAGTTGTTAGGAAGTAGTTTAGGAAGTTAGTTAACTATTGAAATGCTTTGCATATTTAAAGGCGGTATTTGCAATGATATGTTGTTTAGTGCTCATAATTTCTAAGAATAGATAAAGAAAAGTGATGTGGAGCAATGCTTGTTGCTTGAGCTTGATTCCAAGTATCAACTTTGTGTTTGTGTTTGTGTTTGTGAGTGTGTGAAGAATTTCAAAGTGCAAGCCAATGTGCTTGTTGGATGTTGGATTTAGTAGCCTTGATCTTCATTTTGTTTGTTTGATCTTGAATGAAGTGCAAATGAAGCAATGCCTTGACAGATTTGAGAGGAATTGTAGTGTTGGTAGTATTTTGCATTTGTGTTTGCAGCACAAAGTTGATGTGAAGCAATTTCAATTGAGGAAGTTGTGCCTTAAGTGGAGGTGGAACACAATTTTGAGGCAAAGTTGTTTTGCAATGAAGTGCTGTTTTTGGGAGAGACTGAATCATCACAATCAAGATTGTTTGGAAAGATTTGATGAAGTTGTGATTAAGTGTGACAAATAGTTGTGACAAGACTGCAAGTCAGTGCTTGTTACTCTCTTCTGGGTTTTCTTGAGAGATTAAAGATGAAATCAAGGACTACATTGTGACATTTGACTTCATATTTGACCAATTCTAAATTGTATCTACATGGGAACAAACTTTACTTACCTAATTACCACAAAAGTGATATTTGCCGGGTTGTCACATGATTTTTGGCATCAGTGCCGGGGATACAAATCTCAAAAGTGGAAGAATACAAAGCCAATTTTGAAACTGGGTATCCAAGCAATGTAAAGGTCTGCATTGAGAGAACAAAAATAAGAGAGAGTTTGAAGATGAATGTTGCATCATGAAGGAGAACAACGCCTGAAGATCCAATCCACTTTTGATAAAACTGAACGGGAGGCATTGGACTTTCAACTTCTTCACAAAGTTCAAGAAGCCTTGCAAGAACTCAAACAAAAGAATTGCAAAGGTGCATGGCAAGACTACTTTTTGTCTCCATCTTCCAAAAAGAAGAAAGACTCCAGTGGGCAGGCATACTTGTTACAACCCAGTACACCAACTTCCCCTAAAGCTATAAAGGAAGTCAAATTTCTAAAGAACTTTGTTTGGGAAAAGACAACACAAATCCTTACAAAAGAAGAGTGTCAACATCTTCTACGCACGATTCCTTGATTGTCTCAAAGGATTTTTGAAGAATGCTTTGAAGGTGTTGAACCTCTTCCTTCTAAGAGGTTGAAGTCAACACAAATAGAGAAGAAGTAATTGTCAAAGAAGACCTTACTTTGAACTTGACTAATTGGAACTCCTAGGCTGTCAACACGGCATCAATACCAACAAATCCCTTGGTTCCATCAAGTTCAAACTTACCACAGCCGATCCTCCCAAGTCAAACAATGACTTCATTACCTGTCACCCGACATGCCTTTAGAAGTACAAGAGGACAAAACAAGACAAAGATCTTGATGAATTCATCAAAGAATTTGAAGTCATCTCCTTTGCCAACAAGGAACATGACTCTACAGATTGTCTGCAAATTTTCCCAAGTCTCCTCCAAAAGAAGGCTCAAAGTTGGTACATTCATGTAACCCAGAAGGAGTTTGTACCGGCGGACTAGGCGGACTTGAGAAACAATCTCTTGGAGCGCTTCTGAGAGGTTGATTAAACCACAAGTGTCTTTGTGGCGCTTAATGATTTAGACCAAGCAAGAAGGAGAAGTTGAGAGACTACTCTGAGCGGTTCATGGCATTCTTGAATCAAGTCCCAAAGCAATAAGGTGTGGTAGGTTACTCCGATGTCCAAGCATCACCTGGTTCCTAGGAGTACTTTCACCAGAGATTTGGATCTTTGCCAAGGAGAGGAATGTAACTTCCTTGGATAAGGTACTCAAACAGGCACTATGAGGCAACTCACTCTTATTCTACCGGTAATTGAAGAAACCAAGAGAAGAAAGGTAAGAAGCCCAAAAGAAGAGCTTCTTGTAGTACATCCTCTTCTTTGGAGAAATCTTCCACATCTTCAAGTTCTTCTTTGGAATCCAAAGAAGAATCAAAGCCAAGGAGAATACAAAGACGTGGAGGCAAGAAACCATTGACTCCCCTAGCTAAGAGTGTACATAAGGCCGAGACCAAGCTAGATGCTCTTATAAAAGAGTTTCTAGATTTTAAAATCCAAATGATTGGAGCAAAGGACCAAAGGAAGCTTCCATCATTTGGTAGATCCAACGTATGGTGCACCACGTGTGGCAAGTCAGGCTATGCAAACACAAAATGCAATACTCATAATGCATTTCCAATGCAGTAAATTGATTGGGTTATGGGATGGAACCAAGAAGAGGAAGAGGAGGCGGTGTACCAAACTCAAGAGGTACCGCCTCAGGCAACCACATTGTACCAAGGTCCAAGGTTTGAACCAAGGGAGTATAATCCCTACGCTCCCCCATGAAGACCACCGATGAGCAACCAAAACTGACCTCAGAATGTTGCACCTAGAGCATGTTACAATTGTGGCTTGATGAGACATTGGTCTCCAAACTGTCTGGAGCCAAGACAACAAATTGGGTATGTTCTCCTATGTGGGAATTGTAAAGGATCAGGCCATATGGGAAACCAATGCCCTCATTCACCAAACCCAAAGCAGGCTGTAAAATATGTACAGACCCCCACTGAGTGTGCTGCGCTTCAAGCAAAAGGGGATACAAATGTAAATTGTATAACACTTGAGGAGAAGAGACCTCAAGAAGGGAGCCCGGCCTCTAAAGGTGAATGGCTAGACCTCAAAATTTTGAAGGTTGAGACATGTGCAAGTAAGAAGAAGCGTGATCCCGAGGAACTAAGTACGACCTCGTTGTCCTCACAAAAGGTGAAGAGACTGTGCCCAAAGTCAATCCTTTCTGCCAAGGAGGAAAAGATCCTCGCAAAAGCCAAAGCTAAAGCCTTGCAGAAAGAACTCAAGGAAGCTTTACTTAGAACTTGAGAGATGAGTTTGGAGGAGGAGACAAAGACAAAGCCTCTAGTTTTTCATACGGACATTAGATCCAAAGTAAAGAATCTGATCCAAGCCAAGGTGGGCCAACCCAAGGAACCTTGGGTCAGGACCACTAGTACTCCCATCACCATCATGAAGCGCCAAAAAGTCAAATTTGAATAGGGTGAGACTTCAAACCTGAAGACAAAGGTGAAGAAGGTGAAATTGGAAGGAGTACCTCAATACAATATTGCAGTGGATTTGGCATCCACAAGTGCAAACATCACATTCAAGCAATTGTGGGAAGACAATAAGCTGTACAAGAAGCAACTAAATTCTGCCCTCAAGAAAGTAAGTGCAATGTCTAAAAAAGACCTACGTGCTATTTATCAAATTGAACAAGAAGATTTGGGATCTCTTGAAGTGGATGTAGAGATCATAAGGTGCATGATCACGTCAATACTCATTGATTTGGGTTTTGGCATGAATGTCATGACCAAAGACACTGCAAATTGGCTGGGGTACCATATGTTTGAGCCAACATTCCGAGTTTTGAAATTTGCAGACCAACCAAGAGACGGCCATTGGGCATGCTGTCAAACATTATCACAATCATTAGAGGGGTGCTGTAATACCAAGGGTTAGCCATATGATCTAGATGTGAAATTTGGTTTGGTAACATCTAGAATGATGATATACATGATGGTAAAAATAGATCAAATAGAAGTATCACCAAAAGAGTTCTTCTACTAATAGAGCAGAAACCAAAATAGACTTGAGAACCTTAGAACCAATAGCTAGACATATGATTTAAAGGTGAGAATCGGTTTGGTAACATCTGGAAGGATGTTACACATGATGGACTAAACAGATCAGAAAGAGGTATCACCAAAAGAGGACTTCTACTAATAGAGTAGGAACCGAAATATGCCTGAAATCTTTGAAGGCAATTTCGGAGGCCTAAACGGATGAATTAGGCCTCGAAAATGTCTACATTTGCCCCTCAACAAAGGAAAGGCTGGCTTTCCCTCCTCCTTGGTTTGTCTCATCGAGAGCTTTCCAATGGTACCTTACTCATGTGATTTTGAGATTCCTACAAGAAGATTCCCTAAAAGATTCCCTCCGGTCAAAGCTCGTTTGACCAACCAGATAGGACCTAGACCAGACAAGTCACCCATCCAAGTAAGTAATCCAAGGGTAGAGCTTGCTGACATGTCACCTATCTGTGTCCCTAATCCTATGGTGGAGCTTCCTTGGAGGAGATCCTCTTTGCCTATATAATAAAGAGAAGGTGCTCCCTTGGGGCATCGAATGTTTGAGTGTGCAATCTGTGTTTTCTCTCTTCTCTTGTCCTTGGAGTATTACAATGGTATTAGAGCAAGTGTTCTAGTCCAAGAGAGTGGATCACCCCTCTTGGAATAGCACGAACTACCGAAACTGAGTAATTTGAGGTGGTGAACATAGAGTAATCGCTAGACTTAGGAAGGACTTTAGAGAGCGGATGGGATGGATGCGCCCGGGGGACAATTTCCCGCACCTAGCTTTCCATTCTCAAACCCATTCCACATCAAGGTTATGTACATCCAGCGTGAGCAGATGAGAGTATCGCTAGTTTATCACTTTGGTGCAGAATTCATGGACAGAGTGATGAACTCACCAAACCCGGTGATTTTACCTGTGGTGATATATGACAGAGAGTGGGATTTGACGATCTACATTCTATTATGATAATATGGATATGAATGTCCCAAATCCTCTCCCTTTCAACACTCAAGTAGAAATCCGTTATGTAGTGAGGCCGAAATTGATGTTTAGAGATTTTGTGGTTAGGAATTTTGGTGAGGAGTATTATCAACGAGTGATAGCTTCTGAGGTCCCAATGGTAGTTCCGATAGTTCGTGCGCCTTCCAGAGTGATTATATTGACTCTATATTGAAGTAGACGTTAGCAATTGGGTGTGGAAGGAACCATGGATCCGCAATTGCAAGAGTTGGTGCAAGGAATGCAAGAGATGTTGAATGAATTTTGAGAGATTAAGATGACCATGGAGACATTGCAAAGTCAAGTGCAGATCCTCAGGAACGATCAAGCCATGCAAGAAGAAGAGCCGTCTCAAAGCCCAGTACCTGTGATTGAAGTACTTGGAGAGGCACCCGTGCCTACGAACCCTATCAACGATGAAGCCACATTGCTACTCCGGATGAAGAAGACCTGCAACATCGAGCCTTACAAGGGGCAGCGTACGATGGGAGTAGTGGAGAATTGGATCTTGAGAATGAATCAATATTTTCGATTGTTCTCAATAGAGATCACAGAGCATGCTGCAGGCGTGTTTGCATGTGGGTACTTGACCGATAAAGCCCTCACATTGTATGATGCTTGGGAATGATCCATGCTGGCAGAGAGAAGGGAGGTCACATGGACAGTAATGCAAGAAGGACTGCTCAAGAATTTCCAATCGGTGGATTCTGTGCAGATGGCTCGAACCGACTATGGGGATTGAGACAGAAGAATAGCGTACAAGAGTATGTGGAGGCCTTTCTGGATCTACAAGTTGCAATTACCGACATGAGTCCAGCAAAGGCTCTCGACAATTTCAAACGAGGGTTGAAAGAGCGGATTTGCCAAGAAGTCATGGTGCAAAACCCTTGCATGGTATTTGAAGCTATTGCTTGTGCGCAAAGAATAGCCGGAGCATTAGGTGGAGGTGAAGGAGTAGTTCCACCTCAACATTATCAGGCAAAAATGCCATACATGGGTGGACCAGTACCGATGGAATTGGGCAACCTTTGATTCCGGGATCAAGGAGCACGACCGCTTCAAGGGGAGCAGGGCCGGGTAGAAGAACAAAGAGATGGAGTCCCACAAGGAGAAGAGACTTGAGGAGAACAACGCCGTTGTTACAATTGTGGCCGTATTGGGCACATATCTATCAATTGTCGCACTCGTTTCCCTAGAGGCCCTCGGCCTTCGTACAAGCAATCTTTGAACAACATGGAGAGGCACATTGAAGAGGAAGAGGTGGAAACTACTTTGGAAAACAAAGATCGCCAGTAAATGTACCTCGCGGCCTTACTGGCTCAATAAGGAAGCAGAGAAGCAAGGGAAGGAAGAAGAATAATGCACAAAGATCCCGAAAGGCAACCTCACAATTGATTGTCGTGAATGGAATCCTAGAAGGTAATCAAGTGAGAGTATTAATAGATCCGGGAGCAACAGAGAATTTCTTGTCTCGCTCTGTTGCAATAAGCTTGGGAATGGATCTAGAGAGAGATGGAAGTGAAGAAGTAGAGTTACTAAATGGGCAAACAAAGAAGATTGAATCATTACCTAGACGGGTAACCCTCTCTGTAGGAGAATATCAAGAAGCAATTGAGTGGCAAGTGATACAGTTAGCCCGTTATGATGCAATTTTAGGCATGCCATGGATGGAGTAGTACAACCCAATGGTGGATTGGAGGAAGAAAGTAGTGAGAACCCACCAATGGTCCATCATTGGGGTTAAAGAAAAATCACACAGGCAGAAACTGCCTCTATATGTCGTAGGGACGACAATTGTCTATAAGACTGATAGATGTTTTATGGGTCTAATAAGAGAAGTCCATAGTGCACAACTCGCTGGACAAATTCCTGAGAAATTGAAGGATGTGGTGGATGAGTTTCAAGATGTCTTTCCCAATGATCTACCCTCAGGATTACCACTTAAAAGGTGAGTAGATCACAAAATAGAGACACTCTTGGGGAAGACACCTCCTTGTAAGGCCCCATATCGCCTATCACCTCATGAGTTGGAGGAGTGTAAGACTCAAATTGTGGAGATGCTACAGAAAGGGTTCATCCAACCTAGCATATCACCATATGGGGCCCCTGTCTTGTTTGTGAAGAAGAAGGATGGTACAATGCGCATGTGCATTGACTATCGGAGTCTCAATCAGCAAACAGTGAAGAACAAATACCCCTTACCTCGCATGGATGACCTGTTTGATCAACTCCATGGAGCGAGATACTTCACCAAATTGGACTTGCGGAGCGGTTACAATCAAATCCGAATTGCAGAGGAGGATGTGTACAAAACTGCCTTTTGAACCAAGTATGGCCACTTTGAGTATCTTGTGATGCCTTTTGGCCTCACCAATGCGCCTGCCACTTTCATGAGCCTAATGAATGACATATTTCGTCCATACTTGGATAAGTCTATTATCATCTTCTTGGATGATATCTTAGTATATAGTAGCACGATGACAGAACACAAACAACATCTACGAGAGGTCCTCCAGATTCTAAGACAGAATCAATTGTACGCCAAAATCTCAAAGTGTGAGTTTGGCAAGTCTGAAGTAGACTACTTAGGGCATAGAGTAAGTGCAGAGGGCATTCAAGTATTGACAGATAAAATAGAGGTCATTCAAAAATGGAGTGCCCCAGAAGATCAGACTCAACTTAAGAGCTTCTTGGGGTTGACGGGATTCTATTGTAGATTTGTCAAGGACTTCTCCAAGGTTGCACAGCCTTTAACGGCACTACTTGGCAAGGGGAAGAAGTGGACATGGGGAACTGCACAAGAGTTGGCCTTTCAAGAATTGAAGGCCGCCTTGCTACATGCACCAATCTTGAAGTAGTATGACCCAAAACGTCCAATCAAGTTGGCTACGGATGCATCAAGCGTAGCAATAGGAGCAGTCCTACAACAAGAGTGGCATGACGGATGGCATCCAATTGCATATTTCTCTCAAAAGTTGTTACCGGCAGAGCGCAACTACCACACCACAGAATGAGAAGAGTTGGCCATCGTTCTAGCAACCAAGCATTGGAAGCACTACCTGGGCGAGAAGGCATTTGTAGTAAAGACAGACCACAAACCTCTAGTCTACCTCAAGACGCAGAAGGATCTATCTTGTCGCCAAATTCGGTGGGCAGAGTGGCGATAATGCTTCAACATGACAATCACCTACGTGGAAGGTAAGAAGCAACTTGCAGATGCATTCACCCGCATGCCAATGGCCAACAACTTGGTGGCAGAGGTTAAGATTAACCCTGAATTCTGGCAAGAGATTCTAGCTGCTACAAAAACTAATCCACAGATTGTAGAAGCGCAATTGTCCAAAGGTGTCACTAGCACCCAAGGACTCACCTTTCGGGAGGGCCGATTGTAGATCCCAAATATCCCAGAATTATGCACTACCATTCTGACGGAATGTCATGATTTGGCCATTGCAGCTCATGTCGGAGTGGACAAGACCTTGGAGACAGTCAAGCGCCATTACTATTGGCCCAAGATGAGCAACGATGTGATGGACTATGTGCGTAGCTGCCTACTTTGTCAACAGAACAAAGCTTCTAATCAAGCTCATGCAAGGCTTCTTCAACCTCTTCCCACTCCTACCCAACGTTGGGAACAAGTGAGTATGGATCTCGTTTGTGAATTACCCAAGACCAAGCTCTTTGTGGACCGGCTTAGCAAAATGATTCATGTACACCCTACCACCAAGGAGGTGACCGCTCCACAACTAGCTCAACTATACTTAGATGCAGTCTTTGCTCACCATGGCTTGTCTAGAGTACTCATCACCGATAGAGGCACCCAATTCACCAGTCTATTTTGGCAAACACTCTTTGGTTTCTTCAAAACCAAGTTGGCCATGTCTACAACTTACCACCCACAAACAGATGGCCAAACAGAGCGGGCTAATCGCACGATTGAAGACATGTTATGCGGCTTCACCTTAGAAGAGCAAGAGAGGTGGGACACCCTACTACCGTTGGTGGAGTTTGCTTACAAAAATTCAGTGAATGCCTCCACCCAGGTCACTCCATTCTTCCTCATGTATGGTGAACATCCCTTCACACCTTCTAGCTTGATGAAGATCCATCCAGTGACTACCAAGGTTGATACAATCAACACATTTGTTTATAGAATCCAACAAGGTGTGGAGAGCGCCAAGCACATGTTACAGATTGCGCAAAATCACAAAAGCAATATGCTGATGCACACCGTAGGCACATGGAGTTCAATGTTGGGGATCAAGTGTGGCTATCGACAACCAACCTCACATTAGTTGGCTCTCGTAAGCTCAGTCCTTGTTTTATTGGGCCTTTCTTGATTCTTCGTTGCATCGGCGCTGTGGCCTATCACCTTGAGCTACCACCACACATGAAGATCCATCCAGTGTTCCATGTCTCCCTCTTACGTAGATATGCTCCCCGATCAGGCCAAGGTACTTCCACACAGGACATTTGACCTTGTCCGACAGTCATTGATGGCACAGAGGAATATGAAGTGGAGCGGATTCTCCAAAAGTGCATGCGTGGTACTCGCCATCCGCGGGTGGAATATCTAGTACAATGGAAAGGTTACCCCCTCTATGAAGCAACCTGGGAACCCGCTGCCAATTTGGCACATGCACCGGTGTTGGTGCAAGCATTTGAGCAACAATTGCACAACGAGGACGTTGCGTCTTAAAAGGAAGGAGGTCTGTAATACCAAGGGTTAGCCATATGATCTAGATGTGAAATTCGGTTTGGTAACATCTAGAATGATGATATACATGATGGTAAAAATAGATCAGATAGAAGTATCACCAAAAGAGTACTTCTACTAATAGGGCAGAAACCAAAATAGACTTGAGAACCTTAGAACCAATAGCTAGACATATGATTTAAAGGTGAGAATTGGTTTGGTAACATCTGGAAGGATGTTACACATGATGGACTAAACAGATCAGAAAGAGGTATCACCAAAAGAGGACTTCTACTAATAGAGTAGGAACCAAAATATGCCTGAAATCTTTGAAGGCAATTTCGGAGGCCTAAACGGATGAATTAGGCCTCGAAAATGTGCAGATTCCCCCCCCCAACGGAGGAAAGGTTGGCCTTCCCTCCCCACTGATTTGTCTCATCGAGAGCTTTCCAATGGAGCTTGCTGACATGTCACCTATCTGTGTCCCTAATCCTATGGTGGAGCTTCCTTGGAGGAGATCCTCTTTGCCTATATAATAAAGAGAAGGTGCTCCCTTGGGGCATCGAATGTTTGAGTGTGCAATCTGTGTTTTCTCTCTTCTCTTGTCCTCGGAGTATTACAGGTGCCCTTCAAGTTGAATTACATTGTGCTGCAACCAGTGACCAAAATTGGTTACCCATTGTTGATTGGAAGACCTCTGTACAATGTCCAAGTTGTGGTGGATTGGCACCAATAGAAGTTGCGGTTTAAGGACATTTCATCCAAAGACCAAAAGCTAGTGACCGTGAGTTGGACAAAGGTTCTCCATCTCGGGGAAACAAGTTTGTCAGAAGACAAGGATGAATCCAAAGACTCATCGTCTTTGTCCTTAGAAGATTCAAAGATGAAGTCCAAGTTAATTACTTGGAATATTACAAGGTGGACGTCAAAGACAAAGACCCATATGACCTCACTTTAGGTGAACATGACTTGGAGGAAGGAGGTTTGATGGCGGCGTGACTCAGATTGAGCTGAGTGAGTCATGTCAAAGGAATCATCAACCTCAATGACTGTAAAGATGTTGTCTTGACTAAAGGAAAAATTTTGAAAATGTCAAAGACGGTCACTTTGGAGGAGTTTGTAGGGTTCATTGCTCTGTTTATAGAATTCCAAGATGTATTTTCCTGGTCTATTGATCAAATGCCAAGTATTCCACAAGAATTTTGAGAACATCGGATTGATTTGGTTGAAGGTGCAGTTTTGGTTTGGCAGAGACAGTACTGTCTGAACCCGAAGTACTTGCTCTTGGTGAAAGATGAAATTGACAAGTACTTGGGGGCCGGAATAATCTTACTTGTCTTAAGTAGTGAGTGGGTTTCACCCATTATCATTGTCCCAAAGAAGAAAACTAGGAAGATTCAAGTGTGCCAAGATTTTTGCAAACTGAATGCAATCACAAGGAAGGATCATCATCCCTTGCCTTTACTGATACAATTTTGGACCAAGTAGCCATTCATCCTTGTTATAGTTTTCTCAATGGATTTTCAAGGTATAATCAAGTATCCGTCCAAGAAGATAAAACCACATTCACTAACAATCAAGGCACTTTTGCTTACAATCAAATGCCCTTTGTGTTGTGTAATGCTTCCACTACTTTCCTACAGATGATGAATATAATCTTCAAGGATTTCTTGTGCAAATTTGTGGAAGTCTTCTTTGATGATTTTTGTGTGTTTGGGTGAAGAGATGTACATTTGGATTACCTTTGCCTAACTTTTGAAAGATGCCATTTTGCCGGTTTGTCATTACACCCAAAGAAATGCTTCTTTGCAATGACGGAGGGAATTCTTCTGGAGCATTGGGTGTCAAGCCAAGGTATTGAAGTTGATGTTGAGAAGGTTAAAGTAATCTCAGCTTTGGAATCCCCGCAAAACATCCAAGAGCTGAGAGCCTTCTTAGGACATGTTGGATACTACAAACGCTTTGTTTCAAACTACGTGGTGCTTGTTGAGCCCCTTACAAAGATTTTGAAGAAGTCCAAAGACTACCCGTGGGAAGCAATCAAGAAGAAGCTTTCTAGGTATTGAAGAAGAAACTGGTTGAAG
The DNA here is from genome assembly GCA_948567375.1 of Lunularia cruciata. Classification (NCBI taxonomy): domain Eukaryota; kingdom Viridiplantae; phylum Streptophyta; class Marchantiopsida; order Lunulariales; family Lunulariaceae; genus Lunularia; species Lunularia cruciata. The sequence continues at coordinate 1,553,737 of OX419756.1, read as the reverse complement.
CACCAATTATGAGGGCTCTGAATTAGGAACACCCTTTTCATTTATGTGTGCATTCTTCATCCATGGAAATTGGAGTAGTCTTGAGTTAGAAGGATTACCCAATCTATTACGCCAGCTAACAACTTTCAGTTTCAGAGAAGAACTATTTGACGACTAAAAGAGAAGCACTCAAAATGGTTTATGCCTGCAAGAAGTGTCACCACTACCTATTGGGATACAAGTTTGTCATCTATGTTGACCATTACGTGTTGCAACATTTGGTCAAGAAGTTATATTTGTGTGGGTAAATTTCCAGAAGGACCTTGTTATTACAAGAATTCACATATACTGTACAAGTGAGGAAAGGAGCCTTGCATTCTAACATGGACTTCTTATCTAGGTTAGAAACTCAAGACCAGGAATGGGAGATCAACAATTGGTTCCCTAACAAAGAGCTATATCATTTGATAACAATGCAAAGTATGAGGTATGCAGCCAAATATCACTATTTGCATACTCTCCAATGTCTTGATGGGCTAGACCCGGAGCAAAGGGTAGTCTTCTCAAGAAAATAGGGCTGTATCAGCTTAAACACAACATTTTATTCAAGATGGGTGAAGATGAAGTACTTTGGTGATGCTTGGAGTCATACAAAGTCGGAGGAGTAATTGAGTCTTTACACTCCAAAGCATTGGGGGGACACTATGCCCTGAAGAATACTGTAAAGAAGATTCTTTCCTCGGGGTACTAGTGGCCTATGATGTATAAAGACACGCATGCTCATATCCAAAGTTATGATGCTTGTAAGAGAACGGGAAAGCCAACAGCTACTTCCCAGTGGCCTTTGAGACCAATTTTACCATTGGTTCCATTTGAGAAATGGGGAATTAAATTTGTGGGACCAATACAACTGGTAATTCAAGTCACAAGAAGATGATACATTTTGGTTTGCACTGACTATGCTACCAAGATGGCGAAGCTGAAGCAACTTGCAAAGGTGATATAGAAATAGTGGCATAATTTTTCTGTCAAAATATCATCTCCCCATACGGATGTCCTCTAGAATTAGTCAGTGACAAAGGGACACATTTCTTGAACTCTATGATGGAGGCGTTAACTAAATACTTTCAGATTAAACATCAGAAGATGGCTCCTTATAATCCAAAAGGAAATGGCCTAACGGAGAAGGCAAATGGGTTACTTTGCAAAATTTTGAATAATTATGCCTATGATTGGGGTATGAAGTTACCAACCAACAGCATTGTGGGCATATCAAACAACAGAAAAGATCACAACCAAGCAAATTCCCTACTTCTTGACAGACGGCTTGCACCCCATACTACCAATTGAATTTGAAGTATCGACATATCGGATTCTCTGTGAGGAACAATTGTCAAAGGAAGAAAGTCAGAATCTTTGGTTCCATCACTTGATGTGGTTAGAAGAGAAAAGAGATGATGCAATGCAAACCATGAAAGAAGTACAAGAACAGAGGAAAGTCAGGCACAATAAGCACATCAAGCCTGTGACTATTTGCAAGGAAGACTTGGTTTTGTTATACGATAATTGTCATATTTTTTCCAGGCAAATTGCATTTGAGATGGATGGGTCCCTATTGAGTCCTTCATCTTTATGATAATGAGTCCATTCAACTTGCAGACTCAGAGGGGCAACCATTTGCCACTTGAGTGAACGTGTAGAGAGTTCAGAAATATTGGACCATAGACTCCAAGGTCTCTAAGACACCCGAGGTCTATGTTCACAGGGACACTCACATTTGAGGGAGGGGTATGTGGTACCCATATTTTTGTTTTTTTCTTATTTTTGAAGAAGAAGTGTACAAAAGAAGTCATATTGTGCCTCTATGACATCAGAAGGCAAAGAATGGTGTCTTTGGGTTGGAACCTGAGGTAAAGTGACTTTGTGTCAAAAGATGAAGTACTCGGATTGGCTCTTGTCAGCATTAAACCCAAAGTAAGGAGACTTTGGCTCAAGGGTGCTCAACCCAAGGTGAGGATAGTCTAACAACTTTCCTTTGGGATTGGACATTCAAGAAGGTACCGCACACAAAAATGGCTAGCTTATGAGCCTGGGAAAATTGACAATGATAGAAGCATGAAGGAGATGTGATTTCTTTATAGAAACTTGAAGTGAAGAAAGACTGAGGATGCGCGCCACTATAAGAATTGGGGTAGAGACAAAGAGATGAAAAGTAATTTTCCATCGCCATTAAGGAGTTGTCCTAAGGGAGATCGTGAGAAAGGAGGTGTAGTAAGAGACACGTTGGTGTGTTAAGAGAAAGTCAAGAGAGTTAGTCCGAGAGTCAATCAAAAGAGTAGCCACCAATCCAAAGAGGAAGAAAGTAAGATGGGAGGTGGGAAGAAGAACTCAGAATTCATAGTGAGAAATCATGCAATTTGGAGATTAGATGTGATCACAAGGATAGAAGTCTTCAGCACGCTTTGAATTTCTAGGTTTCATGATTGGGATCATCGAGAGTAAATGTCTTGATGGACCTGAAGAAGAAGGTAAGAGAGGAAATCCGGCTTGCTGGACAAAGTTGGATTGGAGGTTAGTACTCAAAAGAGAGGCGGGTGAAGAGCAAAGAGCCACATTCTTGGGGAAAGGAGAAGTAGCTAAAGAAACCCAATAAGTAAGAGACACCTTTTCTTCAAAGCGCACAAAGAATTGCTACAAAGTTGAGAGCTACAAGGACCCTATGAGGAGAGGCATCATAGGGGCAATGATGGCTATCTTGAAGCCGGAGCAAACTACTTATGTGATGAAACATAAAGCGGTGTTCTTCCATAAGATGTTTGCAGGGAGCCAATCAATTGAGTGAAGTGCTTTCATCAGCGTCCAAGACAAATGGTGTGGAACTTACGGGACAAGTCACCTCCACACTACATTGTGCTATTTGCAGCCCACTTTTATTTGGGATTGAATTTGCTGAATGCGGCAAAGAGACGGAAGATGGTGTCACACTTCCATCCCGATTTGAGAAGAGATGCTGATGCAAAGGAGCAACAACACATTTTGCAGATTAGAAGCAGCGACAAGTACTATGCGTAGACGGGGCAAAGCGTGCAGTTGAAGGTGAATACTCCAAAGTCAAAGAAGAGGAGTCGACAAGGAGAAGAAGAAGAAATAGCGGCAACAAGACCTTGGAAGACCAGAAAGATGAACCTGAGGAAGGGCTTGGTGATAATTGTGTTGTCAGGTGAAGAATCAGAAGGGGAAGCCAAGTACAAGTCAAAAGACTTGGAGAAGGACAAAGAAACTATATTCACATTGGAGAGTGGTGAAGCAAGCAGCAAGAGTGAAGATGGCATGGAGACAAAGTCGGTACCAGAGGAGGAAGAAGAAAAGCTAGAGATAGAAGAATGTAACCCAAAACAAGAAGATGAAGTTCCAAAGAAGGAAGAGAAGAGGGTGATCATTCAACAGGGTGTTCATTCTAGAAGGAAGGCAATGTATGAGGCAGGACCACATAGAAGAAGGGAAGTGGAGAGTGGAGAGTGGAAGTTTGAGGAGTGAAGAATCTATTCCAATATGGTAATTATTGCTAAGAAGAAGGGTATCAAGCAAAGAAGAAGCAAAGAAGGAGAAAAGCCCGCAAGTCGTGGTATATCATAGTGAAGGAGTAGAGTATCTATGGGATGTTGTGTGCCCATTGTTAGTGAAGTTAGAGGAATAGAAGAAAGAGATGCAGTCAAAGTGTCTAGAGGTGAAGACTGTGTTGCAGGTGTTAGCGAGATTAGAGGAAGAGAACTTGGAGTTGAAGGAGAGTATATTTTGAGGTGAGGAGGAGAGGGAAGTACTACAAGTCGATGTAGTAGTGAAGAACTAAGTGATTGAAAACTTAAAGAAGGAAGTGGGGAATATAGAGAGAGCAATAGAGCAGAATGTCATAGAGAAGAAAGACAAATAGCAGAGTATGAAATCTTGAAACAATAGTTTGCTGATTCACAATTAGAAATCATCCATGCTTTGGCACAAGTAGTAGAGAAGGAGCAAGAGCTTGATAGAGTGATGGAGAATGTAGAAGAGAAGAAGCAGCTATGGCAAAGAGAGTTGACAGTGAGATATAGAGAAGAAGAATAATTAAGGGAGATACTTTGTAATCTAGAAGAGAAGATTGTTCAGAAGGAGAAGGAGAAGGAGACTGTGAAAGCCAAATTCAAGGTAGAATTGGCAATGTATAAAGAAGATTGGCTGGCAGATCAAGAACTTGAGAGAAGGATGAGACTCAAGCCATTGAAGGAGATCATCACAAAGATGAATGTGATGCTGAGTACAGAAGCCAGTGTGAGAATTGAAGAAACGTGATTGCACGAGTTGTTTGTGCAAGAGACAAGGAGGAGAAATGCAAAGGATAAAGACTTGAACGCTTTGCTGATTAGTTTAAGAATTCGTGTAGGTAGGAAGATATTGGAAGTGGAAGACAATATCATGATCAGATTAGATTTAGTAAAGTTGGAGATAGATAAACTTTAGAAGGATGTAAGAGTGAAGCCCAAAGTAGATGACATAGGAGTATAGATATCTTTGGAATTATCATTGGAGATATTAGAGAAGAGTGGGTTGGGAGATTGTCACACCATTTGTAGTTCCGCATCTAGATGCTTGGACATTGGAGTTCCAGTGATGGTAGTTAGAGTTATTCTAGCAGTTTCTCAGGGACTACTTTCTGACAGTCTGATTTGGTGTTCGGGGTATTGACTTCACGGTGGGGCCCACCATCACTTTGCACCGTCTGCACCGCCGAGTGTGCCGTCAGCGGGACCGTTAGGGTTTTAGGGCTAGCTCAAGTCCAGGGGGGTATAGTTTCAAAGTGAGCTCCAGAGAGCTCACTTCTCTGATGTTGAGCCTTCGAGTTCCTAGCTATGGTGGACAGAGGCCGGCGAGCGTCACTTGGATTCTCTATGCTTGAGTGGGCGTGGCTTGACTATAATCAGTGCCCAGTTGTTGGTAGTTTATAGAGTGACAGATCAAGTACTGATCTGAGTTGAGTTGAGTTGAAAGTGTTAAGCAATCTGATTACATCAGAGAAGTGAAGTCAAGGGGAAATCAGGTGCATGAACGTTGAGTGTTGGTGGTATCTCCAAGCTTGGTAGATCGTGGTAGCTCAATTCAAGTTTTGTGTTTCCCTAGTGTGTAGAAGCTCATTCAAGTGATGCAGATTTGGCAGTTAGGCAGACGGTGTGCGGAAGTGTTGGCCAAATTTTGAGCAAAGAAGGAGCAATTTTCAAGCAGTGTTGTGATTTTGAGCTCAAGAGGTGAAGGCAGGACCAATTTGCTGCGAGTTGGGCTCAGAAAGTGAAATTGAAGGTGGAGTTGGGAAGCTCTTCTCATGCAATTGTGATTTGGAAAAACCCATTTTTTCAATTTGGCTCGAGTGGAAAGTTAGCGGGGGATTTGGCGGACAACCATCTTTAGGGTTTACGTCAGATTTTACATCAGATTTACGTCAGATTTGGAGGAGTTTCACTAGTTTGGAGGACTTTCGCACATTTAAAGAAGTTTTGCCAATTTTGGAGGAGGTTCAAAGTGGCAACAAGAAAGGCCTCATTTGGCTGAGATTTGGAGGAGTTTCACTAGTGTGGAGGACTTTCGTAGATTTGAAGAAGTTTTGCCAATTTTGGAGGAGGTTTGAAGTGGCAACAAGAAAGGCCTCATTTGGCTGAATTTCGGCGTTTAGAGGCTTCGAGGCATAGGGCTGTGAGAGGTTACGAAGGCCTAGAAGGGCCAGAAGGGCCAGCTAGTTTAGAGTAGATCTTGGTCATTGGTTGGCAAAATCTGCCTTTCTTGCTAGATTGTGCGCAACAGGGTTTGACCCCTAGATCTCTTGTTCCTAGACTGGTGCCCTAGCCAACTGGTCCACCCTCACTTGTTGTCCTAGTGACTGCACCACTGTTATCTATACACATGTAGCTTTGGCTAGGAGAGGCAGTTTGATCCCATTCTTGGTGATCCTAGTAGCTTAGGACTTAGAAACGAACTGCTCTTATGTCAAATGCCAAATGGTGGCAGAGTCAGTCCCGTGTTGTGTTATGAGATGGAGGGTTTTCATTTAGATTTCTTGTGATTGGATCCCCTCCATTCTTTGCTTCCTGTTTGTGCACCACGTTTGTGTGAGGTGCCCTGACTTTTGAGCGTTGGTGCTCTTGTGTACTCTCGGTGGTGAGGCTAGAGTGATGACCAGTCAGACTACCTTTGTTTCTCTCCGGTGAGGCAAGAAGTGATGACGTGCAGACCGTGAGAGTGCGTGTTATGATGGCAGGTTACAGGTTGCCTTTCCCCTAGTGTAGTTATCTCGGTTAGAGTTACATTAGTGGGTGGTGTCTAGTTGGTGTTGGCACGTGGTGGTGTTGGCACTTGGTGGGGCACTTGCGGTTGCGACTTGTGGTTGCAGTTGGTGGTTCGGGTTTGCTGTTGCAGTTACGTGGTCACAACGGAGTTCTTTGGAGATTCCAGAGGAGTTAGCCCTGCAGTACGCAGTGGGTTTACTTGGAGTGGTGCTCGGTATCAGCCTGTATCTCAGGTCCCAGTGAGGGAGGAGATTGACTCTGAGTTGGAGTTCGATACAAGAGCTGATTCAGTTGAGAGTGCACTTGGTGTGTCCGCACCGTTGTTGTGGGACATGGACGAGATTTATGGGGCCTCCAAAGGCCCTAGGCGTTACTCTGGTATAGTGGGTACCATTGAGTTGGATGACTTCATCCAGGAGTTTGATAGTTGGTGTGATCTACAGCAGATGCGGAACCCGACTTTGTTCACACCCTTCATGGCATGGAAGGGGTTGTTCCAACATCTAGAGGGTCCGCCGATGGATGATTACCATGAGTTCAGGAGAGCTCATTTAGAGGAGATTGAGTTATGGAGATAGTATTGGTCTCCACACTATGTTTCCATCACTTCAGGCTCAGTGGCCAAGAGTAGATCAGCTGTACGTACGAGTTCTAGCTCAAGTAGTGTTGGTGGAGCTAGTGGAGGTGCACTAGCTGGAGATAGTGCTACTACGAGTAGAGGTACCACTGCAGGAGGTGGTGTGGTATCAGGGTTTAACTCCATGGTGGAGTTCTTCCTATGTTTGAGGCAGAACTACCAAGGAGTGCGGACTGACAAGCTGAGGAGCTTGCAGGAGTTCAAGCGGAAGGCTGGAGAGAGCCTACGCGAGGCATACACTTGCATGAGGTGGCTGATCAGTTTCACTCAAGGAGTTACTGAGGCCCAGGCAGTCCAGTTTTGGTATGGGATACTGGACAAGGAGTTGCAACGTAGAGTTCATGATGCTACGTTGTTGTAGGCTACTTTGCCCACTTTGGCAGTAGTCTTTGGTTTGGCTGAGCGTATTGAGCTCAATATGGTGGAGGAGAGAGTGGTGACATCTGGATTTGGTAGGGAGACCTCATCCACAACTATGACCTCTTCTAGACTGCAGCAGAGTGCACCACGCCCTGTTGGTTTTTGAGGATAGGGTGGACAACCCAGATCCTATGGAGCAAGTGGAGGGCCTAGTGGAGTTAGACCCTTACCCTCATTTTTGGGTCAGCAGCAGCCAATCAGTGGTGGTGTTGCTTGTTGGACTTGTGGTGGACCTCACCATAGGAGAGAGTGTACTCAGGGCAGCGGACCTGATACCTCGGGTGCATCATAGCCAGCACAGAGGTAGTGTGAGCACTGCCACGGATTTGGTCACACTAGTGACCGGTGTTTTGACCTACACCCGGAGTTACGGAGTGGTAGGGCTGCTATGGCAGGTAGTAGAGGAGCTCCAGTTCATGGAGGACGAGGTGGTAGAGGTGGTGGTAGAGGATCTACACCTAGTAGGGGTGCAGTACTTGCCCTTACTTCTGACACAGCTATGGCTACTCGGATTGAGCAGTTGGAGTAGAGATTGGCGAGTATGGCTATTGCTCAGAGGATATTAGATTTGGGTGCTGAGGCTTCCACCTCATATGTTGGTGATAGAGATGCTTTGGACTTCATGTGCGGAGCAACACAGGTGGATGCATCTGCAGCAATGACTAGGAGTGCAATACGTGCTCCAGAGCCTAGAGGAGCATCAGTGGAGTTGGACCCACAGAGAGGAGAGGTTGGGAGATAGGTCAGACTTCCCCAGTCTTTCACGTTATCTGAGGCATTGCAAACAATATCCATGGTTCCTAGACGTCCCAGTGCAGGTGTGGTAGGTGGTGATGGAGTACATGATGGACTACCTACTAGTCAGCCACCTACTACTACACAAACTGAGTCTAGCATGATGTTGGGGGCGGCTCAGCTGATTATGCGGCATCCTTTGTTTTCAGCTAGTGACATGTTTACATTGGGAGTTGACCCAGCCCCAGTGTTCCGGTTGGCTGCCATGTTGTGTGAGAGTAGGGATGGTGCAGTTCCTACTACTAGAACAGAGGTAGTTGGTAGTGGAGCTGACTTGGTTGAGGAGCATGGGATCCGTTCAGCGACCAATGGTTTATGGCAGGCAGCAGTGGCTACACTGGAGGAGTTGCCAGCTAGACCGGCCTTTGAGAGAGCGTGGTTTACACCTGGTGTTGTCCTATTGGATAACCAGAGGGGGATCTTTCGTTTGGTGGGATCTTCAGGGAAGGTCTATACACCACAAAGAGTCTTGTTAGACTCTGGTGCGCAGCCTCTTATGTTGGGGAAGGCTGCAGTTGTCGGTTTGGAGTTACGGAAGACCGATGTGGAGAGGTGTCCATTTCAGATCCAAACATCTCTCGGTGGTGGTTCGACACAATACATCACACGTGGAGAGCTTGTTGTCTAGGTTCAGCCTGGTCATCCGACTGATAGCTCGGTGGTGAGAGCTCAGGCTATTGCAACGATAGTTGAGTCATATGATGTGCTAGTTGGGAGAGCAGTGTTATACCCTATGGGTTTCAGCATTGACTATTGGGAGGAGACAGCCTCTTATAGACCTGGTTGGCAGTCTGGTGAGGGACGGGTATGTCACCTACCAATATGCTTCAGTAGTGGCAGTCTTGGCTCACTATAGTCCGGGACCATGGCATCATCAGTTTTAGCTTTCAACGGTGCAATTACTTGGCCTGGTGACTTGTTGGAGTGGAACGCCCATGCAGAGGATACTCCAGTACGAGAGGAGATCACTTGGCTATGGAGTATGAGTGGGATTGTTCCATCCACCTTGGATGTTCCATTGTGGAGTCCAGAGGAGGCATTGCAGCAACATGCAGATCAATTGGTGTAGCAGGCTTGGAGTGGAGCCTTCGTACCATCAAGAGATGAGTGTGAGGATGAGCCTCCAGAGGCGATTGCTTTGACACCTTTGGATACCACACTCATTGCTTGGCAGTATCTAGTAGAGGGGATATGCCTATTGGAGTTGTTTGGTGGGATCAGCACCAAACTAGCTATGGTGTTACAGGCGGGTATACGAGTACAACGGTACTTGTATGTAGAGAGAGATGAGACTGCTAGGCGAGTCTCTCTACATCATGTGGCACACTTGGCCTATCGGTATCCGGAGTTATTACTGATGTCAGCAGTCAGAGGTTACCAGAAGGCCCTACTAGGAAACATTTCCTTATTGGGGGCACATGACCTAGAGAGACATGGGCCTTTTCACTTGGTGATTTCTGGATGGCCATGTCAGGGACATATACATGCGGGCTGCGGTTTGGGTCTTCAGGATCCTCGTTCTGGTGTGTTTTGGGAGATTTTACGGATATTATGATATCTCCAGGTTCATCAGTTTGTTTCTCCAGCTTACATTTTGGAGAACATTCCTTTGATGGGTGATTCTCACACTAGAGTGGTGGCGAGTACACATTAGGTCCATTCTTGGATGGGACCTGCTGTACTGTTAGATGCAGCCAAAGTGGGATCACGGGCTCATCGTCTTTGTCTTTGGTGGACAAACCTTTTACCCAGAGAGGTTCTACAACACGCTTATGATGGGATTCAACGACTAGACCACATCCTTGTTGATGATATCTTGGATGTTGGGCGTTAGTCTCAGACAGTGGTAGTGGCTGATAGGTCACCTATGGCAATGGTGAACCTAGTTGGATAGTCTAGAGCTGCATTTCCCACACTCATGAGTTTCCCAGGCTCTCATGCTTTTTGAGAGGGAGGACCTGGACTTGTTTGGGACTCACAGTTACAAAAGTTGGTGGAGCCCAATGCTGATGAGAGAGAGCGGGTGATGGGTTTTTTGCACTAGTATTACCGCTGTTCTAGCAGTGTTAGAGGCATCCAGACGTCAGGTGTTAGGTCAGGCTATAGACGTGAACTATTTGACCTAGATTGTGAGCCTTGGCTTGGCAGAGCAGCGTAGGATGCGCTTGATAGGCATCACCACTCGGACACTTGTGAGCCCTGTGCCTATCGAGACGATTCAGGCACATGCTGGGGGTGATGGACCGAGTGGACATGGTATTCTTGGGACACATCCAGTAGCTACTAGGGAGAGTGGTCTACTTGGAGTCCATCCAGGTGAGCGTGGGCTACTTGGATTACACCCTTGGTCCACATGGGATGCAGCCAAAGGACGTGTGGAGCTTGTAGCCAAAGCGGAGGGAGTTTTTCACACAGAGGTTGGGACCTCTAGTGGTCGGGAGCATGACACTATTGCTCCAAAGGGCCCAATGTAGTAGCCTGTCAGTACGTCTTCCACTCCTACTACAGTTACAGAGGATACTTGGGAGCCAGATCTTGGACCCAAGCTTATTGGAGAGGAAAGACGGAGGGTTTGGAGGTTCTTGAGGAGTCACACGAGTTGTTTTGCCTTCAATATGAAGGATTTGGGTGCTCTAAAGGGACTTGGTATACGGATTGAGCTGACTAGCGACACACTAGTTTTCCGACGTCCTTATCAATATAGTGATATGGAGAGGACATTGATTCAGAGCCGGAGAAGTGACGTTTTTGAGGCTGGTTTGGTGGAGATTTCACATGGAGAGTATGCATCAGCGACAGTGATGCCAACCAAGAAGGATATGCATGGCAACTATATAGGCGGATGTGTGGAGATTACCGTCATATCAACCGACAGACCAGGTCTGATCGGTATGCCATGCCTACACCGGAGGAGATTTTTGATGTGATTGGGCATGCGAAGGTCTTCAGTACTTTGGATCTTCGAGTAGGATATCATCAGTTGCCGATCAGGGAGGAGGATAAGTCCAAGATAGCATTCTGGGCTATTGACCCTCACGGCAAGGATGTGTTATATCAATGGATGTTCTTACCATTTGGGTTAAAGAATGCTCCTGCTGAGTTCTAGAGGGTCATGGATAGGATCCTAGCTGGATTGGATTTTGCTCGGTGCTATATTGATGACATTTTGGTTTATAGCACTACTGTGGAGGAGCATGAGAGACAATTGTTGGAGGTGTTTGAGAGGTTGAGATCTCATGGACTCAAATTACATCTTGGGAAGTGTAGGTTCTTCCACGAGCAGGTTGAGTATTTGGGTCACACTATCTACCCCGGAGGACTTGGTGTCCAGCAGACCAAGGTGGAGGCTATTGCACGTATTCCTTGGCCTACGGATGTGAGCAGAGTGCGAGCATTCCTTGGGTTGGCAAACTTCTATCACCGCTATGTTTGAGGATTTAGTGCCATTGCCAAGGCCTTGACGAAGCTGACCAAGCTTACACAGGAGTGGTGTTGGGGAGATGAGCAGGAGAGAGCTTTTGTAGAGCTCAAGGAGAGGTTAACATCCGCTCCTATTTTGAGGAGACCGACCAGGGGATGACCATTTTAGGTTCACACTGATTGGAGTATGTTGGGGCTTGGAGCGGTGCTCACCCAGCATGATAAGCATGATGATGAGGAGAAGGAGTTTGTGGTGGCCTATGCTAGTTGCTCCAACAATTCAGCGGAGGCAAAGTATAGTTCATATGAGGGAGAGTGCTTGGTAGCAGTTTGGGCAGTAGCACATTTTTGATGTTACCTATTTGGTAACCCCTTCACTCTCATCACTGATCATCAGCCGCTGAAGTGGTTGATGGAGTCCGATAAGCTTTCAAGGAAGCTTGCACGATGGGCTCTGATTTTACAGGAGTATGATTTCACGGTTGGTCATAGACCTGGAGTGGCAAACCGTGATGCAGATGGGTTGAGTAGAAACCCATGTCCCAGCCTGTAGGATCAGACCGGAGCACGTTGGCATGGTGAGACAGATGAGGAGATGGTGCCAGGTTGGCATGCATTGGCCTTTTTGTGTATATTTGTAGAGGCTTTGGTGGTATCTCTCTCAACGCATACAGGAGGAGTTATTGAGGTCACAGATCCAGAGAGTGAAGATATTGGTACAGTTCAGCAAGACATTCATGATGATGTCTTAGTGATGGACTATCTTCGCACTGGTGTTGTGGGTGGCACAGTTGGGGCCAAGGAGAGAGACCGTGTTCTTCAGCAAGCCAAACGGTTCAGATTGGAGGGTAGACACCTTTTGCTTGTATGGGAGGATGGTAGAGTGTGAGTAGTACCACTTCCATCTCAGAGACCACAGTTGGTCCGTCATACTCATGAGGAGCTAGGACATTTTGGAGTAAAGCGTACATATAGCTTACTCCAGAGTCATTATTGGTGGTGCGTTATGCAGATGGAGGTACAGCAGTTTGTTGCCAGATGTGTGGTTTGTGATCGAGTTAGAGCATCATTCAATGCTCCTATGCCATAGTTACACCCATTACCTATCATGGGATTTAATTACCGTTGGAGTTTGGACTTTGCCGGACCTTTACCGCTAACTGTGAGACATCATTGGTATGTTTTGGTGATGGTGGAGCACTTCTCCAAGTGGATTGAGTTGGTGGCACTTCATGACAAGCCTAGTGAAGGGACAACTTACTCGTTCCTAGATCGAGTTCTTAGTCATTTTGGTGCACCAACTGAGGTTTTGACTGATCAAGGTACAGAGTTCTTGGGGGAGTTTCAGGTCTTGTGTGACAAGGCTTTGATTGATCATTGTTCTACATCTGGAGATCACCTTGAGGTTGATGGCTTAGTAGAGAGAGTGGTTCAGACGGTGAAGAGAGGATTGCAAAAGTATGGTTTGCAGAGAGGCCACTTGGGAGATTGGGATCTCTAGTTACCTTGGTTGGCCATGGGCTATCGGTTCAGCCGGCAAGCCTCCTTAGCATCCTTCTCTCCATACTTTCTACTCTATGGACGAGATCTAGATTTACCTGCAGCCATTTGTCAAGATGCTATTGTAGTTTTGGACTTGGATGACCCAGATATATGGATGAGCGCATGTTCTCAGCGGGCAGAGATCTTTTGAAGAGTGATGCCGATGGCCTTTGAGAACTTGGCAATTGCTCAGCATAGAGATACTTTAAGCTATGCTACCATTCACGGAGGAGGTTATAGACCCTCGATCCGTCAATTTCATCCAGGCGACTATGTATATCTACAGCAGACAGCACCAACGACACTTGATGTTTCTACAGGCCACACTATCTTGAGAGTGCGTGAGGTTTTGCCATCTGGAGTCCTTGTGTTAGAAGGACGTGATGGTGTTGTTTAGAAGGATCATGTGCGCAATTGTGTGCCATGCCACCTCCCAAACATTGATGGTACTATGGACCCAAGCTTGGCACTTGTACGTGCAGGCTTGAGGTGTATGTTATGTGGCTCTTCTGGTGGAGCTGCTACTATGTTAGTGTGTGATAGTTGTTTGAGAGGATGGCATAAGGCATGTACGACTCCTCCCCTCACGGTGGTTCCTCAGGGACAGTGGTTATGTCCTAGATGTACTTGACCTATAGCTAGTTCATTCTTTATATGGTATAGATTGCAAATAGGCGACTAACAATGGGGCTCCATAGCACCCGGCCTCCTGATCTTTGCCCATTAGAGGGTATACCATATACTTAGAGTAGATGGCTATCTGGAGTTAGAGGGACCTAACCGCCAGCTAGGAGGGCGATTGTGGCACTTTAGAGTCTATGTATGACTTATGTGTGAGTTGTGCTTCTACAGTGTATGATGTTGACAGCGATGTATGTTGTGTAGCGATGTATATACGCACGACAGCTGTCACGCCATTTGTAGTTCTGCATCTAGATGCTCGGACACTGGAGTTCCTGTGATGGTAGTTAGAGTTATTCTAGCAGTTTCTCAAGGACTACTTTCCGACAGTCTGATTTGGTGTTCGGGGTATTGACTTCACGGTGGGGCCCACCGTCACTTTGCACCGTGTGCACCATCGAGTGTGCCGTCAGCGGGACCGTTAGGGTTTCAGGGCTAGCTTGAGTCTAGGGGGGTATAGTTTCAAAGTGAGCTCCAGAGAGCTCACTTCTCTGATGTTGAGCCTTCGAGTTCCTGGCTATGGTGGACAGAGGCCGGCGAGCGTCACCTGGATTCTCTATGCTTGAGTGGGTGTGGCTTGACTGTAATCAGTGCCCAGTTGTTGGCAGTTTATAGAGTGACAGATCAAGTACTGATGTGAGTTGAGTTGAGTTGAAAGTGTTAAGCAATCGATTAATTGTGGCACTTTAGAATCTATGTATGACTTATGTGTGAGTTGTGCTTCTATAGTGTATGATGTTGACAGCAATGTATGTTGTGTAGTGATGTATATACGCACGACAAGATAGAGAATTAGAAAGGTTACCTATGATAGGAATTGTAGATCAAGAAGAAGAAGTAGTAAAATTGATAGAAGATTTAGTAGTTGGGAAACACGAGGATAGAGTAGTATGTGAGGTTACTTTGGGATTGGGTTTGGAAGCCAAGGAAGAAGTAGGCATCAGATCGGAGTAGTAACAGATTTGAGATATGAAGAGGCAGATATGAAGCGGTGCATTCTCATTTTGGATCTACAGGTAGGAAGAGTTGTTGTAGAACGGTATAGTTGTTAGATAATTGTTGAAGTGCTCTACCTATTTAAAGGTGGCATTCGCAGTCATATGGTGTGTAGTTCTCATAATTTCTGAGAATAGATAAAGCAAAGTGTTGTGAAGTAGTGCTTGTAGCTTGAGCTTGATTCCAAGTTTTAACATTGTGATTGTGTTTGTGAGTGTGTGGAGAATTTTGAAGTGCAAGTCTATGTGTTTGTTGGATGTTGGATTTTGTAGCCTTGATCTTCATTATGTGTGTTTGATCCTGAGTGAAGTGCAATTGGAGCAATGCCTTGACAGATCTGTGAAGAATTGTAGTGTTGGTAGTACTCTACTGTTGTGAGTGAAGCGTAGTGCTGATGTGAAGCAATTTTGATCAACTGAAATTGTGCCTTCAGTGGAAGGGTGGAACATAATTCTGAGGCAAATTCATTTTGCAATGAAATACCATTTTTGGGAAAGACTGAATCATCACAATCAAGATTATTTGGAAAGATTTGATGGAGTTGTGATTAAGTGTGACAAATTGTTGTGACAAGACTACAAGTCAATGCTTGTTACTCTATTATGGATGTAGTTGCTACTTGAGAGATTAAAGACAAAACAAAGAAGAAATACATTGTGACATTTGACTTTGTATCTGACCACTTCTAAATTGTATCTTTGCGGGAACAAACTTTACTCACCTGATTACCGCAAAAGTGATATTTGCCGGGTTCTCACATAATGTCTTTTGTCTATATTTGCATCTTGATGAAGATCTAGGTAGAAATGCAACACCATCATCTTCTTTTCCTCCAATTTGGGCAGGTTCAACCCCAAATAGAGATGCATTGCAAATGGTACAAAGTTATGGAGTGGCATATTCATTCTCCAATTTACAATCATCTACCTTGCCTATCAGTAAAAACACTTTGCCCAAGTCAACTTCTCTCTTATAAACATTTGGTGAAAGAAAACCGCTTGTTGCTTTGTCATGTAGGTGGTTTGCTCTAGCTTCAGCATGGTCAATAGAGACCCAATGATACTTTGCCCCGTTGGGTCCTTGTAAGTGTCTACCTTGTACCCATTCTTGGTGTGAGGTGCACTAAAGGTATTCTTCAACTCTTTAGTCTCCTTGCAAAATCACACTTCCAATAGAAGGTGATTCTTGTTGCATCTACTCCTTCTCTCCACAATATGAGTCTCTAATCTGACTTAGTCCATAAAGCTAGATTTTGTCTCTTCTCCTCTTCCTTGCGACCATCTACAAAATTGTTGACAACAATTTGTCCCATGAACCCTAGAAAACTCAAATTCCAATTCTAGGCCAGAAAAGTGATACAAAGTCGGCTTAAGACTTTGATTCTAGCTACCATATCTCATCTCCAAATTGCAAAATTCTACACTACAAGTGACGGAACTTATCTACTACCTCTTGTTGGTATCATGTGCTCTCTAGCTTTTGGCTTCTCACAAATTAAATCCGTGACTTGGCTCATGATTCTAACTCCGTTGGAACAACTCTTAAGAGGAGCATGATAACAATTCAACATTGCAAAAATCCCTTGACAAAGTCTTGATTTTATACTTCTTCAATTCTTGGTCATTCTTTTGTCAAGCATCAAGTGCAACTCATGCATTTTGCATGACTTATTCCTACCACTCTCAAATTATCCTAGTCAGGAAGTTGCCATTTTGCTAAATGTACCTCCTTGATTGGTTTGGCTTGAGTAAAAGTTGTCAAGGTTTCTTCACATTGGGTTGATCATTCCAATGCAAAGTAGCCTTACTTTGGGTCTACCACCCTTCTTATATGATTCAAGTCCTCTTCTTCTAACACAAAGTTTTTTCCTTGGGTTAGATCCAAATACATGATTCTTCTCTTCTCTTCTCAATTTGCTTCAATTTGGCTTTGACAATGCAGTTCTTCTTTAAAACTCAACAAAAATGAAAAATGTGAGTACTACATCATGGTTGGGAAACAAGGTCATAAATTTGGGTAGACTCTTACAAAATAACATTTGAACGTTGTTTCAAAGCAATATATAGTCTAATCTATACTCTTGGCTCTATCCATTTTTTTATCATGTCTATTGTTAGCATGAACTATTGACACCTGAGGAGCAAGAGGAGTGGAGAAAGCTTGGGAGAAACATATTGTAATGCTCATATCCATGTTACTCTCTTCTGGGTGTAGTTTCTACTTAAGAGACTAAAGACGCAACCAAGAAGAACTACATGTTATTGTTTGACTTTGTATTTGACCAATTCTGAATAGTATCTCTACGGGAACACACTTTACTTACCCAATTACCGCAAAAGTGATATTTGCCGGGTTGTCACATGTTCCACTCCTCCATTGAAGGCACAACTTCTTCAATTGAAATTGCTTCACATCAAAACTATGCGGTGTACTCACAAATGCAAAATACTACCAACACTACAATTCCTCTTAGATCTGTCAAGGCATTGCTCCAATTGCATCCCACTCAGGATCAAACACAAAAAATGAAGATCAAGGCTATGGAATCTAACATCCAAAAAACACACTGATTTGCACTTCAAAATTCTCCACACACTCACAAACATAGACACAAAATTGATATGTGGAATTAAACTCAAATGACAAGCACTGCTTCACAACACTTTATTTATTCTCAAAATTATGAGCATTGAACAACATATGGCTGGGAATGCCACCTTTAAATAGTGAAGCACTTCAACAATTACTAACAAAAAATACCGTTTCCTAACAACTTTTCTAACCTACAGATCCAAAATGACAATGCACCTCTTCATATTTACCTCTTCAAATCTCAAAACTATTACTACTTTGATTTGATGTCTACTTCTTCCTTGGCTTCCAATCTTGATCCCGAAGTAACCTCACATACTACTCTATTCTTGGGTTTCAAAACTACCAAATCTTCTATGAATTCTAACTTTTCTCCTTCTTGATCTACAATTCCCATCACAAGTATTCTTTCTAAGTCTTGATCTCCTGACCCACTCTTCTCTAATATCTCCACTGGTAACTCCAAAGATATTTGTACTCCTATGTCATCTACTTTGGGCTTTGCTCTTACATCCTTCCAAAGTTTATCTATCTCCAGCTTCACTAAATCTAATCTAATTGTGATATTATCTTCCACTTCTAATATCTTCATATCTACACGAGTTTCTGAGACTAATCAGCAAGGCATTCAAGTCCTTCTCCTTTGCATTTCTCCTCCTCATCTCTTGCACCAACAACTTCAACTCATGCAGTCTTTTTTCTTCAATCCGTATGCTAGCTTTTGTACTCAACATCACGTTCATCTTTGTTACAATCTCCCTTAATGGCTCAAGTCTCATTCTTCTCTCCCGTTCTTGATCTGCAAGCCAATCTTCTTGATACATTGCCAATTCTACTTCAAACTTGGCTTTGACTATCTCCTTCTCCTTCTCCTTCTGAACAATCTTCTCCTCCAAACTACGAAGTAACTCTCAGTCTCTCTTCCTCTCTATATCTCACTGTCAACTTCCTTTGCTAGAGTTTCTTCTTCTCTTCTACACTCTCCATCATCCTATTGAGCTCTTGCTCCTTCTCTGCTACTCTTGCCATAGCATGAATAATCTCTAATTGCAAATCAGCAAACTACTGTTTCAAGATCTCATTCTCCGCTATTTGTCTTTCTCTTGCTATGTCATTCTGCTCTATTATTCTCTCTCTACTCCCCACTTCCTTCCTTAAGTTTTCAATTACCTGATTCTGTACTACTGCATCTACTTGTAGTACTTCCCTCTCTTCCTCACCTTGGATTACACTCTTTGTCAACCCCGAGTTCTCTTCTTCTAATCTTGTTAACACCTGCAACACAGTCTTCACCTCCAGACACTTTGACTGGATTTCCTTCTTCTTGTGCTCCAACTTTACTAACAATGGGCACACAACCTCACGCAAATACTCTACTCCTTCACTTGAGCTCACCTTGACTTGCAGACTTTTCTCCTTCTTTGCCTCTTCTTCACTCGATACTCGTCGTCTCAACCGCAATTGCCTTGTGGGAATGGATTCTTTGCTCCCCAAACTTCCACTCTCCACTTGTCTTACTTTACTTGTTCCCACTTCATACTTCACCTTCCGTCTGAAACAGACTCCTCTTTGAATAATCACCCTCTTCTCCTCCTGCTTTGGAACTTTGTCTTTGGGTCTCCGATTACCTTCTTCTTCCGTCTCCATCTTTACTTCTTCTTCCTTGGGTACCGACTGCATCTCCACTCCATCTCCACTCCATCTTCACTTTTGCTGCTTGTATCACCACTCTACAACGTAAATTTGGGTTCTTCCTTCTTCTCCAAGTCTTTTGACTTGCACTCGGCCTCCCCTTTTAACTCTTTGCATGACAATGTGATTACCACCAAGTCCTTCCTTGGATTCACCTTTCTGGCCTTCCGAGGTCTTGTTGCTACTACTTCTTCTTCTTCTCCTTGTCAACTCCTCTTCTTTGACTTTGGAGTGTTCACCTTCAACTGCACACCATGCCCTATTTGCATGTAGTACTTGTCACTGTTCCTTATTTGCAAGATGTATTGCTGCTCCTCCGCTGTTGTTGGGAAAATAATCTACACGTAGTATTGGTGCCATTTGGTGTGAGCTTTTCATGTTAGTGAACTCAAGGGTTTATGTTATGGTGAAACTGGTAGTTGTTTTGGGTTCCTGTAAGCTCAAGGATTTTCTCTTGTATTAAGGGAAGGAGGAAATTGAGTGGTGGATTTTCTTTAATGTTACATAAGCTCGGAGGTTTATTTGCATGTCACTTTAGTGTTGGAGTTTTTTTATGTTATTGGGAGGTCTCAAGAGTTTTTTAGAGCGGCAGTAGAAAAAGGATGGGGCATGCAAAAAATTTGGGAAGTGTTTTGGTAGGACAGAAAAGTGAGGAGAAGGAGAGAATTATTGGGAGTTTTTGGGCTTGGGAAGAAGAGAGGATTATGGAAGATTTGGCAAGGAGAAAAATCTTGAAGTGTTTTTGGTCAAGAGAAAAGTCTCGAAGGGTTTCTGCAAGGAAGAGAGAGACAGAGAAGTCTCAAAGGACTTGGCCGGAATAGAAATGTTTTTTGATTTTTGGACAGCAGTTTCTTTTGAGAAAGACAATAGGGCTGGCAAGAAGTTCTTCGTGAATTGACAGTGGGGTTTTTGGGAGGTGAAAATGGGATTTCAAAGGAGCAATGTGGCCAGGAGTTGAATTTCCTACATGGAGAAGTCTCGAGAAAACAGAGGCTGATAGTGGGGGTTTTTGGGAAATGACAAAGGAGTTTTTCGAAGGAGCAATGAGAAGTTTCAGGAGTTGAGTTCATACAATGAGAATTATTGGAAGATGAAGGGCTGACAGTAGGGTTTTTGGAAAATGACAAAGGAGTTTTTCAAAGGAGAAGTTTATGGGAGTTGAGTTCATATAGTGAGAATTATCGGAAGATGAAGGGCTGACAGTAGGGTTTTTGGGAAATGACGAAGGAGTTTTGGGAGAAACAGAGGGAATTAACAGTGGGGTTTTTGGGAGGTGACAATGTGCTTTTGAAGGAGGAATGTGGCCAGGAGTTGAATTTCCTACATGGAGAAGTCTCGGGAAAACAGATGCTGACAGTGGGGTTTTTGGGAAATGACGAAGGAGTTTTTCAAAGGAGCAATGAAAAGTTTTAGGAGTTGAGTTCATATAGTGAGAATTATCAAAAGATGAAGAGCTGACAGTAGGGTTTTTGGGAAATGACAAAGGAGTTTTTTGAAGGAGAAGTTTGCAGGAGTTGAGTTCATACAGTGAGAATTATCGGAAGATGAAGGGCTGACAGTAGGGTTTTTGGGAAATGACGAAGGAGTTTCGGGAGAAACAAAGGGCTGACAGTGGGGTTTTTGGGAAGTGACAAAGAGTTTTCAAGGGCAATGTTTTCCAGGAGTTGATGGGTGGATAGAAGGAGTTTCGGGAGAAATAGAGGGCTGACAGTGGGGTTTTGGGAAGTGACAAAGAGTTTTTGAGGGCAATACTTTCCAGGAGTTGATGGGTGGACAGAAGGAGTTTCGGGAGAAATAGAGGGCTGACAGTGGGGTTTTGGGAAGTGACAAAGAGTTTTTGAGGGCAATATTTTCCAGGAGTTGATGGGTGGACAGAAGGAGTTTCGGGAGAAACAAAGGGCTGACAGCGAGAAGTTTTTGGGAGTTGATAGAAATGTCTTCCAAGATTTGACAGTGAGAAGTTTTTGGTAGTTGATAGAAATGTCTTCCAAGAGTTGGCAATGAGAAGTTTAAGGAGTTGAGAAAAATGTCTTCCAAGAGTTCACAGTGAGAAGTTTTGGGAATTCAATAGGGCTGGCAGGAAGCTCTTCAGGAATTGACATGGGTTTTGAGAATGAGGAATGCCTCTTCTAGGAGTTGATTTGATAGTGAGAAGTTTTTGGGAGTTGATAGAAATATCTTCCAAGAGTTGGCAGTGAGAAGTTTCAGGAGTTGAGAAAAATGTCTTCCAGGAGTTGATTTGACAGTGAGAAGTTTTCAGGAGTTGAGAAAAATGTCTTCCAAGAGTTCACAGTGAGAAGTTTTGGGAATTCAGTAGGGCTGACAGGAAGTTCTTCAAGAATTGACATGGAGTTTTGAGAAGGAGAAGTTCCAGGAGTTGAGTTTACAGTGAGTGTTTCAGGAGAATGATATAACGAAGAGTTTTGGGGAATGCCAAAGAAGGGAGTGAAAGAGAAAGAAGTGACTTGTTTTGAGAAAGGTGTGAGCAGTGTTTCAGGAGAATGATATAACAAAGATTCCGGATGAATGATAGAGAAGGAAGTGATTAGTTAAGGACAAGAATAAAGAAGAAGTGGAATGAGAACCTGTCAACCAGAGAACAGACTTGAAGAAGATCTCAAAAGGAGGCACAACAGAACGGAGGGCTAAGAATGGTAAGGATTAGGATGTAGAACTTACTCAGTTCTCCTCCCTTGTGTACATGCTTCACCGTTGAAGATTTTAGTCAGTCATTGTATTGTTTGAAGCTGCTTGGGTTTCCCTCAAAAATTTATAACTGCAAAGCTTGGGATTACAATAAATATATACTTCCTTGATGAATGTGAATCTTAGTCCGTGAATAGTATAAATGAGAGGACTCTAGTCTTGGAGCTCTCAGTCTTAGTGGAGCCGCATTTCCAAGACCTGTCACTGACCTGATCATGATTATCTGAACTTGGCCATAGGACTGTGGTTCATTAGAGGAATTACATCACAGCCCATTGAACATAACTTAACATGGACAGAACTTTAATATTGGCAATGAAGCTTGAAGAATACAATTGTGCCAATGAGGCCAATCCAAGAAGCCATTAACCATGAGCCTACATTTAGAAAGATTGGTAGCAAGCTGCTCTAGCAAGAAGGACTGCCAGCCAGGTAAATAGAGAGAGTGTCTAATTACAAAAGGCTTTGAACAGTTGACAAGCCTAGCAATCTGAGCGCGAGCAGCCATGTGCTTGGCACACTCTCGAGACCAACTGATCCCCGCGACATAAGTGGTGACCATGCTGGGGACTCTTGGGGCTTGTGCTTAGACGTTAGGACCAATTGGAGTTGGGGAAAGGAGCAAGGACAAATTGGACTAATCTAAGTAGTTAGCTGTGCTGAGATAGAGATGGGGCCAGAGGCTTCATCTGCAGCTATGACAAGGGAACATGAGATCTCACTGATTATCATGGAAACCATGAGAGCCATGAAGGATCAAGACAAGGAAAGAGACAGGGTGAAAGCGCAGTCTTCACAAGTCATGAGGTGTTTGCGCGCTGTGGTAGATCAGCAAGGGGAGTTTGACGGTAAGGACGTGACCAAGTACCTAAAGGTCTACTGGAGAGAGGTAAAACTTCATGATCTGGATGAGAATGTTGCCATTATTAGGTTTCCTACATTGGTGGAGCTCAAAATCAGGAGGGTGGTTGAGGGCTTGGTGAGAGGGGCGGAAACATGGGAGGAGTTCTGCCAGATGATGAAGGAGGAATTCTTACTGCAAGATGCGGATCGGGTCACCCAGGCCATGTTCTTGGACTGGGTGAATGATAGGGGTAAAAACCTAGGCCCTCAAGATCTCCTAAGGGAGTTTAATAAGAGGCTGGGACATCTGTCAGCTTGTGAAGTTGAGGCCATAAAACTTCAGAGGTCTAACTACTTTTTGAGAGCTGCAGATAGTTGCTTGCGGGATGAGTTGGAATACGCACTCAATCTGCTCCAACCTGATTAGTTGGGAGCGGTAGAGTGGGGAAAGATTGAGGAGGCGGTTGTCTGGGTGAGCCGCAGGCGGAGGCAAAGAGAGCTGGATGAAGAAGCAATAGCCAAAGCGCCTATTCGGAGTAACGTGGTTGGGTCCGGGAGAGAGAAGGTGGAACAGCGAGTGAGTGAGATGCCCAAAGAAGGAGCAATGGATGAGATATCACGACTGATGGAGGGGTTGAAGATTTTGACCACCAAGGTCGACCAGTTGCAGAGTGGGAGTAGCACCACAAGGACAAAGGGAGAGAGGAGGCAACCCTATGGGTGCATGTGGTGTGACAGTAAGAGTCATGCCAAAAGAGACTGCCAAGAGCTATTAGAAGCAGTATGCAAACAATGGGTAAAGTTTGTTGGGGAACTCGAAATGAAGAAGATAGCCTTCTACGATACAGGAGAGCCAATACCGCTGAACAGTAACAGGGGCGGCATGAAGGCTCTGCTGGAAAGACACATGGGCAAATGTGAAATAAGTATGGCAGTCACTGCTTTTGAGCCTAGTGTGTATAGTGCAATGAGTGATGTGAAACAATGTGCAGACCCAGGAAAAGTTGAGAAGAAGAGACTTGCAAAGCAGGTTCGGAGGAAGTCAGGGTGGGATATTCCGGTGGCAATAACTACCATCACTATGGAAGTTGGTGCTACTTGGGATGCTATGGTGGAAGAGAAACAAAAATCTGATCAGCAGATAGAGAGTGAAGGGCAAGCAAGGGAAAAACAGCAGCAAATGGAACTAGAGAGAAGGCAGATTAGAAGGAAAGAGGTGCAGTTTAGTGATGCACAGAAGAACAAGGATAGAGGAGGAGAAACAGAGAGGTCAGGACAAGATGGACCTCTAGTGGGAGATGCTTGAGTTTCTCAAATTCACCATGGCCCGCAGTTCCAAAGATTGCCCAAGAGTGAAAGCAAGGTTGGTATAAATTCTTGGTACGCTCATAAGTTTTGTGATATAGGGTTTGTTGTTAAGGAGTTGGAGGTCAAATGGCCACCAAAAGCGAAGGTAGGGAAAGCCCTTACTGTTGATAGGAAGAGTGGGCAAAATTTTATTGGAGGAATAGAGGGAGATAAATGTGAGAAGAGATTGGAGAAGAAAACTAAAGAATAGGGTGCTGATTTTATCTTGCATGACGGTCTAAGGGGAGAATGGAGGTTTCAAGTGAAGCACTTCAGCAGATGCAGGTTGGATGACTTTGACAAGGAAGAAACTCCTCAACAAGGGTCTGGCAAGGAGCTAGTTCTTTTTGGAAATGACATGATGGGAGGTGTAGAGAAGAATTCTGAAGATCTTCCGCCAAAAGGTCCTGACATTGGTAAGGAAATTGTGGAGGTTGACAAAGATGAGGAAAGGTATGATCAGATTCATAGTGTTGCTTCTTGAGCAGCATTGCCTCATCTATTACCTTCTGAATTGAGACAAGATCCACTTAAAATGCATCAAATGAGGGCTTTGTTTTTCCCTTTGGGTGAAGAGGAAGAGGGATCATGACTTGATGAAGATGCAGACGAGGAAGAAGAGTCATGCTCATCGTCGTCATCTTCAGATAGTGAGAGTGATGCCAAAGAGGAGCCCAAGAAAGAGGAGAAGGTTCCTGCCATGAATCAAGAGACTGAAAGGCTTGCACTCACAAACATGGATTGGAGCCACACCCGAGCAGTAGACTTGCCTCTAGTGCTGTGCTCTTTCCAACCAAAAGGAGTGGAAGTCGAGTCTTTGACAATATATCCATCTGAATTTGGGGTGGAGCAGATAGCAAAGGAAATGATATAGGGACCTCAAGGTACCTATAGCCACAACAACAACAAAAGTGACGATGAAGTTGATCCTAAGAAGCTGTAGGAGTATGAGAAAGCTTTGAGGCAGAAGTTCAATCTTGACCAACTGAATGGACAAGACTTCAAAGGCTATGTGGCATCAAGTTCTGACTCTGAGCAAGAAGACTGTAGAGTCAAAGAGGATGAGAATAGCAATATTGAGAAGGTTATTGGTAAGGAGAAAGATAAGTTGCAAGCAAAGTATCTTTTCTTGTTGTCTGAGACAAGAGGATTGGACAAGGAAAAGGTGGTGGGCAAGAATCAGAGAAAGGAAACATTGAGATAAAGTTTCACACAGGACTAGATGAGCTTAGTGAGGAACTTATGGAGAAGATGAGGAAGACCAAGAGTGGTGAGATGGTATTGGAAGCCTACTTGCACAAGAGAAGAAGAAGAAGGAAGAGGCAGCCTTCCAAAAGAAGGAAGAGAAGTCTTAAGAGGAAGGCAGAGCTTGAGTTGCTGCTCATGGATGCCGATATGGTGCAAAATGGTCAGACCAAATCAAAGCCACAAAAGGACTTGTCAAAGAAGATGGAAAAGAAGAAAAGGAAAATTGAAAGATGAACACGAAGATGTTTTGAGAGAAAAGGAAATGTTGGCTGAAGAGACAAGTACATTCAAGCTATTGAATCAGGAGAGAGTACAGCTTGCAGATGAAAGGAAGGAGTTTTTGTCAAGAATTAGTCTACTCATGAAGGACACTCAACACTCTCAAAGGGTCAGATCAGGAACTAGTAATACTTGCTGAAGAGAAGATGCAGCTTTTGGATATAGCCACTGCTTTGACCAATATTGGTGCACTAAAATGATTGAGTGAAGGGCGCGCATAGTTGTTCAATTGCAGAAAGAAGAGTTGGGGCTGGAAATGAAACAAAGGGTGGTGAGCATTGAACTTCAGCTCCAGGAGTCCAAGAATGAATATTGTGCTTTGGGGACCAGTTCAAAGGCAACTGCCAAGATTTTGCAAGAGAAGCAGGGGTCCTTCAAGAACTGCCTGCAAAGTTTTCTTGAGGAGATAAAAGATCTCCAAGTTGCATCAAAAAGTAGTAGCCTTCTGGTTGTGGGGTTCCATAATGCATGGCATGACTCTATTGCAGACGTCTATATCAAAATCCAAGAGTCTACCAAAGCAATGACAAGAGGATATCAGAAGTTACTTGTGGGGAACCATAAGCTCTACAACAAAGTGCAAGATTTGAAAGAGAATAGGAGAGATACGTTCCAACACAATATTGGAGTTGCAGAAGGAGATAACAGAAAAGAGGCGACTTGGAAGAAGTACCTGATCTTGTCATGGTGCAGACCGGAGGCTGCACAAGATTGGTGGGAGTGGATGTCATCGGAAAAATAATCTACACGTAATATTGGTGCCATTTGGTGTGAGCTTTTCATGTTAGTGAACTCAAGGGTTTATGTTATGGTGAAACTAGTAGTTGTTTTGGGTTCCTGAAAGCTCAAGGATTTTCTCTTGCATTAAGGGAAGGAGGAAACTGAGTGGTGGATTTTCTTTAATGTTACATAAGCTCGGAGTTTTATTTGCATGTCACTTTAGTGTTGGAGTTTGTTTATGTTATTGGGGGGTCTCAAGAGTTTTTTAGAGCGGTAGTAGCAAAAGGATGGGGCAGGCTGGAAAAATTTGAGAAGTGTTTTGGTAGGACAGAGAAGTGAGGAGAAGGAGAGAATTATTGGGAGTTTTTGGGCTTGGGAAGAAGAGAGGATTATGGAAGATTTGGCAAGGAGAAAAATCTTGAAGGGTTTCTGCAGGGAAGAGAGAGAGATAGAGAAGTCTCGAAGGACTTGGCAGGAATAGAAATGTTTTTTGATTTTTGGACAGCAGTTTTTTTGAGAAAGACAATAGGGCTGGCAGGAAGTTCTTTGGGAATCGACAATGGGGTTTTTGGGAGGTGACAATGGGATTTCAAAGGAGCAATGTGGCCAGGAGTTGAATTTCCTACATGGAGAAGTCTCTGGAAAATAGAGGCTGATAGTGGGGGTTTTTGGGAAATGACAAAGGAGTTTTTTGAAGGAGCAATGAGAAGTTTCAAGAGTTGAGTTCATACAGTGAGAATTATTGGAAGATGAAGGGCTGACAGTAGGGTTTTTGGGAAATGAAAAAGGAGTTTTTTGAAGGAGAAGTTTGTGGGAGTTGAGTTCATACAGTCACAATGGCCTTGGACTAAGACTGACGGAGCTCTCGGTATAGAAATAGAAATGGGCTGCAAATGGCACAATGTAGTGTGGAGGCATCTTGTCTCGCGAGTTCCACACCATTTGTCTCGCACGCTGATGAAAAGACTTCACCCAATTGATTGGCTCTCTTGCAAACATCTTGTGGAAGAACACCGCTGGATGTTTCATCTTATAAGTGGTTTGCTCTGGCTTCAAGATAGCCATCATTGCACTTACGATGCCTCTCCTCACAGGATCTTTATAACTCTCCACTTTGTAGCCATTCTTTGTGCACTTTGAAGAGAAGACATCTCTCACTTCTTGGATTTCTTCAACTACTTCTCCCTTCTCCAAGAACATGGCTTTGTGCTCCACGCCAGCCTCTCTTGTGAGTACTAATCTCCAATACGACTCTGTCCATCAAGCTGGATTTCCTCTCTTCTCTTCTTCCTTGGGGCCATCAAGACATCTACTCTTGATGATTTCCATCATGAAATTTGGAAAGCTAATGTTCCAATTCCATGCCAAGAATGTGATCCAAAGTCTGCTCAAGACTTTGATTCTTGCAATCACATCTAATCTCTGAATTGCATGATTTCTCACTACAAATTCAGAATTCTTCTTCCTACCCCCCATCTTACTCTCCTCTACTTTAGGTTGATGGCTACTCTTCAGACTGATTCCCGGGCTAACTCTCCTGACTTCCTCTCGACACATCAACATGTCTCTTACTATACTTCCCTTTCCATGATCTCCCTCAAGATGACTTCTTAATGGCGATGGAAAATTACTTGTCATCCCTTCGTCTTGAGCCCAAGTCTTATAGTGGCACGCCTTCTCCATCTTTCTTCACTTTGAGTTTCTACCAAGAAATCACACCTCCTCCATGCTTTTGTTACTATCAATGTTCCCCCGCTCATATGATAGCCATTTTTGTGTGCAATACCTTCTTGAATGTCCAACCCCAAAGGAAAGTTGTAACATTATCTTCACCTTGGGTTGAGCACCCCTGAGATAAAGTCTCCTTACTTTGGGTTGTATGCTGACAAGGCAATTCCGAGTACCTTGCTTTCTAACACAAAGTCACTTTACCTTGGGTTACAACCTAAGGACACCTTGCTAATGCCATATAGGCGCAATATGACTTCTTTTGTACACTTCTTCTTCAAAAATAAGAAAAAAAATGTGGGTACCATAAAAATCCAATCTAGCTAGGATCTTATCCATGACCCTTTGGATCTTAGCAAGAGCGTTCTTTAACCCAAATGGTAAGAACCTCCATTGATATATCACATCCTTACCATGAGAATCAATAGCCCAAAATGCTATCTTGGACTCATCTTCTTCCTTGATCAACAATTGATGATATCTTGGTCAAAGATCCAAAGTACCAAAGACCTGTGCATGCTTAATCACATCAAAGATCTCTTCCAATGTAGGCATGGCATACCAATCAGCCCTAGTCTATTAATTTATAGGATGGTTATCTCCACACATTTGCCTAACTATGTAGTTGCCATGCATATCCTTCTTGGTTGGCATCATTGTGACCACCCGGTAAATATCACTTTTGCAGTAATCGGGTAAGTAAAGTTCATTCCTATAGAGATACTAGTCCGAATTGGTCAAATACAAAGTCAAATAGTAACATATAGTTCTTCTTGGTTTCTTCTTTAATCTCTCAGGTAGCAACTACACCCAAAAGAGAGTAACAAGCTCACAATCTTGACAACTTGTCACAAATTCACACTCTTTAATCACAACATAGCAAATTCTATCCAAAAAAATCTTGATTGTGATGATTCAAATTTTCTCAAAGACGGCACTTCACTGCAAAAACGACTTCACCTCAGAATTGTGTTCTACCCCTCCACTGAAGGCACAACTTCCTTGATCAAAATTGCTTCATATCAACTTCATGTTGCACTCACAAATGCAGAATACTACCAACACTACAATTCATCTCAAATCTATCAAGGCATTGCTCCAATTGCACTTCACTCATGATCAAACACACAAAATGAAGATCAAGGATGTGGAATCCAACATCCAACAAGCACACTGACTTGCACTTCAAATTTCTCCACACACTCACAAACACACACATAGAGTTGATACTTGGAATCAAGCTCAAGCAACAAGCATTGAAAACAACACTTCACTTTATCTATCTTCAGAAGTATGAATAATGAACAACAATTCACTGCAAATGCCACTCTTAAATAGTAAAGCAAACAATAGTAACTAACAAAATTACCATTCTACAACAACTCTTCTAACCTGCAGATCCAAACTGACAATGCAACCCTTCATTGTCTACCTCTTCAAATCTCAAATCTGTTTCTTCTTCGATCCAATGTCAACCTTGTCATCAACTTTCAAACCTGATGATCTTCCTATTACTTCTCCTTCTTTGGGTATATCTACCACTACCAAATCCTTCACTATTTCTACTACTTCTATGCTAGGAACTACAATTAAGCTCTTGGGTAACTTTTCTTTCTCCTTATCTGACAACCCACTCTTCTCTAATGTCTCTTATAATAAGTCCAATGACACCTGAATTCCTACTTCTGCAACATTGAACTTCCTCTCCGTTGTCACACTACTCTTGATTCTCTCTAACTTGGACTTGACTAAATCTAATCTGAGATTGACATTATCTCCTACTTCTAACATCTTCCGATCTACTCGCTCCCTTAATTGGATTAGTAAAGTGTTCATTTTACATCTTTGGCTTTCTTCTTCTGAGTTTCTTGCACAAGCAACTTTAACTCGTGTAGACGTGCTTCTTCCAACCTTCCTTCAGCCTCCGTGCTCAAGATTGCTTGCAACTTTCTTGCAACTTCTCTTATTGATTCCGCCTCATAATCCCTAGATCATTCTACCTTCAACTCTTTGTGGTACATCTTCAACTCATCTTTGTACTCAATAGCAAGCATCTTCTTCTCCTCTGCATATTGTGAACTGTGTAACTCAACACTTTGTACCAGCTTGTGCAATCTTTCTTCTTTGTGATGCCTAACTTCCAACTCTCTCTGCCATGCTTGATCCTTCCTGGCTGCACTCTTCCTCAAGCTTTCTAACTCTTGCTCCATTATTGCGGCCATTGCCTTCACATGAATATTCTCAATGCGCACATCACTGACCTCCTCTTTCATCTTGGTCAGCAACATTGCTTGCCCTTTCAATTCTTTGGCTTGCTTCTGCATTTCCTTACCTCTTGACTCAAAACTCTCTTGCAACTTCTCAAAAGTCTTCTTCTTCAAGACTGCATCTACCTAAAGTTCTTCAACTTCCTCATCTCTTCGGATTGCACGCTCTTGCAAACCCTTCACTTCAACCAACAAATACTTCACCACCTGCAACTCATTTGTCACCTTCATACAATCTTGGGGAATTACCTTCTTGTGCTCCTTCAACAGTTCCAACAATGGGGTGACAACCCTTGATAGATACTGGATTCCGCCAAAGTTCTCTCTGTCTTCGGCCCCATCTTTGTACTTTGCCTCTTCCATTGGCTCCTTCTGCCAAAGTCACGATCTTTGTATCTTCAGAGACACTGCTTCCAAGCTTCCTTCTTCCTTACCTACTGAACTCGGCCCATAGGGTACTCCTTCTGTCTTTCAGTCCCCTTCTCTTCCACAACTAGGGCTACGCAATGATTTGTCTTTCATGGTACATTGTCAATCATCGCATGACAAGCTTCACCCACTCCAACCAATTGCTGAACCCCATGTTCTCCCTCACTCTTGCTTTTGGATTCCTCACTTTGTAAAGTGAATTTGTCTTCTTCTGAGTCCTCTCTTCAAGACTCTGTCTCCCCTTCAGACTCAATTTCTGACGGTGCTTCTTTCACCATCTTCTTACTTTGCAAAACCAGTCTTTGGGTCTTCCTTTGTGCTAGAGGTGATTTTGCTTCTTTGGGTTAATTGCACTTCTTCTTCTTTGGACTTGTGACTTCTTCCATCTTCCATTATCCTGTCCTCAAGAAGTGATCATCATTGGCTTGCAGTTGTGCCATATATTGTTACTCTTCTTCATCCGCTTCCCATCTCAAATCAGGATGGAAATGTGACCCCATGCGACGCCTCTCCTTTGCTGTCAGCAAGTTCAACCCAAAGTAGAAGTGTGCTGCAAACGGTGCAAAATAATGTGGAGGTGAACCGGTCCTCCAATTGACCACCATCTGCCTTGTTTGTTGGTGAAAATACTTTGCTTAGTTTACCTTCACTCTTACAAACATCTGGTGGAAAAAGACCACCTGCTGCATGTTCACATAAGTCGTTCATTTTGGTTTGAACTTGGCCATTATCGTCCCTACAATACTTTGTTTAATTGGGTCTTGATAGGACTCCACCTTGTAACCATTTGTTATAAGTGGAGCAAAGAATGAATTTTGTATCTCCGCCATCTCCTTTGCAACATCACACTTCCGATAGAAGGTGATCCCCATTGGTTCTCTTGCTTCCTTCCCCAACACTAACCTCCAATCTGACTCAGTCCATTGAGCCAAATTTCCTCTCTTCCCCTTGACTTTGGGGCCTTCCTCACAATTATGTGCAACTATCTCTGCCATGACTCTTGGAAAACTAAAATTCCAATTCCATGCTAAGAAAGTAATACAAAGTCTATTCAAGACTTTGATTCTTTGCATGACGTCCAACCTACGAATTGCAAAACTTTGCATTGCCAAAGCATTTATGACCTTCTTTGCCATGATTTGCTCTCTTGTTCTTTGGCACTGGAAAACTATTCCTTCTCCTGGACGAGACACTCTAACCCCTTCTAGATTTTGGAAATTTTCACTCTCAATTGGCTTCCTGACACGCATTATTGCAAGATGACAACTCAGAGGGATTGGAAATCTACTTGACATATTCAACTTGTCCCTACACAATCGCAATTTCATATTACTCCAAATTGCAGTCATTCTGTAGTCAATTTCAAAATCAACTTCCCCTTCTTTTGCATGTTGTTGTCCTGTCACTGTCAAGACATGCTTCTTCTGCCTTCATCGTTTCTTGAAGTGTACTTTCTTGCCATGTACCAAAGTTGTTAGACGGTCTTTGTATCAGCCTTTGCTTCTTGATACAAAGATGATGCTCTTTGGACTTCTTTCTTTGTACTCCTCTCTTGAGTACCTCCATCATTGGATCCGATCTTGACTTCTTTAGATTTCCTCCAAAGACACTCCCGTCCATTCCTTTTTTTGCAATTCAACTTTCTTTCTTTACTTCTTCTCCCAAATGCTAATAAATAGGAAAATAAAATAAAACTTGGGCACCACAATCACTATAGCTAATGCATACTTGTGGTACCTACAATTTTCATTTTGGATGAGTTTTGAAGAAGAAGTGCCTTGTTGAAACCAAATTGAAACCAAATGGAGAAGAAATGAGTGAAACATGTGTTTTGATCAAGCTCAAGGGAGTCGACTTTGTGTCAGAGAAAGAAAGACTCAGACTGGATCAAACCTGAAGAAGCTAACTTAGTGTCAGAGGAGGGAAAAACTTGGACTAGACGCCGAAGGAGGGTTTCTTTGCATCGGAATGAAGGTTACAAGTTAGGAATACTGCAGAGGCCATATCTCGATGATGACAAGTCCAAATCAAGCATGCTATATCTATTTGGAAGCATCTTTTTTAGGGCTTTCCATTGCCATCACAATCGCAAAGTTTGGAGGTTTGTAGAAGAAGTTACAAGCATTTGAAGTTTTGGGAGTAGATGTACAAAGTAGTTTGGTGTCTTCGGGTCAATGTGACTTTGGACTTCGTACTTCAGACTTTGGGTTTACACGACTTTGGGTCATGAGACTTTGCCTCAAGACTAAGATGACCGACTAAATCCGAGGTAGCCGGACCTCGAAGTGCAGTGAAAGTGACTCCGGGAATCTTACAGGAAGCATTAGAGGAAGTTAGAGTAAGGAAATAAGATATTTAGGATACCCATGACTTCAATTTTAGTTCTAATTGAAGATAAGATAGAATTAGAGGAGAAATAGTAGTAGTGAATAAACCCGAAGTGCAGGATCAGACAGTAAGTGTCTTTGGGTCAGTTACATGAGTGATTGGGGAAAGTGGGTTACAAATTGAAGGTGTAGGTAGTGTATTCATGCTTTCAATTACAATTCTTGATAATAACACAGTAGAATTAGTAAAGTAATTGAGAGTAGTTAAACCCAAAGTAAGAGAGATAGGAGTGCAGGTATCTTCGGATTTGACATTTGACACTTTAGAGAAGAGTGGGTCAGGAGATAGAGATTTAGAAGGATTACTTGTGATAGGAATTGTAGATTAGAGTGAAGAAGTAGTAGAATTGATGGAAGAGTTAGGAGTTATGAAACCTGAGGACAGAATATTAGGAAGTAAAGTTATTTTGGGTTCGGGTTTGAAAGACGAGGAAGAAGTAGACATTGGATCAGATTAATAACCGATTTGAGATTTGAATAGGCAGATATGAAGAGGTGCATTGTCATTTTGGATATGCAGGTTTGTAGAGTCATAAGGAAGAGGTACATTAGGAAGATAACTACCATTTGCTTCAATATTTAAGGGTGGAATTTGTAGTATTATGTTGTTCAGTGCTCATTATTTTTGAGAATAGATAAAGCAAAGTGCTGTGAAGCAGTGCTCGTTGCTTAAGCTTGATTCCGAGTATCAACATTGTGTTTGTGTTTGTGAGTGTGTGAAGAATTTTGAAGTGCAAGTCAGAGTGATGTGGTGCCCACGTTTTTTGTTTTTTTTAGAATAAAGGAGAAGAAGTGTATAGAGAAGTTGGATTGCGCCTGTATGGCCGAAGAAGGCAAAGGAAAGAGTCTTCGGGATGAAACCCGAAGTAAAGTGACTTCGGGTCATAAGGTGAAGTATTTGGAAATGCCCTGTCAGCATACAACCCGAAGTAAATTGTCTTTAGATCAGGGGAGTTCAACCCGAGGCGAAGACAGTCTAACAACCTTTTGTCGGGGCAAGAAATTCAAGAAGGGGCCATTTGAAAATTGGTGGCTCATATGCATGAAGGTTGATTGACAGTGACAGGTGCATGTTGGAGGTGTGATTTCTCGGTAGGAACTCGAAGTGACGGAAGACAAAGAAGCGCAATTCTATAAAAATCAAACTTGCAACGACGAAATGTCGAGCAATTTTCCTTCGCCATTGAGGAGTCGTCTTGTAGGTGATCGGGGAAAGGGAAATAGAGTTGGACTCATATTAGTGCGCAAGGGAGAAGTCGCGAGAGTGAAATCAAGAGAAAGTGAGAAGGTAGAAGAGATGGGAGGAGGGAAGAAGAACTCCGAATTTGCAGTGAGAAATCATGCAATTCGGAGGTTAGACATGATAGCAAGGATCGAAGTCTTGAGCCGACTTCAGATCACATTTCTGGCATGGAACTGGAATGTAAGTTTTCAAGGATTCATGACAGAAATCATGGAGAGTAAGTGTCTTGATGGACCCGAGGAAGAAGGGAAGAGAGGAAATCCGGCTCACTGGACAGAGTCGGATTGGAGACTTGTACTCGGGAAAGAAGCAGGCTCGGAGCAGGGGGTCACGTTCTTGGGAAAGGGAGAGATAGCTCAAGAGACTCAGGAGGTGAGAGATGCCTTCTCCTCAAAACGGACAAAGAATGGGTACAAGGTTGAGAGCTACAAAGACCCTGTGAAGAGAGGGATCATGAGTGCTCTCATGGCGATCTTGAAGCCGGAGAGAACAACTTATGTGATGAAACACCAAGCGGTGTTCTTCCATAAGTTGTTTGCAAGGGAACCAATCAATTAGGCGAGGTGTTTTCACGAGAGAACGAGGCAGATGGTGTGGAATTTGCGAGATAAGTCGCCTCCACACTACATCGTGCCGTTTGCAGCACACTTCTACCTCGGGCTCAATTTGCTGAACTCGGCAGAGCGGACTCGGATGGTGTCGTAGTTCCATCCTGATGTGCAAAAGGAGGTCGATGTCAAGGAGCAACAATACATCTTGCAGATCAGGAGCACGGGCGACTACTACGCAAAGACAAGGAAGAACGTAGAGATCACAGTGAGTACCCCAACGAAGAAGAGAAGTCAGCAAGGAGAAGCCGAAGAAAGCAAGAAACCTCGGAAGATGCAGAGAAGTAACCCGAGGCGAGGAATTGTGGTAATTGAGTCGGAAGATGAAGACTCAGAAGGCGAGGCCGAGCTCAAAACGGAAGACTCGGAACATGAGGAGGAGCCTGAGCTAACGTTGTAGAGTGGAGGTACAAGCAGTGATAGTGATGAAGGTGGAGAAATGACATCGGCGCCAGCAGCTGAAGAATACAAAGAAGAAGTGCAAGCCGAGTTGGAAGCCGAAGACAACACACCGTTGGAAGATGAAGTACCAGTGCGAGAAGAAAAGAAGATCGTAGTACAACAAGGAGTTTGCTTGTGATGTAAGGCAAAGTGTGAAGCGGGGCCGAGTAGAGTGAAGGAAGAGGTAGAAGAAAGCTCAGGCAGTGAGGCATCAATCCCGATACAAAGACTCCAAAGAAGAAGGCGAGTATCAGGAGAACACGAGGAGAGAAGAGAGACCACTCCGCGGGATGAAGTAGTTGCCAGTGATGGAGTGGAGTACCTGCGAGAGGTAGTGTGCCCATTGTTGGTAAAGTTGGAGCATAAGAAGAAGGAGATGCAGTCGACTTGTCCAGAGGTAAAGACTATATTGCAGGTGGTAGCGAGATTAGAAGAAGAAAACTCGGAGTTGAAGAAGAGTGTAACCCAAGGTGAGGAGGAAAGGGAAGTACTACGAGCGGAGGCAGTAGAGAGGAGTCATGTAATTGAAGACCTGAAGAGGGAAGTGAGGTATCGAGAGGATCTTGCGAGGAAGAGTGACATAGCAAGAGAGAGACAGGTAGCTGAATATGAAATCTTGAAGCAACAATTTGTTGATTCAAGAGTAGAACTTATCCATGCTATGGCAAGGGTAGCAGCAAAGGATCAAGAACTCAATAGAGTGATGGAGAGTATAGAAGAGAAGAAGCCACTTTGGCAAAGAGAGTTGGCTACATGGTATAGAGAAGAAGAGAGATTACGAGAGTTACTTCGTAATCAGGAAGAGAAAGTTGTACAAAAGGAGAAGGAGAAGGAATCGGTGAAAGCCGAGTTTAAGGCAAAGTTGGCAATGTATCGAGAGGAATGGCTTGCAGATTGGGAACAAGAAAGGAAGACAAGATTAGAGCCATTGAAGGAGATTGTCCTCAGTGTAAATGCGATGTTAAGTACAGAAGCCAGCGTTTGAATTGAAGAAGCAAGACTACACGAGTTAAAGTTGTTGGTGCAGGAGACGAGGCAAAGACAAGCGAAGGATACTGATATGAATGCCTTGTTGATCAAATTAAGAACTCTTGTAGATAGGAAGATATTAGAAGTAGAAGACAATGTTTCAATTAGACTAGACTTGGTGAAAATAGAGCTAGAAAAACTTCGGAGGGATGTTAGAGCAAAACCCGAAGTAGATAACATAGGAGTCCAAATGTCTTTGGAGTTGCCATCAGCGACATTAGAGAAGAGTCGGTCAGGAGATAATGAGTTAGATAGATTACCCACTAGTGCAATTTCAGATCAGGAAAGAGAATTGCTGGATCTGGTAGAAGAAGTAGAAGATACAAGACCCAAGGAAAGAGTAGTAGGAAGTAAGATTACTTCGGGTTTGGGTTTGAAAGCCAATGACAAAGTAGACATCGGATCGGATTAGTAACAGATTTGAGATTTGAAGAGGTAGATATGAAGAGGTGCATTGTCATTTTGGATCTGCAGGTTAGAAGAGTTGTTGTAGAACGGTATAGTTGTTAGAACTGTCGATTGCTTCACTATTTAAGAGTGGCATTCGTAGAGAAATGTTGTTCAGTGCTCATTATTTCTGAGAATAGATAAAGCAAAGTGCTGTGAAGCAGTGCTCGTTGCTTGAGCTTGATTCCAAGTATCAACTTCGTGTCTATGTTTGTGAGTGTGTGAAGAAATTCAAAGTGCAAGTCAGTGTGCTTGTTGGATGTTGGATTCCATAGCCTTGATTTTCATTCTGTGTGTTTGATCCTGAGTGAAGTGCAATCAAAGCAATGCCTTGACAGATCTAAGAGGAATTGTAGTGTTGGTAGTATTTTGCATTTGTAAGTGCAGTGTGAAGTTGATGTGAAGCAATTTTGATCGAGGAAGTTGTGCCTTCAGTGGAGGTGTGGAACACAATTCTGAGGTGAAGTTGTTTTGCAGTGAAGTGCCATTTTTGGGAAAGCCTGAATCATCATAATCAAGATTGTTTGGAAAGATTTGATGGAGTTGTGATTAAGGAGTGTGAATTTGTGACAAGACTGCAAGTCAGTGCTTGTTACTCTCTTTTGGGTGTGGTTTCTACCTGAGAGACTAAAGAAGAACTCAAGAAGAACTGAAATTGTTACTTTGCTTTGTATTTGGACATTTCTGACTCGTATCTCTACGGGAACTAACTTTACTTACCTGATTACCGCAAAAGTGATATTTGCCGGGTTGTCACATGATTTTTGGCACCACTGCCGGGGATACAAATCTTGGAAGTGGAAGAATACAAAGCCAAATTGGAAACTGGGTATCAACGCAATATGAATGTTTGCATCGAGAGAACAACGGGAAGAGAGAGCTCAAAGACGAGCACTTCAGCGTGAAGAAGATGAACGTTTGAACGTCCCATCCCTCGTTGACAAAACTGAATGAGAGGTGTTGGATTTTCATCTCCTTCACGAAGTACAAGAAGCCCTGCGAGAACTTGACCACAAGAAACGCAAAGGCGGTTGGCAAGGCTACTTTGCATCTCCCTCTTCTTCCAAGAAGAAGAAAGAATTGAGTGGGCAAACATATGCATTGCGGCCCAGTACACCAACTTCCTATAGAGCTGTAAAGGAAGTTGTTTCCTTGAAGAACTTTGTTTGAGAAAAGACAACACGAACACTTACTAAAGACAAGTGTCAACATCTTCTACGAACAATTCCTCGGTTGTCCCAAAGGAATTTTGAAGAACCAATCAAAGATGTTGATCCTGAATCTTCCACTCGGGTTGAAGTCGAAACCCTCATAGCAGAAATTGTCGAAGAAGACCGCAGCTTGAATTTGACAAATTGGAATCCCTGGGCTGACAACACGGCGTCAATACCAGCCAATCTTTCAGTTCCGTCAAGTTCAACATCACCTCAGCCGATCCCAATGCATCAAATGATGACTTTGCTCCCTGTCACCCGACACGCCTATCAGAAGTACAAGGAGACAGAACAAGACAAAGACCCCAATGAATTCATCAAAGAATTCAAAGTCATCTCCTTTGCTAACAAGGAGCATGACTCGGCGGATCGATTGAGAATTTTCCCAAGTTTGCTCCGCAAGAAAGCTCGGAGCTGGTACACCCATGTGACCTAGAAGGGGTTCGTACCAGCGGAGTGGGCAGACTTGAGAAACAACTTCCTAGAACAACTCCGGGAGGTTGACTACAACACAAGTGTCTTTGCGGCACTCAACGATTTGGACCGAGGCAAGAAGGAGAAGTTGAGAGACTACTCTGAGCGGTTCATGGCACTGTTGAACCAAGTTCCCAAGCAATCGGGGGTGGTGGGTTACTCCAATGCCCAAGCCATTACCTAGTTCCTTGAGGGCCTTTCACCAGAGATACAAATTTTTGCCAGGGAGAGGAATGTAACTTCCCTGGACAAAGTACTCAAACATGTCACTCGTTATGAAGCGGCCCACTCTCACTCTGCCGGTAACCGGAGAAATCGGGAGAAGAAAGGCAAGAAGCCCAAAAGGAGAGCTTCGCGCAACACCTCCCCTTCTTCGGATGAATCCTCTACGTCTTTGAGCTCTTCTTCGGAATCTGAAGAAGAATCAAAGCCAAGACGAGTCAGAAGACGTGGAGGGAAGAAACCAATGACTCCTCCAGCAAAGAGTGTACATAAGCGGATACCAAGCTGGATACCCTCATTAAGGAGTTTTTGGATTTCAAGATCTAGATGATTGGGGCCAAGGACCAAAGGAAGGCCCCAACGTTTGGAAGATCTAATGTATGGTGCACCGCATTTGGCAAATCCGGCCACGCCAACACAGAATGCAATACTCGTAATGCATTCCCGGTGCAGCAAATTGATTGGGTTCTAGGATGGAACCAAGACGAGGACGAAGAGGCGGTGTACCAAACTCAAGAAGTACAGCCTCAAGCGAGCACATCGTATCAATGTCCGAGTTTTGGACCAGGGAGTATAACCCCAATGCTCCTCCACGAAGACCACCGATGAGCAACCAAAATTGGCCTCAGAATGTTGCACCTAGAGCCTGTTATAATTGTGGCTCAATGGGACATTGGTCTCCAAATTGTCCCGAGCCAAGAAGGCAAATTGGGTACGTTCCTATGTGGAAATTGTAAAGGATCGGGGCATATGGGCAACCAATGTCCTCACCCACCAAACCCGAAGCCGCCTATAAAGTATGCACAGATCCCCACTGAGCGTGCAGCACTTCAGCCAAAGGGGGATACAAATGTAAATTGCATTACCCTTGAGGAAGAAAGACCTCAAGAAGGGAGTCCAGCCTCGGAAGGAGAATGGCCGGACCTTGAAATTTTGAAGGTTGAGACACGCTCCAGTAAGAAGAAGCGTGATCCCGAAGAATTGAGTACGACTCATCATCTTTGAGAAAGGCGAAGAGACTGCGCCCAAAAGCAATTTTGCTAAGGAAGAAAAGATCCTCGCAAAAGCCAAAGCTAAAGCCTTGCAAAAAGAACTAAAGGAGGCACTACTCATGACTTGGGAACTGAGTTTGGAAGAGGAGACGAAGATGAAGTCTCCAATTTTTCCGGCAGACATCCGATCCAAAGTAAAAGGTCTGATCCAAGCCAAGGTGGGCCAACCCGAGGAACCTCTGGTCAAGGCCATCAGCAAGCCCGTCACCGTTTTGAAGCATCCTGAAGTCAAGTGGGAACATGGAGAGACTTCGGACCCAAAGCCGAAAGTGAAGACGGTCAAATTGGGAGGAGTTCCCCAATATGCTATTGTAGCAGATCTAGCCACCACAAATGCCAACATTACATTCAAGCAATTGTGGGAAGATAACAAGCTGTACAAGAGACAGCTGAATTCGGTCCTCAAGAAGGTGAGGTTGATGTCAAAGAAGGACTTGCCTGCTATTTATCGTATTGAACAAGAAGATTTGGGATCTCCCGAGGTAGACGCGGAGATTGCAGGGTGCATGATCACATCAATACCCATTGACTCTGGGTCCGGTGTGAATGTCATGACCAAGGATACTGCAAACTGACTCGGGTATCACACGTTTGAACCAACACCCCGAGTGTTGAAGTTTGCAGACCAAACCAGGAGACGGCCATTGGGCATGCTGTCAAACATTACCACAATCATTGGAGGGGTACCCTTCAAGTTGAATTACATTGTGTTGCGACCAGTGACAAAAACTGGTTACCCTCTGTTGATCGGCAGACCCTGGTTGTATAGCGCCCAAGTTGTGGTGGATTGGCATCAGCAGAAGTTAAGATTCAAGGACATTTTGTCCGAAGATCAGAAGCTGGTGACTATGAGTTGGACGAAGGTTCCCCATCTGGGGGAAACAAGTTTGTCAAAAGAGGAGGACAAATCCAAAGACTCATTGTCTTCGTCCTCAGACGAATCCAAAGACAAAATCCAAGTTAATTACTTGGAATGCTACAAGGTGGATGTTGAAGACGAAGATCCATATGACCTCGCCTTGGGTGAACCTGACTTGGAGGAAGGGGGTTTGATGGCCTGTGGGCCGGCCTGTCTCTCACTCAGGATGAACCTCTGATGGCTATTATGGTAGCGCACCATGGACTAAGAAGGCAAGGATTCCCAACTCCATCATACTCCTCCAAGGCTAACACTCCAAGACTCAAGACATTGCTCACTAGAGAACTCAATGAGAGAGAGATAGTTGCAAATGAAAGGATGTTGAGTACCTCCTCACCCCTTGTTTATATACTTGTGAAATAGTTACGTACCAAAGTTACTAATTACCATAGTAACTCAAGTTACTAGACTAAAAGTCAAGTAAAGTCAAAAAGTAGAAAGGAATATCCATTCACATGGGCATATTTCCCTAAGCATGTGGTCTTATCTTGACCCAACCACTAAGTCAAGGATTCCTTCACATGGGCTATCCTTGGACTAAAGAAGAATCCAAAACAAAAAGGCTTGCGGGCCCAAGAGTTCTCAACTCTTTCCTCAAAGCCAAACACCTAGGAATAATACCAAGTCAACACACTAAAATCCAAAATAGTGGTGCTCATCTTTTCTACTTCCTCTAAAGTAAGGTCCCATCTATCTTAGCTATGACTAACTTTAGCTAACCATGACTAATATAGAACCATCCTTTATCTCTATATAAATAATATCTCTTAAGTACTTGTAATACCAAGCTAAATATCACAATACCACACACATGCACAAATGGGTGTTACATGCCGCCTTGGGTTAAGCCGAGTAAGCCACGTTGAAGGAGTCATCAACCCCGATGACTGTCAAGATGTTTTATTAATTGAAGGAAAAATTTTAAAAATCTCAAAGACAATTACTTCGAAGGAGTTGGCGGATACACTACCCTGTTTATAGAATTCCAGGATGTATGTGCCTGGTCGATTGATCAAATGCCGGGTATTCCACAAAAATTTGGAGAACACCGGATTGATCTGATTGAAGGTGCAGTTCCAGTTCGGCAGCGACAATACCGTCTGAACCCAAAGTACTCGCTTTTGGTGAAAGATGAAATCAACAAGTACTTAGGGACTGGAATCATCTTCCCTGTCTTAAGCAATGAATGGGTTTCCCCCATTGTCATTGTCCCGAAGAAGAAAATAGGGAAGATCCAAGTGCGCCAAGACTTTTGGAAGTTGAACGTAGTCACAAGGAAAGATCATCATCCCTTGCCTTTTACCGATACAATTTTAGATCAAGTAGCTGGGCATCCTTGTTATAGTTTTCTCGATGGATTTTCAGGGTACAATCAAGTATCCATTCAAGAAGAAGACAAGGATAAAACTACATTCATGACTGATTGGGGCACTTTTGCTTACAATCAAATGCCCTTTGGGTTGTGTAATGCTCCCGCTACTTTCCAGCGGATGATGAATTCAATCTTCAAAGATTTCCTACCCAAATTTGTGGAAGTTTTTATTGATGACTTTTGTGTGTTTGGACGAAGAGATGTACATTTAGATTACCTTCGCCAAATGTTTGAAAGGTGTCGTTTTGCCGGCTTGTCATTACACTCGGAGAAATGCTTCTTTGCAATGAAGGAGGGAATTCTTTTGGGGCATCGGGTGTCAAGCCGAGGTATCAAAGTCAATGTTGAGAAGGTCAAGATAATCGCAGCTTTGGAATCCCCGAAGAACATCAGGGAGCTGAGAGCCTTCTTGGGACATGTCGGATATTACAGACGCTTCGTGTCAAACTATGCAGTGCTTGCTGCACCACTTAC
Organism: Lunularia cruciata; assembly: GCA_948567375.1. NCBI lineage: Eukaryota > Viridiplantae > Streptophyta > Marchantiopsida > Lunulariales > Lunulariaceae > Lunularia > Lunularia cruciata. The sequence continues at coordinate 1,511,223 of OX419756.1, read as the reverse complement.
AAAGCTTCTGAAGAAATCCGAAGACTATATGTGGGAAGCAAATCAAGAAGAAGCTTTCCAAGTGTTGAAGAAGAAACTGGTTGAAGCACCAGTCATGAGGGCCCCAAATTGTGACGTCCCTTTTCATGTGTATGTAGACACTTTGTCCATGGCCATTGGAGTCATCTTAAGTCAGAAGGACAAGAAGAAGAAGGACTACCCGGTGTACTATGCCAGCCGACAACTTTCAGTTTCTGAAAAGAACTATTCGACGACTGAAAGAGAAGCACTCAGAATGGTGTATGCCTGCAAGAAATTTTGTCATTATTTGTTGGGGTATGAATTTGTCTTCTATGTGGACCATTACTCATTGCAACATTTGGTCAAGAAGGCAGATTTATCGGGACAAATTGCAAGATGGATCTTGTTGTTACAAGAGTTCACGTATACTGTACAAGTAAGGAAGGGAGCTTCACATTTGAATGCGGACTACCTGTCCAGGTTAGAGACTCAAGACCAGGAGTGGGAAATTGACGATCGGTTCCCTGACGAAGAGTTGTATCATTTATGAGCAATGCGAAGTACGAGGTATGCAGCTGAATATCATTATCTGAATACTCTCCATTGTCCGGAGGGGATGGACCCGGAACAGCGGGCAGTCTTTCTCAGGAAAATGGGGCCGTACAGCTTAAACATAGCATTTTATTTAAGATGGGCAAAGACGAAGTACTTTGGCGATGCTTGGAGTCATACGAAGTAGGAGGAGTAATTGAATCTTTACACATTGAAGCATCGTGAGGACACTATGCTCTGAAGAATACTGTAAAGAAAATCCTTTCGGGAGGGTATTGGTGGCCTACAATGTACAAGGATGTACATGCTCATATCCGAAGCTGTGATGCTTGTCAGAGAACGGGGAAGCCAACGGCTACTTCTCAATGGCCTTTGAGACCAATTTTGCCTTTGGCCCCATTTGAGAAATGGGGGATTGATTTTGTGGGTCCCATTCAACCAGTGACCCGAGTCACAAGAAAGTGATACATTTTGGTTTGCATTGACTATGCTACCAAGATGGTCAAAGCGGAAGCAACTCGCAGAGATGATGCTGAAACTGTGGCGGAATTCTTCTTTCAAAACATCATCTCCCGATATGGGTGTCCTCAGGAATTGGTCAGTGACCGAGGAAACATTTTGTGAACTCTGTAATAGAGGCGTTAACCAAGTACTTTCAGATTAAACATCGGAAGACGACTCCTTATAACCCAAAAGCAAATGGCTTAACAGAAAAAGTGAATGGGTTACTTTGTAAAATTTTGAATAAGGTGACTGTCAATTATGCCTATGACTGGGATACAAAATTACCAGCCGCGTTGTGGGCATATCGAACGACAGAGAAGATTACAACCAAACAAACTCCATACTTCTTGACATATGGCTTGCATCCCATACTGCCAGTTGAATTTGAAGTTCCGACATATCGGGTTCTTTGCCAAGAACAAATGTCGGAAGAAGACAGTCAGGATCTTCGGATTCATCAACTGATGTGGTTAGAAGAGAAAAGAGACTATGCAATGCAAACCACGAAAGAAGTACAAGCATAGAGGAAAGTCAGGCACGATAAGAGAATCAAGCCTGTGACTGTACGAGAAGGGGATTTGGTTTTGTTATATGACAATCGCCGAATATTTTTTCCAGACAAGTTGCATTTGAGATGGATGGGTCCTTATCAAGTTCTTCATCTTTACAAAAATGGGTCCATGCAGCTCGTAGACTTGGAAGGTAATGCTTTTGCCACTCGAGTAAACGGGTGGAGAGTTCGGAGATATTGGACCATAGACTTGGAAGTTTCTAAAGCACCCGAGGTCTATGTTTGTGGGGATGCTCACATTTACGGGGAGGGTATGTGGTGCCCACATTTTTTGTTTTTTTCAGAATAAAGGAGAAGAAGTGTATGGAGAAGTCGGATTGCGCCCGTATGGCCAAAGAAGGCAAAGAAAAGAGTCTTCGGGATGAAACCCGAAGTAAAGTGACTTTGAGTCATAAGGCAAAGTATTCAGAAATGCCCTATAAGCATACAATCCGAAGTAAATTGTCTTCGGATCGGGAGGAGTTCAACTCGAGGCGAAGACAGTCTAACAACCTTTCGTTGGGGTGAGAAATTCAAGAAGGGGCCGTTTGAAAATTGGTGGCTCATACGCGCGAAGGTTGATTGACAGTGATAGGTGCATGTTGGAGGTGTGATTTCTCGGTAGGAACTCAAAGTGACGGAAGACGAAGAAGTGCAATTCTATAAAAATCAAACTTGCAATGACGAAATGTCGAGCAATTTTCCTTTGCCGTTGAGGAGTCGTCTTGCAGGTGATCGGGGAAAGGTAAATAGAGTTGGACTCGTGTTAGTGCGCAAAGGAGAAGTCGCGAGAGTGAAATTGAGAGAAAGTGAGAAGGTAGAAGAGATGGGAGGAGGGAAGAAGAACTCCAAATTTGCAGTGAGAAATCATGCGATTCGGAGGTTAGACGTGATAGCAAGGATCAAAGTCTTGAGTTGACTTCAGATCACATTTTTGGCATGGAACTGGAATGTAAGTTTTCTAGGATTCATGACAGAAATCATGGAGAGTAAGTGTCTCGATGGACCCAAGGAAGAAGGGAAGAGAGGAAATCCGGCTCGCTAGACAGAGTCGGATTGGAGACTTGTACTGGGAAAGAAGCAGGCTCGGAGCAGGAGGCCACGTTCTTGGGAAAGGGAGAGATAGCTCAAGAGACTCAGGAGGTGAGAGATGCCTTCTCCTCAAAACGGACAAAGAATGGGTACAAGGTTGAGAGCTACAAAGACCCTGTGAAGAGAGGGATCATGAGTGCTCTCATGGCGATCTTGAAGCCGGAGAGAACGACTTATGTGATGAAACACCAAGCGGTGTTCTTCCATAAGTTGTTTGCAAGGGAACCAATCAATTGGGCGAGGTTTTTTCACGGGAGAACAAGGCAGATGGTGTGGAATTTGCGGGATAAGTCGCCTACACACTACATCGTGCAACACATTTCTACCTTGGGCTCAATTTGCCGAACTAGGCGGAGCGGACTCGGATGGTGTCGCACTTCCATCCTAATGTGCAAAAGGAGGTCAATGTTGAGGAGCAGCAATACATCTTGCAGATCAGGAGCACGGATGACTACTATGCAAAGACAGGGAAGAACGTGGAGATCGCAATGAGTACCCCAATGAAGAAGAGAAGTTGGCAAGGAGAAGCCAAAGAAAGCAAGAAACCTCGGAAGATGCAGAGAAGTAACCCGAGGCAAGGAATGGTGGTAATTGAGTCGGAAGATGAAGACTCAGAAGGCAAGACCGAGCTCAAAACGGAAGACTTGGAACACAAGGAGGAGCCTAAGCTAACATTGCAGAGTGGAGGTATGAGCAGCAATAGTGATGAAGGTGGAGAGATGACATCGGCGCCAACAGCTGAAGAATACGAAGAAGAAGTGCAAGCCGAGTCGGAAGCCGAAGACAACACACCATTGGAAGACGAAGTACCGGTGCGAGAGGAAAAGAAGATCGCAGTATAGCGAGGAGTTTGCTCCCGACATAAGGCAAAGTGTGAAGCGGGGCCAAGTAGAGTGAAGGAAGAGGTAGAAGAAAGCTCGGGCAGTGAGGCATCAATCCCGATACGAAGACTCCAAAGAAGAAGGCGAGTATCGGGAGAACACGAGGAGAGAAGAGAGACCATTCCGCAGGATGAAGTAGTTGCTAGTGATGGAGTGGAGTACCTCCGAGAGGTAGTGTGCCCATTGTTGGTGAAGTTGGAGCATAAGAAGAAGGAGATGCAATCGACTTGTCCAGAGGTAAAGACTATATTGCAGGTCGTAGCGAGATTAGAAGAAGAAAACTCGGAGTTGAAGAAGAGTGTAAGCCGAGGTGAGGAGGAAAGGGAAGTACTACGAGTGGAGGTAGTAGAGAGAAGTCATGTAATTGAAGACCTAAAGAGGGAAGTGAGCTATCGAAAGGATCTTGCGAGGAAGAGTGACATATCAAGAGAGAGACAAGTAGCTGAATACAAAATCTTGAAGCAACAGTTTGCTGATTCAAGAGTAGAACTTATCCATGCTATGGCAAGGGTAGCAGCAAAGGATCAAGAACTCAATAGAGTGATGGAGAGTATGGAAGAGAAGAAGAAACTCTGGAAAAGAGAGTTGGCTGCACGGTATAGAGAAGAAGAGAGATTACGAGAGTTACTTCGTAATCAAGAAGAGAAAGTTGTACAGAAGGAGAGGGAGAAGGAAACGGTGAAAGCCGAGTTCGAGGCAGAGTTGGCAATGTATCAAGAGGAATGGCTTGCAGATCGGGGACAAGAAAGGAAGACAAGATTGGAGCCATTGAAGGAGATTGTCCTCAGTGTAAACGCAATGTTAAGTACAGAAGCCAGCATTTGAATTGAAGAAGCAAGACTGCACGAGTTAAAGTTGTTGGTGTAGAAGACGAGGCAAAGACAAGCAAAGGATACTGATATGAACGCCTTGTTGATCAAATTAAGAACTCATGTAGATAGGAAGATATTAGAAGTAGAAGACAATGTTTCAATTAGACTAGACTTGGTGAAAATAGAGCTAGAAAAACTTCGGAGGGATGTTAGAGCAAAACCCGAAGTAGATAACATAGGAGTCCAAATGTCTTCGGAGTTGCCATCAGCGACATTAGAGAAGAGTGGGTCAGGAGATAATGAGTTAGATAGATTACCCACTAGTGCAATTTCAGATCAGGAAAGAGAATTGCTGGATCTGGTAGAAGAAGTAGAAGATACAAGACCCGAGGAAAGAGTAGTAGGAAGTAAGATTACTTCGGGTTTGGGTTTGAAAGCCGATGACAAAGTAGACATCGGATTGGATTAGTAACAGATTTGAGATTTGAAGAGGCAGATATGAAGAGGTGCATTGTCATTTTGGATCTGCAGGTTATAAGAGTTGTTGTAGAACGGTATAGTTGTTAGAATTGTCAATTGCTTCACTATTTAAGAGTGGCATTTGCAGAGAAATGTTCTTCAGTGCTCATTATTTCTGAGAATAGATAAAGCGAAGTGTTGTGAACCAGTGCTCGTTACTTGAGCTTGATTCCGAGTATCAACTTCGTGTCTATGTTTGTGAGTGTGTGAAGAAATTTGAAGTGCAAGTCAGTGTGCTTGTTGGATGTTGGATTCCACAGCCTTGATTTTCATTCTGTGTGTTTGATCCTGAGTGAAATGCAATCGAAGCAATGCCTTGACAAATCTGAGAGGAATTGTAGTGTTGGTAGTATTCTGCATTTGTGAGTGCAGTGTGAAGTTGATGTGAAGCAATTTCAATCGAGGAAGTTGTGCCTTCAATGGAGGGGTAGAACACAATTCTGAGGCGAGGTCGTTTTGCAGTGAAGTGCCGTTTTTGGGAAAGCCTAAATCATCACAATCAAGATTGTTTGGAAAGATTTGGAGTTGTGATTAAGGAGTGTGAATTTGTGACAAGATTGCGAATCAGTGCTTGTTACTCTCTTTTGGGTGTGGTTTCTACCTGAGAGACTAAAGAAGAACTCAAGAAGAACTAAAATTGTTACTTTGCTTTGTATTTGGACATTTCTGACTCGTATCTGTACGGGAACGAACTTTACTTACCTGATTACTGCAAAAGTGATATTTGCCGAGTTGTCACAAGTGCTTGTTAGATGTTAGATTCCACAGCCTTGATTTTCATTTTGTGTGTTTGATCTTGAGTGAAGTGCAATCGGAGCAATGTCTTGACAGATCTGAGAGGAATTGTAGTGTTGGTAGTATTCTGCATTTATGAGTGCAGCGCAGTGTTGATGTGAAGCAATATTGATCGAGGAAGTTGTGCCTTTAGTGGAGGGGTGGAACACAATTCTGAGGCAAAGTTGTTTTGCAGTGAAGTGTTGTTTTTGAGAGAGCCTGAATCATCACAATCAAGATTGTTTGGAAAGAGTTGAAGGTGTTGTGATTAAGAAGTGTTAATTCATGACAAGACCAAGAATTAGTGCTTGTTAGTGGGTGTGGTTTCTACTTGAGAGATTAAAGAAGAACTCAAGAAGAACTGCAATTGTTACTTTGACTTTGTATTTAGACATTTCTGACTCGTATCTCTACGGGAATGAACTTTACTTGCTCAATTACCGCAAAAGTGATATTTGCCAAGTTGTCACAATACTCTTTGTGTGAAATTTTCACCAAGCCTCAAAAAGGTCTCTCTGACTCTGAATCAATGCTCTCTCCATGTCATATGTCAAAAGGGATGTCAAAAAATTGGTGTATTGCTAATTAGCTCAATCCAAATACCAAGTCCTTTTAGAGCACACAAATCCTTCATATTGAAGGGAAAAAACTTGTGTAGCTCTTCAGAACCTCCAAACTCTCTGTCTTTCTCCTCTTGTAAGCTTGGGTCTTAGATCTAGCTCCTTAGTATCCTCTGTAATTGATGTAGGAGTGGAAGAAGTATTGATTGGATGCTACACTGGGCCCTTGGGAGCAATATAGTATCATGCTCCCAACCTTTGTGTGAAAAACTCCCTCCACTCTGGCTGCAAGCTCCATATGTCTTTTAGCTACATCCCAAGTAGACCGCTCTCCCTAGTAGCCAATGGCTATGTCCCAAGAATACCCTATCCACTTAGTCCATCACCTCTAGCATATGCCTAATTCATCTCAATAGGCACAGAGCTCACAAGTGTCCAAGTGGTGATGCCTATCAAGCACATCAATGAGTGTGATTTCCAAAGGGATGAAAGTAATGAACTTTGGAGGCTCATCCTCACATTGGTCTCTTGGTGGTACAAAGGCTCCACTCCAAGCCTGTTGCACCAATTGATCCACATGTTGTTGCAATGCTTCCTTTGAACTCCACAATGCAACATCCAAGGTGGATGGAACAATCCTACTTTTATTCCAAATCCAAGTGATTTGCTTTAGAGTATCCGTTGCATGGGCATTCCGCTCTAAAAAGTCATTAGGCTAAGTAACAAAACCATTGAAAGTTGAAACTAATGCTACCATGGTCCATGACTATAGTGAGCCCAGACTACCACTACAAAAGTGTATTGGTAGGTGATATACCCGTCCTTCACTTGACTGCCAACCTGGTCTATAGGAGGCTATCTCCTACCAATAGTCACTATTGAAACCCATGGGGTATAACACTACTCTTCCAACTAACACATCATATGACTCAACTACTATCGTAATAGCTTGAGCTCTTACCACAGAGCTATTAGTCAGATGACCAGGTTGAATCTGAACAACAAGCTCTCCAAATGTGATGTATTGTGTAGAACCACCCCCTAGAGGTGTCTAGATTTGAAATGGATACCTTTCCACCATTGGTCTTTTGTAACTTCATACCGGTAACTATAACCTTCTTAAACATAAGAGACTATGCACCAGAGTCTAATAAGATCCTCTATGGTGTAAAGATCTTCCCTGAAAGTCCCACCAAACAAAATTTCCTCCTCTAGTTATCCAATAGGACAACTCCAAGTGTAAATTGTGCTCACTCAAAGGCTGGTCTAGTTGGTAACTCATCCAATCTAGCCACTACTGTTTGCCATTGGTTGTTGAGTGTATCCCATGCTCTTCAATCAAGTAAGCTCTGCTATCAACCACCTTTGCTCTAGAAGCAGGAACCACATCATCCCTATTGTCACATAGCATGGCAGCCAACCGGAACACTAAAGCAAGGTCAACTCCTAATATAAACATGTCATTGGCTGAGAATATAGAAAGGACATAATCAATTGAGTCACCCCCAACATCAAGCTAGACTCAATTAGTGTAGTAGCAAGTGGTTGACTAATAGGTGGTCTATCATGCATCCTATCACCACCTACTACATCTACACTAGGATGTTTAGGAGCCATGGATGTCATCTATAGAGCCTCAAAGAGTGAAAAAGACTAGGGAAGTCTAATCTGTCTACTAGCCTCTCTTCTTTGTGGGTCCAACTCCATTGATGCTCCTCTAGGCTTTGGAGTACATACTACACTCCTAGTCACTATGGAAGAAACATCTACCTATGCCGCTCTGCACATGAAGTCCAAGACGTCTCTATCACTAACATTTGAGGTGGAAGTCTCAACACCCCAACCTGATCTCCTCTAAACTATGGCCATGCTAGCCAATCTCTACTCTTATTGCTCAATCCAAGTAGCCACTGTTGTATTGGAAGTAAGGGTAGGTATTGCACTCCTACTAGGTGTGGAACCTCCACCACCTTATTCTCCATGACCTAAAGCCCCCTACCACCTACCATAGCAACCCTACCACTCCAGAATTCTAGATGTTGATTGAAGCATTGGTCACTAGTGTGACCAAATTTGTGGCAATGCTCACATTGTCTCTATGCTAGTTGTGATGCACTAGAGGCATCAGGTCCACTACCTTGAGTGCACTCTCTCATGTGATGAGGTCCACTACAAGTCCAACAAGCAATACCACCACTCATTGGCTACTATTGACCCAAAAATGAAGGGAAGGGTCTAGTAACACTAGGTCTCTCCACTCACTCCACAAGATCAAGGTTGTCCACCTTGTCAAAAACCAACATGGTGTGGTGCACTCTACTGCACTTTAGAAGAAGTAACAGTTGTGGATGAGGTCTCCTTACCAAATCCAAATCTCACGACTCTCTTCTCCACCATTTTGACCTCAATATGCACAACCAAACCAAAGACCATTGCCAAAGTTGGCAAAGTAGCATGTAACAACATAACATCACGGACTATACATTGCAACTCCTTGTCTAACATTCCACACCAAATTGGACTGCTTGGGCTTGTGAGCCGGCCTATCTCTCACTCAGGATGAACCTTTGATGGCTATTATGGTAGCGCATCATGGACTAAGAAGGCAAGGAACCCCAACTCCATCATACTCCTCCAACGCTAACACTCCAAGACTCAAGACATTGTTCACTAGAGAACTCAATGAGAGAGAGAGATAGTTGCAAATGAAAGGATAGTGAGTACCTCCTCACCCCTTGTTTATATACTTGTGAAATAGTAACACACCAAAGTTACTAATTACCGCAATAACTCAAGTTACTAGATTAAAAGTCAAGTCAAGTAAAACATTAGAAAGGAATATCCATTCACATAGGCATATTCCACTAGCATGTGATCTTATCTTGACCCAACCACTAAGTCAAGGATTCCTTCACATGGGCTATCCTTGGACTATAAAAGAATCCAAAACAAAAAGGCTTGTGGGCCCAAGAGTTCTCAACTTGTTCTTAAAAGCCAAACACCTAGGAATAATACCAAGTAAACACACTAGAATCCAAAATAATGGTGCTCATCTTTTCCACTTCCTCTAAAGTAAGGTCCCCTCTATCTTAGCTATGACCAACTTTAGCTAATTATGACTAATGTAGAACCATCCTTTAAATCTATATAAATAATATCTCTCAAGTACTTGTAATACCAAGCTAAATATCACAATACCACATACATGCACAAATGTGTGTTACATTTACCTCTGGACTAAGTTTTCACTTTGTCCTCAAAGTGAAGGTCTCTCTACCTTCTATGATATATCTTCAACTTATCATGGTTAATCCTATTAAAGTGTCTTCCTCCTAACTCCTTGAGATCATAGGTGTAATTGCTCCACACCTTCTCTGCTATGAAAGGTCCAAAGTACTTAGGCAAAAACTTCTTTTGCACTCTCTTGAACGGAATAGAATCAAACAACATTACGCAATCACCTTTTTTGAAAGGCTCCACCTTCTTCTTGCCTTGCCTCTTGTCATAGCTCTCCTTTTGTTTCCTTTGGGCTTGCTCCACTCGAACCATAGCAACTACTCTTGTCTCTTCCAACTCCATGAGTTGTTCCTTCCTTGACTTCTCTGCATCACCTCCTTGTGCTTTCTTCAATCTCCTATGAATTCTTTGGAAGGTAGGAAAATCAAAGTGAATAGGTAGGGTAGACTCAATACCATATACCAATTGAACTGGAGAATATCTTGTGAAAGTCTTCATGGTTGTCCTATACTCCCACATAACTGCATGAATCCTCTTGTCCCAATGATGTTTAGCCCCCTCCATTTCTGCATCTTTGGCCAACATCATGCACAAGGTCTGATTGGTTCTCTCTGCCAAGCCATTGGAATTTGGCTTATAGGATGTAGTTACTCTATGTATGATAGAGAAATGTCATGGTTGTAGTAATGCTTCTTGTAAACTCTCTTCTTCTATCAAAAACCAACTCCAAAGGGCATCCAAATCTAGTGATAATGCGTTCATAAAGAAATCTACCAACTTCCTCTTCATTCTTGTCCCTCAATGGTCTAGCCTCAACCCACTTGGTAAGGTAATTAGTAACTACCACAATGTACCAATTGTTCCTTGGGGTTCTATTGAGAGGACCTACAAAATCAATTCCCTACTTCTCAAAAGGTCCTAGCAATGGAATTGATCTAAGTGGTGGAGTGGATGTAGACTTTCTAGCAAAAGCTTGACAAACATGACAAGTTTTGCAATAATCAAGACAATCCTTGAAAATCGCTCTCCAATGGTAATGGTAACTTGCATCTAGAATCTTGAAAGCAATCATCTTTCTTGCAAAGTGTCCTCTACACACTAAAACGTCATGAAACTCCTTTATAAGTAGGATAGACTCTTCCTTACCCACTGCTCTTTGAAGTAGACCATCTGCTCCTTGGTGAAAAAGAATATCCTCCACCATTGTGTAAGGTCTAGATCTTGCTGCAAGGGCCTTCCTCTCCCTAGCATGCATCCCTTCTGGATAGTTACCTCTTGTCACAAAATCCACAATCTCCTTGTACTCCATTGGAACCTCTTCAGTGACTGAGATTGTCATGAGCTCCTCATCCGGGAAGGAATCATCCACTAGCTCATCTCCATCATGATCATAGTTTCTAGATAACAAATCAGCATTTGCATGTTTCTTTCCTGGCCTATCCTCAATGGTGTAGTCATACTCAGACAAGAGTATCGTCCACCTTGCTAGTCTCCCTTCAACATTAGGCTTGTTGAAGATGTACTTCAAAGCCTTGTGATACGTGACAATGGTGGCTTTCTCTCCAATCAAGTAGTGTCTAAACTTCTTGAGACCAAAGACCATACCAACCCTTCTCTCTTTATGACAGGGTAGTTCTTTTCTGCTGAAACCATCTACCTACTAGCATAAGCTATTGAATGATCATGCCCATCTTGGTCTAATTGACTAAGAGTGCATCCTATAGCTACATTAGAAGCATCAGTGTAGAGGATGAAAGGCTTACTCCAATCAGGTTTAGCAAGAATTGGAGCTACAACAAGGGATTGATTGAGCTCCTCAAAAGCTTTGAGAGCCTCCTTGTCCTCTAAAATCACCATGTAATCTACACGCTTCTTCATGTAGATGGTCAATGCATAAGCCTGGTTGGAAAATGAGAAGATGAACCTCCTAAAGGAACCAACCATCCCCAAGAATTGGGGTAACTTTGTCAAGCTTGAAGGGAATGGAAGGTCTGAGATTTTCCTCACCTTCTTAGGATCAAATGCTATTCCATCCTTGGAAATGATGTGCCCCAAAAGTAGACCTTCTTCACATCCAAAAATGCACTTCTCTGGGTTGAGTGATGCATTTGCCTCATCCAAGCGTTGCAAGACCTTGATTAGGTGCTCAAAGTGCTCCTCCTTGCTTCCATAGACACAAAAGTCATCAATGAAGTCTCTCACAAATTTCCCAATGAAAGGTTTAAATACCTTGTTCATGAACCATTGGAATGTGGCTGGAGCATTGCAAAGCCCAAAAGGCATGACCTTGAAAGCATAAGTTCCCCAAGGTGTGGTGAACATGGTGAGTTGTTGATACTTTGGTGCAATCTTGATTTGGTTATATCCACTATAACCATCTCCAAAACTGTACCTCTCATGACTTGCAACCTCCTCCAAGATCTCATCAATGAATGGCAATGGGTAATCCTTCTTGGTAACAACCTTGAGCTTCTTGTAATCCACACATACCCAAAGCTTGCCATTCTTTTTCTTCACAATGGCAATTGGGGACACCCATTCTAAATTCTCTACCTCAAAGATAAATACAACCTCTTTGAGCTTATCAATCTCCTCCTTCACAACCAAAGATATTGGTGGGCTAATGTGACATTGCTTTTTGTGGATTGGTCTTGCATGTGACTCCACCTCTATCTTGTGTTCCTCCAAGGTGACTTCCTTTAGATTCTTGTAACTAAAAGCAAACACATGGATAAACTTGCAAAAAATCTCCTCAAATCTCACCTTCTCCTCCTTGGTAACATTTGGACCATACTTGAGGGTAGATAACCTTCTCTCTACCTCCTCAAGTGTCAATGGTGATTTATCTGGGTCCTTCCAAATCTCTGGCTTAGGTGCAAAATCCATAGCACACAAAGGATACACATCTGAATTAGATGTGTATCCTTTTTACACCTCCTCCTCTATGGAAGTCTCCTCTTCCATGCTTGTGTCAACACTTGAAGCTCCTTCTTCAGAATCTGATTCCCAATAATCAGAAGATGGTGTATCTGAATGTGAAATGTTGGTGGGGTTAGTCATAGGAACTGTGACTCTATGGTTTGATGGCCCAATAATCAAGTACCCTTTGTGCCATCAATCAGTTGTGCGTGCTGCTCTCAACCATGGCCTCCCAAGAAGTAAGTCATAGCTTGAATCCTTCAAGACTTGAAAAGTCATGAATTTTGAACTCCCATAACTGAAACTACCACCTTATCCATCACTCCTACTGGTCTAACTTGTTACTTGTTTGCCATGCTTACCACAAATGTTGAAGGCCTTGAGAGTATCATACCCAACTTCTTCATCAACCTTTGTAACATGGCATTTACTGTTGATCCTCCATCAACCATGCATCCTTGATGTTGTGACCATTCACTCTCGCATCAATCTTGGAGGCATATTCACAAGCCTCCCATGGTGCTAGCTTGGCATCCACCACTCCCATTGATACTAGAGCTTTTTCCTTCTTCTTCTCCTTGCTCCTTGTAGAACTCAAACCACCTTTAAGCTCTTTTCTCAAGGTAGGGTTCAAGGTAATCAATTGGCCCATTGTGATATTAGCCTTGTGGCTACCAACATCCTCCAACACATTATAGTTCCACTGTTGCTTTGAAATCAAGAAATCCTCCATCCCCAACTTCTTCCTTGGAGTCTTTGTTGTTGATAGTGTTTAGGTGCGAGTGCTCCTAGTAGACATAGGAGTATCCTTGCTTGGACTATATCCTTGAGAAGAGTGAACATCCTCTGCAAAATGAGCTCTCATCTTCTCTTGTGCCAAAAGCTCCAAATTAAGACCCTTGGAGTTTGAGCACTCTCCCTTCTCATACTTGCTCTCAACCATATCTATGGATGCTATCCCCTTACCTTTGTTTGGATTAGGAGCCACTTGGGTTTCACTACCTTACTCTTTCCCTCTATTGGCTCCCTCATAACCCTTCCTCCATGGTGAGTGGATTTTGGGCAATTCCTTTGGATATGGCCTCTTCCTCTACAACCAAAACAATTTCTATCATTGAAATTGTTAGCTGATTGTCCTCCTCTATATGGATATTTTCCATAACTCCTAGACCCTCTCCCTACATTTTGATCCACCTCTCTCTTCTCCCATAGTTGCACCACATTGATTTTGAGATCTGCAAGTTGTTCTATGATGGTTTGAAGTGGATCCTTTGATGGAGGTGCAAGAATTGGAGCAACTACTACTTGTGGTGCAACCCTTGCCACCAAAGTATCAGAAGTTCCACCAAACTTGTATGCTTGAGGAGGATGCACAACCTCCTTCACCACCAAATCACTCTCATCTCCTTCCAAACTCTCTTCCATACGAGTTGCGATCTTGATAGCTTCAACCTTGGAAGAAGGTTTCTCATATCTCACCTTGCTTCTAATTTGTGGTCTCAACCCTCCCACAAAATTCTAGGTGAGCATGGCCCCTATGCCAATCATAGTAGTCTCCACATCATCCCCACCCTTTCTCAACACTATGCAAAATCTGGACTCTAACTTTTTCACTCTTTCCACATAGACTCTCACTTTCTCTCCATCTCCTTGTTTGAGAAAGGTAACCTCACTCATCAATCTCTCATAACTCTCATTTGGGAGAAATTTCTCAATGAATGCTGAAGTCAAAATCTCCCAAGACTCTTCTTCCCCATCTCTCCTCTCTCTCTTTTGGTATTCTGACTCATACCATGTAAGTGTTGCATCCTCAAAAAAATTTGGTAATAATGAGGCCCACTCATTCTTCCTCCTCTCATTGTTTCCTATGAAAGCTCTCTTGAAGTCTCTCACAAAGGCCTCCACATCTTCTCCATCCTCTTAAGATGGTGAAGTTTCCCCATCTTAACCCCTCACTATCTTTCTTTTCTCTAACATTTTTTTTCTTCTTTTTCTCTTTTCTTTTCTCTCACTCTATAACTAATAGAGTATATACATGAATAACACCATCTGAGAATAATCCACTCTATGAAACACAAAAAGTTTAGGTTACTCAAAGATTTCTATAGCAACATCAAATCCTAGAGTGCATATTAATCTAACTCTCATGGATAGTTTATCCATAAGTTGAAAGATTATCTCTATCACTAATCTTGAGAACTAGCTGATGAAGGTGATAGTATTTCTATAGCTGTACTAAGACTCTCTCCAAGATCCTTCACCAAAGTCTCCAAAAATGCTTTTACTCCACTACACTCATGTCCTTTTGGAAGTCCTTCCACTCCACAAACCTCACACAACTCCTTGGTCTTAGATCTTCTCCCTCCCAATCTTGGTAAAGAAGGTCCAACATGCAAAACCAAGTCAAGTAAGCCTCTCCTTTCCCTCTCTTTCTCTCAAAGGTCAATGGACATGAATTTGCCTTATGTCCCTTCTCTCCACATAGAAAGCACTTAGACTCACTCTTTCCTCCAAGTGGCATAGGTTTTTGGATACTCTCAACACTCTCTTAAAATTCTATTGTAGATTCTCTTTTCCTTAAATCCACTCCTAAAATCACCTCAAACCCTTTGGGAACCTTGCATAGTTTCAATTTCCACTCTTGATGACCCTCCATGTTCCCAAGATGAATCTAAACACTCAAACATGCTCTCAAACTCCTCATGCATGAGATCTCAACTCTGCAAAATTGACCCTTCCTCACAATTTCACTCAAATTTCTTAACTGATATGTGATAGTCCTCTGAAATTTTTTCACTTGATCACAACTCTAGGACGTCATTTGCTGAAAAATTTCAGATCTTTTCATCAAGCCATTTTGTCTAGACATCTTTCTATTCAGCACACATATTTCAGATTTGGTCTAAAAACCATCCCCCTCACTTCAAAAACTCATAACTCCCTGCTTAAGAATGATCTCTCTCTAATTTTTGTGTCAGAAGGTAGGATATAAAATACTGAATTTTATCAAAAAGTTTCACAAAAATCCACTGAAAATTGAAGAAATGGCAGACTCTGTACAATTTTCCATAGAGCATGCATTTGCGGGAGCAGTTTACCCTATCAACTTTCAAAAATTCTAGCCCAGTGGGCATAGTAGCTCTCAAAATAATTTGAAGTGTGCTAATTGAAGGATAACCCAAGGTATCATGTGCAGAAATTTCAAGTCTAGATCTCAAATTTGAGATTTTGCCCAAAATCACCTTAATTCCCAAAATCTGCAATCCACCTCGCACAATCTCTCCAAATCCTCTCATGTGTACAAGATGTACAAAATCACTTCAAAGACATCATAATGAACTACAGGGTATAAAAATGGATCTTGGTTCTCTAACATAAGTTCAGCCCTCTCTTCTCCTAATGTTCTCTCCAAGTGAGCTGTCATAGCCTCCTTCTGCCTAATGTAAAATTGAACACGAAACATTATCTTGCCTTCTAGAGAGGTCCCAGCAACGGAACCAAAAATGTGAGCCAGCCTGTCTCTCACTCAAGATGAACCTTTGATGGCTATTATGGTAGCACACCATGGACTAAGAAGGCAAGGAACCCCAACTCCATCATACTCCTCCAAGGCTAACAATCCAAGACTCAAGACATTGCTCACTAGAGAACTCAATGAGAGAGAGATAGTTGCACAAATGGGTGTTATAGGCCTTAGTAACTCCCTTAGTAAAACTGATCAACCATCTCATGCAAGTATATGCTTCATGTAGGCTCTCTCCAACCTTCTATTGGAACTCTTGTAAGCTCCTTAGCTTATCAATCCGCGCTCCTTAGCTTGTCAATCCGCACTCCTTGGTAGTTCTACCTCAAACACTAGAAGAACTCTACAATGGGGTAAAACCTTGGTACTACACCACCTCCTATAGAGGTACCTCCATTAGAAGTGGTGCTATCTCCAAGAGATCCACCAACGCTACTAGAGCTAAAACTCATGGGTACTACGAATTGTGACATCCCGGCAAATATTACTTTTGCGGTAATCAGGTAAGTAAAGTTTGTTCCCACAGAGATACTAGTCAGAAATGTCTAAATACAAAGTCAAATGTCACAATCTAGTTCTTCTTGGTTGCGTCTTTAATCTCTCAAGTAGAAACCACACCCAAAAGAGAGTAACAAGCTCACAATCTTAACAACTTGTCACAAATGCACACTCTTTAATCACAACATAGCAAATTTTGTCCAAACAAATCTTGATTGCGATGATTCAAATTCTCACAAAGACGGCACTTCACCACAAAAATGACTTTGCCTCAGAATTGTGTTCCACCCCTCCACTAAAGGCACAACTTCCTTGATCAAAATTGCTTCACATCAACTTCACGTTGCACTCACAAATGCAGAATACTACCAACACTACAATTCCTCTCAGATCTATCAAGGCATTGCTCCGATTGCACTTCACTCAGAATCAAACACACAAAATGAAGATCAAGGCTGCGGAATCCAACATCCAACAAGCACACTGACTTGCAATTCAAAATTCTCAACACACTCACAAGCACACACAAAAAGTTGACACTCAAAATTAAGCTCAAGCGACGAGCACTGGAAACATCACTTCACTTATCTATCTTAAAAAATGTGAATATTGAACAATAGTTCACTGCAAATGCCACTCTTAAATAATGAAGCAAACGACAATTCTAACAAAAATACCGTTCTATAACAACTATTCTAACCTGCAGATCCAAACTGACAATGCAACTCTTCATATTTGCCTCTTCAAATCTCAAATCTGTTTCTACCCCAATCCGATGTCTACCTCCTCATCAGCTTTCAAACCTAATGGTCTTCCTATCACTTCTCTTTCTTTGGGTATATCTACCACTACCAAGTACTTCACTATTTCTACTACTTCTACATTGGGAACTACAATTAAGCCATGGGTAATCTATCTACTTCCTTATCTCCCGACCCACTCTTCTCTAATATGTCAAATAACAAGTCCAAAGACACCTAAATTCCTACTTCTGCAACATCGGACTTCCTCTCCTTTGTCACACTTCTCTTAATTCTCTCTAACTTGGACTTGACTAAATCTAATCTAAGACTGACATTGTCTCCTACTTCTAACACCTTCCAATCTACTCACTCCCTTAATTGGATCAGTAAAGTGCTCATATCCACATCTTTGGCTTTCCTCTTCCAAGTTTCCTGCACAAGCAACTTTAACTCGTGTAGACGTGCTTCTTCCAACCTTCCTTCAGCCTCCGTGTTCAAGATTGCTCGCAACTTTCCTGCAACTTCTCCTAGTGATTCCAACTCATAACCTCAAGATTGCTCTACCTTCAACTCTTTGCGGTACATCTTCAACTCATCTTTATACTCAGCAGCAAGCATCTTCTTATTCTTTGCATACTGAGAACTTTGTAACTCAACACTTTGTACCAACTTGTGCAATCTTCCTTCTTCTCGATGCCTGACTGCCAACTCTCTCTGCCATGCTTGATCCTTCCCAACTGCACTCTTCCTCAAGCTTTCTTACTCCTGCTCCATTATTGTGGCCATCACCTTTGCATGAATACTCTCGATGTGCACATCATTGACCTTCTCTTTCATCTTGGTCAGCAACATTGCCTGCTCTTTCAATTCTTTGGCTTGCTTCTGCATTTTCTTACCTCTTGACTCACAACTCTCTTGCAACTTCTCAAAAGTCTTCTTCTTCAAGATTGCATCCACCCAACGTTCTTCAACTTCCTCGTCTCTTTGGATTACATGCTCCTGCAAACCCTTCACTTCAACCAACAGATACTTCACCACCTGCAACTCATTTGTCACCTTCATACAATCTTGGGGAAGTACCTTTTGGTGCTCCTTCAACAGTTCCAACATTGGATTGAAAACCTTTGATAGATATTATATTCCGCCAAAATTCTCTTCATCTTGGGCCCCATCTTCATCTTTGGCCCCATCTTTGTACTTTGCGTCTTCCATCGGCTCCTTCTGCCAAAGTCACAATCTTTGTATCTTCAGAGACACTACTTCTGAGCTTCCTTACTTCCTTACCTACTGGCCCCATAGGGTACTCCTTCTGTCTTTCAGCCCCCTTCTCTTCCACAACCAAGGCTACGCAATGATTCGTCTTTCTTGGTACACTATCAATCATCGCATGACAAGCTTCACCGACTCCCACCGATTGCTGAACCTCGTGTTCACCCTCACTCTTGCTTCTGGATTCCTCACTTTGTAAAGTGAGTTTGTCTTCTTTTGAGTCCTCTCCTTGAGACTCTATCTCCCCTTCAAACTCGATTTCCGACCGTGCTTCTTTCATTATCTTCTTACGTTGCAGAATCAGTCCTCGGGTCTTCCTTTGTGTTGGAGGTAACTTTGCATCTTCAGGTTTATTTTGCTTCTTCTTCTTCTTTGGGCTTGTGACTTCTTCCATCTTCCATTGTCCCATCCTCAAGAAGTGATCATCACTAGCTCATAGGTGTGCCATATATTTTTGCTCTTCTTCATCCGCTTCCTGTCTCCAATCAAGATGGAAATGTGACACCATGCGATGCCTCTCCTCTGCTGTCAGCAAGTTCAACCCAAAGTAGAAGTATGGTGAAAATGGTTCAAAATAATGTGGAGGCAAACGTGTCCTCCAATTGACCACCATCTGCCTCGTTTGTTGGTGAAAACACTTTGCCCGATTTACCTTCACTCCTGCAAACATCTAGTGGGAAAAGTGTTCATGTAAGTCATTTGTTTTGGTTTGAACATGGCCATTATTGTCCCTATGATACTTTGTTTAATTGGGTCCCAATAGGACTCCACCTTGTAACCATTTTTTGTGCGTGGAGCAAAGAACAAATTTTGTATGTCCGCCATCTCCTCTGCAACATCACACTTCCAATAGAAGGTGATCCCCGTCAGTTCTCTTGCTTCCTTCCCCAAAACTTACCTCCAATCCGACTCAATCCATCGAGCTGGATTTCCTCTCTTCCCCTTGACTTCGGGGCCTTCCTCGCAATTACTGGCAGCTATCTTTGCCATGACTCTTGGGAAACTGAAATTCCAGTTCCATGCTAAGAAAGTAATACAAAGTCTATTCAAGACTTCAATTCTTGCTACAACATCCAACCTACAAATTGTGAAACTTCACACTGCCAGAGCATTTGTGACCCTCTTTTCCATGATCTGCTCTCTTGTTCTTTGGCATTGGAAAACTATTCCTTCTCCTGGACAAGACACTCTAACCCCTTCTGGATTTCGGAAAGTTTCACTCTCAATTGGCTTCCTGACACACATTATTGCAGGACTACTACTCAAAGGGATAGGAAATCTACTTGACATATTCAACTTGTTCCTTCACAATTGGAAATTTATATAACCCCAAATTGTAGTCATTCTTTAGTCGATTTCAAAATCAACTTCCTCTTCTTTTGCGTGTTGTTGTCTTGTCACTGTCAAGACATACTTCTTCTGCCTCCGCCGTTTCTTGAAGTGTACTTTCTTGCCATGTACCAAGGTTGTTAGATAATCTTTGTATCGGTCTTCACTTCCCAATCCAAAGACAATGCTCTTCCTTTGTACTGCTCTCCTGAGTACCTCCATCATCGGATCCAAGTTGATTTCTTTGGATTTCCTCTGAAGACACTCCCGTCCATTCCTCCTTTTGCAATTCAGCTTTCTATGCTTACTTCTTTTCCAAATACTAATAAACAAAAAAAACAAAAATGCAGGCACCACATACCCCCTTCCTCAAATGTGAGTGTCCCCACAAACACAGATAACCGTGTTCTTTATACAAAGTCGGGTCCGTGGTCCAATATTTTCTAACCCTCCACCCGTTTACCTGTGTGGCAAAAGGATTGCCATCCAGGTCTGCAAGTTGAATAGAGCCATTGGCATATATGTGCATAACACGGTGTTGTGGGGAACGTTTGGTCTCGAGAGTGCGCCGAGCACATGGCTGCTTGTGCTTAGTTTTCCCTACTGTCCTTCTTTTGGGTCTTTCCCAAAGACTGACATTCCTTCCCTACTCCTGGTTTGTCGGGAATTTGTCTCTATATGAACCTGTTGTTTCAGTTTCCCTAAGGTTGGCTCTCCCTGAAGGTTTTGTTTTATCCTTGACTTTCATAAAATTAATCTTGTCATGCTAGTCTGGTGTTATGGTTTCTACCTCTGCCTGGTCTCATATTCTATTTTCACGTCAAGTTCAAGCTATGGTTTGGGATCTGGCAGTTCATAGACCTAGGTCAGGTGGCCCTTTAATAAAATAAAAGAAACAACAATTGAGTGATCTAACCAAACATAAACCCGGGCATCCAGATCATTTACTTAGGCTATTCACATGGACTGGACTGAGAGTTCCTAGAATGGAGTTTTCCTCAACTCTAGTCACAATTCATAACACAATCCGCTTCCAAGATTCATCATTCACAGGAGTTTCAACAACAACGTTCACAAGGTTGGATAAGTCAAATAGTTCTAGTCAAGACAATGCCTGCCCTAAGGTTGCAACTGATCATCAACTCAGCCGGCAGTTCACATATATTCTGTCCGACAGCAGGCAAGGCAATTCACCCTCCGAACCTCTTCATTCTCCTATGCCCTGTTTTGCATATCAGATTCACTCCATTTAGACAGGCCAACCAACTTCAAATCTTTCTTGCCTTTGTTCCAGATGAGCTGAGCCACCTTGAAATTCTCCTCCTTTTCTTCCTGACTAGCTCCTATCATTGCCTGTTCAGTCACTCTTCACAACATCTTCCCAAAAAAAATAAAAATCTTTCTTCTTCACTCCTATCCTCACCTTCGGGAGATTATCCTTTGGCAACTTCTGCAGCAAATCCCCTTCAGACCTGCAAAAATTCCTCTCCAATTCTGTCCCTCAACACTCTATCAACATTTTCAAACTGAAATCTCTCTTCCTCAGTCCTGTTCTCACCTTCGTGAGAGTTTCTTTTGCTACTCTTGCAGCCTGCCCTTCAGACCTCCAAAAATTCTCTTTCCAATTCTGTCCCTCAACACTCTATCAACATTTTCACACACAAATCTCTCTTCCTCAGTCCTGTTCTCACCTTTGTGAGAGTTTCTTTTGCTACTCCTGCAGCCTGCCCTTCAGACCTACGAAAATTGCCTTTCTGTCCAAGCACTTCCTCTCCTGCACATTTGTTCATTCCTTCAAGAAGAAACCTTTCTCTCCCCTGCACTCTCAAGCCCTTCTTGTCCTGCGAAAATTGCCCTTCTGTCCAAGCACTTCCTTTCCTGCACATTTGTTCATTCCTTCAAGAAGAAACCTTTCTCTCCCCTGCACTCTCAAGCCCTTCTTGTCCTGCGAAAATTGCCCTTCTGTCCAAGCACTTCCTCTCCTGCACATTTGTTCATTCCTTCAAGAAGAAACCTTTCTCTCCCCTGCACTCTCAAGTCCTTCTTGTCCTGCAAAAGTTGCGCTTCTGTCCAAGCACTTCCTCTCCTGCACATTTGTTCATTCCTTCAAGAAGAAACCTTTCTCTCCCCTGCACTCTCAAGCCCTAACATTACCTGCGAAAATTTGCCCTTCTGTCCAAGCACTTCCTCTCCTGCACATTTGTTCATTCCTTCAAGAAGAAACCTTTCTCTCCCCTGCACTCTCAAGTCCTAACATTACTTGCAAAAATTGCCCTTCTGTCCAAGCACTTCCTCTCCTGCACATTTGTTCATTCCTTCAAGAAGAAATCTTTCTCTCCCCTACACTCTCAAGCCTTTCCTGTCCTGCGGAAATTCCTTCTCCTGATTGTTCCTCTGTCCAAACCCTTCAGTTCTCGGGAATTTCTCTTCCTGCCAAACCCTCTCCTGTCCAACTCGAAATTTCCTCTCCTGATTTTTCCTCTGTCCCCTAAAAAGCCTTCCTGACTACTCCTTCATGATCATTCCAATTCCTCTCGATTCACTTCCTTCCTGCCCACCTGCTCTCCTCTGCCCCAAACTCCTCCTGTCATTCCCGAAAAAAACCCCTTTTTTTCTTGAAACTCCTCTGTCCCCTTTTAAAAAAAACCCTACTCCTTTCTTCTCACAAAAATTTCTGCCACTCCTCTCGAAATCCTCTGCCAAACCCTCTCAAAATCTTTTGGCATTTTGTGAAAACCCTCAGCCCTTCTTTGTCTCCTCACTTTCTCCCAAAAACCAGGTAGCAAAACTACACCCGAGACATATTATCATAAATCCCTGTTCCTTACAACAAATAAAAGAGAAAAGAAAATTTATCACACCAAAAGCCTCAAGGGTACACGTGGGCTATTTTCCCGACGACAACGGTATGGCCTCATCCACCTCAAATGTAGTTTCCTTGGAAAAAATATGCGGCTTGTCATATAACATCACCAAGTCCCCTTCCTGAACAGCCAAAGGCTTGATTCTTTTATCGTGCCTGACCTTCTGCTATTCTTGGACTTCCTTCATGGTTTGCATTGCATTGTTCTTTTTCTCTTCTGACCACATCAGTTGATGGATCTGAAGATCCTTGCTTTCTTCCTCCGACAATCGTTCTTAGTAAAGAATCTGATATGTCGGAACTTCAAATTCAACTGGTAGTATGGGATGCAATCTGTTTGTAAGTAAATAAGGAATTTGCTTGGTAGTAATCTTTTCAGTTGTTCTATATGCTCACAAAGCTACTGGTAACTTTGTGTACCAGTTGTAGGCATAATTGATTGTCACCTTATTCAAAATTTTGCACAACAATCCATTGGCCTTCTCCGTGAGTCCATTCACTTTTGGGTTGTAAGGCGTGGTCTTCTGATGTTTAATTTGGAAGTACTTGGTTAACGCTTCCACCATCAAGTTCAAAAAATGAGTTCCCCAATCACTGACCAATTCTAGAGGACACCCGTAATGGGAAATGATGTTCCGAAAGAAAAATTTTGCAACTATTTCCGCATCATCTCTTTGTGTTGCCTCCGCTTCTACCATCTTGGTCGCATAATCAGTGCATACCAAGATGTATCTCTTCCTTGTAACTCTGGTCACTAGTTGAATGGGACCCACAAAATCAATACCCCATT
Organism: Lunularia cruciata; assembly: GCA_948567375.1. Classification (NCBI taxonomy): domain Eukaryota; kingdom Viridiplantae; phylum Streptophyta; class Marchantiopsida; order Lunulariales; family Lunulariaceae; genus Lunularia; species Lunularia cruciata. The sequence goes on along the minus strand of OX419756.1, from coordinate 1,487,808 downwards.
TCTCAATCAGAGCCAATGGCAAAATTGGTTTCAAAGGCCACTAGGAAGTCACCGTCGGTTTCCCTATTCTTTGACATGCATCACAACTTTGAATATGGGTGTAAGTATCTTTATACATTGGAGGCCACCAATACCCTACTGAAAGGATTTTCTTCACCATATTTTTTAGGGCATAGTGTCCTCCCAATGCTTCAGATTGTAAGGATTCAATGACTCCTCCAACTTTGTATGCCTCCAAACATCTCCGAAGTACTTCATCTTTGCCCATCTTAAACAAAATGTTGTGTAAGTATCTATATCTATCTTCAGAAATATGAATACTAAACAACATAACAATGTGAATGCCACTCTTAAATAGTGAAGCAAACGATAGTTCTAACAACTATACCGTTCTACAACAACTCTTCTAACCTGCAGATCCAAAATGACAATGCACCTCTTCATATCTATCTCTTCAAATCTCAAATCTGTTACTAATCCAATCCGATGTCTACTTCTTCTTTGGCTTTCAAACCCGAAGTAAGTTCACTCACTATTACTCTGTCCTTGGGTTTCACAACTCCTAATTCCTCCACTAATTCTAACACTTCTCCTTCTTGATCTGCAATTCCTATCAAAGTTAAGCCTTCTAAATCTCTATCTCCCGACCCACTCTTCTCTAAAGTGTCAAATGTCAAATCCAAAGACACCTACACTCCTATCTCTCTTACTTCGGGTCTAACTACTATCAATTCCTTTACTAATTCTACTCTGTCCTCATCAAGAATTGTAATTGAAAGCACGGGTACACTATCTACGCCTTCAATTTGCAACCCACTTTCCCCCAATCACTCATGTAATTGACCCAAAGACATTTACTATCTGATCCTACACTTCGGGTTTATTCACTACTGCTACTTCCTTTTCAATTCCTATTTCATCTTCAATCAGAACTAAAATTGAAGTCATGTGTATCTTAACTATCTATTCGTTCTCTATCCTACCTCTCTCTAATGCCTCTAGCAAGATTCTCAAAGTCACCTTCACTGCACTCCAAAGTCCAACTACCTCGGGTTGAATCATATTTGTCTTGAGGTGAAGTCTTTAGACCCAAAGTCATGTAAACCCTAAGTCATGTAAACACAAATTCCAAAGTCTGAAGTCCTGTAGACCCGAAAACACTAACCCGGAGAAACTAAGGTACTTTCAAAAACTTAAAATGTTTGTAACTTTTGCTACAAACATTGAAACTCTGCGATTTTGGTGGCAATAGAAAGCTATAAACAAGACGCATCCAACAAAATATAGCACACATGATTTGGACCTTCCATCATTGAGATACAGCCCCCTGCAAGAATCCTGACCTACAATTTCCATTCCTCCTTCGGGTCTGCCCTCCTTCGGCATCTGATATGAGTTTTTTTCCTCCTTTGACACGAAGTAAGCCTCTTCGGGTCTGATCCAGTCCGAGTCCTCCTTCCTCTTACATGAAGTTGACTTCCTCGGGTCTGATCAAAACACAAGTTTCCACTCATTTCTTCTCCATTTGGTTTCAATTTGGTTTCAACAAGGCACTTCTTCTTCAAAACTCATCCAAAATGAAAAATGTGTGTACCACATATTCCCTCCCTCAAACGTGAGTGTCCCTACAAACACTGACAACTGGTTCTTTATACAAAGTCGAGTCCGTGGTCCGATATTTTCTAACCCTCCACCCGTTTACGCGAGTGGCAAAAGGATTGTCATCCACGTCTGCAAGTTAAATAAAGCCATTGACATATATGTGCATCATGCGATGTGGCTCCATCCACCTCAAATGTAGTTTTCTTGGAAAAAATATGCGGTGATTGAACCAGTTGAATTTGGAGTACCCCTCTTGAACAGCCACAGGTTTGGTTCTTTTATCGTGCCTGACCTTCCATTGTTCTTGGACTTCCTCCGTGGTTTGCATTGCATCATCCCTTGTCTCTTCTAACCACAATAGTTGATCGATCCAAAGATCTTGGCTTTCTTCCTCCAACAATCATTCTTTGCAAAGAATTTGATATGTCGGTACTCCAAATTCAACTGGTAATATAGGATGCAATTCGTATGTCAAGAAGTAAGGAGTTTGCTTGGTAGTAATCTTTTCAGTTGTTCGATGTGCCCACAAAGCTGCAGGTAACTTTGTGTCCCAGTCGTAGGTATAATTGATTGTCACCTTATTCAAAATTTTGCACAACAATCCGTTGGCCTTCTCCGTGAGTCTATTTTCTTTTGGGTTGTAAGGCATGGTCTTTCAATGTTTAATTTGGAAGTACTTGGTTAATGCTTCCACCATTGAGTTAAAAAAATGCATTCCCTGATCATTGACCAATTCCAGAGGACACTTGTAACAAGAAATGATGTTTCAGAAGAAAAATTCTACAACTGTTTCTGCATCATCTCTTCGTGTTGCCTTTGCTTCCACCATCTTGGTAGCATAATGAAGAGATGATGCAGAAACAGTTGTAGAATTTTTCTTTTGAAACATCATTTCTTGTTACGAGTGTCCTCTGGAATTGGTCAATGATCGGGGAATGCATTTTTTGAACTCAATGGTGGAAGCGTTAACCAAGTACTTCCAAATTAAACATTGAAAGACCATGCCTTACAACCCAAAAGCGAATAGACTCATGTAGAAGGCCAACGGATTGTTGTGCAAAATTTTGAATAAGGTGACAGTCAATTATACCTACGACTGGGACACAAAGTTACCTGCAGCTTTGTGGGCATATCGTGTTGCTAAATCTAACACCTAAATCTTGATAGTCATCAAGGTTGATGACACCTTCAACGTGGCTTACTTGGCTCAATCTGAGATGTACTGCCGTCAAACCTCCTTCCTCCAAGTCTTGTTCACCCAAGGCGATGTCGTATGGGTCTTCGTCTTTGACCTCTACCTCGTAGCATTCCAGGTAATTAGCTTGGACTTCGTCTTTGGAGTCTTTAGAAGACAAAGATGATGAATCTTTGGATTCATCTTTGTCTTCTAACAAAGTAGTTTCTCCAAGGTGAGGAACCTTTGTCCAACTCATAGTCACTAGCTTTTGCTCTTCGGATAAAATGTCTTTAAATCTTAATTTTTGCAGGTGCCAATCCACAATGATTTGGGCACTGTACAACCAAGGTCTTCCAATCAAGAGAGGATAACCAGTTTTGGTTACTGGTTGCAACACAATGTAATTTAATTTGAAGGGTACCCTTCCAATGATTGTGGTGATATTTGACAGCATGCCCAAGGGCCATCTCCTGGTTTGATCCGCAAATTTGAGAATTTGGGATGTTGGTTCAAACATTGTATACCCCAGTCGATGTGCAATGTCCTCTGTCATGACATTCACACCCGACCCCGAATCAATCGGTATGGATGTGATCATACATCCTGCTATCTCTGCATCCACCTTCAAAGATCCCAAATCTTCTTGTTCAATACGATAAATTGCGGGCAAGTCTTTCTTGGTCATAGCCCTTACTTTCTTGAGGGCTGAACTCAACTGCTTTTTTACAACTTGTTGTCCTCTCACAATTGCTTAAATGTGACGTTAGCACTTGTAGATGCCATATCAGCCACAATATCATATTTTGGATTTCCTCCCAATTTCACCTGCTTCGCCTTTGTCTTTGGATCCAAAGTTTGTGCTTCTTCAAATTGGACTTTGGAGTGCTTAAGGATGGGAATTGGAGTACATATGTCCTTGACCCAATGATCATCAGGTTGACCAACTTCGGCTTGGATCAAGTCTTTTACTTCGGACCTGATATCCGCCAAAAAAACTAGAAGTTGTGTCTTCGTATTCTCCTCCAAAATCATCTCCCGTGTGTAGAGTACTGCTTCCTTAATTTCTTTCAGCAAGGCTTTCGCTTTAGCTTTTGCTAGGACCTTTTCCTCCTTAATAGAAAGGATAGCTATTGGTTGTAGTCTCTTTGCTTTTTGTGAAGACGAAGACGTAGTACTCACTTCTTTGGGAGCTTGATTCTTCCTCTCCGTGCGGGTTTCTACCTTCAAAATTTTGAGGTCCGGCCATTCTCCTTTTGAAGCGGTACTCCCTTCTTGAGGTCTCTCTTCCTCAAGTGTGATACAATTTACATTTGTATCCCCCTTTGCTTGGAGCATAGCACGCTCAGCGGGGATCTGTACATACTTTACAGGGGGCTTTGGGTTGGGTGGTTGCTTGCATTGATTTATTGTGTGCCCAGATCCTTTACAATTTCCACAAAGGGGCACGTACCCAATTTGCCATCTTGGCTCCGGACAATTTGGAGACCAATGTCCCATCAAGCCACAATTGTAACAAGCACCCGGTGCAATATTTTGAGGTCTATTTTGGCCACCCATCAATGGTCTTTGTGGGGGAGCATTATTATTGTACTCTCTTGGTCCATACCTTGGACCTTGATATGATGTGCTTGCCAAAGACTGTACCTCTTGGGTTTGGTATAAAACCTCTTCTTCCTCAATCTGGTCCCAACCGGGAACCCAATCAATTTGTTGCATTGGAAATGCAGTGCGGGTCAAACAATCCGTATAAGCGTGGCCGGATTTACCACACATAGTGCACCATACATTTGGTCGACCAAATGACGGGGGCTTTCTTTGGTCCTTAGCCCCAATCATGAGGATCTTGAAATCCACAAACTCTTTAATAAGAGTCTCCAGCTTCTGATCCGCCTTAGGTACATTCTTTGTTGGTGGTGTTAGTGGCTTCTTTCCTCTACATCTTTGTATTCTTGCGGCTTGGTTTCTTTGTTGGATTCCAAAGAAGAACTTGAAGTTGTGGAGGATTCCTCCAAAGAAGGGGAGGTGCTACGAGAAGCTCTTTGTCTAGGCTTCTTGCCCTTCTTCTCCCGATTTCTTTGGTTGATGGACGAGTGAGAATGAGCCGCCTCATATCGGGCGACATGTTTGAGGACTTTGTCCAAGGAAGTTACATTCCTCTCCCTGGCAAAGATTTGAATCTTCGGTGAAAGCTCTCCAATGAATCAGGTAATGGCTTGGGCATTGGAGTAACCCACCATACAGGATTGTTTCGGAACTCGGTTCAATAGGGCCATGAACCACTCAGAGTAATCTCTCAATTTTTCTTCTTCTGTCGGTCCAAATCATTAAGTGCTGCAAAGACACTCGTATCATAATCCACTTCCCAAAATCGTTCCAGGAAGCCATTTTGTAAGTATGCCCAGTGTGTTGGTGTGAACTCCTTCTGAGTTACATGGGTGTACCAGCTCCGAGCTTTCTTTTGGAGCAGACTTGGAAAAATTTGTAGTCGATCCGTAGAGTCATGTTCCTTGTTAGCAAAGGAAATGACTTCAAACTCCTCGATAAATTCGGCAGGGTCTTTGTCTTGTTCTGTCCCCTTATACTTCTGATAGGCATGTTGGGTCATAGGTAACAAAGTCATTGTTTGATGCGGCAGAATTGGCTGTGGTAAGTTTGAACTTGAAGGAACCAAAGAGCTGCTTGGTATGGACGCCATGTTGGCTGCCCAAGGGTTCCAATTAGTCAAGTTCAAAGTGGGGTCTTCATCGCCTATGTCTTCTTCTCTAGTTGTGTCAATTTCAACCCGATTAGAAGTAAGAGGTTCCACACCTTCCAAATGGTCTTCAAAATTCCTTTGGGACAACCGGGGGATCGTACGTACAAGATGTTGACACTCTTTTTTTGTAAGTGTTTGTGCTGTCTTTTTGCAAACAAACTTCTGAATTTGACTTCCTTTACAACTTTAGGAGAAGTTGGTATACTAGGTCATAATGCATATGTTTGCCCGCTAGAGTTTTTCTTCTTCTTGGAAGACAGGGACAAAAAGTAGCCTTGCCACCCTCCTTCACGTTTCTTGTGTTCGAGTTCTTGCAAGCTTCTTGAACTTAGTGGAGAAGTTGAAAGTCCAACGCTTCTCGTTCAGTTTCGGCCAAAGTAGATTGGATCTTCAAACGTTCTTTTGGCCAAAGTAGATTGGATCGTTCAAAGATGAACAATGCAATGTTTGTCTTCGAACTCTCTCTTCCCATTGTTCTCTCAATGCAGACATTCATATTGCTTTGACGCCCAGTTTTGAATTTGGCTTTGTATTCTTCCACTTCCGAGTTTTGTATCCTCGGCAGCGGCACCAAAAATCATGTGACAACCCAGCAAATATCACTTTTGCGGTAATTGGGTAAGTAAAGTTTGTTCCCGCAAAGATACGATTCAGAATTGGTCAAATACAAAGTCAAACAGTAACAATGTAGTTCTTCTTGAGTTATTCTTTAGTCTCTCACGTAGAAACCACACCCATAAGAGAGTAACAAGCTCACAATCTTGACAACTTGTCACGAATATACACACACATAAACACAACATAGTAAATTCTGTCCAAACAACTCTTGATTGTGATGATTCAGATTCTCCCAAAGACGGCACTTCACTGCGAAGAACGATTTTTCCTCAGAATTGTGTTCCATTCCTCCACTGAAGGCACAACTTCTTGGATCAAAATTGCTTCCCATCAACTTCGTGCTCCACTCACAAATGCAAAATACCACCAACACTACAATTCCTCTCAGATCTGTCAAGGCATTGCTCCGATGCACTTCATTTAAGATCAAACACACACAATGAAGATCAAGGCTATAGAATCCAACATCCGCAGACACGCTGACTTGCATTTCAAAATTATCCACACACTCACAAACACAAACACAAAGTTGATACTTGGAATCAAGCTCAAGCGACAAGCACTTCGCTTTATCTATCTTCAGAAATATGAATACTAAACAACATAACATTGTGAATGCCACTCTTAAATAGTGAAGCAAATGATAGTTCTAACAACTACACAGTTCTACAACTCTTCTAACCTGCAGATCCGAAATGACAATGCACCTCTTCATATCTATCTCTTCAAATCTCAAATCTGTTACTAATCCGATCCGATGTCTACTTCTTCTTCGGCTTTCAAACCTGAAGTAAGTTCACTCACTATTACTCTATCCTTGGGTTTAACAACTCCTAATTCCTCCACTAATTCTAACACTTCTCCTTCTTGATCTGCAATTCCTATCAAAGTTAAGCCTTCTAAATCTCTATCTCCCGACCCACTCTTCTCCAAAGTGTCAAATCTCAAATCCAAAGACACTTGCACTCCTATCTCTCTTACTTTGGGTCTAACGACTATCAATTCCTTTACTAATTCTACTTTGTCCTCATCAAGAATTGTAATTGAAAGCATGGGTACACTATCTACGCCTTCAATTTGCAACCTACTTTCCCCCAATCACTCATGTAATTGACCCAAAGACACTTACTATCTGATCCTACACTTCGGGTTTATTCACTACTGCTACTTCTCCTTCAATTCCTATTTCATCTTCAATCAGAACTAAAATTGAAGTCATGTGTATCTTAACTATCTATTCGTTCTCTATCCTACCTCTCTCTAATGCCTCTAGCAAGATTCTCAAAGTCATCTTCACTGCACTCCAAAGTCCAACTACCGCGGGTTGAATCATATTTGTCTTGAGGTGAAGTCTTTAGACCTGAAGTCATGTAAACCCTAAGTCATGTAAACACAAATTCCGAAGTCTGAAGTCCTGTAGACCCGAAGACACTAACCCGGAGAAACTAAGGTACTTTCAAAAACTTAAAATGTTTGTAACTTTTGCTACAGACATTGAAACTCTGCGATTTTGGTGGCAATAGAAAGCTATGAACAAGACGCTTCCAACAAGATATTGCACACATGATTTGGACCTTCCATCATTGAGATACAGCCCCCGCAAGAATCCTGACCTACAATTTCCATTCCTCCTTCGGGTCTGCCCTCCTTCGGCGTCTGATCTGAGTTTTTTTCCTCCTTTGACACAAAGTAAGCTTCTTTGGGTCTGATCCAGTCCGAGTCCTTCTTCCTCTTACATGAAGTCAACTTCCTCAGGTCTGATCAAAACGCAAGTTTCCATTCATTTCTTTTCCATTTGGTTTCAATTTGGTTTCAGCACGACACTTCTTCAAAACTCGTCCAAATAGAAAAATGTGGGTACCACAAGTAGCCACGAGTGAAGGAGTGGAGTACCTACAAGAGGTTTTGTGTCCCTTATTGGTGAAGTTAGAACACAGGAAGAAGGAGATGCAGTTGAAGTGTCAAGAGGTGAAGACTATGGTGTAGGTGTTGGGCCGATTAGAAGAAGAGAACTCGGAATTGAAGAAGAGTATAATCCGAGGTGAGGAGGACAGAGAAGTACTACGAGTAGATGCAGTAGTACAAAATCAAGTGATTGAGAACTTGAAGAGAGAAGCAAGGAATCAAGAGGAACTCATAGAACAGAGTGACATAGCAAGGGAAAGACAAGTAGCTGAGTATGAAATCTTGAAGTAGCAGTTTGCTGATTTGAGATTAGAGATTATCCATGCTATGGCAAGAGTAGTCGACCAGGAACAAGAGCTCGATAGGGTGATGGAGAATGTAGAAGAGAAGAAGCAGTTGTGGCAACGAGAGTTGACAGTGTGGTATAGAGAAGAAGAGAGGTTGAGAGAGTTACTTTGCAATCAAGAGGAGAAGATTGTACAATAGAAGAAGGAGAAGGAGGCTATGAAAGCTGAGTTTGAAGCAAAATTGGCAATGTACCAAGAAGATTGGCTTGCAGATCGAGAATGGGAGAGGAAAATGAGATTGGAGCCATTGAAAGAGATCGTAAGCAGGATGAATGCAATGTTGAGTACAGAGGCCATTGTGTGTATCAAAGAGACAAGGCTACACGAGTTGAAGTTGTTGGTGCAGGAGACGAGGAGGAGACAAGCGCAGGACACAAACTTGAATGCTTTGTTGATTAGTCTAAGAACTCGTGTAGATAGGAAGATATTGGAAGTAGAAGACAATATCATGATTAGATTAGACTTAGTGAAATTAGAGATAGATAAACTTCGGAAGGATGTTAGAGCAAAACCCAAAGTAGATGAAGTAGGAGTGCAAATGTCTTCTGAGTTACCATTGGAGACATTAAAGAATAGAGGGTCAGGAGATAAGGAGTTAGATAGATTACCCACTAGTGGAATTTCAGTCAGGAAAGAGACCTGTTAGATTTGGTAGGAGAATTAGGAGTTGTGAAACCCAAGGATAGAGCAATTGGAAGTAAAGTTACTTCGGGATCGGGTTTGAAAGCTGAGGAAGAAGTAGACATCGGATTGGATTAGTAACAATTTTGAGATTTGAAGAGGTAGATATGAAGAGGTGCATTGTCATTTTGGATTTGCAGGTTAGAAGAGTTGTTGTAGAACGGTATAAATGTTAGAACTGTCATTTGATTCACTACTTAAGAGTGGCATTTGCAAGAAATTGTTGTTTAGTGCTCATAATTTTTGAGATTAGACAAAGCAAAGTGTTGTGAAGCAGTGCTCGTCGCTTGAGCTTGATTCAGAGTATCAACTCTGTGTTTGTGTTTATGAGTATGTGGAGAAATTTGAAGTGCAAGTTAGTGTGCTTGTTGGATGTTGGATTCCGTAGCCATGATCTTCATTCTGTGTGTTTGATCCTGAGTGAAGTGCAATCGAAGCAATGCCTTGACAGATCTGAGCGGAATTGTAGTGTTGGTAGTATTCTGCATTTTTGAGTGCAGCGTGAAGTTGATGTGAAGTAATTTTGATTGAGGAAGTTGTGCCTTCAATGAAGGGGTGGAACACAATTCTAAGGCAAAGTCATTTTGCAGTGAAGTGCCATTTTTGAGAGAGCTTGAATCATCACAATCAAGATTGTTTGGAAAGAATTGAAGGTGTTGTGATTAAGGAGTGTTAATCTGTGACAAGACTATGAACCAATGCTTGTTACTCTCTTTTGGGTGTGGTTTCTACCTGAGAGATTAAAGACACAACCAGAAGAACTGCAATTGTTACTTTGACTTTGTATTTGGACATTTCTGACTTGTATCTCTATGGGAACAAACTTTACTTACCTGATTACCACAAAAGTGATATTTGCCGGGTTGTCACACATCCTCCTCTATAATTCTCTCTCTACTCTCCACTTCTCTCTTCAAGTTCTTGATTACTTGATTTTGTACTACTGCATCTACTCGTAGTACTTCCCTTTCCTCCTCACCTTGGATTATACTCTTCTTCAATTTTGAGTTCTCTTCTTCTAATTGAGCTAACACTTGCAACACAGTCTTCACCTTCGGACACTTCAACTGCATCTCCTTCTTCTTGTTTTCTAACTTCACTAACAACATGCACCCAATCTCCCTCAAATACTCTACACCTTCACTTGCATTTATTTTGACTCACGGACTTGTTTCCTTCTTCACCTCTTCCTCACTTGACACTTGTCTTCTAAGCCGTAGTCGCCTTATAGGAATGGACTCTTCACTCCTCAAACTTCCATCCTCCTCTTCTCTTACCTTACTTGGCCCCGCTTCATACTTCGCCTTATGTTTGGAACAAACTTCCCTTTGAATTGTAAGTTTTTTTCCTCCTGCTCCAGAACTTCATTTTCCAATTTTGAGTTACCTTTCTCCTTTGTCTCTATCTTGGCTTCCTCCTCTTTGGGAGGAAGCCAAGATATCCTCTCCTCCACTCCATCATCACTGTCACTACTTGTGTCTCCACTCTGCAGCATAAACTTGGGTTCTTCCTCCTTCTATGAGTCGTTGGACTTGCACTCGGCTTCTCCTTCCGACTCTTCTTCTGATGACACGATTACCACTAGTTATTTCCTCGGGTTCACCTTTCTACCCTTCTGAGGTTGCACTTTCTCTACTTCTTCTCCTTGTTGACTCTGCTTCTTTGACTTTGGAGTGCTCACCACCAATTGCACACTCTATCCCATCTGTGTGTAATACTCATCACTACTCCTGATCTAAAGAATGTATTGCTACTCCTCCGCATCAACATCTCTTCTCAAGTCAGGATGGAAATGGGACACCATCTTATTTTGCTCCACCGCATTGAGCAAGTTCAGCCCTAGATAGAAATGGGCTACAAACGGCACAATGTAATGTAGAGGCGACTTGTCCCACAAATTCTACACCATTTGTCTCGTCCTTTGATGAAGACACTTCGCCTAGTCAATTGGCTCTCCTGCAAACATCTTATGGAAGAACACTGCTTTGAACTTCATCACATAAGTTGTTCTCTCCGGCTTCAAGATTGCCATTAGAGCACTCACAATCCCTCTCTTGACAAGATCCTTATAGCTCTCCACTTTGTAGCCATTCTTCACATTCTTTGAAGAGAAGGCATCTCTTACTTCTTGGGTTTCTTTGGCCACTTCTCCCTTCCCCAAGAACATGGCACCATGCTCTGCGCCTGCTTCTCTCCTGAGTACTAACCGCCAATCTGACTTTGTCCATCAAGCCAAATTTCCTCTCTTCCCATTGAGATACTTACTCTCAATGATCTTAGTCATGAAACCTGGAAAGCTAACATTCCAGTTCCATGCCAAGAATGTGATCCAAAGCCTACTCAAGACTTCAATTCTTTCAATCACATCTAACCTCTGAATCGCATGATTTCTCACTACAAATTTGGAGTTCTTCTTCCCACCACCCATCTTTCTCTCTTCCACTCTGGGTTGGGAACTATTCTTCCTACTGATTCTTGGCTTAACTCTCATGACTTCCTCTCGACACACCAGCGCGTCTATGACTGCACTTCCTTTCCCACAATCTCCTGCAGGCCAACTTCTCTTAACGGCAATGGAAAATTGCTTGTCATGACAACGTCTTTAGCCCAAATTTTATAGTGTTGCACCTCCTTCGTCTTTTGTCACTTTGAGTTTCTACCAAGAAATCACACCTCTTGCGTGCTCTTGTCACTGTCAATTCCCCTCACACGTATGACCGCCATTTTTGTGGGTGGTACTTTCTTGAATATCTCGCCCCAAAGGAAAGTTGTTACAATGTCCTTGCCTTGGGTTGAGCGCCCTCGAGACAAAGTCTCCTTACTTCGGGTTTTCGGTTGACAAGACAATTCTGAGTACTTTGCCTTATGACACAAAGTCACTTTACCTCAGGTTACAACCCGAGGACACTTTTCTTTGCCTTCTTCTGCCATACAGGCGCAATGTGACTTCTTTTGTACACTTCTTTTTCAAAATTACCAAAAAAGAAACAAAAATGTGGTTACCACACATGGGCTATCCTTGGACTATAGAAGAATCAAAAACAAAAAGAGCTTGCGGGCCCAAGATTTCTCAACCCTTTCTTCAAAGCCAAACACTTAGGAATAAAACCAAGTCAACACACTAGAATCCAAAATAGTGGTGCTCTTCTTTTCCACTTCCTCTAAAGTAAGGTCCCCTCTATCTTAGCAATGACTAACTTTAGCTAATCATGACTAATGTAGAACTATCCTTTATCTCTATATAGATAATATCTCTCAAGTATTTGCAATACCAAGCTAAATATCACAATACCACACATATGCAAAAATAGATGTTACAGACTAACTATACTACCATTTGGCATTTCACATAATAAGAGTTATCTACTTCATATGTTACCAAGATCACCAAGAATGGGATCAAACTATCTCTCCTAGCTAAAGCTACATGTGTATAGATATTAGTGGAACAATCAATAGGACAATATGTGAGGATGGACCAGTTGACTAGGGCACCAATCTAAGAACCAAAGATCTAAAGTACAAACCTTTTTATGCACAATCTAGCAAGGTGGGCAGATGATGCCAAACAATGACCAAACTACTGTAAACTAGCTAGCCTTTCACTAGCAAGTTGGCCCTTTGTAGCCTTTCATAGCCCATAGCCAATACCTTGAAGCCTCTAAATGCCCAAATGATGCCTTTCTTCTTGCCACTTTGAACCCTCTCCAAATATGGAAAACCTCCTCCAAATCTGGCCAAACTCCTCCAACTCAAGCCAAAATTTGACATAAACTAAAGCCAAAATTTGATGTGAATCTATATAAAATCTGATATAAAATTTGACATAAATCCCTAGAGTTGGTTGACTACTAAATCTACACTCAAGCAAATTGAAAAGATGGGGATCTCCAAATCTCTAATTCATGGGAATGGGTTCCAAACTCCACCTTCAATTTTGCTCTTCAAGCTCAATTTGCACCAAATTAGTCATACTTTCACCTCTTGAGCTCAAAACAAACACCACTGCTTGAAAATGACTCTCTTCTCACGATGACCATGACTTTGTGTTGGTAGTATTATGCATTTGTGATCATAGTGTTGGATTGATGCAAAGTAATTTTGATTGAGGAAGTTGTGCCTTCAGTGGAGGCGGGAACACAATTCCAAGGCAAAGTCATTTCATGGTGAAGAAGTAGCACTCTTCAAGAAAATTGATCATCACAATCAAGACTAATTTGGAAAGGATTTGAAGAATTGTGATTATAGGTGTTGTGCTTTGTGACAAGATTGTGATATGATGCTGTTTACTCTCTCTTAGGAGTGGTTTCTACCCAAGAGATTAAAGAAACAATCAAGAAAAATTCTTTGTCATATTTACTTTGTATTTGATCATTTTTTACCTATATCTTTGTGGGAACAAATGATTACTAATTGATTACTACAAAAGTGATACTTGTTGGGTTGTCACATGGGGGTTATCACTTTACAATGAAAGACTGTTCCTAGCCTTGCATTGTGAGGAATGTCTTATTGCTTTTGGTTCCTCTGTCCAAGTCCTACTCCTAACTCTCTACTAAGCAACTTATGATTTATTCAAGACTTTAGGTACTAATGCCAACCCTCATTCATCAATCAACCAACACTCTATAATGGACTAAGCTCCCATTAATATTTAGACTTGAACCCTAAAAGAATAAACTTTCCTCCTTCACAATCCTTCTTCCATGATGGCCATCTCCTTCTAATGCCACTCCCATCAATGCCAATTTGCTCCTAATGCTTGATTCTAATCTCGACTATTCTACCTAAGTGTGTCAATGCACCACCTTTGTATTTATGACCTACCTAATTTTTTCCTACTATTATACATACTTGTAGCATTCTTGCCCATTCTCTTATTGTCCCTTAGAAAAAATCTTGCAATTGAAGTCTCATAGCGATTTGCCCATAATAGAAGTCCTATACTCCATATCCTGTAGCCCCAATTTGCCCATAGCTTACAATGCACTTAGAACCTACTATGCTTGGATAAGATCTACCTCAATATAGAGCAAAGTGGCAAGAGATTCGTGATGTTGTGACTTTGGTAAATAAGATGCATTTTATTTTGTACAATCAACACTCCAAGTTTGAGGTTCTTAGGATAGAGTTAGATTGTATCAAAGGAGAATTAGAGATTACAAAGAATCTTGGAAATCTGACAAAAGTCCCACACTCCATATCATGTAGCATTAATGTGCCCATAGCCCTTATGTGACAACCCAACAAGTATCACTTTTGCAATAATCAACAAGTAACAATTTGTTCCCATAGAGATACAAGTAAAAAATGGCCAAATACAAAACAAAATAGTAACCAAAAAATTCTTCTTGATTTCATCTTTAACTCTTGAGTAGAAACCACACTCAACATATAGTAAAAAGCATTGAATTGCAGTCTTATCACAAATTAACAACACTTATAATCATAATTCTTTTTAAATCAATCGCGATTGTGACGATTTAGTTTACCTTGTAGAAGGCTTCTTCACTATAAAATGAATTCTCCTTGGATTGTGTTCCACTCTATTGAAGGCACAACTTCCTCAATCAAAATTGCTTCACAACAATCCAACATTGTGATCACAAGTGCAAAAAAACTACAAACACTACAATTCCTCATAGATTTGTCAAGGCATTGCCTCAAATTGCACTCTTCTTAGGATCAAACACATAAAATGAAATCATAGCTATAGAATCCAACATCTCACACACCCAAAATTGCACTTTGAATTTCTCCACACATTCACAATCACAAACACAAGATTGATACTCAAAATTAAGCTGCAATGATGAGCACCAAGTTACAACACTTTTCTTTACTCAATTTCCAAAATATAAATACTAAACAAAAAAACACTACAAATTCCTCCTTTAAATAGGAAGATAAATCCCACAATTATTTAAATACATACCACTTAAATTGCTACTTTACCAACCTACATATCCAAAATGACTTTCCACTTCCTCATATCTGCTTCTTCATATCTAAATTTTTTTACTAATCTTATCCAATGTCTACCTCTACTTTGGCTTCTACACTTGAATTACCTTCAATCGCTTCTTCTACTTGAAGTTTGACTATAACTTCTATTACTTCATCTATTTTTATCTTATCTTCAATCTGAACTGAAATTGAAGTCATCACTAAATCATCTGCCTTCTCCTTCTCTCCTCTAACTTCTTAATATCTTGAGCAACTCACTTAAAGACATTTTTACTCCTATCTCTACTACTTTGCATTGGGTTTCTACTTTCTTACTACTTTGAAGCTCATCTAATTCTAATATAACCTTATCTAACCTAAGACAAACATTATCTCCTACACTACTCTGACTATGCACTAGACTCAAGAAAGTCACCCAAAGTCACCTTCATTTGATGCATACTACCTTGGATTAGATCACCTTCAACCTAAGGCAAAGTATCTTCTAACCCCAAAGAACCTATACCCAAAGTTCTCAACTACTTCAAAAACTTCAATTGCTTGTAACGTTGGCTACAAACATCCAAACTTTCAACAAAAAAAGGCAACAAAAATTCCTAAACGAGACAATTCCAACAAGATATAGCATGCAAAATTTGGACTTGTGGTCATTGAGATATAAGACCCACAATCATCTTGACCTTCAACTTTCATTCCAATGCAAAGTATTCTTACTTTGGGTCTACCGTCCTTCCAGTCCCATCTAAGTCCTTCTTCCATCAACACAAAGTTTACTACTTTGGGTTGGTTCAAAATTTACGATTCTTCTTTCCTTTCTTCCTTTTTGGCTTCAATTTGCCTTCAATACCACTCTTCTTCAGAACTCAACAAAAACAAAAAATGTGGGTACCACATTACGATACTCATAGGACCTACTTTGCTTGGATCACACAACCCTCTCCTAAGTCTTTGCCCTTCAAGAAAGCCCCTTTTTGAACCCTATTGCTTCTTCTTGCCTTTGTTTGGGAAAAGGAAGAACTAGGCACTCATCTGATAGTAGATGCTTGTGTGATCTTGATCTTGGTAGTCCTTGAAGATGGTATCCCATACTTGGATAAATCCATCTATGTGGGCTAACTCCAATGTCCTACCTAGACAACATGTTTGCCTTTTCTAAGAAGTACATGGAGGTGAGTTTGTCAATCTCATCTCAAAAAGGATTGATTAAATTGTTTTCTTTAATATTACCACAACCTAAGCAATGATATAGTTGGACCAGGGTCTTGCAATATATGGTTGCTTGGGAGACAAGTTGATCTTGAGTTGCATACTTATATTCCCAACATGGTTCTAGCATATCCACTATTTCATGTACTCCAAGGGAGTAGGCTTATACCTCCAGCTAGCAATGTGGCTTCTTCCCATAGGAAGAGTGTTGGAGATTATAACTTTGTGGAATATCCAAGTCCAATCTGTCCTTCAATCACTCATTGGGCCCTAGGAAGAGCATCCATTGGAGTGGGAAGCCCAATGTCTTTGATGTTAGTTGTTGGAGACATAGCTCCTTAGGTGTTAAAGGATAGCCAAAATAGTAAGTTTTTTGTTGGTGCCATCAACTCCTACATGGTTTCAAAGCATGCGGTTGCATGAGGAATCATATATGGTCTAAGTACAGAGCAAATATCCTCATGGATAGCTACGGGAAGCATTGAGTTTCTTACTTGAACTGCTTAGTCCGCATGATAAGGCACATGCAGTCTTTTATCTAAGGGGTACTTGGAGCTCAAGACATAAGCCATAGCTCCATGGCTGTTGGGGGTCACTAGAGTCTTCTTCATTATTGCTAAGATACACATCCCACTTCTAATCAAAGCATTTGATCATGCAATTGCTCAATGCATCACTTGAAGGGCTAGTTCAAGAATGCTTCACTTGTTTCTCCAACACTATCCATGGAACCTCCAAGTGGGAACAAAATTAGTATAGGTCTTTGTTTTAATTTCTCAAATGTGGTGCTTAAACTCTTGGAGTACAGTATTGATTGAATTGGTCTAGGATATGGTGTGGTCTATACTAATAGTGGCATTATAGACAGCTTGCAATCTCATGTCTTGGTGGATCCAAGGGATCTCATGTCTTGGTGGATCCAAGGGATCTTGGCATTAGTGACCTGTAATACCCATTTGTCAATGTGTATGGTATTGTGATATTTAGCTTG
Organism: Lunularia cruciata; assembly: GCA_948567375.1. Lineage (NCBI taxonomy): Eukaryota > Viridiplantae > Streptophyta > Marchantiopsida > Lunulariales > Lunulariaceae > Lunularia > Lunularia cruciata. The sequence goes on along the minus strand of OX419756.1, from coordinate 1,470,559 downwards.
GTATTACAAGTACTTAAGAGATATTGTTTATATAGAGATAAAGGATAGTTCTATATTAGTCATGGTTAGCTAAAGTTAGTCATAGCTAAGATAGAGGGGACCTTACTTTAGAGGAAGTGGAAAAGATGAGCACCACTATTTTGGATTTTAGTTTGTTGACTTTGTATTATTCCTAGGCTTTGAGGAAAGAGTTAAGAACTCTTGGGCCTGCAAGCCTTTTTGTTTTGGATTCTTCTATAGTCCAAGGATAGCCCATGTGAAGGAATCCTTGACTTAGTGGTTGGGTCAAGATAAGATCATATGCTTAGGGAATATGCCCATGTGAATGGATATTCCTTTTTACTTTTTGACTTTACTTGACTTTTAGCCTAGTAACTTGAGTTACTCCAATAATTAGTAACTTTGGTGCGAAACTATTTCACAAGTATATAAACAAGGGGTGAGGGGGTACTCATCATCCTTTCATTTGCAACTATCTCTCTCTCATTGAGTTCCCTAGTGAGCAATGTCTTGAGTCTTGGAGTGTTAGCCTTGGAAGAGTATGATGGAGTTGGGATTCCTTGCTTTCTTAGTCCATGGTGCGCTACCATAATAGCCATTAGAGGTTCATCCTGAGTGAGAGACAGGCCGGCTCACAGACCTGGTTTGATTTCACATACTCATGTCCATGATAGAGGTGTGGTTTCAATGCCACACATTGATTTATCAGTTTCAAGCAGTCCACTAAGTACCTCAAAGAAAAGTATGGGAGATTTACTACATAGGTTAACTCATAGAAGTACCTTATTAAAGGTCCCCCTTAGTAGTCCTTCTACTAATATACAATGGTTTTTTATGAGATCTCAAAACTTGATTCTCCAAGTCCATAACATGCATAATTACTTTGTACCAATGATCACTTGTAACAAGATATGTCGGTTTATTGTTGCTCCTATAATGAGGAGGGCCAAATCAAATTAGTAGACTTGTTCTAACAAAGTAAAAGTTAAGGTTTCCCACTATAGTCAAGTAAAAGCAACAAGAACATCTACTTGCATATCTTGCATAAGGATAGGTCTTGGTAGGCAGGGATGCCATGCTGACTGCTTCTTGTCTTTTAAACACAAGGCTTGGGCAGCTTCCACCACCTAGTGTACATTGATGATTCCTAGAGCTCAAACAACACAAACAATGGTCAGGTTGTGACAATGATGAGATTATAGCTTGATACTATAGCTTGGTACAATAGGATTACCAAATTTAGCCATTCTTGGAACTATTGAGATTCATGCAATGCTCTCTTTATATCTTTTGGGGGCATAGAGTCATCCCATTTGGTCACCTATATTGTTGTCATATCTCAAGTGCAATTTTCAAGTCCTAGAATCTCCTACATTCTTGGTGCTACTCTAGTTGGCCCAATGGGCCTTAGGAACTCTAGGGCCTATGAGATGCTCTTGAAAAACAAAAAAAATCTTTGGTGATTACCGCCATACTTTCCACTAATTGGCATACGTCTTAAGTCTTAAGTCTCTTGTGTTAATTGGTACTTGTCTAGCAAGCCTCCAACTTCTTCCTAGTGGGTTACCCATACAAGATCCAACTGCTTCCCTTGATTCAAGATGCTCTTATTCTTCCCTTAGTTCCTTCCCCATTGACATATGGGCTCAACTAGTTTATTTCTTCTCCTATGATAGCCAACATAGTATCTTTTTGCTTTGTCTTTATAGGCCCTTCCCCTACAATTGGCACTAGGAGGTCCATTATGCAAGTTGCTTCCACCAAACTTCCTATATTTCAATCACCCACTCTCCCTAAGTCGGTGTGTTGAGCTTTATGATACTCTAGGAATGGGGTTGGACGACACACACAATGAAGACTTTCTCTTTGGTCACAAACATTCCTTCCTTGGGACTACTCTCTAGATCTTGGTTATCCTTTGCGGCTGACTTTGGACTTGCTCCACTGGCAATATTCTTACCAAACCCTTGTTGAGTTCTTGTTGCACTATCTTTGGGGTTATTGGGCTAGTTAAAGTTAATGTGGAGGAATAACTACCTATAAGATTTCTCTTAGGTGCCCACTTGTGGGACCTACCTCATCATCATCAGGCCTATCCTTCTCCTCTTGATCAATTTGGACCATTTTCCTCAAGGTTCTCCTTGTTGTCTTTTGCTTTGGAAATCCTAGGCCTCTATTGGCCCTTCTAGCTTTTGTTGCCTAATAAATTGGAGTAGTTGGTTGACTCTTTGTTTTGTAACACCTATTTGTGCATGTGTGTGGTATTGTGATATTTAGCTTGGTATTACAAGTACTTGAGAGATATTATTTATATAGAGATAAAGGATGGTTCTACATCTGTAGAGTGAAGACACAAGTAGTGATAGTGACAATGGAGTGGAGATGAAATCGGTACCCAAAGAGGAGGAAGCCAAGATGGAGACGGAGGAGAAAAGTAACTCAAAACTAGAAGACAAAGTTCTAGAGCAAGGGGAGAAAAGAGTTACAATTCAAAGGAGAGTTTGTTCCAGACAAAAGGCAAAGTGTGGAGCGGGGCCAAGTAAGGTAAGGGAAGAGGAGGATGGAAGTTTGGGGAGCAAAGAATCCATTCCTATAAGGCGACTGTGGCTTAGAAGGCGAGTGTCGAGTGAGGAAGAGGTGAAGAAGGAGATAAGTCTATGAGTCAAAATGAATGTGAGTGAAGGAGTAGAGTATCTACATGAGGTTGTGTGCCCATTGTTGGTGAAGTTAGAGCACAGAAGAAGGAGATGCAGTCAAAGTGTCCGGAGGTGAAGACTGTATTGCAGGTGTTAGCTCGGTTGGAAGAAGAGACCTTGGAGTTAAAGAGGAGTAAAACCCAAGCTGGGAAGGAAAGGGAAGTACTACAAGTAGACGCAATAGTATAGAATCAAGTGATCAAGAACTTGAAGAGAGAAGCAAGGAATGGAGAGGGTCTCATAGAGCAAAGTGACATAGCAAGGGAAAGGCAAGTGGCTGAGTATGAAATCTTGAAGCAGCAGTTTGTTGATTCAAGATTAGAAATTATCCATGTTATAGCAAGAGTAGCGGAGAAAGAGCAAGAGCTAGATAGAGTGATGGAAAGTGTAGAAGAGAAGAAGCATCTCTGGCAAAGAGAGTTAATAGTGAGATATCCTGAGGAACAAAGGTTGAGAGAGTTACTTTGCAATCTGGAGGAGAAGATTATGCGGAAGGAGAAGGAGAAGGAGACTGTGAAAGCCAAGTCCAATGCGGAATTTGCAATGTATAGAGAAGATTGGCTCGTAGATTCTTGGAATCACATCCAATGGTTGAGAATGAGAGAGAAGAATGAGATTGGAGCCATTGAAGGAGATTGTGATCAAGATGAATGCAATGCTGAGTACAGAAGCCAACGTGTGAATTGAAGAAAAAAGATTGCATGAGTTGAAGTTGTTGGTGTAGGAGACGAGGAGGAGAAATGCAAAGGATAAAGATTCAAATGCTTTACTTATCAATCTCAGAACTTGTGTAGATAGAAAGATATTGGAAGTAGAAGACAATATCACAATTAGATTAGACTTAGTGAAATTAAAGCTAGATAGACTTTGGGAGGATGTAAGAGCAAAACCCAAAGTAGATGACATAGGAGTGCAAATGACTTTGGAGTTACTATTGGAGATGTTAGAGAAGAGTGGGTTGGGAGATAAAGAGTTAGATGGATTATCCACTAGTGGAATTGCAAATCAAGAAAGAGAAATGTTAGAATTGGTGGAGGAATTAGGAGTTGTGGAACCCGAGGATAGAGTAGTAGTGAGTGAAGTTACTTCAGGATTGTAAGCTGAGGAAGAAGTAGACATTGGATTGGATTAGTAATAGATTTTGAGATTTGAAGAAGCAGATATGAAGAGGTGCATTGTCATTTGGATCTACAGGTTAGAAGGGTTGTTGTAGAACAGGATAGTTGTTAGAATTGTTGTTTGCTTCACTATTTAAGAGTGGTATTCGTAGTCTTATGTTGTTCTCTGACAACCCGGCAAATATCACTTTTGCGGTAATCGGGTAAGTAAAGTTTGTCCCGCAGAGATACAAGTCAAAATTGGTCAAATACAAAGCAAAGTAACAATTTTAGTTCTTCTTGGCTGCGTCTTTAATCTCTCAGGTAGAAACCACACCTAGAAGAGAATAACAAGCACTGACTCGCAGTCTTGTCATGAATTCACACTTCTTAATCACAACTCCTTCAATTCTTTCCAAACAATCTTGATTGTGATGATTCAGGCTCTCCCAAAAATAGCACTTCACTGCAAAACGACTTCACCTCAGAATTGTGTTCCACCCTTCCACTGAAGGCACAACTTCCTCAATCGAAATTGCTTGACATCAACTTTGCATTGCACTCACAAATGCAGAATACTACCAACACTACAATTCCTCTCAGATCTATCAAGGCATTGCTTCGACTTCACTTCACTCAGGATCAAAAACACAGAATGAAGATCAAGGCTACAGAATCCAACATCCAACAAGCACACTGACTTGCACTTTGAATTTCTTCACACACTCACAAACATAGACATGAAGTTGATACTCGGAATCAAGCTCAAGCAATGAGCACTGCTTCACAGCACTTTGCTTTATCTATTCTCAGAAATTATGAGCACTAAACAACAATTCTCTACAAATGCCACTCTTAAGTAGTGAAGCAAATCGACAATTCTAACAACTATACCATTCTATAACAACTCTTCTAACCTGCAGATCCAAAATGACAATGCACCTCTTCATATCTGCCTCTTCAAATCTCAAAACTATTACTACTCCAATCCGATGTCTACTTCTTCCTCAGCTTTCAAACCCAAACCCAATGTAACTTTACTTCCTACTACTCTATCCTCGGGTTTCATATCTTCTACTTCATCTACCTAATCCAGCAATTCTTTTTCCTGATCTAAAATTCCACTAGTGGTTAATCTATCTAACTCCTTATCTCACAATCCACTCTTCTCTAATGTTTCCCAATGGTAACTTTGAAGACATTTGTACTCCTATGTTATCTACTTCGGGTTTTGCTCTAACATCTTTCCGAAGCTTTTCTATCTCTATTTTCACTAAGTCTAATCTAATCGCAATATTGTCTTCTACTTCTAAGATCTTCCTGTCTACACGAGTCCAAACAACACGTTCAAATCTGTATCTTTTGCCTGTCTTTGCCTCGTCTCCTGCACCAACAATTTCAACTCGTGCAACCTTGTTTCTTCAATCCGAATGCTGGCCTCTGTACTCAACATTGCGTTCATCTTGAGGACAATCTCCTTCAATGGCTCTAATCTCATCTTCCTCTCTCGCTCTCAATCTGCAAGCCAGTCCTCCTTGTACATTGCCAACTCCGTTTTGAACTCGGCTTTCACCGTCTCCTTCTCCTTCTCCTTCTATACAACCTTCTCCTCCTGATTACGAAGTAACTCTCGTAATTGATCTTCTTCTCGGTATCGTGCCTCCAACTCCCTTTGCTAGAGTTGCTTCTTCTCCTTGACACTCTCCATCATCCTATCGAGCTCCTGATCCTTTGCTACTACTCTCGCCATAGCATGGATTACTTCTACTCTTGAATCAGCAAACTGCTGCTTCAAGATTTCATACTCCGCTACTTGTCTCTCCCTTGCTATGTCACTCTTCTTAAAGATCTTCTTGATATCTCACTTCTCTCTTTAGGTCTTCAATTACCTGACTTCTCACCACTGCCTCCGCTCGCAACACTTCTCTTTCCTCCTCACTTCAGGTTATACTCTTCTTCAACTCCAAGTTTTCTTCTTCTAATCTGGTCAATACCTGCAATACAATCTTTACCTCCGGACATGTCGATTGCATTTCCTTCTTCTTGTACTCCAACTTCACCAACAATGGACACACAATCTCCCACAGGTACTCCACTCCATCGCTCGGGGTTACTTCTTCTTGCATAGCCACTTCTCTTTGCACTTCTTGTTCATCCAATACTTGCCTTCTTCTCTGTAGTCTTTGTATCGGAATCGAAGCCTCACTTCCCAAGCTTTCACCTACCTCTTCTTTTGTCTTACTCAGCCCCACTTCATACTTTGCCTTACGTCTTGAGCAAACTCCTTGCTGTACTGCGATCTTCTTCTCTTCGGGCACCGTTACTTCGTCTTCAAGCTGCGTATTGTCTTCGGCTTCCATCTCTGCTTGCACTTCTTCTTTGTATTCTTCAGCCACTGGTGCCGATGTCATTTCTCCCCCTTCATCACTATCACTACTTGTATCTCTACTCTGCAGAGTTAGCTCTGGCTCCTCCTCGTGTTTTGAGTCTTCAGTTTTGAGCTCGGCATCTCCTTCTGAGTCTTCGTCCTCCGACTTGATTACCACCATACCTCGCCTCGGGTTGCCTCTCCGCTTCTTCCGAGGTTTCTTTGTGTCTTTGGCGTCATCTTGCCGACCCCTCTTCTTTGTAGTCGGGGTACTCATTGTGACCTCCACGTTCTTCCCCGTCTTTGCATAGTAGTCGTTAGTGCTCCTGATTTGCAAGATGTATTGCTGCTCCTTGACGTTGACCTCCTTTCGCACATCAGGATGGAAGTGCGACACAATCCGAGTCCGCTCCGCCAAGTTCAGCAAGTTGAGCCCGAGGTAGAAGTGTGCTGCAAACGGCACGATGTAGTGTGGAGGCTACTTATCCCGCAAATTCCACACCATCTGCCTCGTTCTCCCGTGAAAACACCTCGCCCAATTGATTGGTTCTCTTGCAAAAAGTTTGTGAAAGAACACCGCTTGGTGTTTCATCACATATGTGGTTTGCTCCGGCTTTAGGATAGCCATCAGTGCACTCACGATTCCTCTCTTCATAGGGTCTTTGTAGCTCTTAACCTTGTACCCATTCTTCGTCCTCTTTGACGAGAAGGCATCTCTCACCTCCTCGGTCTCTTGAGCTATCTCTCCCTTCCCCAAGAACGTGGCTCCCTGCTCCGAGCCTGCTTCCTTCCCGAGTACAAGTCTCCAATCTGACTCTGTCCAGCGAGCCGGATTTCCTCTCTTCCCTTCTTCCTCGGGTCCATCAAGACACTTGCTCTCGATGATTTCTGTCATGAATCCTGGAAAACTTACATTCCAGTTCCATGCCAGAAACGTGATCCAAAGTTGGCTCAAGACTTTGATCCTCGCTATAACATCTAACCTCCGAATTGCATGATTTCTCACTGTGAATTCGGAGTTCTTCTTTCCTCCTCCCATCTCTTCTACCTTCTCACTCTCTCTCAATTTTACTCTTGTGACTTCTCCCTTGCGCACTCACACAATTCCAACTCTACTTCCCTTCCCATGATCACCTGCAAGACAACTTCTCAACAGCGAAGGAAAATTACTCGACATTTCATCATTGCAAGTTCGATTTTTATAGAGTTGCGCTGCTTTGTCTTTTGTCACTTCGAGTTTCTACCAAGAAATCACACCTCCGGCATGCACCTATCACTGTTAATCAACCTTCGCGTGTATGGGCCGCCGGTTTTCGAACGGTCCCTTCTTGAATTTCTCACCCCAACAAAAGGTTGTTAGACTGTCTTCGCCTTGGGTTGAGCTCCCCCCGATACGAAGACAATTTACTTTAGGTTGTATGCTGACAAGGCATTTCCGAGTACTTTGCCTTATGACCCGAAGTCACTTTACTTTGGGTTTCATCCCGAAGACTCCATTCTTTGCCTTCTTTGGCTATACAGGCACAATCTGACTTCTCTATACACTTCTTCTCCTTTATTTTGAAAAAAAACAAAAAGTGTGGGCACCACATGTTTAGTGCTCATTATTTCTGAGAATAGATAAAGCAAAGTCCTGTGAAGCAGTGTTTGTTGCTTGAGCTTAATTCCGAGTATCAATTTTGTACCTTTGTTTGTGAGTGTGTGGAGAAATTCAAAGTGCAAGTCAGTGTGCTTGGTGGATGTTAGATTCCGTAGCCTTGATTTTTACTCTGTGTGTTTGATCCTGAGTGAAGTGCAATTGAAGCAATGCCTTGATAGATCTAAGAGGAATTGTCGTGTTGGTAGTATTCTGCATTTGTGAGTGCAGCGCAAAGTTGATGTGAAGCAATTTCAATCAAGGAAGTTGTTCCTTTAGTGGAGGAGTAGAACACAATTCTAAGGTGAAGTCATTTTGCAGTGAAGTGCCATTTTTGGGAGAGCTTGAATCATCACAATCAAGATTGTTTGGAAAGATTTGATAGAGTTGTGATTAAGTGTGAAAAATTGTTGTGACGAGACTTCCGGTCAGTGCTTGTTACTCTCTTCTGGGTGTGGTTTCTACCTGAGAGATTAAAGACGCAACCAAGAAGAACTACATTGTGACATTTGACTTTGTATTTGACCAATTCTGAATCATATCTTTGCAAGAACAAACTTTACTTACCTGATTACCACAAAAGTGATATTTTCTTGGTTGTCACATGATTTTTGGCACAGTTGTCGGGGATACAAATCTCGGAAGTGGAAGAATACAAAGCCAATTTTGAAACTGGTTGTCAAAGCAATATGACTGTCTACATTGAGAGAACAACAAGAAGAGAGAGTTTGAAGGCGAACGTTGCATTGTGAAGAAGACGAACGCCTGAAGATCCAATCTACGTTTGATGAAACCAAACGAGAGGCATTGGACTTTCAACTTCTTCACAAAGTGCAAGAAGCCCTGCAAGAACTTGACCAAAAGAAATGCGAAGGCGATTTGCAAGGATGCTTTTCATCCTCATCTTCCAAGAAGAAGAAAGACTCAAGCGGCCAGACATATTCATTACGGCCCAGTACATTGACTTCCCCTAGAGTTGTAAAGGAAGTCACATCGCTAAAGAACATTGTTTGAGAAAAGACAGCACAGACACTAACGGAAGAAGAGTGTCAACGCCTTCTACAAACAATTCCTTGATTGTCTTGAAGGAATTTTGAAGAACACTCCAAAGGTGTTGATCTTGATTCTTCCACTTGGGATGAAGTCAACATCCTCAGTTGAGAAATTGTGAAGAAGACCCTACTTTGAACTTGGAAAATTGAAACCCCTTGGCTGTCAACACGACGTCAATACCAACCAGCTCTTTGGTCCCATCAAGTTCAAACTTACCCCAGCCTATCCCACCAAGTTGAACGATGACTTTGTTACCTGTCACCCAACATGCCTATCAAAAATATAAGGGAAGAACAAGACAAAGACCCCAATGAATTCATCAAAGAGTTCAAAGTCATCTCCTTTGCCAACAAGGAACATGACTTGGCGGATTGATTGCGCATTTTCCCAAGTCTGCTCCAAAAGAAAGCTTTGAGCTGGTACACCCATGTAACCTAGAAGGGGTTCGTATTGGCGGACTAGGCAGACTTGAGAAACAATTTCTTAGAACAATTCTAGGAAGTTGATTACAACATGAGTGTCTTTGTGGCACTCAACGATTTGGACAGAGGTAAGAAGAAGAAGTTGAGAGACTACTCTGAGCGGTTCATGGCACTTTTGACCCAAATTTTGAAGCAATTGGGTGTGGTGGGTTACTCCAATGCCCAAGCCATCACTTGATTCTTGGGAGGACTCTCACCAGAGATTCGAATCTTTGCAAGGGAGAGGAATGTAACTTCCCTCAACAAGGTACTCAAAAAAGTTGCCCTCCATGAGGCGGCTCACTCTAACTCTGTCGACAATCAAAGAAACCGGGAGAAGAAAGGCAAGAAGCCCAGAAGGAGAGCTTCTCGTAGTACATCCCCTTCTTTAGAGGAATCTTCCATGTCTTCAAGCTCTTCTTTGGAATCCAAAGAAGGATCAAAGCCAAGATGAGTACAAAGACATGGGGGTAAGAAACCAATGACTCCTCCAGCAAAGAGTGTACATAAGGCTGATACTAAGTTGGATGCCCTCGTCAAGGAGTTTTTTGATTTTAAGATCTAGATGATTGGGGTGAAGGACCAAAGGAAGCCCCCATCATTTGGCAAATCCAATGTATGGTGCACTGCGTGTGGCAAGTCTAGCCATGCAAACACATAATGAAATACTCACAATGCATTCCCGATGCAGCAAATTGATTGGGTTTTGGGATGGAACCAAGAAGAGGAAGAGGAGGCGGGGTACCAAACTCAAGAGGTACAGCCTCAAGCAAGCACATTGTATCAAGGTCCGAGGTATGGACCAAGGGAGTATAACCCCAATGCTCTTCCACAAAGACCACCGATGAGCAACCAAAATTGACCTCAAAATGTTTCACGCGGGGTATGTTGTAATTGTGCCTCAATGGGACATTGGTCTCCAAACTGTCCGGAGCCAAGAAGGCAAATTGGGTATGTTCCCCTGTGTGGAAATTGCAAAGGATCGGGTCATATGGGCAACCAATGCCCTCACCCACCAAACCCAAAGCCGCATGTAAAGTATGTACAGACCCCGGCTGAGCATGCAGTGCTTCAGGCAAAGGGTGATACAATTGTAAATTGTATAACACATGAGGAGGAAAGACCTCAAGAAGGGAGTCCGACCTTGGAAGGAGAATGGTCGGGCCTTGAAATTTTGAAGGTTGAGACACGCACAAGTAAGAAGAAGCGTGATCCCAAAGAACTGAGTACGACCTTGTCATCTGCAAGAAAGACAAAGAGGTTGCGTCCAAAGGCAATCCTTTCTACCAAGGAGGAAAAGATCTAGCTAAAGCCAAAGCTAAAGCCTTGCAAAAAGAACTCAAGGAAGCAATACTTAGGATCCGAGAAATGAGTTTGGAGGAGGAGACAAAGGCAAAGCCTCCAGTTTTTCCGGCGGACATCCGATCCAAAGTGAAGGGTCTAATTCAAGCCAAGGTGGGCCAACTCGAGGAACCTCATGTCAAGTCCACTAGTACTCCCATCACCATTATGAAGCGTCCGGAAGTCAAATTTGAACATGGAAAGACTTGAAACCAGAAGCCAAAGGTGAAGACGGTGAAATTAGGGGGAGTACCCCAATACAATATTGTAGTGGATTTGGCAGCCACAAATGAAAACGTCACATTTAAGCAACTGTGGGAAGACAACAAGTTGTACAAGCGGCAGCTGAATTTGGCCCTCAAGAAAGTAAGGTCAATGTCCAAGAAAGATCTGCCCGCCATATATCATATTGAACAAGAAGATCTAGGATCTCCCAAGGTTGATGTGGAGATTGTAGGGTGCATGATCACATCAATACCCATTGATTTGGGTTCCGGTGTGAATGTCATGACTGAGGATACTACATATCAACTGAGGTATCATATGTTTGAACCAACACCTCGAGTATTGAAATTTGCAAACCAAACCAGGAGATGGCCATTGGGCATGCTGTCAAATATTACCACAATCATTAGAGGGGTGCACTTCAAGTTGAATTACATTGTGTTACGACCAGTGACCAAAACTGGTTACTCACTGTTGATCGGAAGACCCTAGTTGTATGATGACTAAGTTGTGGTGGATTGGCACTAGCAAAAGCTACGGTTTAAGGACATTTTGCCTAAAGACCAAAAGCTAGTGACTGTGAGTTGGACAAAGGTCCCTTATCTTGGGGAAACTAGTTTGTTAGAAAACAAGGACAAATCCAACAACTCATCGTCTTTGTCCTTAGATCAATCCAAAGACGAAGTCCAAGTCAATTACTTGGAATGCTACGGGGTGGATGTCAAAGACAAAGATCCGTATGACCTTGCCTTGGGTGAACCTGACTTGGAGGAAGGGGGTTTGATGGCAGCTTGCCTCGGATTAAGCCAAGCAAGCCACATTGAAGGAGTCATCAACCCTGATGACTGTCAAGATGTTGTCTTGACTGAAGGGAAAATTTTGAAAATATTGAAGACAGTCACTTTGGAGGAGTTGGCAGGATACACTGCCCTGTTTATAGAATTCTAAGATGTATTCACCTAGTCTATCAATCAAATGCCGGGTATTCCACAAGAATTTGGAGAACACCGGATTGATTTGGTTGAAAATGCAGTTCTGGTTTGGCAAAGACAGTACCGCCTGAACCCGAAGTACTCTCTCTTGGTGAAAGACAAAATTTGTAAGTAATTAGGGGCCAAAATAATCTTTCTTGTCTCAAGTAGAGAGAGAGTCTCCCCCATTGTCATTGTCCTAAAGAAGAAAACGGGGAAGATCCAAGTGTGCCAAGATTTCTGCAAGTTAAATGTAGTCACAAGGAAGGATCATCATCCTTTGCCTTTTACTATTACAATTTTGGACCAAGTAGCTGGTCATCCTTGTTATAGGTTTCTCAATGGATTTTCCGAGTAACAATCAAGTATCGATCCGAGAAGAGGACAAGGATACAACTACATTCACTACCAATAGGGGCAATTTTGCTAACAATCAAATGTCCTTTGGGTTGTGTAATGCTCCCGCTACTTTCTAGCGGATGATGAATTCAATCTTCAAGGATTTCCTGCACAAATTTGTGGAAGTTTTCATTGATGATTTTTGTGTGTTTGGGCAAAGAGATGTACATTTGGATCACCTTTGCCAAACTTTTGAAAGGTGTCATTTTGCCAGTTTGTCATTACACCGGAGAAATGCTTCTTTGCAATGAAGGAGGGAATTCTTTTGGGGAATCGTGTGTCAAGCCAAGGTATTGAAGTCAATGTCAAGAAGGTCAAAGTAATCTCAGCTTTGGAATCCCCAAAGAACATCCGGGAACTGAGAGCCTTCCTGGGACATGTCAGATATTATAGACGCTTTGTTTCAAACTATGCGGTGCTTGTTGCACCCCTTACAAAGCTTTTGAAGAAATCCAAAAACTACTTGCGGGAAGCAAAGCAAGAAGAAGCTTTCCGGGTATTGAAGAAGAAATTGGTTGTAGCACCAGTCATGAGGGCCCCAAATTGGGACGTCCCTTTTCATGTATATGTGGACGCTTTGTCCATGGCAATCAGAGTTGTCTTAAGTCAGAAGGTGAGAAGAAGAAGGACTACCCGGTTCCCAGACTATGCCAGCCGACAACTTTCAGTTTCAAAAAAGAACTATTCAATGACTGAAAGAGAAGCACTCAAAATGGTGTATGCCTACAAGAAATTTTGCCACTCCCTGCTGGGATACAAGTTCATCTTCTATGTTGGCCATTACGCATTGCAACATTTGGTCAAGAAGGCAGATTTGTCCACGCAAATTGCAAGATGGATCTTGTTGTTACAAGAATTCACATATACGGTACAAGTACGGAAGGGGGCTTTGCATTCAAATGTGGACTTCCTATCTAGGTTAGAAACTCAAGACTAGGAATGGGAAATCAACGATCGGTTCCCTAATGAAGAGTTATATCAATTAATAACAATGCGAAGTACAAGGTATGCAGCCAAATATCATTATCTGCATACTCTCCATTGTCCTAAAGGGGTAGACCCAGAGCAGAGGGCAGTGTTTATCAAGAAAATGGGGCCATTTCAGCTAAAACACATCATTTTATTCAAGATGGGCGAAGACAAAGTACTTTGGTGATGCTTGGAGTCATACAAAGTTGGAGGTGTAATTGAGTCTTTACATTCCAAAGCATCTGGGAGACACTATGCTCTGAAGAATATAGTAAAGAAGATTCTTTCTTTGGGGTAATGGTGGCCCATGATGTACAAAGACACGCATGCTCATATTCAAAGCTATGATGCTTGTCTAAGCTGTGATGCTTGTCAGAGAATGGGGAGGCCAATGGCTACTTCTCAATGGCCTTTGAGACCAATTTTACCCTTGGCCCCATTTGAGAAATGGGGAATTGATTTTGTGGGTCCCATTCAACTAGTGACCCAAGTCACAAGAAAGAGATACATCTTGGTATGCACTGACTATGCTACCAAGATGGTTGAAGCTGAAGCAACTCGCAGAGATGATGCAAAAACCATTGCGGAATTTTTCTTTCAAAACATCATCTCCTGATACAGATGTCCTCTAGAATTGGTCAGTGATAGAGGGACACATTTTTTGAACTCTATGATGGAGGCATTAACAAAATACTTCTAGATTAAACATCAAAAGATGACTCCTCATAACCCAAAAGCAAATGGCTTAATGGAAAAGGCAAATGGGTTACTTTGCAAAATTTTGAATAAGGTGATTGTCAATTATGCCTATGATTGGGATACAAAATTACCAGCCTCATTGTGGGCATATCAAACAACAAAAAAGATCACAACCAAACAAAATCCATACTTCTTGACATACGGCTTGCATCCTATACTACCAGTTGAATTTGAAGTACCGACATATTGGATTCTTTGTGAAGAACGATTGTCGGAGAAAGTTAGGAGCTTTGGATCCATCAACTGATGTGGTTAGAAGAGAAAAGAGATAATGCAATGCAAACCACAAAAGAAGTACAAGAGCAGAGGAAAGTCAGGCACAATAAGCATATCAAGCATGTGACTGTTTGCAAAGGAGATTTGGTTTTGTTATACAACAATTGCCCAATATTTTTTCTAGGCAAGCTGCATTTAAGATGGATGTGACCTTATTAAGTTTTTTTATCTTTATGAAAATAGGTCCATTCAACTTGCAAACCTGGAGGGTAATCCTTTTGCCACTTGAGTAAATGGTTGGAGAGTTCAGAGATTTTGGACCATAGACTAGGAAGTCTTTAAGACACTCAAAGTCTATGTTTGCGGGGATGCTCACATTTGAGGGAGGGGATATGTGGTACCCACATTTTTGTTTTTTTTCTCAATTTTGAAGAAGAAGTGTACAAAGAAGTCAAATTACGCCTGTATGGCCAAAGAAGGCAAAGAAAAGTGTCCTTGGGATGTAACCCAAGGTAACATGACTTTGGGTCATAAGGCGAGGTACTCAGAATTGGCCTATCAGCATACAACCCAAAGTAAGGAGTCTTTGTATTGGGTGTGCTCAACCCAAGGTGAGGACAATGTAACAACTTTCCTTTGGGCAAGACATTCAAGAAGGTACCATTCAAAAATGGTGGTCATACGTGTGAAGGACACTTGATAGTGACAAGAGCATGCACAAGGTGTGATTTCTTGGTAGAAACTCAAAATGAAGAAAGATGGAGAAGGCGTAACTCTACAAAAATTGAGCTAAAGACAAAGCAATGACAAGCAATATCCCATTGCCATTAAGAAGTTGTCCTATAGGAGATCAGGAGAAGGGAAGTGAAGTCCAAGACGCACTGGTGTGTCGAGAGGAAGTCAACAGAGTTAAGCCGGGAATCAGTAGGAAGAATAGTTCTAGCCCAAAAAGGAAGAGAGAAAGATGGGAGGTGGGAAGAAGAACTCCAAATTTGCAGTGAGAAATCATGTGATTTGGAGGTTAGATGTGATCGCAAGAATTGAGGTCTTGAGCAAGGTTTGGATCACATTCTTGGCATGGAACTAGAATGTTAGCTTTCTAGGTTTCATGACTGAGATCATTGAGAGTAAATGTCTTGATGGTCCTGAGGAAGAAGGGAAGAGAGGAAATCCGGCTCGATGGATAGAGTCTGATTGGAGGTTAGTACTCGAGAGAGAATGAAGCACAGAGCATAGTGCCACATTCTTGGAGAAGGGAGAAGAAGCCAAAGAAACCCAAGAAGTGAGAGATGCTTTCTCTTTGAAGCGTACAAAGAATGGCTACAAAGTAGAGAGTTATAAGGATCTTGTCAAGAGAGGGATCGTAACTGCTCTAATGGCAATCTTGAAGCCTAAGAGAATGACTTATGTGATGAAGCACCAAGCGGTGTTCTTCCATAAGATGTTTGCAGGAGAGCCAATTAATTGGGTGAAGTGTCTTCATGGTAGGATGAGACAAATGGTGTGGAATTTGTGGGACAACTTGCCTCCACATTTCATTGTGCCATTTGCAGCCCATTTCTATTTGGGGCTGAACTTGCTCAATGCGGCGGAGAAAAATAAGATAGTGTCTCATTTCCATCCTGACTTAAGAAAAGATGTCAATGTGGAGGAGCAGCAATACATTCTCTAGATCAAGAGCAGTGATGAGTCTACAAGCAGACGGGGCAGAGTGTGCAGTTGGAAGTGAGCACTCCGAAGTCGAAGAAGAGAAGTCAACAAGGAGAAGAGAAGTAGAGAAAGGCAAAGTGTGGAGGGGGGCTAAGTAAGGTAAGAGAAGAGGAGGATAGAAGTTCGGGGAGCAACAAATCCATTCCTATAAGGCGACTGCGGCTTAGAAGGCGAGTGTCAAGTGAGGAAGACGTGAAGAAGGAGATAAGTCCGCGAGTCAAAATGAATGCGAGTGAAGGAGTAGAGTATCTACAGGAGGTTGTGTGCCCGTTATTGGTGAAGTTAGAGCACAAGAAGAAGGAGATGCAGTCAAAGTGTCCGGAGGTGAAGATTGTATTGCAGGGGTTAGCTCGGTTGGAAGAAGAGAACTTGGAGTTAAAGAAAAGTATAACCCAAGGTGAGGAGGAAAGGGAAGTACTACAAGTAGACGCAGTAGTATAGAATCAAGTGATTGAGATCTTGAAGAGAGAAGCAAGGAATAAAGAGGGACTCATAGAGCAAAGTGACATAGCGAGGGAAAGGCAAGTGGCTGAGTATGAAATCTTGAAGTAGCAGTTTGCTGATTTGAGATTAGAAATTATCTATGCTATGGCAAGAGTAGCAAAGAAAGAGCAAGAGCTCCATAGAGTGATTGAAAGTGTAGAAGAGAAGAATCAGCTTTGGCAAAGAGAGTTAACAGTGAGATATCATGAGGAAGAAAGGTTGAGAGATTTACTTCGCAATCTGGAGGAGAAGATTATGCAGAAGGAGAAGGAGAAAGAAATAGTGAAAGCCGAGTTTGAAGTAGAATTAGCAATGTACAGAGAAGATTGGCTCATAGATTGAGAATGGGAGAGAAGAATGAGATTAGAGCCATTGAAGGAGATTGTAATCAAGATGAATATGATGCTGAGTACAAAAGCCAACGTGTAAATTGAAGAAACAAGACTACATGAGTTGAAGTTGTTGGTGCAAGAGATGAGGAGGAGAAATGCAAAGGATAAAGATTTGAATGCTTTACTTATCAGACTCAGAACTTGTGTATAAAGAAAGATATTGGAAGTAGAAGACAATATCACAATTAGATTAGACTTAGTGAAATAAGAGATAGATAAACTTTGGAAGGATATAAGAGCAAAACCCAAAGTAGATGACATAGGAGTGCAGATGACTTTGGAGTTACTATCGGAGATTTTAGAGAAGAGTAGGTTGGGAGATAAGGAGTTAGATGGATTACCCACTAGTGGAATTGCAGATCAGGAAAGTGAAATGTTAGAATTGGTGGAGGAATAAGGAGTTTTGAAACCCGAGGATAGAGTAGTAGTGAGTGAAGTTACTTCAAGATTGTAAGCCAAGGAAGAAGTAGACATTGGATCAGATTAGTAATATATTTTGAGATTTGAAGAGGCAGATATGAAGAGGTGCATTGTCATTTTGCAAGTTAGAAGGATTGTTGTAGAACAGGATATTTGTTAGAACTATCATTTGCTTCACTATTTAAGAGTGGCATTTGTAGTCTTATGTTGTTCAATGCTCATTATTTTTGAGATTAGGTAAAGCAAAGTGTTGTGAAGGAGTGCTCATTGCTTGAGCTTAATTCTGAGTATCAATTTTGTGCTTGTGTTTTTGAGTGTGTGGAGAAATTCAAAGTGCAAGTCATTGTGCTTGGTGGATGTTAGATTCCGTAGCCTTGATTTTTACTCTGTGTGTTTGATCTTGAGTGAAGTGCAATCGGAGCAATGCCTTGATAGATCTGAAAGGAATTGTAGTGTTGGTAGTATTCTGCATTTGTGAATGTAGCGCAAAGTTGATGTGAAGCAATTTTGATTGAGGAAGTTGTGCATTTAGTGGAGGGGTAGAACACAATTTTGAGGCAAATTTGTTTTGCATTGAAGTGCCATTTTAGCAAGAGCTTGAATCATCACAATCAAGATTGTTTGAAGATTTGATGGAGTTGTGATTAACTATGACAAATTGTCATGACAAGACTGTGATTCAGTGCTTGTTACTCTCTTCTGGGTGTGGTTTCTACTTGAGATATTACAGACACAATCAAGAAGAACTACATTGTGACATTTGACTTTGTATTTGACCAATTCTGAATCGTATCTCTATGGGAACAAACTTTCCTTATCTGATTACCGCAAAAGTGATATTTGCCGGGTTGTCATATAATGGGTAGTACTTCTTGGTAACCGCATTGAGCTTCTTGTAATCCACACATACTCAAAGCTTGCCATTCTTTTTCTTCACAATCATAATTGGAGACACCCATTCTGAATTCACCACCTCAAAGATAAATCCAACCTCCTTGAGCTTATCAATCTCCTCCTTCACAACCAAAGATATTGGTGGGCTGATGTGACATTGCTTTTGGTAGATGGGTCTTGCATGTGACTCGACCTCTATCTTGTGCTCCTCCAAGGTGACTTCCTTCAAATCCTTGTAACTAAAAGCAAACACATGGATGAACTTGCGGAAAATCTCCTCAAATATCACCTTCTCCTCCTTGGTAACATTTGGGCCATACTTGAGGGTAGTCAACCTTCTCTCTATCTCCTCAAGTGTCAATAGTGATTTATCTGGGGTCTTCTAAACCTTTGGCTTAGGTGCAAAATCCATAACACACAAGGGATACACATCTGAATCCAATTCAGATTCATACTTCTCCTCCATGCTTGTATCCACACCTGAAGCTCCTTCTTCAGCATCTGATTCCCAATAATCAGAAGATGGTGTATCTGAATGTGAAGTGTTGGTGGTGTTAGTCACAGTAACTATGACTCTATGGTTTGATGGCCCAATCTTCAAGTACCTTTTGTGCCATCAATAAGTTGTGCATGATGCTCTCAATCATGGCCTCCCAAGAAGTAAGTCATAGCTTCAATCCTTCAAGACTTGCAAAGTCATGAGATTTTGAACTCCCATAATTGAAACTATCACTTTATCCATCACCCCTATTGGTCAAACTTGTTGCTTGTTTTCCATGCTCACCACAAATGTTGAAGGTCTTCAAGGTATCATACCCAACTTCTTCATCAACCTCTCCAACATGGCATTCACTGCTAATCCTCCATCAACCAATGCATCCTTGATGTTGTGATCATTTACTCTCACATCAATCTTGGAGGTATATTCACAAGCCTCCCATGGTGTTGGTTTGGCATCCACCACCCCCATTAATATTGGAACTTTTGCCTTCTTCTTCCTCTTGCTCCTTGTAGAACTCAAACCACCTCTAAGCTCCTTTCTAAAATTAGGATTCAAAGCAATGCATTGGCCCACTATGATATTAGCCTTGTGACTACCAACATCCTTCAAGACATTGTAGTTCCATTGTTGCTCTAAGATCAAGAAGTTGTCCATCCCCAACTTCTTCCTTGGAGTCTTTGTTGTTGATGGTGTGAAGTGCTTATGTGAGTGCTCCTAGTAGGTATAAGAGTATCTTGGCTAGGAGTAAGTCCTTGAGAAGAGTGCATATCCTTTGCAAAATGAGCTCTCTTCTTCTCTTGTGCCAAAAGCTCCAAATTAAGACTCTTGGAATTTGAGCACTCTCCCTTCTCATACTTTCTCTCAGCCACATCTATAGATGTTATCCCCTTACCTTTGTTTGGATTAGGCACCACTTGGGTTTCATTACCTCCCTCTTTGCCTCTATTGGCTCCCTCATAGCCCCTTCCTCCATGATAAGTGGAATTTGGGCAATTCTTTTGGATATGACCTCTTTCTCCACAACCAAAACAATTTCTCTCATTGAAATTGTTGGTTGGTTGGCCCCCTCTATATGAATAACTTCTATAACTCCTAGGCCCTCTCCCCACATTCTTATCCACCTCTCTCTTTTCCCATAGTTGCACCATATTGATCTTGAGATCTGCAAGTTGTTCTGTGATGGTTTGAAGTGGATCCTTTGGTGGAGGTGCAAGAACTAGAGCAACTACTACTTGTGGTGCAACCCTTGCCACCAAAGTATCAAAAATCTACCATAATTGTAACCCTGAGAATGATGCACAACCTCCTTCACCACCAAATCACTCTCACCCCCTTCCAAACTCTCCTCCATACGAATTGCAATCTTGATAGCTTCAACCTTGGAAGAATGTTTCTTATATATCACTTTGCTTCTAATTTTTGGTCTTAACTCTCCCACAAAATTCTTGGTGAGCATGGCCCCTATGCCAATCATAGTAGTCTCCCCATCATCCCCACCCTTCTTCAACACTATGCAAAATCTAGACTCTAATGTTTCAACTCTTTCCACATAGATTCTCACTTTCTCTCCATCTCCTTGTTTGAGAAAGGTAACCACACTCATCAATCTCTCATAACTCTCATCAGGAAGAAAGTTCCCAATGAGTGTTGATGTCAAACCCTCCCAAGACTCTTCTGCCCCATCTCTCCTCTCTCTCTCTCTCTCTCTTTTGGTATTCTGACTCATACCATGTAAGTGTTGTATCCCAAAAGAAATCTGGTAATAATGACGTCCACTCATTCTTTCTCCTCTCATTGTTTCCTATGCAAGCTCTCTTGAAGTCCTTCACAAAAGCCTCCATATCTTCTCCATCCTTGCCAAAGAAAACTGGAAGCTTCCCCATCTTAACCCCTCACTATCTTTCTTTTCTCTCAATTTTTTCTTTTTCTCTTTTCTTTTCTCTCACTCTATAACTAATAGAGTATATACATGACTAACACCATCTGAGAATAATCCACTCTAGGAAACACAAAAGGTTCAAGTTACTCCAAGATTTCTATAGCAATATCAAATCCTAGAGTGTATATTAATTGAACTCTCATGGATAGTTTATCCATAAGTTGAAATATTATCTCCATCACTAATCTTGAGAACTAGCTAATGAAGATGGTAGTATTTCTGTAGCTATACTTAGACTCTCTCCAAGATCCTTCACCAAAGTCTCCAAAAGTGCTTTTACTCCACTACACTCATGTCTTTTTTGAAGTCCTTCCACTCCACAAACCTCATATAACTCCTTGGTCTTAGATCTTCTCCGTCCCAATCTTGGTGAAGAAGGTCCAACATGCAACCCAAGTCAAGTAAGCCTCTCCTTTCTCTCAATCTCTTGCTCTCAAAAGTCAATGGACATGAACTTGCCTTATGTCCCTTCTCTCCACATAAAAAGCACTTGGACTCACTCTTTCCTCCAAGTGGTGTAGGTTTTTGGATCCTCTCAACACTCTCTTCAAATTCTATTCTAAACTCTCTTTTCCTCAAATCTACCCCTACAATCACCTCAAACCCTTCAGAAACCTTGCATAGCCTCAATTATTACTCTTGGAGACCCTTCATGTTCCCGAGATGAGTCTAAACACTGAAATATGCTTTGTGCTGCTCTCACACTCCTCATGCATGAAATCTAAACTCTCCAAAATTGACCCTTCCTCACAATGTAAGTCAAATCTCACAACTGGTATGTTACAATCCTCTGAAATTTTTCACACTTAATTACAACTCTAGCGTGTCCCTCCTTGCAAAATTTTAGATCTTTTCATCAAGCCATTTGGCCTAAGAACCTTTCTATTCAGCATACATATTGTAACTCAAGTTACTAGGCTACAAGTCAAGTCAAGTCAAAAAGTATAAAGAAATATCTATTAACATGGGCATATTCCACTAAGCATGTGATCCTTTACATGGCTATCCTTAGACTATAAAAGAATCCAAAAAAAGGCTTGCGGGCCCAAGAGTTCTCAACTTTTTCCTCAAAGTCAAACACCTAGGAATAATACCAAGTCAACACACTAGAATCCAAAATAGTGATGCTCATCTTTTCCGCTTTCTCTAAAGTAAGGTCCCCTCTATCTTATCTATGAATCACTTTAGCTAATCATGACTAATATAGAACCATCCTTTATCTCTATATTAATAATATCTTTGAAGTACTTGAAATACTAAGCTAAATATCACAATACCACACACATGCACAAATGGGTATTACAAAACAATTTTGAGATTTGAAGAGGCAAATATCAAGAGGTGCATTGTCATTTTGGACCTATAGGTTGATCAAGTTATTGTAGAATGGTATAGTTGTAAGTAATTGTTGAAGTGCTTTGCCTATTTAAAGGAGGCCTTCATAGCCAAATGTTGTTCAGTATTCATATTTCTAAAGATAGATAAAGCAAAGTGTTGAATCTCAGTGCTTGTTGTTTAGCTTAATTCCGAGTATCAAGTTTGTGTTTGTGTTTAGGAGTGTGTAGAGAATTTCAAAGTGTAAGTCAGTGAGTTTGTTGGATGTTGGACTCCACAACGCTAATCTTCATTTTGTGTGTTTAATCCTAAGTGAAGTGTAATCAAAGCAATGTCTTGATAAATCTGAGAGGAATTGTAGTGTTGGTAGTATTTTGCATTTGTGACTATAGTGTGAGTTTGATGTGAACCAATTTTGATCAAGGAGTTGTGCTTTTAGTGGAAGGGTGGAACACAATTCTGAGATGAAATCATTTTACAATGAAGTAGCCATCTTTAGGAGAATCTGACTCATCACAATCAAGATTTGTTTGGATAGAATTTGATGGAGTTGTGATAATGAGTGTGTACTTTGTGACTAGATTGTGAGTCAATGCTTGTTACTCTCTTTTGGGAGTGGTTTCTCCCTAAGAGACAAAATAAGCAACCAAGAAGAACTAAATTGTTATTGTTTACTTTGTATTTGAACATTTCTGCCTCATATCCTTGTGGGAATGAACTTTACTTACTGATTACCATAAGAGTTGTACTTGCCAGGTTGTCACAACCACAATGTGCATCTACATATTTTTTTGGCAATTTTGTGCTATCCATAACATGTTCTTGGCATCCTCCATGCCCTATTGGATTTGAGGCACAAAAGGATTGACAACATCAACTTTGGTAGCCACTACACTAACCTTTACCAAGCTCAAAGGTGTGAAAGAGTGTTTGCCATACATGAGGGAGAAAAGTGTGAGTTTTGTAGATGCATTCACCAAATTGTTATAAGCAAATTCCATGAGAGGAATTATTATGTCCCACCTTTCTTACTCCTCCAAAGTGATGCCCCATAGCATGTCCCAATAATGCAATTGGCCCACCTTGTTTTTCTATAGGTTTGATGATGGTTGGACATGGAATTACAAGTTTGATTGAATATTACAAAGAATGTTCCCAAAACAAACTAATGAATTGAGTGTCGTAATTTGTGATAAGCTTTCAAGAGATGCCATGTTGAGACAAGACCATAGCTAAGTACAATTGAGCCAATTGCAGTGCAATCACATCCTTGATCATAGGACACAAATAAATCAATTTTCTCAGCCAGTCCACAAAGACTATAATGGAGTCAAAACCTAAGGTGATCTTGGGTAATCTACAAATTAGACCTATGCTTACCTACTCTCAATATTATGTAGGAGTAGAAAGGGTTGAAGGAGACCTTGATTGATTAAAGAGCTTTATTTTGCTAATAGAGGAGGTAGATTTGAACATACTCCATCACATCTTGGCCCATCTTGGGTCAATAGTAATAGTGTTAGACTACATCTAAGGTTTTGTACACTCCAACATGACCTAAAATGATAGAATCATGACATTTGGCAAGAATGGTGGTTTGTAGGTTTGGAACATTGGACATCCATAAATTGCCATCTAGGAATGTGAGTCCTTGGGTATTGGTGATGCCCTTAGATGATTGACTGCCAATAATCTTTGAATCAATAAAATCTATATCCAAAAATCTAGGTGCATCTTGACCTCTACAACCAGATTTTTCACCATAGGCATCCAGATGAATGTATATGCAAGTTGCTTCTTGCTCTCCACATATGTAATAATTATGTTAAACCCTTTTCTCTACTTTACCCAATGAATGTGTGGATGAGATAGGTCTTTTTGTGTCTCTAGGTACACTAGTGGTTTGTGGTCTATCTCCACTAAAATTACCTTTTCACAAAGATAGATGCTTGGTAGCAAGAACAATTACCAACTCTTCTTGTTTGGTAGTGTAATAATTTTTCTCCACTTGTAACAATTTTTTAGAGAAATAAATGATTGGGTGCCATCTGCCTTCCCATTCCTTGTTGTAGAATTGCTCTTATCATAATGTTTTGAGGCATATGTAGCCAACTTGATAAGAAGTTTAGAATCATATCATTTCAAGATTGGTGCATGAATTAATACATCTTTCATTGCTTGAAAGGCAAGTTCTTGTGTGGTTCTCCACATCCATTTCTTTCCCTTGCCAAGTAATGATGTTAAAGATTGTGCAAACTTGGAGAAGTCCTTAAAAAATTGATGATAAATCTAGTTAATCCCAAGAAACTCTTTAGTTGAGTTTGATCCTTTGGAATACCCCACATCCAAACAACTTCTATTTATTTGTGAAAACTTAGATACCTTCTACACTTACTCTATGACCCAAGTAATCTTGCCAAATATGCACTTTGAGCTTTTTATGTGCAATTATTTCTTTTGAAAAATTCATAGAACTTCTTGTAGATGTTGTTTATACTCTTCATTGTACTACAATATACTAAGATATCATCTAAAAAATGATAATAAACTTACCCAAGTATAAACAAAATATATCATTCATCAAACTCATGAAAGTGGTCAATGCATTGGTGATACTGAACAACATTAGGTACTCAAAGTAACCATACCTTGTTTGAAAGGCAGTTTTGTGCAACTTGCTCCACTATCCTCATGTGGTTTTTCCCATTGCATCGATCAAGTTTGGTGAAGTGTTTTGCTCCATTGAGTTATCAAATAGATCATGCATTTAAAGTAATGGAAATTATTCTTCACCATTTGGTGGGTAATCAAGGTACATTTGTAGCATCTTGTTCTTCTTCTTCACAAACAAGAGGGAACACCATATGTGGTATGCTAGGTTGGATTTTTCTATAATATATCTTCAATGTGAGCCTTGCACTTCTCTAACTCATGAGGTGATAGTTGATATAGAGCTTTGCAAGGAGGTGTACTCCCAAAAAGTGTTTCAATTTATGATCTACTTTTGAGGTAAACCACCAAGAAATATATCCTTAAATTTTTCTATTGCATCTATCAAGAATTTGTCCATTCAATTATGCACTCTAGACTTCTCTTATTCAACCCATGACACATATCTGTCTTATTGATAACTATTCTCTCTATGACATAGAGAGACAATTCTTACCTTTGGAATCATATCCAATCTCCAAATATCTTCCATTTGCTAGTTCTCATTGTTTTCCTTTGCCAATCTACTATGGGTTGTTGTACTCCATCTAGAGCATACCCAACATCATAACGAGCTAACTGCATCACTCATTGCTCAATGTCTTCCTTATACTCTCCTGTAGAGAGCGCTACCTTTCTAGATAACAACTCAATCCTTTTTTTGACCATTAGGTAATTCTCTTCACTATCATCTTGCTCTAGTTCCATGCCCAACCTTATTGGAATAGAGTGAGGCAAGAAATTCTCTATCGCTCCAAGTTCTATCAATCCTCTCACTTGATTGCCTTCAAGGACTACTGTGGTACCCACATTTTTTGTTTTCTTTTGTTTTGTTAGAGTTTTTGAAGAAGTTAGTAAGAAAGCTGAATTACAAAGGAAAAAATGCACGGGTGTGTCTTCAGAGTAAACCCATAGAAGTCAACTTTGGCTTGGAAAGAGGAAGTACTCGGATGGGAGGGTACAAAGAAACAAGTCCAAAGAAGTACTCATCTTTGGACCAGAACACAAAGGCCGATTGGAAGATGGCCTAACAACCTTTCTACGTGGCAACAAAGTACACTTCAAGAAATGACAGAGGCAGGAGAAGCATACCTTGATAGTGGTAGGAAATCAACATGCATAAGGAGGAGTTGATTTTGAAATTGACTCAGGAATGACTGCACCTTGGGGTAATACAAAATTATGACTGCACAAGGAGAAATTGAATATGTCAAGTTGGTATCATGTTCCTTTGAGTATTTTTCCTGTAGTAATGCGTGTCAAGAAGCCAATTGAGAGTGAAATTTTCCAAAGTCCAAAAGGGGTTAAAGTGACACGTCAAGGAGAGGGAATAGTTTTCTAGTGCCAAAGAACAAGAGATCAAATCATAGCAAAGAAGGTCAAGAATGCACTTGTAGTTAGAGCTTTGCAATTTGTAGATTAGATGTCGTAACAAGGATCAAAGTCTTGAATAGACTTTGTATTATGCTATCAATAACTATGAGGAAGGCCTTGACGTCAAGGAGAAGAGAGGAAATCCGGCTTGATGGATTGAGTCAGATTGGAGGTTAGTATTGGAGAAGGAAGCAGGAGAGATGATTGGGATCACCTTCTATTGGAAGTGTGATACTGCAGAGGAGATTGTGGAAATTTGCAATTTGTTCTTCACCCCACACAGGACTAATGGTTACAAAGTAGAGTCTTATTGGGACCCAATTAAACAAAGCATCATCAAAGCAATCATGGCTATGTTCAAACCTGAATGAACAACATCCGTGAATATGCAGCGGCCCGTCTTCTTCCACCAGATGTTTGCAAGAGTGAAGGTGAACTGGGCAAAGTGCTTCCATCAACAAATGAGGTAGATGGTTGTCAATTGGAGAACTAATTTGCTTCCACATTATTTTGCACCGTTTGCAGCACATTTCTACTTTGGGTTAAATTTGCTGACCGTGGAGGAGAGGCGATGCATGGTGTCACATTTCCATCCTGATCTACAATGAGAAGCGGATGAAGAAGAGCAGCACTACATGACACACCTCCATGCCAGTGATGATCACTTCATCAAAACAAGACAGCAAGAGAGTGAAGAAGTAAGAAGTCCAAAGACAAAGAAGTGGACTAAACCCAAAGAGGAAGAGTTGCCTCAAGCACAACGGAAGACCCAAAGACTTACTCTACAAGGTAAGAAGGTGGTGAGAGAAGAGACTTCAAAAATCTAAAGGAGAGATAGAGTCTAGAGGAGGAGACTCAAAAGAAGCGGAGCTCACATTACAAAGTGGGGAATCCGGAAGTGAGAGTGATGGAGAAGAGGAAGTCTAGCAATTGGCTGAAGCAAAAGATGATGAAGAATTTCATGTGGCTATTGATCATATAGATGGAAGTGATAATCCTTGTGTAGCCGTGGTCATGGAGGAGATGGAGAACCAATGGAAGAAGGAAGACCATACAGGACCAAGTTGAGCTGGTAAGGAAGAAGGAAGCTCCAATGCGATATCATTGAAAGTACAAAGATTGAGACTTTGGGAGAAGGAGCTGGCAGAAGAGATGAAGTACAAAGATAGGGTCAAAGACAAAGAGAACTTTGGAAGAGTACAGTACTTAATGCAGGTTGTGAGTCCATGGTTGGAGCTGTTGAAAGCACAAGAAAAGGTAATCCTGCAAGATCAAAGGAAGGTCAATAATAAGTTGCAGATGGTGAAGTCTCTACTAAATGAAGTAAAGGGATTGCAGGAACATGTAGCTCAAAGAGACAAAGAAGTTGAGGAGCTTTGGGTGGATACAATCTTGAAGGAGAAGCCTTTCAAGAAGTTGCAAGAGAGTTTTGAGTCAAGGGAAGAGAGATGCAGCATCAAGCCGAAGTGTTGAAAGAGAAGATGATGTTGCTAACAAAGATGAAGGAGGAAGTCAATGAAGCATGCATCAAAATTATTCATGTGAAGGTGATGGTAGCAGTGATAGAGCAGGAGTTATAAGGGCTGAAGAAGAGTGCAGCAGGGAAAGAACAAGCATGGCAGAAAGAGCTGTTGATCTAACATCAATAGGAAGAAAGATTGAGAGACTTGGTAAGAAGTGCTAAGTTACAAAGTTCTCAATATGTAGAGGAGAAGAAGATGCTTGTTGTTGAGCACAAAGACAAGTTGAAGATGTATCGGGAAGAGTTAAAGGCAGAGTGATCTTGGGGATATGCATTAGAATCAGTAGGAGAAGTTGTTGGAAGACTGCAAGCAATGTTGAGCACGAAGGCTGAAGGAAGATTGGAAGAAGTGAGACAATATGAATTGAAGTTGCTTGTGTAGGAAACTCAAAAGAGAAGAGCAAAGGATGTTGATATGAGCACTCTTTTGATTCATTTAAGGGAGAGAGTAGATAGAAAGATGTTGGAAGTAGGAGACAATGTCAATCTCAGATTAGATTTAGTGAATTCAAAGTTAGGGAGTTAGAAGAAGTGTGCAAGAAGATAAGAAACCCAAAGTAAGAGAACTAGGAGTGTAGGTGTCTTCAAAGTTGTCACCTAAGACATTAGAGAAGAGTGGGTTGGAAGATAAAGAGTTAGAAAGGTTACCCATGACCTCAATTGTAATTCAAAGTGAAGTACTAGAAATAGTGAAGGATTTGGTAGTTGAAGATAGACCCAAAGAAGGAGAAGTGATAGGAAGATCATTGGGTTTGGAAGCCGAAGAAGAGGTAGACATCGGATTGGAGTAGTAACAATTTTGAGATTTGAAGAGGCAGATATGAAGAGGTGCCTTGTCATTTTGGATTTGCAGGTAGGAAGAGTTGTTGTAGAACAGTATTTTTGTTAGTAATTTTCAAGTGCTATGCCTATTTAAAGGAGGCATTTGTAGTGTTATGTTGTTCAGTATTCCAAATTCTTGAGATAGATAAAGTGAAATGCTGATTTTAGTGCTCATCGCTTGAGCTTAATTCCAAGTGTCAACTCCATGTTTGTAATTGTGAGTGTTGGGAGAATTTTGAAGTGCAAATCAATGTGTTTGTTGGATATTAGATTCTATACCCTTGATCTTCATTATGTGTGTTTATCTTGAGTGAAGTTCAATCGCAACAATGACTTGATATGTTGGTAATATTCTCCAATTGTGAGTGCAACGTTGAGTTGATGTGAAGCAATTTTGATTGAGCAAGTTGTGCCTTCAATGGAGGGGTGGAACACAGTTCTAAGGGAAAGTCATTTTGCAATGAAGTTCTATCTTTGAGAGAATCTGAATCATCACAATCAAGATTTGTTTGGACAAAATTTGCTAGTGTTGTGATTATGAGTGTGAGATTTGTGACAAGTTGTCAAGATTGCACACTTGTTACTCTTTTCAGGGTGTGGTTTCTACCCCAAAGACTAAAGAAGGACCACATTAAGAACCACATTTGTTACTTTGCTTTGTATTTGACCAATTCTGAATTGTATCTCTGTAGGAACAAACTTTACTTACCAAATTACCGCAAAAAAGATATTTTCTGAGTTGTCACAACTACATTTATAAAAATTAATTATGCATTTATCTTCCTCAATCTTTGTGCACTTATCTTCTACTTTCCCTCACTTTTGCTCCTTTCTTTTGAGCCAATCGGGCCATAAGGTACATTTATTGGCAATATTCATTTTCTAATGGGATTTCAATATCCTTATCTTTGATTTATTCTTCCAAATTGTTCAAAGGTCACTTGTATGGAGGTCAGTCACCCCTGGGGAAGCAAGCATAATAATTGATGGCTATATGCCCAAATTAGTTGCAATTGTAGAAACATCATTGTTCTGCTCAAGCCTCTTCTTCTTTGGGGACTCCATCTCTCTTTTCTTGAACACATCTCCCTTCCTTGGAAATATCAAGCTCCTTAATCTCAAAAACAAATGTTTCCCAATTCCATAGGAACTAGTCCATCAAAGTGCCATTTTCAGTCCAATTATTGTGTTGGGACTACTCGTCACTGCTTCCAAGTGCTCCTACTATTCTTTGAGCACACTCAATGGCTTCAAAAATTATATAAAGGTTTTGTACTATCACCTCTTGTCAGATTTTCTCTTTAACCCCCATTTGAAGATGTCAAGAGATTTTGTTGGGCTCATATCAATTATGGCAGCATGCAGATCAAGAAATCTATCCATGTATTCTTGGATGCTATTCTTTTCTTCATCTCTCATAGATGGGTTTGAGTCATCTGCATAGAATCCATCAATTGGGAATTCTTCAACAACTCTTCTTGTATTGCCATCCAAGTGATCTTCCTTCGTTCTACTCACATTGATTGTTCCCAAGTATCATACCAATGAGAGCTTTATCATTCAAGTACTCACATGAAAACATACCTACTAAATAGTCTTTGATCTTTGTCGTAAATTGAAGGTATTGATTCATTCTTGAGATCCAATTCTCTACTATTCCCATAAAGCATTGTTTGTTGTAAGGCTTGATGTTGCATGTCTTCTTCATTTATAATAACAATGTGGCTTTGTTGTTGAAGGTAAATTTATGGGTAATTTGGCCATTATCATGGGTTTTGGGACAATCTCCACTCTTGCATTACATGATTGCTCTTGGATGTACATACTTGACTTTGTATCGCCTCCACTATTATCTTGATCTCTTAGAACTCAATCAACATCCTTTGCATTCCTTGCATCACATCTAACAACTATGGCTTCATGATTCGTACACACTATGGACTCTTGGTAAATACTTCCTACTTCAATACATTGTTAGTATGATCACTTGGGAAGGGGCATGGACTATTGGGGCCTTAGAGCCTATCACGTGTTAATAATACTCCTCACCAAAATTACAAACTAAAAAATCCCTAAATGTCACTTTTGGCCTAACTACATAAAAAATTTCTATTTGAGTGTTGAAAGGAAGAAGACTTGGTATATTCATATCATTGCATCATAACAAAATATAAATCATAAAATCACACTTTCTATCTTATATCATAAGAAAAGGAGAATCACAAGATTTGGCAAATTCATTACTACATCCATGAAATATGCTCTAAAACAATATACATTCTCACTTACTCATGTTGGATGTACATAGTATTGATGTGAAAAAAAATTGAGGGAAGGAAAATCAGATGTTGGAAATCATCCTCTAGGAGAATCCATCCCATCTTCTTTCCAAAACACCCAACCTCGTAATCTACACTACTCTTTCTACCCTCAAAATATCTCAATTTCAGTAGTTTATGTTCTTCCAAGCAGGGTGATCCACTCACTTGGATTAGAGTACTTGGGTTGATACTATTGTAACAGCCTAAGAAGCATACAAGATTGGAACTCTCAGAAGCTCCAATGCCCCAAAGGAGCATCTTGTCTTTATTTTATAGTAAAGAGGATCCCTTCAAAAAGAGCTACACCCTTAGATTAGATGCATGGATTAATGACATGTTGATCCTTGTCATTTTTGGTTGGTCAAACTTGTTTGACCAAAGGGAATCTTTGAGAAATCTTCCTATGAAAGAATGGAAGAGAAATCTGTTGGAAACATCTCAACAAGACAACAAGAAGGGAGAAGGCAATGGATGTTCCCCCCAAAAAAAGGGTAGGACTTTATTTTTCAAGGCCTAATTCTTTTGGCCTGATTCTTTTGTTTACTCCTCTAAAGTTGGCTCTAAATTTTTTGGTGTGTTCTTGGTTTTTGCACTATTAGTGGAATATTCTTTTGGAGGCTCCTTTATCTGATCTACTTAGCTCATCATGTATAACATCTCTAAAGATATTATCAAACCCATTTTCACATGTAGCTAATTTATCTAGCTAATGGTATTAAACCTCCCCACTTACCAGATATACATTGGAGGATCTCTACCACATAGCTCAAAAGTAGACTACCATCTCCTTAGTTTCTAAGATGATTGTTCTTTGTGCTTGGTTCCCCAATAGTACATTTTAAACTTGTTTGTACCTTGTACTCTCTTCCTCTTTACTATATTCAAATTTTTTTTTAATTTTTTTTTTATTTCTTTTCCTGTTTTGTTGTTCCCGTGTTTCTTCTGCACTCCATCTGATCAAGTATTGGCCCTAGACATGTAGGAATCAAAAGCTTGTAAGGAGTTTTATTTCAAAAATGGGGTGTTTCAATATTTTATCATTTCCATATTTCTTCTACAATTCATCTGTTCACTGATAGGTCCTAGATCTGAAGAAATAAAAAAAAACCTCATCAAGAGGTCTCATTTCAAGAATTATTGGATATATGAGTATGAATAAATATTTAATAGATATTTACAAAGCTAGTATGATAAATATTTTGAAAATTCACAACTTTATTTATGGGTATATTTTATATAGTAATCCTTGTATTAAAAAAACTAGTTTTTAAATTTTTTAAATGATTTGGGGATAATTTTCTTCAGATTCTATGATTTGTTACTAGATCAAATAAAAAAAATCATAATTTTAATACAAGATTTGAATTGGAACTTGAACCTTTCACTACTCATATTATCTATCACAAAACTTGTTATACCAAACTCACATCATAGACTGAATATAAGTTGGTGAATACATAAACATGAGTTTAAGAATCTCATAAATATGTTTTATAAAAGTGCAGATGCACAAGAAGACAATAATTTTTGTTTCCTCATAGAAAGACATGCACACATACCAAAATATAATCATAAGGAGAGATTTACAATGGCACCAGCAAGTGGCTGGTGTGAGTTGAGATGCCCTAAAGCATGGTCGAGCTAGGATCCAAGAGCTTGTAACCTTGCCAAAGAAAGAGCAAAGATGTGCTTTAGTGGCACAAGTAATGGACAAGTCAACTAAGAGAGAATGCAACATATTTTGACATTGTTGCTTCATCAAGGAAGATTTGCAAACCTCAGGTCCAATCTGATGGTAGTGAAGCAAAGGATGGAAGGTCTTCCCATGCCCATTGAGATAGACCATCTCTTGTCGATGTAATACTCCAAGGACAAGAGAACTCTCCCAAAAAGATACAAGAGAGAAAAAATAGGTTTCACACCCAATCCTCCAATGCCCCAAAGGAGCACCTTCTCTTTATTATATAGCAAAGAGTAGCGCCTCAAAGGAATATCCAACCTTGGATCAGATACATTGATTGGTGACCTTTCAATAGCTCCATCCTTGGATTAGTTGTTTGGATGGGTGACATGTCAGTCCTTGTCCTATCTAGTGGTTCAAACGGGTTCGATTGAAGGAATCTTTAGGGAATCTTGCTATAAGGAGCTCAAAATCATGTGGGTGAGGTACCATTGGAAAGCTCTTGATGAGAAAAATCAGAGGGAGGAGAAGGCAAGCTTTTTGACCTTAAGGTGGAGAATGTTTCCATTTTTGAGGCTAATTCATCTATTTAGGCCTTCAAAATTGGCTCTATAGATTTTAGGCTATATTTGGCTTCTCCTCTATAAGTAGAAGTACTCTTTTGGTGACACCTTTGTCTGATCTACCTAGCCCATTGTACAAAACAGCTTTCTAGATGTTACCAAGCCAATTTTACTCTCTAGATAATATGTCTAGTTGCTTGTATTATAGACCTCCCCCCTTTTAAGACGCAATGTCATCATTGCAAAGTTGTTGCTCGAAAGATTGAACTAACACTAGTGCATTGGTCAAGTTGGCTACTGGCTCCCATGTTGCCTCATGCAATGGGTACCCTTTCCAATGGACCAGATATTCCACACGTGGATGGCAAGTACTATACATGCGTTTCTAGAGAATGCATTGACTTCATACTCCTCCGCCTCATCAAGATGTACAAGATCAACTTTCTCAGATGAAAGAGAAGTAGGGCGGCCAAGGAGCATATTGGCATGATAAGGAAACATGAAACAGCATACAGATCTTCATATATGGTGGTATTTTGAGGTGATAGGTCATGGCACTGATGCAATGAAGGATGGAGAAAGGTCTAATAAAACAAGGTCTGAGCTTGTGAGGACCAACTAACTTGAGGTTGGTGGTTGATAGCCAGACTTGATCTCCCACATTGAACTCCATGTGTTAGCAATGTGTATCTACATACTGCTTCTACCAATTTTAGGCAATCTACAACTTGTGCTTGGCGTGCTCCACCCCTTGTTGGATTCTAGAAACAAAAGTGTTGACAATGTCAACCTTGGTAGCCACCAGATGGACCTTCATCAAGCTTGAAGGTATAAAAGGATGATATCCATACATGAGGAAGAACAGTGTGACTTGTGTGGAGGCATTCACCAAATTTTTGTAAGAAAATTCCACCAATGGGAGTAAGGTGTCCCAACTCTCTTGCTCATCCAAAGTAAAGCCCCAAAGCATGTCCTCAATAGTGCAATTTTCCCTCTCTATTTGCTCATTAATTTGTGATGTGGACATGCCAATTTGGTTTTGAAGAACCCAAAGAGTGTTCTCCAAAACAAACTAGTGAATTGAGTGCCTCTATCTGTGATGAGCACTTGAGACAAGCCATGATGGGAAAAGACTACATCTAAGTATAATTGAGCTAGTTGTGGGGCAATCACGTCCTTGGTGATAGGACATACATGAATCATTTTGTTGAAATGACTAACAAAGAATAAAATGGAGTCAAACCAGAGGTGATCTTGGGCAATTCACAAACCAAATCCATGCTTACCTATTCCCAACATTGTGTAGAAGTGGGAAGAGGTTAGAGAAGTCTTGTGGGAGCTTGATTAGAAGTCTTATTTTGTTGACAAAGTAGGCCACTTCAAACATATTCCATCACATCATTGCTCATCTTGGGCCAATAGTAATGGCATTTGACTGAATCCAAGGTCTTGTCCATTCCAGCGTGACCTGCAATGGTAGAATCATGATATTTTGCTAGGATCGTATCATCTGGGATCCACAACCTGCCATCACGGAAGGTGAGTCCTTGGGTGCTAGTGATGCCTATGGATGATTGAGCACCTACAATCTATTGATCAGTGTTTGTAGTAGCAAGAATCTTGGGCCAGAATTTAGGGTTCATCTTGATTTCCACCACCAAATTGTTTACCATCATCATTTGAGTGAATGCATCTGCAAGTTGCTTCTTGCCTTCCACATATCTGATTGTCATGTTGAATTGTTGTCTCCATTGCCCACCAAATCTGTTGACAAGAAAGATTTTTTTTTATGTCTTGAAGTAGACTAGAGGTTTGTGGTCCATCTCTATCACAAATGCCTTCTCACCTAGATAGTGCTTCCAATGCTTGGTTGCAAGGACAATGGCTAGCTCTTCTCGTTCAATGATGTGATAGTTACATTCTATCAGTAACAAGTTATGAGAGAAATATGCAATTGGGTGCCATCCATCCTACCATTCTTGTCATAGGATTGCTCCTATTGCTACATCTGATGCATCTACAGTCATCTTGATTGGACGTTTTGGGTCATACCATTTCAAGATTGGTGCATGTAGTAATGCATCTTTCAACTCCTAAAAGGCCAATTCTTGTGCAGCTCCCCATATTTACCTCTTCCCCTTACCCAATAGTGTTGTTAGAGGTTGTGCAATCTTGGAGAAGTCCTTAACAAATCAACAATAAAGCCTATCAATCCGAACAAACTCTTGAGTTGAGTTTGATCTTCAAGAGCACTCCATTTTTGAATGACTTTTATTTTATTTATTAATACTTGGATACTCACTACACTTACGTTATGTCCTAACTATTCTACTTCAAATTTACCAAACTCGCACTTTGAGATTTTGGCATACAATTGATTCTATCATAGAATCTAGAGGACTTCTCATAGGTGTTGCTTGTGCTCTATTAGCATCTTATTGTAGACTAAGATGTCATCAAGAAAAATGATAACCGATATATTCAAGTATAGATGAAATATGTCATTCATGAAACTCATGAAAGTTGTTAGAGTGTTGGTGAAGCCAAATGGCATCACCAAGTACTCAAAAGGACCTACCTTGTTTGAAAGGCCAGTTTTTGTATGTCTTCTTCCGTAATCTTGATTTGGTTGTAACTGCTCCACAAATCAAGTTTGGTGAAGTGCCTTGCCCTATTGAGTTGATCAAAAAATTCATCCATGCAAGGTAATGGATATTTATTCTTCACCATTTGTTGATTCAGTCCCTGATAGTCAATGCATATGTGCATTATTCCATCCTTCTTCTTCACAAACAATACAGGAGCCCCATATGGTGATATGCTGGGTTGGATAAATCCTTTCTGTAACATATCCTTGATTTGAGCCTTACACTCCTCCAACTCATGAGGTGATAGTCAATATGGGGCCTTATAAGGAGGTGTCTTCCCAAGATGTATCTCAATTTATGATCTACTCTCCTTTTTGGTGGTAAACCTGCGAGTAATTCATCCAAAAGTACATCTTGGAACTCTTTGACCACATCTTTTAATTTCTCAGGAATTTATCCATTGTGTTGGACACTCTAGACTTATCTTGTTAAACCCATGAAAGATCTATCCATCTTACCAATAGATGTGGTCCATACAGAGGCCACTCTTGCCTTTGTGATCTTCCTTTAATCCCAAAGATTTTTTGTTGACTGGTTTTCACTACTTTCTTTCTCCAATCTACCATGGGATTGTAGTGCTCCATCCACGACATACCTAAGATTGCATCATAACAAGCTAGTTGTATCACTTACCACTTGATTGCTTTTTGATACCCTCCTATAGAGCGTATTACCTTTCTAGGTAATTACTCAATCCTCTCTGTCTGACTATTAGGTAACTTTACTTTGTCTTTCTCATTCTTCTTTAGTTCCATCTCCAACCTTATTGCAACAGAGCAAGACAAGAAATTTCCTATTGCCCTAAGTTCTATTGTAATACTCCAAGGATAAGAGAAGAGAGAGAACACAGATTTCACACTCAATCATTTGATACCCCAAAGGAGCACCTTCTTTTTATTATATAGATAAAGAGGATCTACTCCAAGGAAGCTCCACCATAGGATTAAGCACATAGATAGGTGACATGTCAGCAAGCTCCACCCTTGGATTACTTACTTAGATGGGGGACATGTTGGTCTAGGTCCTATCTGGTTGGTCAAACAAACTTTGACTAGAGGGAATCTTTTAGGGAATCTTCTTGTAGGAATCTGAGAATCACGTGTGTAAGGTACTGTTTGAAAGCTCTTGATGAGAAAAACCAGGGAGGAGGGATGGCTAGACTTTTCTCCACTAGGGGAGGGAGATCTGTACATTCTATTGGTATTGGTTCTAAGGTTTTCAAGTCTATTTTGGTTTTTGCCATATTACTAGAAGTACTCTTTTGGTGATACTTCTATCTGATCTATTTTGACCATCATGTATAACATCATTCTAGATGTTACTAAACCAAATTTCACATCTAGATCATATGGCTAGCTCTTGGTATTACAGACCTCCCTCCTTTAAAGATGTAACGTCATCGTTGTGCAGTTGTTGCTCAAACACTTGCACCAACATCGGTGCATGTGTCAAATTGGCAACGGGCTCCCAAGTTGCTTCATAGAGGTGATAAGCTTTCCACTGTATTGAAAGTCCACCCGTGGATGGCGAGTACCATGCATGCATTTTTGAAGAATACACTCCACTTCATATTCCTCTATACCATCAATGAGTGTCGGACAAGGTTGAATGTCTTGTGTGGAATGACACTTGCCTGATCGGGGAGCATATTTGCATAGTATGGAAACATGGAACACTAGATGGATCTTCATGTGTGGTGGTAGCTCAAGGTGATAGGCCACATCGCCAACTCGATGAAGAATCAAGAAAGGTCCAATAAAACAAGGTTTGAGCTTACGAGGTCCAACTAATGTGAGTTTGGTTGTCAATAGCCACACTTGATCCCCAAGATTGAACTCTATGTGCCTACGGTGTGCATCAACATACTACTTTTGTTGATTTTGTGCAATCTATAATTTGTGTTTGGCGCTCTCCACACCTTGTTGGATTCTAGAAACAAATGTGTTGACTGCATCGACCTTGGTAGCCACTAGGTGGATCTTCATCAAGCTAGAAGGTGTGAAGGGATGCTCATCATACATGAGGAAGAACGGTGTGACCTGGGTGGATGCATTCACTGAATTGTTGTAAGCAAATTCCACCAATGGGAGTAGGGTGTCCCACCTTTCTTGCTCTTCTAAGGTGAAGCCGCGTAACATGTCTTCAATTGTTCATTAGCCTGCTTTGTTTGTCCATATGTTTGTGGTAAGCTATGGACATGGCCAACTTGGTTTTGAAGAAACCAAAGAGTGTTTGCCAAAACAAACTGGTGAATTGAGTGCCTCTATTGGTGATGAGTATGCTAGACAAGCCATGGTGAGAGAAGATTGCATCTAAGTATCATTGAGCTCGTTGTGGAGCGGTCACATCCTTGGGGGTAGGGCGTACATGAATCATTTTGCTGAGCTGGTCGACAAAGACCACAATGGAGTCAAACCCTGAGGTGGTCTTGGGTAATTCACATATGAGATCCATACTCACTTGTTCCTAACATTAGGTAGGAGTGGGGAGAGATTGAAGGAGCCCTGCAAGAGCTTGATTAGAAGCTTTGTTCTATTGACAAAGTAGGCAGTTGTGCATGTAGTCCATCACATCATTGCTCATCTTGGGCCAATAGTAATGGCGTTGGATTGCATCCAAGGTCTTGTCCACTATGATATGACCTGCAATGGCCAAATCATGACATTTTGCTAGAATGGTGGTACATAATTTTGGGACATTTGGCATCCATAATCTACCATCACAAAAGGTGAGTCCTTGGGTGCTAGTGATGCCTTTGGATGATTGCGCTTCTACAATTTGTGGATCAATTTTTGTAGCAACCAAAATCTTTGGCCAAAATTTAGGGTTAATTTTAACCTCTGACACCAAGTTGTTTGCCATTGGCATGCAGGTGAATGCATCTACAAGTTGCTTCTTATCTTAAACATAGGTGATTTTCATGTTGAAGCATTGTTGCCACTCTACACACCAAATCTTGCAACAAGATAAATCCTTCTGCGTCTCAAGGTAGACTAGAAGTTTGTGGTCTATCTCTACTACAAATGCCTTCTCGCCCAAATAGTACTTCCAATGCTTGGTTGCCAGAATGATGGCCAGCTCTTCTCATTCTATGGTGTGGTAGTTGCACTCTATGGGTAACAACTTTCAAGAGAAATATGCAATTGGATGCCATACATCATGCCACTCTTGTTGTCAGACTGCTCCTATTGCTACGCTTGATGCATTTGTAGCAAACTTGATTGAACATTTTGGGTCATACCACTTCAAGGTTGGTGCATGTAGCAAGGTGGCTTTCAATTCTTGAAAGGCCAACTCTTGTGCGGTTCTCCATGTCCACTTTTCCCCTTGCCAAGTAGTGCCATTAAAGGTTGTGCAACCTTGGAGAAGTCCTTGACAAATCTATGAAATAATCCTATCAACCCCAAGTAGCTCTTGAGTTGAGTTTGATCTTCTAGGGCACTCCATTTTTGAATGAACCTCTATTTTATCTATCAATACTTGAATGTCCTCTGCACTTACTCTATGCCCCAAGTAGTCTACTTTAGACTTGCCAAACTCGCACTTTGAGATTTTGGCATACAATTGATTCTATCTTAGAATCTAGAGGATCTCTTGTAGATGTTGTTTTTGTTCCGTCATTGTGCTATTGTATACTAAGATGTCATCCAAGAAGACAATAACAGACTTATCCAAGTATAAAAAAAATATGTCATTCATTAGACTCATGAAAGTGGCAGGTGTATTGGTGAGGCCAAAAGGCATCACAACATACTTGAAGTGGTCATACTTGATTCGAAAGGCAGTTTTGTACACATCTTCCTTTGCAATTTGGATTTGATTGTAACCGCTCCGCAAGTCTAATTTGGTGAAGTATCTTGCTCCATGGAGTTGTTCAAATAGGTCATCCATGCAAGGTAAGGGGTATTTTTTCTTCATTGTTTGCTGATTGAGACCCCAATAGTCAATGCACAGGCGCATTGTACCGTCCTTCTTCTTCACAAACAAAACAAGAGCCCCATATGGTGATATGCTAGGTTGGATGAACCCTTTTTGCAGCATCTTCTCTATTTGAGTCTAACACTCCTCCAACTCATGAGGTGATAGGCGATATGGGGCCTTACAAGGAGGTATCTTCCTTGGGAGTGTCTCAATTTTATGATCTACTCTCCTTTTTGGTGGTAATCCTGAGGATAGATCATCAGGAAAGACATCTTGAAACTCATCCACCACATCCTTCAATTTTTTAAGAATTGTCCATTGAGTTGTGCACTTTAGACTTCTCTTATTAGACCCATGAAACATTTATCGGTCTTACAGACAGTTGTCGTCCCTATGACATATAGAGGTAGTTCCTTCCTGTGTGATTTTTCTTTAACCCCAATGATTGACCATTGGTGGGTTCCCACTACTTTCTCCAATCTACCATAGGGTTGTAATGCTCCATCCATGGCATGCCTAAGATTGCATCATAACGAGCTAATTGTATCACTCGCCACTCAATTGCTTCTTGATATTCTCCTACAAAGAGTATTACCCGTCTAGGTAATGATTCAATCCTGTTTGTTTGCCCATTAAGTAACTCTACTTCTTCACTCCCATCTCTCTTTAGATCCATTCCCAATCTTATTGCAATAGAGTGAGACAAGAAATTCTCTGTTGCTCCCGAATCTATTAATACTCTCACTTGATTGCCTTCTAGGACTCCATTCACAACAATCAATTGTGAGGTTTCCTTTTGGGATCTTTGCGCATTAGTCTTCTTCCTTCCCTTGCTTCTTTGCTTCCTTATTGAGCCAATAAGGCCGTAATGTAATACCAAGGGTTAGCCATATGATCTAGATGTGAAATTCGGTTTGGTAACATCTAGAATGATGTTATACATGATGGTCAAAATAGATCAGATAGAAGTATAACCAAAAGAGTACTTCTACTAATAGGGCAGAAACCGAAATAGACTTGAGAACCTCAAGAACCAATAGCTAGACATATGATTTAAAGTTGAGAATTGGTTTGGTAACATCTGGAAGGATGTTACACATGATGGACTAAACAGATCAGAAAGAGGTATCACCAAAAGGGGACTTCTACTAATAGAGTAGGAACCGAAATATGCTTGAAAACTTTGAAGGCAATTTTGGAGGCCTAATCGGATGAATTAGGCCTCAAAATGTGCAGATTCCCCCCCCCTCCAATGGGGGAAAGGCTGGCCTTCCCTCCCCCTGGTTTGTCTCATCGAGAGCTTTCCAACGGTACCTTACTCATGTGATTCTGAGATTCCTACAGGAAGATTCCCTAAAAGATTCCCTCCAGTCAAAGCTCGTTTGACCAACCAGATAGGACCTAGACTAGACAGGTCACCCACCCACGTAAGTAATCCAAGGGTGGAGCTTGCTGACATGTCACCTATCTGTGTCCTTAATCCTATGGTGGAGCTTCCTTGGAGGAGATCCTCTTTGTCTATATAATAAAGAGAAGGTGCTCCCTTGGGGCATCAAATGTTTGAGTGTGCAATCTGTGTTTTCTCTCTTCTCTTGTCCTCGGAGTATTACACGTAAGGTACATTTACTAGCAATCTTCATTTTCCGAAGTGATTTCCACCTCCTCCTCTTCAATGCGTCTCTCCATGTTGTTCAAAGATTGCCTATACAAAGGCCGAGGGCCTCTAGAGAAATGAGTATGATAGTTGGTAGATATGTGCCCAATACGGTCACAATTGTAACAACGACGTTGTTCTCCTTGAGTTCCTTCTCCTTGTGGGACTCCATCTCTTTGTTCTTTTACCCGTTCACGCTTCCCTTGAAGCGGTCGTGCTCCTCGATCTTGAAATCAAAGGTTGCCCAATTCCATCGGTACTAGTCTACCCATGTGTGGAAATTCTGCCTAATAATATTGAGGTGGAACTACTCCTTCACCTCCCTCCAATGCTCTTGCTATTCTCTGCGCACAAGCAATGGCTTCAAATACTATGTGAGGATTTTGCACCATGAATTCTTGGCAAATCTGCTCCTTCAACCCTCATTTGAAATTGTCAAGAGCCTTTGCTGAACTCATGTTGGTTATTGTGACTTGTAGATCCAAAAATGCCTCCACATACTCTTGTATGATGTTCTTCTTCTGTCTAAATTCCAATAGTCAGGTTTGAGCCATCTGTACAAAATCCACCAATTGGAAATTCTTCAACAATCCTTCTTGCATTGTTGTCCATGTGACCTCCCTTCTCTCTACCAACATGGATTTTTCCTAAACATCATACCATGTGAGGGATTTATTGGTAAAGTACCTACATGCAAACACGCTTGCAGCATGCTCAATGATCTCTGTTGAGAACAATTGGAAATATTGATTCATTCTTGAGATCCAATTTTCCACTACTTCCATCGTATGCTATCCCTTGTAATGCTCGATGTTGCAAGGGTTCTTCATCCAAAGTAGCAATGTAGCCTCATCGTTGATAGGGGTTTGTAGGCATGGGTGCCTCTCCAAGTACTTTAGTCGTAGGTACTGGGTTTTGAGACGGCTCTTCTTCTTGCAT
The DNA here is from genome assembly GCA_948567375.1 of Lunularia cruciata. Taxonomy (NCBI): domain Eukaryota; kingdom Viridiplantae; phylum Streptophyta; class Marchantiopsida; order Lunulariales; family Lunulariaceae; genus Lunularia; species Lunularia cruciata. The sequence continues at coordinate 1,428,539 of OX419756.1, read as the reverse complement.
TGCTTGATTGTTTGTGAGGATCTGCACTTGACTTTGTAATGTCTCCATGGTCATCTTAATCTCTCAAAATTCATTCAACATCCCTTGCATTCCTTGCACTAGCTCTTGCAATTGTGGATCTATGGTTCCTACAACACTCAATTGCTAATGTCTACTTCAAAACAGAGTCAATATGATCACTTTGGAAGGCACACAACCTATCTGAACTACCATTGGGACCTTAGAAGCTATCACTCATTGATAATACTCCTCACTAAAATTCCTAAACACAAAATCTCTAAACATCACTTTTGGTCTCACTACATAACGGATTTCTACTTGAGTGTTGAAAGGGAGAGGATTTGGGACATTCACATCCATATCATCATAATAGAATGTAGATTGTCAAATCCCACTCTATGTCATATATCACCATAGGTAGAATCATTGGGTTTGGTGAGTTCATCACCCTATCCATGAATTTTGCACCAAAGTGATAAACTAGTGATACCTTGATTTGCTCACGTTGTTGTGTTGTGGTTTGGATAGCTCTTAAAAAAGTGACTTATCATTTTTATCTCTGCATTAATGGGGTAGGTAGCTTGCCAGATCCAGCGGATGAGATGCTGCCAGGTGAGCAATCTTTGTACATGTATATGAGTGGCCACGTGGGTTACAATCTTATCATGTTTGAGGGCTCTGATGTATAAAGATGAGGGCGAGTGGAGAGACGAGGGGGTGTTTTAGTCAAGGAGTCTCGAGAGGGAGGAGGACATTGGGAGTGAGAGTTGTAGCAATGCATGAGTGGTAAAACATTAGAGGAAGCAATTGTGCATGAGATATTCCCTACTCCCAATCTGCCATTCCCAAATTCTTTTCTCATCAGGCTTCTCTCACCGTGATGGCTTACGAGACTGGTTGGTGGCACGTTTCGCGGCGGTATTTGTGGAGTAAGTGATGGGAAACCCGGATCCTATTGTCCTTTTGGTGCTTACTTATGAGAATTTCTGGGACTTGACAATATATGTACTTCTAAAGATGAGGAATGCCTAAATTTTTGTTCATAAGCTTCAAGGTGGAGTTGTGTGGTCCATTTGTCAAAAAGTAAAAAGACTAAAGGACAAATGTGCAAGAGATTGGGTCCCAATAGAGAAGGCTAGAGTGTTTTGAACATCAAGGAAGTTTAGGGAGGCCATTTGGGAAACAAAGGATATAGTTGGAAAGAGAAGATGACGAGCTACAATCTGAAGACATAAATCACACAATTTGAGCTGAGTATAAGAGAGATATGATCAATTGAGTCAAGGAGGTAAAATTTATGCCTAGAAGCACAAAGTAGGCCATGGAGAGAGCTTCTTGCATCATTTTCACTATCTGTTGGTGGGATTGAAGAGTAGACAAAGTGTTCACAATATTGAGTGTAAGAAATTTCAGTTTTGGGTGAATCTTAGATCATATCTGATTGATTGAGTTGAAGCTCTTACCTTGAGGTGTAAGGTGTTGGAGAAGAGCTAATGACCAGGTTTGGAGTTTTTGTCACTCCCCAAGTTGTGGTTTGAATTTGCTTATGAAAATTTCCAGAATTGTTGGTGGATAGGTTTACACCTCTGTGCAAAGGTTTCATGTGAATTCTTCAAATAGAGAAATCAGGGTCTTGGATCAAGTATACCTAGGTCTGTAGAGCTCACAAGTTAGCCCAGCTCAGGAATTGATACACATCTAAAGATAGGGATTGGCTACCAAAATATGCATGAGTTTAGACAACAACGCAACCAGCTGTTGTGGAAAATTTGGTTGGTTCTAAATCTGTGAAGAGTGAGATCTGATGCAAAACATTCTGCTGAAAACACTATTATAAGCTTGGTAGAGCAATTTTATCTTTCATCTTGGTTGGATATCAATTCTCCTATCTTGTGATTGTGATTGAGAGTTTTAGGTTTCTAGAGTGTTTTTGAGGATCAAGTGTATTTTTGAATCAGAAATTTGGGGGAAATTTTCCAAGAACCAGGAGCAAACCCTAAAAAGGGGATTTCAAAATTAGGGTGAAAGTTGCAAAAACCTGGCCAACTTTGAGAGCTTGTCAGGCAAGTTGTAATGATTGAAGTGTATTTTATATGATTAGAAAGCTGATCTCACAAGCTTTCCATTGAATCTTAGAACACTAAAATCCAAGCTATAGAAAACTAGTTATTTTCATATGAGTTGCACAAAATTTTCCCATCAAAAAGACATAGGAAATCCCCACATAGAATAGAAATTTGTTGAGATCTGAAGTACAAATGGGAGGAGGCTTGGAGTACATGTTGAAATGAGCTTGGTGATAGAGAAAGAAAGCTCTGAAGCTCTTTTCCAACAAAAAGTACAGAGAGTTGTTGTCATATTCTTGTGATTTGATCCTCTTTGTGCTTGTATGCCTATTTGTACGCCCAATTGACTTGGATTGGTGTGTGGGCATTGCGCTTAGATTATTTCCTTCTAGGAGTGTTGTGTATTTCTCCTTGGTAATGTTGGAAGTGATGACCAGTAGACTGGGAGTGCATGTTGTGATGATAGGTTAGGTTACCCAATACTACCCTTCTCGATAGTAAGAATATTAGTTACAAGAAAGGAGGATTCCGATGATAGGGTCACACGTGTGTTCAGTCAAGTCATTACGGGTTTACCTCTAGCCTCTAATCTGTAGTCTCTATAGCTAGGCACCTTGTGTGTTCCTAGAGAGAGAAAAGAAAAGTACAACAATGCTAGATGTACATAACCTTGATGTGGAATGGATTTGAGAATGGAAAGCTAGGTGCGGGAAATTGTCCTCAAGGTGCATCCATCCCATCCACTCTCTAAAGTCCTTCCTAAGTCTAGCAATGACTCTATGTTCTCCACCTCAAATTACTCAATTGTAGTAGTTTATGCTCTTCCAAGACGGGTGATCCACTCTCTTGGACTAAAACACTTGCTCTGATACCATTGTAATACTCCAAGGACAAGAGAGGAGAGAAAACACAGATTTCACACTGAATCATTCGATGCCCCAAAGCAGCACCTTCTCTTTATTATATAGACAAAGAGGATCTCCTCCAAGGAAGCTCCACCATAGGATTAGGCACACAGATAGGTGACATGTCAGCAAGCTCCACCCTTGGATTACTTACTTGGATAGGTGACATGTCGGTCTAGGTCCTATCTGGTTTGTCAAACAAGCTTTGACTAGAGGGAATATTTTAGGGAATCTTCTTATAGGAATCTCAGAATCACATGGGTAAAGTACCATTCAAAAGCTCTTGTTGAGACAAACCAGGGGGAGTGATGGACAACCGTTCTTTAGTTAGGGAGGAGGGGGGAATCTGCACATTTTCAAGGTCTAATTCATCCGTTTAGGCTTCCAAAATTGCCTTCAAAGATTTCAGGCATATTTTGGTTCCAACTCTATTATTAGAAGTCCCCTTTTGGTGATACTTCTTTCTGATATGTTTATTCCATCATGTGTAACATCTTTCCAGACCAATTCTCACCTTTAAATCATATGTCTAGATATTGGTTCTAAGGTTTTCAAGTCTATTTAAGTTTCTTCCCTATTACTAGAAGTACTCTTTTGGTGATACTTCTATCTGATCTATTTTGACCATCATGTATTACATCATTCTAGATGTTACCAAACCAAATTTCACATCTAGATCATATGGCTAGCTCTTGGTATTACATCTATCAACACTCTCATCAGATTGCCTTTTAGCACTCCATTTACAACAATTAATTGTGCATTTATCTTCCTCCTTCTTTTCACACTTGTCCTCTCCCCCCCCCCCTCCCACCTTTACCCTTCTTCACCAAGCCAATAAGGTCACAAGGTACCTTTATTGGTGATCTTTGCTTTCCAATGCGGTTTCCATATCTTCCTCGTCAATTTGTCTCTCCATGTGGTTTAGAGGTTGCTTGTATGGAGGCCAAGGCCCTCTAAGATGACAAGCACAACAATTGATGGCTATGTGCCCAATTTGGCCATAATTGTAACATTGTCTTTGTTCTGCTTCAGCCTCTTCTCCTCATGGGACTCCCTTTCTCCTTTCTTTGACCCGTCCTTGTTCTCCTTAGAGAGGTATTGCTCCTCTATCTTGGAACTAAATATTGCTCAATTTCATATGAAATGGTCCACCAAGAGGGTGTTATTGCTTCACCTCCTCCAAGCTCCCCTATTATTCTTTGGGTGCAAGCAATGGCTTCAAAAATAGTATGAGGATTTTGCACCATTACCTCTTGGTAATTCTACTCTTTTAATCCTCTCTTGAAATTGTCAAGAGCTTTGGCTGGACTCATAATTGGTTATCGCAACCTATAGATCCAAAATCCTCCATGTACTCTTGTATGTTATTCTTCTACTTCAACCCCTAGATTCTAGTTTGGGCCATTTGCACGGAATCCATAGATTGGAAATTCTTGAGCAGCCCTTCTTGCATGGTTGTCCAGCATGACCTCTCTTCCTTCTACCAACAATGATAGTTCCCAAGCGTCATACCATGTGAGGGCTTTATTGGTCAAGTACCCACACGCAAACACACATATAGAATGATTTGTAATCCCCGTTGTGAACAATCAAAGGTATCAATTCATTCTTGAAATCTAATTCTCCACTACTCCCATGGAACACTATCCCTTGTAAGGCTTAATGTTGCACGTCTTTCTCATTCATAGTAACAATGTGGCTTGGTTGTTAATTGGAATCGATGTCATTGGCATGCATAACTCTCCAAGTACTTTGATTGTTGGTGTTGGTTGTTGAGATGGTTCCCCTTCTTGCATTACTTGATCATTCTTGATAGTACATATTTGATTTGCATTTCCTCCATTGTCATCTTGATTTCTTGATACTCATTCAACGTCACTTGCATTCCTTGCATCAACTCATGCAATTGCGGATCCATGATTCCTACACACAACAGATGTTGAATTGCTACTTCCTACTTCAATAGAGGATTAGAATGATCACTCAAGAAGGTGCACGAACTATGAGGACTACCATTTGGACCTTAGAGGCTATCACTCATTGATAATATTTCTCACCAAAATTGTGGACTACAAAATCCCTGAACATCACTTTTGGTCTAATTACATAATGGATTTCTACTTGTGTGTTGAAAGGGTGAGGATTTGGTAAATTCAAATCCATAACATCATAATAGAATGTAGATTGTTAAATCCCACTTTGTCATATACCACCACATGTAGAATCATCAAGTTTGGTGAATTCATCACTCTACTCCAAAGTAGTAAACTAGAGATACTCTCATTCACTCATGCTAGATGTACATAATCTTGATGTGGAATGGATTCAAGAATGGGAAGCTAGGTGTAAAATATTTGTCCTCCCGGTGCATCCATCTCATATGCTCTCTAACACACTTCCCAAGTCTAGCGATTGCAACATGTTCTCTCCTCAAATTACTCAATTTCAATGACTTGTGCTTTTCAAAGAGGGGTGATCTATGCTCTTGGATCAAAACATCCGCTCTAATACCATTGTAATATTTTGAGGACAAGAGAACTCTCCAAGAGAGACACAAGAGAGAAAACACATGTTTTACACTCAATCCTCTAATGTCCCAAAGGAGCACCTTCTCTTTGCTATATAGCAAGAGGATCGCCTCAAAGGAAGCTCAACCCTTGGATCAAATACATGGATTGGTGACCTAACAATGAGCTCCATCCTTGGATTAGTTGTTTGGATGGGTGGCATGTCAGTCCTTGTCCTATCTAGTTGGTCAAATGGGTTTGATTGAAGGGAAGATTTAGGGAATCTCCCTATAGGGAGCTCAAAATTGCATGGATGAGGTACCATTGGAAGCTCTCAACAAGTCAAATCATAGGAGGGAGAAGGAAAGCCTTTTCTCCTTGAGGGAGGGGACTCTCCATTTTTTAGGCCTAATTCATCCCTTTAGGTCTCCAAAATTGGCTCTAAAGATTTTAGACTATTTTGGCTTCTGCCTTATTAGTAGAAGTACTCTTTTGGTGACACCTCTATCTGATATACCTAGCCCATTGTACACAACATCCTTTTAGATGTTACCAAGCCAATTTTCCTCTTTAGATAATATGTCTAGCTGCTTGTATTACAATTTGCCTTTATAGTACCTAGAGAGAAAGGATCTCTTCTCCACCTTGGTCATATAAGTCTCCAAAACTAGCCTATTAGCAACCACAAAATGGGAGGAAACTGGGTGCCAAGAGGGCCCAACTACTCAAAAATGTTTTTGGTGCTATCTCCTCCATAGATAATAGGCCTGCCCCTCCAAATGAGTTTGGTAGATATGTCTGTCTATATGCCAAATCCTCCATCACACACTCAAATGTCCTTGGTCCAATGATATCACCAAAGACTCCCATAATCCTCCTATCAAAAGCTCTCAAACCTGATAAGGAAAGTCAAGGAAGGAGGAATCATGCATATAAGGTAAGTCAATCAACGGGCAATACTAGAGAAGAGTATACCAAACACTAATTGCGGATCTCTTAGTAGAGGAAGGTCATCCACATGGAGAATATACTCTACAAGAGAAGCATCTAAGAAGCATGTGATAAATACTTAGATCCTACTAGCACTCCAAGAATGCATAGTCCATATGTAGATGTAAGACACCCCTATGGAAGCTCAAGGTGGGGAGGGATACCTAAAGGAGACCATGCTCCACACTTTGACACCTTGACTCTCAAGCCTACAAGATGAGGCTTGGTAGTCAAGTGATCAAAGGCCTGCCTAATCGGATCTATGAGGCCCATAATGTATGTATCATCTGCCAAGGAGAGAAATACACAACTTGGCATGGCCAAAATAATAGATAAGAGAGCTTTGAAGTGAGCCATAGCAAACTCCTCAAGGATCTCCCTATCATGTATTGACAATTAACTCCAAGACGGTGATTTCCTCTTATGATCACCCATGCTGGTAGTAAAGGGAAGCAAGCTAGCCATAAAACAACCACACAAAGAGAATAAGACTTGCAAAGGATCCACCGGCCTCCCTAAGCTCTTTAAAGATGGATGCTCAAGTGATGCTATTGAAATCATTCTCAACATCCACCTATAGGATTATCCACTCCAGATGGATATCTAGGAGTACTTGGATGCCTAGAGAAATAGCCTAGCAACCTCCAAGTGTAGCTACTCTAAACTAATGTGGATTGAGGTACTCTTGAAAAGTGAGATTGATGTTGAAGGACAATGATATGGATAACCAAACACAAAAAGATCTCTCCAATAGCAAATTTCTAATGTCCTTGCGCCTTTCTCCATCATGAGAAGTCAACTAGCTCCTAACACCCGACTAATTGACATAGGAATATGTCCCCTTGCTATTACTTTAGCCACTTGAAACAGCTTGGTGAATCCACTAGAAGGATCATAAACTTGAAAGCAATCTCTAAGATGCTCATACATCATTCCTAACAAGCCTCTTGGGGAGAGGCAAGGGGTAGTGCACAACGCTTGTGCAAAAAGTGACATATCAAGACATAAAAGTTGCTTGGGTTGATAATCTAAGACCTTTAATGGTACTCCCTCTCTTGAGAAATGGGTGAGACTATTCACTCATGTGAGATATGCAAATGAACTCTAAAATATCATCTCTTCGTTTTTCCCTCTCCCGTTCCTCTCCTCTCCTCTCCTCCCGTTCCTCCTCCAAGAACATCAGGCCAAGGATGGGAAGAGAGCCAAGATATGAAAGTGAGCTACTGCTTCCTCCAAACCGATTTATATTATTTGTTTTGCTAGACTCGCGTGGTCCAGGTCCAGGTTCGATTTTCCTCGATTTTAGTATCGGTTTGAACATCCTCGTCAATTTCACAACACCGTCACTCATCACTAGAAATCTCTGCACTACCATGTCATGAACAAATGCGGGACCACAACTTCTTCTATTAAAAACCTGCACAGCACGTCAGACAATCAATACATTGCTATTGAACAGGTGGCATAGAAGGGATCTCTTGACGACATCCCAGAAATCTGGAAAGTTGAAGCTAGCATCTATGAACGGCGACAGTACCCGACGGTGATTTGGTATACCGTTTTGAACCACATTACTTCAATTATTTGTTAATACAGATGATCGCGAGTCTTCGACGAGAGGTTTAGAATGGGAGAACTGGACTGGGTTATGGGCGTTTAACTCTACGCGTATTTCAGCTGCATTGAATTGGAACCTGTTGTCTCATAATAAATATGCATTAGTGGTTTCAGGATTAAGAATCAAGTAAATGATAAAATCTTAAAAATTAAATGCGTGATCATAAAAAACTTCCCTGTAAATTTCCATGCCTACTATTGGAGTTTAGCTCCACTTTACCTCTCATATTTTATCCTCGGGTTGTTCGGGGTCCATCCTTCTTAATATCTTACGCGATCGCTTTTTCCCAACCATAAGAAATGATTCACATATGTTGATGGATTTTCCTATAATCATGACTTTAGGGTGCTCTTTTTAGCTGAATCTTAAATTTTAGAAAAATTTTAGGGATCTATTTAAAATTTTAATCATTATATTCTCTTAGATTTATGTATGCCCACAATATTTCCAATAGATTTGTAGTCTGTACCCTAGTTAACACCCACACGACGCTCAATTGTTTGTACCAGTTACGTCACTCAACTGCAACACTGAAATAAAATAACCCACTTTGGAAGAAAAAAAATTACGTAAGTGATTACCGTGAACAAAATTAAGACTTCTTCAAAATGATGAGGTGAAGTTGCGTCTTCTTTTTGCGGACACATAACGTTAAATGTGGGGTCGTCCATCCTTGTTGTTATCCTACTTGTGTCGCACCTACATATGGTAAAAATGATTCCTCCCGCTCTGGTCATATGGTTCATTTTCTCTTCCGAAACAGACGAGAGAGTGGGAGGCATCATTTGACCACCCAACTGCTCTAAAGGAAGGGATGCAGAGTTGGACGGTAGACACTTTAGGTTCACTTTTTGACGTGTATTTTGTCTATAACGGAGCAAGTATCAAGATCTGAAGCGCCGGAGGATTTCAACTTTGATGTGTAGTCTTAATGACAAAATGCTAACGTCAGCAGCTGCAAAGGTCCTTTTCTTGTTGACAGTGTAGGTACATCAGAAATGATGAGTTGTACCATGGCCCCATTATGTCTGAACTATTCACAAGTGTTTCGAATGAAAGGCGACCGCGTAGGAAAAACGAAGGATGGGAAGACCCCATCAAACCTAACAAGGGAGGGACAAAAAAGGTAACATGGGGCTAAGCCCTAGTAGAGTTTATATGAGAAATCTGCCCTATCGCACCTAAGATATCCAAGCTATGCAAGTCGTATGGTCTACACACAATTGGAGCATCCAAAGAAACATCACCTAATGTGATTGTTCTCCTATGGATTGCACCAGCCACTGCACTCTGTAGAGCAATGGACACATGTTATCTAAAATATGCTACAAAGTATGAGAGTGAGTGTGGTACCCCCTGACGCCTAACATGATAAGCTCTCGTGCACTCCCCGACAAATGTGTCAAATGTCATGTCCATCGCTCCATGTAACTCCAAGGCTAGAGGAACAAAGAGGTGACCTCGTTGCATGCTCCTATACTTGGAGACCTTGCGACCTCCTGCTGCACTTGCCGCCTACCCAGGGGATGGGTAATCACTCCCTCCAAAACTGTATCCCGCGTAGGGTCCGTAACCACAACATCCGCTATTTGTAATACCAAGGGTTAGCCATATGATCTAGATGTGAAATTCGGTTTGGTAACTTCTAGAATGATGTTATACATGATTGTCAAATTAGATCAGATAGAAGTATCACCAAAATAGTACTTCTACTAATAGGGCAGAAACCGAAATAGACTTGAGAACCTTAGAACCAATAGCTAGACATATGATTTAAAGGTGAGAATTGGTTTGGTAACATCTGGAAGGATGTTACACATGATGGACTAAACAGATCAGAAAGAGGTATCACCAAAAGGGGACTTCTACTAATAGAGTAGGGACCGAAATATGCCTGAAATCTTTGAAGGCAATTTCGGAGGCCTAAACGGATGAATTAGGCCTTGAAAATGTGCAGATTCCCCCCCCCCAATGGAGGAAAGGCTGGCCTTCACTCCCCCTTGCTTTGTCTCGTCGAGAGCTTTCCAACGGTACCTTACTCACGTGATTCCGAGATTCCTACAGGAAGATTCCCTAAAAGATTCCCTTTGGTCAAAGCTTGTTTGACCAACCAGATAGGACCTAGACCAAACAGGTCACCCATCCAAGTAAGTAATCCAAGGGTGGAGCTTGCTGACATGTCACCTATCTATGTCCCTAATCCTATGGTGGAGCTTCCTTGGAGGAGATCCTCTTTGTCTATATAATAAAGAGAAGGTGCTCCCTTGGGGCATCGGATGTTTGAGTGTGCAATCTGTGTTTTCTCTCTTCTCTTGTCCTCGGAGTATTACACTATTGTCACCTGATCATCTTGGACCAAGTATAAGTCTGCCCTGACACATGTCGTTTGCAAAGCATACAAATGCTCCTTCCAAGCCAAATATACACTCTCTCATGCCATAGCAAACACTATGTCTCTAATGGCATCATGGGTAACTATTCTCTATCCTCCAAAAGAACACCGTGTCATATGGACTGCTGATGCAACTAGTGTAGAACCACAGTCACAAGTGAGCAATGAAGATGTAGATGGGTGGCCCAAACCTAGGCAAAACCTCATCACTATAGAGAAAGTAGCTGGTGCGAGTCGGAAAGCCCTAATGCACGGTCGAGCTAGGATCCAAGAGCCTGCACTCTTGCCAGAGCAAGAGCAAAGACGTGCTCTAGTAGCCTAAGGAATGGACAAGTCGACTAAGAAAGAATACAGCGTATGCTCACATTGTCGCTCCATCAAGGAAGACTGTAAACCTCTAGTCCAATCTGACAATAGTGAAGCAAAAGGTGGAAAATCCTCTCGTGCTCATGGGGATAGACTATCTCTCGTCTGCCGCAATAACACCTGGAGAGAAAAGGATCTTGCCTCTACCTCTATCACATAAGTCTCTGAAACTGGCCTATCAGCAACCACAAAACAAGAGGAGAGTAGGGGTGTCGAGAGAGCCCAACTACCCAAAAACACTATAGGTGTCGTCTCCTCCATAGAAAGCAAGCCAATCCCACCACAATAGATTGGTAGAGCCATCTGTCTACATGCCAAATCCCTTGTCACACACTCAAAAGTCCATGGTCCAATAATATCACCAAAGACTCCCATAATCCTCCTATCAAATGCTCTCAAACGTGATAGGAAGGAGGTGAGTGAGGAATTGTACGGATGAGGTAGGATGGTCGACAAGCAATATTGGAAGAGAGTATACCAATTGCCACCTGCGGATCTCCTAGTAATGGAAGGTCATCCACATGGAGAACATCCTCTGCAAGAGCACCATCTAAGAAGCATGTGACAAAATCCTCCGATCCTATTGGCACTCCAAGAACATGAAGTCCATCTATGGATGTGATACAACCCTTTGGAAACTCAAGGTGGGGAGGAATACCTAGAAGGGACCATGCCCTACACTTTGACAACTTGACTCTCAAGCCTACTAGATGTAGCTTGGCAATCAAGTAGTCAAAGGCTTGCCTAATCTGATCTACAGGGCCTACAATGTGTGTATCATCTGCCAAGGAGGGAAATACACAACTTTGGCATGGCCAAAGTAGTAGATAGGAGAGCTCTAAAGTGAGCCATGGCAAATAAGGGCCTCCCCAAAGGATCTCCCTAACATGTACCAACAGTTGACTCCAAGACGGTGACTCCTTCTTGTGAACCACCATGCTGGTAGTAAAGGGAAGCCGGAGAGCCATAAAAAGACCGCACAAAAGGAATGAGACTTACCAAGGATCCACCAGCCTCCCAAAGCTCTCTAAAGATGGATGCACGTGAGATGCTATTAAAAGCGTTCTCAACGTCCACTTGTAGGACAACCCACTCCAGATGGATATCTAGGAGTGCTCTAATGCCTAGAGATATAGCCTCACATCCTCCAAGTGTAGCTACTCCAAACTGATGTGGACTAAGATGCTATCAAAAGTGAGAATGATGCTAAAGGACAATGGAATAACTGACCAAACACAAAAAGATCTCTCTAATAGCAATCAGTCTAATGCCTCTTGTGTCCTTCTCCATTGCAAGAAGTCAACTAGCACCTAATACCCGACTAACAGACATAGGAATGTCTCCTCTCGCTACTGTTGTAGCCACTTGAAACAACTTGGTAAAACCACTAGAAGGATCATCTGCTTGGAAGCAATCTCTAAGGTGCTCATAAACCATCCCTAACAAGCCTCCTGAGGAAAGGCAAGGGGCAATGCATAATGCTTGTGCAAATAGCAACCCATCAAGACATAAAGGCTGCTCAGGCTGATAATCTAAGAACTCTAGTGGTAGTCCCTCTAATGGTAAAGGATGTAGTGACGTAGGGAAGAGATGGTCTCATCAATAGGACTTGCTATAGACAAAGGGTGTAGCGCTTGTGCTGCTTTACTAAACTCTCCCGCGTGACCCAATGTCCTACATTGTCGTAATTGAGTGGAATCTATGGTATCCTATGGTGATGTTTGTCTCCTAAATCGTGTAGCCCTAATAGACTCCTCTTGAACAGGGCTGCCCAATCCTCCGCTCGGAATCGACAAAATCTAGCAGTCACCTCTCTATGCTCCCCATGTCTCCCTCTAGCATAACGAAGACACCATTGAGGGAGTAAGAGGAATAGGAACCATGCTAACATGTCCAAGGGATCACGTGCCAAATGGTCTAGTGGTAGGTAAAAAGCCTTCTAGCCTCATCATGGAGTGTGCGGGGTAGCCTATGGAATGGACGTGGACATGGAAAACTAATCTCAAATAACCCTGAAATGCAACCCGCCTAAGAAGCTAACCACTCCCATGACTCGATCGGTATCCCTGGAACGATCAACGAAGGTATAGAAGACGCGTCCATAATCTCGAGTGTCATTGTTGTCGATGTGGTTGCTCGTCTCACATGGCCATCCCAAGTGGTCCAATCATAGTCCTTGTGCATCCTTCCCACATGGGTCTTTACCCCTTGCAAGGTAAAGCATCGGTGACACACCGAGCATGGTGTATCTCGACCCGCTCTAGGCGACCCTACATGGGAAGGTGTAGCCATGGCTAGCACAAGAATAATGATAGTAACACATGCTGCTCCTCTCCATATCTCCCCATATCTGCAAAACCACAACCCCTCACATCCCAACTCACATAAGAAAACAATCTCTCCAAACCCTAAAATCTATAAACTCTCATAACTTTCAATTTCCATCTCCAAAATTTTCAAACTAAATTCCCATGGAACTTAATCATGAAAACCAAGAGATTGGAAATTAAAATCCCCAATGCATCACTCTCAATGTATAATGATCACTCTAAACCTTAAAAACTCTAAATAATCTCATAAATTTCTACTCCATTCTCCATAGTCTTCAATCTAGGTGCCAATGGACCCGAAATTGAAGAACAAAGAGAATAGACTATTCACTCAAATGCTACATGCTAGAGAACCCTCAGAAATTACAGATATTGTCTCACGGTCTCTCCCTCTCCTCTCCCGTCTCCACACTCTCCCATAGCTCCCCTACAGCTCCAAGCAAGCAGCTTTGTTTTCCATGCAAGCAGCTTCTCCTTCACTTTTACGTCCATAAAGCAAGAGGAGCGACGGACAGCGATGAACAAATATACGGTGGACTCTCTCTCTATTGTTAGGTTATCACTTAGACCTAGTGAGTAAAGAAAGTTGAGAATAGTTGAGAATGTTATTTCTTGAATTTGATTGATTTTAATTTTTTGTACTTTTTTTATCAAGGAACTCATCATATTCTGTTGTAATAATTAATTTATTCAAAACAATTGAAACTCTTCTTGAAATTGAAGTCGAGCGTCAAGGATATGTTGACGTAAGGATGTGAGATTTACTTATGCAAATCTGTTGAGATATATTTCAAATAAAAAATCATGTTAAAGCATGGTTAATTAACTCTACTTAGTTTGATTAGGTATAAGCAAGATTATTAATTGAGAAATTGACTGGATCCATATTGAGCATTTTAAGACTAGCAATATGTACCTCTTCCTATTAGTACTTTATTCCAAATGTTATATATAGTCCAGATGAAATGGATCCATTCAAAAGGTAGTAACCTTTCTTAGAAAAATTAATTTCTTCTAGTTGAGTTTAATTCTTATAATATGATATTAAAATTCAATGATATGATCATCCTTTTGATTAATATTATCATGTGTATATACATCATTACATAACATACATTGTTGTTTACATTGTACACTATAAAAGCACAACTCACACATATCGTGCATGTATACATCCCTACATAACATACATTGTTATAGAAGCACAACTCACACATAAGTCATACATATACTCTAAAGTGCCACAATAATCAGATCATTTATAACTCTTGAATCAACTCAACTCAGATCCGTACTTGATCTATCACTCTATAAACTACCAATAATATGACACTGATTACAGTCAAGCCACACCCACTCTAGTTAAGAGAATCCAGATGACGCTCATCGGCCTCTGTCCACCGTAGCCAAGAACTCGAAAGCTCAACATGAGAGAAGTGAGCTCTTTGGAGTTTCACTTTGAAAGTATACCCCTGGACTCAAGCTATGTTTGAAACCCTAATAGTCCCAGGGGGCCCACCATCACTTTGCACCGTTCGCACCATTGAGTCGATGGTGCGAACGGTGCAAAGTGATGGTGGGCCCCCATCGTGAAGTTAGTACCCCAAACATAAAATCTATAAAAGACCAAATCCGAGGAGAGAAATAGGATAATAGAAACTCACATTGGGACACTTCAATGAGAGAAGACTCCAAATGCCTAGCATGAGCTTCGGCTTTGGTATTTAAAGGTAGCATACAAGGCCCTTGAGAAGCTTCTCAAGAAGCTTCCTTGAGCCGCTTTCTTAAAGTGCAAGCCAAGTTAACTAGGAAGCTTCTCAAGAAGCTTCCTTCTAGAAGCGGCCTACTTGGTGTGCAAGCTAAGCTAGTTAGAAACTTCTAGAAGCTTCCTTCTAGAAGCTATGTACTTGGGGCGCAAGGTAACTAGTCAAGAAGCTTCCCAAGAAGCTTCCTAGATGCTTTTGGAATATTATAGGCTAATTTGGCTTATTCCCTACTTTGTTAGCCTTTCTAGCTACGTCGCTAAACTCCATATTGTTACATATTCTCCCACCGCTAGTTGGTGACATCCTCATCGCCATTGAAGCTTCAAACTCTTGGATGGCCGTCTGTGCATTCTGGAGGTGAACACGAGGTTCCCATGTGGCATCATGAAGGGGATACCCTTTCCAAAGGACCTTGTACTCCGTATGCAGCGTCCTCACTGGATGTGGTGACATGCAAGGATATGATCAACTTTGTACTTCTCATGATCATTGATAGGGATTGGGGGGGGTTGGACTCGAGAGGAGAAAGAAGAGGGATTATGAACAAAGGGTTTCAACTTGGAAACATGAAAGATAGGATAGATGCGTATATGAGAAGGCAAAGCAAGTCGATAAGCAACAAGAGAGATAATTTGGGTGACATCAAAAGGTCCTATCCAATTAGGGGCATGTTTACAAACTTGGGTATCAAGTGGGAAGGGTAGATTACTAGAGGATAACATAACTTTATCACCAACTTCAAAAGTGAGATCACAACTATGATGGTCTGCATATTTTTTTGATGATTCTTAGCAACAAGGAGGTGAGATTTGGCTTGTTGTAGAGATTTGGAGATGGTGGTGAAGAAGGTTGAAGTATGGGGGACTTGAGACAGAGTGTGGTACCCACATTTTTCATTTTGGATCAGTTTTGAAGAAGAAGTGCCTTGCTGAAACCAAATTGAAACCAGATGGAGAAGAAATGAGCGGAAATTTGTATTTTGATCAAGCCCGAAGACTTCGACTTTGTGTCCAATGAAGACGGACTCAGCCAGGATTGAAAGAGTGCAAACCCGAAGGAGGAATAGAAGTTACAGGTTGAGATTCTTACGGGGGCCATATCTCAATGTTCACAATTCCAAATCAAGCGTGCTATATCTCGTTGGAAGCGTCTCATTTAGGGCTTTCTGTTGCTACCAAAATCGCAAAATTTGAAGGTCTGTAGAAGAAATTATAAGTATTTGAAGTTTTGGGAGTAACTGTACAAAGTAGTGTAGTGTCTTCGGGTTAGCATCTTCGGACTTCGTACTTCAGACTTTGGTCTTCGGATGTTGGACTTCAGGTTTACACAACTTCGGGATAGAAGCTTCTTTGCCTCAAGACAAAGATGACTGTATCTGAGATAGTTGGACCTTGGAGTGCAACGAAGATGACTTCGGGAATCTTGCTAGAGGCATTAGAGAGAATTAAGATAGAGAAAGAATAGATAGCTAGGATACCCATGACATCAATTTCAGTTCCGATTGAAGATGGAACAAGAATTGAATGAAAAATAGCAGTAGTGAATAAATCCGAAGTGCAAGATCAGATTGTGAGTGTCTTTGGGTCAGTAACATGAGTGATTAGAGGAAGGTGGGTTACAAATTGAAGGCGTAGATAGTGTACCCATGCTTTCAATTACAATTTGTGATGAGGATATAGTAGAATTAGCAAAGGAATTGATTGTAATTAGACCCGCTGTTGCAGAAGCAGGAGTACAAGTATCATCGGACTTGAAAATTGATACATTAGAGAAGAGTGGGTCAAGAGATAAGAATGTAGATGGATTACCCGTGAGCTCAATTGTAGTTCCTAGTGAAGAAGTCATAGAATTAGTGAAGGAATTGGTAGAATTAGCTATACCCGAAGAAGGAGAAATAGTAAGAAGATCATCGAGTTTGGAAGCCGATGATGAGGTAGACATTGGATCGGGATAGAAGTCAATTTTGAGATAGGAAAGGGCAAATATGAAGAGATAGATTGTCCCTTGAGATCTGTAGGTAGGAAGAGATGTTAGGAAGCGGTGCCTAGGTAGGCAATTCTACCGTTTGCTTCAGTATTTAAGTGGAGCATTCGCAGTACGATGTTATTCAGTATTCAAATTTCTGAAGATAGATAAAGTGAAGTGTTGTTCTCAGTACTTGTCGCTTAAGCTTAATTCCGATTGTCAATTTCGTGTTTGTGCTTGTGAGTGTGTGGAGAATTCCGAAGAGCAAGTCAGTGTGTTTGTGGATGTTGGAATCTGCAACCTTGATCTTCATTCTGTGTGTTTGATCCTGAGTGAAGTGCATCGGAGCAATGCTTTGACAGGTCTGAAAGGAATTGTAGTGTTTGTTAGTATTCTACATTTGTGAGTGCAGCACGAAGTTGATGTGAAGCAATTTTGATTGAGGAAGTTGTGCCTTCAGTGGAAGGGTGGAACACAATTCTGAGGCAAAATTGGTCTTTGCAGTGAAGTGCCGTCTTTGGGAGAATCTGAATTATCACAATCAAGAGTTGTTTGGACAGAATTTGCTATGTTGTGATTATGTGTGTGTATTCGTGACAAGTTGTCAAGATTGTGAGCTTGTTACTCTCTTCTGGCTGTAGTTTCTACCTGAGAGATTAAAGAAGCAATCAAGAAGAATTGCGATTGTTACTTTTGACTTTGTATTTGACCAATTCTGGATAGTATCTCTACGGGAACGAACTTTATTGACCCGATTACCGCAAAAGTGATATTTGCTAGGTTGTCACACAGAGGAGGAGCAAGAAGAGAATCTAGGACAAGCGGATCTTGGCCAAAATTGAGAAAGAAAGGAGAGAATCCAATGCTTGTCTGTTTAGAATTATTGTATGTAAACTCCGCAGCTACAAAACATTGATCCCAATTGGTATGGTGAATGTTGATAAAGGCACAAAGCATATCTTCCAAGGTTCGATTTTCACATTCAGTTTGTCCATCAGTTTGAGGGTGATAGGCTGTGGACAAAGCAAGATTGGTGCCAAGTAGCTAGAAGAGTGTTTGCCAAAACCTTCCGGTGAAGCAAGGATCACGGTCGGAGATGAGTACACGTGGCATCCCATGATGTTTGAAGACATTATCAAAGTAGAGTTGCACCAAGGTTAGAGCATCCATAGTATCAACCGTTGGTGCCAAATGGATTTTCTTACTAAGGTTATCCACAAACACCACAATTATTGTGTGACCTTGTTGTGTCTTGGGTAAGGAGGTCCGCATGGAATAAAAGGCCTTCCTTGAAGGAGAAGGTGTTGTACTCCTTGTCACATGCTGTAAGATGACCATGTACCATTTGGAAGAAAGGATCTTGTTGTAGAGCTGATCAAAACTTGTTATGGACCTTGGGATCAATTGACACCATCGTAATTGCCACCGTGATGAGAGGAAGCGCCTTCAAAGCAGGTTGTCGTGATAGAGCATCAAGGATGACATGGAACCGACCTGGTTTGTACTAAAGTTTGATGTCAAATAATTGGAGTTGCTCTTCCCATCGATGATGTTGACTCTTCATGTGCTCCAAGTGTAGGGTCTGCAACAATGGCTTGTGATCAATTTGCATGATCACTTGTTTCCCCAAGAGATAATGCCTCCATACCTTGGTGGCATATACCATTGCAAGTTGTTCTTGATCTTAAGCAGAGTAATTTCTTTTTGTTGTATTTAGTTGGCAAGACACAAAAGCAATGGGATGTAGTCAATCTAGGAATTCCTGTTGCACCATAGCTCCAAGTGAAAAATTAGAAGCATCAAAATCAACCACACAAGGTAGTTGAGGATCATAGGGTTGAAGAATGGGTCTTGAAGACACCATATGCTTTAACTTTTGGAATGCTTCTTCATGCTTGGAGGTCCACTAGAAGCTCAAGTTCTTTCCCAAGAGGTCAGTCGATGGTGCAGCCACATGAGCATTATAGTGGATGAACCATTGGTAAAAGCTGGCCAATCCATTGAATGCCGGTACTTCTGTAGCATCCTTTGGGGTAGGCCAATCAGTAATGGCCTTGATCTTCTCTTCTTCCATCTTGATCCTCTTTGATGAGATCTTATGACCCAAGAAGGTAACCTCCTTCTGCCAAAAGGCATACTTCAACTTCTTGCAATAAAATTTCCATTGTTGTAGTCTTCTTAGGACTTCTTGCACATGATTCATGTGTTCTGTCTCTATCTTGCTGTAGATTAAGATATCATCCAAGAACACCACCACAAACTAATCTAATAGTCCATCCAACACCCAATGCATCTGATCCATGAACACTATTGGAGCATTTGTGAGTCCAAAAGGTAGAAGTCTCCACTCAAAATGCCCATACCTTGTGCAAATGGTAGTCTTTTGCACATCCTCTCAATCAATAGAAATTTGCCAATAGCTATTACAAAGATCCAACTTGGAAAAGTAGCGTGCTCCACTTAGTTGATCAAGCAAGTCATGGATCTGAGGCAAAGGATATGCATTCTTCCCAATTTGCTTATTGAGCTCACGATAATCAATATAGAAACAAAGTCTTCCATCCTTCTTTGGAACAAATAGTACCGGTGCTCCCCAAGGAGAGGTACTATGTCGTATGAAGTCCTTCTCCAACAATTTTGTAAGCGTTGTTCACAACTCTTCTAACTCCTTTGGTGAGAGCCAATAGATCAATCTACTCACTAGAGTACTCCCTGGCAATAACTTGATCTTGAAGGGCATAACTCGATCGGAGGGTAATCCCTTTGGCAAATCATCCAAAAACACATCCGCAAACTCCTGAACTATCCGATCAACCATTTCTTGATGAGGCTCTTGGCTCTTTGCAGATTGTTCTTGTGCAATCGGCTTGATCCACATTGCAAATACAGACTTACCTTCCTCCAAAGCTTTCTCTATGGCTGCTTTACTAAC
The DNA here is from genome assembly GCA_948567375.1 of Lunularia cruciata. Taxonomy (NCBI): domain Eukaryota; kingdom Viridiplantae; phylum Streptophyta; class Marchantiopsida; order Lunulariales; family Lunulariaceae; genus Lunularia; species Lunularia cruciata. The sequence continues at coordinate 1,408,699 of OX419756.1, read as the reverse complement.
AAACTTCCCTTTTAGGGACCCATCTCTCTCCAAGCTTGCTCCATGGTTGCCTTCTTGGCAAACTTCCTATCTTGGGACTGACTATTCTTAGGTGTCTCACTCAGAGGCGCCAGACAACCTAATCAGAAATTCCTACCTTGGTGTTATACTGGAATTTGGCATTGGGTCCAATCAAATTGAACCTTATGATGTTCAAGCCAAGGTAGACACAGAATGATATCATAGTGTAAAGGTGCCACTACAAACCGCATACACTCCAAATACTCCTTCCCAATCTTGAAGGATAGGATGCGAGGTGCGGAATGCATAACCCTTTCTACCATCCGCCATCATCAAGCTACTTCCAATCATTGGCTTGATAGGAATACCCAATTCCTTTGCTACTTGCATAGACATGCAATTCTTTGAACTTCCAAAATCAACCAAAATCCTACAACCCCGATTAGATATTGTACCTTGCAAGTGAAGCAAACTTGCATAGGTCAAGCCTTCAATCCCATTAGAACTAATTAAGCTCCCAATAGGCGGCTCAAAATCTCCTATTGGGATTCCTCATTTCCCTGATCATTCTGCTCCACAACCTCCACATGGGTAACTTGTCGAGGTCTTCCATTCTTGAGTGGACATTCAACAATGCGATGCCCCAATTGGCAACAATAAAAACAACTACTATTTTGTCACAGTTTCTCTCTATCTATTGTGCCAAGTTGTCTTCATTGAATGGCATCAATCTCCATTGGTGTTAGCTCCTCCACTTGTGTGTAGTGTATTGGTAGGTTTTGTGGAGGTTGAGGTCAAGACCAAGTTGTTACCACCAAGGAATCAAAACGTTTGGCCAACCGCATGGCTTCTTCCAAGTGTTGTGGCTCTCACATGGTTAACTCTAATTTGGTTATCGCCTTCAAGCCCCTCACAAATTGATCCAGAGCTTCAACTTCTAATATATTTATTATTTGCATGATGGTGTTTTGGAACTACGTGATGTAACTTCTTACAAAGCCAATCTATTTCAACTTTGCAAACTTATCTCGTGCAACTTGTGTACATTTATAGCTCGGAACCAACTAATTATTGCACTCTTGAATTTTGCACATATCAAGATTGGTGCAACAATTTTTTGTTCATCTTGCTCCACTCGGAATCTCCACCATATCTTTGGTACTCCATCCAGTTGGCTAGAAGCCAAGAGAATTTGTTTTCACTCATCTTGTAGATTGGTAGCTTCAAAATAACATTCATAATCAAACAAAAAATCTCCACTACACTCAAAAGATTCTTGCCTTCAAATACCTTGGGTTTAGGGAATCTGATCCGATCTTCTCCTTCTCAAATTGGTACTCTCTCTACCTGCTCTTGTCGTCAAAGATCTTGTTCATCCAACAATCAAGTAAGGTGCTTGATTTGTTGCTGCATAGCAAAGATAACATCGGGTATTGCCGCCATGCTTGCTACTCTACCACACCATTCCCAATCTATCTAATTTATTAACACATAGAAACAACACGTCTACCGTTCTCCATAAGTTACAATCGGAAGCACTAAGGGTTCTTTAGATATGGTGATCATATGCAAAAAATCTTGTACAAAGTGCAAGGTGATGAATTGTGTAAAATGATATTTGGGTAGTACTTGGACACAAAAATCCCAATGGTTCGGTGGAAGTGGATTTGGTGGTCCATAAATTCCAACCATCCCATTCCTGCTCTGATACCAATGTAAAAGACCAAATCCATTGAGAGAAATAGGAGAATGGAAACTCACATTGGGACACTTGAATGAGAGAAAACTCCAAATGCCTAGCATGAGCTTTGGCTTTGGTATTTATAGGTAGCATACAAGGTCCTTGAGAAGCTTTTCAAGAAGCTTCCTTGAGCCACTTTCTTAGAGTGCAAGCCAAGTTAACTAGGAAGCTTCTCAAGAAGCTTCCTTCTAGAAACTGCCTACTTGGTGTGCAAGCTAAGCTAGTTAGAAGCTTTTAGAAGCTTCCTTCTAGATGCAACACTATAAATGGCATGATAGTTGTTGTGTGTATATACATTGCTACACAACATACGACATTGTCAACATTATACACTATAGAAGCACAACTCACACGAAAGTCATACATAGACTCTAAAGTGCCACAATTCCCTCCCTAGCTGGCGGTTAGGTCCCTCTAACTCCAAAAAGCCATCTACTCCAAGTATATGGTATACCCTATGATGGGCAAAGATCAAAAGACCGGGTGCTATGGAGCCCCATCGTTGGTCCCTTGTCTGCAATCTATACCATATAAAGGATGAACTAGCTATAGGTCAAGTACATCTAGGACATAACCACTATCCCTAAGGAACCACCGTGAAGAGAGGATTCATACATGCCATATGTTGACCTCTCAAATAGCTATCACACACTAACATAGTAGTAGCTCCACCAAAAGAGCCACATAACATAAACCTCAAGCCTGCACGTACAAGTGCCAAGCCTGGGTCCATAGTACCATCAATGTTTGGGAGGTGGCATGGTGCACAATTGCTCACATGATCCTTCCAAAAAACACCATCATGTCCTTTTAAAGAAAGGACTCCGGATGGCAAACCCTTGTGCACTCTCAAGATAGTGTGGCATGTCAAAACATCAAGTGTTGTTGGTGTTGTCTGCTGTAGAAATACATAGTCACTTGGATGAAATTGATGGATCAAGGGTCTATAACCTCCTCCTCAAATGGTGGCATAGTGTAAGGTATCTCTATGTTGAGCAATTCCCAAGTTCTTAAAGGCCATTGGCATCACTCTCCAAAAGATCTTTGCCCGCTAAGAACATGCGCTCATCCATCCATTTGGATCATCCAAGTCCAAAACTATTGTAGCATCTTGACAAATAGCTATAGGTAAATCTAGATCTTGCCCATGGAGAAGGAAGTAAGAGAGAGAGATGCTAAGGAGGCTTGCTGGCTGAACTGATAGCCCATGGCCAACCAAGGTAATTGGAGATCCCAATCTCCCAAGTGGCCTCTCTGCAAACCGTACTTTTGCAATCCTCTCTTCACCGCCTAAACCACTTTCTCTGCTAAGCCATCTGCCTCAAGGTGGTCTCAGGAGGTAGTACTATGATCAATCAAAGCCTTGGCACACAAGACCTGAAACTCCCCCAAGAATTATGTACCCTGACTAGTCAAAACCTCAGTTGGTGCACCAAAATGACTAAGAACTCGATCTAGAAATAAGTAAGTTGTCATTCACTAGACTTGTCAAGAAGTGCCACCAACTCAATCCACTTGGAGAAGTGTTCCACCATCACCAAAACATACCAATGATGTCTCACGATCAGCGGTAAAGGTCCAGCAAAGTCTAAACTCCAACGGTAACCCAATCCTATTATAGGTAAGGGGTGTAACTGTGGCATATGAGCATTGAATGATGCTCTAACTTGGTCACAAACCACACATCTGGCAACAAATTGCTGTACATTGGTTTGCATACCGTGCCACCAATAATGACTCTAGAGTAAGCTATATGTATTTACCACAAAATGTCCTAGCTCCTCATGAGTATGATGGACCAACTATGGTCTTTGAGATGGAAATGGTACTACTTGCACTCTACCATCCTCTCATACACAAAGAAGGTGTATGCTCTCCAATCTGAACCATCTGGCTCATTAAAGAACATTGTCTCTCTCCTTGGCCTAAATTGTGCCACCCATAACACCAATGCAAAGATAATCCATCATTAAGACATCATCATGAATGTCTTGCTAAATTGTACCACTATCTCTACCCTTTGGATAACTCTTCTAAGATGCATTGAGAGGGATACAACCAAAGCCTCATAAAATATGCAAAGAAAGGTAGATGCATGCCAACCTGGCACCATCTCCTCATCTATCTCACTATGCCAACATTCTTTGGTCTGATCCTATTGGTTGGGACATGGGTTTCTACTCAACCCATTTGCATCACAATTCACCACTCTAGGTCTATGAATAACCATGAAATCATACTCTTGTAAAATTAGAGCCCATTGTGCAAGCTTCCTTGAAAGTTTGTCACACTCCATCAACTCCTTTAATGATTGGTGATTAGTGATGAGAGTAAAGGGCTACCAGATAGGTAACATCAAAAATGTGTTATTGCACATACTGCTGCCAAGCACTCTCCCTCATATGAACTATACTTTGCCTCTACTAAATTTTTAGAATGACTTGCATAGGCCACCACAAAATCCTCATCATCATGTTAGGTCAGCACTACTCCAAGCCCCAATGTACTCCAATCAATGTGAACCTAAAATGGTCATCCTCAGATTGATCTCCTTTGAATATAAGTAGATGTCAACCTCTCCTTGAGCTCTAACAAAGCTTCCTCTTGCTCATCTCCCCAAAACCACTCCTATGTAAGCTTTGTCAGCTTTGTCAAAGCCTTTGCAATGGTACTTATCCTCTAGCATAGCAGCAATAGAAGTTTGCCAAACCAAAAAATGCTCACACTCTACTCACATTTGTAAGCCAAAGAATAGGTGCAATAAGGTTTAGGTTTGCTAGGTTGCACCTTGATTTGCTTAACATCAAGTCCTCTAAGGTAGATAATGTGACCCAAATTTTCAATCCGCTCATGGAAGAATCTACAATTCCCAAGATGTAATTTACATCCATGAGATCTCAATATCTTAAACACTTCCTCTAGGGTAGATAGTGTGACCCAAATTTTCAATTGGCTCATGGAAGAACCTATAGTTCCCAAAATGTAATTCAAGTCCATGAGATCTTAATCTCTTAAACACTTCCAACAAATGTCTCTCATGCTCCTCCACAGTAGTGCTATAGACTAAAATGTCATCAATATAGCATTGAGAAAAATCCAATCTTGCTAGGATCCTATCTATGACCCTCTGGAACTTGGGAGGAGCATTCTTTAACCCAAATAGTAAGAAACTCCATTGATATAATACATCCTTATAGTGAGGATCAATAGCCCAAAATGGTGTCTTGGACTTATCTTTCTCCTTGATTGGCAACGGATGATATCTTGCTCAAAGATCCAAAGTATTGAAGACCTTTGCATGCCTAATTGCATCTCCTCTAGTATAGGTATGGCATAATGATTAGCCCTAGTTTGTTGGTTGATAGGGTAGTAATCTCCACATATTGTCTATTTGTGTAGTTGCCATGTATATCTTTCTTGGCTAGTATCACTATAGTTGATGCATACTCCATGTGGAAGCTCCACCAAACCAGCCTCAAAAAGGTCTTTACTTTGGCTCTAAATCAATGCTCTTTCCATGTCACTATATCAATAAGGATGTCAAAAACCTAGTGTATCATTAGTCACCTCAATTTGAATACCAATTCCTTTAAGAGCACCCAAATCCTTCATATTGAAGGTAAAAAAACTTGCATACCTCCTCAAGAACCTCCAAACTCTCCTTCTTTCTCCTCCTATAAGCTTGGGTACAAGATCTGGCTCTCAAGTATCCTCTTTAATTGTTGTAGGAGTTGACATATTGATTGGCTGCTACATTGGGCCCTTGGGAGCAGTAGTGTCATGCTCCCAACCACTAGAGGTCCCAACCACAATATGGAAAACTCCCTCTACTCTGGCTACAAGCTCCATGTGTCCTCTAGCTACATCCCAAGTAGACCATGCTCACTTGGATGGATCCCAAGTTGACCGCTCTCACTAGTGGCAATTGGTGATGTCCCTAGAATACCTTGCCCACTTGGTCCATCATCCCCAACATATGCTTGTATCATCTTGATAGGCACAAATTTCACAGGTGTCCTAGTGGTGATGCCTGTCAAGCACATCCTATGTTGCTTTGCCAAGCCAAGGCTCATAATCTAGGTCAAACAATACAAGTCCATAGCCTGACCTAACACTTGACACATGGATGCCTTTGATACTATTGTAATAGCAATAATATTGGTGCAAAAATCAATTTCTTGCTCTCTCTCTCTCTCATTGGTGTTGGGCTTCACCAACTATTCTAATTGTCAATCACAAACAAGTCCAAGGTCTCCTTCTCAAAAAGTATAAGAGCTGGGAAACTTATAAGTGTGGGTAAAGGGCTCTAGGATGTCCAACAAGGTTCACCATTGCCATAGGTGACCTATCAGCCATTATTATTATCTTAGACTGATGCCCAATATCCAAGATGTCATCATCAGTGAGGTGGTCTAGTTGTTGAATCCCATCATAAGCCCGTTATAGAACCTCTCTAAGTAAGAGGTTTGTCAATCAAAGACAAAAACAATGAGCCCATGATCCTACTCAGGCTACATCCAACAATATGGTAGGTCCATCCAAGAATGGACTTGATGGTGTACTTGCCTCCACTTGGGTACAAGAACTACCTATCAAAGGGATGTTCTCCAAAATGTAGGCTAGAGAAACGGACTAATGAACCTAGAGATGTTGTAGGATATGTAACATCTCCCAAAACATACCAAAACAAGGATCATGAAGACTTTGACCTTGGCCAGCACTTGCATGTCCTTGACATGACCATCCAAAAATCACCAAATGAATGGGACCATGTCTCTCTAAATCTTGTGCTTCTAACAAGGAAATGTCTGTTGGTAGCATCTTTAGGTAACCCTTGATTGTTGACATTGGTATTAACTCAAGATACCAATAGGCCAAGTGTGTCACATGATATAGAGGGACTTGTCTGGTAGTCTTATCTCTCTCCACATAGAGGTACCTTTATACTCATATACCCACCTGTAATACCACAGCTAGTCTAGTATTAATCTCACAGAACAACTCCAATAGACATACTCCCTCTATAAGATATTGCCAAGCAACGAGTGTGGTGTCCAAAGATGACAATGTGATAGACTCCAAAAGCTCATCCTCACATTGGTCTCCTAGTGATACAAAGGCTCCACTCTAAGCCTATTGCACCAACTGATTTGCATGTTGTTACAATGCCTCCTCAAAACTCCACAATGAAACATCCAAGGTGGATCAATCCCACTCGTACTCCAAATCTGAGTGATCTCCTCTGGTACTAAAGTATCCTCTACATAAACATTCCCCTCCGATAAGTCACTAGGCCAAGTAAACAAAATCACTAAAAGCTAAAATTGATGCCATGGTCCTTGACTATAGTGAACCAAGATTGCCATTACTAAAGCGTATTGGTGGGCAACATACCTGTCCCTCACCTAACTACCAACCTGATCTATAGGAGGCTATCTTTCCCAAATAGTCAATATTTAAACCCATAGAGTAGAATATTGCTCCACCCACTAGCACATCATATGACTCTACTATTGTTGCAATAGCTTGAAGTCTCACCATAGAGCTATCAATTAGATGACTAGAATTTGCTAAATATGGACAACGTGCTCTCCACATATGATGTATTATGTAGAACTACCCCTTAGAGATGTATGGATTTGAAATGGCCACCTCTCTACATTGGTCTTTTGTAGATCCAAACAAACAACTACAGCTTTCTCCAACATAAAAGGTTGTGCACCAAAGTCTAGTAAGACCCTCTATGGTGTATAGACCTTCCTTGAAGGTCCTACCAAACAGAAAATCCCCCCTGGTTATCCAATAGGATAACTCCATGTGTGAACCACTCTCACTCAAAGGCAAGTTTAGTTGGTAACTCCTCCAACCTAGCTGTTGTTGCTTGCCATAACCCACTAGTCTCTGAGTGGATCTTATGCTCCTTACCCAAGTTAGCTCCATTATCAATCACCTCTGCCCTACAATAAAGAACCACATCATCCCTACTCTCACAAAGTGTGGTAGCCAACCAAAACATTGGAGCTAGGTCAACTTCCAATGTAAACATATCACTTGCTGAGAATAAAGGGAAGCACATAATCAACTAAGCTGCTCCCAACATTGAGCTAGACTCAATTAGTGTAGTAGTAGGTGGCTGACTAGCAAATTGTCTATCATGCATCCCATCACCACCTACCACACCTACACTAGGATTTTTAGGAGCCATGGATGTTGTTTGTAGTGCCTTAGAGAGTGTGAAAGACTAGGGAAGTATGATCTATCTAGCAGCCTCTCCTCTCTATGAGTCCAACTCCATTGATGTGCCTTTAGGCTCTAGAACACATACTGCACTCCTATTCATTATGGCATATGCATCTCTGCACATGAAGTCCAAGATGGCTATATCACTAGCATAAGAGGTAGAAGCCTTAGCATGCAAATCTGATCTCCTCTAAGCTATGGCCATACTATCCCATCTCTGCTCCAATTGTTGAATCCAAGTAGCAATGGTTGTATCAAAAGTGAGAGCATGTACTATGCCCCTACTAGGTGTGGATCCTCTACCACCTTCCACTGCAATTGTACTACTTCGTAACTTTAGGTGTAGGTCAAAGCATTCATCACTAGTTTGACCAAATTTGGCACATTGTCTATGTCGGCTATGATGCACTAGAGGTATCAGGTATGCTACCTTGAGTGCAGTCTCTCTTGTGGTGAGGTCCATCATAAGTCCAACAAGCAACACACCACTTGCCAATTGTTGTTAACCTAAAAATGATGGTAAGGGTCTAGCTATACTAGGCCCTCCACTCACTCCATAGGATCTGGGCTGTCCACTCTGACCTTAGAAGCCAACATGGCATGGTCCACTCTACCGCACTCTAGAAGAAGTAAATGTGGATGAGGTCTCCCTACCAAATCCAAATGTTACCACTCTCTTCCACCATGTTGAGCTCAATATGCTCAGCCAAACCAAAAACTATTGCCAAAGTAGGTGAAATAGCACATAACAATGTAGCATCACGTACTCTACATTGTAACTCATTGAGTGAAACTGATCAGCCATCTCATGCAAGTGTATGCCTCATGTGGGCTCTTTCCAACCTTCCATTGGAACTCCTACAAGCTCTTCAGCTTGTCAATCCGCACTCCTTGGTAGTTTTTCCTCAAACACTAAAAGAACCCCACCATGGGGTTAAACCTCGGTACTACACCACCTCTTGTAACGGTACCTCCACTTGTAGTAGTACCATCTCTAATAGATACACCAACTCTACTAGAGCTAGAACTTGTGGGTACTGCTAATCTACCCCTAGCAACCAAGCTTGAAGTGATAGAGACATAGTTTGGAGACCAATATTGTCTCCATAGCTCAATTTGCTCCAAGTGAGCTCTCTTAAACTCATGATAGTTATCCATCAATGGACCCTCTAAGTGCTAAAACAACTCCTTCTATGCCATGAAGGGTGTGAACAAAGTCAAGTTTCCTATCTACTATAGATCACACCAACTATCAAACTTTTGGATGAAATCATCAAACTCAATGGTACCGACCATACCAAAGTAACACTTGGGGCTTTTGGAGGCCCCATAAATCTCATCCATGTCCCATAACAATGGTGCAAACACACCAAGTGCACTCTCAACTAAATCAACTCTTGTGTCATACTCTAACTCAAAGTTAATCTCCTTTCTCATTGGGACCTAAGATATGGACTAATACTAAGTACCACTTTGGGTTAACCCATTGTGTACTACCATGATATCTCCTTGGGAATCCCCAAAGAACTCTATTATAACAAAGTAACTCAAACTATAGTTGTAACCCGCAAGTACTCCACCAAGAATGACCACCAAGTGCCAACACTAGGTCCCACCACCAACTAAACACCACCCACTGAGGTAGCTCTAATTAAGACAACTACACTAGGTGAAAAGGCACCTATAACCTACAATCACAACATGTAGTCTCACGGTCTATAGGTCATCGCTTCCTTCCTCATTAGAAAGAAACATAGATAGTTTGATTTGTCATCACTCTAGCCTCACTACCAAGAGCACATCAGAGCATCAACTTCCTAAAGTTAGGGACCTCACACAAACATGGTGCACAAACAAGAAGTAGAGAATGGAGGAGGTCCAATCACAAGAAGGCTAAACAAAACCCTCCCTCTCATAAATCAACATTGGATTGACTCTGTCACCATTTGGCATTTGACATAATTGGGGTACCAATCTATTTCTTAAGCTACAAGGATCACCAAGAATGAGATCAAACTTCCTCTGGAAAAAATTTGACATAAATCCTCCACCAAATCCAACAAAAATCTGATGTAAAATCTAACGTAAATCTAACATAAATGGCTTACTGCTAAATTATTTGCTAAATCTCCACTCTAGCCAAATTGGAAGGATGGGGATCTCCAGTTCTCTAATTTGTTGGATTTGATTCCCGATGCCACTTTCAATTTTTCATTTCAAGCTCAACTTGCACCAAATTAGCCCTACTTTCACCTCTCCGGCTCAAATCAAACACTAGCACTTGAAATTGACTCCATTTGGCTCCAAATTTGCCTAGCACTTCTGCACACTATCACTCTTAGGGAAATCTGAACTGCAACCAAGGTACCAATGATCAACCAAGGTTGGAGATACCACCAACACCCTCAATTCTTGCACCCCATTTCCCCTTGACTCTCACTTCTCTAATGTAATCAGTTCTTCGTCAAATCAAATAAGATCAGTACTTGATCTTTCACTCAACAATATACCAATAATTGGACATTGATTCACTCAAGCCACACCCACTCTAGCTAAGAGATTCCTTGTGATGCTCACCGGTTTTTTGTCCACCATAGCCAAGAACTCAAAGGTTTAACATTAAAGAAGTGAGCTCTTTGAGGCTGCACTTCAAGTGTATACCTCTAATTTTGACCTAGATCTCTAACCCTAACGGTCTTGCTGATGGCACACCTGACGATGCATGATGGTGGGTCTCACCATGTGATCAATACCCCAAACATGAAATCTAACCGTCAACAAGTAGTCTATGAATAACTGTCAAAATACCTCTTACTACCAACACTACTACTCTAGTGTTCAAGCAATCTACCTTTGACACCAAAAATGTCATGACAATGCATTTCATATGATGCAACTAATTTCTTTCCGTTGACAAAGATTTGGTTTTATTTAGATAATGTCAAGAAATAATATTCCCCAAGGAAACCCCATAACCAGGCCCACTTATAATAGGTGGGTAGGGTTTTTGGCGCCTAAATGTCCTAAAGTAATTCTTGTGAGGCACCTAAATTAAGGCCCTTGCACACCATTAGACTGCTCTCGTCAAGATATATTAGGCCTGCTTATGATAGGTGGGTGGGGTTTTTAGCTCCTAAATGACATAAAGTAATTCTTGTGAGTTTCTAACAATGAGTTGTTGCAAGATGTTAGTCTAGTCTTTATTGAAGCATGTGCTCACATTAAGAGAATAGCATTAAGAGAATAGTCTTGCAGTGCTTTGCAGACAATAGCCATTCATCAATCCACTTGCACTACCACCTGTTTTACAACAAGAGCTTGTTTGCATTTCTGCTGCAAATTTCATTCGCAAGGCTTGTAGACCGAGCTTTTGCTTGCAGCATCGATACTAGGCCACACAAATAGACATTGTTGTTGATGAGCATAAAGCTCTTCTTTGAGCTTACCGCAATGAGCCTATTTTGCAAGAGGGTATTGATGGATGTAACCAAAAGATATCCTTTGACAATGCATGGACCTTACACAGTGCTCAGTTTCGAAGCTTGGTCTAGTTTTGTGGTGGCATTGCAACTATATTTCCTAGCACGAGTACAATGGACTTTGACTTCTCTCTTCTGAGGTGAGAGAAAAGTGATCACCTTTGAAAGAGTCTTTCAGACTTTGGACTCAAAGGTGTGCTGCAGGCAAAGCATTTTAGATTAACTTGCGTATTATGATAACTGAGTAGCAGCCTTGCATCTTGTATTACAATCTATAGGTTGATCTGTAAAGCACATCTTGTCGCACCAAAAAGATTTCTAATTCTTGTTTATTGGCTTTGAATCTCTATTAAATGTGTGTACCACCTAAATTAATTCTGAAACAGCACCTATATTAAGCTAATTTAGGTGATTTAGTCTATTGCCTATTATAAGCAGGCCTGCCCATAACCCTTTTACCCAAGTACTCTTTAATATTTACTTTGGAACTTACTTCGTACTTTGGTGCTCTCATAATTCATATCCAGCTGAGCTGATGGTAATCTTTATAACTTTGAATGTTTACTTGAATGTTTTTTGATTATTTTAGATTTTGAGAGGATTGACTTAACTTGGGGTAAATTTCTCCTTAAGTACGTCAAAGCTTTACAAGGTTTTTCTTTATCCCCGACACGAGTGTACTCAAAAGTCACAGATTTCATAGAACAACATTTATAGAAAATATTAATGATTATAGAACTAACGCTAGGAGAAAGTCACGATGTACTATCAACGAACTGCACATCAAAAACTGGATTAGGAGAAGACACAAAGACAAAGTGTTGAGTAATCCCAAATGTGTTGATGAGTAGGCAAGTGGGAGGAAGAAGGAAAGAAGAGGAAAGTGCTCTTGCAAGTTGAGAGGGAGGTGGAGGGAGAGAGAGAAAGAGGTGCCTTCAGAGATATCTGTGCTACGGAACATCTTGAACCACATGACTCTTAACCGATTCACATGGTTCTCTCAGGTTCCGGCTGCACACTAAAAGACAAAGTCCGGCAGCCATCATCATATGGAGCTCTGAACAAAGTTGACATGCACGTCAGGTCTGCTTGACATGCAAACACTCCGCTGGACCCTATACGTCAAGCATATCTAGTTCCATTTGAGTCTCTTAGACCGGGAAATTTTTTAGGTTAATGGGTTGTGTGATATACGATGCAATAGAATTATCAAAATTCCCATTCTATGATAAGTTTTATTTTTCTCTAGAATGAGCCTTTCTACTTTCCAAGCAAACACATTTGCAATTTTGATTTTTGACATCCGAGATTGAATGCATATATAATGTGTTTGAACTTTTCTATGGTATTATTTTATAGTTTGAATTGAATCATCTTGGATCATCCAAAAAAAAATTTGGTATTCTTCTGTGAGATAGCAAAAAGAATTTCTTTGTCAAAAAGTATCAACTTTTGAACTCGAGTGTAATATATTCCTCATGTTCATAAATTGTTTCTCCTATCAATAATGTATTTATTTTATAGTTTTAATTGAATCATCATGTTTATTGTCTTGGTATCATCCAAAAAAAATTTGGTATTCTTCTTTGAGATAGCAAAAAGAATTTCTTTGTCATCAAGTATCAACTTTGGAACTCGGGTGTAATATCTTCCTCATGTTCATAAATTGTTTCTCCTATCAATAATATATTTAATTTCAGGAGATTTTTTGTTTCAAATTCTATTAAAAAAAACATGAAATCACTAAAATCTATCTTGCATATATAAAAGAATACTGCAAATTGAATCTAATGAACCCTCTTTTATTTAAAATAATTAGTGAAATCAAAAGATATTGATATCCGCAAATCCTTCACTCTTTACTTGCCATACCCTAGTTTGCTAGTTTGAATGCTGGTTACCTGCTACCACGCGTCCCTAACTCTTTACTTGACATACTTTAATTCGCTAGTTCGATAGCTGGTTACCTGTTAGCACAAGTCAATAATCCAAAACGACCTGCTATCGCAAGTATATTTATATGGTTGTTAACAGCCGGATCTGTGCACTCCCATGGACGCATTAAGATACTCTTTCCGTCAATGTTTATAAAGCAGACGGACGTCAACATTGACCCACATTGAGCCATGTGAATTGGACTTCTGTCCAGGTGCATATGTGTCAAAAACTAGAGGACGTTTAGAACGCAATTCGCAATCCAATCTCCGCGCTCTTGCACCGTCACCGCTCTTGCCCTCCACTCCAATCCATTTCACGCAGTTTGTAATGGAAGACTCACATTAGGGTTTCAACTCCGGTAGAGCAGGTGATTCCAGACAAAATGACCAAAGATCTTTAAATGGTATACATCAATAATGGGAAGTATCTGTAAACTCACTTATGGATATTCTTTGAAGAATTCTTAATTCTATTGGTAATTCTATTCACTTCGTGAATAAGTCAAAAATTATCATTTCTACTATATGTTAGAGAACATCCAGATATTTATTTAGATCATCTCCAAAATCGCCCAGAGAAATTTTACAGGACTTTTTGATACCAGCCAAATTAAAACTGCAACGCGTATTGGGATCGAATGACGATGTATCTTGATTCATTTAAGTTCATCCGAAGACAAGGAAACGTCCCTTGTGGAATCACGCTTTAATAGATGATTCGGGATTGTCTTGATAGAGACATCAGTTACCGGTTACATGACATAATGACCCTAATCTCTACAACTTTTCAACCCGATCTCGGGTTTCTTTGGGGAGGAACTGTCTTTTATCCAACTTTTCTCTGCGGGACAATTCCTAATACTCATGAGTAAAAGGTATCTTGACGGGAAGCCAACACTACATCTGACCTGTCCAGAGGCATTTCATTATCGAGAAGTAAAACTTTAAGATACAACCGTTAACTCGAGAAGATACTACAGTTATCGCAATCCAAAATATTTTAGAATAACCACCTTAATCGCACTGACACCCATCAAGAGTCCACCACTGACCTTGACAACGAAAAGAAAAAGCCCGAATTCTGGATATATCGAACAGGTTGTGACCAACATCTTTGGTGAGTTGATAGCAACACAGGTACGATTGACCATCAATAAATCTAGATTTCTCTTCATGTGCAATAATTATGTCCTGAAAACTTACTAAACTTACCCGCGTTTTGTCAAGGTGAACCATTCGAGAACTAGGTTCTGAATCCAATCCAAGTTTCTGATCGATTGGTGTTGATAACAAAATTGCCAAGAGGCCAATAATATACCCCGCCCGGAAAACGAGAGAGGAATACAAGCGTCAAGGACTGCCACAAGGATAAAGAGCACGGGCACATCGAACGAAAAGGCTCAAAAAGCACGAGGCCTAACGAACGAAAAGGCTAAACAGGTACATTCCTCGTCTGGCTTACAGCAAAAGAAATGGAGAGATGTTGTTCTTAGGCCCTCTGCCAACTATTCGCTTTTTAAGTTTATCGTACATGTCGGTAGGATTAGTAACAAAGGAAACCTTCCCATTTGTTGTTGTAGAGACTCTATGGAGAAATATTGCAAAGTAAGCTATATCTCTACAATTTTAAGAGTGTTATCGAAGGATGTTTCTGATCTTTTGAGAATTTGGATAGATGTGGATTCTCTAAATGAATCCACATCAGCAAAACAAGTTCACTATTTTGTCTTCTATGCAGGACATAAATAAATAAAAAATACTCCTTTCTACCATGTGCTGAAATTCAATGAAAGAAAGCCTTTTCCATAACCTTACGTAGAAAAAACAAACAAGGTGAAAGGACGTCTTCTAAAGTCTGAGAAAAACATACCTTAAATGAGACCCCCTAGGTTTGAAACATATAGAATTTTACCTGTGAAAGAGCGGTGGACAAATCCCCTTAGTTCCTGAAGAATCACTCAAACAGTTCCCTAGGCAGACTCTACTGAAGCTTTGTTGTTAGATTCTTTACTCGCCACCGTTGTAATTATGAGGTGACTTGCTGATAGCCTTTGAATTGGGCAAAGCTCTTTTCTTATTGGAGGTCCGCTTGCAAGAACGCGTCTACTGTACTGTGTTTTTCTCTCTCCTGTTGCTCGGCTGGTCTGTTGTTGCCGCCTGCGCGTAAAAAGCTGATCCTGCTACTTTCGCCATGCGCAGAACCAACATCATGCACGTCCTCGCTTCTGAATGGAATTTGAAAACTTGTTGAAACCATCGCAATATTACGGTGATACAGGTCCATTTGCTCTATAGAGGTGAGCGAGAATTTGCTCTATAGAGAACCCTGGCGGGGTGTAATCCACAAGGGAGTAATCACGGACCACTCTCGTGTCACCTATCACTTTAATTGACCTATTTCGACGTATCTATTGTATCGATGTAGTTTATTAGGTGTTAAGAGAATAATCATATTGGATGACGTTTCTTGACATGCTATGGTAATATATAGACTATCTAATTTGCATCACTCCGATATCTTAGATGCAATAAAATAGATTTCTCGTACAGACACTATTGGGACTTGGTCCTGTTTTAGCTCTGATGTTTTCTTATGGAAGCTGGACGGGGGCCTTCCATCCTTATGTTATCCTCCGCATTTGCAATTTCAACGAAAAAGACAACTCTGACTTCATGGTCTCCATCATTCTCCCATCAACCTGCCTCCCCTTTTCATGGATACCCTAAAGTTCTCTATCACTCCCCCGTCAACTTCCCTCCTTTTATCATTGGATATCCGGAAGGTTTCCATCACTCTCTAGTCAACTTCCCTCCCCTCTTCATGACCTCTAGATGGATTACCACTAGAGGTCTTAGATTATCGGCCTGAGCAGCCTTTATGTCTTGATAGGTCGCTTTTTGCACAAGCATTGTGCACTGCCCCTTGCCTTTCCTCAGGAAGTTGTCAAGGATGGTTTAAGAGCACCTTAGAGATTGCTTTCAGGCAGATGATCCTTCTAGTGGTTTTATTGAGTTGTTTCAGGTGGCTACGACAGTAGCGAGAGGAGACATTCCTACGTCTATTAGTCGGGTGTTAGATGCTAGTTGACTTCTTGCGAGGGAGAAGGACACTGGGGGCATTAGACCGATTACCATTGGAGAAATCTTTTTGCATTTGGTCAGTCATACCATTGTCCTTCAGCATCATTCTCACTTTTGACAACACCTCAATCCACATCAGTTTGGAGTAGCTACACCAAGAGGATGTGAGGCTATATCTCTAGCATTAGAGCACTCCTAGATATCCATCCGGAGTGGGTTGTCCTACAGGTGGATGTTGAGAACACTTTTAATAGCATCTCACGGGCATCCATCTTTAGAGAGCTTAGGGAGGTTGGTGGATCCTTGGCGAGTCTCATTCCTTTTGTGTAGTCTTTTTATGGCTCTCTTGCTTCCCTTTACTACCAGCATGGTGGTTCACAAGAGGAGTCATCATCTTGGAGTCAGCTGTTGGTACACGTTAGGAAGATCATTTGGGGGGGGCCCTTATTTGCCATGGCTCACTTTAGAGCTCTCCTATCTACTACTTTGGCCATGCCAGGTTGTGTATTTCACTCATTGGCATATGATACACACTTCGTAGGCCCTTTAGATCAGATTAGGCAGGCCTATGACGACTTGACTACCGAGCTACATCTAGTAGGCTTGAGAGTCAAGGTGTCAAAGTGTAGGGCATGGTCCCCTTTAGGTATCCCTCCCCACCTTGAGCTTTTGGAGGGGTGTATCACATCCACAGATGGACTTCGTGTTCTTGGAGTGCAAGTAGGATCAAAGGATTTTGTCACACGCTTCTTAGATGTTGCTCTTGCATAGGATGTTCTTCATGTGGATGACCTTCTGTTACTAGGAGATCTGTTGGTGGCATTTGGTATACTCTCCTCCAGTATTGCTTGTCAACCATCCTACCTCATCCGCATAGTTCCTCCCTCATTGTCCTTCCTTTCACGTCTAAGAGCATTTGATAGGAGGATTATGGGAGTCTTTGGTGATATTATTGGACCATGGACTTTTGAGTGTGATATAAGGGATTTGGCACGTAGACAAACGGCTCTGCCAATCTCATGTGGTGGGGTTGGCTTGCTATCTATAGAGGTGATGGCACCTATAGGGGTTTTGGGTAGTTAGGCTCTCTTGGCACCCCTACTTTCCTCTTGTTTTGTGGTTGCAAATAGGCCAGTTTTGGAGATGTATGTGACAAAGGTAGAGGGAGGATCCTTTTCTCTCTGAGTGTTATTGCAGCAGACGAGAGATAGTCTATCCCTACGAGCACAAGAGGATTCTCCACCTTTTGCTTCACTATTGTCAGATTGGACTAGAGGTTTATAGTCTTCCTTGATGGAGTGATAGTGTGAGCATACGTTACATTATCTCTTAGTAGACTCGTCCATTCCTCAGGCTACTAAAGCACATCTTTGCTCTTGCTCCAAAAAGGGTGCAGGCTCTTGGATCCTAGCTCGACCTTGCATTAGGGCATTCCGACTCGCACCAACTACTTTCTCTACAACGATGAGGTTTCACCTAGGTTTGGTCCACCCATCTACATCTTCATTACTCCCTTGTGAGTGTGGTTCTACACTAGATGCAGCAGCGGTCCACATGACACAGTGTCCTTTTGGATGACAAAGGATAGCTACCCATGATGCCATTAGGGACATAGTGTTTGCTATGGCACGAGAGAGTGGATACTTGGCTTATAGGGAGCATTTGTATGCTTTCCAGACAACATGTGTCAAGGTAGACTTATATTTGGTCTGAGATGATCGGGTGACAGTAGCGGATGTCATGGTTATGGACCCTACACAAGATACAGTTTTGGAAGGAGTGATTAACCATCCCCTTGGATGGGCGGTGAGTGCAACAGCAAGTTGCAAGGTCTCCAAGTGTAGGGGCATGCAGCAAGGTCTCCTCTTTGTTCCTCTAGCCTTGGAGTTATATGGAGTGATGGACACGACATTTGATACATTTGTCAAGGAGTGCACAAGAGCTTATCATGTTATGTGTTAGGGGGTACCACTCTCACTCTCATACTTTGTAGCATATTTTAGACAGTGTGTGTCTATTGCTCTATAGAGGGCAATGGCTGGTGCAATCCATAAGAGAGCAATCACATTAGGTGATGTTTCTTTGGATGCTCCAGTTGTGTGTAGACCGTACGACTTGCATAGCTTGAATATCTTAGGTGCGGTAGGGAAAATTTCTCATATAGACTTTATTGGGGCTTAGCCCCATGTTACCTTTTTTGTCAATCCCTTGTATGGCTTGATGGGGTCTTCCCATCCTTCATTCTTCCTACATGGTTGCCTTTTTCCTTCACAAATATCCAAAAGTTCTCCAATCACACTCCCGTCAACTTCCATCCCCTCTTATGGATATTTGAAAGTTTTCCATTATTCTCCCATCAATTTCAAAAGCGCTCCATCACTCTCAAATCAACTTCTCTTCCTTTTTCATGGATATTCCAGTTCTCCATCAACTTCCCTCCACACTCCTAGGCATGATAGGAAAATAGTGAAACATTAGAGAGCAGTTGTATTTCTCTTAAGTAGAAGGCTACCTTGAAGAACACATGAAGGATGGGAAGACCCCATCAAGCTATACAAGGGAGTGAAAAAAAAGGTAAAATGGGGCTAGGACCCCAATAGAATTGCTATAAGAAATCTGCCCTACTGCACCTAAGTTATCCAATCTATGCAAGTTGTAAAGTCAACAAATTATTGGAACATCTGAAGAAGTATCACCTGGTGTGAGTGCTTTCTTATGGATTGCACTAGCCAATGCTCTCTGTAGAGCAATGGACACATGTTGTCTAAAATATGCTACAAAGTATGAGAGTAAGAGTGGTACCCCTCGATGTCTAATATGATAAGCTCTTGTGCATTCCTTGATAAATGTGCCTAACGCCATGTCCATTGCTCCATATAACTCCAAAAAGACTAGAGGAACAAAGAGGTGACCTTGCTGCATACTCTTATACTTGGAGACCTTGCGTGTTGTTGCTTTGCTCACCACCCATCCATGTGGATGAGTAATCACTCCCTCCAAAACTACATCACGTGTAGGATTTGTAACCACGACATTTGCCACTATCACTTGATCATTTCAGACCAAGTATAAGCTTGCTCTTACACGTATCATCTACAAAGCAATACAAATGCTCCCTCCAAGCAAGTATCTACTCTCTTGTGCCAGAGCAAGCATTAAATCCCTGATGGCATCATGGGTAGTTGTAATATTCCAAGGATATGAGAGCTTCCAAGAGAAACACATGAGACTAAACACAAAGCTTCACACTCAATATTCCAATGCCCCAAAAGAGCACCTTGTCTTTATTATATAGCAAAGAGGATTCCCTCAAATGAAGTCCCACCCTTGGATCAAATACATGGATTGGTAACATGTCAATGAGCTCCATGCTTAGATTAGTTGCATGCATGGGTGACATGGCAGTTCTCATCCTATTTGGTTTGTTAAACAAGTTTTGATAGGATGGAATCTTTAGAGAATATTCTTGTAGGAATCTCATAAATCAAATGGGTGAAGTACCATTGGAAACCTCTTGAGGGACAAACATGGAGGGAGGGGGAATCAACAATTTTTTAGGCCTAATTCATCTATTTTGGCCTCCAAAATTGGCTCTAAACTTTCCATGCTATTTTTTACTCTTATCCTATTAGTAGAAGTACTCTTTTGATGACACTTCTATTTGATCTACTTAGTCCATCATATATAACATCTTTCCAGATTTTACAAAACCAATTTTTACTTCTAGATAATATTCTAGCTATTGGTATTAAAATAGCTATCCTTTGTCCTCCAAAAGGACACCATGTCATATGGACCATTGTTGCATCTAGTGTAGAACACACTCACAAGTGAGTAATGAAGATGCAGATATATGGACCAAACCTAAGCAAAACCTCATCGCTATAGAGAAGGTGGCTAGTGCAAGTTGAAATGCCCTAATGCATGATTGAGCTAGGATCCCAAGAGCTTGCACCCTTTCCATAGCAAGAGCAAAGATGTGCTAGTGGCCCAAGGAATGGACAAGTCAACTAAGAGAGAAGGTAGCATATGTTGACATTGTTGCTCCATCAAGGAAGACTGCAAACCTCTGGTCCAATCTAACAATAGTGAAGAAAAAGATAGAAGGTCTTCCCATGTATGTGGGGATAGGCCATCTCTTGTCTACCATACTTACACTTGGAGAGAAAAGGATATCCTCTCTACCTTGGCCACATATGTCTCATTCTCCCCCTACTTTATCTCATTGCGAGCTTTCCAATGGTACCCTACTCACGTGAGTCTGAGATTCTTATAGGAAGATTCCCTAAAAGATTCTCTCCGGTCAAAGCTTATTTGACCAACCAGATAGGACCTAGACCAGACATGTCACCCATCCAAGTAAGTAATCCAAGGGTGGAGCTTGCTGACATGTCACCTATCTGTGTCCCTAATCCTATGGTGGAGCTTCCTTGGAGGAGATCCTCTTTGTCTATATAATAAAGAGAAGGTGCTCCTTTGGAGCATCAAATGTTTGAGTGTAAAATCTGTGTTTTCTCTCTTCTCTTGTCCTTGGAGCATTACAATGGTATTAGAGCGAGTGTTCTAGTCCAAGAGAATGGATCACCCCTCTTGGAATAGCACGAACTACTGAAACTGAGTAATTTGAGGTGGAGAACATAGAGTAATCGTTAGACTTAGGAAGGACTTTAGAGAGCGGATGGGATGGATGCACCGAGAAGACAATTTCCCGCACCTAGCTTTCCATTCTCAAACCCATTCCACATCAAGGTTATGTACATCCAGCGTGAGCAGATGAGGGTATCGCTAGTTTATCACTTTGGTAAGGAATTCATGGACAGAATGATGAACTCACCAAACTCGGTGATTCTACCTGTGGTGATATATGATAGAGAGTGGGATTTGACAATTTACATTCTATTATGATAATGGATATGAATTTTCCAAATCCTCTCCCTTTCAACACTCAAGTAGAAATCCGTTATGTAGTGAGGCCAAAAGTGATGTTTAGAGATTTTGTGGTTAGGAATTTTGGTGAGGAGTATTATCAACGAGTGATAGCTTCTGAGGTCCCAATGGTAGTTTTGATAATTTGTGCGCCTTCCAGAGTGATTATATTGACTCTGTATTGAAGTAGACATTAGCAATTGAGTGTTGTAGTAACCATGGATCCGCAATTGCAAGAGCTGGTACAAGGAATGCAAGGGATGTTGAATGAATTTTGAGAGATTAAGATGACCATGGAGACATTACAAAGCCAAGTGCAGATCCTCAGGAACAATCAAGCCATGCAAGAAGAAGAGCCATCTCAAAACCCAGTACCTGCAACTAAAGTACTTGGAGAGGCACCCGTGCCTACAAACCCTATCAATGATGAAGCCACATTGCTACTCCAGATGAAGAAGACCTGCAACATCGAGACTTACAAGGGGTAGCGTACGATGGGAGTAGTGGAAAATTGGATCTCAAGAATGAATCGATATTTCCGATTGTTCTCAACAGAGATCATAGAGCATGTTGCATGCATGTTTGCATGTGGGTACTTGACCGATAAAGCCCTCACATGGTATGATGCTTGGGAACGATCCATGCTGGCAGAGAGAAGGGAGGTCACATGGACAGCAATGCAAGAAGGACTCCTAAAGAATTTCCAATCAGTGGATTCTGTGCAGATGGCTCAAACCCGACTATGGTGATTGAGACAAAAGAATAGCATACAAGAGTATGTGGAGGCATTTCTGGATCTACAAGTCGCAATTACCAACATGAGTCTAGCAAAGGCTCTTGACAATTTCAAACGAGGGTTGAAAGAGCGGATTTGCCAAGAAGTCATGGTGCAAAATCCTCGCACGGTATTTGAAGCCATTGCTTGTGCACAAAGAATAGTAGGAGCATTAGGTGGAGGTGAAGGAGTTGTTCCAACTCAACATTATCGGGCAGAAATGCCACACATGGGTGGACCAGTACCGATGGAATTGGGCAACCTTCGATTCCGGGATCGAGGAGCACGACCGCTTCAAGGAGAGCGAAGACAGGTAGAAGAACAAAGAGATGGAGTCCCACAAGGAGAACAACGCCGTTGTTACAATTGTAGGAGTACTGGGCACATATCTACCAAATGTCACACTTGTTTCCCTAGAGGCCCTCGGCTTTCATACATGCAATCTTTGAACAACATGGAGAGGCATATTGAAGAGGAGGAGGTGGAAATCACTCCGGAAAACAAAGATCACCAGTAAATGTACCCTGCGGCCTTACTGGCTCAATAAGGAAGCAGAGAAGCAAGGGAAGGAAGAAGAATAATGTGCAAAGATCCCGAAAGGCAACCTCACAATTGATTGTCGTGAATGGAATCCTAGAAGGTAATCAAGTGAGAGTATTAATAGATCTGGGAGCAACAAAGAATTTCTTTTCTCGCTCTGTTGCAATAAGATTGGGAATGGATCTAGAGAGAGATGGGAGTGAAGAAGTAGAGGTACCAAATGGGCAAACAGAGAGGATTGAATCATTACCTAGACGGGTAACCCTCTCTGTATGAGAATATCAAGAAGCAATTGAGTGGCGAGTGATATAGTTAGCTCGTATGATGCAATTTTAGGCATGCCATGGATGGCATAGCAATAGGAGCAGTCCTACAACAAGAGTGGCATGACGGATGGCATCCAATTGCATATTTCTCTCAAAAGTTGTTACCGGTAGAGCACAACTACCACACCACAAAACGAGAAGAGCTAGCCACCGTTCTAGCAACCAAGCATTGGAAGCACTACTTGGGCGAGAAGGCATTTGTAGTAGAGACAGACCACAAACCTTTAGTCTACCTCGAGACGCAAAAGGATCTATCGCATCGCCAAATTTGGTGGGCAGAGTGGCGACAATGCTTCAACATGACAATCACCTACGTGGAAGGTAAGAAGCAACTTGCAGATGCCTTCACCCGCATGCCAATGGCAAACAACTTGTGGTAGAGGTTAAGATTAACCCTGAATTTTGGCAAGAGATTCTGGCTGCTATAAAACTGATCCACAGATTGTAGAAGCACAATCATCCAAAGGTGTCACCAGCACCCAAGGACTCACCTTTTGGGATGGCAGATTATGGATCCCAAATGTCCTAGAATTACGCACCATCATTCTAGCAGAATGTCATGATTTGGCCATTGTAGCTCATGTCGGAGTGGACAAGACCTTGGATGCAATCAAGCGCCATTACTATTGGCCCAAGATGTGCAATGACGTGATGGACTATGTGCGTAGCTGCCTACTTTGTCAATAGAACAAAGCTTCTAATCAAGCTCCTGCAGGGCTCTTTCAACCTCTCCCCACTCCTTCCCAACGTTGGGAACAAGTGAGTATAGATCTCGTTTGTGAATTACCCAAGACCACCTCAGGGTTTGACTCCATTGTGGTCTCTGTGGACCGGCTCAGCAAAATGATTCATGTACGTCCTACCACCAAGGAGGTGACCGCTCCATAACTAGCTCAATTATACTTAGATGCAATCTTTGCTCACCATGGCTTGTCTAGAGTACTCATCACCAATAGAGGCACCCAATTCACCAGTTTGTTTTGGCAAACACTCTTTGGTTTCTTCAAAACCAAGTTAGCCATGTCCACAGCTTACCACCCACAAACAGATGGCCAAATAGAGCAGGCTAATTGCACGATTGAAGACATGTTACGCGACTTCACCTTAGAAGAGCAAGAGAGGTGGGACACCCTACTCTCGTTGGTGGAATTCACTTACAACAATTTAGTGAATGCATCCACCCAGGTCACTCCGTTCTTCCTCATGTATAGTGAGCATCCCTTCACACCTTCTAGCTTGATGAAGATCTGTCCAGTGGCTACTAAGGTCGATGTAGTCAACACATTTGTTTCTAAAACCCAACAAGGTGTGGAGAGCGCCAAGCATAGATTATAGATTGTGCAAAATCAACAAAAGCAGTATGCTGATGCACACCGTAGGCACATGGAGTTCAATGTTGGGGATCAAATGTGGCTATCGACAACCAACCTCACATTAGTTGGACCTCGTAAGCTCAAACCTCATTTTATTGGGCCTTTCTTGATTCTTTGTCCCATCAGCGATGTGGCCTATCACCTTGAGCTACCACCACACATGAAGATCCATCCAGTGTTCCATGTCTCCCTACTATGCAGATTTGCTCCCCGATCAGGCCAGGGTCATTCCACACAAGACATTCGACCTTGTCCAATACTCATTGATGGCACATAGGAATATGAAGTGGAGCGGATTCTCCAAAAATGCATGCGTGGTACTCACCATCCGTGGGTGGACTATCTAGTACAATGGAAAGGTTACCCCCTCTATGAAGCAACCTAGGAGCCTGCTGCCAATTTGGCACATGCACCGGTGTTGGTGCAAGCATTTGAGCAACAATTGCACAACGAGGACGTTGCATCCAAAAAGGAGGGAGGTTTGTAATACCAAGAGCTAGCCATATGATCTAGATGTGAAATTTGGTTTGGTAACATCTAGAATGATGTTATACATGATGGTAAAAATAGATAAGATAGAAGTATCACCAAAAGAGTATTTCTACTAATAGGGCAGAAACCAAAATAGACTTGAGAACCTTAGAACCAATAGCTAGACATATGATTT